>CM046998.1:35822142-37111071 GCA_025698465.1 Gossypium longicalyx | reverse complement strand
TACGGTCATTTTACCTATTTTGGGGTTTCAGCTCAGATAATGTCCTCTTCGAAGGTCTACAGTCGCCTCAAGCGACACAGATAACCTAATTTATCATTACGGCGTAAATGGGCCCAAGGCCCATTACTCGGCCGAAGTGGGCCCACACGTTAGTGTAGCCCATTTAGCCCAAATTAGCTACGGCTATGTGTACACCATAGCTCAATTTATTAATAGTCACTTATCGCAAATTTTATTCGTGTGGGCCCACGAGCCCATTGGGTCCACACGGCCTATTTCGGCCCAACGTGGCCTATTACGGCCCAAGTCCATGGAAACGCTCGTGGTGGCCTTTACAGTCTATCGCCTATGATTTGTAGGCTTGGTTTACCCCACGAGCGTTCGCACGCTCTTGAGGCCTCAAATGCCAAAGTTTCAGCATTTCGACTTTTGCCGATTTACAATAAGGAAGGGTGTGTTTACACACCTGTTATGGAGTTGCAACCAAACAACTTTTGAAACGAGAACCTATGATCAACCACAACCCCACCATCAGTCATATTTACAGTTAATCCAAAAATCAAAGCATTGTAGGAACTTAAACCGAACCATCGCACTTACCAAACGCACTGTTGCAGAACCTCTCTCGCTCTTAAAATCCGAGAATTCTTCCCAAAGCTTCAACCTTTACACGAACAGTTAACCAAACATCAAACTCCATAATCTCACTTAATTGTATCTAGGATTAAAGTACTTACCAATAGAGAAGGTACCACTTGCAGGGACAGGGCAATCGACTAAGCACCCTGATTACAAAAATCGAACCCCTACTAACAATTGCACGAACAAGGAATTAAAAAGGTGTTAGATGATTACTACCCCATGGTAGGAAAAAGAGAAAGCAAACACTTGGCCTAAGAGATACCAAAAGTCGAATCTTTGAGAAGAAACCAAATGAGATTTGGCTAAGGGAAAATCAAACCATAGAACACTTACCCAACAAATCAAAAGGATTTCAACAGCACTTCAGCAAGAATCGACCAAGGGAAAGATAAGAAGACAAGGGAGAAAATAACTAGTCCCTGACAATTTCGGCTACTCAAAGATAAAGGGTAATCGGTTTGGAGAACAGAGAAGAAGAAGTGAACACTACTTAGGGTATTCGGCCAACAAAGAAAGAGAGGGAAAGATTCAGCTTGCCAAAGAATAGATGAGGGAAGAATGAAATTGTGAAGAGGAGTATTCGGCTTTAGAGAAGAGGGGACAAAGAAGAAAGAAAGATGAAAAGTAAGATGTCACTTCAGGTATTCAGCCAAAGAAAAACAACAAAAGGCTGAGAGGTTTTCAGAAGTCTTCGACTAGAGCCAAAGCAAAACAAAAGAAGTAAAATTGCCAACCCGAGGTATTGAAGCGAAAACGACCAAAGGCTAGCTAACACCAAATCGGCACCCCAAAAGCCTATAGCCAAATTTCCTCATGCATTTTGAGTCCTCAAACGATACTAACCCCCTCTACAAGACTTCAAATTCGTCACAACTACCCCCACACCATAATCTCCACTATTTTCTCCAAATATTTCTCCCTTTATCCCTCCACAATTCTCTCCATGAAACACTCCAACATCCTATTCAAACTCTCATGACCAATTCAAACTCTCATTTTCTCTCCCCTTATCCCTCTCTTAAAATCTCTCCCCAATCCTCTCCTTGATTCTCTCCACATAGCATTTGCTTCCTACACAGCAAGAGTAGCAAAATAACTACTCTTTCATATTCAATGGGATTCAAACCCAAGCCCTCTCAATTGCTCAACAAGTCACTTGCCACCAAGCCACAAGGCTCTTTTTGTAACTCTTTTTACCCACAAATATTTATAAGGCCTACAAGCTAAAGCCAAGGTTCACTTAAGGGGAAAACTAAAATTTTTGCAAAAGCCCAGAGTTGAACCTAGGCTTCTCAAACACTCCCAAGCACACCCAAATCACTTAGCCATTAAAGCAAACATGCAATTTGTGTCACTTTCTTGCTTAACTAAAATATTTATGAGCAGTCCCCTAACCTCTCCCATGCTCAAGGCCCAATACTTCTATGCCTAATTTCGGGGCATTACAGATACTGCCATAATAGATATACTCATAAAAACATTGTGAATTTTGTAGAACTCTGATAATCATACCTATCAACATGCAACAGGTCCAATTCTTTTCAATAATCTTTTATAACCCGATAAAACAAAGATTTGATTTCCCTTTACGGCCAAACCGGGGAACTTTCTTCCATGGCAAAACTTTCAAAAAAATATTTTATCACAATCTAAAACTCTAGTTCTTTTCATTTTAGATTCACATCGAATTTCTGACAATCAAATACTGCTTTTAAACTGTCTCAGATCATTTTTATTTTTCTTCGGTTTTAAAGAATCAAACTAACTGCATGTATTTTTTCTCACCGAACTCAATCCAAACACCAGAGTTTTACACTTGTGACCATATGAAACCTCATACTTTAAAATTTTATACCTGACTGTTAACTGTTACTATATACGAATTCAACTAACGACAAATATTTCTTTTTTCAATTGCCTTTGAATTCTAAAATACAGCACCAAAACATATCTTCAAAAATCTAAATCATATGTTTAAATTGATCATCCGTCTGAGAATGAAACACGATGCTAAAGTGTAACTGTATACCCAGATTTCCTTGTAACTTGTTTCAGAATCAGAATATAAATTGTAGATCTCTATCAGAAATAACAGAAACTAGCACATCATATAATTTGACAATCTCAAAAACAGATAATTCGGGTAATCTATCCAGTGAGAAATCCATTCATGCCAGAATAAAATGTACAGACTTCATCAAACAATTAAATTACTTAAATAGTATCTTTCTTTTTCATAGACAAGGAGAATCCTGATATAAAATTCATAGTAACTTTGCCCCATTTCCATTTCGGTATTTTTACTAACTATAACCATATTGAAAGTATCATCTCTATCTTGCTGATACATCCAGCATTTAAACATAGATTCAGAAATACCACCTTTCATTTCGAGCAACCAGTATATCTTTTTCAAATCGTTGTGTATCTTATCATTTCCTACATAAACAAACATAGTACCACTGTAATCATTCATGAAAAATTTTCTGCAAAAGTTTTAAATTCTTCAGTACACGGGCTCTATCTCGGAATAATAGATAAGCATCAGATTTAAATCTGCTACCTGATTCAATAATTATTTCATTCTGTACCCGTTTGACTTACAACTCATTATCACTTTTCTAGGCTTTACAGATATGTTGTAGAAACATCAGCTTAGCTTTAAGCTCAGCTAAAATTATTCTTTTATCAGACAATAGCAATAGAGTATTTATTGATCATAAATCAAACAAAGAATTTTCTACTCAACATATCAGCAACTATATTTACTTTTCCTGAATGAAAAAAAATTACCAAATCGGGGTCTTTCAATAATTCAAATCATCTACTATGTGACAGATTCAAATCTTTCTATACCATCGGGTGTTTTAAAATTTTGATCAGTATATATATATGATATTTTCACCATACAGATACTATTTCCAAATTCTCAATGCAAACACAATAATTGTCAATTCAAGATCATATATTAGGTAATTCTTTTTTCCTGTAACTTTATCTGGCTAGAAGTATAGACCATTACTTTACCTTTCTTCATTAAAATACAGTCTAATCCATTCAATGATGTATCACTGTGATAATAAATTCCTTACCTGATTCAGACTGAACTAGAACTGATGCTTCGGTCATCAGGGCTTCTAACTGATCAAAACTTTACTAACGTTTGTCAGTCCATTCAAATCTTACATCTTTTTGTAATATCCATATCATTGATGTAGCTATCATAAAAAACACTTTCACAAAAATGAAAAAGGATATCAAAGCTTTAAATTATTCTAAGGCCACAATCATCAGATAGGTTATATCCATAATACTATAATAGATCTGACATTTCCACAATAAAAATGAAACAGTACCTCAACCTTAATAATATTTTTCAAATAAAAGAGGAAAACCAAGGGTGACTCCAATATCAACTAGTGCAATAATACAATTTCTATAATCTGTGTTCCATATTACCAAATTCCCATGATCAAGTCAAAATTCATAACAGTAGTAAGAATAATTACCACTGACCAATGAATATCTTTCACAGATAAACCATAAAATAACAAGAAAATCGAGATAACGAAATCCAAATTGCAAAGCTACACTGAATTTTCGAGAAGATAATCCATGTTGAATAATAGAAAGATTGATGACATCTCAAAGAAAGTCCAGAAAAGTAATATTGCACATTCACACTATAAATAGTCTTAATAGAGACAGTGTAACTTGCACATTTGTCATTCAAAACTTCAACCAACAGAAGTAGAAAATACCATCATACGAATCTTATCATCAAGTCTTCTATCACCTACAATGGCTAGGAAAACTGAAGAAAAATAAAGCAATACCACTCATGAGTCAATCAGACTTGCAATAATTTCCATCTATTACCATGTTTAGCTTACCTTTTCATATAATGACTATAACATTCGAACATGAACAGTTACATATATCTCTGAGAATAAAGTGCATATAGAATACCCATATAAAATACCCAAAAGAGATTGTTGTAATATACCTGATTATAACAGCTGTATTCAAATATTTTTGCAATTTCATCACTAATCCACTAACATATATAGCCATCAATAATCTTACATTATTCAGTTCACTAAAAGAGTCAATTCAGAAGAATTTTTGGCTAATTCATTCTGTACATATCATATCTGGATAAGTCGATTACTCATAAATAACTTCTTCCTTAACAATGACATCATATATTCAGAATAATCTTCAGAAAAATCTAATATCTCTTTTAATACCGTCTTTACTTATTAACACATTCTCAATTTTGACTACATTATTAATCATTCAGCCTTTGAACCCTTCTCTCACACTTATGAACTTAATCAATATAAATCTTATGAATTTTCATCGTATAAAACTGTACTGGTAAGGGGGTGGAGATCGTAAGCCTCAAAATTTAACTTTCATAAATACACACATATCACTTAACGTATATCATTAACATGTCCATTATAAAATATTTATTTCATACCTTTATGAGTCTCGTTTCATCATAAGTAACATTTTTACTCAGGTATGTGAGTATCACTTTCAGCAGTAACGTGTATCATTAGCTCGATTGGAAAGCATCTCTGTCTATTTGTGAAATAATTTTCATCAGAGTTAGGAGATATCACACTATCATAGGTTATATAATGGCATGTATTTCTAGACTCCACATATGCTACGTCCAGTCCGAGAACCAACTAAACTGAAGCACTAATACCACTAAATGTAACACCCCTAACCCGTATCCGTCACCAAAACAGGGTTACGGAGCATTACCAAAACTTTCAGAACATTTTCAGATAATTCAAACATTTACTATTCATTTCTTGAGATTTACTCATAATTTCCCTTAAATGGACCCTCAAGGCCCAAAATGAGCATTAAAATCGAGTCGAGACTTAATCAAAAACTCTAAGAATATTTCATGAAATTTCAAAAATTTTCCAAGGTGCAGGACTCACAAGCCCATGTGGTCCAAGGGACACGCCCATGCTACAGGCCGTGTTCGACCCTGTATAACTCTCTGACTTGTGCACATGGCCATGCCACATGCCCATGTGCTAGGCCGTGTAGCACACACGACTGGGACACACGCCCGTGTCTCTGCCCATGTGCTCAATCTTGAGCATTCTATTTTCTTGAATTTAAGGTGTAGGGGACACACGGTCTAACCACACGCCCATGTACCAAGCCATGTGTCACACACTGTCTAGACATATGCCCATGTGTATGCCCGTGTGAACAAAATAAAGTCATTCTTAGCTTCATTTCTCACCCAAAATCATACCGAATTCCTGCACCAAACTTACATCCAAATACCATACAACCCAAGCATTGAATTCAAGCAATTTGTAACATCTGATATGATATATTGTTACATGCACTCATGCTTTTAATCTTACCTTTTATAAGCATACTCCTTTTAACCTTTCTCAATCAATCAATAATAAACACTTATGTTATCTCCATAAAATAAACTTAAATACATATATATACATGTACCAAAACAAAATCATCACTAGTCATTCCAATGGCTAGATCATAATAATCATTTACATTTACATGTCAATAAGGCCAATATAACCTATACATGCCATTGTAACCATAATTGCTTTACCATATTGAACCGACATGGGTCGATGGATAGTGTGAGTGATCTCTGCTATGCTTCTAATCTAACAAGTTTTCGATTTACTCTAAAATAGGGAAATAAAACTAAGCATAAAATGCTTAGTAAGTTCGTATAACATGGTACTTACTTACCATTCATTCTATTTTCAGGTAACTTTGTAAGGCATATTAAATCAATTTGACCTCAAGCCTTACACACATCCTCATTGCTCTTGTTAGTCATATATTCCATAATAACATCAAAACATATATGGGCTCAACAACAATCAAGTTTCCATGCACATATGTTTTCCACAACACGTATTCATTTAACATGTATAAATCATCTCTTTATATTACAAGTATAATTTCATAATAGTTCATATCAAGTTCAGATTATCTCATGTCAGAACTTTACTCATATCATTTGAAATATCAAGGTCACACAAGTAGTAGTACACTCAAGTTGTACAAGTTTATAATCAAGGATGAACATTCTCATCAAATAATTTCCATATACAAATATCATCATTTCATACTTTCATATATCACTTGTCATGTATCATCATTTTCTTATATTTCAGACGGATACGTGTAATAACTCATTTTATTATTCATATCTTCTCATGTCTGGATTGTCACCCGTGGAATTTATTTGAAATATCGATGGATACACAGGTAGTACACTCAAGTTGTACAAATTAGGATCTGTCAATTCATATTCAATGGTACTCATAAGGTACTATTTTAGAGAGTATGCAACTCGAGCCACACATGTATACAACAGGATCACTAGTCTAGGCTAAATTCTTTTTATGACATATGCTCTAAAAAGATTGATCTAGATTACCCGTCCGGGCTAAATCCAATCCATAACATATGCTTGAGAGGACTTATATTAGGATTACCCGTCCCAGCTAAATCCTTTCTGTAATGAGGTTAATAGGATTACTCGTCCGAGCTAAATCCCGTCAGTAACAAATGCAGGACCTCATTCATTTTGGGAAATCACATATCCATCGATTTTCCATTTATTCAACTAGGATTTAAACATTTTTCAAGCATTATCAGGCATGAGGTTATTTCATACATCTGTAACATTCATATAATTCAAGTAAACACATTCCACATTCATTTCAAGCATAAAAGTAACATTTTTATCATTTCTCATTTATCGGGCATTATTGTTGATCGGGCTTCATCGGATATATTTTCTATGTCATATATATACAATATTTATACAAGTCACAAACACAACATTTATTTCAAGCATATAAATATACACAATTTAGTTACACGAACTTACCTCGACAAATGTTCGTGTACGTAAAATCTACTAATCCGACATTTTCCTCTTTTCTTCGTTCTAGCTTCGAATTTGGTCTATCCAGATCTATACGAGTAAATTTTACATCAATTTATCACATTTCATATTCAAGTGAACACAATTTATATCGTAGGCAGAATTACTATTTTGCCCCTATCTTTTCCATAAATTCCCATTTTGTCCCTAGGCTTAGAAAATGTAATTTATGTAATTTACTCCCTATTCCAAGCCTAACCAAAATTTCACCTTAAAATTTACAGCACATATATTCTACAATATTCAGAATTTTTCTTCAATTTTCAAAAATTTACATTTTAGTCCCTAAATCATGTTTTCATTAAAAATCACTTTGTAAAAGTTGTTTATCTAACAACAACCTTTCATTTTCTACCATAAATTTCAAATTTTTAGCATAAATATGCATGACCTAATTTCCATACTTTGATAACTTCTCAAATTGATCCCCCAAATGGATAGATTAAGCTATCTTGGTTTCAAAAATATCAAAATTACTAAAAACAAGACAAGAAAACTTACCCAATTTGGCCAAGAAAGTTTCTTCTCTCTCTCCTGAGGTTTCCATGGAATATTTTGGGGAAGAAGATGATAAAAATGATTTTTATTTCTATTTAATTTATTTATTATCTTTAGTAATTTTGATTTCCAATTTAGTCCTTAGCCTTTTTCTAATTTTCCATGGATGAATCATCCAAAAATATCTACTAACTTTTTATTAATGGTCTAATTACCATATAAGAACCTCAAGTTTTGAATTCCATAGCTATTTAATCCTTCTAGCTACTAGAAATCAACTTTTTCATTTTATGCGGTTTGGTCTTTTCCGTAATTAAGCACATAATCGGTAAAATTTTCTTATCAAAATTTTCACATGACATTTCTAACATATTACAGACCATGTAATAAAATAAAAATAAATTTTATTTTTGAATCGGATATGTGGTCTCAAAACCACTGTTTCAATTTCATTGAAAAATAGGTTATTACAAAGTATGTTGCATAGGTAAGGGTGTCATATCAAGTTGCTCTAGAAAAGTATAGGTGAGATTGTGTCGCTAGGTCTTTTGAGGTAGTTGATTGTTCTAGTGAAGATGCCTAAAGTAGAGGTATAACAATTATATTTATACAATATCAAACAATTTTATTAATCATTTTTAATGCATTATTGTGAAAAATGGTAATATATACAATAATCTTATAACTATTTAAATCAAATAAAAACGAATTACTATATACAACCACGATCCCGTAAATATTAATATTCATGGACGATATAACAGACATGAAAAATACATTGATCATACCAAAATAAAAATAAAAAAAAATTATAAAAGGCTGCGGAATTATTATTATGTTTTTTTGTGTGTAGAGTAAAAATTAAAAATAATAGGAGACAATGTCATGTTATTAATGTAAGATGATCATATTCAAGTCTTTTCACCACTGTTAACAGTGGCTTTTGATGGATGTATAACATTCTATATAAGAGACCGGGCATTTATCTCACAAAAAAAAAAAAAAAAAAATGTGTAGGTGAAACAATCATCATTTAACTTAGTTAATATTTACCATTTATTTTCTTTCAAAAGAGTTTTCTAGACAAGCATAAAAGTTATCAAACTAAATTAATTGAGTTATTTCATTTTATAAATTTGAATGAATTAATTAAAATTTGAGATTTTTATTATCAAATTAAATTATACAAATTGAGAGAAACATGTAAATTTTGATATTAATCTTTCTTTTTAAAGAAATAGTAATTTCATTAATTTAAAATAGTAATACAACATAGAAGTTAGTAGAGTAATACATTAGAATAACAACACAACTCACTAAACAACAACACCAAAAAAGGGAAAAATTTAGTAAATAAAAAAATTCAAAACGAAAATGGCATTCGTGACTACTTGTTCCCATTGTTCTAACAGTTGCATGCTATAGTCGTCATAAAAGCCTAACGAAGGATAGATATACGCAGTAATGACCATTAAATTGTACTAGAAAACTACAAAAGATTCACCACCTTTATCAAACGATAATAATAACATCCTAGCCCACCACTGTCAAACTGCACTAACAATGAATCTCAATTAACAGTGACAACGCCTAAGGTCCTAAAATTCCTTACAATTGGTGATGCAAAAAGCTAATCTCCAAATGACCTAACATCCTTAGAAACTTTTCAGAATCAAACTTCCTATTAGAATTAAGTGACCCGAATCCTTATTTAAATAAAATACAGTGGTAAAATAAAATAAAAGTAAAATCCATATAGAACTATACTTCTTTTATTTTATTTTAGAATAAGGTTTTTTATACCTTATTAAACTCCATCTATTTGATATTGATTAGAATGAGGTGTTTCAATCTTACTACACTCCTATTAGAATACGGTTTTACAAGTACATAAATAGAAATAGTTTATTCCTCTTGTAATCATTCGAATTCGAGATAATAAATTTTCTTCTCTTCTGCTCGTGGTTTTTTTCTTGAAAGGGTTTCCATGTAAAATTTTTGTGTTCTTTATTTTTCTTTCTCTTTTCTTTGCAATATATTGTCATTACCAACATTCTATTTTTTTACAAATTGGTATCCGAGCTTCCAGGTTGTTTATCTCAATCACGGTAATGGCGTCTTTGAAGTATGAAATTTCGTTGTTGGATCACAAGACCAGATTCGCATTGTGGCAGATTAAGATGTAAGCAGTTCTTGCACAAATGGATCTGGAGGATGCCTTGTTAGGGACAGATAAGATGCCTTCGACATTGACAGAAGAAAAGAAGAAACGTAAGGATCAAAAGGCGCTAACACAATTACATCTGCATTTGTCTAATGAAATTTTGTAGAATGTGATGATGAAGAAGATCATCGCTACATTAGGAAGAGGCTGGAACAAATATGTAAGTCAAAAACTCTAACCAGTAAGTTGCATATGAAGCAGTGTCTTTGTGCTCATCGTTTGGAGGAAGGTACGTCTGTGCACGAATACTTAATAGTGTTTAAAGAAATTCTCTCAAAATTTGAGGCCATGGAACTTTAGTATGATAAGGAAGATCCAGGGTTGATTCTACTTTATTTGTATCCCTCGTCTTATTCAACCTTTAGAGACACGATTTTATATAGTCACGAGTCTCTTATAGTTGATGAGGTTTATGATTCTTTGTTCTTGTATGAAAGATGAAGCATCTTGTGGTTAAACCTGACTCTCAAGGAGAGGGCCTCATTTTTCGTGGGAGACAAGACCGGAACGCTGATGATGATTGTGAAAGGACATATGAATAGAATTCTCGAGGTAAATCTAAAGGTAGATCAAAGTCTTCAAACGGAGGTAAAATTTATAACTTCTGTAAGAATAAAAAGCACATTAAATCTGAGTGCTATAAGCTGTAGAACAAGATCAAAAGGGAGCCTACGAATCAAAAGGGAAAACAACCAAAAAAATTTGGTGAAGCTAATGTTGTAAAAGAATACAGTGATGGTGAACTTCTAGTCATTTATGTCGACAATTCTAAAGTGAGCAAGGAGTGGCTCCTTGATTTGGGCTGCACCTTCCATAGGAGTCCCAATTGAGATTGGTTTACAACTTACGAAACAGTGTCTGAAGGTGTTGTTTTAATGGGAAATAATGCTTCGTGTAAAATTGCAGGTGTTGGAACGATTAAAGTTAATATGTTTGACGGAGTTGTCAGAACACTTAGTGACATGCGACATGTTCCAGAATTGAAGAGAAATTTAATTTCGTTGAGTACTCTTGATTCAAAAGAGAACAAATACACAGCTAAAAGTGGGATTTTGAAGATTTCCAAAGGTTCACTCGTTGTGATGAAAGGGCAGAGAAAGATTGCCAAGTTATATGTTTTGCAGGGTTCTACTGTTACTAGTGATGCAGCTGTCACATCCTCTTCCTTTTCACATGATGATGTTACTAAACTTAGGGATATGCGCCTAAGGCATATGAGTGAGAATGGAATGGTAAAATTGAGCAAAAAAGGACTTCTTGATGGGCAAGGAATTTGCAAACTGAAGTTCTGTGAGCACTACGTTTTTGGGAAGAAAAAGAGAGTTCGATTCAACAGAGGAATCCATAGCACGAAGGGAAAGTTGGTGAAACACCTCTTACCCGTATCCTATGCTAGGACAGGGTACGAGGCGTTACTAGACTTAAACACAGGCATACAAACATTTTCGGGTCATAAAATTTTTCTCAAATTTAAAACTTTCAAACTTTCTCTTAACATCCCTAATATGGACCTACGAGGCCCAAAACACGCTTTGGGAACGGTTCGCTCATAAACCTGACACTTTAGCTAACTTTGAAAATTTTCAATGCAAGTAGGGGCACATGCCCATGTGGAAAGGCGTCATGCCCGTGTGTCCCCTTAACATGGCCATGTTGAAAGCCCGTGTAGTTCACACGGCCTGAATGTATAGGGACACGCCCGTATCCCTAGCCCTTGTGAATTTATTTCTCAATTCGAACTAACAGGAGTTTTCACACTTTTTGGCACACGCCCGTGTCCATGGCCCATGTCCCTCACACGGCCATAACATGCCCATGTCGTAACCCGTGTACTTAAACATTGACATTTTATTTCTGACGGCATCAACCATTTAGGGGCACACGGCCAAGGCACATGCTCGTGTGCTAGGCCGTGTGGCGAATTTAATTTCGTATTTAAGGTGTAGACTTTACACGGCTTGGGCACACACCCACGTGCTATGGCCGTGTCCTCCACACGGTTGAGACACACGGTCGTGTCTCCACTCGTGTGGTTACTACTGGGCATTTTGTTTTGCCAAATTGAGGTGCAGGAGACACAAGGCCAGACCACACACCTATGGGGTAGGCCGTGTGTCACACATGGCCTAGACACACACCCGTGTGTCTACCCGTATAGACAAAAACAAGGCTATTGACCAAGCCTTTTTGTCACCCTTACTTACGCCAACCTACAAAGCCTCAAACAATACTAATAATTCATAGACACATGACCATATCAACCAATACCAAGGCATCTACACATCATTTCCAAGCTATTTTCTATCACGTACAACATCTCCTACTTATCAACACAAACCATACAACAACCACTTCCAAGAAAATTCTCATTAAATGTATTTAGCAATAATCAATATTAGCCAACATCAATGGCCTATACAAAATGAATATCACATCAATATGAGTCAACACTTATGGCTAAACCAACATGACACTTCACAAGACCAAGTCCCTATACATGCCAAACTCAAAATGATAAATCTAACTATATCCAAATGTTTCGATTGATAGTGTGATCGAGCCTCCAACGTCCTTTGATCCCTGAGCTAGCTTGGCGATGCTATAAGAAAACAGAAAAGAGAGAGAGTAAGCATAGAGCTTAGAAAGTTACATGTAAATAATTAACAACATTTTACCAAGTAATATCATACTCATAACGTATTGTACACTTGCACAAGATTCTTAAATGACCATAGACATAACTTACTCATTTTAATCCTTACTACTCATACAAACCCGAGCTCATTTTCATGAGTTTTGTGTACGTACCTGTACCACTTGCAACATAATCATAACTTCTCTCAATCGCGACATAATCTTTAAATCACTCATTGAACCAGTTGGAATACTAAAGGATACCCGACAAGCCTCAAACAGAAGGGTAAGATACCGATGTCATGTAACACCCCTTACCCGTGTTAGACGCCGGAACAGGGTACGAGGCATTACCGGACTTAATCACTAATCATCGTATAAAAACCGATTCATAATTTCACTCTAATTTAAAACTTTTTCAAACACATTCAAGCTTTCCCTTAAAAAGAGCTTACAAGGCCCATATCATGCTTTAATTCACCCACACACATAGGCAAGCATGCACATTCATAAATTGCATCATTTAATTAATAACATAATCAAGACTATCTACATTAAATGACTTTATACAATAGAGACCTTCAAATAACATAGGTCAGTATTTTAGGCCAATTCCTAGCAACTTAGTAACAATTAAACAAGTCTCCATACATGCCAAAGGCTTAAAAATACTTTAAAACCTTTATATATCGATCGATAGATTGATAGTGTGATTTAACCTCCGGCGACCTCCAACTTGAGCTAACATCTGAGACACTATAGGAAAAAGGAAAGGAAGGGAGTAAGCATTATAGCTTAGTAAGTAAGTATGTAAATATTAATAAACAATACATTATCATACTTTAAATGAAGTCACAATATGTTCCCGGAATATTACCATCACAAACACACACATACTTTCACTATTACAATCATAAACAGGTTTAAAATAAGCTATCTAGCAGAGTACCAGCAGCTAAATTATTTATTTCTGGAAGCTACAGAACTCCAAATTATAAACCGTTAATTTTTCTTGAAACTAGATTCACGTATATTCTTACCATAAAATTTTCAGAATTTTTTGTCTAGCAAATTAGTACAGTTTATTCATTGACGTTACCCCTGTTTCACTGCTCAACTGTTCTGACCTATCTTCACTACGAATCAATTTTCTCCTCGTACAGAATTCAAGGGATATTCTCATTTATTTTATTTGAAACTAGACTCATTAAGGATTTCAAGCATATAAATTATATCCCCTAATTACTTTTTTACAATTTTTAATGATTTTTCCAAGTCAGAAAAGGGGATCACGTAGTCATTCTGAACCAGTCTCTCAAAAACTTAAATATCTCATAATATATAATTCCTTTGCTTGCTTGTTTCTGTTATATAAAAATAGACTCATTAAGATTTAATTTGATATCTCATTCAGTCTCTGATTCAATTTCTACTATTTTTGGTAAATTTTTAGATTCACGTCACTGCAACTATCCATAACAGTTTTATTGTCAATTTTGATCTTTCACACTTCAATTGTATTCATCACTTACCCATAACAATCTTTCCAATTTCCAATCACATATCAAGCATATTGCTCATAAGTTACACACATATATACTTACACTTATCATCACAAAGTCATACACAATTTCATTTAATCAATTTTCCAGTTGAACGCTTCGGAATAATAACAGAATTGTGATGGTATTGCACACACCCACCTTTTTAAAATCGAAGCTCTCTTGTACACATAGTGGCCTTCACTTAGCACCACTCATGTGACCTAGCTCGATTGTACACATAATTTTGGCTCTCTTGTACACATGGTGAGCACTTAGTACCACCCATGTGACCTAGCCAGTTTATCTCGTAGCTCTCTTGTCTACATGGTGTCCTTCACCTGGAACCACGCATGTGACCTAGCTACATATATCCCGTAGCTCTCTTGTCTACATGGTGTACACATAGTATCATCCATGCGACCTAGCTACATCATAATGTCTCGTAACTCTCTTGTACACATGATGTGCACTCAGCACCATACATGTGACCTAGCTACATACCATCTGTATCATCCAATCTTTCCGAAGGTTCAACCGGGATTTCTCTCTCTTTCTAATACTTGATTCCATACTTCCAATAGTCAATTATGATTCAAAAATCAGGTACAATACATAAAATATGCTGAAATATAAAAACATAATAAAGATAATGTATCATTTACGTACAAACTTACATACTTTCTCATTTCCATGTCGAATTAATATTCAACATTTAAATCATCATAATTATACTTGCTTTCAACACCTTAGAAATCATAGTAAATATATCAATTTTACATTGAAACATGCATAAATTAATGCTTATTATACATATGAACTTACCTCGATACTAAAACGGCCATTTTACCAATTTTCCCGATTTTCGATTTTTCTCCCATTCTAGGTTCAAATCTCATTTTTCGGGATCTAAAACATCATATTTTACTTATTTAATTAATGTACTATTCAAAAAAGTCCTTAACTCAAACTTTTGCAAAATTACAATTTTGCCCCTAAACTTTTGCATATTTACACTTTTGCCCCTACGCTCGGGAATTAAACTTCATCCCTTATTCTTATGTTTCATGACATGCTGATCATTTTTCTCTTCTATTGAAACATCAAATTCTCACTCTAACACATAGTTATGAACAATAACAACTTTTACCTATTAAGTCGTTTTACTCATTTTTGCTTAAAACCGCTTAGCAAAAGTTGTTTAACTTAATTTCAGCCTTCATATTCTACCATAAAAAATCAAAATAAACGCATTTCACCTACGGGTATTTTTCCAAATATGAACCCTAGCTTAAATTATTGCTAGAATAAGCTTAATCAAGTTACCGGGATTCCAAAAATGTAAAGAACTTGAAAAATGGGGCTAGAATAGACTTACTATTGAGCTTGGAAAGCTTGAAAACCCTATCCATGGCTTCCCCCATGCTAATTTCGGCCTCCATGAAAAAGATGAGTCAATTTTGGCTTTATTTTCTCTTTTTATTTCTTTTAATTACCAAATGACTAAAATGCCCTTAAGGCCTTTCTTTAAAATTTTGTCCTATTCATGCCCATTTTTGTCCAAACGAAATATAATGGTCTAATTATCATTTAAGGACCTCCTCTTTAAACCCCCATTTCAATCAAGTACTTATGAATTAGAACACATATTTTGCAACTTTTGCAATTTAGTCCTAAAAGTCCAATTAAGCACTTTATCAGTAAAATTACTTAACGATATTTTTACACAATATTTTAATCAATAAATAAACCTTAAAACCTAATCGGAATAAATTTTTCGACTTCGAATTCGTGGTTCTAAAATCATCACTCTGTTTAGGCCCTAAATCGGGCTGTTATAGCAACTTCTGCAAATAAGCCCTAACAGGCAAATTAAACATGCAATCTATAAAACTTCTTATCAATACTCTAACACATGCATCTAATCACTCGGTAAATCATAAAAATTAATCGAAATAAACTTTTTTATCTCAGATTTGTGGTTTCGCAACCACTATTCCATTTAGGCCCTATTTCGAGATGTTACATTTTCTCCACCCCTTTAGGGATTTTCGTCCCCGAAAATCTTACCGGTAAAAAGATTCAATATCTTTTCTCAAAATTTCTTAAACATCTCCAACAAATTTTCTTCAAAGCAGTACTTTCAAAATCACCCCACTATCAAATTGAAATCCAATATAACTAAGTTTCAACTCGGTATGACCTCTATATTAATCGAAAACTATTTCCAATTCTCACATTTGCTTTCACCTTTTTTTTTAACCAAAAACTCTGTATTCAGCTATTAATACAAATCAATCATTATTCTTCTGTCTAATTTTATCATTACTAAATCCACATTATCTCATTCACAATCAAAATTTATTTTTTTTTTTTAAAAATATCCAGCAATCATATACTTTAAGCATCATACCTGGATGAGTTAATTAACTAAGTCTAATTTTTCTTTAACTGTAACATTTCAGAATTTAGAAAATCTTCATATTAACCTGACATCTTTTCTGCAACTAAGTTCATTTATTAAACCATTCTCAAATGCTATCACATTGTCAATTAATCTTTTTGGAAGGGGGTGAGGCTATAACACTTCTAACTTGCCTCTTATATATTCATTCATATAACTTAACACCCATCAATATATATAATTTGCTTCAAATAACTCAACATGCATATTCATTTTACACAACCCTCCTATCATCTTATACAAACAAATACACTTATACATGCGTTCATAATTCTCAAATAGAATTACTCATAACATTCATTTAATTTCACAAGTTACACTCATAGCATCACACAATTGCCAATCAACATGAACACTTATCATAATATAAACATCATGAACTAGTACTCTTACCTTTTTCACAAGTTACACTCATAACATTCATTTAATTTTCCCTTCATCTCATCTTTCATATTCCAAGAGAAATTCTTATTTACGACTCATTCATTATCACATAAACATCATGAACTAGTATTCTTACCTTTTTCGAGTCTCATTTCATCTTAATATTATCACAGTTATATAATTCACTTTAGACAGACTTACACACATATTCATATTTTAAAACAAATGCACTCAAACATACATTCCATAAATTTGAGTAAATCTATTTATCACTTTCACTTAGTCAAATAAGTTAGACACATAATATCATGTCAATGTCAAACGAACATAGATGAGTTTATAACGAGGTAAACTTTTGTTTCTTTTCACTTTTCTATATTTCTCCACTTATGTCTATTTCATTTTACACTTGATCTCACACATATCATCACAAGTCACCAAGATCAATTTAAGTACACCAATATATCCACCAAATTATACGAACTTACTTAACACCTTTTTACACTTTCGATGGTAGCTCGGTTGGAAAACACTTCTGTCTCAACAGAACTATTTCATCGGGATCGGGAGGCATCACACTATCACAGGTAGTAATATGGCATGTATAGTTTAACTCTTACACATACTAGGTAAGTCCGAGAACCGACTAAACCATAGCTCTGATACAACTAAATGTAACAATTAAATGAGTCTCCATACATGCCAAAGACTTAAAAATACTTTAAAACCTTTATATATCGATCAATAGTTTGATAGTGTGATTTAACCTCCGGTGACCTCCAACTCGAGCTAACATCTGAGACACTATAGGAAAAAGGAAAGGAAGGGAGTAAGCATTATAGCTTAGTAAGTAAGTATTTAAATATTAATAAACAATACATTATCATACTTTAAATGAAGACACAATATGTTCCCGGAATATTACCATCACAAACACACACATACTTTCACTATTGCAATCATAAACAGGTTCAAAATAAGCTGTCTAGCAGAGTACCAGAAGCTAAATTATTTATTTCTGGAGCTACAGAACTCCAAATTACAAACCGTTAATTTTTCTTGAAACTAGATTCACTTATATTTTTACCATAAAATTTTCAGAATTTTTGGTCTAGCCAATTAGTACATTTTATTCATTGAAGTTACCCTTATTTCACTGCTCAACTGTTCTGAGCAATCTTCACTACGAATCAATTTTCTCCTCGTACAGAATTCAAAGAATATTTTCGTTTATTTTATTTGAAACTAGACACATTAAGGATTTTAAGCATATAAATTATATCCCATAATTATTTTTATACAATTTTTAATGATTTTTCCAAGTTAGAACAGGGGATAACATAGTCATTCTGAACCAGTCTCTCAAAAACTTAAATATCTCATAATATAGAATTCCTTTGCTTGCTTGTTTCTGTTATATAAAAATAGACTCATTAACATTTAATTTGATATCCCATTCAGTCTCTGATTCAATTTCTACTATTTTTGGTAAATTTTTAGATTCACATCACTGCAACTATCCATAACAGTTTTATTGTCAATTTTGATCTTTCACACTTCAATTGTATTCATCACTTACCCATAACAATCTTTCCAATTTCCAATCACATATCAAGCATATTGCTCATAATTTACACACGTATATACATACACTTGTCATCACAAAGTCATACACAATTTCATTTAATCAATTTTCCAGTTGAACGCTTCAGAATAATAACAGATATGAGATGGTATCGCATACAGCCCACCTTTAAAATCGAAGCTCTCTTGTACACGTAGTGGCCTTCACTTAGCACCACTCATGTGACCTAGCTCGACTGTACACATAATTTTGGCTCTCTTGTACACATGGTGAACACTTAGTACCACCCATGTGACCTAGCCAGTTTATCTCGTAGCTCTGTTGTCTACATGGTGTCCTTCACTTGGAACCACGCATGCGACCTAGCTACATATATCCCGTAGCTCTCTTGTCTACATGGTGTACACATAGTATCATCCATGCGACCTAGCTACATCATAATGTCTCGTAACTCTCTTGTACACATGATGTGCACTCAGCACCATACATGTGACCTAGCTACATACCATCTGTATCATCCAATCTTTCCGAAGGTTCAACTGGGATTTCTCTCTCTTTCTAATACTTGATTCCATACTTCTAATAGTTAATTATGATTCAAAAATCAGGTACAATACATAAAATATGCTGAAATATAAAAACATAATAAAGATAATGTATTATTTACATACAAACTTACATACTTTCTCATTTTCATGTCAAATTAATATTGAACATTTAAATCATCATAATTATACTTACTTTCAACACCTCGGCAATCATAGTAAATATATCAATTTCACATTGAAACATGCATAAATTAATGCTTATTATACATATGAACTTACCTCAATACTAAAACGGCCATTTTACCAACTTTCCCGATTTTCGATTTTTCTCCCATTCTAGGTTCAAATCTCGTTTTCCGGGATCTTAAAAATCATATTTTACTTATTTAATTAATGTACTATTCAAAATAGTCTTTAACTCAAACTTTTGCAAAATTACAATTTTGCCCTTAAACTTTTGCATATTTACACTTTTGCCCCTAGGCTCAGGAATTAAACTTCATCCCTTATTCTTATGTTTCATGACATGCTGATCATTTTTCCCTTCTATGAAAACATCAAATTCTCACTCTCGCACATAGTTATGAACAATAACAACTTTTACCGATTAAGCCGTTTTACTAATTTTTGCTTAAAACCGCTTAGCAAAAGTTGTTTAACATAATTTCAGCCTTCATATTCTACCATAAAACATCAAAATAAACACATTTCACCTATGGGTATTTTTCCAAATATGAACCCTAGCTTAAATTATTGCTAGAATAAGCTTAATCAAATTACCGAGATTCCAAAAACGTAAAGAACTTGAAAAACGGGGCTAGAACGGACTTACTATTGAGCTTGGAAAGCTTGAAAACCCTAGCCATGGCTTTTTCTATGCTAATTTCGGCCTCCATGAAAAAGATGAGTCAATTTTGGCTTTATTTTCTCTTTTTATTTCTTTTAATTACCAAATGACTAAAATGCCCTTAAGGCCTTTCTTTAAAATTTTGTCCTATTCATGCCCATTTTTGTCCAAAAGAAATGTAATGGTCTAATTAGAATTTAAGGACCTCCTCTTTAAACCCCCATTTCAATCAAGTACTTATGAATTAGAACACATATTTTGCAACTTTTGCAATTTATTCCTAAAAGTCCAATTAAGCACTTTATCAGTAAAATTACTTAATGATATTTGTACACAATATTTTAATCAATAAATAAACCTTAAAACTTAATCGAAATAAATTTTTTGACTTTGAATTCGTGGTTCTAAAACCATCATTCCGTTTAGGCCCTAAATCGGGCTGTTACAGCAACTTCTGCAAATAAGCCCGAATAGGCAAATTAAACATGCAATCTATAAAATTTCTTATCAATACTCTAACACATGCATCTAATCACTCGGTAAATTATAAAAATTAATCAAAATAAACTTTTCCATCTTAGATTTGTGGTTTCGCAACCACTATTCCATTTAGGCCCTATTTCGAGATGTTACATGTCATGTCCCAGACATGGTCTTACACTGGCTCTCATATATCAGTGCCAATGTCATGTCCTAGACATGGTCCTACACTGGCTCTCATATACCGGTACCGATGCCATTCCCAGACATGGTCTTACACTGGCTTTCATATATCAATGCCGATGCCATGTCCTAGACATGGTCTTACACTGGCTCTCATATATCGGTGCCGATGCCATGTCCCAGGCATGGTCTTACACTAGCTCTCATTACGATACTGGTGCCATGTTCCAAACATGGTCTTACATTGGTTCACATATTACCTTAGTATCATGGCATGGATATCCGATCTATTCCTACGGTTCAACCAGGAGTTTTACTACATCAAGGCTCGTCATGCATATTCGTAACAAAAATCTCACATTCCATGCAATAACAATTATTCAATACATAATAATAATAGAATGGTGAAATTTACGTGCAACTTACCTCGGTATACAAAATATGGGCGACTGATTTGATTTAGTCCACAAGCTTGGTTTTCCCCCGGTCTAGGTCCGGATTCCATATTTCTTGATCTATAATGACAAATTCACTTATTTAATCACTAAATTAATCAAGAAAATCTATAATTCATACCTGGGCAAAATTACCATTTTTCCCCTAAACTTTCACGTAATTATGATTTTGCCCCTAGGCTCGTAAAATAATTTTAATCAAATTTCGTCCCTTAACAAGCCTGGTTGAACCTTTATTACTCTTATAGCAACTCATAATTTCAATTATTTCACACATTTACCACCCATTTTGTAACTTTTACAAAATGATCCCTTTTTGGGGTTTTTTCATGAAACCCTCTTCACAAAAGTTATTTACTTAACAACCATAATTCATTTTCTTCCATAAAAGTCCAGCAAACAACATGAGTACTCAAATGGCAACACCTTAGACTCTCAACCACTTTGCAAAATAGTCCCCCCATTAGTTAGCTTATACTATAAGGGTCCCAAAAATACAAAAATCATTAAAAAAACACCACAAAAATCACTTACTTGTAAAGGAACCAAGTGTCTAAAATTTTCAAGCTTCAAAAACCCTCTTTTCCTGTAATTTTCTATAACATCTTAAATTTGGGCCTTGTCGAAATAGTGGTTTCAGGACCATAAATCCGATGTTAAAATAATTATTTTATGATCATTATGAGGTCTAAGATATGAAAATAAGCATGTGTTAAAGTTTCATGAAGAAATTCTATGTGTAAGGTGTCCAATTGGAAATTAGGGACCAAATTGAATAAATTGCAAAACTTGGATTCTAGAAGCAATTTGTATGAAAATTGCTTTAGAATGTTAATTAGAGGTCTTTAAAGAGTGATTTTTCCAATTTCTAAGTTTTTGGATAAAAATGGACATGCATGGAAAATTTTGGAAGTTTAGTAAGATAGGGTATTTTGGTCATTTGGTAATAAACTAAATAAAAAGGGAAAAATCAAGCTAAATTCAGCGCATTTTCTTCTTCATGCTGTCGAAATTCTAAGGATCTCCATAGCTAGGGTTTTCAACATTTTCAAGCTCAATAGTAAGTGCTCCCTAGCCCCGTTTTTAATGTTCTTCGAATTTTTTAGATCCTCGTAACATGCTCTCTCTATTTCTTCCCATCTTTCAAGCTAGGGTTCATGTTCAAAAATTTACCCATGCATGAGGTGTTTGTGTTTTGATGATTTATGGAGGAATGTGAGTGTTTAAAGGATGGTGAACAACTTTTACTAAGTAGTTTTTCATGGAAATAGCTTAAAGGACTAAATTGTAAAAGTTATGAAAATGGGTAGGAAAATATGGAATGAAGGAAAAATATAGACTGCTATAAGTGTGAATAACATTTGGCTAAGCCCAGGTAGCCAAGGAATTACATGCATTTCATTATATGAGACTTAGGACAAAATTGTAAATATTGTGAAAGGTTAGGGGCAAAATGGTCATTTTTCCCGGGGGTGAGTTTTAGGCCTAAAACGAATAATGTGATGTATTAATAATCTAATTTTATTGATATATACCCCGAGGAATCAATTCCGGAGGTCGACCGTGGTAAACAAAAGGTTTCGGAATAACAGGAATACAAAATCGGAGCCATTACCCGGTAAGTTCGTATAACCCGAAGTAAACTTTTAATATACTTAAATATGGATGTCCTTGAATGTATGAAAATCTATATATTCATTTCATGATAATCCATGAAATATACTAGTGTAAATGAAGGATGATAAATGTCCTGGTTGAAATAGAAAGGGAAATCCGATGGATAAATTATGACTTACATGACATGAGATCCTACATGTGTTGCAAAAAAGGATTTAGACCGGACGGGTAATCTGATGATCTCAAAATAGAAAGGATCTAGCCCAAACGAGTGTTCCTTGAGTGATCGAGCCTCCCGAAGAATATGGTTGCATTAAGGATTTAGCCCGGACAGGTAATCCGATTGAGGACTAAATTTAGCTTGGACTGGCAATTCAAATCCGAGCTTATGAGAGCAATTGTCGTTGAAAGGGATTTAGCCTGGACTGGTAATCCCGACATTGCTCTATGAGTTAATACTACGGGGGATTTAGCTTGGATTGGTAATCCCGCCGTAAGATATAAGGTTCACAGGAGCACGTACTTGAGATGATCACTTGTATGACTTGACAGTAATTGGACTATCCATCGAGATTTCTGAGAAATTCAATGGGATTAACATGATGAAATGAAGAATGAAAATATTGAATTGATGAGCTCATCTAAAACTAATGATAAAATGTATTGTTATGAGACTAACTTGATGATTGAGTGAATGTGATAGGGAAACTATTTCATGCTTGTTGGATTTATTGCCTAAATATGGTTATATGTTAACTAACCGATAAGTTTACTTTCCAGTTATCCGGACTTACTAAGCATATAAATTCTTACCCTCTTCTATTTTCCTTATCTTAGAGAGCTCGTGGACTCGTGAAGATTGGAAGATGGTTGGAGAATCAACACACTATCGACTTGTCCCGTTTTGGTATATAGATATTTTTATTTTGTTTAATGGCATGTATAGGATTTTTGGTTATTTTGTGATATGTGTCATTTGGCTAGCCATTGTAAGGGCTTAAATGGTATACTTATTCTATTGTATATGGCCATGAGATATGGCTAATATTGATGTAGGTTATAAACCTACTAATGATGCATGGTAACTTTTAAATGTTTCATGAGACATGATGATGAGGTTTATCATGGATGGATGCTTGAATGGGACTTAATAATTTGAAAGGGGACATAGCATATAATGGAATATGGTTATAATATGGCCTAAGTGTAAAATGTAAAATATGCTATGTTAATCCCTAATATGTAAAGGATAATTTAGTGTGTACTAAACCGATGAGATGTGGTTAACATGCAATGAGTTATGTCAAGGTTGTTTAAGAATATAATTAGGCCATGCTAAATTCCAATGAAGTCTATAAGTGTTTATGGATGTTAGTGGGTGACCAAAGGCTTGGAAAATAACGCTAAAAAGGTCCATAGGGGTAGACACACGGGCATGTGCCTAGACTGTGTGTGACACACGGTTAGCCCCATGGGCGTGTTGCCTGGCCATGTGTCCCCTACACCTAAAATTTTAGGTTAGTTTGCATGGTAGTAAACACACGGGCAGAGACACGGCCGTGTGTCTCGACCATGCGGAGGACATGACCTTGACCACGAGCGTGTGCCTTGGCCGTGTGCCTCAAAATGAATAATGACATCATAAACAGAATGTCCAGGCTTTTGAACATGGGCGATGACACAGGCGTGTCTAGGTCGTGTGAGGGACACGGGCTAGGGGCACGGGCGGGTGCTTGGCTGTGTGAAAACCCCTGTAGGTTCGAAATGGAAAATAAATCCAAATAATTCAACTCGGGTAGGACACATAGGCGTGTCCCCAAGCACACGGGCGTGTGAGGTATAACCCTAGGAATTTTACTAAAATTTTCTATAGTTCTCAATTTACTCCCGGATTGCTTTTAATGTATGCTTTAGACCTTGTAGGCCTATAGTCGGGACACTATGATATCATTTGGTCGGTTTTAAATTAGAATGAAATTTTATAACCTGTACTTTTCGAAAGTGTCCGGGTATATGTCTAGTAATGCCTTGTACCTTATCTCGGTCTCGGGTACGGTAAGGGGTGTAACATTTTCGATAGTGAAGAGAAGGAATAAAAAAGGTGGTAGCTAGTCCTTTAGGTTTATTATTTTATTATCAATTAAGTCACCTAACATTTGACCATCCCTTGAATTAAGGCTCCATGTCCAGCCACTAATATTTTATTGGTCTATTTACTCAATAAGGACCTCTACTTTAATGTTCCATAGCTATTTGACACCTTTAGCTAGTAGAACAAAACTTTCACACTTTATGAGATTTAGTCCTTTTTCAAAATTAAGCATGCAATCACTAAAATTAATTCGCCAAAAATTTCAAACACTCATATAATCATGCTATAACACATAAAATAATATAAAAAATTTCTCCGACCTCGGATTTGTGGTTCCGGAACTACTATTCTGACTAGGCCCAAAATTAGGCTGTTACAATTCTCCCCCTTAGGGATTTTCGTCCCCGAAAATCTTACCGTTAAAAAGGTTTGGGTATTGATCTTTCATAGTCTCTTCGGGCTCCCATGTGGCCTCTTTAACCCCATGTCTATGTCACAGTACTTTCACAAGTGCTATACTTTTATTTCTCAATTGCTTGACCTCTCAAGCCAAGATCTTAATTGGCTCTTCACCATAAGTCATGTCTGATCAAATCTCAACCTCTGTTGGTGAAAGAACATGCGAAGGGTCAGAACGATAACGGCGCAACATCGACACATGAAAAACATTATGTATCTTTTCTAACTAGGATTGTAAGGCTAGTCGATAAGCTGTCGGTCCAATTCTCTCAGTCACCTCATAAAGTCCAAAAAAACGTGGACATAATTTTCCTTTCTTACTGGATCTGAGGACTTTCATCCACGAGGATACTTTCAAAAACACCTTATCACTGACTTGAGACTCAATTTCTTTTCATTTCAAATCCGCGTAGGATTTTTGTCTATCCGAAGTGGCCTTCAAATAGTCACGAATCACCTTTACTTTCTCTTCAGTCTCTTTGACTAAGTTAACCCCGTGAATCTTATTTTCTCTGAGTTCGGTCCAATCCAAGGGCGTTCGGCACTTTTGCCCATATCAAGCCTCATAAGGCGCCATTTACAAACTTGACTGATAGCGATTGTTGTAGGCAAACTCTACTAGCGGTAAATACATTTCCCAACTTCCTTGGAATTCAAGGACACAACACTACAACATGTCTTCAAGAATCTGAATTACCCTCTCCGACTGACCGTCGGTTTGCGGATGGAAAGCCATGGCAAAATTTAACTTGTCCACAAAGCTTCTTGTAACTTTTTCCAAAACCACAAGGTAAACCTCAGATCTCTATCAAAAATAATTGACAAGGGCACTCCGTGAAGTCTCACAATTTCAAAAACGTACAAATCGGCCAACTTCTCAAGTGAATAGTCCGTACGCACCGATATAAAATGAGCTGACTTTGTTAACTTATCAACTACAACCCATACGGTATCTTTTTTCCTCAGCGTCAAAGGCAACCGAGACACAAAATCCATAGTAATACGATCTCACTTCCATTTGGGAACCATGACAGGCTGAAGTAAACCCAAAGGTACTTGGTGTTTGGCTTTTACTTGCTGGCAAATTAAGCATTTAGAAACAAATTTTGAAATGTCTCTTTTCATTCTCGGCCACCAATACATTTTCTTCAAGTCATGGTACATCTTCACACTACCCGGATGGATAGACAAACAACCACTATGTGCCTCTTGCAAAAATTTTTGAATAAGCTCATCAGTTTTAGGTACACAGATCCTATCCCAAAACATCAAACAACCGTCGGTACAAATCTAAAAATTTGATTCGTTAACTAACTCACATTGAGCCATCTTAGCTTGCAAATCTTTATCACATTTCTAAGCTTCACAAATCTCTTGAAGAAACATTGGTCTAGCTCTCAACTCTGCTAGAATCGAACCATCCTCGGTTATAGACAACTAAGTATTCATAGCTCTCAAGGCAAATAATGACTTCCTACTCAATGCATCTACGATCACGTTTACCTTTCCCGGGTGATAGTCAATTACCTACTCATAATCTTTTATCAAATCTAGCCACCTTCGTTGTCATAGGTTCAAATCCTCTTGAGTCATTAAGTACTTTAGGATTTTATGGTCTGTGAATATCTAGCATTTCTCGCTGTACAAGTGGTGTCTCCAAATCTTCAATGAAATACGATGGCGGCCAGTTCTAAATCGTATGTTGGATAGTTTTTCTCATGTGCCTTCAGTTGTCTCGAGGCATACGCTATTACCTTTCCTTCTTGCATAAGCACACATCCCAATCCATTCAAGGATGCATCGCTATACACTACGAATTCTTTTCCCGGTTTCAGTTACACTAAGACTAGTGCTTCAGTCAATAGTGCTTTTAGTTTTTCAAAACTCTATTGGCACTTCTCTGTCCATTCAAACTTGATATCTTTCTGTAGCAAACTTGTCATCGAAGAAGCAATCGTGGATAATCCTTTAACAAATCGTCTGTAGCATCCGGCTATGCCTAAAAAGCTTTTAATCTCTGATACATTCCTCAGCGGTTTCTACTCAACAATAGCCGAGATTTTACTCAAGTCAACTCTAATCCTATCACCCGACATAATGTGTCCTAAGAATCTGACCTCTCAAATCCAAAATTCACTTTTACTAAACTTGGCATACAACTGCTTATCTCTCGAAGTCCGCAAAACAGTTCTCAAATGCTCTGCATGTTCATCCTCATCACGAGAATAAATTAATATATCATCAATAAAAACTACAACAAATTTATCCAAGTATGACTGAAAAATACGGTTCATTAAATCCATAAACACTGCAGGAGCATTCGTTAAGCCAAAGGGCATGACAAGGAACTCATAATGGCCATTCCTCGTCCGAAATGCAGTTTTTGGCACATCTTGCTCCTTAACTCTCAGTTGGTAGTAACCGGACCTCAGGTCTATCTTAGAAAACACCGTGGCTCCCTTTAATTGATCAAACAAATCGTCGATCCTTGGAAAGCGATACTTGTTTTTATTGTTACCTTTTTAAGTTGTCGGTAATCTATACAAAGTCTCATTGAACTGTCTTTCTTTTTCACAAAAAACACTAGAGCACCCTACTGGGAGTAACTAGGTCTCGTTAAACCTTTATCCGCTAATTCTTGTAACTGAACCTTCAACTCCTTCAATTCCGTCGAAGCCATCCTATACGGGACAATCAATATAGGCACAGAACCAGGGACCAACTCAATACCAAATTCGACTTTCCTAGTTGGAGACAATCTAGGCAACTCTTCCAGAAACACATCCGAAAACTCACATACTACTGGCACTGAATCAATCTTTACTTCCGATACTTGGGTATTCAACACAAATGCAAGATAAGACTCATACCCTTTTCTCATATATCTCTGAGCTATCATAGAAGATATCACTACAGGCAAGCTATCCAGTTCACCTGATTCAACTCGAAGAATATCCTCATTTTCACACTTCAGTTCAACGAATTTTCTTCCACAATTTACTAACACATCATGAGTGGTCAATCAATCCATGCCAAGAATTACATCAAATTCATTAAACAGTAACAACATAAGGTTAGCTGGAAAACAATGACTTCTAACCGTCAAGGGATAATTTCTACATATTTGGTCAACTAACACATGCTTGCCTAATGAGTTTGACACGTTTACCACAAATTCTGTAGATTCAACAGGCATATTCATACTAGATGCCAAATTCATGCAAATATACGAATGAGTAGATCCCAGATCAATCAAAGCAACAACAGAGATATTATGAAGAGAAAAAGTACCCGTAATCACATCTAGGGATGAAGCCTCTTCGTGAGCACGAATGGCATAAGTCCCCACAGGCGCTCTACCCTCGGACCTCACGACGAGATCTCTAGGCGCACCTCTGCTACTAGCCCCACTTTTCGAGTTCTTTTGTGATCTACCCCTCGAAGAGGCGTTACCTAACCTCACACCTTGATTCCTATCTTTCTCAACCATCTCAAGACAGTTTCGAATGAAATAATCTAGTGATCCATATTTGAAACAGCCTCTATCATTCCCTCAACACTCACCGAAGTGACGTCTACCACACTGTGAGTATTCTAGTCTATTCGGTCGAGTGCTACCAACATTCGCAATAGAAGTGGTTTGAGCTTTAGACACCGTCTACTACTTACTCCTATTTCTGTCTGAGAACCCAACTGAAGCATTGGATCGAGTAGTAAACTCTCTTGAATTCTTAGACGATGATTGAAATAATTTCCCTATGTATCTTTTCTTTGAGTCACGAGACTCAATTTTAGCTTTTCTCTTCTCTTTATCCAATTCTTCAGCCTTGCAAGCTCTCTCAACAAGTACCACAAACTCCTTTAATTCTAGAATTCCAACTAATAGTCGGATGTATTTATTTAATCCATCCTCAAACCTCTTACACATGATGGCTTTGGTGGATACGCACTCCCGAGCATATTTACTGAGCCTCACAAACTCACACTCATACTCCGTTACTGTCTTTCAACCTTGCTTGAACTCAAGAAATTCTTTTCTTTTCTGGTCTATAAATCTCTAGCTAATATAATTTTTTTTAAAACTCTTCCTGGAAAAATTCCCAAGTTATCCTTTCCCTCGATAAAACCGACACAAGGGTGTTCCACTATTGGGAAGTCGAGTCTCGTAGGAGTGATAAACACACTTCATGCACTCCTCAGATGTGCAAGACAATTCGTCGAATACCCTGATGGTATTTTCAAGCCAGAACTCTGCTCTTTCTGGTCATCATCTATATTCGCTCGAAACTCCTCGGCCCCTTTCTTTCGAATTCTATCAACCGGAGGCTTTTCTCTTCTAATCATTTCCACCACTTGAGGAGCTATAGGGGTAGGTTGGGGAATTGGACGGTGTGGAAGAGGTGGAGCGTTCGGATTTGTAAGAACAAACTCCAAATACCAAGCACTCATCATGTGGAGGAAGGCTTCTCTAGCCCCTCTGCCCTGACTAACTGTCACAGGCCCACTTTCAACTAGCGTAGTCCCTTCAGTGGGAGCCAGCGTATTACTCTCTATATCATTCGCGACTGCTCCGTCCGGATCTATTTACTATATGAAAACAAAATTTAAGTTCGTCAGGAGTCGTCACACTATTATATTACTTATATGGCATGTATAACTAGACTCGTACACACACTAGGTTAGTCCGAGAATCGACTAAATCATGGCTCTGATACCACTAAATGAAACACCTTTTACCTGTATCTTATGCTGGGACAGGGTACGAGGCGTTACTAGACTTAAACACAGGCATACAAACATTTTCGAGTCATAAAATTTCGCTCAAATTTAAAACTTTCAAACTTCCTCTTAACGTCCCTAATATGGACCTACGAGGCCCAAAACACGTTTTAGAAACAGTTTGGGAATAAAACGAACACTTTAGATAACTTTGAAATTTTTCAATGCAAGTAGGGGCACAAGTCCATGTGGACAGGCGACATGCCCGTGTGTCCTCTTAACACGACCACGTTGAAGGCTCGTGTAGTTCACATGGCCTGAACGTATTGGGACACGCCCGTGTCCCTAGCCTGTATGTATTTATTTCTCAATTCGAACCTACAAGGGCTTTCACACGGCCTGGCATACCCCCGTCTCCCTTACACGGCCATGACACGTCCGTGTCTCAGCCCGTGTACTAAAACCTTGACATTCTGTTTCTGATATCATCAACCATTTAAGGGCACACGGCCAAGGCACACACCCATGTGCTAGGCAGTGAGGCAAATTTAATTTAGTATTTAAGGTGCAGACTTCATACGGCTTGGGCACACGCCCAAGTGCTATGGTCGTGTCCTCCACACGGTTGAGACATACGGCTGTGTCTCCACCCGTATGGTTACTACTGGGCATTTTGTTTTGCCAAATTGAGGTGCAGGGGATACACAGCTGGACCACACACTCATGGGGCAGACCGTGTGTCACACACAGCCTAGACACACGCCCGTATGTCTACCCGTGTGGACAAAAACAAGGTTATTGACCAAGCTTTTTTGTCACCCTTACTTACACCAACTTACAAAACCTCAAACAATACTAATAATACATAGACACATGACCATATCAGCCAATACCAAGGCATCTACACATCATTTCCAAGCTATTTTCTATCACGTACAACATCTCCTACTTATTAACACAAACCATACAACAACCACATCCCTAAAAAATCTCATCAAATGCATTTAGTAATAATCAATATTAGCCAACATCAATGGCCTATACAAAATGAATATCACATCAATATGAGCCAACACTTATGGCTAAACCAACATGACGCTTAACAAAAAGACCAAGTCCCTATACATGCCATACTCAAAATGATAAATCTAACTATACCCAAATATTTCGATTGATAATGTGATCGAGCCTCCAACGTCCTTTGATCCCCAAGCTAGCTTGGCGATGCTATAAGAAAACGGAAAAGAGAGAGAGTAAGCATAAAGCTTAGTAAGTTACATGTAAATAATTAACAACACTTTACCAAGTAATATCATACTCATAACGTATTGTACACTTGCACAAGATTCTTAAATGACCATAGACATAACTTACTCATGTTAATCCTTACTACTCATATACACAACCTGAGCTTATTCTCATAATTTTCGTGTAGGTACCTGTACCACTTGCAACATAATCATAACTTTTCTCAATCGCGGCATAATCTTTAAATCATCCGTTGAACTAGTTGGAATACTAAAGGATACCCGATAAGCCTCATACAGAAGGGTAAGATACTGATGCCTTGTCCCAGACATGGTCTTACACTAGCACTCATATATCGGTGCCGATGCCATGTCCCACACATGGTCTTACACTAGCTCTCATTACGATGCCGATGCCATGTTCCAAACATGGTCTTACACTAGCTCACATATTACCCTTGTATCTTGGCATGGATATCTGATCTATTCCTACGGTTCAATCGGGAGTTTTACTACATCAAGTCTTGTCATGCATATTCGTAACAAAAATCGCACATTCCGTGCAATAACAATTATTCAATACATAATAACAATAGAATGGTGAATTTTACGTGCAACTTACCTCAGTATACAAAATATGGGCGACTAATTTGATTTAGTCCACAAGCTTGGTTTTCCCCTGGTCTAGGTCCGGATTCTATATTTCTTGATCTATAATGACAAATTCACTTATTTAATCACTACATTAATCAAGACAATCTATAATCCATACCTGGGCAAAATTACCATTTTGCAAACTACAGTCGCTTTGTCTACCACTGAAGCTAAGTACATAGCAATTACTGAGGCTTGCAAAGAAGCTATTTGGTTGAAGAGACTCTTTAGTGAACTCAATGAAGACCTTCAAATCAATGCAGTATTTTGTGATAGTCAGAGTGTCATCTTCCTTACAAAAGATCAAATGTTTCATGAGAGAACAAAACACGTTGATGTTCGGTATCATTTTGTTCATAAAATTATTACTCGTAGTGATATTGTTGTGAGCAAAATTAGTACTAATGAAAATCCAGCAGATATGATGACTAAGTCACTTCCTATAACCAAGTCTGAGCTTTGCCTAAATTTGGTTGGTATCATTATTGAAGTTAAAAGCTTAAGGGGTTTTATGGAAGAGGTGGAGAACTTGTTCGATGAGAATTCACGATGAAGAACTTGTTCATTGAGAATTCGTGTCAAGGTGGAGATTGTTAGAATTAAGTGACCCAAATCCTTATTTAAAAAATACAGTGGTAAAATAAAATAAAAGTAAAATCCATATAGAATTATAGTTCTTTTATTTTATTTTAGAATAAGGTTTTTTAAACCTTATTAAACCCCATCTATTTGATATTGATTAGAATAAGGTGTTTCAATCTTACTACACTTCTATTAGAATATGGTTTTACACGCCTATATATAGACATAGTCTATTCCTCTTGTAATCATTTGAATTCGACATAATAGATTTTCTTCTCCTCTGCCCATGGTTTTTTTCCCGTAAAGGTTTCGATATAAAATTTGTGTGTTCTTTATTTTTCTCTCTTTTCTTTGCGATATATTATCATTACCGACATTTTATTTTTTACACTTCCAAAAAAAACTAAGAAAAAAAGGATCAATAATAAGCACAAAAATATAACTACTAACATCGTCATAACTTTCAAAAAAAAAAAAAACAAATTACTATCAATGTCACTGCTTTTAAAGAAAGTATAACAAAATTTATCGACACATATGGCTTAATGCAGTTGCACCTAGCAAAACTCATCTACCAAAAAAAACCGCTAAAAAAATATTTGGAAAACAAAGAAAAAAAGAAAAAAAAAGAGTTTCAAAGAAAAAAGTGGAGAAAAAATGGAAAGAAAAGTTCATATCTTAGTTCTAACATAATTCAATCTCACTCATAAACGTTAATTATAACTATGAATTAATATCAAATTTTTAACCAATTATTCAAACAACTGGACCCTATCAATTGTAAATATAAAATTGTTAAACTTTTTTTTTTCTTTTTTCTTTATAATGTATGTGAGAAAGCAATCAAATTTTAGTCATAAAATTTACGTATTGGAATGAAGATAAGAAAAAAATTACAAAAGAAAATTAGTTTTCGTCGTAACATTTTACTCGTTACTTTTCATGGTATAATTTATTGATTTACTTGTTATTTTACATGCAATGGTGTTAAAAAGTGGCGACCACCTTTTTCATCTTCCTAGATGGGATGAACTTATGAGAATTTCATTTTTAAATTATTGAATTGTTAAAATTGATATAGATTGATAGTGTATAAATTTATATATTTCTTTAAAAACTCTTCAAAAATAAAATATTAAAAATGTTAACAATTAATTAATTTTTTCATATATCACATCACACAATTTTTACTGTTTGTGTATAAATTTATACACAAATAATGAACCATACACTCGCATCTTGTTAAACTCTTGAAATATATAATTGATTCAGTCTCTAACAATTAATCTAATCTATTAATCTATGGTATCAAATAATTCATTTTTTAATAGATAATTGTACATCAACAAAAATAACCACAAAAAAAACATATGTAAATTACGATAACTACAAAGAACATATGTAAATTACATAAGCTTCGAACAAAAATGAAAAAAACTATTATCCTTACAAAATAGGTCCGGTTGGGTGAAAAAAACTTTCATTCGACCCATTTTGAACCGGTTCAATTCAAGTCTAGCTCGATTTAAGATGACCCAAGTTGGTTTAGTTCAATTTGACTTGATCCAACTCAATTTATGTTGGTTTGGTCTGGTTGGCTCTTATTTTTGTTGGGTTGTATTAGTATGGCTTTCGTGTGGTTCTATCAAGGGGTTTGCTTCGACTTTGGTCAATTTAACTAGTATCAGTAACAGCCCGATTTTGGGCCTAGTTGGAACAATGATTTTGGAACTACTATTCTGAGGCCGGAGAAATTGTTTTTAATGTTATTTATGTGTTATATAGCATGATTATATGAGTGCATGAAATTTTTGGTGAAATAATTTTAGCGATTGCTTGCTTAATTGAGAAAAATGACTAAATCGCATAAAGCGCAAAAGCTTTGTTTTGCTAGCTAAATGTGTTAAATAGCTAGAGAACCATAATTGGGGGACTTTAAAGAGCAAATATACCCTTAGGTAAAGCTTGGGCGGCCATAGAGATAAAGGAAATAGAAAAGTCAAAATTAGGTGTAGTTGGAGACCTTTTTTGACTAGAAATAAGATTAAAATAAAACAAAGGACTTCATCTTTTTCATTCCTTCTTCTCCACCAAAAATACTAGAAAAAGTAAGGGTTTTGGAGCTTCAAAATTTCAACCACTCTTTACCCTTACAAGTAAGTGATTTTGATGGTCTTTCTTGATAATTTTTGTACTTTTGGGACCCTTGTAGCATAATCTAGCTAATGAGGAGACTATTTTGCAAAATGGTTGAAAGTCTAGGGTTTTTCCATGAGATTTTTCATGTTTTTTTTTTTTTGAATTCTTATGGAAGAAAATGAATCTTGGTTGTTAAATAAACAACTTTTGTGAAAGGATTTTCATGAAAAACACCTAAAATGTACCATTTTGTGAAGTTTGTTAAATGGATGGTAATTGTGTGAAATATTTGAAATTTTAAGATGCTATAGGTATAAAAAGAATTTGGATAAGCTTGGTTAATGAGGAAATTTGATAAATATCGATTTACGAGCCTAGGGGTAAAATCATAAATTTTGTAAAAGTCTTGGGGCAAAATGGTCATTTTGCAAAATATAAATTATGAAATGTATTGGTTAATATGATGATTAAAGTAGTGGATTTTATCATTATAGATCAAGAAGATCGAGATTTGGGCTTAAATCGGAAAGCATGAGGTTATGGACTAAAATGGAATAATTGGCCGAAATTCGCATTCGAGGTAAGTCCGTGTGACTAAATAAGCATGTTATCCATGTTATTGTTAATATACATGAAATCTATCTTGCTATGATTGTATTGAATTATATGTTGATGATATTGAGTATGAGAAAGAGATGTCAAATGTTAATAACATTTATGTGATGATTGAATACATTGAAAATTTGATGGCATATGATTTTCCATTGAAACGTGTAAGTTGTACATAAGTAAGTCAACTTTATCGCTATTATGTGTTGAATGATTGATTTTTCAAAATATGTTTGAATATGATTATGAATAATGCATGACGAAATTAATGTAGTAAATTCCCAGTTAAACCTAGGAATAGATTGGATATTCATGCCATGACATTTGGGTGACATGTGAGCCAGTGTAAGGCCATGTTGGACATGGCATCGGCATTGATTGTGAGCCAGTGTAAGACCATGTTGGACATGGCATCGGTATTGATTGTAAGCCAATGTAAGACCATGTTGGACACGGCCTCGGCATTGAGACGAGAGCTAGTGTAAGACCATGTCTGGGACATGGCATCGGCCTCAACATGTGAGCCAGTGTAAGACCATGTTTGGGACATGTCATCGGCAATTCACCCTCTTGTGTAAGGCTTATCGGATATCCATTAGTATTCCAAAAGGGTTCACAGGTTATTTTAAGGCTTATGATAATGATATGGAATGATATAATCATGTTGTGAGTGGTGCAGGTTCTTATTCGAACTCATGAGATATGAGTCTAATTATGTTTCCTTGATGGTAAGAATGTAAATGAGTAAGTCATACCTATGAGAATGACTTTGTGACGACCTTGTAAATATTAGGTCGATACCTATGGTGTATAATTATGTGGTAAATTTGATGGATGATTATGTGTGAGGCTTTTAGGTTGAATTAAATTGGGACATGATATGTTTATCCCTTCACCTGTGGCCTAATGAATATGAAAAGAGAAATTGATTGGCATAAAAGCCTATTTAAAGATAATTATGAAGGGGTAAGATTAGCATTGAAACAGTTTTGGACAGCAGCAGTAGTCCGACTTTGAAAATCCACCAAAACTTGTGGAAATCAAATTAGACTAAATAAAATATGAAATTAAAGCTTAATGAGTCTAGTTTCATATAGAAGAAATGGTGTAAGTAAAAGAAGTTCTTGTTATGAGATATTTGAATTGTTGTGAGACAGAGTCAGAATGATTTCGAAATTCTAATTTGGGAAAATCATTAAAAATTGTACAAAACTAATTATGGGTTATAATTTATATGCTTAGAATCCTGAATTAATCTATTCTAAAAAAAGATAAAAGGGAATATCATCTGAGTTCTGTATGAGGAGATAATTAATTTTTAGTGAATAGGGGTCGGAACTGTCGGACAGCAAAATAGGAGTAACTTTAAAGAATAAATTGTACTTATTGGCTAGACCAAAAATTCTGAAAATTTTATCGTAAGAAGATATGTGAGTCTAGTTTCAAGAAAAATTAGTGACTCTTAATTTGGAGTTATGTAGCTTAAGATATAAATAATTTAATAATTGTAACTCAAGAAAACAGCTTGACCTGAACATAAGTAAAAGTGCAAATGTGGTTGTATTACCTTGAGAAGCAAGTTGATAAATTGCTTATTATTTTCATACGGTCTTACTAAGCTATAAAGCTTACTCCCTTCCCTTCCTTTTTCTTTAGTGTTGTCAGGTTAGCTCGGGATTGGAGATCGTCGGAGGCAGCACCACACTATCAAGCCATCACCTTTGAAATATTGATATATAGATATATTAAGCGTTTTCAAGTGAGTGGCATGTATAGGGGCTTGGTTTTTATAATATGTGTAATTATGATTAGTCGAATGTATTGGTCTATATTGAGTTATTTGTATATGGCCAAGAGGTGTGGCTCATACGGATTATTGTTGTGAACCTATCTATCTATGCTATGTTATAATGCTTGTGAATGTGTCTTAACATAGGATGCTAAATCATTGAAATGATGTCATGACATGTGTCCTTGGTGCGTATATAGATGTGAAGGACTAAGGGTAACATAAAGGCTTGGAAAATAGCCTAAGTGTTAGCCACACGGGCTGAGATACGGCCGTGTATCTCAACCGTGTGGTGGACACGGCCTTATCACACGGACGTGTGACTTAGCCATGTGGTCCAAATTATTCACTGACTCATAGTTAGAGAGTTACACGGCCTAAGGACTCGGGCGTGTCGAAGGCACACGGGCGTGTGACCTTGTGTCATGGAAAAGTTTTTTAAGTTTTCCCAAAACTTTTTGAGGTTCTCGGTTTAGTCTCTAACTACTTTCAATGCATGTTTAGGGCTTCGTAGGCCCGTGTATGGGACATTATGTGTGTGTATGAAAAGTTTTTATACGAACGAAATTTTGTAGCCCGATTTTTGCACGTTTGTGAATGATTAAGTCCGGTAATACCTCGTACCTTATTCCAGCGTCAGACATGAGTAAGGGGTGTTACAGTACCGATTTGGTTTTATCTATTCAAATTCAATTTTACTCATTTAGATTCAATCTAGTATGATAAAAATATCAAATCAATTAAAAAAATTACATATACGATAAATACATTACTAATTAAGTTGAATTGTTAGATTATAATTATTTAAAAAATTGTGTAAAATGGAATTGGATACCTTTTATGTGAAGCCCAATATTTGATACCTAAATCTTAAAGTTGTAACAAATTTCACCTTGAAAAGGGTGATTCTTGTTAAATGTTTGAGCTAAGAATAAATAAAAAGAAAGAGAACAAATTGGGGAAGATAAAAGATGGAATTGGCAAGAGAAAGATTGAATCTTGGATTGATATTGATAGTTATTTATTTGCCTAAAGAATAGGAATTAAAAGAAAAGAAAAGAAAAGATCCTAAGAAACCTTTAATCAATTTATTATTAGAAATATGAATGATTGGATAATCTGTTTACGAAATCCTTGGAAAATCCTTTCTTTTTTCTACAAGTATGGATTATTGGAAATGAAAAGTGGAAAATACCAGAATTCCAATCCCTCAATCTTAAAGAAAAAGTAGAAGATTTATCTTCAAATCTAAATTACAGGGGCTCAGTTCTTATATTTCAGCCAATCTAAGAGATGTGACAAATAATACTCTTAAAATAAAAATCTTTTGAAAATTCGTCCATCTTAATTGATTTGTAAAACTAGTGTGTAATTAAAATAAGTTGTTAATTTATCATTGTATTTAACACTATTAGGTAGGCTCATTAAATATCATAGAAAGTCTCTTACGCAGAAAGTTAAGAAGCAACTGTTTTTACCCCTCCCATGCTCATAAAAACATTTGTACTCCAATCCAGTCAAACATAAAAATGACAAATGTTAAACAAAATAGGTACTTTCCAACATCATCCCAATAATTATACAACACATCTGGGAGTTCAAGGTTTAAAAATTCACAACTCAATTAACTTTTTAATGATTTTTTTTAATTTCATTGTATTGTATGTTATAGTTTTTGTCTTATTTGTAAAGTTCAAGTAAAATTTGTGTGTATGTGAAAAGACAAAATGTGTGTAATTGTATAATATTAAAAAAAATTATATTTCTACAATGTTTAAAAGAGAAACATGTGTGTAATTCAAACATCAAGTTAGTTATAATTTTTATTTAATTAATTTTAATATATTGATATAGGAAAAACATCCTACTTTACCAGTAACTGGTAAAATGAAACTCTATCTTCATAATTTATATAAATATTTTAATGATTACTTTTCAAAATAAAAATATTGAAATTTGAGAATTAGTGTTTGAATTAATTTGCATATGTATATCAATAATAGATAAAATTAATTATAATTTAAAGATGTTTTTGCTCAAAGTGTGATTTAGGTTTGAGTCACATTTGTTGTTCAAGTTTTGTTCTGTTATTGTAATTCACCAAAAAAATTAATTATAATTTTAATATATTAAAAATTACCCATTAACTATTTTTTTTTTAATTTAGGGTATGTTTGAAAAGCACAAAGTAGTTGAATGAAAATGTAATTATTACTCTTTTAATTACAAAAAATTGTAATTCTCTAAACTTGTTTGGGTGACAGATTGTATTTACATTGTTATTCACTATATCATGTTTGGTAGTATAAATTGTAATTACAGAATTACAGAATTTATATTTTTATTTAAACAAAGAATAAAATAAAATAAAATCATCATATGTATTATGTTAGTAAAAAAAGTAGTTGATAATACGATTACTAATAAAAATAACAAGAAACTAAACATCATATGTAGTTTTATCTAATTGTTCTAGTATTTCATATTTGTTGGGTTATTCACTTTTTAATATTTAACATAGGCTCCTTTTCATCAAACGTTGGTCCTTGACTGAGTTTATCATCATATGATTTTAAATTTGTATCATTAAGATTATCAATATCTCTTTCTTTCATGTATTCTTTGCAGTACAGATCATCTCAAATCTACTTATGAATGAAGCTATGAAGTATGCAACATGTTTCTATGATCCAACCTTTTTTTTTATTCTATACTAAGGTGATCTTGTTAATATGAAAAATACTTTTTTGGAAAAATAAATTTCTCTCAACCACATTTCGAAGCCTTTAATGTCTAAAAAGTTTGCGAGTCATTTCTAGTACTTGTGTCTGGCTCCATTCTCTCAAATGGTATCATACCCCACAATAGTGCAAGAAAACCTTTTGTATTTGCATAATTAATATCTACCATATAATATTTGGATTCACGGCGCAAATAGTTTGTAGCTTTAATCATAAAAACTTGTATTAACTTAATTTGGAGAAAGAATTATGCTAGATTATAACCATTTTTATAATATGCAAGTTAAGTCATTAATAATATAATATTTATAATATTTAACATTTATTTTTTTTTAAAAAAACTTTTTATAAAGTGCCCAATCACTTTCGTAGCACTTCTTATAAATAATACAATTTTTTGTTAAATTTTAAAATGTTCTTTTTTTATAAATAAATCATGATAAAAAAAACTATTATACTTTTTTTTATGAATAAGCTATTATTTTTATAATATATAGCATAAATACATAAATAAATTATGTCTATACTTCTTAACTATAACTTTTTATAAATAAATATTATAACACTTTTATGCTATGTAAATTATTTTTTATAATGAATTTTTTGACGATAAATTTTTAAAAAAATTAGAATTTAATATTATATCTTTTGGTTATAAATTTATAAAATACATTGAATTATTTTTATAATATAAATTTATAGGATTGATAATGTAATAATTTTTTTTTTGTCATAACCATCCAAAATAATGATACATTTTCAAGCTTAAAAGATAAAATTTTATAACTTAAATTTCTATAAAAAAATAATTTTTTAAAATTGAATTTGGCTATATTTATATGTGTAATTACTCTATTCTCACTCTCCCCTAATAATTGGAAAATGTAATTGCGTACTCCAATTACACCCAATTCAGTAATACCAACCAATTATAATAGTTACCTAAACATGTCAGCTCTATGTAATTAAAAACAATTACACCAAAATTCAATTACTAAATAGCTTTCCAAACATTATGTAAAAGTCGAAACATTAATTTCAAACTTTAGTTTTAGTATTTAAAACTAATATTTTAACATTTTATAGTTTAGATACATTTTATAATTGAAAATTAAATTAAAAATTTTATTAGTTAAAAAGTAAATTTAATTTGAATAAAATACAATTATATGAATCTTGTTCAAAAATTATTTGGGATGATATTATCTTAACTTTTTTATTTTTTATAATATTTTCTTTTCGTAAATAAAATAACTTTGAAGATTATAACATTTAATTATATTCTAAAAAACACTATTAATAAATTAAAGATTAACGATAATTTAAAAAAAATCCACTTTCTAAAAAAATTAAAATAAAATTACAATCAGACAAAATTAAAAAAAACAAATACTTCCAAAAAAAATAAATATAATCTAATCTAATTAAAAATAAGTACTAATAATATTTAAAAAAAAATGAAATATTCTTCGTTTTGATCTTTTTATTTATCAACCTCTTCTTCGATCTTGACATTCTTCTTCAATTTGTGTTCCTTGCCATCATCATCAATCAATGTTGGTTCTTATTTGCCAATGTCGAGGCAAATGTTTGGAGTGGCCACTTCCATAGTACTTGGGAAAATTTACTATATTTGGAGTTGAAAATTTATCCAAACAAAATCTTTAGTCTTTGAATGTTTCTAATATTGTAGATATATGGAAACCTGACTTTAAAGATTAATTTATTTAAAGCATTTATCATTGGATGTTAGATTGGTGCGGATCAAAAAATTGAACCCTTTAGATTGTGGAAAATCGATTGAGATAGTATTGAAGACATAGTTGAAGACTGAATCTCTAACGGTCCACTTTACATTGGTCTTTATTACTATATTACTTTTGGCTATTTTGTAGTGGTTATTATTAAGGGGTTGGATTTTAATCGATCTCTAGTATGTTAGCAAGTCTCGAAAATTCTTATATATTGAGGTACTTGTCTAGGTTTTTTACGAGAGCATAAAGAGCAATTTATTGTTCATTAAGGAACTTATTTTATGAGTGCATTTGAAGAGTAAACAATTTAAGTTTACAACCTATGTCACATCTCGAATTTTTAATTGAAAATGTTGTAAAACTATAATAAGATTGAGCAATTGGCTTGATAGCTAAGAGTTAGTAAAATTGACTTTCAGACTTGAGTTCAATTCCCATCGCTTGCAAATTCTTTTTCTTTTAAGCATGTATCATCCACTCCTAACAAATTGTCAGATTTCAATCTAACTCAAACACTGAAAATCTGATTAACTTGAATATTTGAAGATGTTATCTGAATTATCAAAATGCTATAAGTTCTTTTGAGGTTTGCACTCAACTCTAATACAAATCAGACTTCTTCTAAACCTTATACTCTTGAATTATTATTCATTTCTACTTTTTTTTATCAAGTTTATATTGTTTATGAGATCCATGAGGAACTAATCCTCTTGTGGGGATTAGCGAGTGGATGTATGATTAATTAACTGTTTTGTAGGGTTCTCTTAACGGATCAACTATTCAGGAAAGGAAGAACCTAAACCCAAGGCTTGACAACCCTAAGAAACCATTAAGGTGGGCATTAACCTAAATTTGGTATGGCCTATCCGTGAACACCTTAACTCTAAACCGATCTGGACTGTGAGGTCGAGAGATAAGTAGTTCTTGTTGACTCGTTATTCTAGTGGAAGATCGGAAGATCCTGCTGTGATATCGACTAGTTGATTGAATAAGAAAACTTGAAGCGACGGTTGATTATGATTACTGAAATGAGCTAATCACCCATGCCCAAATTTGATATATTATATTATTTGATTTCTTGAGATTTATTTATTTATTTTCTTTCCTTTATTATTTTTTTTAGTTTAGATTACCAAAACCTTTCTTTTTATTCATTGTAAAATAATTTATTCAAAGTATTAATTAGATCTATTTATGCTTAAGATAGAATTAATTTAGTGCTCGCCTCCCTTGGGTATGATCCTCGGAATACTCATCTATTCCATTGTAACTATATTACAATCTAACTCGTATACTTGTGGATACCACCTTTCATATGTTTTGTGCAGGAATTCTACTTTAGAGGTTAATACATCCGAAGGCGATCAAGATAATATCATATATGTTTTATTAGAGTTATTACTTACCGTAGGGTAAAACTTGCCAAAAGTTACGTATATTTAACTAGAAAAATTGTCAAAATATTATTTAATTAATAAATTCTATGCTTTAATGAAAACTTGTGTAGGATTCATTCGCATATTTAAGTTGAATTATATATGTATGCCATTTGTTGCAAATATAAGTATATCACATCGAAAAATTGTCATAATTGCATGAAAACTTTGCCATAGGTAATATATATATGATGTAATAGCCCAAATTCACCCGGGCCCGTAAAATAAATAAAATAAATAAAATATAAAAACAAAAAATAGTAAAGTTTTACAGTTCTTTTACAAAACCCAAAAAAAGGGCTAGCCCGTTTACCTAGGCCCAAAAACCTAAATTACCCAAATGCCCAATTACACCCAAGCCCGCACCAGATGCCCAAATGCTGCCCAAAATTTGTTAAACCCAAAATACACAGGGCCCAAGTGACCCAATTCGTTAACAGAAGATAGAAAGCCTAGGGTTTTCTGAAACCCTAGGCGCCGCAAGCACCCCAACTGTCACGCCATTTCATCTTGCGTTGGCGCCATGACTCCGACCTCGTTTTACTCCGTAATCAGCGTGCCAATCCTGCAACCGGCGGATACGAATCATCAGTACATGATCATCGCTAGATATCTCGTCATCACCTACAAAGAAGGAAAGAACCACAGCCGCAAAAGGGGCAAACTTGGAAAGAAATCAAAAGATTCTTTCCCTAAAATGTAATAGAGGGTTATAAAACCCCCTTTTTTTTAATTTGAGAGGGATTGTTTTTAGATCAGATATATATAAAAAACAGAAGAAACAGAAAAAAACTTTGGAGCCTTGTCAAAGAACAGAGGTGATATTTCTTATTTTTCTTTTCATTATTTCTTTCTTGGATACATCATATAATAAAAGCAATACGTTATAAAGATAATAAGAAGGTTACCCTTTTGATTCGCTGCGAAAATCGGCACTTTGAGAGTCCCGACCGCCGAATAAGGTGGGTCTGACGGTGGTGCGTGGGCGCGTGGGCACCTGGAGACGGAGGCTCGCCGGAGTCCGGACTACCTTCTCCTCTCCCATTTCAGAGAATTTCAGAGCTTTTTTTTTAAAACAGATTCTAAAATGAGTTTTGGGCCAAAAAAAAAAACTTACTTAAATAGCATAATAGAAACGGTGTCGTTTTTGCTTAATCAGATAAGTACCAAAACGACGCCGTTTAAGTCCAGAATCCACGTGTTGACCCGTGACCCGGATGAGATCCGCGTATTTTAGTTTAAAGGGCAAATTACTCGATTGATCCTTCCGCATTTTTTTAAATTGCAATTCTATTTTATTTTTATTTTAAATTGACCCCAATCTTTTAAGATTAATTCAATCTAGTCCTCATGATTATTAAAGTCTATTCTGGGAACGACGTTGTTTTCTGGGATTAGGGCAAATTGCCTAGTGAGTCCCTCTGATTTAACGCACATTTCAATTAGGCCCAAAAGTATGCATTCATTTGTAATTAACCCTTTTTTATTAAATTTTTTTTATATAAATTCAATTTATTTTTAAATACTATATATTTTTTTATAAATATTAGTTATATATAAAAAGTATATATAGTATTTTTTTCTTTGTATATTATTTATACATTATTATATATTATACCTACATTTTACTATATATATTATTTTTTTATATATTATTTATCATATTGTTTATATCATTATATATTTTGCTTATAAATTTTATTATACGTTGCATATTTTACTATATATTATTCCTTACATTACTTTTATTTTATTATAAACATATATTATTTTTATTACTCATTAATTACATATGTTTTTTTAAATTTTTATTATTAGATAAATATGTGTAATATCTAGCATACTATCTTTTAATATATTAAGTTGTTATATCCTATAATATGATTTATATATATTAATCATTTCCTAAAAGTTCTCCTTTATCATTCTTATATTATTCTAAATATTTTTAAATATCTTTATTTTTATTTTATTTGATTTATATTATATATGTGTATAACTTACTTTTTTTTTTAAAAAAAAATTGTTTTAGTAGGTTAAATTTTTATAGTTCATTTGTTATTTTATGTTATTGTTTTCACACATTCGCATGAAAATTAATTATTTACATTGATTTAAGTTACATTTACATGAAATATTATTGTGTATATATATATATTGCAATTTATATTGTTGTATTCATTATGCTTTATGTTGTATTTTGCATGTAACAATAATGCATGTATATTTATGTTCTATGATTATATATGCATAAAATGATAATGTATATTGTGTATTTATGCCATTATTCATCATTTGTTATTATATATGCATGAAATGTTAAAGTACGTAGTTTAATTAATCCAATATTGATTGTTTGTAATAGGTTAAATGCCTCATTGTTTTTTAAAAAAATTTAATTTAAAAGGAATTTTAAAAACAAGGAAATGTCTTTTGTATTTAGGAATTCAGGAAATAGTGCCCTAACATGTTGCGTTGCGATTTCCCGTTTGTCTAAATATTTAAAATACCCTTTTAATAGATTTTGCAAATTACGAGATAATTTTAGTTACAAAAGTTTAAGAATATCGTGTCCAATCATGCTGGATGTGATGTTCACATTCTTTTGAAATGAAAGAATTTTGATTTTTCAACTCAAATTATTTCGGCTTTAAAAGAGATCTTATTTCTAAATTCTTTCAAGTTTTTGACATTAAGACAAAACTATTCAATTTGGACCAATTTTGGGTGTTGCGAGGGTGCTAACCCTTCCTCGCACGTAACCGACTTTCAAGCCCGTTTTCTCATAATTTCGTAGACCAAAATATTTTTTAAGGTGATCCAATCGCACCTAAAAAGGTTGGTGGCAACTCCTGTTTTCAAAATACCCTCCCCATTTTAAAAAAGAGGTTTCGACAGCTTGGCGACTCCGCTGGGGACATTAAGAGAGTCAAGCAAAAAAAAAATTGATAACTTTCTGTCTTAATGCTAAAAATTTGAAAGGATTTAAAGATAAAGATCCCTTTTCATGTGTTCGCTGCATATGTTTGTTATATGCACACATTGCATTTGTATGACCGTTGGTCGCACCTTTAAGTGGGAGTGAGAAGCTAAGCTTTCGTGAGGTTTTCACCTCCGTATGAGTTAGCGGATTACTTCCGGGATACTGTACCTATGTCTTCGTGAGATTTTCATCTCCGCATGGCCATAGGGAAATGTGTCCCCCTGAACTGAACTTGGTCTATATGAGCCTATAATGGGTGAGGACCGAGGAAACTGCTGGTTCAGGTACCCTCACTTTAGAACTGAAACTCATATAGTGAACTTTAAGTGCTTACCCTAGGAATTATAGTGATAGTTTTTAGTAAACTACCCTTATAAGTGTTTGTTTGTTATACTTTTATACGATACTAATTTATTCTATTTTGCTATCATTGCATGTCATTCAACTTTCAAAGATATCGATTCACGGTTCAATTTCTGAGTTAGAAAGTTTTGTAATGGGGAACGAATATCTTGATAAAGTGGAGGACAATGCCTCTGTTTGTACATGGTCAGAGAAAGCCCGGTTAGAGAAAGGAGATAGTGTCACTGAGGGGCATACATCAGAGTTATGGGACTTCACTCGTATTAATTCGATGCAGAATGAGTTTCAGGAGTTGAGAGATATTTGGGCCCAATGAGATGACGAGGTTAAGCAGCTTTTCTATCAGAATTATGGAGACCTTCCCTATTTGCTAGACGTCAAAGTAGATAGGCACTTGTTTCAAGCTATGGTACAGTTCTGGAATCCTGCTTATAGTTGCTTTACATTTTGCGATGTTGATCTTGTACCTACTTTGGAGGAGTATACGACTTTATTGCGTTGCCCGAGGATTCAGGGTCACAAGGCTTATGTTAGGCCTGCTAGCCTTTCAACTTTTGCGAAAAAGTTGGTGATGATTACTGGGATGAGTGAGCAGTGGGCTGTAACTCATGTGTAGCAAAAGGGTGATAGTAAGTGCATTCCATGGGTCATTTTGAGGGATTTGATATCGACACATCCAGACGTAAAGAAAAGGTTCGACGTCCTAGCTTTGAGTATTTACGGCATGGTGATTTTCCCAAAGGCATTGGGACACATAGATGAGGTAGTAGCAGATTTGTTTGATCGCGTTGGTAAGCAAAATACACCGGTACCAGCAACTCTAGCTGAGACATTTAGATCTTTGAGTGCATGTCGAAGGGCCGGTGAGGGTAGATTTATTGGATGTGCGCAATTGCTGCTAGTCTGGTTCCATAGCCACTTTTGGAAGCTTGATAAAGTTCCTTGCCGAGTATTCTTTGAGGGTTATTCTCCCTTAAAGGAAGCAGTAGACATGCCTAGAAGAGATGACATTTTAGAGGAGAAGTGGATAGACATTCTTCAGAATCTTCGAGAGGAAGATGTTATGTGGAAGGCTCCTTGGTTCGTCCCTGGTGAAGTCCTTTACCACTGTGGCAGTTTTGATTGGGTTCCTTTGCCAGGAATTTGGGGAGTTGTTGGATATGCACCATTACTTGTTCTAAGGCAATATCGAGTGAGGCAGTTTATACCGGCTACACAGGGTTTAGCTCAGAGCGATTTCTCTTATAAAGGAGATCACTATAAGAAGAGGATGCGAGAGATTTCTGAGGCTTGGAAGAAGCCTTTCTGTATGAAGATCTTGACCGAAGGCTCGACATCAACCCTTGAGTATAAAGGATAGTTTAGTGAGAGAGTCAATGATAATGTCCCTAGGCCGATTTTGGGGGTGGCTCGATCATTAGAGGAGAGCTTACGAGTGATTCCATCAGAGTTAGAGGTTATAAAGCAAGAGTTCGAGAGAAAGAATTCAGAGCTTGAAAAGAGGATTGAGAAACTCAAAGAGGAAAAAATGTGTTTGAGTCTCGATGTCGATGTTCAAAAGATGGAAGTCGAGAAGGTGAAAAAGGAAAAGAGAAAGATCGAGGAAGATCGAGATGATTTAAAGACGCACTACAAGAAGGCCCAGGTAACGTTGAAAAGGATCGGATTAGAGAGATCTTCAGAGCAGTGGCAGCAAGAGATTCAAGAAGAAAAAGCCAAAGCCGAGTATTGGGAGAAAAAGTTCCAAGAGATGCAGTCACGTAATCAGGCCCTAGAGAAGGAAAATCAAGGATTAAAAACTAAGGTAGCTGAGCTTGGACGATCTCTTCATCATCACCGAAGTCGTAACTCTACGATCGAGTTAAAGGCAAGCTTGGATAAGATCGAGGAAATGAAGCACAATATTAGAGGGTTGGAAGCAGCACTACAGGATTGTGAGCTACGGGTTGAGCAGCTCGAGGCAAGAGAAGAACAGTGGCAGGGAGAACTTCACCATCTTCAGGATCAAGTGGGAGATAGGGATTATCTCATGGGAGAAGCTATAGTCCAGATTCGAGAAGTTGCTGATCATTGCATCATATGCATTTGAGTTTATAGAAAGACCCTAATTAGCTAAAATTACTTGAGAGTTAGGGAGGAAAATCTGGAACTCACACATCATTACAGAACTCGTGCAAAAACTAAGAACATGGACCAAAGATTTGAACAGCTACAGAAGGACATGCAGGACCAATTGCAAGAGCAATTGGCAAAAATGAAAAAAGACATGAGGGAGAAAATGTTGGAGGCACAAAGGAACATGATGGCTGAGATGGCTCAACTACTGAGGGCTACTGATAAGGGAAAGGCTCTCATGGCAATTACTGGCGAGGATGGCGAGGATCATCCTCCAGGTTTCACTCTACCCTAGGTGCCTACACAAACCAAGGCACTTCCTAGGAGGCCATCTGTCACTATAAGGCCTCAACAAGGGCCGACCGATGCTGGGATCCCCATAAATTTCCCAACTGGCTCAGGGTTCAATTTGGGCGACAATCCTGTAAATCATGTTATTCTTGACTTAGATATGGCTGAAAAAGAGGATTTAAGAAATGAGGCTGCAAGATAGTTGGAAGAACGCTACAAATGGTTGGAGGAAAAATTCAAAGCTTTAGAGAATGTTGATGGGCATCATAGAGTTGATACCAAAGATCTAAGCTTGGTCCCAAACTTGATGCTTCCTCACAAATTCAAGATGCCAGAATTTGAAAAATACAACGGGACTACTTGCCCAGAAGCCTACATTACAATGTTCTGTAGAAGGATAACTGTGTATGTGAATAATGATCAATTGTTGATCTACTGTTTCCAGGACAGTTTAATTGGAGCAGTAGCCAAATGGTATAATCAACTGAGTCGGGCCAAAATAAGTTCATGGAGGGATCTTGCACAAGCCTTCATGCAGCAGTACAATCATGTGACTGACATGACTCCGGATAGGATCACGCTGCAAAACATGGAGAAAAAGCCTAATAAAAATTTTAGGCAATATGCACAAAGATGGAGAGAGGTGGCAATGCAAGTTCAACCACCGTTATTGGAGAAGGAAACTACCATGTTGTTCATCAACACTCTAAAGGCTCCATTCATCACTCACATGATTGAGCACCACTAAAAGCTTTGCAGATATAGTCATGGCGAGAGAGATGATCGAGAATGCCATAAGGGGTGGCAAAATTGAGGGGGAAGCGACCAAAAGATCGGCCGCAAGGAGAAAGGATAGTGAAGTAAATAACACGAGCACCTTCAACACGAAGGCCATCACAGTTGGTCAACCTAAAACAGCTGCGGTTGAGCAACAGAGTTCTCAAAGGTAGGAGTCGGGTACAAGGCAGAATTTTGAAAGGATGCAGTTCACACCTATCCTTGTGACGTATCGTGAGCTTTATCAAAGCTTATACAATGCACATGCTATTGCTCCTTTTCACTTGAAACCACTGCAGCCCCCATATCCCAAATAGTATGATGCAAACGCCAGATGCAAATACCATACTGGAATACCGGGGCATTCGATCGAAAAAGTCGTAGAGAGGCTTATTAAGTTGGGGGTAGTGAAGTTCGACAATACCCCTAATACTGAAAACCCGTTGCCAAATCATAGCGATCAAGGAGTGAATGCCATTGGCAAGCCCAGTGAGAGGAGAATGAAGGAAGATGTTGCTGAGGTGAGGATACCTATGAAGGTGATTTGGGAGGAGATGATGAAGAGAGGTATGGTAACCTCTAGAAACAAGAGAAGAGAAACAAGGAACTATGGTGAATTCCATAAGAAAGAAGGACATGAAATTCAAGATTGTGAAGAATTCAAGGCCTTGGTGCAAAGCTTTATAAACAATAAAGAGCTACAAATTTTTGAAGGTAACTCTTGTGAAAAACAAGTATGTGTGCTGGAGGATGAACAGAAAGGAATTAGCCGACCAAGGATTATTATCTCCCTGCTGGGGAATAATGAAGTGGGCGCACAAACGGTGCCTAAGTCATTATCCATAAGCCTAGGCCTTTCCCTTATAAAGATAGCAAGAGGATACCATGGAGTTATGACTACAGTGTGACAGTACCGGAGGAGGAGAGTATAGCCAGTGCGTCTAAAGATGTACAAGATGAGGGTTCCCATACACAGAGTGGGAAGCGGTATGATACGATAAGCGTCAGAGAGGAGCCCACAAAAACATGGAATATTAGTGCGGAGAAGGAGAAAGAGGCTGAAGTGTCTTCAAAGAGCCAGTAAAGGAGGAGGAGGCTAAAAAATTTCTAAAGTTCCTTAGGCATAGCGAGTATAGCGTGGTTGAGCAGCTGCGTAGGCAACCGGCTCGCATATCAGTATTGACCTTACTTCTGAGTTCTGAGGTGCATCGGGATGCATTGATGAAGGTCCTCAACGAAATATATGTCACTCATGACATATCCGTTAATAAGCTGGACCGATTGGTGAATAACATAAGTGCGGATAATTTCATCTACTTTAATGATGATGAAATTCCACCGGGGGGCAGGGGGTCAACTAAGTCCTTGCATATCACCACTCGATGCAGGGGGTACACACTCCCAAACGTGCTCGTTGATAATGGATCGACCTTGAATGTTCTACCGTTGTCTACATTGAATAGATTACCCATTGACGGTTCTCACATAAAGACATGTCAAAATGTGGTAAGAGCCTTCGACGGTACAGAAAGGAAGGTGATGGGAAGGATTGACATCTCCTTGGAAATTGGGCCGAGTATATACGAAGTAGACTTCTTGATGATGGATATCAAGCCCTCCTACAATTGCTTATTAGGGAGGCCATGGATACACTCAACGGGAGCGGTTCCTTCATCGTTGCACCAGAAATTAAAGTTAGTGACAGATGAACGGTTAGTAACCATCAATACGGAGGAGGACATTATAGCTGCAGTCACTAGCAAGGCCCTTTATGTCGAGAAGAACGAAGAGTCTATTGAGTGTTCCTTTCGCTCTTTAGAATTTGTGAATGCAACCTTCATTTCAGAAGGGAGTGAGCTACCGGTGCCAAGAATAGCAAGAGCCACGAGGATAGCTCTACAAATGATGGTGGGAAAGGGAGCCTTACCAGGAAGAGGGTTAGGAAAATACCTACAAGGAGGGACTCAAATCCCAGAACCAAAAGAGAAGGGAGATTGTTTTGGTCTAGGCTTCAAGCCAGATTATAAGCAAAGGAGGAAGGAAGTTGAGAAGCGCCAAGAAGGAAGAAGGGCGCGTCTTAATGGAAGAGAAGTGGAGTGGGGGCCGATGATATTCCCTCTAATATCCCAAACCTTCATATCAGGAGGGTTACTTATAGAAGAAAGTTATCAGATTAATGCTATACACGACAAAGGATCAGAGCAAGGAAACCTTGAGGGCATTCGCCCTTACGAATCGGAAAGCTCTCTAAACAATTGGACTGCGAAGGAACTTCCTGTAGTCTTTAGGAATTTTTCAGAGTAATTCTCGAAACATTCGTGTTACTCTAGGGCCTAGGAGTAATAGGATTACATTTTTGGAATGGGCTTACGATCATCTATTATTTTTTTTTAATAAAACATAACTTTTAGCAAATTTGAACGAGTATTGTTTCATTTTTATCAACCAATATTCCGTTAAACTTTTGCAATTCTTATTCTTTCATTCATAGTACATAAATAATCATTCTTAAATTCATTCATTCTTTGTATATTCTTTATACTTCACAGGTCCCTAGATATCAATGACACGAGCATTGATATTACAAATCCTGATTTCTCTCGCGAGCAAGACATGTGTTTAGAGGAATCTCAGGATTTTGAAGATGTCCAAGATTGTGATGTGTCTCCGGATCTGTTGAGGATGGTAAAACAGAAGGAGAAACAAATCATGCCCTATGAGAAAGACGCAATAGAGAATGTAGCCCTAGAGGAAGGGAAAGAGGTGAAAATCGGCATGCATATTGCCGAGGACACAAGGCAAGGACTGATTGAGTTGCTACGTGAGTTCAAGGATATATTCGCATGGTCCTATCAAGATATACCAGGGTTAAATACAGATATTGTGGTGCATTGTCTTCCAATAAGACAGTATTGTAAGCCAGTCCAACAGAAGTTGCGAAGAATGAGGCCAGATATCGTATTGAAAATAAAGGACGAAGTCAAGAAGCAGTTTGATGCAGGATTCTTACAAGAGGTGAAATACTCTGAATGGGTAGCTAACATTGTACCAGTCCCTAAGAAGGACGGGAAGGTACGAATATGCATTGATTACAGAGATCTGAATAAAGCTAGCCCAAAAGATAATTTCCCTCTGCCACACATAGACACTTTGGTAGACAACACAGCGGGATATTCGTTGTTCTCCTTCATGGATGGTTTCTCGGGGTACAACCAAATAAAGATGCATCCGAAAGACATGGATAAAACCACTTTCATAACATTGTGGGGAACCTTTTGTTACAAAGTAATGCCGTTTGGATTGAAGAATGCAGGGGCAATATACCAACGGGCTATGGTGAACTTATTCCATGATATGATGCACAAGGAGATTGAAGTGTATGTTGATGACATGATTGCTAAATCTCAAACAGAGAAGGAACATATTGAAGTTTTGAGGAAGTTGTTCCTAAGATTAAGGAAATTTCAGTTGAAGCTCAATCCGATAAAATGCACCTTTGGAGCTAAATTAGGGAAGTTATTAGGCTTTGTGGTCAGTGAAAAAGGGATAGAAGTGGACTCAGATAAGGTTAGAGCCATACAAGAATTGCCTCCACCGCAAACTCAGAACGAAGTTCGAGGATTTCTGGGAAGATTGAATTACATCGCTCGGTTTATTTCACAACTAACTGAGAAGTGTGATCCTATCTTTCGCCTCCTTAGAAAGCACAATCAATGCATTTGGGATGAGGAATGCCAGAATGCTTTTGATAAGGTTAAGCAATACTTGTTAAATGTTCCAGTGTTATCTCTGCCCAGTCCAGATAGACCATTAATCTATACTTATCAGTGTTTAGTAATTCTATGGGATGTGTGCTTGGTCAACATGACGAGTCAGGAAGAAAAGAGAAGGCGATATACTACTTCAGCAAGAAATTCACAGAGTGTGAAATGAGATATTCGCCAATTGAGAAATTGTGTTGTGCTTTAATCTGGACGACTCGAAGGTTGAGGCAATATATGCTATATCATACGACTTGGCTAATTTCAAAACTTGATCCATTAAAGTACATGATGGAGTCAACAACACTAAATGGAAGAATGGCAAGGTGGCAAATATTGTTTTCAGAACTTGACATAGTCTATGTGAGTTCAAAAGCTATAAAAGGGAGCGCGATAGCAGAATTTCTGGCGAGCAAAGCTCTAGAAAACTATGAGCCATTAAATTTTGATTTCCCTAATGAGGAGTTGATGTATGTGGCAACTATTGAAGAACGTCCATGGAGGATGAACTTTGATGGCGCATCCAATTCGATAGGAAATGGAATTGAGGCAGTCTTGGTATCCCCAAATGGTGATCATTATCCATTCACATGTAAATTGGATTTTGACTGCACAAACAATATGGCCGAGTATGAAGCATGCATCATGGGACTCCGAGCGGCTATAGAGCGAGGAATAAGAACCTTGGAAATATATGGAGACTCTGCGTTGGTAATTTACCAGCTTAGAGGTGAATGAGAGATAAGGGGTCCTAAATTGATCAATTATCGAAAGGTAGTTTTGGGGTTACTTGAGGAGTTCGATGACATCACTTTCAATTATATCCCACGAGACGAAAACCAGATGGCAGATGCTCTAGCAACCTTGGCTTCAATGATTAAAGCGAATAAAGAGGAGGAGATGAGACCCATTTAGATGAGTATCTTTAAGGCTCCAGCTCACTGTTGTAACATTGAGGAAGAAAAAAAGGATGAGAACCCTTGGTATCAGGATATATTGCAATATGTGAGAGATCGTAAATACCCAGAACAGGCAACTGAAAATGATAAGCAAACTTTAAGTAGATTAGCCTGGGACTACATTTTGGATGGGGACATCTTGTACAAAAGAAGAAAAGACCAAGTACTGTTGAGATGTGTTGACGTCGTGGAAATTAAGTTAATCTTGGAAAAAGTTCACGAGGGTGTTTGTAGGACGTACTCTAATGGTTTCACGATGGCTAAAAAAATCATGAGGTTTGGATATTATTGGTCTACTATGGAAGGGGATTGTATCAACTACGCCAAGAAATGCCATAAATGTCAGATTTATGGAGACAAGATTCATGTACCACCTTCCCCTCTACATGTTATGACTTCTCCATGGCCTTTTTCCATGTGGGGCATGGATGTCATTGGGCCAATATCACCAAAAGCTTCAAATGGGCATCGTTTTATTTTTGTGGTCATTAATTACTTCATGAAGTGGGTAGAGGCTACTTCTTATGCGAATGTTACTAAGTCGGCTGTGAGTCGATTCTTGAAGAAAGAGATCATTTATCAATATGGGATGCCTGAAAGGATCATATCAGACAATGCATTGAACTTGAACAACAGAACGATAGCAGAAGTTTGCAGTCAGTTCAAGATTAAGCATCATAACTCTTCTCCGTATCGCCCAAAAATGAATGGGGCAGTGGAAGCTGCTAACAAAAACATCAAGAAGATAGTGGGGAAAATGACTGAAACCTACAGAGATTGGCATGAGAAGTTACCATTTGCACTCTTAGCTTATCGAGCGTCCGTCGGAACCTCTCTTGGGCGACTCCTTTCTCGTTGGTTTATGGGATGGAAGTAGTGTTACCCATTGAAGTGGAAATACCGTCTCTCCGAGTCTTGTCAGAGATAAAGTTGGATGAAGCTGAATGGATACAATCGCGATATGATCAGTTGAACTTGATTAAGGAAAAGAGGCTAAGTGCTATTCGTCATGGTTAGATGTATCAGAAGCGAATAATGCGAGCTTACGACAAGAAAGTTCGACCAAGAGAATTCCACGAGGGGGATCTTATGCTGAAAAAGATCCTTCCCATTCAGAAGGACTTTAGAGGAAAATGGATGCCGAATTGGGAAGGGCCGTATGTCGTGAAGAAGGCCTTCTCTAGAGGTGCGTTGATCTTAACGGAAATGGATGGGAAGAGTTTTCCCAATCCAGTGAATTCATACTCAGTCAAAAGTACTTTGTCTAAGGAAGAGGAGAATCCAAGGTGAAAACCCGCAAAGGGCGCCTTGAGTTTTCGAAAAAAAAATGGAGAGGCCAAGGTGAAAACCCGCAAAGGGCACCTTGTGACCAAATGGGTTTTGAGTTGAAAACCCGAAAGGGCAGCTCAAATTTTGAAGAGCACACGGTAATCTTGCTATATCTGATTCAACAAAAAGCGAAGCGCGTTGCATATCGGGGCATCAATAAAGTACTTTGGATCTTTTAAACACATGTTGAACTCAAGAAAGTCTTCATGGAGCTGGTGTATAGACGCTCAAGCGGCGATATCTAGGGCATCTAACTTTTGTCCTGTTTGCTATCTTTAGATTCTCTTTCTTCTCAAAGATAGGCTATCATATTAATTTCCTTTGTATTTTTGACAAATTCATCCAAATCTAATTATTCTCAAGATTAAATCCATCTTCTATTATTCTTAAAGTATGTTGCATTAAAATAATGATAGATGAACTAAATAATTTTCACAAATGAAGTTTTTCTCATTACTCTGGAAATTTTTAGATAATACAAGAAACTAAAATAGAACAATTGTTCGAGGAATTCACGTAAGTGAGGTTTGAAAGAACTTCATGAAATTCTTTTAGTCCAAAATGATGATTGGACAAAACAAATGGTTTGGTCCTAAGAAAGGATCATCTTACAGACATTTTGGTGGGTTATAACATTTGAAGAATGGTACAAACCCACAGGCTGAGTAAGAATGATACTTCGAGAGAAATAAGGATAAATTTCGGCGAAGGAATGAGTGGTGTCGTCTGGAATAGGGGTCATATTCATAAACATTTTGCATTACAACAGGTTTAATTAGGAGCATTTGACTCACTTCGATCATAGCATCCTAATCATTAGGCATGAACTCATAAACATTATACAGGTTATGTCCTTCAAGGGACAATGAAGATTGATGCGCCTTAACCCCCTAAGCAGTAGGGTAACAGGCTAAAACATGGCAGATCTAACCTTTGGATGTTTTGCATCGAAGCAGATCTAAGATGATTTGGCATCCTTGCGTTTACAAGGAGTAGATCGAAGATAGCAGATTTGGCGTCTCTATATTGTCAGAGAGCAGATCGAAGATAGCAGATTTGGTGTCTCTGTATTGTCAGAGAGCAGATCGAAGATAGCAGATTTGTCGTCTCTGTATTGTCAGAAAGCAGATCGAAGATAGTAGATTTGGCGTCTCTGTATTGTCGGAGAGCAAATCGAAAATAGCGGATTTGGCGTTTCTGTATTGTCAGAAAGCATATCAAGGATAATAGATTTGGTGTTCCTGAGTTTGTAAGAAGTAGGTTGAAGATAGCTAATTTGACATTCCTGAAGTTATCAGAATACCTTTGAGGAAGATGAGGATCAAGATCTCAAGACTTGGCCAGGCCGGGCAATTTTGGTCCTTTTATAATCTTTGCTCTATTCCTGTTACACAGTAATAAGCAAAGAGGGGCAGCTGTAATAGCCCAAATTCACCCGGGCCCGTAAAATAAATAAAATAAATAAAATATAAAAACAAAAAATAGTAAAGTTTTACAGTTCTTTTACAAAACCCAAAAAAAGGGCTAGCCCATTTACCTAGGCCCAAAAACATAAATTACCCAAATGCCCAATTACACCCAAGCCCGCACCAGATGCCCAAATGCTGCCCAAAATTTGTTAAACCCAAAATACATAGGGCCCAAGTGGCTTAATTCGTTAACAGAAGACAGAAAGCCTAGGGTTTTTTGAAACCTTAGGCGCCGCAAGCACCCTAACCGTCACGCCGTTTCATCTTGCTTTGGCGCCGTGACTCTGACCTCATTTTACTCTGTAATCAGCGTGCCAATCCCGCCACCGGCAGATACGCATCATCAGTACATGATCGTCGCCAGATATCTCGTCATCACCTGCAAAAGAAGGAAAGAACCACAGCAGCAAAAGGGGCAAACTTGGAAAGAAATCAAAAGATTCTTTCCCTAAAATGTAACAGAGGGTTATAAAAACCCCTTTTTTTAATTTGAGAGGGATTTTTTTTAGATCATATATATATATAAAATAGAAGAAATAGAAAAAAACTTTAGAGCCTTGTCAAAGAACAGATGTGATATTTCTTATTTTTCTTTTCATTATTTCTTTCTTGGATACAGCATATAGTAAAAGCAATACGTTATAAAGATAATAAGAAGGTTACCCTTTCGATTCGCTGCGAAAATCGGCACTTTGAGAGTCCCGACCGCCGAATAAGGTGGGTCTAACGGTGGCGCGTGGGCACTGGAGACGGAGGCTCGCCGGAGTCTAGACTGCCTTCTCCTCTCCCATTTCAGAGAATTTCAGAGCTTTTTTTTTAAAACAGATTCTAAAATGAGTTTTGGGCAAAAAAAATGACTTAAATAGCATAATAGAGACGGTGTCGTTTTTGCTTAACAAGATAAGTACCAAAACGGCGCCGTTTAAGTCCAGAATCCGCGTGTTGACCCGTGACCCGAATGTGATCCGCGTGTTTTAGTTTAAAGGGCAAATTACTCGATCGATCCTTCCGCATTTTTTTAAATTGCAATTCTATTTTATTTTTATTTTAAATTGACCCCAATCTTTTAAGATTAATTCAATCTAGTCCTCATGGTTATTAAAGTCTATTCTGGGAACGACGTCGTTTTCTGGGATTAGGGCTAATTGCCCAGTGAGTCCCTCTAATTTAACGCACATTTCAATTAGGCCCAAAAGTCTGCATTCATTTGTAATTAACCCTTTTTTATTAAATTTTTTTTATATAAATTCAATTTATTTTTAAATACTATATATTTTTTATAAATATTAGTTATATATAAAAAGTATATATAGTATTTTTTCTTTGTATATTATTTATACATTATTATATATTATACCTACATTTTACTATATATATTATTTTATATATATTATTTATCATATTGTTTATATCATTATATATTTTGCTTATAAATTTTATTATACGATGCATATTTTGCTATATATTATTCCTTACATTACTTTTATTTTATTATAAACATATATTATTTTTATTACTCATTAATTACATATGTTTTTTTAATTTTTATTATTAAATAAATATGTGTAATATCTAGCACACTATCTTTTAATATATTAAGTTGTTATATCCTATAATATGATTTATATATATTAATCATTTCCTAAAAGTTCTCCTTTATCATTCTTATATTATTCTAGATATTTTTAAATATTTTTATTTTTATTTTATTCGATTTAGATTATATATGTGTATAACTTGCTTATTTATTTTTTTTTAAAATTGTTTTAGTAGGTTAAATTTTTATAGTTCATTTGTTATTTTATGTTATTGTTTTCACACATTCGCATGAAAATTAATTATTTACGTTGATTTAAGTTACATTTACATGAAATATTATTGTGTATATATATTGCAATTTATATTGTTGTATTCATTATGATTTATGTTGTATTTTGCATGTAACAATAGTGCATGTATATTTATGTTCTATGATTATATATGCATAAAATGATAATGTATATTGTGTATTTATGCCATTATTCATCATTTGTTATTATATATGCATGAAATGTTAAAGTACGTAGTTTAATTAATTCAATATTGATTGTTTGTAATAGGTTAAATGCCTCATTGTTTTTTAAAAAATTTTAATTCAAAAGGAATTTTAAAAACAATGCAATGTCTTTTGTATTTAGGAATTTAGGAAATAGTGCCCTAACATGCTGGGTTGCGATTTCCCGTTTGTCTAAATATTTAAAATACCCTTTTAATAGATTTTGCAAATTACGAGATAATTTTAGTTACAAAAGTTTAAGAATATCGTGTCCAATCATGCTGGATGTGATGTTCACATTCTTTTGAAATGAAAGAATTTTGATTTTTCAACTCAAATTATTTCGGCTTTAAAAGAGATTTTATTTCTAAATTCTTTCAAGTTTTTGACATTAAGACAAAACTATTCAATTTGGTACCAATTTTGGGCATTGCGAGGGTGCTAACCCTTCCTCGCACGTAATCGACTTCCGAGCTCGTTTTCTCATAATTTCATAGACTAAAATATTTTTTAAGGTGATCCAATCGAAACTAATAAGGTTAGTGGTGACTCCCATTTTCAAAATACCCTCCCATTTTAAAAAAGAAGTTTCGACATATGATATGCCTCAAACTTTGTTAGAACTTAGTTTTGGCCTTATTCAAATTATTTGTTAATATTTTATTAGTATAATTTAATTTAATTAACTTCACATGGATGGCTATAATTAAGGCATAACATTAATTGTTATTAGTATATTATTTTGCTCCCCTAACCCTCACATCTTCTCCAAAATCTGAAAATAGAAAACTCGTTCAAACTATGACAATTGCGTGTCAATTTTTCGTTTTTGGAGGGCGGCGGTGGCAGTAAGAAATAGTCAAATAGTGGCTTCTAACCAAATGAAAGCAAGGGACATTAAAATATAATATAATATCTTTTCTTTCTTTCTTTCTCTCTCTCTCTCTCTCTTTTAAAAAATATTAAGTTTCCTCAGTTCTTCTTAGAAGAACTCTCAAGTCTCCTCATTATATGGTAAAAAACCATATATAGAAGGAGAATCTGGCAAATAGAAACCAATAGAACGTGGGTATAGTAAAAGCATTGATTTCTCATAAATAAAGTCAAAAAAGGATGAATAAATGCTCAAATTTAATTAAAATGAAAATTATTTTATACCTTATTTATGAAACTTCCCCCTTCATTGAAATGCATGCACGCCCTAAATATTAGCCTCTAAATTTGGAGGAAAAAGTATTTCACTAACCTTTCTTTACAGCCGCAGCAAAAAACCAAAAGATTGTATTGAAACGCCATTAACGGATCCATTTCATGTGCAATCAGATTCTCAGGGATTTCTAGATGCTTGCCATTAACAACATTTAAGTCCTCCTTTATTTTTCTTTCTTTTTTTTAAATTAAATATAAAAAGGGGTAATTTTCTAATTTATTGGTAATTAAAAGGATATCAGAAGCATTAATGGAGACTTTTAAATCAACTCCCCACCATCTATGAAAAACTGAGTTTGCATTATTTATTTATTATTGTTATTATTATGAGGGTGTAGATTCACTTACTCGTTGTAAAAAATAAAGTCGTTTTACATATTTTTATACCTATTTTTATGACTAATATTTTAATGATTCAACTATTATATTTCATGGTCTATTTATATAGATCATGCATGTCAGCTTGATTTAATTTTAAATTTTTTAATTATTTATTTGATGTAAAAGAATTTTAACCATTGAATATATACTAATTATAAAGTATTGTACATTATATAAGTAGATCCCTCCCTTTATTATTGTTATTATTATTTATATGAAATCACCCTTCAAAGCTAACTTTAAAACTCTTTTAATGACCTTGCTGGTAGCGTAGTGTTTTTTCTCCAAGATTTCTAAGAATTTCGTTCTTGTTTTTTGCGTGAGCTTGTGGTCCGTCTTTGTTTGATTTTGTGAACAATTTGATGGTGGTGTTTTTGTTGGTAGTATTTGGTGCATGTGATACGCTTGCGTTGTGGTGGAGGCGTTTGGGGCGGTGCTCTTTGTCACCGTCCGTGGTGGCTTTATGGTGATTTGGCTGCGTTTTGGTAACAGTTTTATGATAAGAATCCATAAAGCTGCACTCTCAAGTGTTTATGTTTCTTTAGGATTCTATTGTTTACATTCCTGATCTTTAGCGTTTTGTTTTCCTTAAGAATAAGTCCACATCTATTATTTCTAGCAGATTCCTTAGCATTTCTTTTGTATATAAACTCATATCAATCAATGAAAAGCGTGACAAGGGAAAAACATTCCAAAACCCAATTGTTTCCTCATGGTATCACTGCCACTCTCATACGAGATTTAGGTTTTTTTACCAACAAAAACCTCCTTCACCTCTCCCTCAATTTTTGATCACAGTTCTACTCATGGCCACCGGAAATACTCAAGTTACCCTTCCAAACACTCAAGACCTAGAACATCCTCTTACCTTGGTCACCTTTCACAACTCCATAAAACTTACCTCAAGTAATTATCTCTCCTAGAAAAATCAGATAGAATCCGCCCTCATTGGCTATAATCTCTACAAATTTATTGATGGTTCTTATCCATCCCCTCCCACCACCATCACCACCAACAATACACCCTCTCCCAGTCCTACATATCAAACGTGGCTAACGTAAGATAAGCTCTTATTTGGAGTATTTGTCGGCACGATCTCAACTAATCTTGTGCTGCTTATTACCCAATCCACAACATCTCGCGATGCTTGGTGTATCCTCGCCAACACCTATGGTTGTCCCTCCCGTAGCCATATCAAACAACTTAAAGACAACTTGAAGAATATCATCAAAGGGTCACAATCTGTCATTAACTATATGCAAGCCATCAAAACCAAAGCTGATGAACTTGCTGCTCTTGGAAAGCCCTTTGATCATGAAGATTTAATTGAAAAAGTCTTAGAAGGCCTTGATGACACCTACCAATCTGTCATTGATGCAGTCAACAGTAGAGATACTCCAATCACATTTGATAAACTTCATGAAAAGCTTATTCACAAGGAGCTATCCCTGCACACTATCTCACCCTCCTTACCGTTTCTGTTAAGATTTTATTTTGATGTTAGGTAGGTAGTTGCTGGCCCCAACTGTTATCTTATACTAATTTTCTCTTTTCCTCTTTGGTTTTTTTTATCTTCTATTTTACTATGGTTTTAGTTTCTTGTTTTCAATTCTATTTTTCTTGAAGTTTTCTCATGTTATCGTAAAAAAAATTTGTTGGTTTACTTCATGATTTCCTTTTCTCGACTATTTTTGTGTTAAAGCTTTATAGTGCTAAAGCCTTTCGTCCTGTTTGCTCTATTGATTTGTTTTGGTTGGTTTTCATTTATTTTTGTTTCAGATAATTCTTTCTGGTGCTTTTTGATCTGTAATCTTCGTGTTGAACGTTTGGTTGGTGGTTTTCCTGTTGTTTGTCTCTCGCGTTTTTTTGGTTTGGTTTTGTGCCAAAGGGTGATTATCGATAAGGTTTTGATGTGGTTTTCTAGCAAAAATTATTTTTGGCTTCTTTTTTCTATGTTCTGGGAGAAGGTTTGTTTTGGGTTCATATTGGGGTGGGCCTTCGTGTGTTTCGTTGCAGATGTGCCGAGTGGTGGGGTTTGTTGCTTGCGGTGATTCTTGGCAAATTATGGTTTACTTTATGTTGTCTCGCGTTGTGCTATGGAAGTTGCTTCAGCCTAAAGGCGTGTTGTGTCTTAGATAACTGATTAGGCCGGTCTCTTGCCTGCTGCCTTCTTGAGCGAGATTGTATAGGCATTTGTCCCTAGTGGTTTGTTTTCTTGTTTTTTCCTAGTTTTTTTTTCTATTTGTTTTTAATTGTTTCTTGGTTATTTTCTTTTAAAGTTTCTAGAACTCTTATAATTGAAAGGATTGTTTTATGTTTTCTTGTGCTTCTTCTTTTGATTTTTTTTCTCCTACATGTTTTAAATTTCCTTTGTTTTGCTCTTTACTGCCCATTTTCTTTTTGCCTTTATGGATTTTTTTGGGACTATGTTTGTTTGTGTTGTAGTTATTGCAATTTTTTTCCAGTGTTGATGGTTTCTTGTCTTTTCTTTGTTTCAGGCTTGTGGAGTATGACACGACTTTTTCCTTCTGTGTTATTGTCTTGCTTTTTGTGGTTGTTGTTAGTGCCCAGCATGGCACAAGAGTTAAATGATATGCTTGCTAGACTAAAATTTTCAGAAGCTGAAACAAAAAGAGTGGTGTGTCGAAACATAGTAACACCAAATATGTAGGGTTATGAAGCATGGGCGGTCGGTAAAATTATGTCGAAAGAAAAAATCAATAAGGAGGCCATATATCAGGTGTTAAGATCTTTGTGGTTTATAAAAGAACCAATGAGCTTTGTGGAAATGGTTGATGGGTTGTATCTGGTTAAATTTGGAACAGTGGAAGACAGGGTGAGGATTTTTAATCTAGCTCCATGGTTGTTTGATCAATGCTTATTGACAATTTTACTATTTGTTAAGGGTCAAGGTATGTGTGGATACAACTTTAATTTTGTCTCGTTTTGTATCTGAAGTTACAATGTCCCATTTGAATGGATGGATTGTCAAGTGGCTATTAAAGTGGGAAGGGATGTCGGTGAGGTCATAGCTATTAACTAGTGGGATAGAGAGGATTTTTGGATCGAGTACATAAGGATTCGGGTGAAATTGGATATATTTAAACCCTTACAATAGGTTGTTTACATGGTAGGGGCCGATGGAAATGAGATAATGTGTGCTACCAAATACAAGAAGCCCCCCCCACTTTTTGTTATCTTTGTAGATGCATGGGCCATCACACCCAAAATTTTGAGCAACATGAAGCCGATCAAGGGTTGAGTGGCTCAAACTATTAGTACAGGAGTTGGTTAAGAGTTCAATTGGGGCAATCAAGCCAAAGGGCGGGTAAGTAAAGAGCCAAATAAAGAGGGTGGAAGTGCAACACCTCAAACCCGGCCTGGATGTTATGGCCGAATCTGGCATGTCACATCGAAGTGTTTTTCAAAAATTGATCTTTTCGATAAAAACCCATTACTGTTTTTAAATCCTTTTATTATTTAACAAAAGTTTTCGTCAAAACGTTTACCTTATTAACCATTAGTTTTATATTAAATTGATTTAAAGACGCAAAAGTTTTTTAAGTCGATGAAGTTTTAAACGCGTGTTTTAGAAAACAGTAATTATTTTAAAAACTCGTCTTTACCTAGACTAACAGTTTAAAAATGTATAATCCAAAGCCCAATTAAAAATTAAAACCCACAAACGGGCTTATTATAAAATTAAAAAAAAAAAACAAGAGTGAAATTTAATTTAAATAAAGTCAAATGCAAGACACGGTAGTCGTGTGGCCACCTCCACGTCCCTCGCAGCACCAAATCGTCTAAGGCTAGGGATTACCTGTACAGTTAAAAAGAAAGGGTGAGTTTACAAAAACTCAGTGTGTAATCCCCTAACAGACAACAGACATCAGAATATGCAAAACAGTCTAGGCTTTAGCCCTATACAGTATCAGTACAGTCTGGGTATTAGCCTTATACAGTAATAGTACAATGTAATGTAATTATGCATCCTATCCAAATCTTGCCAGCACACCACCCGTACCAACCAACACACCATGTGGGGATATAAATCGACCCACCCAACTAGCACACCAATATCGCAGCAAAGTTGCCAGTAATAATAATGCTGCATAGCTACCAGAAACAATAAATGTGGCAAAGCCACCAATATAAGTAATTGTGGCATAGCCACCAATAACAGTGAATGTGACATAGTCACCAGTACAGTACTTCCTTCATATCAAAGTCCGAACCCTATGCAATATGTCATGTCATAAATATTACGTGTATGCAGTATATCATACTCAAAATCAGTCATATAAATGTCATACACACATCAATTAACCTACCACTAAGGTTATAATGGTCATTTCGTCGATTGAGGGTAAAACGATAATTTTACCCCTCAAGGGTATTTCAGTCATTTAACTAATTTTGAGGTCTCGGTACAGATAACGACCTTTCAAAAGGTCTACAGTCATCTCTAACGACTCAGATAAACTGTATGGCCAAAATAGTGTAAATGGGCCTGAGGCCCATTACTCGGCCCAAGTGGGCCCATACGCTAGTGTGGCCCATTTAGCCAAATTCAGTCGCGACTATGCGATCACCATAGCTCAATCCACTATTTTTCACTTACCATAAATTTTGTTAGTGTGGGTCCCATGTGCCCATTGGGCCCACATGCAAGCCCACAATAACGCTCGTGGCAGCCTCTACAATCTGTCGCCCACGATTTGTGGGCTTGGTTTACCACATGAGCGTTCGCGCACTCGTGAGGCCTCAAATGTCAAAGTTTCGGCTTTTCGGCTTTTGCCGATTTACAGTAACATAGTGGTGTGAATACACACCTTTATCCAACATTTTGATAGTAGCAAAATTGGGAGCACGATTACACACATTTTTGCGAAAACTAGTTAAGATCCACGCTCTCCAAACCTATAATCAACCAAGATACACATATTAGCTTTACAACCAATAGGGTTAATAATCAGTTTTACCCTCAAATCAACAACCCTTGCTCACCTTGGTTGAGAAAATACCGCTACTCCTCTACGATAGTTGGCTAGAACCGATCACCCTTCTTTGTTGATTAATTGCGATAAAAGAGTCATCTATTAGTTACGACTGCCTAACCCAATGGTTGATATGCACGAAAAGCCGAAAAGCTGAAACTTCAGCATATGTAGGTTGATATGTAGGTTAGGCACTTGGAAAACTTGGAACGGTTTCATAAACAGGTGTGTAACCATACCCTTCCTTACTATAGATCGGCAAAAATCGAAAAGCTGAAGTGTCGAAACTTCAACATTTGAGGCCTCACGAGCATGCGGTCGCTCGTAGGGTAAACCGAGGCCACAAATCATGGGTGATAGACTGTAAAGGCCACCACGGGCGTTTCTATGGACTTGGGCTGTTATGGGCCGCGTTGGACCGAAATGGGCCGTGTGTACCCAATAAGCTCGTAGGCCCCACAGATTAAATCCACGGTAAGTGATAAATATTGGATTGGGCTATGTAGGTCACATAGCCGTAACAGAATTTGGGCTAAATGGGCCACACGAGCATGTGGACCCACTTGACCCGAGTAATGGGCCTTGGGCCCATTTACACCGTTATGATCATTTAGGTTATCTGTGTTGCACTAGGCAACTGTAGACCTTCGAGGAGGTCGTTATCCGATCTAAAACCCCAAAATAGGTAAAATGACCGTTATGCCCCCGAAAGGCAAAATGGCTAAAATGCCCTTACATGTTATATGATTGTTATTGTATGCCATTTATGATATGTTTGCATTCATATGATATTGTGCTGCATGGGGGACGGAATCATTGATTTGGAGGAAGTATATGATTTGTTAGGGTCGCATGGTCGTTTGACGACTGTGGATCCATCGACGGCTTAAAGCCATTATGTGATTGGCAGCTCTGCTACGAAATTGGTTAGTGCCGCAACTGATGCTACATCAAGTGTGTAGGGATGTGTGGGTCGATTAAATCCCCATAGGAGTGTAGGGTTGGACGGGATACGGAGTGCAGGGTTGGTTTGGTATTTGTGCATTGCATAATCCGATTCTGATTGTGACATGGGCTCAAGCCCAACTGAGGCTACTATGGGCTAAGGCCCAAGTGCCATCGTTATTGTAATGGGCTTAGGCCCAAATTGTTGTTGTAACACCCCTAACCCGTATTCGTCGTTGAAATCAAATTATGAGGCATTACCAGACAATACGGAACATTCACATTCATTTCGTAAACTTCGAAACATCATAGATCAAACATCAATATAGAGTCCCATATATAGGTCATTGAGACCTTAAACATGTATTAGAAAGGGGTTGGGACTAAACCGAACACATATAAAAAAATTTTAAAAACTTATCATTTTTCCAAGGTTTACAGGTCACACGCCCGTGTGAACAAGCCTTGTGCCTCACACGACCTTAGACACGTCCGTGTGTCTAAGCCGTGGCCAAATAGGGCATACATACTTACTTTAATTCGTAGGGTACCCCAGGGGGCACACGGCCATGTAACGTGGCCGTGTGTCACACACAGCTGAGACACACGCCCGTGTCTCTACCCATATGGACAAAAATAGGCCATTTGAATAGCCAATTTGCCACCCCAATTGGGTCAAACCTACAAGCACCAAATCAAACATATTTTAAATCAATTTCTCACCAATTCATTCACCAAAGCATACACCATTCATGCCAAATCACAAATTACCAAAACTATGCTTAGTACACATACCAAATCATATTAAAAACATATATACAATCACAACCAAAACCAAGCCATATCACATGGCTATAAATACATTACATTCATATTGACATAACTCTAGCCTATACATGCCACTTAACCACAAACTCAAAGCTTTTATTTACCAAAACAATAACCGGATAGTGTGATGAGATCTCCTGCGACTTCCAACCTAAGCAAGTCTCTGAAACTCTATAAACAAAGGAAAAACACGCAGAGTAAGCTTCGAGAGCTTAGTAAGTCATAAGCAATTAAATCTTAACAAAATCATGCATATGGTTCAACTTGATTAAGCCAAAATTTAGTTAACTTCATACACATATTCAATCACTTTTCTTATATAATCTAACATCACCACATTAAGTAATTTCGTTACATAACCAACCAAAACATAGTCATTTATTTCATTTCATGCATAAAAATATAAATTCCTTTTTATGCATTTTAAAACCCGAATAACCATATTCTATTTTCTTTAATTCTCGTGTCCAAAACGTAGGACCACAATTTCATATAACAAGCACATTTATAATACATCGTTCTGTCTCATATATTTCACATATCATCATTTGAATCATGCTCACATTTCATATCAGAATTTCATATATACATCACATGTGCCTGAATCATATATGGCAAATCACATTTACAATTCTACCTTTCTCATATAATTCATTTGATCATAGTTAACTTACTAGTATCCACATCTCATTTTCATATAGATCATATATTTACTACTCATAATCATACTCACTTTCATTGCATAATTTTTCATCTACTCCATATTTAACATCATCAATCATATAGATTCCGTACATACCTGTACCATTATGTTCTTACCTATCACCTTTATCACTTTAATGCTCGAAGCACCAATTCATTTGATCATCAATGAACATTCAACAAACTTGCACACTTAGTCCTCTCAAGCAAGTGATTTCCCTACCTTTTGTTGATGATTTTTTTACATTTTTGAGACCCTTGAAGCATGAGCTTTCAAATGAGGGGACTATCTTGCAAAATGGTTGAAAGTTTAGGGCTTTTCCATGAGATTATTGAGGGTTTTATCTAAAATTTTATGGAAGAATATGAGTCCTAGCTATGTTATAAACAACTTTTGTGAAGGAGTTTTCACGGAAAACACCTAAAGGGGTTATTTTGCATAAGTTACAAAATATGTGATAAGTGGGCGAAATAGTGAAAATTTGGGGTTACTATAAGAGTAAAAAGAGTTTGGATAGGCTTGAGATACGAAGAAATTTGATAAAAATTTATTTTTGAGCATAGGGACAAAATGGTCATTTTGCCAATGTCTAGGGGCAAAATAGTAATTTTACCCAAGATGTGAATTTTAAATTGCCTAATCGTGTTTAGTGACTAAATGAGTGTATTTTGCTAAAATAGATCAAGAATTTCCAAATCCGAACCCAAACCGGGGGAAAGCCAAGCAAATCGACTAAATCAACCAGTCGAGTACATTTTGTTAACCGAGGTAAGTTGAACGTAAATGATACAACTATATTATTAATATATGTGTTTAAGTTGTCAGTGAATAGATATGGCATGAATTGCTTAATTTCGTATTGAGAATGCATAAAGACAATGAGATGATAGAACTCCCGTTAAAACATTAGGTAATACACCGAATATTTTAGCTGTGACAATTGGGTCATTTATGTGAGCTAGAGTAAGACATGTCTGGGACATGCATCGGCCACAATATGGAAGCCCTTGTAAGACCATGTTTGGGACATGGCATTGGCATTGAGATGAGTGCTAGAGTAAGACGTGTTAGGGACACGCATCGGTCTCGATAAAGATAGTCAGTGTAAGGCATGTCTGGGACATGGCATCGACTTGAGATGTGAGCCAGTGTAAGACTATGTCCGGGACATAGCATCGGCACCTTACCCTTAGATTAAGGTTTCTAGAAGGACCGAAAATGTGCTGAATAGTTCAATAGAACAGATATGTATGTGAGTTAATAATGAAAACATAATCATGTTGCGAGTGACACAGGTCCCAAATTGGTACGTATGAGAAATGAGCTCATTAAAAAGCATATAACTCGTATGGAAAATAATGAGTAAGCCATACCTATGCTTATCCTTGTATTATGAGCATGATGATTATTGTTGAATTGTTGTTGTATGTTTATTTATATGCAACTTACTAAGCTTTTATGCTTACCCTCATTCCTTTTCATTTTCTTATAGTGCCGTCTTTTTAGCTCAAGGATCATTTTGAGTCAGAGATATCGATCACACTATCGTCCGAAACCTTCGGTATAATTGGATTTATATTTTTGAATATGGCATGTATAGGATTTAGAATTGATCATTTTGTTTCCTTAAGCATTAGCCTAATGTGTAGGCTTGGGATAAGTCACACACTTTGCTTTTGGCCTTGATATTGTCTATTACTCATTTTGATTATATGCAAGATGATATTTTCCTTGGTTGAGTATTTTGCCTTAGGAAAGAATGCCTGTTGTAGCTAATTTGGTAATAAGTTATAGACTAGAATTGGTGTTGGTTGAATTGTGTTAGATTATGTAGATAGGGGTGGAAAATAGGCTTGGTAAATAGCCTTATCTTGTCCACACGGGTAGGCACACGAGCGTGTGTCTAGGCCGTGTGTGACACACGGTCATCCCCTTGGGTGTGTGATGAGGCCATGTGTCCCCTGCACATAAAACTTTCATGTCAGTATGCATGGTAGTAACCACACGGGCAGAGACATGGCCGTGTGTCTCAACCATGTGAGGGACATGACCTAGCACACTGGTGTGTGCTATGGCCGTGTGACTTGTTGGGTGTGCTGACGTCAGAAACAAAATACCTAAGTTTTCTCACACAGGCTAAGACACGGGCGTGTCGAGGCCGTGTGAGCAACACGGCCAGGGACACGGGCGTGTGTTCAGGCCGTGTGAAGTCTCCACTTGAATTTTGTAAAATCGTGTAAATAAATTGGCAACATAGGAAAGGGGCACGGGCGTGTCCCTAGGTGTTTGGGTCGTCTGTGACACACGGGTCATCAACACGGCCATGTGAGGATGGTCACACAGGCGTGTCACCTTTCCACACGGGCGTGTGCCTTGTTTTAAATGCAAAATTTCATAATTTGGATAAGGACCCGGAGGGATTCCGAATGGTTTCCAATGGTTGAGTTAGGTCTCGTAGACCCATATTGAGAGGTTTAAAGTAGAGATTGAAAAAGTTTTAAATTTGGACCGAATCTTGGTGACTTAAAGCGGGCTGCATGTACGTGATCAAGTAGGTAATGCCTTATACTCTGTCCCGGCTAGGGTTACGGATATGGGGTGTTTCAAACGGACCGGAACGGCTATTCGATAATTTTTTACTTTCCCCGATCCAAATCCGATTTTCTCATGTCTTGATCTAATTCAATGCAAATTCAACTTATTTAATCATGTACTCAATCAAATTCATCTAAAAACACATAAATGGGCTAATTACACTTTTGCCCCTGACATTTTACATTTTTCACAATTTAGTCCCTATTTTACAAAATACAAAATATTCAAAATTTGACCACACTCATGCTTGGCCGAAATTTTCTCTAGTCCATATAAGCTCATATATACAATTTATTTCACATTTTAGTCCCTCAATTTCTCATTTTTCACAAATTAGCCCAAAATATTCAAATTCATCAAAAATCCCAATACAAAACATATTTATCTATCATCAAGCTTTCATATTTAACCATTTATCATCACAAAGCTTACAAAATCAACAATGGCATCTCATGAAATCATCATCAAATTCGAAAATTTAAGCATGGGTTTTGAAAAACACGAAACAACGATCTCAAAAACGTAAAAATTATCGAAAACCGAGCTTAAAACTTACCTAAATCAAGCCCCAAATGTGCCGAACCCTTAAAAATCTTTTCTCCTATTCTTTCTTTGCATATTCGGCAATAATGAAGCAATATGGCCATAATTTTGTATTTGTTTTATTTATTTAATCTATTATTATTCAATTTACCTAATCGACCTTCAAAACTTATTTTATTTACCAATTTGCCAAGCCATGAATTCCACTAACCCTTCTAAAGGTCTAATTACATTATAAATGCACCATATTATAAAGATAAATTCAATTAAACATTCTCACATTTAACTATCAACTTTTTCTTTTTACGCGATTAGGCCCTTTTTACCGAATTAACCACTCAAACGGTAAAATTTCTTTACGAAACTTTCACACATCTCTAATATCATACTGTAGACTTTATTAAAATAATAAAATAAATATTTTAAATACGGATTATGGTCCTGAAACTACTATTCCGATTAACCCCAAAAATGGGTTGTTACAGTTGTGATGCATGCTTTATGATCGATAAGGGTTGTTCACACTGAGTTTTCGTAAACTCACCATTTCTTTTCAACTGTTCAGGTAATCCTTAGGCGGATCGGTGCTGCGAGGGATTCGGAGATGGCCACACTACTGCTTCTGTTTTCTTTTATTTGCTATTAGATTTCGTTTTGGGTTTTGAATTATGTAATAAGGCCTCTCTAATTTTCTAGCTTTAATTTGGGATTTTTTCTTATTACAATTTATATCTGTTGAATGTAGAACGCAGTTTTCCAAAACGATAACTGTTTTAAAAACACTACTTTTTCGCAACGCTTTTGAAATGCTTTCGCTACAAACAGATTTTAAAAAGTAATGACAATTTAAAATGAATAACAAATAACTAGAATGATTTGAGATCTAGCTGAGAGGTTTTAAATTTCCAACGGGTTTTACATCAACAAGAGCAAGTTTTCGAAAAACACTCCAATGTGACACCGCCTGATTTGGCTATAACATCTAGACCGGGTTTGGGATATTACACAACTTGACCCAAAATTTTAGAAAAATTGCAAAATTACCCCACTAGTATTTTTTGTGAAAATTTTTCTGATTCGAAACGAGCCCACACTCAGAAGACGTGAGCTTGAGAATAGCAGAGAAGACTGCTCAGTCGAAGCGCTCATCCTAGATGAATAAAAAAGGTACAATTTTGATTAAATGTTTATTACTTTAGATATCACAACCAAGATCTTGTTTCAGAAAAAAAATTTAAAACTCTAGTTTTTCCCTAAATTTATTTTCTGTTGTGTTTTCCAAAACCGTATTTTCAACAGATTAAAGTCACTATTATGTCAATTTTAAAAACTACCATCATCTTGTTGGTGACAAAAAAAAAAAAACAACATTGAATAGTTAGATAATCATTTTATAACTTTTCATAATTAGATGACCAACAAATAAATTTACTAATAGTTGGATGACTAAAAAAGAAATTGACTAATAATTAAGAGACTATTAGTGTAATGTACCCTATATTTTATATTAATATTTTATAATTAAATTTAAATTTTAAAAATAACTTTTATTTACATTAAAAATCTTGTCAAAACTAGACCTAAGTGGGCCAAGCTTATCGAGCTGTATAGGCTACTTGACCCGTAAATAAGTCTATTGTAAATCAACAAAAAGATAATTTTCTACCTAATTTTGTCACTTTAAAAATCCTTTTCTAGTTAAAATCCTCTTCTATAAGTATGCGTTAAAGAATAAGACTTACTAGTATGGCTTGCCCATGCTTTGTATTGGGTTACTTATCATTTTTATTAAATTGTTGAGTAAAAATTTAAAAATTAAAATATGTTTAAGATCTTTATACTTTTTATACATTTGGAATATGTAATATGTATATTATAATTTGACATAATTAATTTGGTTTATATATATTGATAATGTCATTAGTTTACATGCAAAAAATACACATTCCAAATAATTATGTTAGAATAGATTTTTAACTTTTTATTGTTAGAAAGGTACTTTAAAAAAAAAAACCACATTAGCAATTTATTTGTAACAATTGAAAATGTTAACAATCTGGACTAATTAATGTCATTGTAGAAATAGAAAATTAAATTATGTCAAATTAAAATATAAACACTAAATCTTATATATATGAGTATAGTAGAAGGATCAAAAATGTAATTTGACCATTATAAGATAAATCCCCCAAAAAAAAACACTGTCAGATAAGGTCCTAAATTATAAAAATAGATGGCCAAATTAAATAAAATTAAAATGTAAAGACTAAATATTAAATATAATCATAGTAGAGGGACTAAAATTGAAATTTGACAAAAGACTACAAATAAGGCATTAGGGACAAAAAAGAAAGAAGAAAAAGCGACACTACACGTGTCAGATGGTAAACCTTAGGATAAAATTAGAATGTAGAGATTAAATACTAAATATAATCATAGTAGAAGGATTAAAATTAAAATTTAACCATTATGATACAAAGAATAAAGAAAAAAAAAAGGGCAGTAAACGTTTAAGGTATTAGGGACAAAAAAAAAAAGAAAGAAGAACAAGAGCCGCTACATGTGTCTCATAGTAAAACCTCATAATACTACTTTTAAATATGGTAGCAGTGGCCAAGCGAGGGGTTCGCGAGCCCCAAAATAAAAAAGAAAATTCATTTCATCCCTTTATAATTTATAAAATTTTAAATTAATAATAATAAAATTATACTTTAATTTTTTCAAAATTAATAAAAAAATTAATTCAATTCTTTAAAAATTATAAATATATAAATTATTAAAATAGTAAAATTATATTTTTATTATCATAAAAATATACAATTTAATTTTAAACAAAAAAAATTTCTGTGGATAAATAAAAATTTACTTAAATAAGCTATATATTTTTTCTTTGAAAGATTTAAATAAGCTATATTGATTTAAGGAATTGTTAATAATTTATAAGGGTTTTGATTTTTCATACGTGTTTAATTATTTAGCTCACAATATAAAATTTGGACAAATGTATATATTTTTATTCAAACATCGTATTTTATCCATATATAAATATTATAATTATTGATATTTTAGTTAATCAGTTTTTTTTTCCCGAAAGAAAAAAACACTAGTACAATCGCATCTGCCCAGCACTCTTCTCATGGACAAATTAATAATAGAATATGAAAAAGAACACTCACACAAGGTGTCTTTAAAGAAACAATACCATTTACCATTCAATTATTAATATTTGGACTCTCAAATCAAAGAAAGTAATAAAAATATTTAGAGCTATGATAGGTTAATAAATGGTAGATCTCCTAATTTCACTTATCATGATTCAATTTTTAAAGAGCTTTGATTTGAGCAATGAATGAAGGTATTGCTTCACAAAACAAAAATTAAGGTTTGGGTAAATATATGAGTTCAAATTCTTGCTTGGGTGGCAAGTTTAATATGATGCTTGTAATAATTTTGATGTGTCCAATCTTCATCCTAAGATAATAATAAAAAGTTACCTGCCATGATTATCCAAATAAGATATGGCTACTGCAGCATGGAAGGCTGCTCCAATGGGAAGAACATCCTCGTCAATAATCAAGTAAGGTGAGTGCAATCCGTAGTTTGGTTTTTTTGTTTCGTTTCTTGTCCCAATCACGAAGAAGGCAGCCGCCATTTTGTTCGAATAGAAGCTGAAATCTTCTGCTCCCATGGTCATCGGCATCATTAGTACATTAGATTTCCCAACCACATATTCTCCAACCTTTTTCGCATGTTCATACATTGATTCATCGTTGACAGTAGCAGGGTAAGGTCTCATTGTTTCCTCAAAGAAGTCTATGGTTGCAGTACATCGACGTACCATTGCTTGAGTCTCAATCACCTGTAAATCATTTATATCAACACTAGAAGTTTAAATTTATGATTTGTTTAGTTAATGGATACCTTCTTGATCCTCTGTTGCAAATAAGACAAGCCTTCATTGCTCATGCTCCGAAATGTGCCTCCAAAGCTTACTGTTTCTGGGATAAGGTTTGCTGCTTGACCGGCTTGAACAAACCCTTTTGAGACAACCTGCAGGTTGGTGAGATACGGGTTTTTAAGCATTGTGAATGGAGAAAATAAGTCTATCAAGATTTACCCTGGGTTCAAGAGGATCCGTCTCTCGAGAAACGAGGTGTTGGAGAGCAAGGATGCCCAATGATGCAGCAAGTACGGGATCTCTAGTGGTATGAGGCTGAGCAGCATGCCCAGCTTTCCCTTGGATTATGACTTGGAACCTGGCTGAGCCAGCAAGCATAGGGCCAGGTCTGGAGGATACGGTTCCGGTGGGTAATTCTGGTGAAACATGTAAGCCAAAAATGGCATGGACATTATCAACTGCACCCTCTTTTATCATATGGTAAGCACCAGCGTAAGACTCTTCTCCAGGTTGAAAAACAAGCTTAACAGTGCCCTTCAACTCATCTCGCTTTCGCTCAAGTAATTTGGCTGCTCCAAGCAGCATTGTCACGTGAGCATCGTGCCCACAGGCATGCATCTTCCCTTGCTTCTTGCTTTTATGCTCCCACTCCACCCATTCCTTCAATATACTAACTTTTTACATTTTCTCTTAAAATATTACTTGTATTCTGACATATCTTGGGAAGAAGGTATATACAAAACAAACATAAAAATTTGAGCAAACCCAATTATACATCCTACCATATTCAGCGCTCATTACAGTTCTTCATTATTCTCTTGGTATATTAGCCAGATTAGACCAATGTCTTTAAAAGAATCAAATAATTCTGTATTTTAGCAGGGGCGAAGCCAAAAATTCTTTTTGAAGTGCCAGAATTCTTGGTTATTAGCCAGATTAGACAACCGCCCCCTGCCAGCCCCCCGGCGTCGCCCCTGATTTTAGCTTTCTTTTTTTTTTTCCTTAAAGAAAAACACTTTTCTCCCGAACTTACCAAACAAAACCTATGAAAAATAAAAAAAAAAAGATTGCAGGCAAAAGAAAACCTGGATAGGAAGGGCGTCCATGTCAGCTCGAAGACCGAACCAGGGCTCAACACCTGACCCCACGGAGGCCACGATACCAGTCTTTGCAACAGGCCATGAGTAGTCGATCCCAAGCGATTCCAACTCGGACATTATGAGTCGACCAGTCTCGTGTTCTTGGAATGCTAATTCTGGGTATTCATGGATTCTCCTCCTTACCCTCTTTAACCAATCGAAGAACGCGGGTTCCTTGGCTGAGTGCAACAGTTCTCGTGTCAGCGAACCTAGGTCCAGTCCTGACTGAAGCTGCGGATGCACTTTAGAAAGACATGAGATTACGATAATGGTTAACAAACGGAGCCACGCCATTGAGGAGGAAACTTAGATTAGAGACAGAAGTTCTGCTCGATTGACTCGCTTTTTTCCCAAAGCATGCGTCGTTGATTCCAATTATAAAGCTCTAAAATAGGTTTAATGCTTCCAAAATTTCAATTTATATAAATTTTAAATTTACATGTTTGGTAAATTAATTCAAAAATTAAATATTAAAAAATTCATAAAATATGTTTGTCATCCTCCTTAAAATTAAGAATGAAATATTATTAAAATATTTAGAAGATAATATTAAAAGAAATAAAATTTAAAAAATATTATTTCTGTATTTTTTATATATTTTTTGAAACAAATACTGGACTGGATTAACTTAAATTCAAAAATACAAAATAGAATCTAAAGATACCCGAAAAACTAAAAGGTAAACAAGCCCAAAACAGAAAAAACTTAAAAGACAAAAGCAAAAAGCAAAATAGAAAGCACTATAAGACCTACTTACAGGTGTGCATGTGCCAGGTCAGACTAGGTTCGAGTTGGACTCAACTATAAATTCAAGCCCATTTGTTAGACTCAGACTCGGCTAAACTCGAAAAATAGGTTTAAAATTTTACTCAAACTCGATTTGGATAAAAATACTAAAATCTGAACCCGACCTGGCTCGCCCATATTAACTTTTATATTATTTTTTATATAATTTTAAAATATATATAATACATCAAAAATACTGAAAATATCAAAATAAATATTTCCTAACAAATTGAAAATAAATTTTAAAAAATATGTATACTTAAATAACACTAATATAGATGCAACTTAACAAGCAAACGTCCCTAAAATAATAACAAAATTAACAAATGCCTTTAAAATAATAACAAAATTAACAATAAAATAAGTTTTATACAATATCCAAATAATAACAACAAAATAGTAGCAACATAATAGTAAAATGATAGCAAAATAGGGAGAAAACAACAACAAAATAATAATATTAAAAATATATATTTTTTTATCCTTTAGTAAATTCAAGCCGAGTCGGACTGGGCCCAGGCCAAAAATGTCTTACCCGAGGCCTGGCCCATTTTTTAAACGGGCCTTATTTTTTTGTCCAAGTCTATTTTTCGAGCCTATATTTTTTCCCAAACTCTCCCATGTTTCGGGCAGGCCTTCAGGCCGGGTGGCTCAACCCATGAGCAGGTCGACCTATCTAACCCAAAACAAATAAAAGAAGAAAATTAAAATACACGTCCTATCCAATCAAATTAGAAAGCTGGCTTCTAGTAATTTCCATTAATTGTCCATAATTATAATACCAACTGCCAAGGGATAACAGTTTCCAAAAAGAAAACCTTAAAGTTTTATCTGCTACCCATTTCTTACTAGAGACCCATTTCCCTTTCCGATTCAGTCTGGGTTCTGCTGCCTCTTCCTCTCCATTGCTCGTTACACAAAGTCCAGAATGGCCCCATCTATGTAAAAATCTTCCCTCTTTTTCAAACCTTCCATAGCCAGATGATGAGGGCATGTGTTTGCAAACCTAGAAACATGTTGAAGTATAATTTGTTGAAAATGCTCTTTGCAATGTTGAACATTTGCAATAATGGTCCTAATTTCCAATTTGTCCCTTCTGTCCGACCTGCATATCTTGATTATTGTCAACGAGTCTCCCTCGATTACAACTGAATCAAGACCCAAACAGACTCCTAATCTTAATGCCTGATAACATGCATACGCCTCCGCGACAAACAGAGAGGGAGTCGCCTTATCACAAACAACCATCAAGGCTAAGATTTCCCCCGAGGAGTTCGTAGCCACCCCTAGATCCCGATCTAGCCTGATGGACATCAAAAGCTCCATCAAAGTTGATCTTGACGATTGATTTGCATGGAGGCGTCCACTGCTCTTGAATACTCAATACGGTATTTTTCCCCCTTTCTATCACCATCAAGTTCTCTCATGTATCTAATAGTTCAGTCAGAAATTTCCTTTCCTGACATTATTTTTCTTTCATGCACGAGTTGGTTTCTACTTGTCGAAAGCATCCAAATTCCACAACAGAATAATCTACACTGCTCACTTAATGAATTTCGAAAAACCTAGGTAATCCACTCCCTACTATTTCTACACAGATTATTAAGTATCCATGAAAAATTCAGAGTGACCCATGCCTCAATTGTAATAAGCCAGTCCCGAAACATATGAACAGAGTCCTCCACTGATCTGTGACACCTTGGGCACAATGTACCCACTACTATTTTTCTGTACCTTAGGTTAGCAAGTGTAGGCGTGTAATTCCACGAAATCCTCCATATTGTTGTTTTTATTTTCGGAAGGAGATGTAAATCCCATAATTTTTTTTGTAAAAGTAGCTAGGATTTGGTTGTAATATATTATCATTAGGAAGTAAGGAACCTATTTGTAATAGTTTATAGGCACTTCTCGCAGTAAACTCTCCAGTCGGCTCGCCACACTAAATTTGAATATCCTCATGAGCAACTCTCGACAAAAGGATCTACAGAATTTTATTTGCAACATCAATTTGAAAGGTACTGAGAATAAGGTCTTCTTTCTAAACCCTAGAGCAATCATCAATTAAATCTGATATGAGTCTAATATCATCATTAATAACAGTAGTATTTAATCTGTACCCTGCAGACTTTGGCAACCAAGAGTCTTCGCTAATAGATATTCTTTCACCCGATCCTACCCTCCAACCCAACCCCTTCTATAGTAGTCCCAACATAGCCCAAACACTCTTTTAGGTATACGAAGGTAGACTTCCTAACCTTGCATTTAAAAATCTATAAATGGAAAATACTTCGCTTTTTAAAATACGAGCTAAAAGAAAATTCTAATAAGTAATAAGATGCCAACCCTGCTTGGCTAATAAAGCAATATTGAATTTGGTAAAACTTTGAAATCTTATTCCCCCATCCTCTTTAGATTCACATAAGAGATTCCAACGACACCAATGAATTCCCTTTTTACCATGAATTTTCTGCAACAAAAATTCGACCGAAATTTGGCCATGGTCTTATGCAACAGAAAACATGCCATCGAGTAAGTAGGAATGGCTTGGAGAACCGCCTTAATGAAAACCTCCTTACCACCTTGAGATAATAAACAGGCACTCCAATTTTCAATCCTCTTTTTGAATTTGTCCTTAAGGATCTAAAAAGACTATTTCTTATTTTTCCTTACCAAATTAGGAAGACCAAGATACCTTTCTAGATCATTCAATGAACGCACCCCTAACGCTCTAGAAACAAGGCTTCTATCCCCTTCAGAAGTATTGGAGCTGAAAAAAATTATTGATTTATCAAAGTTAACACACTGCCCAGAACAACTCTCATACTCCATTAAAACCTCTTTCAAATTTTGAGCCCTTCTACTACTAGCCTCTCCAAAAAGGATTCAATCATCAGCAAAAAGTAAATGAGATATCTTTGGCCCCTTTTTGCTAGCTTTAGCCCCTCTAATCAAATCGTCTCACATACCCATTCTCATGAGGGTCAAAAGCCCCTTACTACAAATCAAAAACAATAGCGAACTCAAAGGGTCTCATTGTCTAAGCCCTCGAAATGGCCTAAAAGCCCTTCTAGTATTTCTGTTGACTATAACAAAATATGAGATAGAGGAGACACACTTCATGATCATCGTAACCTAAGTCAAATCAAATCACATTCTAATCATCTTCTCTTTAAGTTATTGTCATTTAACTTTATCATAAGCCTTATTCATATCGAGTTTTACTACCATATAGCCTCTTTTCCCCACGCTTTTTTGCCTAAAGGTGTGCATAATCTCTCATTAGCAATCAACACATTATCAGAAATCAACCTTTCTGGGACAAAAGCACTCTGAGCACTATCAATACAAGAATTAAGGGCCCTTTTAAAACGATTAACTATCATCTTTGCAGTCACTTTATAAAGCACATTGCATAAACTAATAGGCCTAAAATTCTTAAGGTTCATTTGGTGGGGTACTTTAAGGATCAACACAATACTTGTAACATTAAGTGAGTCAAAATCCATACCTTTATTAAGAACATTAAGGCAATAGGTCGTAACATCCCTCTCAGCTATGTGCCAACAGTTTTGGAAGAATAAGGTAGGGAATCCATCCTCCCTAGATGCTTTAGTGGCCTCTATCGCTTTAATCGCCACCCAAACTTCTTCTTCTGAATATTTTAAAGTTAACCTCGCATTATCCTCTTGGCTTACACACCTTTCAATCCCAGCTAATATGTGATTAGAATTCCCAACACTGTTAAAGAAAAAAAAAGGTTTTGGAAATAATCTCTAGCTAATTTCTCCATGACATTTTCCTCACAAGTTTTCCTCCCATTTTCATACTCCAAACATCCAATATGATTTCTGTGCTTGTGCTGGGTTGCATACTTATGAAAGAAGGTTGAGTTTCTATCACCCAATTTTAACCAATTCACATAAGCCCTTTGTTTCTAGTACATCTCATCCTTCTCGATCTCAAAATTCAACCCGATCTTTGTATTAATAAGCGTCACTAAATTCTCATCATCCTTTTCTTCCTTTAACAACTCTTTTAATTTGCTGGTCAAATCCTTCTTGTATCCTCCCTCTTTGTTCTAATTTGTTTAGCGCAGTTTTCCAAGCCTTTTTTAAGATATCTAACTTATTTAGTAAATTACTTGACGAATTCTTCCAAATGTTTAACACTTCCTTAATAAATGAATCTTCCAAAACCCACAATACCTCAAAATGAAATATATATCTTCTAACTCTATTACCACACTGGGTCGTATGGATAAGAAGAGGGCAATAATCTGAAAAAGAATGCGAAAGATGCTAGATTAACGCATTAGGGAACATATTCAACAAGCCAACATTTACTACCCCACGATCGAACCTTTCTCTAATATTGGTCTCCCATACATTCCCTCTTTTCCAAGTAAACCAAGCCCCCAAATAGCTAACATCCATTAACTAACACTCCCCCAAAACTTCTCTAAAGGCCTCCATTCTCCTTTTGCCTCTAGGTAAACCCCCATTTTTTTTATCTGCAAACGTTATTTCGTAAAAATCGCCACATACCAACCAAGGAATTTCCTGATCACATTAAAGATTTCTCAAAACATTCCAAGAGTCTTCCTTGCAACGAGTATAAGGAGACCCATAAAAGCCCTTAAACCTCTACTGTTTTCTCATCAAATGTTTAGAGATTTCAACATCAATATGACAATTAGAATAATTTCTAAGATTTACCTCAATATCATCCTTCCATGCCAAGCATAGACCACCTTTCGAACCATTAGCCGGTACTTCAATGCCTTTTAGAAAGCTACACCTTCTCCTTACACGTTCCATTATCACCTTGCATAACTTAGCCTCCATAAAGAAGACCACCTGGGGACTATACATCTTCAGCACCTGCCGAAGTCATCTAACTGCCCGTTGATTCCCCAAACTACGGACATTCCAACTTAAGATTTTCATTGTGACCGGTCGGCTTGTCTTTTGACAGCCATCAATATAAACTGGTTATTTCTTGAAACTCTCCTACTAACAATGAGAGAATCCAACTCTTCCACTTTAGTAGATTTATTTTCCTCCTTTCTAGGTCATTTCTTCTCATCACCCTCTCTATTATACTATATTCAGAATCATGATCCATTGCCTCTTGTCCTTGAGCTGTAAGCAATTCTCCACTTAAACGAGGATCTAAATTTAAGTTCCCTTCTAAATTTACTCTCAACATTGGATCAATATTAGAAATATCCTCTCAATTCTTTTCATCGTTCCAAATACGCTTTCCCCATCTTTGTCCCTTAGAAGTCCTACTTCTTCCCTCTCATTCCTTATCCTCACATAGCCATATGCTGCTCATTGCGAGAGCTCTTTTAAATTGAGCTCTTATTGACAGATCCCACCCTATCTTAGCTACTTCAAACCCTAACGTCATCTTAGCTTCACAAAAAGAATCATTATGCCCTAGTCGACCATAAAAGAAACAAAACAAGGTTAATTGCTCATATTTGAAATTAACATATGAGCAAATTTCGGATGAGAACATCATCTTTTTCCTTTTAAATAGACATTGAACTTTTAACATCACCCTTATTCACGCAAAAGTCTGCAACCCCTTTCTTAAATTTGTGCCATTATACTCTAAGAATTTCCCCAAAAAATCTCATATATGCCTCGCCAATAACTCATTGAAGAACCTCGTAGGAATTTTATGAATTTGTACCAAAAAATTTGCATAAATAAATGGTACTTTCAGTAGATCTTCACCCCTCATTAAACAATGCAACATTAAGAGATGATTATTAAACATCCATGGAAATCCCTTAAGCACTTTTTCCATATCCATTCTGTGAAAAAATATAAAAAGAAATCATTTTCCCCCAATATCCGAGATTTGAATCCCTCTAACCGGATGCTAAAGGTTGGGCATCGTACTTTTCATCACTGGAAAGTATATAATACTTGCTGTCAAATAACAACCTATTAGGAAAAACTCAAACCCCTTAGACGCGGAATTAGGATCTATTTGGACCTACAAAACTTCATCTTCCTCATCATCCAACGTCAAACCTGCCAATTCTTTTTTCATGTTTCCAATCTCCCAAACACAAACAACACAAAAGAAAACGATAGGTAGCTAATAAGATAAAAAAACGTCATCAAAACCTCAAAAAACACAAAACACCTTAAACCTAAAAAACAATACCTACTAAAAACAATAGACAAAGACGTGCTAGGTGAGTAGACTAAAAAAATTTAAAAATTTCACTAACTATTTTTTTATAATTTTTTTCATTGAAAAGAATTTCTAAAAAACTAAATTATTGAATATATTAAATTTCAATTCATTTAATTTTTTCAATGTATTATCAAACAACGCTTTAGTCTTTATAATCTGGTTTCAATTAATTTAATTTTTTTCAATGTTTCTTTCTTTTTTGTGAAATTATAGATAGTGTTGATTTATGTCGTTAATGACATTGCATCCATTTGAATAAAAAGATAAAATAATATTTAGTTTTTGAATTTTGCAAATTTTTTTAATAAAAGGGTAGTTACAACAACATAATAGCAAAAAAAAAAAAAAGAGCAATCCATTGAGCAAGTTGTGCTATTAAATGCATCGATGAGTAAAGCAATCCATACCCATTAGGTAGTCTAGTAAACTCGTATAAACTAGGTGATAAATTCAAAGTAGTATGAGCCATAAAATTAGCTACTTGATTCACCTCATGCGTGTAAGGTAAGGTTGAATCACCTTTTGCGTGTAAGATAATGTTGAACCACCCTTCTCAAGGCTTTTGGCAAAGTTCCCTTACACTTCCAACTAGCCTCGATTGTAAGGACTTACTGCTATCCCCTTCCACTATCACATTGTGTGGTCCCCCACTATATGTTGTTGGATAAAACACATTAGCAAACAAATATAAATATAAATATTTATATTAAATACAAGATTTGGACAAATAATATAAACAAATATTTATATTTATGTAAAAACACCAGAAGTCGAATAAGGGCATCGAGTTTTACTAGATGTTGAGGCTTATTTTCACAGTTTCCTTAAGACAGATTCAATCGCTCCTATAGTACTTGGAAAAACATTGGTTGTCTATCTCCTAAGACACAACAACAAAATGATCGTAACAGTAGTACCTCTGCAGTGATCAACGAACAAACCTTGCCTTCTTCTACCACTAAACGTTTGAAAATTTGGAGAGAAAAATAAAAGAATTTAAAAATTTGGAGAGAAAAATAAAAGAATTTTTTAGAGTGAAATAAATTCGTTGTGTGTCTCTAAAGAATTTTGCAGTATTCTTTAAGCTTTTATAGGTATCAATGTGGAGGAATTTTGGAAATTTCCATGAATAAAGATACAAATCTGCATTAAAGGAGCCTTTAAATCGATTTGAATAAAAGCAAATCAATTTGATTGAAATCAAATCAAAACAAGATATTTGTCATTTTAAAATAGATTATGTATAATATTTGTCGAGAAAAATAAAATAAATTACATATTGGGCTAAAATATTCGTAGGCCTAGAAGGGCTCAACTGATCTAGATATTTTACGTCGCCCACGTCGTGCAGGTGTTTCCCCAACCCCGGTAGATTTGGATTTGCACCCCCTTGCGCACGAGGGAGAGTATTAGTTTAGCCGTTCAATAACCACCAAATCGGTTTACATATATATATACAAGTTCCACACTTGATTCCTAATCCATGTGAGACTAATGCTTTTTCATATTCCTCAACATAATTCACAAGTATCTTACTTTGAGCATTATTTTCTCATTCATTACTCAACCATATTGAGCATATGATATCATGTTGTAAAGGTCTTATAGGGTAGAACATAAAATCATAATTTTATGATTCAAAACCCCTCATTTACCAATTGAAAATATGCCTCAAAGATTCCAAAAAATTATATTTTTCCAACAAACCCTCAGATGAATGAAATTGATAGTTTTAATGAAAAACATTGATTCGATGTGGTGATAGATTCTACGATTGATAGTTGCATAGGATGGGTAGACATCAACCCTTGAACCTTCTCTTGTGAAAGTATATTTACTTTACTAGCTAACTAGTAGATAGGATATCCTTGAGCTGTACTGTCGTTTGTGTAAACAACGATATACCTTACACAACTACCTCCCTAGCAAGGTCTTCTTTCTCATGGGTATGTTCATATGGCCATGAAAATCTCCTGGTTCTACAAGAGTTTGAGAGAACTATGCCCTAGTAGTCTCCTCGAAACGGTCCCACTTCACTCTCAAATAAGTGACTTATGTTGCTCGACTCACCGAAACACACAATGGTCATTAAAAGCTTTGTTTACCTATCTTATTTTAAATCACTATTTATATCATAGGAATGAACTTGGGATAAGAACCCCCAAAGTGACTTCATAAGGTCTATGCAAGTAGGTTGTCCTTTTGAACCTAGATCTTGGGATCTCCAGTCAACTAGGTAGGGTTTTCCTTCACGTAGCGCCTTTAATTTTCATGGGCTTTAGTCCCATTTCCCTCGATATTTTATCAACCTAATCTCAATTTAAGCCTTTAGTTAGCGGATCTGCAATGTTATCTTTTGATTTTAGAAAATCAATAGAGATAACTCCATTTGAGATCAATTGTCTAATGATATTATGTTGACGACGCATATATCTTGACTTACCATTATATATTACATTTTGTGTTCTACCAATTGTTGCTTGATTGTTACAATATATAAATATTGTGGGCACAGGCTTTAACCAATCAAGAATATCCTTCAAGAAGTTTTGAAGCCATTCAACCTCTTCTCTAGATTTGTCTAGAGCTACAAACTTAGATACCATTATGGATCTAATTATAATCGATTGTCTTGAGGATTTCCATGACACAACTCTTCCTCCCAATATAAATACATATCCGCTTGTGCCTTTGGTATTTTGAATAATAGAAATCCAATTGGCATTGGAGAATCCTTCTAAGATAGTAGGTTCTATGGAATAATGCAATCCGTAGTCTCGAGTATATCTGAGGTATCTCAGTATCCTCACAATTGCTTTCCAGTGGTTTTCCCCTAGATTGCTTGTAAATCTGCTTAAATTGCTCACAGTGAAAGTAATATCTGGTCTAGTACAGCTCATAAGATATTGCATATGACCCTTGCATATTCCACTTAGTCAACACTTTCTCCTTTGTTTTTGGACAGATGTTGACTCATATCTATTGGAGTTCTGGCTATACCAGAATCATCATTGCTAAATTTTCCAAGAATCTTGTCCACATAGTGTGACTGAATCAATATAAGACCTTCAAATGACCTCTTGATTTGGATGCCTAAAATCATATCAGCTAGTCCCATATCTTTCATGTCAAATCTTGAATTTAACATGTATTTGATACGTTTTACCATTTCATAACAATGAGTATGTCATCAACGTATAAGCATAAGATTATATGTCCAACTTCAGTAGTTTTGACAAACACACATTTGTCACACTCATTAATCTTAAAGTCATTTATCATCATAACATTATCGAACTTTTCATGCCATTGCTTTGGTGCTTGCTTAAGTCCATATAAAGATTTTACCAATTTACAAACTTTCTTTTCTTGTCTTGAAACTACATGACCCTCAAGTTGTTCCATGTAAATTTCTTCATCAAGATCTCCATTTAAGAAAACTTTTTTAACATCCATTTGATGTACTCCTCAATTCTGCAAGGCAGCAATCGCAAGTATCATCCTTATCGAAGTTATCTTGGATATTGGAGAAAAAATATCAAAATAGTCAAGGCCTTCCTTTTGTCTACAACCTTTTATAACCAATTCAGCCTTGTACTTGTTAATTGTTCCATCTGCTTTCATTTTCCGTTTGAAAATCCACTTAGAATTTAATGGTTTAATTCCCAGAGGAAGATCAACTAATTCCTATGTATGATTTTGTATGATAGATTCTATAAAGTGCTTTTGGATGATTGTATAACATCATTATATGTTTGAGGTTCAACCTCTAGCATAAAGGTTAGAAAATTCGATCCAAAAGATTTTTCCACCCTTACTCATTTACTCCTTCTTGGCTCTATCTCAGTTCCAACCTCGTCTTGACTATTTTCATCTATAGTTTCTGAAGTTCATTTTGTTAAACATGAATAAACTTCCCTAGCTTTACAATAGAAGATATTTTCAAAGAATAGACCATTCTTTGATTCCAATATAGTATTATTGTGAATGTCAAGATTCTTTAATTCATGCACAAGAAACCTATATGTACTTCTATGATCTGTATAACCAATGAAAATACAATCCACCATTTTAGGACCTACTTTCATTTGCTTTGGTAATAGAGCCATTACTTTTGCAAGACACCTCCACACTTTCAAGTAGCTGTAGGAATGTTTTCTGCCTTTCCATAACTCATATGGTGTCTTGTCTCTTTTCTTGCTAGAAAGCTTCTTTAAAAGGTAATTAGCTGCCAAATAGCTTACCCCACATGTTCTGTGATAACTCAGAGCTTCCTAGCAATGTATTGATCATTTCCTTTAGAATCTGATTTTTCTGCTCAACTACTCCATTTGATTGAGGAGAGTATAGTGGTGTCATTTCATGAATAATACCATGTTTTGCACAATACTCACCAAATGGTTCAACGTATTCACCACCATAATCACTTTTCACAATCTTAATCTTTTTATTAAGTTGGGTTTCAACTTCCTATTTATAGAGAATAAATTTCTCTATAGCTTCGTTTTTGCTCTTAAGAAAATATACATAACAATATTTTGTGCTATCATCAATGAAGGTAATAAAATATTTATTCCCTCCTCTAGTTTGAGCAAACTTTAAGTCACAAACATCGCTATGTATTAAATTAAGTGGTTCGGTATTTCTTTCAACAATTTAAAATGAGGACCTTATTAATTTTGTCTCAACACAAATTTCACATTATGTTTATAATTAATGTGAAATGATGGAGTGTACTCTAAATTAATTAATCTACGTAAAGTATCATAATTAACATGTCCAAGCCTACCATGCCATAAATTAAATGACTTAAACATATAAACAGAAGAAAAAGCAACATTTTTATTCATAGTCTTTACTTTTACAAAGATTGCATTAAGTTTCCACATGTCATTTAATACATATCCCTTTCCCACTAACATTCTCCCTTTAGAAAAAACTAGCTTCTGGGATTCAAACACCATCCTAAAACCATATACGCTCAGGAGTTGTAACATCCCGATTTAGGGTCTAGTCAGAACAGTGGTTTCGAGACCACAATTTCGACATAAGAAAATTTATTTTTATTTTATTTTTTATGGTCTATAATTTCAGGGATGATTTTGTGAAAATTTATTTCAAAAATTTTGACATTTGGGCACTCAATTTGGTCAAAAGGACTAAATTGTAAAAAGTGCAAAACTTGACTTTTATATGCTAGAGGTGTCCAATTGTTATGAAATTTTAAATTGGAGGTCCTTATACGGTAATTAGACCACTGGTTAATTTTTTTAGACAAAAATAGATATGAAATAGGTGAAATAGAATATTTTTAAGTTAGGGGCATTTTGGTCATTTAGTAATTAAAATGAATTAAAAACAAAATTAAAAGCCAATTTTTGTCCATCTTCAAGGTATGGCTGAAACTTGCTTGGAAAAACCATGGCTAGGGTTTTCCAAGCTTCGAAGCTCGATTGTGAGTCCATTTTGCCCCGTTTTTAATGATTTTTACATTTTTGCAATCCCCGTAACACGATCTATCTATTTCTACCATTTATTTGAGCTAGGGTTGATGTTTAAAAATTTACCCATGTGTTACAAGTGTGTATTTTGATGTTTAAGGGAGGAATATGAATGTTTTTTGTGTGTTAAACGACTTTTACTAAGTAGTTTTTGGTGAAAACGCTAAAAAGGACTAATTTGTAAAAGTTATAAAACTTGTCATAAAAGTGTGATTTAGTGGAAATTTTGGGCTGCTATAGTTATGAAAATGATTCGGCTAGGCTTAAAGTGCAAATATTAAATAAAAATCATTTTATGAGCCAAGGGGCAAAAGTGTAAATATGATAAAGTTTAGGGGTAAAAACGTAATTTTTCCATAATATGATTTTTCGGTCACAATGAATAATATGACTAGTTAGTTATAGATCAAGGAAAATTAGATTTGGACTTGGATCGGGGAAAAATAAGTATTTGATGGATAAGTCCTTTTTTTCACCATTTTTTGTATCGGGGGCCGTGATTAGCTCGAGACCGAGCAATGTGTGGTAGCAAATGGCCATGTATGAAGCACTTTGTGTAAGTTTTCTGTGTATCCGATAGTATTCCAAGTATTCAATAGGTAGTTCAAAGAAGGATTCGATGATAGTCCTAAAAGGGTGTGTCAAAGACAAGAATGAATATGTGAAAAATGTTGAAAGGGTACAGGTATGTACGCCAAGCTTATGGTTATTGAGATTTTGAAATGTCGAGACCTTGGTGAGCTAAGATGTATGAATTATGATTATGAATTTTGTTGCAATATCATGCTAGCTTACATTGTGTAATTGAATATGGAATCCATGAAATGGTGAGTTCATGATTAGTTGAAAATGAACTTATGATAGTTATCATTATATTGCACTAAAACAGTTTTGGACAGCAATAGTAGTCCGACTTTGAAAATCCACCAAAAATTGTGGAAATCGAATTAGAGACGGAATAAAATATGAAATTAAATCTTATTGAGTCTAGTCTTTCATAGAAGAAACTTTGTAAGCAAAAGAATTTCATATTATGAGATATTTGAATTTTCGTAAGACAAGGTCAGAATGATTACGGAATCCCCTGTTCTGATTTGGGAAATCATTAAAAATTGTACAAAAATAATTATGGGTTATAATTTATATGCTTAACATCATTAATGAGTTTATTTTTAAAAGAAACAAACAGAACATCATCTGAATCCCATATGATGAGATAATTAATTTTTAGTGAAGAGGGGTCGGAACTGTCGGACAGTGAAACGGGGGTAACTTTGAAGAATAAACTGTACTTATTGGCTAATCCATAAATTTTAAAAACTTCATGGTAGAAATATATATGAGTCTAGTTTCAAATGTTTTTAACGGATCTTAATTTAGAACTCTGCAGCTCAAGTTATAAATAATTGAGTGACCATGACTCGAGTGGACAACTTATCATGAATATAAGTAAAAAAGTGCAAATATGATTGTATTACCTTGAGATCATGTTGTGAGAATTGGTAGAAGCATGTTAATAAAATGCTTATTATTTTCATAGGGCTTACTAAGCTTTAAAGCTTACTACCCTTCTTTTCCCATCTTTTATAGGTTAATTTAGCTAGCTCAGGTTGGAGATCGTCGAAGACGCTATCACGCTATCAAGCTATCATGTTGGGTATAAGTGAATGCAAACCCCTTTAAGTTTATGGCATGTATAGGGACTTGGTTATTTGCTGTATGAGTCATTATGAATTGGTTAAATGTATTGGCTTGTGAAGGCTAAAGGTTGGATGTAATTTGTAGCCATGCAAATTGGCTATATTAGCTAATTGGTTGTAATCCCATATAATTATGCATGTGCATATGACAATGTTTTGTGATGTGGTTTATATTTGCTTGATATATATAATGGATATGAACTTATTCATATGTTAGTTCCTTTTGAGTGTGAATTTAGCATGAAGTGATTTGGTAAGGCATGATGTTATAATGCATGATAGATGATGGTGTGAAAATGATATGTTATTGCCTGATGGTAGTTTATTTATGCCATGAAATGTACTATTGTAGTTGTGTTTAAGTATGTGCAAATAAGGGTGACAAATGGCTTGGTAAATAGCCATTTTCTCGGCCACACGGGCAGAGACATGGCCGTATGTCTTAGCCATGTGGAGGACACGGCCTAGCACACGGGCATGTGACTTGGCCGTGTGACCCTTATTTGTTGATGATGTCATAAATAGAGAGTTACACAGGCTGAGGACACGGGCGTGTCCTAAGCCACACAGGTGTGTGTGACCACACGGCCTAATCCACACGGGTGTGTGACTCTCCAAACATGGAAAATTTCTTAAGTATTGTAAAATTTTCAAAAATTCTCGGTTTAGTCTTGAATCGCCTCCTGAGTATGTTTTGGGCGTTGTAGGCTCGTATAAAGGACAATGTACATGTGTTTGATTCATTTTAAGTTGAATGAAATTTTATAGCCTGGTTTTGCATGCATGATTGTGTAGGTGTTCGATAACGCTCGTATCCTATCCTGGCTTCGAGTACAGGTAAGGGGTGTTACAGGAGTGTCCCAAAAACAAGGTTCTTTCGTATGTCAGGAACATACAACACATTTTGGAGCTTGAGTTCTTTGCTAGAAGTCAGCTTCAAGACCACAATATCCTTCCTCTTGATCTTGGAAGTCGTAGCATTGCCTATATAGAGCTTCTCCCTATTTTCACAAGGCTCCAACTTAGAAAATGAGTATTTGTCATGGCAGATATGACATGTGGCACCAGTATCAAGCCACCATTCTCTTAGATTTGAGTCAACCATGTTGACTTCAGAAATCATAGCACATAAATCTATATCTTCCACAGCATTGGTGAGAGTTTCCATTTTCTGTTAAATTTTTGAAACAAAACCAGAATTAGAAAAATTATCAACTTTTATTAGATGACAGAAATTTAATAAAAATTATCAACTTCCATTACTGGCCTTGAAATGCCTAGCCCAACCAACCCATTGCAAAATGCATCTGTCAATACAAGAACATTCATTCCCAAATAACAACTCGTTATTGGTTTATTAAAATCTCACCATGATTAAAAAGGTTCAAAACAAATAATATATAATAAGTTATTGTTTATGAATAAACAAATAATGTAGGTGCTAAGTAGGGATGATATTGGTTCAATTCAGTATGAATTTTTAGATTTTTTAAACTATCCATCATAATTTTGTTTAGTTCGGTTCGATTCTCAAATTTTTCATATTAATTTTTTATTTTTATTTTTTAGACTTATTTTAATAAAATGAGCTTTGTTTTATGATTTTTCAATAATGTGACAAAATTTCAAGGTCTTTCTAAAAAATAATAGAATCTCAAGAACTTTTTAATTATTTTTACTAGTTTAAATATAAAATAATTTTTTGTATCATAAAATTTAAAATTAATTATATATTAACTAAAAATAGAATTCAATTCAGTTTGAAATAACAAGGTTTTTGACTTCAGTTTGAGTTGGTTGATGTTTTTGCTCAACCCTCTCCTTTGGGTTAAGTTTATTTAGTAAGTTTTTATATTTTATATGTCGCGTGAAGCTTGATATTTCTATTGCAACTATTTTATTTTGATTAATATTTTTTAAAATATATTTTTACATTAAAATAATTGTGTTGAAATGAAACAAATTTTTAATAGTTGTGTGATGTAAAAATATAATGTTTATTGAAAGATTATGAAAAGGTATGGAATTAGTTAACTATCTATTAGAAGTAATTTTATATTGCCGAATTAAAAACCTTTTTATATAACTCTTATAAAGAGAAGTATATGTCGCTTGATGTGTACTTCACCAATCGCAAACATCTTGATGTACCAATTAAGGAATTATGCTTCGCACTGCATAGTCAACATACTTTGCAAGCGCCCACATCTAAATTACCTGGGTTGAGTTGACTATTCATAGCCATTGAAGGTATGTGTCTATGAGATAGTGATTCATCAAGCTTACCAGGAGTTTTATAGAGATGACTAAAAAACTCATGCATAGGGTATGCAATCTCATTCTCTCTCATACATTTCCATCTCTTATCTCCAATGATTCGTTAAACGCATTCAATTAAATTGTCATCTATTAACATTTTTTTTTATTTTGTATATTAACATCCTTAAATATATATATATATATAAATGATATAATGAATAATTATTATTTCAAATTTTATAAATTTATAATATTACAAAAAGCTGATACAAATGAAGTGGAGCTATTCCTTATGATAAAAGGAGAAATGTTTGAATTTATTTTGATAATTATGGTACTTAATTTACTCTTAATTGGGACAAAATAAATTATGGTTTAATATGTAATTGTATATATAAATTTTGATTTTATATAATTTTATATATAAAATTTTGACTTGATCCAATTCTTATAAATTATTAATACAATTATTGATATAACATAATTTTATTTTTACATATTGTTTACATAAATAATTATATTTATTCAATATTTGATGTATTTATTTCTTTAAATGTGTGTGATTAAATCAAAATTAAAGTTTTAAGTATACATTTAAATCACGATTAGAGTTTCATATATATAATTGCACTAAATTAAAGTTTATGTATACAATTACATATTAAATCAAAGTTTATGTATAATTTTGAGATTTATCCCAATAAATTATAATTAAAAATTAATTTAAAAAAACAAATATTTATTTAAAAATAATTTTTTTAACTTTTTTATTTTTTCAGATTTAAGAGTAATATGTCGGTATCTAAATATCCATGACCTGATTTTCATCAAGAAATTGTCCAATTACACCAAAATTATTTTAAAGTAGTTCAAAATTAATTGAAACCGAAATAAAATAAACCCAACCTAAGGCAAACAATTCCAAACATCCAATCATAAAATGAAATTTTAATTTAATCTTAAAATTATACTAAAAAATTCTTATTGAATAAGCCTATTTTAGGTGAATCCAAGACCCATTTTGATGAAGAAACCAATTATGCAACATCTTTGAATAACTTGTAAAAAGAATAATAGAAATAGATTTGTCTTAATCAACTTGTGATTAAAAATACCATTAATCGAACTCTATTTAATAAATAAATAAGAAAATTAAAAAAAAAAAACTCCTAAAATTATCTAAATATTTAATTTACAAGTTTTATGTAATCGAAACTTAAATTAAATGGATAAATAAATATATAATATATTAAACAAATCTCTAAGCAATATAAAATTCTAATTTGACAAATGATCAAGAAACGCCCAGATCCAGACCCTCCTAGGTATGTATCACATTTACTACCAAAATTTGGATCAAGGACCCTGACAAAATTAGGTGTCTACAATTGCTCCACTTTACATGTTGCTTGTGTAATAAGAAATATGCAAAGACCTAAACACATAATTATTATTTTTTCTTTTTTAATAATTGAAAATTAAAACAAAATATTTACAAACAAACATAAACAAAGTTTCTAAAAACAAAGAGAATTTATCATAAACAAAGTTTCTAAAAACAAAGAGAATTTATCTGTAGAATTTTACAAAAATTGTAATAAACGAGTTTCAAAATCAAGTTTAAAAAAACCAAAAAAAAAAAAAAAATCTCATAACTAGAAAGTAAATGAATCTCAAAATTAAATATTTAAAAAAGAAAATAAATGAACCTTATATCTAAGTCTCTAACTAAAAAATCACAATTAAGTCTTTAAACCGAAACATAAATAAACCTTATAACTAGTTCTCCAAATAAGAAACTAAATGTACTTCACAACTAAATCTTTAAACTGAAAAATAAATGGATCTCACAACTATGCCTATAATAATGGGAAATAAATAAACCACACAACTACACCTCTAAATAGAAATCGTAACAACCTAAAATTTTCCGATTTATCGTACGATTTTCCTTTTTCTTTTTTTGAGAATTTCGACTGTGGTACAATATAAAATTAGATTTTCTTCGGAATTTATTTTGTTTGAACATTTGTAATGTCATATGTTAGCTTTCTAAGCCATTTTTAAAGTTTTAGACTCAAGGAGAAGGCATTTTTATCATTTAGCACTTGTTTGTAGATATATTAATGATGGGATGATTTTTGGAGCATTTAAAACCCATTTTTACATTAAAAATAAATATTAACCACACATTGGATGTTTGCCTTTTTTACAACTAATATTGTATTTTAAAGTGTTAAAATAAGGGAGAATCCCCAATTTTTCAACTATACCAGCCAACCACCGTTGAAAAGGTGAAAAAACTCTTGATTCTTTCCTTCGATATTTTCACCTTTTTCTCTTCAAACTTTCACCATTTTTTTTTTTTTTACAAAATCTCTTCATTGAAATCATATTTGAGTCTTTACTCATCACTATCTTCGTCACCCACTCATCTAAGACTTGCTAATTAGTGAGAGAACATTATTCTAGTGTGAGAAAATTGTGAGCAAGGTAAGAGCTTTTGGATTTTGACATTTCATCATCTAAGTTCACATTTATGAGTTTATATTTGGTTGTTGAGGCATGGCCATTTAATATTAGTTTCATTGGTGACATCCCACACTTAACTCGGTTATCGGATTTGAGTGCATGATGGTACATTCGTTGTCAGACTAACTTCGATCCAATCATACATTTCATTCAATACAAAACAAATATCTCAAGCATTTACATGAACCTAACGAAACTAAACCAGATTGTCAGGGTTTTTAAAACACAATCCGGTTCTAAGCATGCTTATGAAAGTAATCTTGAATCTACGATACATTTAAAGGAAATACTTTGAAACAACAAGTTAGGTCGCAAAGTAAAAACAAAGGATGTCGTGACGTCCTTTCATGCCAAGTGTGATCACGACAAAGAGTAGGAACGTCATGACGTCATAATAGAGGATGTCATGACGTGACTTACTATCTAGTATGAACTTAACCAAAATGTAAAAATCTTGACCCTATTTCAAACCAAAGCAATTCTATGACTAACAACATTAACATTCCATGTTCAAGGGTTCTTAAAACTGAACAAAACACACTCGAGCAAGAAGGCACCTTCATGATTACCTGATATCAAAATCAAACATCAATTTGGTTAACATGACATGCAAGTAACACATGGAATATAATTTAAACTTTATGCAAAGATCCTAATATGCTATTTTGCTACATATATACACATTTAGGTTACAACATGCCAACCTTATACATTCAAGTTCGATAAAGTTAAATATGCTACATTAGCTAGCTAGATATAAATATGCAAAACCATCCTAACACTCAATTGACAATCATAAATTTTAGCATCAAAATTCACTTTATCAATATCTAGTATCATCTCAACCAATGCAACACACTTAAATAGACATGATTCATTAATTAGATATGTTAAGACTTATGCTTACTTGACCAAATGCCATCATAAAAAATTACAAAGTGGCCAAATAAGTCCCAAAATAAATATCTACTATCCATAATAATAATAAAAACTTTATACGACCCTTAATTACCTAAGTACATGCCATTACGACTCACAAAACATGATGAAACCTTATAAAGATTTAGCTGAGCTAAGGTCTGAGATCTAGATGTTGTTGGCACTCCTTAATCAATCCGAGACCTAATCGTCACTTACGTACGGAAACAACAAATTCGCATGCTGAGCAGTAATGCTCAATGGTTCTTACAAACTCTAATAATAATGAATATATATTAAGCAAATATTGTGCTACTAAATCAATTAAAAACAAATTTGTATTGTAAATTACTATTTCACAGTTTCATTCTTTGGTGCTTTCTCAATTTTGTCGAAATTCGACGTATATCTCGTATTGTACATATCGATACACCCTTAGGGCTCTTATCTCATAACCTTGCATGGCCTTTCACATGTTATTCAAGTTTTAACATCAATATCAAATATAAAAAAAGGTTTTCAATTTCAAAATTACATCACACATCCTTTATTATTAAACAATGTGTCATACTCGTTTTACAACCACTATTAACTGGATATAGACTCAAGATGGATACGCGGATCAACCACCAACACACCAATATAAAATGCACCTAGTGCTCATCATTATGACCAAAGTAATATGCTATCGTTTATCGGTATAAATCGAAGTAATGTGTGTCCAGCACTCATTGAAATGTTCAAAGTAATGCGTGCCTAATGCTCATCGATATAATTCGAAATATCCCTGTATAATGACTTTTATGGCCTACTAATTATATTCGTAACTCTATCCAAGATCGTTTAATAAGGCATTCAAAGCGTTAATATACATATCACTTAATCAATGCATAACATTCTCGATTAACTAATATTCTTAAATCATGTCATTAATGAAATCCATTTATTTTACTAATAATTGCATGCCCGTACCTCCAAAGTGTACATACATATATATACTTATAATTAAGTTTATTTAATTTAATATAAAATAAATGGCCAAGATTTATTAATGAATCTCACAATGGAATCTAATGGCAAGGATCATACTAATCCATAATATAGTAATATGAGCATGTAATGGTTACCAAAGTGAGTGTGATGTGGGGTAGGTGATCATGGCATACTTACTCGAGTTAAACCTCAAATAAAAGCACAAAATATGTCACGATAAATCCATCTAAATGATATATCAAGTCATAATAAGACACTATTGAAAGGAATTTTATTTTTATTTTTTGAAAAAAAATAAAATAGGGTTACTAAAAACAAAAGGAATCTACATATATGATTTTTGTGAAAATTTTGAATGGACAAACCTCAAAACTAGGCTTTGAAAACTTAAAAAGACCTCACAACTAGGCCACTAACATGGACAAGTAAATTGGGTTTCCAAAAGGTAAAGTAGACTGATGTCACAACTAGGTCCTTCTATGGAAGTGAATCTCATAACTAGCTTTCTAAATAAAAATGGGAATTTGACCTAAAATTAGGCCTTTAAATGAAAATGAACCTCAGAACTAGGTTTTTAAACTAATAGAAATGGGAATTGGGTTCCTGAGTGGAAAAACGAGTTGACCTCACAACTAGGATTTTAAATGGAAATAGACCACAAAATTAAGTCATTAGGTAGAAATAAATGTCAAAACTAGGTCTTTAAACTAAAAATGGGCCTTAAAACTAGGTTTCTAAACTAACATGGACCTTAATGCTAGGCCTCTAAACTAAATGGAAAGAGTTAAGTCTTAGACCTTACAACTAGGTCTCTAGATGGATGGACCTTAAAAACTAAGCCTCTAAGTCATGAACAAACCTCAATGATAGGTATCTAAATAGAAAATTGACCTAAAAACTAGGCCTCAAAACTAAATTTCTAAACCAGATGGATCTCAAAACAAGACCACTAAATTATAAACGAACCTCAAAACCAGGATTCTAAGAAATGTATTGAGTGTATTGAATCCGGCCTTGAGCCTAGCAAGTTTTATGCCAGTGTATTTTAATGTATCAAGCTTTGTGCCTAGCAGGTTTTATGCCGGTGTACTGTAATGTGTTTGGCCTTGTACCTAGCAGGCTTCATGCCGGTGTATCTATTGGGCTTAATGCATAGTAAGCTTTGTGCCGGTGTAATTATCGAGCTTAGTGCCTAGCAGACTTAGGCCGGTGTAACAATTTGTACTGGATATTGGTGGTTGGAGATCTTACTAAACGATAACTTGGAATATGATTTGAATTATTGTACTACGCAATACTTATCTATTGTGAACTGTGATTGACAGAATTTCTGATAATAACCTTGTGACAAGCACTTTGTTCTTTAATCTTGTTATTTGATTTGTTGTGTTTAAATTTAGAAAGATTATTCGTTTCATCAACGAACTTACTAAGCTTTATAAAAGCTTACTCATATATTTGTCTTGCTTCCTTATAGATAATGTCTTGCGAATAATTGGGCCGTCGGATCAACTCGAAGAATCACAGTATCTGAGGATATTTTGGTAGATTTTGGATTCTATTTGGCCTATATAGCAAGTAATAGAAGAAATTGATTATGTTTGTAAAGGTTCATAAGTACTTGTTGGTGTTGTTCATGTGCATATGATGATGCAACATAAGTAATTAAGTGAGATGTGCATACTTGATTCTATGGTAAAGCATAAAAGGTTGGGCATGAGATGGTAAGTTTGGCTTGAATTTTGGTATAGCATTTTGGGATAGAAAATAAGTTATTTGAATTTGCTTGTAGCTTGTATACTTAGTTAAGAAAATGAATTGTGTAAGTACTTGAAATTTGGTGTCATTGATGACACATTGGTTAGACCTTAGGATGATTTTTTTGGCACGTTTTGGGTGTCATTGAAATACATTTTAAAGTCTTATAATTATGTGTTGAGAATTGGTTTAGGTAACTATGCATTTGGATGTGAATTAAATATGTTTTGGGTCATTTTTGGGTACACGCGGCATAGGACACGGGTTGTTACAAGGTTGTGTGTCACACACGGGCGTGTGCCTTGAACGTGTTAGGTGCAGTTTTCACATGGACTGGCATACAATCTACGACACGACCGTGTAAAGGTATTTGAATACTACATGGGCTAGCACCCAGCCTGCGACACGGCTGTGTGGATTTATTTCGAAAGGTACGCAGTCTATCTCTCGGTTGGCTACACGACGATGTTCCTGCACCACACAGCTGAGCTGTGTCAAACGACTGTGTGATCCCTGTTTTGAAAATTTTCAATTTTTCCCTGAACTTTCTAACTTGTTTTGAATTGGTCCTTGATTGTTTCTAATTAATTTTAAGGCCTCGTAGGCTTAATTTAATGTCCGTAAATGTATGTATTACTCCGATTTGAATTCTTATGAAATTCTGTTAATTAATTGACAACTTGATGCTATCTGTTTTTGATTGTTCTATAAAGTATAGTAATACGTTGTAACCTTAAATCTGATGACAGAATCGGGTTATAGGTGTTACAATCCCTATCACCAGACACTTGCGAACCCCTATAGTGAACCCTTTAATACATTTGACAGTTTAACAATCTATCTACCACTGATGTGTTTGTCAAGCATATTTCAAGTTGTTTAAATATACAAACAATTATAAAAGTCCTTAAAGAGTCCATAGAAAGTCCAATAACAAATCCAAGTCAAAAGTAAAATCTAGTCCTTCAAGTTGGCACCCACATTGCCATCTTTATGAACCCAAAACCATCTCACATACACAATTTGTAACATCCTACCCAGCGTAATCCTAGTGTTCGGATATTGTTTATCGAAGTATGGTGTTTAGAGCAAGTTCAAGTAGGTAAGTTATTAATTGTGACTAAGTATGTAAGTTTGTGAGCACGCCCTTGGGCGAAGCCCGTGATGACTGAGCTTGATGGTTAGCGGACTCTTCTAAAAAGTATATGTCACTCGGGCTATTAGACGAATATGTTAAGTCCTCAGTCTGATAGGGCAAGTGTTATTGCAAACTAGATTGGCAAATCATGACAAAGGAAAATGAATGAAAGATTAATATGGCTTTGCATATAGACTAAGGTTTATGGCTAACATGAAGAAGGTAGTCTGTATGGTTGCATGGGTGTAGTATACATGTCAAAGGAATAGTGTCTAACGTATAGCCTATCTGTGTTTGGTATGCGCCAACTGGCGAACTATATGACTTTACTGAGTAATTATATGTAACTATTGCAATGTTTTCTTTTGGAACTCGCTAAGTTCTTTGAACTTATTAGTTGGTTACTTTTCCTTTTCAAGCCTGCTGACGAAGTAAGGGAATACTATTGTCACTGTAAAACTTCTTATATTTTGCATTATGCATGATATGGGGTTGGTGTCAAGATATTTACAATTTAAGGAATGTATTTTGTACCTAAAAACATGATCATGAACCTATGGTTCTAATGAAATTTTAGTGAAGTTTTTTTTTTTTTTAAAAAGTACTATCTTATTTATTCTTGAATGATTAGTAGTTTACATTTTATATTGTGGCGTAAATAGGTTTACATTAGACATAGTTTTGGAAAATAATGATTTTAAGGCAGTGACACGCCATTCATGGATCTTCCTTAAGGATCAGGCGTGGAGTGTTATATAACTAATAATAAGTTGCATTATGTGGTCTAATTATAGTACGAGAAGACAATTTATATTAGTAGGTAATCTAAATGGTTCATAGTCTAATATAAATTGAGCAAATCGATTAAAAGACTATTATGTTGTTTATCAAAGTCTAAGTGGGAGATACTTTGCCTTATATATCAGAGCAAATGACTCCTAGAAAATAGAGACATAAATGTGATTGTATGGATTAATAGTACATCGGATAGGACCCAAGCAAAAAAAATCTTAGTTCCATTTATAGATTTAATCACTTGTGATGTTCATAATGTTGCTTACCTCAATTCTAAGTAAGTGACAAGTTATGTATGCATGACTCATATATTTTAATGTATTGAAAGCATAAGTCATTTTTTTGAGACAAATGATTTAATTACTTTGTGTTACTAATTGAATTTTTCATAAAATAAGATGTAATGATTACCATAAGATAAAATAGGATCATATTGGTAAATAGATTTAACTCAAAGAGATTAAAGATATCCTACGAAGATAACACACATATGATAAGGTCATTGGATGAGTACCTGAATAAGTAGTTTTTGAAAAGGTCATTAGACGAGCACCTGAATTAGTAGAATGACTCAATAACTAAATAATATTGTAATTAATTGATGAAGAGTCAGAACTTAGTTGCAAATTATTTAAGCTCTAATTTTATGTCTTCAATTGATCCCTCCTTTAACTTGGTATTGATCCCTCCTCTAACTTGGTACAACTCTTGACAGTTTGCAATTGAATCAACATGATAAATAAAATGGAAATGATGTAGCAAAATATATCACATATATCACTATCGCACTGAATACATTTTCTCGTCATACGCAAGAGATGACTTAGAATTAAATTAAATTATTCAAATTATTATTTAATTGATTGAAATTAAATAATTAAGGTTCGAAGTGAAAATTAAATTAATTAAGTCATCGCAATTTTATTGAAAAGTCGATTAAATTAATTTACTCATAGTTTCTAAGATGGTAATGTCGTCGTGATCTTAATGGAATTAGAATTTCGTTCAAAAAATAATTTAACTAGAAAACTTATTTAAATTCATTTAAATAAATAATATTTTGGAAATAGAAAAAAATTATTGGGTTACTAAAATTATATAAGTTGATTAAAAATCCAAATAACACATATAATTAAATCTAATATAATATGCAAGCACAATAAACCTATCTATTATACAAGAGGCGACAAAGCTATCTCTCATAATAGGTGTCAACCCCTAGGTATTCCTAGTGGAGAATATTTGTATTTTTTATTAAAATAATATTATTTATTTAACTCTTGTTTAAGTAAAATATTTTTATTTTTTTCTTTATATACAGAGACATAACTCAAGTAAAAAATACGTATTGCTACTTTGTCAAAAAATAGTGGTAATTTATTATAAGATAAATTATATTTTTTAGAGAGCTTAGTTTATCGGGTTTTTGTCCCTAAAAGAGAATGATTTTTCTCCACAAAAAATTAATAAAGTTTTCATTTTATGCAATTGATTCATGAAGTTAGAGCCTACACCCTAAGCAAGCTGAAGTTCGAGAATAGCAGAGAAGACCGTGTTAGTCCAAAGTGAGAAAACAATTTAGACCACCTAACTTAAAGCACAAATATAAATTTGGTTAGGGTTTATTGTTATAAATAACACAAGCACGTAGTTTTAAAAATTTTTAATTTTTTACTATGCTTATAAAATTGTTTTTTAAGCCATATTTTTTCAACAGGCACTAAAACCATTAATTTGTACTGACATGATAATGATAGTCAATCAGGTGGTGACACACGACAACCATTTCAGCATACCACATGGCAAATATAAATAAAAAATATAAGTTTTTCAATCTTTTTAGAATTTGGCCAATGATCAAACTAGTCAAACCATTAATTTTCAATACGACTAGTTCAATTGATTAACCCAATCGATTCACTGTTTAATAATAAATAATAATAATAATATTAAAAAATTAACTTAAAATAAACCTTTTAGTTACCATTAAGGCCTAACATATTAAAGTCGAACTATATTAAACCCAAAGTAAAAAATAAAATAACCTAACAAAAGTTACAAAACCCTATCTTTTCATTTTTTTTCTTTTCTTCTTAATCCATTGCTGCCTCTACTTATTATCTTTTCATCTTTTTTTTCCTTCATTCTTAGACTCTTTTTTCTTTTCAGCTCATATTTTCATCTTCTACTTTCTACTTGGGTGTTTTTGACTCGATCTTGAAGTTGATGATCAATGATTGCAGAATGAAAGGGTTGTTGGCCAGCGACAATAAGAAGCAACAATGACAATGGGCTAGCAGGGTCGGCTCTGGGGACTATTTTGAAGTGCAGCCGTCCAGGGCCCAAGGCTAAAAGGGGCCCAAAACAAATTATTTATTCATCTTTTAATGTGGGAAAAAAATCTTCAAATTAAAATAGATTAATTAAATGCTTAGGACTTTCAATTCTTAGCCATAAATACTTCATCTTCAAACCTCCTCTAATTTCCAAATTCCAACTCCTACCATTAAATTTAAAAAAGAATTTTAATTTTCCCTAAAAAAATCAACCATTACTAGCACTCAACCTTCTTTATTTTCCCATAACCATGACAACAAGAAAATTTTTCTACAAATTAAATAAGACCAAAATTGATTTCAATAATACATCATTCATCAATCTTTAGCATTAATCAATTGTCGTTATTAATTTTTACTTTATATTTGAGAGATTGAGAGCCTCCCATCCATGGTTTGCCGGATCTACCATTGTTGCAGGTATAAGTTTCCCTCATTCCTCTTCTTTCTTGGAATCTTTTCATTCTTAATTTGATGACATTTTTGGGTTTTAACTAATAAATTTATAAAGTCATCCTTATATTTAGCTTCTCTCCCTAATTTCTTTTTTGATTAATCATAGTACAGTATACTACTACATACCCTTTTTTTATGACTTTATGTGATTGAAATTTTAATTATTTTTGTTACTCATTTAATTTTTTAGTTGCATTTTCCTCACAAATAATTGGATATTCTTAATTACAATGTTTATTTGTAATTGATTATTATAATTATATTTACAGAATTCTAGTGACTCAATTTGACATTTGAAATTAGCAAATGTGAAAGCAAATATTCAACTTAGAATTCTTTTAGCAAGTGCTATTGTTTTATTTTCTTGTGTTACTTGAGTATTTGATTTATCTTTTATATATAATGTTGCCTAAAAAGCATTTATCTGGAAATGAAACAAGGAAAAAGAGAAACACGCTGAAAGTTAAAAAAAAAATCACAACAATGTGTTATTGACAAATTTATTTTTTATGAAAATTTGGATCAATCAAATGAAAGTTTTCATAATGATGTCAATGAGAATGATAAAATTAATGATCCAGATGAGCCAAATGAGTCTAATGATGTTCCAAGTGTATCTAATATTGAAAATCTTGGTCTTAATGAAGAACAAACAATTCCTCTTGATATTGGTATTGATGAAGAACAAACAATTCCTTTTTTGGATATTTATGATCCTAGAAATTGCGCTAATATTGATAACAAAACAAGAGACATTAATGAATTTACATCTTAGAATGCTCGTAGAACCCATTTTTTTATGATTTTTTTTTTGTGTTTTTGTAGTTGATGAAATAGGAGTAGATTGAATGAAATATATATATATATATATATATTTTTTAAATTTGTTAGAAAAATATATCATTCACTTAATGTCATAAAACATATTATTTTAATGAAATTACTAGTATATGATTTTATTTTATTGTATTAGATTTTATAATCTTTTCTAAAAGGGCTCGATTTATTGTTTTGCCTAGGGCCCCAAAATGTCAAGATTAGGCCTGTGGGTTGGTGGAAAAAATGTTAGTTCAAATTCTTGGTCCGTTCGAATTTCGGTTCACGGTCTAAAGGCGGTTTTGGTCAGTTGACAATTCAATAAGCTTTTTGTTTATTATTGAATTGGTCTATCGACTGGTTCTCGATCCAGCTGGTTCGATTGACAGATTTGGTTTAATTTCAAAAATATTAAAATTATCTTTTCACATCTAAAATGAACTAGACAAATCATTATCAACAAAAATTATCTAGAGAATTATTTGTTATCGAGATGCGTTTTTATTATAAAATATCACATTTTAGTTTATTATAAAATATAAATTCTAAAATTGTAAAATTATATTAAAAATATGTAAAAAGCTTATAATGTTTTGAAAAAATATATAATATATAGTGCCGAAACTTTTTTTTTGAAATTAATTTTTTTTAAAAACGAAAATGGAGTCACCACCAATCTTTTTTAATTAAGTGTGATTGGATCAGCTCAAGGCTTTGTCATTTTAATAAAATGCCAGATTTATTAAAATCATTTTTGGTTTACAAAAATTTAGGAAATGGGTTCGGAAGTCGATTACGTATGAGGAAGGATTAAAATGCCCAAAATTGATACCAAATTGATTACTTGATGTCTTAGTGTCGAAAGTTAACAATTTGAAGAGAAATTAAAATATGGTCCTCTTTGCGTAATGTCCTTTTTTAATTAAAATCACTTAACTAAATTAAAACTTATATAAAATGCCTTCTTATCTCGAGGTAACCAAAACGAAAAGGTCATATACCGTAAGTTAGGGTACGACATTTAGAATCCTCAAAAATAAGATTGCTTATTATTTAATTATTATTTAAATCTCATGTGTTTTTAGTTTTAAAAAAGATGTTCGGTTATTTAGGTTCAAAGAAAAAGTCAAACCCCATAAGTTAGGCACAACTTCTTGAATCTCTACATAAAGAACGTTGCCTCGGTTTTTTTTTTTTTTAATTTTCCTTTTGTGTGCATCGGGTAAAAAATAGATATGACGTTTAATGCAATATGCGATCGTTTTATTCAAGTGTTGGTACAAAAATAAAGGAATATTTAAACATGTTGCATAATATGGAAATGACAAAAATAATATAGAATAACTTACATGGCCACAAAATGATAACAAAATAATAACATATGATAGTCGTAATAATTTTTAGCCTATTAGTAATACTATTTAATAATGATAACAATAGTAAAATAATAAGTGGAACATTACTAATAACCAAAAAATGGTGAAATAATAAAAAAGGTATGATAATGCTATGATCATGGTTGTGTAGTATTAATGATGACAAAATAAAATATTAATTAGCAAAAATAATCATTTAATAATAACATCAACATAAAAAAAAAAAGCACAAAAAGAGAACTAAAATGAGATGATTAAGAAACTTAAGGATAAAAATGCAAGTTATGTAAATTAAAGGATAAAATATAAATAAGGAATTAAAAATGTTGAAAATTGAATAAAAAAAGATTAAATCAAAACCATAATACAATTTTAGGGGATAAAATAATAAAAACAGTAAATAAAAATGTAGAATTAAATAAATGAAGGATTAAACTGAAATTTAAACAAAACCTAAAGCATAAATTGCAAAATAAATAAGTAAAAGGGAAGTAAATGACTAAATTTAAAATATAACAAAATTTAGAGCCTAAATTACAAGGAAACAAAATATAAATGATTAAATTAAAATAAGATAGAAAACTTTAGGGGGTCAAATGGAAATTAACCTCATCATATTGACACGTGTCACTCCCTAAAGGGTTCACAGTGGGTCAGGGGACTAAATTGCATAGGAATTTAAATTATGGGATGAAAATTAAAACAAATAAAAATGAACAGGACTAAATTAAAAAGATGAAAAAAAGCGGAAGGACCAAAGCTATAAATATCTTCTCCCCTCAAAAACACGCGAATCCTAGGGGGAAACAGGTCATGTTTCAGGTTGAGTTCCAAAACGACATCGTTTTGGGGTTTCTAAAGCCAGGACAAAACGATGTCGTTTTGATATGCCTATATAAGTCAAAAAAATATAAAACAAAATTTATTTTAGCCTCATTTTCAAAAAAAAAATAATCTCTTTTTCCCTTTTTTTTACTCTCTCTAAGTCCGGCCACAAGGCCGTCGATGCTTCGCCATGGCCACCGGTTATCGGCGATGGCGACCACCGCCTCCGGTGGCAGGAAATTTCAAAAAAAGGCCTTTTTTATCCTTTAAACGCGTAAAATGCGAATATAGGGTTAAAACCCCCAAAATCTTAGCCAAAATTTGATCCAAAGCGGAGAAACCGAAAGATTTCTCCCTTTTTCGACGGGGCCTTCGACGAATCCCAAGGGATTCGGAGCCCTCTCAAGTCGAAAAAGAGGACTCTCATGAAGGAGGCGCGACAAAACAGGTAAAAAATGCGTTTCCTTCTTCTTCTTTTTTATATTTGCTTCAAAAATAGAAATGTAACAACCCGTTTTTAGTGAAATCAGAATAGTAGTTTCGGGACCACAAATCTAAGCCCGTAAGGAAATTATTTTAATATTATTGCATGGTTTGCATTATGATAGGAATGTCGTATAAAATTAACAAAAATTTTACTGATTACATGTTTAATTGATAAAAGGACCAAATTGCATGAAATGAAAAAGTTGAGTTCTAGTAGCTATAAGTATCAAATAGCTATAGAATTCAAAATTGGAGGTCCTTATATGGTAAATAGACCATTAAAAGGATTTAGTAGATAAGTATGATGATTCATCCATGGAAATTTAAGAAAAGAAAATGACTAAATTGGAAAGTAAATAAATAAAAGATGATAAATAAAATAAATATCTAATATCATCATTTTATACCATCTTTCCCAATTACAAGACATGGAAACCCTAGTTTTTGGGTGTTGAGCTCAAGCAAGTTGTTTTGGCTCAATTAGGTATGGATTCTTGTCCCGTTTTTAGTCATTTTTATGTTTCCGAGATCGTAACAGCTTAATTTAGTTATCATGAGGATTAATTTGTAAAGTTATCAAAGTACTAGCGTTTTGTCATGGATGAGTATGCATGAATTATGGAATTTTATGGTAGAAAATGAAAGGTTTTTTTTTATAGATAAACAACTTTTGTAAAGTGAATTTTGATGAAATTATGGTTTAGGGGCTAAATTAAAAAGTTTTAAAATTCATGGAAAAATTCTAAATTTTGTGAAATACATTGGTTGTTATTGTTACATGTAAAAATTGACTAGGCTTGGATTAAGGGTTAGATTGCATGAATTTCATTTTCCGAGCCTTGGGACGAGATGATAATTAAATAAAAGTATAGGGGCAAAATAGTAATTTTGCCTAAGATGTAAATTGGATTGAATTGAATATGAATTGTATTAAATTGAGTTAAATTTACTCGTATAAATCTAGCTAGAGAAAATATGAAATTGGATCGAGGAAAAGAGGAAGTGTCGGACTAGTAGACAACCAATCAACGAACACTTGTCAATGTAAGTTTGTGTAACTAAATTGTATAATTATATGATTGAATTGAATATTATGTGTGTGAATTGTGTAATTTCCATGTGCATAAAATTGATTACAAATTTGACAAAGCTTAATCAATGTTATGTCCCGTTTGAATAAATGAAATTCGATGGATACAAGATTCCCAAATTGGTTGTGATCCTGCATATGTTGCGGACACACCACAGCTCGAAAGAGTGTCTCGTTATAAGATCTTATGAACATCCCGATATTTGGCCCTCTTGAGCTTCCCGTTATATGGTTCTTGCGAGCTTCTCGTTAATAGCTCTTCGGAGCATCCTGATCAGTCGTGATCCTGTATGTGTTGTGGGCACACCGCATCTTTTATGAGTGTCCCATTATATGGCTTTTTGTGAGCTTCCAGATTAAAGGCTCTCTGTGAGCTTCCTAATTAATGGCTCTCCGGAGCTTTCCGATATGGCTCGCTTGAACTTCTCGATATATGGCTATTCGAAGTTTTTTGATTAATGGCTCATCGGAGCTTCCTGATTATGGCTCTTATGAGCTTCCTGTTATATAGCTCGGATAAGCTTTCCGTTATACAGCTCCCATGAGCTTCCTATTATATGGCTCGAGAGAGGGCTTCCCGATTATGTACTCTAATGAGCACTCTTGAATATGAATTGACAGATTAGAGTTTGTACACTTTAAGTGTACTACCTGTGTATCCATCGATATTTCTAATAAATTCAACGGGCAAAGTTCTGATATGGAATAATCTAAATTTGAGATAAATTATTATGGAAATGTATATGTTATATGAATATATGATGTCGAAAACATATGTACATGAAATTTTGTTACATGATGAGCTCATCCTTGTTTCTTGATATTCACATGAATTATGTAACTAACATGTTTCTTGAGATTATATGTGTTTAGGCAAATTGCCAAATTTCTTTGGATGAATTTTGCATGCTTACTTTAAATGTAACATCCTTAACCCCTATCCGTCATCGGAACAAGATCATGGAGCATTACTAGAGTTTATAGATCAATTATAGAAAATTTATATTATTTACAATTCATATTCGAAATCAATCATATCGTCCCTTAATTGGGTCCTTAAGGCCCAAAATACACGTTAGAATCAAATCGGGACTAAACTAAAAACTCAAAAAAAATTTCGCAAAATTTCAATATTTTTCTTAGGTGTAGGGGACACATGCCCATGTGGCCAGACCGTGTGAGCCAAGTGAGATGCCCGTGTCTTAGGCCGTGTGGGCATTCGATATGAGGCACACGGCTGTGTCCCAGCCCGTGTTCAAATTAGGGTAGCTACTGACTTGGGTCACACGACTAGTCACACACCCGTGTGCTAGGCTGTGTGGACAATTTAATTTTCAAAAATAGGTGCAAGATTCACACGACTGAGACACACACCCGTGTGACCAATTCTGAGCATTCTGTTTCTCAATTCTTAAGAAGCAGGGGACACACGGCCAAACTATACACCCGTACGTATGGCCGTGTGTCACACACTGTTGAGACACATACCCGTGTGTCTACCCGTGTGGACAAAATAAAGTAATTTCCAAGCCTTATTTCTCACCTAAATTTTTTTGTCTTGTACCTACATTAATACTTCCATACATATACCAATCAATTCAAGACATTAAAATCAAGCCAACATTAACATTATACATGATATATCATCACATCTATTTAAATTGACCTTTTGTAAAACACATATGTTTACCATGATTCAATCTAAACATATCAAGCACACATATATTAACCATATTATAACCTTATAAATATATATGTTCACTAAATATATCATCACTAGCCATTCCAATGGCTATATTACAATCAACCATTTAAATGCTAACACTAGCCAAGTTAGCCTATATATGCCATTATACCAAAATAAGTTTTCTATTTATACAAAAACGAGCTAAAGGATAGTGTGATGGTGCTCCAACCGATTCCAATGCTTCCGATGTAACACCCTAAATCAGGCCCGGACGTTATTGTCGAATCTGGCGCGTCACATTGAAGTGTTTTATCGAAAACCTTGTTTTCATTGAAAACCCTTCCTTAAAATGAAAAACTTTCATTAACTTATAAAACTCCTTTCGATCGCGAAAGTTAGTTTAAAACATATGATCTATGAAAACCTGTCGTTTTAAATTAATTTAGTTACGGAAACATAGAAAAACAAATCTATGATTTAGGGAACCCCTGTTCAACTTCTCGTGATTACAATGCATAAAAATAATAATCCACACAATAACAAAAGGGAAGGCCTTAATACATTTCAATCTGAAATTACTTAAAAAGAACAAATCCAAGTCGTCTTGGTAGCTAGCCACCTCAGAGTCCTTTCGAGCATCGAACCTTCTACTGAGCATCACTTGAGAAAAATAAAAGAGGGGGGTAATTTTTCGCAAACTCAGTGCGTACTACCCTCAACAAACATTAAGCAAACATCAATCATACATGCAATGCAATGTAGTGCAATGCAACCCACCCCAATAATCCATCCGCTATACACCTACTCCATCCCCCGGTACACATCATGTGGGGATATAAATATCGGCCTACCCAACCGATACACATCAAAGGTAGCCCGGTTGCGAAACTACCTTCATCGCAACAAGCTGCCAATCACATATTGGGCTTAAAAAGTCGTCGGTAGATCCACAGTTGTCAAGCAACCATGCGATCCTCATGTACTTCCTCCGGTCTGCAATTCCCAACCCAGATGTAACCTAAATAGACTATCGTATGTATACAACAGATATACATGTAACATCCATAAATCTTACCTTCATCACATAGGGGTATTTTGATCATTTTCGCCCTTAGGGGTATTTTGGTAATTTTCCTCTATTACGGGTTTTTACTTACCTTGGCCCGTTAAAAAATCCCGTGAGCTAAGATGAACGACTACTATGCACCGGGTAGGATTTCAGAGAAGAGGAGGTGAGTCATTAAGACCGCTTAAGTACCAAGCTCTCCCTAGATCCAATCCTAGACATGCATTTACCCGTTGCCACACCTTAACCCTATGACTTGTCCACGGTCTCAATAAATTAATTAAGTTTTATGTCTGTTTAAGCAGTTATCGGATCCTAAGCCCAAAACCCCTTACAAAGCCCTAACAAGTCCACATACATGCATATGGCCCACCAGGCTCAAATCACATTCATTTGGCCCATTAGACCCAAATCACATTTATATGGCCCATTAGGCCCAAATCACATCCACAGTCATGCTTTCATACAATTTTCCATCACATTATCATCAATTACCAATTTTGCCAATTATGGGCCTTACAGCCCATCGGCCCGTTTAGCCCATTCTTGCCCGGTTGGCCTAAACACAGCCCAAGTCCATAGAATCACCCATGGAGCCTCAGATAACCTATCAGTTTCCCTCTTTCGAGTGTTCACGCACTCACAAGACTACCGAAGCCAAACTTTTGACTTTTCGGTATTTTGACTTTTCGGCATTTCGGGATTTGTCGATCTACTGTGTGTGTGTGTAGTGTATGTACACACCTGGTAATAAAGCGTGCTGTGATCCCCTTAGCCACGAACCTACAATCGATATCACTTAAGGATTAGTCTACATACTTATCGAATACTTTACCAAAAGCTGAAGTCTCACCTTAACCTTACCTGAAACGCCAAGTCTTAATAGCTTTTCCTAGATCACCAATCACGGCTACTTCCAGATCTGATTAACCTTTATGGTTAAAACATAATAGGTGAATTGTATCCAACATATGTCACCCTTTCTACTAAAGCCTATTTGGCCAACTCTTACCAAAGTGAATAATACTTACCAAAATCTCACACCTGAGGAGCAAATCGACTAGGATCTAAAAGACTAGGATTCAATACTAATCCTACCAAAACCGATTAGAAGAAGTGAGGAACAGAGTAATTGACACTTAGCAAAACCAATTAGAAGAACAAAACACTTACACTAGGACTGACCGATTAGAAAGAGTAGTGGCGGCACCAAGGGTATTCGGCCAAGAGGTGTTCGGCCCTTGCGATTTGTATGGCAAAAAAGGGTTATTCGGCACCAAGAGAAAAGAGAAGAAGAAGTCGGCTTGACTAAAAGTGAATCAAAGAGGATTGAGTAGAGGAAAAATGGAAAAATGGCACAAAGAAAAAAGAAGAAGAATAAGGGTTTTCAGCTTTTAAATCTTAGAGAAAAAAAAAAGGGTTTCTGGCAACAAGGTGAAGGAGAATTCAGCATTAGCCTGGCAACCTCACATTCGGCACCTATATATAGCCTCTATAGCCAAATTTCCTATGCCCAAATTCCCAATTCGGCTCCACCTCTTCCTCACTCCTCATCTCCTAGTTTTTCTCTCTAATAACTCCTTAATCCCCTCTTCAAATTTCTCCTCTTATCACTCCCTACAGAGTTCATAACCAACGCCACCTCTGTCAAACTCTTAAGCAAAAATAAATCCTTCTTTTGAGCAAGGTGGGTTTCGAACCCCATACCACCTTGCCTTGCCTTGCATGTGACGCCACTTGCCACTCCACCACAGGGCTTTCTTGCATTTAATTCTTCCTTCATTTATTCATAAGCCCACCTACTTGCCATCAAGGTTCTTTTAATTATTAACCCATAATTTCCTTAACCCCTAGGTTCAAACTCAAACCTTAACCGAGACTTACTATCACATAATTAACACTTAACCAGGAATACTAAGCACACTTTTTATCAGAACCAAAAAAAAGAAAATTTGGGATTTTTGAGGCGTTACATCTGAGCACTATGAAACAGAGAAAAGAAAACCAAGTAAGCATTTCAAATACTTAGTAAGTTCGTGTAACAGGAAATTAACTTACCAATCATATTCATTTAAAGAAAGCATACAAACATGCATCCAAAACTATGTGACCAATTGCCTAGACACATGCTCTTATCAACCAAGTTAGTCATGAAATTTATATGATTATCAAGAAAATAGAGATGAGCTCATCATACATCCATTTCCAGGTATGTCAGGGATATTCAAGATATAATTCATTTAATTCTCATATTTTCTCATATCAAGAGTTTTGTCCGTTGAATCATTGAAATATCGATGAATAACCAAGTAGTACACACAAGATGTACTTATCATTGATCCGTCAATTCTTATACGAGGGTACTCTTTAGAGCACATAATCGGGAAGCACACTCTCGAGCCTTATCACCAGAAGCTCACACAAAGCTATTTCGGGAAATTCACAAAGAGCCTATCGAGAAGCTTATCCGGGCTATTTAACGGGAAGCTCATAAGAGCCAGAATCGGGAAGCTCACGAAGAGCCTATCAAGAAGCTCATAAAGAGCCATGTAACGGGAAGCTCCAGATAGCCATATATCAAGAAGTTCAAGCGACCACTATCGGGAAGCTCATAAAGAGCCAATTTAATAGGAAGCTCATGAAGAGCCTATAATTGGGATGCTCATAAGAGCTAAGGTGTGTCTACAACAAATGTAGGATCACAACCTATCGGGACGCTCTGAAAAGCTGTAACGAGAAGCTCGCAAGAACCATATATAGGAAGCTCGAGAGGGCTAATCCAAGATATTCTTTTGAGCTATGGTGTGTCTGCAACATATGTAAGACCACAACCAATACGAGAAACTTGTATCCATTGATTTTCATTTGTTCAAACGTAATTTAACACTTATCGGGTATTATCAGATTTTCAATAAATTTCATATACATGACAATTAAAAAATTTACATATACAATATTTAATTCAAATATATAAATGTGCACAATTTAGTTACACGAACTTACCTCAATAAACGTTCGTATACAATGATCTACTAATTCGATACTTTTTGTTTTCCTCGATCTAACTCAGTATTAGTTCTTTTCGGATCTATATAAATGAATTTAACATCAATTTAATCCATTTCATACTCAATTTAATTCAATTCACATCCTAGGTAAAATTACCATTTTGCCCCTATACTTTTCATAAATGATGATTTTGTCCTTAGGCTCGGAAAATGAAATTCATGCAATTTTATCCTTATTCCAAGCCTAACCAATTTTTACATATAACATTTATAGCACATATATTTCATAAAAATAAAAAAAAATTCATGAATTTTACATCTTTATAATTTAGTTCTTAAATTACAATTTCATGAAAATTCACTTTTACAAAAGTTGTTTATCTATCAACAATCTTTCATTTTCTACCATAAATTTCAAATTTTCAGCATGTTCATCCATGACAAAATTTCAATACTTTAATATCTTTACAAATTGATCCCCAAAATAGATAGATTAAGTTATTACGATATCGAAAATATGAAAATTACTAAAAACAGGACATGATTACTTACCTAATTAAGCTTGCTTGATTTTATTTCTCTTTCCTAGGGTTTCCATAGCAAATTTTGGGAAGATGATGAAATAAGATGATATTAGGCTATTATCATATTTATTTATTTCAAATTCCAATTTAGTCATTTTCTTTTTCTAATTTTTCATGGACGAATCATCAAAAATATCTACTAACTTTTCTTAATGGTCTAATTACCATATAAGGACCTCAAGTTTTGAATTCCATAGCTATTTAATACTTATAGCTACTAGAACTCAACTTTTGCATTTTATGCAATTTGGTCCTTTCTATAAATAAACATGTAATCAGTAAAATTTTCTTATTGAAATTTTTGTACGTCTTTCCTATCATAATGCAGACCATGCAATATTATTAAAACATTTTTTTTCGACTCGGATTTGTGGTCATGAAACCACTATTCTGATTTCATTGGAAACAAGCTGTTACATTAAATGTAAATGAATGGTAAGTTAATTTCCCGTCATACTAACATACTAAGTATAATATGCTTACTCTGTATTATTTATCCTGTTTTATAGTAATTCGGAAGTTCAAAGCAGTTGGAAGCTGGTCGGAGCATCATCACACTATCCTTCAGCTCATTTCGGTATATGTAAGGAACTAGATTTTGGTATAATGGCATGTATAGGTGCAAATGAGTCATTGATGACAAATATGTGTTTTGGTTATAAATAGCCATTGGAATGGCTTGAGTTGGACATACTTTTGTTATGTATATATATGTGTGGCTTCTTTATGTTTGTTGTGTTTGATGTAGTTGAGTGATGGATAAGTTTTAGGCATATTAATATATGAGATGAGATAGTATAATTGGTATAAGTAAGCAAATAGATGTTTTGATTAATATGGTAAATTTGAATGTTGAGAAATGGGGTATATGACATGATTATGACTTGGTTTTGGTTCAGTTTAAATGTCTTAGATTGGTTATTGAATGTGTTAAAATGTTAATGTTGGTGGAAGACCAAATGGGTTAGAAATATGACGTAGAAATGACCTTATTTCGTCCACACAGGCAGAGACACGAGCGTGTTTCTAAGCCATGTCTAACACATGGCCTAGCACATGGGCTTGTGGTTTGGCCATGCGTCCCCTACATCTTTAAAATTTCAAAACAGAATACTTAGAATTGATCACACAGCCTGGCGCACGGGCGTGTGGCTTAGCCATGTGACCCCTACACTTACACACGGGCGTGTGACTTGGCCATGTGACCTAAGTCAGAGAGTTACACGGGTACGGACACAGGTTGGGACAAGACCGTGTGCCCTACTTCGAATACCCACACGACCTAACCACACAGGCATATGCCCCTGCACTCTTAAAATTTTTTAAAGTTTTGCGAAAAATTCTCTGAGTACCCAATTTAGTCCCGACCTATTTCTAATGTATGTTTTGAGCCTTGAAGGCTTAAATAAGGGACAATATGATTGTATATGATTGATTTCTAATATGATTGAAAAATGGTATTAAATGTTTGTTTTTGATCTGTAAATTTCGGTAATGCTCCGTAACCCTGTTCTGGCAACGGATATGGGTTAGGGGTGTTACAAGAAAAAATAAATAAATAAATAAAAGAGCTACCTTTTTAAAACTCTTTTTTTTGTATTCTATTTTTTTGCGTGTTACAAAGATCGATTTTTATAACCGAAATAATATTACAATATATGTTTTTTTCGATTGTTAGTTTCTACTTCTTTTCCTTTTTTGTGTTTCTTGTAGGGGTGGTGGAAGTTAACGGGGTTGCTGCTGCCGTTTTGGTGCAAAGGGAAGGTTTTGGGCGTCGTGTCCTCTAACATGTCGAGGAGTGGCGCGGTAGAAGGCTAGAGCAACTAGAGTTTCTGCTGAAAGATTAGGATTTTGGGCCATTGGGCCTCTCTTTATATTTGGGATTGTAATAAATTTTTTTGGGCTCTCGGGCTTTGTAAATGGACTGTTATTTTTTTGTTGTTGTTTTATTATTGGGCCCAGGCAAAATTGGGCTCTTACATATAGTATATAAATTTTATATATACAAATTTATAAATATAAAAAATTACTAAGTATATCTAGAATGAATATGAACAAATGGTTATTTAGATGGACTTGAATATGTTCAGATTCATTTTAGTTGTAAAAAATTTTTTAATACTTTTTTTCATTAATTTATATATTTAAATTTTTAAAATGTTTTTATATATTTTTAAATTTTAAAATAATAATATAAATAACTTGATATTTTTAAAAAATTTTAAATATATAAAATTACTAAAAACAAATTTAGAATGAATCTAGATAAATAGTTGTTCATATCAAATACATCAAGACAATAATTTGTCTAAGTTCATTCTTAATGTGAAGGATATATATTAATATTAATATTTTTAATTATTATATAAGAGATTATCACATGTTATCGTCTAATTGACTATTAATGTCACATTATCATAAACTAACAGTGTTAGTATTACAAATCAAACTATGTGATGAAATAGGCTACAACTAAATAAAAAAATACCTTAAATGGATAAATTCAATATATATTACTTGAATAATATACTTTTAATAAATTTTTTTCTTACTGATTGAGTTTTAACTCGATTGGCATGAGTATTATTAAATATGAGTTTGAGTGCATTGAAACGCATTATCTACTACTTATGAGTTGGGAGGGAATAATGACTAATTCTAAACATTGTAGATAGTTTAGCCATTCTCTTAAAAGGAGTGGATAGAATTCAAAAAAAATATTTTTTCTTTCTTGCTCAACAAATATTAATGATATGATGATTAAGGGTGTTTATTATTTTAAGTGTAACTTGAGTTTAAGTTGTACTAGTTGCTTTAATTGTTTGTGCTTTGCTGCTTTGTAAAAAAAAAAAAAAAGAGGCGGCATTTTTCGTTTCATTAAAACCCACAAAAGCGGACGACTGATTTTTACCACGCGACTGCGAATTCAGACATCGTTATTTACTACAACAATAACTCCGGCAGGAAAAACGAAGAAACAAACCAGACAAACCAAAAATGGGTTCCCAAACTCAATCAGTGGACCAACAACAACAGGAAGAAGAAAATGAACAAAGACCCTTCCTTCCAGAAAATGCAGAAGAAGGTGGACCCACTTCTCTACAACAGTCCAAGAAACAACGCCGTTATAAGGGCTATCGCCACATCAAAGTAGAAGGTCATGATCGGCGGATCAAGATACCTTTAACCTGCTGATCCGGTCTATTTCGCTTGACCCGGGAAATGGGTCACCGAACCAACGGCGAAACCATTCAATGGCTCCTTCAACAAACCCGCCCCGACTTAGTCCCGCCCGACCCCATCACCCATCCGACTCTATTATTGCTTCTACCCCTACCTACATGGAAAAGGGTCGAGTGAGGGCTACGGTGGTTCAAGTTTCCACTGTTTTCTTTGACACTCCCGCCACACTGGGTACCCCACTTGACTCAATAGTCTTATTTCTTAGGGTTGTGGTGGCAAATTTGTTTAAATCTAGCTGGGCCCTTCCCCATTTCTTATTTGAAACTGTCCCTACCCATATCATGGTGAGCTCAGTTTTCTTTTCTTTTTTATTTATTTATAATTGAAAGTGTTGTTATTATTTTTAATGAGTAGATAAAGCAGAGAGGCTAATTGCTGGCTCAGCTGCATATGGTTCACAGTTAGTTGTTTTCCCAGAAGCCTTTGTTGGTGGATATCCAATGGGCTGTCCTTTTGAGTCTCCAAATGAAGATAATCAGGAGCTTCCCAAGTATCATGCTTCTGCCATTGAGGTCCCAGGTCCCAGCTCTTCACCTTTCAAACAGATTTATAGGATCCATATGTGTATATGAAAGTAATTAATACCCAATTAATTTACTTTCAGACATTGTTGTCCAAGAATGAAAAGAATTGAACTTTCTAGTTTAAACATGACCTTGAGTTGGAATTTTAGCAGATTCTAACACTAGATGCACTTGTTAGTTAGTCTATCTAAGGATGATGCTGCAATCGTTTCTTGTTTCTGTGATCTATTATGTTGTATGCAGAACTTGAGATGCCCTATTCGTCTTGTTTGTGATTTTATATTGGTAATTTTTATGTACACAGGTCCTAAAGTCGACAGACTTGCGAAAATTTCATGTAGATATAAAGTTCATTTAGTAATGGGAGTAGTGGAGAAAGACGGATTCTATCTCTTTAGCACGATTCTGTTTTTTGATCCTGTGAGACAGTATCTCAGAAAAACATCGGAAGCTAATGCGAAGTGCATCTGAATGTGTAGTATGGTGTTCTGGAGAAATCATCATTGCCATTATAGCGGACAGCCATTGGGAAAGTTGGTGGCCTTCTTTATTTGGACAATAGGATCCCATCTTTGAAAACTGAATTGTATGCTAAAGGTAGAATTTATTGTTTGTTGCCAGTTGAGGAATCCTTGATATATTATGTTTTGTTCATGGCTTTTTACTAGATTCACCCTGCAAATCCAATATAGACAAACAGCATTTCTTTGTGCACATCGTTGAACGATGATCTAGCATTGCTGTTATCACATATTTCTTTCTCTGACTAGAGCTTGCCATTTTTCCATTACAAAAATCAAACTCTTTTCTTTTTCCTTTTTTTAAATTTAGTCCACCGTTTTCACAGGTATTCAAATGTATTGTGCACCAACTGCTGATGTCAGGGAAGAATGGTGAGCATCCATGATTCACATTGCCATAGAGGGCATGTGCTTTGTTTTATCTGCCAACCAGTTCTGTCGCAGAAAAGACTACTCTCTTCCGCTCAAATGCATAGACAGAGATTCAAACGGTGACCTATTGGACACAATAGTATGCAGTGGGGGCAGTGTTATTGTTTCACCCTCAGGGACCATTTTGGCAGGAGCTAATTACCAAGGAGAGTCCTTTATATCAGCTGATCTAGGTAAGGTTCCTATTAATATTTATCTCCATGACCGGATATCAATTTTCAACATTGATCATCTATAAAGATACTTTAACCTAACTTCGTAGACACATTCTCTTACTCTTCTAGATCTTGAAGAGATAACTCGAGCAAAGCTAGAATTTGGTGAAGTAGGGCTTGGTATGGGACCGAATTCTGTTGGTTGGTCTGCAAACAAACCCAACCTTGTTCTTTATCAAACTGCTGTGAAGACAGAAGCTTTCGTTGATTTGTCTTAGATCTAGAACTGAGTTCATATCCTTCTAACAGAAAAATAGTTAGTTTAGACTTTCATAATTGCTGATCTTAAAAGGATCTTTTGAAAAATGCAGTGGATAGCTCATTGTCAGCCTCCCATGTTACAAAACACCAAGGAAAGTTATCAACATTCTGTATGCCCCAATGTATAAAGAAGGCTTTTTGTATAGTTCGATAAATGTATGGAATGAATTTTTTATTTACTGAAATATAAAGTGGTAGCATAAATGCCATCAATGGTCATTGAAATGAGACCTATCCATTCAATCCTTTTGTGAAAATTGAACGTCGATAATGACAATAAATTGTAAAGAAAGAGAGAAAATAGAACACACAGGAAAACCACGGGCAGAGCATAAGAAAATTCGTTATATCGAATTCGAATGATACAAGAAAAGTATAGACCATGTCTATTAGAACTAATGCAGTAAGGTTAAAACATCTTATTCTAATCAAATACCAAATAGAAGAAGTAAACTTCTATACGGATTTTACTTGTATAGCTTGTACCGTACTGAAAGATTTCAAGAGAGTTTTGAATAAAATTGTACCTTTTTTATTAACTAAAGAATTGAACTTAAATAGAGAAAAAAGTCCTAATCCTAATTGGGAAAATAGTTCCCTTATTCTAATAAACTACTAAAACATAAAAAGAAAGTAGTTCCCTTATTCTAGTAAACTATTAAAAGATAAAATAAAAAAATTCCTAGAATATGAATAAAACTTATCTACCCAAATAAGATTTATCTATCTAAATAAATTTAAAATATATACATATTTCAACACCCTCCCTCAAGTTGGTGCATATATATCAATCATGCCCAACTTGCTTACAAAAAAATCAAAGCTTGTCTTAGAGAGTCCTTTGGTGAGTATGTCAGCTATATGTTGTTTTGAAGGAACAAATGGCATGCACACTTGGCCTTCTTCAATCTTCTCCTTGATAAAGTGTCTATCAATCTCAACATGTTTAGTTCTGTCATGTTGGACTGGGTTGTGAGCAATACTAATGGCAGCTTTGCTATCACAGTACAACTTCATTGGTGAAGTTATTGGTTTCTTCAGCTCTTCCATAATTCTTTTTAACCACATTATTTCACAAATTCCTTGAGCCATTGATCTAAACTCAGCCTCTGCACTACTTCTTGCTACAACACTTTGTTTTTTGCTTCGCCAAGTCACAAGGTTTCCCCAAACAAATGTACAGTATCCTGATGTAGATCTTCTGTCTGTTATTGAGCCTGCCCAATCTGCATATGTATAAGCTTCAATTCCTCTTTGTTCGGATTTCTTGAAGAATAGGCCCTTTCCCGGTGAACTCTTTAAGTATCTTAGAATTCGAAACACTGCTTCTTCATGTTCCTCCATTGGGGAGTGCATAAATTGACTCACTAAGCTCATTACAAAAGCTATGTTTGGCCTTGTATGTGATAAGTAAATTAACTTACCAACTAATCTTTGGTACTGCCCTTTATCGACTAATCGACCTTCTTTATTTCCAAATTTTACATTTGGATCAATTGTGTGTCACCAAGCGGGCGCAACCACTCATCCCAGCCTCTTTTAAAAGATCAATCACATATTTTTTCTGAGAGACCACAAGACCCTTCTTTGATCGAGCAACTTCCATTCCAAGAAAGTATTTCAAAGGACCCAAGTCTTTGATCTCAAACTCCAATGCTAGACGCTTCTTGAGACGCCTTATTTCATCCACATCATCTCCTGTAAGAATGATATCATCGACATAAACTATAATAACAGCTATTCTACCTTTTTGTGAATGTCGATAGAACATTGTGTGATCAGCTTGCCCTTGTGAGTAACCTTGTTTTTTAACAACTTGAGTAAATCGTTCAAACCAAGCTCGAGGAGATTGCTTCAGACCGTATAAAGATTTCTTGAGTTTACATACTCGAGTTCCAAATTTTTCTTCAAAACCTGGAGGAGGATCCATGTAAACTTCTTCTTCAAGTTTTCCATTTAGGAAAGCATTCTTCACATCTAACTGCTGTAAAGACCAATCAAGGTTAACAAAGAATTGATAAAAGAACTCTGACGGAATTTAATTTGGCCACTGGAGCAAACGTTTCAAGATAATCTATCCCGTATGTTTGAGTGTACCCTTTAGCTACCAACCGGGCTTTGTATCTATCTAAAGATCCATCTGGTTTGAATTTAGTTGTGAACACCCATTTACAGCCCACTGTTTTTTTCACTACAGGTAATTCTATTGTTTCCCATGTACCTGTTTTTTCAAGAGCGTGCATCTCCTCTAAAATAGCCTCCTTCCACTCAGGAACTTGTAAAGCATCTTTCACATTTTTGAGTATTTGTACAGTATCGAGACACGAAACAAAGGTTGAGAATGTCGAAGATAAGGCTTTATAGGATACAAAGTTAGACATGGGATATTTGACAATATTTCTAACACCTTTTCTTTTGGCAATCGAAATATCTAAATCAGAAAATTTATTGGCTGGATTATGAGGTTTACCTGGATTTTTGACAGGATCTTGCGGGTCGGATTCTTGGTGATGAATCTGGTGGATTCCACTTTCTTGATTTCGATTTCTTCTTGAGTAAACAATTAACTCCTTTGTTTGTTCTTTACTTTCATGATCAGACTCTACACATTCATCCTCCTTTTCATTAACATTAACATCATTAATTTTTGTGTTAATTATAAATTCGCCTTCCCCATTATTAGAATTTCTATGTTGTATATTCCTAGTCTCTTCTTGATCAATTATAGAATCTTCCTTAGTATAATTCCCTCCCTGAAGATTAGAATCAAAATAAGATTGTGTTTCAACAAATGTGACATCCATGGTAACTATAATCTTCCTATCAATTGGATCATAACATTTGTAACCCTTTTTATTAGAAGCATAACCAACAAAGACACATTTTTTTGCTCTAGAATCTAGTTTACCTTGGTTGTGAAGATGAACAAAACCACTACACCCAAAAACTCGGAGGGATAAGTCTGAAATCAATTTAGAATTAGGAAAGTTATCTTTAAAGAGACTAAAAGGAGTTCTATAATTTAGAGTTTTACTGGGCATTCTATTAATAAGATATGTAGCTGTTAACAAGGCTTCACCCCAAAGATAACGTGGTACTTGACTAGTGAACATCAAGGCTCTAGTTACTTCCAAAAGATGTCGGTTTTTCCTTTCTGCAATCCCATTTTGTTGTGGTGTATTTGTACAAGAACTTTGGTGGACTACTCCATGTTTGGTTAAGAAAACACCTAATTGGTCGCTAAAAATTCCCCACCATTGTCGATTCAAATATTTCTATTTTCACACCAAATTGTGTTTTCACTATAGCATAAAAAGACTGAAACACATTTTTAACTTCAGACTTATCTTTTAATAAAAACGCCCAACAAAGTCGAGTATGATCATCAATAAATGTGACAAACCAAAGTTTTCCTGAAAAAGTCGAGACTCTTGAAGGTCCCCAAACATCACTATGAATTAACGAAAAAGGTTTGGAGGCTTTATATTTTTGAAGTGGAAAGAATGACCGATGATGTTTAGCCAATTCACAAAATTCACAATGATATGAAGAAGGACTTTTATTTTTAAATAGATTAGGTAAAAAATATCTTAAATAATAAAAATTAGGATGTCCAAGCCTATAATGCCAAATCATAACTTTATCAAAATTAGAAACAGAATTTAAACATAAAGTAGTCGTTGGTTGACTTAGATGGTTGTCTTCAAGAAAGTAAATTCGACCAAATTCTTTAGCATTGCCAATCATCGTCCCCGAGACCATGTCCTGAAACTTACACATAGAGGAGTCAAATATAACATGACAATTTGAGGACTGGGATAATTTACTGACCGATATGAGATTACAAGCTAGATTTGGCACATGTAAAACATCATGTAAAACCAAGGAAGATGAAATTTTAACGATTGCCTTTCCCGCTTGCCGCCGAAGGACCCATCTGCTACTTTGATCTTTTTGTTTCCTGCACAAGGTGTGTAAGTTGAAAAAAGAAAATAACTGCTAATCATGTGATCACTAGCTCCAGAATCAATGATCCATGTGTTTGTTTTACAAGGCTTGACACTCGAAAAAGCAAAAAAATCGATTACTGATTGGGCAACAGAGAGGAAGAAGGATTATTGGATGAGTTAGGAATAGAAGAATTCATCCGAAATTGTGGTGATTGAAAAAACTTGTGTAGATGCTCTAATTGTTCCTTAGTGAATGGAGACCCTTCCAGAGAATTTTGGCCCTCATAATTTCCATTAGTTGTTTGGAAAGCTCTGCTATCCCCTGATTGTGAACCACGACCATTGCCACTCTTTTTCCTTCTATTTGTCGGTTTCCCATGGAGCTTCCAACACGTTTCACGAGTGTGCCAATTTTTTTGCAGTGATCGCACCAGGGTTTTTTCTTTTTTTTCACTATCATCATTATTTTTAATAGTTACAAGAGCAGAATTATCATCATTAGCTTCAAACCCTGGCTTTAACATTACTTTTCTCCTTGTCTCCTCTCTTCTAACCTCAGAAAAAATCTCACGAAGTTTTGGAAGCGGTTTTTTTTCCTAGGATCCGAGATCTCACTTCATCAAATTCTTTATTTCAACCAGCCAGAAACAAATAAGCTCTTTCATTCTCTTCTTTTTTCATAGCTTTTACACCATCTCCGGGACATTCCCATTCATCATTATAACACTGATCCAGTTCTTGCCAAAGAGACATCATCTCATTATAATAAAGAGTAACTTCTTTTTCCCCTTGCCTAGCTTTCCACAGTTTTATTTTTAACTCAAAAATCTGTAAAGCGTTTTCTAAATCTGAATAGGTGTCTTTCACAGCGTCCCAAACATCTTTAGCAGTTGGGAGAAAAAGAAAAGGTTTACCTATGGATGCTTCCATGGAATTAATAAGCCACGCAATTATCATAGAATTTTCTGACCTCCACTTGCTCATCTTTGGATCGCCCACCTGTGGTTGCTCAACTTCTCCATTTAAATGATCTAGCTTGCCGCGCCCATCAATTGCTAATTTTACGGACTGCGACCATTCCAGATAATTCTTGCCATTCAACTTGTGAGATGTCAGTTGAAAAGAAAGGTGAGACGCCTCTGTCCCTTGAGTCATTGTACTCTCGGTAGTTGTTTCCACTGTAGAACTTTCTTCCTCTGTTTGATTGCTGGATCTCTTATCTCCAGTGAAGGCTGTTTTAACCATGATGTTACTAGAGATTTTTAACCTAGCTCAGATGCCATGAAAGATTTCAAGAGAGTTTTGAATAAAATTGTACCTTTTTTATTAACTAAAGAATTGAACTTAAATAGAGAAAAAAGTGCTAATCCTAATTGGGAAAATAGTTCTCTTATTCTAATAAACTACTAAAACATAAAAAGAAAGTAGTTCCCTTATTCTAGTAAACTACTAAAAGATAAAATAAAAAATTCTTAGAATATGAATAAAACTTATCTACCCAAATAAGATTTATCTATCTAAATAAATTTAAAATATATACATATTTCAACACGTACCGTGGGGGCTTTCGACCCCAATCCAATATTCTACTTTTTTGGGATCTGCGGCCTTCAGTCCTCACCCTTTCCCTCTCAAATCCCCCTATCTTGCCACTTGTATTTTATTTTATCGGGAATTAGATCATACAACTCTAACAACTTTTATTGCCATTTTTGTTTTCTTCTCAATTTGTGAGTGTCAAAAATGTGTGTGCCAATGAGACTTCCTCTATTGATCCTAAGTATTGATCCCAACAGAATCTCTTTTACCTTTTCTTTTTTCTGCATAACTCGCTAAAAGGTCTGTAAATTCATCCAGATATCCCTGGTCTCCATTGCCTCATTATTCAATTACTTAAAATGACAAAGGCGGTATAGAAGAAGATTTTGAACACTCAAAAGCATTTTTTTTACATTTCAATTATACCGCAAGACTTTGCACAAGATAAAACTGGTTCAATTAGCATAGATTCCTTTGAAGTAAAAAGGAACAAAAAAAAAAAAAAAAAAGCTCTACAAAAGATGCTGGATCATATCAATGGTCCAATTACTGGTACATAACATGTTGAGCAGCGATCATTGCAATTTGAGCACCTCTAGAGGAATCATCACACAAAGCAGTAACCAAAGAAAAAAAGAAATCGTTTCTATCCAAATCCTGAATCTTCTTGCTGTCAAATCTAACAAGCTCGATCTGGAACTACTTCCCCTTGCCCAGAGTTCACTTTTGCAAGGTCAGAAGGGAACTAGAGAATGGTGAACAAAGCATATACTCAACAAAATTGTATTTCACCATCTTGATTTCCTAGCATTATTGGCTTCACTCCTGGATTCTGCCAGCCTTGACTTCGGAACACTACCAGGAACCAAAGGTGGCCTCTCTTGAGCTACATTGTTGATATCTCTTGAAGAACATGTTGGACTAGCATAAACCCTACCTGTCCTTGTACCAGATAAAAGGTGTTCCCTAAGACCCTTTACAGCTTTATATCCATGCATTTCATCTCCATAACCTTTTGTTTCTACTTGCTTCTCCAGTTCAGTAAATCTACTCCACTCTAAATCATTATCAACAGAATCTTGATGCCTGTCCTTCTGCATGCCCCAGTCAACTCCGTCCGATATGCTCCTGTGTAGAGAAGTACTCCTCCTTGGTAATTTGCTAGAGGCAGATTTTCTACCTGTGATGTCTTCATTTATTTGAGGTTCTCTTGAATCACGAGCAGCATTAGAAGCATACGCCAACTTGTAGTTTTTGTTGTTGTTGCTGCTGTTGTTGTCCATATTTAATTCTAGGAGATCACTTTCAGCCGAGTCTTCTTCACATTCAATTGCATCTTCAACTTCTCCATCCTCGTCATTTTCCTCACTAGGATGGGAACCAAAATGGACTCTGTTTAAATAGGCAGCAATCTCCTCACTGTTAGGTTCATTTAGAGAACAGCGCCCTTTTTCTTTCTCTCTTTTTGTACCTAGAAAAGTTTCGAGTTGGTTCCGCAGTTTGTCGACAGCTGCATTCTTCTCCTCAAGATGATATTTAGCTTCCGAGAGCTTCATCTGAACTCTCTGTTCACGCAACACATCGGCTAACTGCAACATCTCCCTTTCCTTTTCAACCTCTTGAAGAACCTTGGCAGACTCTCTCTTCAGCTCTTCCCTTTCAGCTTTATCTTCACTGATATCCCTGGCTAGTTCATCACATACTTGCTCAATTACAACCCTGGCCCTTTTTTCGCTCTCAAGTTCTTTCGCTGATTTCAGAAGAGATGTCTTAGTCTCAGCTAGTTCTTTCCCAAGCTTCTTGTTTAAGCTTTCAAAACGTCTCCTCAACTTTCTCTCCACCTCAAGTTCACCTGCAATAGACTCAATAGCCGCCTCGACAACTTTCTGCTCCTTGTTTTTCCATGCTGCCTTTTCTTCAGCAAAACACTTCATTAAATAGTTGATATCATGCTGGTCAGAGCGCTGCTCTTGGATAAGCTGATTGACTTGAAGACGAGCTCTCTCTAACTCAGCATGTAAAGCTGAAATAAGGGACATACTTGACGAGGGACGATCTTCATGACCCCACATGCGGTTGATAATTTTTAATAGTTCTTTAGATGTTGTCAAGGCATTACTAACATCCTTCAAACGAGTCTTAACACCAACAGTTGATCCCTTGGGAGTCTGGGCATGAGATCTAGTTTCAATCTGCATTACCAAATAAAGATCGTTAATCTCCTTTGCACTCACCATAATCTCAACTACCCTAAACCTTAGCAAACTCTGAAATGACGGCGAGCTAAAGAAGATTAAAATACATAAACATTCATAAAAATATTCAAAATAAAATAGAATAGTTTCTCTTCTACCTTGTATTCTGTACTTAAAAACTATATATGAAATGGTGAGAAAGAAAGCAATTGCATCCTTTCCAAAATCCAAGAGGAATACCTCCATTAAACTGGCATTGCTAACTGAATCCAACACCCCAACATTATTGTCAGTATGCCTAAGCTTGTGGGAAACAGATGACGCTCTTCTCTGGCGACTACCAGTTCCAGATCGATCCATTCTCTGAAGAGGAATCAATATAACACCAGAATCATTTATCCAAGCAAAAAGATATACTGTGCAAAATCAATAGGTTAGGTTATCATTACACTGAAAAAGCAATAGCAGAAGATTTTGGCTGCATGTATTTGAGGCTTAGCAGTCGAAAACAATATCAATTACAGACGAGTGAGATTTGGAGTGGAAAACATCAAGCTACTAAATTTGAGTACTTGGCATTCTAAGAGATAAAATCATCAAGCTACTTAATTTGAGCACATTTGTCAACTAGGCAAAAAACCAATAAGTCTAAATCCTTAAATCAAAAACTTCTGCTGAAGTGCTAAGCACCATTTTCTTATTGAGAAGTGTATCATTTAAAAGTGAAATTTAAGCCTGGTTTGATGCAGCACTGCAATTAACCCTACAATATTTCATAGAAACTCGGTGTTTTGATGAGGATGGGGTTACATCCTAAAACACTTTTAGTATTACAGCTTTCTGATCAAAATGTACTTTCATCAAAAGCAGAATCTTACGTGCTTCTTTAAGAAGGAGATCCAAGTGATAATTCAGGAGTCTTTAAAAGCTAAAAGCAAAAACTACAACCACAACTCTCAGACTCAGAAGTCACAAAATTCAATAGATTAGTTATCAACTGGTCAAATCTTGAATACACATTATAAACCAAACCTACCCCAACTATTTGCTCATTCCTTGAAAACAAATAAAAGAACAAAAGAACCATAATATTCCAAAAAAATAAAAAATCCCTTGAGAGCGATCACTTTCCTGATAATGACCCTTTTTTCCTAAAATTTCCATTCCCATGGTGAAGACAAATAACATGCAATTTTTTTAAAATATATTTATTTTTTTCTAAAATGAAATTAAAAGGGAAAGGGAAAAAACAACCTACCTCAGAAACAGGGCTGTGAGAAGGATCAGACAAGTGAGGAGGCAAAGAACCCGAATGAACCGACCTAGCAGCAGCTCCCTTTTCTCTCCCTTCTTTCATTCTCCTCCTCTCCTCATTTCCTTCCTTTCTTCTAGGCGACGGTATCTCATTCATTTCCCACAGCGTCGCCGCCAGCTTCCTGGCCGAAACCGGCTGCTGTTGCTGCTGCTGTCCCTTCAATTTACTCCCACTTTGTGATCCTGCATACCTAGGAGACTCCATAGCTCGTAGCATTGACGCCATTGAAGGCGATCTCATCATCAGCTTCCATGTAGGCACGGGGGTACTGGATCCACCCCTTTTGCTGCCCACTAGAATCGCCCTCTTGAATCTGTAGTTTTGCATAATTGATGATGACGACGAAGCTGAAGATGAACACCCTCGTTTCCTGATTTTGCCTGGGAGTAAATTTTCCATGTCAATCTCGCCCAAGTTTTGCCTTGACATCATATTTTTTCTTTAAATCAATTCCGCCCCTTCCTTTTTATTGCTTAATTTTGCTTCTCAGATCTTACAAATCTATAAACAAGACAATGAATGAAGATTAAACCCATTATTAATCGTCAAAAAAATGAAAACAAAATCAAACTTTTTCCTCCAAAATTGCCACTTTTTCTTTTATTTTCTACGAGTGATAGTATGCTTAGATCTTATTAGCATATCTTTCGGGGATGAAAAAAATGAGTAAAGTAAAACTACAGAATAAACTAAACCTATGAAAAAGACAGATTTGAGTTAAACGTTGTCGGTTTACTGTTCAGATTTCAGACAACAGAAAAAACTAAAATTGTAGGAAATTGAGGGATAAGAACAATAGATTTTATTTCTTTTATTGCATTGGAAAAGAAGGAAAATCAGTTGACAAGGAGAAAATTTCATTGTTCTTTTCTTTTTAATTTTTTTTTTCACGAACTTACCGTTAACTTTAGGTTCATCACTTGTGTTAGACGTACCAAGGAGTGTTTGGAAGGCAAGAAAACAAGAGGGAAAGTTGGAGTTTTCAGATTCAGAAGCAAACCCTAGAAAAAGATAAGAGAGAACTTTCTTTTGATGGCTTCTCGAAGCATAGGAAGAAAAGAAATGTAAGTATTTTCACTCTGATCATATACAGACTGTGACTTTACATAAAAAGTGAAGAATATGAGATGTTGTATGGTCAAATTATTGAAAACTTACGTGTCTTACTATGATTGGAAATTAGAGGTTTTGTTGATTTGACTTTTGGTCAATGGTGGGAGGAGAAGCCGAACCCATCAGCCGAGCCGCAATTTGAAATAGGCGGAAATATTAGCGAAAATTTTGGATTTGGCTTTTTGGTTGGGACCCTTTAGTTTCGCTTTAGGACATGGAAATTTTCGGAACAGGAGAAATTTGTTTTTCCTTTTTCATTTTTAAGGAATATGATTTAAACAATAAATAATTGTTTTTTTCATAAATGATGTTATATGAAAGGGTTCATCTCTCCTAAACTTTCTTTCATTTAATTTATACGGTGACTTGACAATAATGAACAAATGAATGGCACATATTGTTATATAATTACTTTTTAAAATTTGAATATAATTTTTTTAAATTCAATTTTAATGCAAAATCTTATAATATTTAAAGGTTCTTTTTAATTGTTTATTGCTTTAAAATATAAATGAAAGGAAAATATCAAGTAATTTAATCATCCACTTGTAATAATTATATTCAAAATCCAAAATCCTTATATAATTACGTGTTACATTCATTTATTCATTCTCTCAAATTCAACAATATTAAAGCTTTGAGATACACACTAGTACATGGTGAAATAATATAAGTATCAAATTAAATATTTTCTTTATATAGATACTCCATTACACATTAAATAAAAGTTTAAAGCTAATAATAATATTATCCCTATATGAAAATATTTAAATATCAAAATGTTGATACCAAACAATTTTAACCACAAGGATGAAGTACAAAAACATGGGAGATTTATGTTGAAATTTTATTATATGTGTGATTTTAATTTATATTTAATTTTGTTAGTTAATTTGAGTTGAGTTAATTTATTGAATTAATTGTTCATTTGTTGATTTTTTTTATATTATATTGATTGATTTTGATAAACTTTTGAAAAAATGAGATTGAATTTAGACAAAAAAAAATATTTTCTTTTTAGATTGAAGTTTACATTTTTTTTTCTATTTTTTGCTCCTATTTAAAACTTAAAAAGAAATTACTTTTGTTAATAATAGCTTATAATCACTAAGTAAGAAAAATTTTAAATATTTTTTTATAATGCTTAAAATTATTTATAATTTCTCGTCAATTTAAACGGAAGGATTAAACGCGTATGAGTATGTTCAAACTCACATATTCTAATATTAACAAATATATATATATATATAAATAACTAAAAAATAGTGTGATAACTATTGTTTTTTCTTAAATACAACAATAACAAGTACTACAAAAATAACTAAAAAGAATTGGTATTTCATTCAATACTACTTATTATGCTAATCCGAGGTTGATTAATTAAAGACCTTATATATATAAATGAGTTAAATTGGTAAGATTTACTACTCCACTGACCCACATAAATATATGTACAAATATGTTGTTTAAAAAAGGAAAAGAGAATGAGAAGATTGGTTGTCTATAATATTAAACAGCTTGAAGCACGTGCTTTCCATCATGTATTCATGTTAGTATACTTAGTGAAGGGCAACTTGGCTCAGGAGTAGAGGTCCTCATAGTTGGGCCGGGTTGGGCCGGGCTCAATTAAAAATTTAGGTTCATTCATTGGGCTCGAGTCGGGCTGGGCTCAAAAAATGGGCCTAAAATTTTATCCAAGTTCGACCCAAATAAAAATATTAAAATCCGAGCTCGGCCCGGCCCAACCGTATTAATTTTTTATATAATTTTTAAATATATATAATACATAAAAAATATTAAAAAAATCAAAATAAATATTTTTCAGCAAATTGAAAATAAATTTTAAAAAATATGTAGACTTAAATAGCACTAAGATAGATGCAATTTAACAAGCAAATACCTTTAAAATAATAACAAAATTAACAAATGCCTTTAAAATAATAACAAAATTAATAATAAAATAAATTTTATACAATATCCAAAAAATAACAACAAAATAGTAGCAACATAATAATAATAATAATAATAATAATAATAATAATAATAATATGGTAGCAAAATAAAGAGAAAACAACAAGAAAATAACATTAAAAAAAATAGCAAAATTTTTTTGTCATTTAGTGAATTTGGGTCAAGCCAGGCAGGGCTCAGGCCTAAAATACCTTACCCGAGGCTTGGCCCATTTTTTAAACGGGCTTTATTTTTTTATCCAAGCCCATTTTTCGGGCCTATATTTTTGCCAAAACCCTTCCACATTTCGAATCGGGCCGAATAGTCCGACCTATGAACAGGTCTACTCAAGAGCTTCCTGTCTACACTTCTTTTTCTCTTCTGTCTTTTATTTAAATTTTGTAATATGAAGATAGAAAAAGAACCTCTGGATATTAATATTTGAACCTCATAATTACTCGATGTTACTTCACAAAATCAGAGGTAATACTAATAATAGGTGGACTCAGATAAGGTATTTATAAATTTTTTTCCTTTCCTAAATTTGGATTTAGGAATCAAGATCAACACTAAATATTGATTCAAATATAATGTTAAATTATAGAATTATGTAGTTTTTTTTAATTGGTCAAATTAACTTTTTTTTCAAAATTTAGAGAAATAAGTTGATTTTACAAAAAATGTGTCGAGTTAGATGCGTTTTCCTCCAACTGTAACATCTCGAAATAGGGCCTAAATGAAATAGTGGTTGCGAAACCACAAATCTAAGATAGAAAAGTTTATTTCGATTAATTTTTATGATTTACCGAGTGATTAGGTGCATGTGTTAGAGTATTGATAAGAAATTTTATAGATTACATGTTTAATTTGCCTATCAGGGCTTATTTGCGAAGTTCTCATAATGACCGATTTAGGGCCTAAACGGAACGATGGTTTTAGAACCACGAATTCGAAGTCAAAAAATTTATTCTGATTAAGTTTTAAGGTTTATTTATTGATTAAATTATTGTGTAAAAATATCGTTAAGTAATTTTACTGATAAAGTGCTTAATTGGACTTTTAGGACTAAATTGCAAAAGTTGCAAAATATGTGTTCTAATTCATAAGTACTTGATTGAAATGAGGGTTTAAAGAGGAGGTCCTTAAATGGTAATTAGACCATTATATTTCGTTTGGACAAAAATGGGCATGAATAGGACAAAATTTTAAAGAAAGACCTTAAGGACATTTTAGTCATTTGGTAATTAAAAGAAATAAAAAGGGAAAATAAAGCCAAAATTGACTCATCTTTTTCATGGAGGCCGAAATTAGCATGGGGGAAGCCATGGCTAGGGTTTTCAAGATTTCCAAGCTCAATAGTAAGTCCGTTCTAGCCCCATTTTTCAAGTTCTTTACGTTTTTAGAATCCCGGTTACATGATTAAGCTTATTCTAGCAATAATTTAAGCTAGGGTTCATATTTGAAAAAATACCCATAGGTGAAATGTGTTTATTTTGATGTTTTATGGTAGAATATGAAGGCTGAAATTATGTTAAACAACTTTTGCTAAGCGGTTTTAAGCAAATATGAGTAAAACGGCTTAATCGGTAAAAGTTGTTATTGTTCATAACTATGTGTTAGAGTGAGAATTTGATGTTTCCATAGAAGGTAAAAATGATCAGAATGTCATGAAACATAAGAATAAGGGATGAAGTTTAATTCCCGAGCCTAGGGGCAAAAGTGTAAATATGCAAAAGTTTAGGGGCAAAATTGTAATTTTTTCAAAGTTTGAGTTAAGGGCTGTTTTGAATAGTACATTAATTAAATAAGTAAAATATGATGTTTTAGATCCCGAAAAACGAGATTTGAACCTAGAATGGGAGAAAAATCGAAAATCGTGAAAGTTGGTAAAGTATCGAGGTAAGTTCATATGTATAATAAGCATTAATTTATGCATGTTTCAATGTAAAATTTATATATTTACTATGATTACTGAGGTGTTGAAAGTAAGTATAATTATGATGATTTAAATGTTCAATATTAATTCGACATGGAAATGAGAAAGTATGTAAGTTTGTATGTAAATAATACATTATCTTTATTATGTTTTTATATTTCAACATATTTTATGTATTGTAGCTGATTTTTGAATCATAATTGACTATTGGAAGTATGGAATCAAGTATTAGAAAGAGAGAGAAATCCCGGTTGAACCTTCAGAAAGATTGGATGATACAGATGGTATGTAGCTAGGTCACATGTATGGTGCTGAGTGCACATCATGTGTACAAGAGAGTTACGAGACATTGTGATGTAGCTAGGTCGCATGGGTGATAATATGTGTACTCCATGTAGACAAGAGAGCTACGGGATATATGTAGCTAGGTCGCATGCGTGGTTCTAGGTGAAGGACACCATGTATACAAGAGAGCTACGAGATAAATTGGCTAGGTCACATGGGTGGTACTAAGTGTTCACCATGTGTACAAGAGAGCCAAAATTATGTGTACAATCGAGCTAGGTCACATGAGTGGTGCTAAGTGAAGGCCACTATGTGTACAAGAGAGCTTCGATTTTAAAGGTGGGCTGTGTGCGATACCATCACAGATCTGTTATTTATTCAAGCGTTCAACTGGGAAACTGATTAAATGAAATTGTGTATGACTTTGTGATGATAAGTGTAAGTATATACGTGTGTACCTTATGAGCAATATGCTTGATATGTTATTGGAAATTGAAAAGATTGTTATGGGTAAGTGATGAATACAATTGAAGTGTGAAAGATCAAAATTGACAATAAAACTGTTATGGATAGTTGCAGTGACGTGAATCTAAAAATTTACCAAAAATAGTATAAATTGAATCAGAGACTGAATGAGATATCAAATTAAAGCTTAATGAGTCTATTTTTATATAACAAAAACAGAGCAAGCAAAGGAATTATATATTATGAGATATTTAAGTTTTTGAGAGACTGGTTCAGAATGACTACGTGATCCCCTGTTCTGACTTTGAAAAATCATTAAGAATTGTAAAAAAATATTATGGGATATAATTTATATGCTTGAAATACTTAATGAGTCTAGTTTCAAATAAAATAAATGAGAACATCCTTTGAATTCTGTACGAGGAGAAAGTGATTCGTAGTGAAGAGTGGTCAGAACAATTGAGCAGTGAAACAGGGGTAACTTCAATGAATAAACTGTACTAATTAGCTAGACCAAAAATTTTGAAAATTTTATCGTAAGAATATACGTGAATCTAGTTTCAATAAAAATTAACGGTTTGTAATTTTGAGTTCTGTAGCTCCAGAAATAAATAATTTAGCTGCTGGTACTTTGCTAGACAGCTTATTTTGAACCTGTTTATGATTGTAATAGTGAAAGTATGTGTGTGTTTGTGATGGTAATATTCCGGGAACATATTGTGACTTTATTTAAAGTATGATAATGTATTGTTTATTAATATTTACATACTTACTTACTACGCTATAATGCTTACTCCCTTCCTTTCCTTTTTCCTATAATGTCTCAGATGTTAGCTCAAGTTGGAGGTCGCCGGAGGTTAAATCACACTATCAAACTATTGATCGATATATAAAGGTTTTAAAGTATTTTTAAGTCTTTGGCATGTATGGAGACTCATTTAATTGTTACTAAGTTGCTAGGAATTGGCCTAAAATACTGACCTATGTTATTTGAAGGTCTCTATTGTATAAAGTCATTTAATGTAGATAGTCTTGATTATGTTATTAATTAAATGATGCAATTTATGAATGTGCATGCTTGCCTATATGTGTGGTTGAATTAAAGCATGATATGGGCCTTGTAAGCTCTTTTTAAGGGAAAGCTTGAATGTGTTTGAAAAAGTTTTAAATTAGAGTGAAATTATGAATCAGTTTTTATACGATGATTAGTGATTAAGTCCGGTAATGCCTCGTACCCTGTTTTGACGTCGAACACGGGTAAGGAGTGTTACATTTAGTGGTATCAGAGCTATAGTTTAGTCAGTTCTCGGACTTACCTAGTATGTGTAAGAGTTAAGCTATACATGCCATATTACTACCTGTGATAATGTGATGTCTCTCGATCCCGATGAAATAGTTTTGTTGAGACAGAAGTGTTTTCCAATCGAGCTACCATCGACAGTGTAAAAAGGTGTTAAGTAAGTTCGTATAATTTGGTGGATATATTGGTGTACTTAAATTGATCTTGGTGACTTGTGATGATATGTGTGAGATCAAGTGTAAAATGAAATAGACATAAGTGGAGAAATATAGAAAAGTGAAAAGAAACGAAAGTTTACCTCGTTATAAACTCATCTATGTTCGCTTGACATTGACATGATATTATGTGTCTAACTTATTTGACTAAGTGAATGTGATAAATAGATTTACTCAAATTTGTGGAAATGTATGTTTGAGTGCATTTGTTTTAAAATATGAATATGTGTGTAAGTCTGTCTAAAGTGAATTATATAACTGTGATAATATTAAGATGAAATGAGACTCGTAAAAGGTAAGAGTACTAGTTCATGATGTTTATGTGATAATGAATGAGTCGTGAATAAGAATTTCTCTTGGAATATGAAAGATGAGATGAAGGGAAAGTTTATATTATGATAAGTGTTCATGTTGATTGGCAATTGTGTGATGCTATGAGTGTAACTTGTGAAATTAAATGAATGTTATGAGTAATTCTATTTGAGAATTATGAACGCATGTAATAAGTGTATTTGTTTGTATAAGATGATAGGAGGGTTGTGTAAAATGAATATGCATGTTGAGTTATTTGAAGTAAATTATATATATATATTGATGAGTGTTAAGTTATGTGCATGAATATATAAGAGGCAAGTTAGAAGTGTTACAGCATCACCCCCTTCCAATAAGATTAATTGACTATGTGATAGCATTTGAGAATGATTTAATAAATGAACTTAGTTGTAGAAAAGATGTCAGGTTAATATGAAGATTTTCTGAATTCTGAAATGTTACAGTTAAAGAAAAATTAGACTTAGTTAATTAACTCATCCAGGTATGATGCTTAAAGTATATGATTGCTGGATTTAAAAAAAAAAAATAAATTTTGATTGTGAATGAGATAATGTGGATTTAGTAATGATAAAATTAGACAGAAGAGTAATGATTGAGCTGTATTAATAGTTGAATGCAGAGTTTTTGGTTAAAAAAAAAGGTGAAAGCAAATGTGAGAATTGGAAATAGTTTTTGATTAATATAGAGGTCATACCGAGTTGAAACTTAGTTATATTGGATTTCAATTTGATAGTGGGGTGATTTTGAAAGTACTGCTTTGAATAAAATTTGTTTGGAGATGTTTAAGAAATTTTGAGAAAAGATATTGAATCTTTTTATCGGTAAGATTTTCGGGGACGAAAATCCCTAAAGGGGGGAGAAATGTAACATCTCGAAATAGGGCCTAAATGAAATAGTGGTTGCAAAACCACAAATCTAAGATAGAAAAGTTTATTTCGATTAATTTTTATGATTTACCGAGTGATTAGATGCATGTGTTAGAGTATTGATAAGAAATTTTATAGATTGCATGTTTAATTTGCCTATTAGGGCTTATTTGCGTAAGTTGTTATGTGACCGATTTAGGGCCTAAACGGAACGATGGTTTTAAAACCACGAATTCGAAGTCGAAAAATTTATTCTGATTAAGTTTTAAGGTTTATTTATTGATTAAAATATTGTGTAAAAATATCGTTGAGTAATTTTACTAATAAAATGCTTAATTGGATTTTTAGGACTAAATTGCAAAAGTTGCAAAATATGTGTTCTAATTCATAAGTACTTGATTGAAATGGGGGTTTAAAGAGGAGGTCCTTAAATGGTAATTAGACCATTATATTTTGTTTGGACAAAAATGGGCATGAATAGGACAAAATTTTAAAGAAAGGCCTTAAGGGCATTTTAGTCATTTGGTAATTAAAAGAAATAAAAAGGGAAAATAAAGCCAAAATTGACTCATCTTTTTCATGGAGGCTGAAATTAGCATGGGGGAAGCCATGGCTAGGGTTTTCAAGCTTTTCAAGCTCAATAGTAAGCCCGTTCTAGCCCCATTTTTCAAGTTCTTTACGTTTTTGGAATCCCGGTAACTTGATTAAGCTTATTCTAGCAATAATTTAAGCTAGGGTTCATATTTGAAAAATACCCATAGGTGAAATGTGTTTATTTTGATGTTTTATGGTAGAATATGAAGGCTAAAATTATGTTGAACAACTTTTGCTAAGCAGTTTTAAGCAAAAATGAGTAAAACGACTTAATCGGTAAAAGTTGTTATTGTTCATAACTATGTGTTAGAGTGAGAATTTGATTTTTCCATAGAAGGGAAAAATTATCAGCATGTCATGAAACATAAGAATAAGGGATGAAGTTTAATTCCCGAGCCTAGAGGCAAAAGTGTAAATATGCAAAAGTTTAGGGGCAAAATTGTAATTCTTATAAAGTTTGATTTAAGGACTGTTTTGAATAGTACATTAATTAAATAAGTAAAATATGATGTTTTAGATCCCGAAAAACGAGATTTGAACCTAGAATGGGAGAAAAATCGAAAATTGAGAAAGTTGGTAAAATAGCCGTTTTAGTATCGAGGTAAGTTCATATGTATAATAAGCATTAATTTATGCATGTTTCAATGTAAAATTTATATATTTACTATGATTGCCGAGGTGTTGAAAGTAAGTATAATTATGATGATTTAAATGTTCAATATTAATTCGACATGGAAATGAGAAAGTATGTAAGTTTGTATGTAAATAATACATTATCTTTATTATGATTTTATATTTCAGCATATTTTATGTATTGTAGCTGATTTTTGAATCATAATTGACTATTGGAAGTATGGAATCAAGTATTAGAAAGAGAGAGAAATCCCGGTTGAACCTTCAGAAAGATTGGATGATACAGATGGTATGTAGCTAGGTCACATGTATGGTGCTGAGTGCACATCATGTGTACAAGAGAGTTACGAGACATTATGATGTAGCTAGGTCGCATGGGTGATACTATGTGTACACCATGTGACAAGAGAGCTACGGGATATATGTAGCTAGGTCGCATGCGTGGTTCCAGGTGAAGGACACCATGTACAAGAGAGCTACGAGATAAATTGGCTAGGTCACATGGGTGGTACTAAGTGTTCACCATGTGTACAAGGGAGCCAAAATTATGTGTACAATCGAGCTAGGTCACATGAGTGGTGCTAAGTGAAGGCCACTATGTGTACAAGAGAGCTTTGATTTTAAAGGCGGGCTGTGTGCGATACCATCGCGTATATGTTATTATTCCGAAGCATTCAACTGGGAAACTGATTAAATGAAATTGTGTATGACTTTGTGATGATAAGTGTGACAGCCCTAATTTGACCCCAGTCGAAAAGTGGTTTCGAGACCACAAAACCGAGTCATAAAAAATAATTAGATGTTATATTCTGTGCTTATTATATGTGAAAGTGCATGTGAGAATATTTCATGCTTTAATATTGTCATTTGTGAGTGAAATTATTAAATAGGACTTATGTGAAAATTTTTGAAAATATGATAGGTTATTTTTGTAGTGGCCAAATAATTTATGGTGTAAATAAGTGGATTTGCATGTCAAATTTCCCACTTTAGTTGTAGTGGCCGGCCATGGTGATGTTGATAAGCAAATATGTATTATATATTAATATTATAATAGTAATGGTTTAATTTATGAAATAAAAAAATTAATTAATAATAAGAAAAGATGATAGAAAAACAAAAGAAAAACAAAATACTTGTTTCATCTTCTTTCTTAGTAGCCGAACCTTAAAGAAGAAAAGGAGTGATAGCATTCGGTCACTTTGAGCTTGAATTAAGGTATGAAATTCATGTTAGTTTTTGAAATTGTAGCATATATTAAGCTAGTTACTAAGTCCCTTACTTAGCCCATGTCAAAATTTTGAATTGGGTAGTGATTTGAGTATTCGGCTATGGAATATTTTTGAAGGGAATGATTGTTGTCTTTATGTTTTGATGAATAATTGTGAATGGGTGATGATTGGACTAATTTAATGTTCATATAGGTGGTATGAATGATAGAAAAATCGGCTTGTGTATTTGCGAAATTGCCGAATGTGAACTTAGGTACTAGTTGAGAAATGTTTGTGTTTTAAATGATGGAATGGAGTGGATGCTTTGAATGTGATATGCACAATTATAAGTTAAATTAAGGTTTGCTAAATTACCATTGTCATTGCCGAATATGAGCTTAGTTAAAGAAAAATTTGTTATTGAATGTTTTAAATGAATTTGATAGTAATAAATTAAGTTTGAGATAGGTATTATACGTTTTGAGAAAGGTTAATGTGTTTGGGTTGGATTTGTGACTAGTTCGGTTATGATATGCATGGATAATAGTATAGGTGTATTAGGTTGTGGTATTTAATCAATGTATTGAAAAAGAATTGATATCTAAGGTTATTTTGTTATACCGAATTTGATAAATAAAATAATAAATAAAATGTTTTAATATGTTTATATCATAGCAAGATTTATGCTTTGATTTTATTACAATTTGTAATTCGGCACTTGTTCCATGATATGATAATTGGATGTGTATGTATATTAATTTATGAAATTCGAATATGCAAGGTAATGGGTTAGGAAAATGTTTCATGAAGGTTATAGGTTAAGTCATAGGAATTTTGGTAATGTTCATATTTGGTCATTAAGGTTATATTGTACTTAGGCTATGTGAATTATGTATTAAGGCAAGTTACTTATTTAATATATGTATTCGGTCATAAAGATGTACATGAGGAAATGTTAAATAAATGGTATTAAATGGCTTAATGTGATTAAAAATGTGTATGACCATTTTATATTTGAGCTAAGAGTAGCTATATGACTTATTAAGTTTCTTGTCATATTCGGTCATAAGCTAGCATGATGGGACCTTATAAATTAAATTTTTGTTTGAATTAGATCAAGAGCATAGAGAACCAAGGTTGGACAGAGGAAAAGAGAAAGTAGTTGAGTAGTCGATCTGAGACTGTTCAAATATATTCGAGGTAAGTTTTAAGTAGTTAAATATTTATAATATTTGAAAATGACATGACAAATTATGAGAATTAAGTGTTACTTGTCATATATGTACATGGCCGAATGGCAATTTGTATTGGAAGTAAGAAGTGATATGTTCTCATGATCAAATGATAGTGTTAGATGAAAATGAGTAAGATTTTATGTGTAAACAATTATGTATTTAAATGTGAGTGATGAAATGAGATAAAAGTGAATGAAATGTAGGATGATATATTCGAATGATGCTTGTACCTAAATTGGTGTGATTGTGTTATAAAAAAAAAACTTGTTGATTTGAATATTGTACAGTATTATTCGGGCCTTTGAGCTTAGCAGGCTATAATGCCAGTGAGATACTATTCGGGCCTTTGAGCCTAGTAGGCTATAATGCCGGTGAGATACTATTCAGGCCTTTGAGCCTAGCAGGCTATAATGCCGGTGAGATACTATTCGGGTCTCGAGCCTAGCAGGCGAAATGCCAGTGAATGAATTCAGGTTTTTAAACCTAGCAGGCTGAATTTCGGTGATTTGATAAAAGTCTAAAACTAAGATACCTCGTGTTAGAACGTCAAATGAATACATTCAATACATTAAGTTGGCCAGGTGCGTATTATGTATTTATATGTGAGTATGATTTGAATTGAATCATAAGAGTATAATTTGATACATATGTGAATACATGATATATTTATATCTATGGTTATGATACATTCGGTCAAGGTGTGAAAGTATATGAAAATGTTCGATTTATTTATGCCATATGAATTCAGATAAAGTGAAATTAGAATGCTAATCGTGTATTATATGCTTGTTTATATTCGGCCAATGGTAATAAATATATAGGAAATGACCTTTTAAGAAATTGGATAATTGATGTATAATTGAGTTTATCTGTTGCATTGCTTAAAACTTACTAAGCTTATGAAAGCTTACTCCTTTTGTTATATTTCTCTGTTTATTAGATTGTTGATTCCAGTTACCTGCTCGGGGAGGGGATTGTCAGCAACTCGTCACACTATCTGTCATTTTGGTACTACATTTTGGAGCTAGTATGGTATGTATAGAATAGACTTAAGTGAATGATATTTTGAGATGTCTTTGTATATATGCCATGTGAATATGGCAACATTTGAATGGCGATATAAGTTGAATTTCTATCTTTGATTGTGTTTGGCTATAAGTATAATTGCTAATGAAATTATGCAAATATGTATGTACTAATGTTGAGTTTCGGATTAGTAATTCTTCATAACCCACTCCGGCGACAGATACGGGTTATAGAGGTGTTACAATAAGTGTAAGTATATACGTGTGTAACTTATGAGCAATATGCTTGATATGTGATTGGAAATTGGAAAGATTGTTATGGGTAAGTGATGAATACAATTGAAGTGTGAAAGATCAAAATTGAAAATAAAGCTGTTATGGATAGTTGCAGTGACGTGAATCTAAAAATTTACCAAAAATAGTAGAAATTGAATCAGAGACTGAATGAGATATCAAATTAAAGCTTAATGAGTCTATTTTTATATAACAGAAACATAGCAAGCAAATGAATTCTATATTATGAGATATTTAAGTTTTTGAGAGACTGGTTCAGAATGACTACGTGATCCCCTATTCTGACTTGGAAAAATCATTAAAAATTGTAAAAAAATAATTAGGGGATATAATTTATATGATTGAAATCATTAATGAGTCTAGTTTAAAATAAAATAAATTATAACATCCTTTGAATTCTGTACGAGGAGAAAATTGATTCGTAGTGAAGAATGGTTAAAGCAGTTGAGCAGTGAAACAAGGGTAACTTCAATGAATAAACTGTACTAATTGGCTGGACCAAAAATTATAAAAATTTTATGGTAAGAATATACATGAATCTAGTTTCAAGAAAAATTAACGGTTTGTAATTTTGAGTTCTGTAGCTCTAGAAATAAATAATTTAGCTGCTGGTACTCTGCTAGATAGCTTATTTTGAACCTGTTTATGATTGTAATAGTGAAAGTATGTGTGTGTTTGTGATGGTAATATTCCGGGAACATATTGTGACTTCATTTAAAGTATGATAATGTATTGTTTATTAATATTTACATACTTACTTACTAAGCTATAATGCTTACTCCCTTCTTTTCCTTTTTCCTATAGTGTCTCAGATGTTAGCTCGAGTTGGAGGTCGCCGGAGGTTAAATCACACTATCAAACTACTGATCGATATATAAAGGTTTTAAAGTATTTTTAAGTCTTTGGCATGTATGGAGACTCGTTTAATTGTTACTAAGTTGCTACGAATTGGCCTAAAATACTGACCTACGTTATTTGAAGGTCTCTATTGTATAAAGTCATTTAATGTAGATAATCTTGATTATGTTATTAATTAAATGATGCAATTTATGAATGTGCATGCTTGCCTATGTGTGTGGTTGAATTAAAGCATGATATGGGCCTTGTAAGCTCTTTTTAAGGGAAATCTTGAATGTGTTTGAAAAAGTTTTAAATTAGAGTGAAATTATGAATCGGTTTTTATACGATGATTAGTGATTAAGTCTGGTAATGCATCGTACCCTGTTTCGACGTCGAGCACGGGTAAGGGGTGTTACACCAACAGTCATTTTCCTAATAGTCAAAATTCAAACAAGGCAACGGTAAAATTTTAAAAGAGCCCAACAATTATTTTATTTTGCTATAAATACCGGGCCATTTTTCATTCTTATAACTCAAATCCAATGACCAATTAACTAGAAAAGGCCCATTTCTCAAAAAAATTACAGAAATAGGTCACTTTTTTTAAAAATAACAAGAATTGTCCGATTTTACTACAACGTGCTGAGCTAGCGTCGTTTTCAGGGGAAAGTCAAAAAAGCACATCCAGCTCAACGCTTTTTTCCCCTCTGACCTGTGAAATGCATTTAGGTCAACGCGTTTTAGTAAAACGCTTCCAGGTCAACACTCTTTTGCTTGTGTTCCAATGACTAAATTTCCAAAAAAAGGCCATTTTAAAAAAAATTGCAAAAGTAGGCCAATCTTTTTTAAAATTAACAAGAATGGGCCTTTATATAGAACCAAAGTGCCAGCACTTTTTTTTATAAAATTTTTTTGTCACCAATTAATGTGGAAATAAAACTTACAAAACAGGCCTTTATATAGACCCAAAGTTTTATTTCCCTTATTTTCTTAAGCAGTGTGGGATACAAGATATATGTATATATAGAATTATTTGGGATTCCTTCCTCTTTTAACTAACAACATAAGATTAAATGTTACACTATATTTTATAATTTTTTTTACTTATAGAATTTAAAATTTTTACAAAAAGTTAACATTTATTACATTATAAATAAAAATTTTAAACTCTATAAGTAATAAAATTATAAAATATAAAATGACGTGGGATTTGGTCTCTTCTTGTTTTAAGATGACCAAATGGGTTTGAAATAAAGGTGTTTGGGGAATGTGTGAAAGATTATATAGTATTTGTCATTAATGTAGTCTTGTTTTATTGTATTTGTTTTTTTAAAAAGTAATTTCATTTTATATACTTCAATACCAATATTATTAGATATTCACTAAAAAAGTTTATATAAATTTATTTGCTGAACACTAAAATTAATGCAAACAATCAGTATAATGTGTAGGTATGAAATTATTAATAAATTGATTCATATACATTTGTTTTCTTTTCAAACGAATGAAAGTTATATTGAAACAAAAATCATTTACATATAAAGAATTTTATACATATGTAATATAAAAAGTTGATTATGAAGTTGTTATTCCTATGTATTTAAGGTAATTTTTTATCACTTAATTATAAAATGTTATAAAATAGTCATTTAATTATTTTTTTTGAATCATTTGTTTATGAAAAGTTACAAAATTGTCATTCAACTATTCAAATTTCTGTTCTTCTTTTGTTTTGTTACATACCTCAAAATTCAAGATAATTGGGTGACAAAAAAATTACCAATAGTTGAGTGATCATTTTGTAAGTTTTTATAATTCGATAGCCAAAAATCATAATTAAGTGACCATTAATGTAATTTAATCTAGATATAAAAATATGAAAAATAATTATTATATTTTATGTATATTATATATTTCTATAAAAAAAACTTATTTAACATAATTATATACTATTTTTAAATAGATTATCTATCTAGTCAAAATATATCTGAAATAAATTTATCAATATTCATTAGGTAATGGAAATTAAATTAAAATTAGGATTAAAAAATTAATGAGTATAGTAAAATTTTTACAAATATTTTAAAAAAGAGATATCAATTTTTTAAAATTACAAAAAAGTATACTATCTGATTACCAAATACTCACCATTTATTTATTAATCAAACATTCATAACATAAAATAAAATAAAATAAATAATAAAAAATTAAAAATATAACTTCTAAATTGAAATAATGGAAAATTATTTTAAAAAATAGAATTGCATGGATATTAACTTCAAACATTTAAAATTGAATAGAAAATTATTGCATGTACAAGTTTCATATGTATAATTTGTTTTTTTTTCTTTTTTTTTTTATTATGGTCGTTTTGTATATGCTAACAATTCTAAAAAGTAACAAGATTAAAGATCTCAAAAGATAATTTTATAATATGAGAAAAAGTTAACAAAATATAAAAAAATAGAAATTGTTTTGTAAAAAAAATTATAAAATATATTGTAGCCTTTAATATTTTGTTGTTAGTTAAAACAGGAAGGAATCCTATATTGTCTAGGAACAAGCTGCAAATCTATTCATGAGTCTATATATACACATATCTCACATCCCACATTGCTTAAGAAAACAAGGAAATGAGACTTTGGGTTTATATACATGCCTATTTTGTAAGTTTAATTTCCACATTAGTTGCTGGCACCAAAAAATTAAAAAAAAAGTGTTGCCACTTTGGGTTTATATATAGGCCCATTCTTGTAAATTTTCAAAAAATTAGCCTATTTTTGTAACTTTTTAAAAAATAACTTTTTTTGGAAATTTAATCGTTGGAGCATGGGAAAAAGAGTGCTGACCAGGAAGCGCTTTAATAAAACGCACTAACTTGGACGCACTTTACAAGTAAAAGGAAAAAAAGTGCTGAGTTGGACGCGCTTTTCTGACTTTCCCCTAAAAACAACGCCAGCTTAGCGCGTTTTAGTAAAATCGGACCATTCCCTTCATATTTTAAAAAGTGGCCCATTTCGATAAATTTTCTGGTCAATTGGTCAAATCCAACTCTCTCTAATCTCTCTAAACTTTCAATTCTCTCAACTCTTTCAATTTTCTCAAGTTTTGTTCGAAATTTTCCAATACATATGTTTAAAAATATTATAGTTTTATTTTATTATTTTGTAGGTTATTAATTTTAATTAAATTTTCATGAATGACAAGTTCTCTAATTCGTTTCGACGACAAGCACATTTTCGCCGCTCAATCAGTAATGGTAAGAAAAAATTTTAAATTTTGTTATTCTCAATTAAGTTAATTTTAATTTTTTTCTTTAATTTTTAAAATATTTTAAAATATTAAATAGGCGGATGATTGTGTTTTGGAGGGGTTCATACATAATTGATCAAAGAGCCCAGATACTAAAATTCGTGGTTATTAGCAAGATGCGAGACTCTTACATGCGTCTCGTATTCTCAAGCGTTGAAAATTGGATCCCACATTTATCAGCGCGTTGGTGGAAAGATAGAGACTTGAAACACTCATTCCATCTTCCATGTGATGAGTGTACAATCACACTCAAAGACGTAGCTTTACAACTTGGTTTACCAGTGGATGGGCTAGTCGTTACGGGGTCAATGGTCGTTCCAGTAAAGAGGACCTTTGCGAGGCATTTTTGGGGAAAGTGTCAAAAAATTTGCAAGGTGGTCGAATAGATATGAAATGGTTGGAAGATAATTTCAAAGATCTTTCTCCAAACGCGACTGATGTCATCAAATAACAATACGCCCGAGCATTCATCCTGAGGTTAATCAGGAGCATTCTAATGCTCGATAAATCTCGAAATTTGATACACATAAGGTGGCTACTACACCTAGTCAACTTTAGAGAATGTGGTCGACAGATTTAGGGATCAACCGTGTTGGCTACGTTGTATAGGGTGTAGCAGCCCGATTTTGGGCCTAGTCGGAACAGTGGTTTCGGGACCACAAATTCGATGAGGAAAAAAAATATTTTTATTATATTTTTATGGTCTACGGTTTCATAGAATGATTTCATAAAAATTTTGTTCAAAAATTTTTACGTTTGGGCACTCAATTTAGTCAAAAGGACTAAATTGTAAAAAGTGCAAAAGTTGAGTTCTACATGTTAGAGGTGTCCAATTGTTATGAAATTTTAAATTGGAGGTATTTAAATGGTAATTAGACCATTTGTTAAGTTTGTGGACAAAAATGGACATGGTTTGGTATGTTTCTAAAGTTTTTCATTAAGGGTAATTTGGTTATTTGGTAATTAAAATGAAATAAAAACAAAATTAAAAGCCAATTTTTGTCTATCTTCAACCCTTCGCCTAATTTCACATGAGTAAGACATATTTATGGTTTTTCAAGCTTCCAATCTCGATTGTAAGTGCATCCTATCCCCGTTTTTAATGTTCTTTACATTTTTGAGATCCTCGTAGCTCAGTTTAGCTATTTCCACCATTATTTTGAGCTAGGGTTTGTGTTTAAAAATTTACCCATGAATTAAATGCATGTGTTTTGATGTTTTATGGAAGAATATGAAAGTTTGGGGTGTGATAAACAACTTTTACTAAGTGGTTTTTGATGAAATTGCATAAAAGGACCTATTTGTAAAAGTTGTAAAATTATGTGTAGAAATGTGATTTGGTGAAAAATGTGAGCTGCTATAAGAGGGAATATGAATCAGCTAGGCTTAGGATTTGAGAAAAAATAAGTGCTTTTCATCTTACGAGCTTAGGGGCAAAATTGTAAATATGTGAAACTTTAGGGGCAAAAATATAATTTTTCTATATTGTGATTTTTGGACTAAATTGAATAATGTGAGTATTAAATGAGTTAAATATGTTATTATAGATCAAGAAAGACGAGGAATTGATCTTGATCGGGGAAAAGAAAATGTTGTAGACTAAATTGTAAATTCGTCATATTTTGCACCGAGGTAAGTTTGTATGTAAATAATGCATCGTTTTTACTTACATTATCACATTTTATTATGTTTTATGAAATGTGGCTGAATATTGAATGAAATTGACAAGTATCGAAAAGTGAGAAATTTTCTGGTTGAACATTAGGAACAAAATAGGATACAAGTGACATGTCACTAGTGACTCAAGTGTGGTACTATGTGAAGGCCACTTTGAGAAGAAATAGCTTGGTCACAAGTGTGGTACTATGTGAAGGCCACTTTGTGAAGAAAGATAGCTTTGGTCACAAGTGTGGTACTAAAAAGGTAGCTTTGACTACAAGGGTGGTACTATGTGCAGGCCACCGGGTATCCGTTATTACTTCAATGTGTTCAAGAGGAAATGACTAGGTGTAATTGAATATGACTATGTGATGAATAAGTGCAGGTACGTGTGTGTAAAAGTATGAGAAATGTGCTCGATATGTGATCAAACTTTGGTAAGATTGATATGGAGTAAGTGTTACAATGAAAGTTACTACAAAGAAAACATGAAAGAGTGAAATTTAGTAATAAAACAGTTTTGGACAGCAGCAGTTGTGTGACTTTGAAAAATCACCAAATATGGTGGAAATCGAATTAGTGGTTGAATAAGATATGCAATTAAAGCTTATTGAGTCTATTTTCATATAAAGGAAACGATGTAAGCAAAAGAATTTCATATTATGAGATATTTGAATTTTTGTGAGACAGAGTCAGAATGATCTCGGAATCCCCTATTTTGATTTGGGAGAATCATTAAAAATTGTACGAAAATAATCATGGGTTATAATTTATATGCTTAAAATACTTAATGAGTTTATTTAAAAAAAAACAAATGGGAACATCATCTGAATCTCGTATGAGGAGATAATTAATTTTTAGTGAAGAGGGGTTGGAACTGTCAGACAGCAAAACAAGGGAGAGTTTAAAGAATAAACTGTACTTATTGGCTAGACCAAAAATTCTAAAAATTTTATGGTAAAAAGATATGTAAGTATAGTTTCATGGAAAATTAGTGGATCTTAATTTGGAGTTCCGTAGATATAAATAATTTAGTGAGTGTGTGTAACACCCCTCGCCTGCATCGAATACCGGAACAGGGTTTGAGGTGTTACCGAACTTAAACTTAACCAATCTTAGGAAATCGAGCCATAAAATTTTGATCACTTTAAAACTTTTCATTCTATATTCAATTTGTCTTTTAATAGGGCTTACAGTGCCCAAAACATACACTTAAAGTTTCGGAATAACCGAAACATGATATTGGAACAAGTACCAAGTAAGTTCGAATAACTTAAAGTAAACTCATGCTATGCCTAATTGCATGATTTATGAATGTATGGTAATTGCATTTGATGTTGACATGAAAATCCATGAAATGCATCCTTAATAATGACATGTTGATAAATGTCCCGATTGAGGTTAAAAAGGAAAATTCGATGGATAAACCATGATTTATATGTGACTTGAGATCCTGCATGTGTTGCAGAAAGGATTTAGCCCAGATGGGTAATCCGTTGATCTCAAATATGGGAAGGATCTAGCCCGGACGGGTGTTCCTTGAGTGATCGAGCCTCCCGAAGAATATTTGTGCATTGTGGATTTAGCCTGGATGGGTAATTCGATTAGGGTCTAAATTTAGCTTGGACTGGTAATTCAGATCCGAGCTCATTAAAGGTGTTTGTCGCTATAAGGGATTTAGCCTAGACTGGTAATCCCGACATCACCTTACGAGTTTATATTATGGGGGATTTAGCCTAGACTGGTAATCCCGCCGTAAGATGTAAGGTTCGTGGGAGTGCATACATGAAATGATCACTCTTATGACTTGATGGTAAATGGATAATCCATCGAGATTTTCGAGAAACTTAATGGGATAATATGAAATATGTATAAATGGAAATGTTGAATGATGAGCTCATCTAAGATAATATGAAATATGTATAAATGGAAATGTTGAATGATGAGCTCATCTAAGATTAATTACATGGTGCATTGTTATGTGACTAACTTGTTGATTTAGTGCATGTGATAGGGAAACCATTCCATTCTTGTTGGTTTTATTGCCTAATATGGTTGTATGCTAATTAATCGGTAAGTTTACTTTCCAGTTATTCAGGCTTACTAAGCATGTAAATGCTTACCCCTCTCTTTTTCCCTATCTTACAGAGCTTGAGGACTCGTAAAGATTGAAAGATGGTTGGATAGTTAACACACTATCAATTAGTCCAGCTTTGGTATATAGACACTTTTATTTTGTTTAATGGCATGTATAGAGCTTTTGTTTATTTTGTTATATGTGTCATTTGAATTGCCAAAATTAAGGCATGTAAAGGTATACATATCCATTTGTAAATGGCCATGGGAATTGGCTCATTGTGATGTAGGTTATGACCTACAAATTTGCACATGTTTATGTCTAAATGTTCTTGTGATATTTAAATGTGGCATATCACAATTAGGCTTAAGTAATGTGACCAAATTACATGGGATGGTTTGGCCATAATTGGCAATGAGTTATAATAATGAGCCCATCTTAAAAGTGTTATAAGGAATAGAAATCCTTAATATAAGGGAAATAGCCTAGCATGTCTAAAACTGATGAAATGAGGTTTACATGCAATGAGGTTTATCGAGGTCATTTAAGTATATAATCAGGCCTTGTTATGTATTATGGAAACCTATAAGTGAGAGTAGATGATAGAGGGTGACTAAAGCCTTGGGAAATAGCCTAACAAGGTCCACACGGGTAGACACACGTGCGTGTGTCCAGGCCGTGTGTGACACACGGATCACCCCATGGGCGTGTGGTATAGCCGTGTGTCCCCTACACCTAAAATTTTGAAGTCAGAGTGCATGGTAGTAAACACACGGGTAGAGACACGGCCGTGTGTCTCAACCGTATGGAGGGCACAGCCTAGTACACGGGCGTGTGTCTTGGCCGTGTGCTCTTATATGCATGCTAATGTCATAAACAAAATGCTCAAGTTTTTGGACACGGGTGACCACACGGGCGTGTCCCAAAACACACGGACGTGTGAGGCTTTACCTAGAAAATTTTTATGAACTTCCGTAAGTTCTCGGTTTAGTCCCGGATCATTTTCAATGTGTGTTTAGGGCCTCGTAGGCCTATAATAGGGACATTAAAATGAAATTTGATTGGTTTTATATTGGAATGAAATTTTATAACCCATATTTCCTGAAAATGTTCGAGTACATGTCTGGTAATGCCTAGTATCCGGTCCCGATCTCGAGTACGGGTAAAGGGTGTTACATAATTCATCAATTAATTCAACATAAACCATGTCCAAAATTCTACTAACTTTCAAAATTTCAACATATACTAAGTAGTATTTTGTTCTAAGATCATAAAAACTCAAAAATTACAAGAAAATGAGTTAAATTGACTTACCAATTTTAGTTTGAACCTTAAAAATCCCTAATTTTCCCTTTCTTTTTCTTTCTCCCCTTTTCTCCCATGTTTTGTCCTACCTATTCTATTTCTTTCCTTAAAAATCCCTAAGTTAATATAACATATTATAATATTAATACTTAAATATTAAGTTAATATATTAATAGATATTTTAACTAAAAATCTCAGATTTTTCCTTATTAAACCGCCTCAACTATAATAATAGCATAATTGCCTATTTAGTCCTTTTCGCTTTTCCTTAATCTATAATTAAACGTTTACCTCTATTGCAATTTAATCCTTTTACCTAATTATTTTTAATTCAAGAAAATTCACTTAACTAAAACCTAATTAACTAAGCAACTAAATTCGTAAATATCTATTAAAAATATTTATGAATCTGATTTACCGGAACAGAGTCTGGGAATGTAGTTTTTTTTTTAGCCTTTTCTCTAATTAACCATATAATCAATAGAATTTTCTTATCGAAATTTTCATGCAACCTTCCTATCATAATATATATCATGCCATAATATTAAATAAAATTTTCTTTTTAGCTCGAATTTTTGGTTATGAAACCATTGTTCCGATTTTACTGAAATTAGGCTACTACAAAGTTGTTAACCTATTGATGTGTTGTAATTTGGTGTAGCAGATTAAACTAATTTTCACACTTTAGGAGCTTGAAATTAAGCATTATCATTAGTTTTAATTATGTTTTAGTAAGTTTAATTAATTCAATAAAATGTGCAAATTGAGACTTTTATTGATCTTAGGGGACAAATGAGGCCTAAGGGTGAGCTAATGAACATTGTAAGTGTGCAAGAGACCAATAGAAGACATGTTAAACTGATATCGACCACTATGTCGCAACACGGAGGGTTTGAGGTCGTAACATAGGGAGCGACACATGCCCTGATGTGTTGCAACATCAAATCTGGACGGGAATTAATATGAGCCAAGGGGCATTTTAGTCAACACAATCCAACTTAAAGCTCGACAACATCAGCTAACCAGGGCTTAAGGATGACAACCACCTCAAGTCTATAAATAGGCTTATTTGGCATATGTTATGGACACTAATTACTTAGCTTATAATCTCTCTTTTAATTTTAGTTTAAGTTTTTCTTTCCACAGATTTTAGGTTTATTTTTCAATTTGTTCTTTGTTTTATTTTAGGATATCTAATTTGTGGATACGATCAAACCTTGTGGATTCACTTTCATTGATAATACAAATTATGATTTATCTTAAACTCTATACTTTTGATTCATTTATCATGTTTACGCTTTATATCGATTATATATTGTTTATAATAACCATGAAGAACTAATCGCTCTATGGGGAGTTAGCTAGTGGAGGTATGATCTATTAACTGTTTTGTAGGGTTACTCAATGGATCGACTGTTTGGAAAATGAAAAACCTAAAACCTAGGCTTGACGACCCTAGGAAGTTATCAAGGTGGGAATTGACCCAAAATTGGTCTTTATTGACTCGTGAATACCTTAACCGCAAACCAGTCTGGACTGTGAGGTCGAAAGATAAGTAGTCTTTACTGACTCGTTATTACAGTAGATGTATTGAAATATCCTGCTAGGATACCGACTAGTTGATTGGCGAGGAATATGAAGCGATAGATGATGAAGATTACCGAAGCCAGATTACCTATAATCAGATTTGATTAATTCTACTTTTCAGTTTCTCGATACTTATTTACTTGTTATATTTTTATTATTATAAAAAACCCCAAAAATCCCTTTTATTTATATTTGCATGATATAACCTATTTCAAATACTAATTAGATATTTTGGTGTTTAGGTTGAAATTGATCTAGTACTAGTCTCCTTTATGTACGATCCACAGAGTACTCACCTACTCTGTTGTACGTATATTACAACCTGACATGTATACTTGTGGATACCGCCTCACTTCTATATATCTTTTGCTACATATTTACACTCTGGACGTTAATACGTTAGGAGGTAATCAAGTTGTTGGCGTCGTTGCCAGGGAGGCAACGTCACTAGTTTAATTTTAATTTTTGCACTTCAGTGTGAATATTTAGGAAATTTTTAGGTTATAGACATGATTTTAATTTTTATTGTTGCTAATCTTCTTTTTTTGATTTTAGTGTATGACTCATAGTAAGGGAATACCTATAGAGCGAGTCACAGATCAAGAGAGAATAATTCGAAGAAGTCATTGACAACAATAACAAATGTAAGATCCACCACCACCTGCTGTAGGCAACGTACCATGTGAGAAGCCACTGTTTGACAAAGCTAACAACAACGATTTAGGGGATCCACCAGCACCACCATAGCTACACGTAAATTTACCTATGGCATGTAACGTGAGACCTCTAAGAGATTGCACATTACTGAATCTGGACATGGTTCAAGAGAGCATAACAAGGCCAGTTATTATAACGAACAATTTAAGATCAAATTGACAATGATTTAGATGACTTAGAATAATCTACAATTTAGGGGCACAATGACAGAAGACCCGAATCAACATTTAAAATGGTTTCTCTAACTTTGTGATACTTTTGAGTACCGTGGGGTCACTGATAATGCTATTCATCTTCGATTGTTCCCCTGTTCTTTGATTGATAACACTTTTTCTTGGTTAGACTCGTAGGCACCGAATCTATGACGACATGAGATGAGCTCGCTGGAAAGTTCCTATAGAAGTTCTTCCTTTTTAGCGAAGTGGTTCAACTAAGAAGAGAAATTGCTATATTTAGAAAATTAGAAGGGGAAAGTTTTCACGAGGCTTGGGAACATTTTAAAAAATTGATCCAGAAATGCCCACACCACGAATTTCCTAAGAGGATGCGATTACAAGTGTTTTACAATGGGTTGGATGCATATGCAAGGTCCGGATCAGATAGAGCAACATGAGGAGCTTTCATGAATAGGATGTACGAGGATGCATATGAATTAATAGAAAATATGGCATTGAACTCCTATCAGTGGCCCATTGAATGCTTCACGTATGGCTAGAAACCATATATGGTAAAGGTTATTCAGAAAGATGATAAATACCAATAGTTAGTGGATAGGCTTAACCGTATTGAATCCATAAATAGTGCACCGCCTATGTATGTTAGAGACAAACCGCTCTTCCATTATATCAGTAATCCTACAGAGGATGTAAATTACATTAGAAATAGGGGTGAAAACCGTTATTCAAATACTTACAATCCTGGTTGGAGAGACCACCCAAACTTGAGATAGAGAGGAAATCAAGGAGGAGGTAATAATTCAAATCAAGTTAAAAACATTACTTACCAGCCTCCTTATTTGTAGAAACCTCAAGATAGGGCTAACCCAAATGACCATACTGTATGTGGTCAACGTCTGGATTGAACCGAAGGGGAAATGACGTCAATGAGAACAAAAGTAAAATAAGTGCAATATGAGTGCACTAATTCAATAAGAACATTGACTAAACTAGAGGACCAAATAAGCCAATTGATCAGTATGATGTGAGATATTAAAAGGAAAATTGGCATGGACATACCCAACAATACTAAGAATAATCCACAGAAAGAAGGGAATGAGTAGGTAAAAGCAATTGCACTCCAATTGGGCAAAATCTTGAGGAGCCCGGTAAACTTGACATAAGAGGATGCAAAAGAGAATGTTGAAAGCCTTCTAGAAGAACCCCAAGAAGCTGATCAGGAACCAGAGCCAGATGAGGTCATCGAACCAACAACCAAACCAGAAGAGAGGATAAAAGACAATGCCATTAACACACATGTACCGTCCCTTTGTAGATTAGAAGAGAAATAGAAACAGGATGAGGACGAGTTTGTAAGTTTTCTAAACTTGTTCAAAATGTTGAATGTCAACCTACCATTAATTGAATTAATCGAGAGAGTCCCAAAATACACCAAAATTTTTAAAAGAAATCATGTATAGGCGTAAGAAAGTTAAGATAGGGGAGCAAGTCAACATCAATGCATCTTGTAGTGCTATTATTTTCAGACAGGTACCCGGGAAACTAAAAGACCTGGAAAGCTTTACAATTTTGATAGAGATAGGAAGCATTCATTTTTAGAAAGCTCTATGTGATTTAAGAGCTAGTATAAACTTAATGCACTTATCTATTTATGAAAAACTTAAGGTAGGGGACCTCAAAAGCACTCAAATTACACTACAATTCGCTGATAAATTTGCAGTCCAACCTAAAAGAGTGTGAGAGAATGTATTAGTTAAGGTGCAAAGTTTTATTATCCCAGCAGGTTTTGTAATTTTAGATTTTGAAAAGGATAGTAGACACCTATCTTGTTGGGAAAACCTTTTCTTACCACATCTAGAGCCACCATTGATTTAGAGAAAAATGAATTGACAGTGAAAATTAATGGTGAAACTGAAATTTTTAGATGTGGACCTCACCAAAGTGAGGAAAGCTGAAGGAAACTAGGGGAGCAATGCCATTACCTATTTACCTTTGAATCTAACTACCTTAAATCCAGGGATACACTTAATGTGATTAATGTAGGGCTAAAGGGCAGGTATAAGGAAAGATACAAGCAAAAAAAATGAAGGGGCAGGACGGTCGATGGTCAAATGCTGAATGAGGCTCAAGTGGGAATGTGTCAGTGGAACTACTGGATGATTTTGACAGTAAAACGTGATGAAATGTTACTTCAAATTTTCTTATATATTATTGTATATTCTGTAACAGCCCGATTTAGACCCTAATTGGAACGGTGGTTTCAGGATCACGAATCCAAGTCAGAAAAATATTTAAAAATTATTTTATGTGTTTATCTTGTGCGAATTTATATCTGTGAAATTTTCGTGCCTCAATTTTATCGTTTGAGTATCTGATTAAATAAAAGGACTTAATCGCGTAAATTGAAAACTTGATAGTTTAAAGCATAAGGGTCGAATTGTTATTTGCTTTCTAAATTGGAGTATTTATGTTGTAAATATCCCATTAGCATATTGGTTGGACGGTAATAGGCATATAATATATGATTTTTATATTATTTCATTAAGGTTATAAAAGTAATTAAGTAAAATGTTAATATAAGATATAATAAAACATAAATCAAGCCATGTTCATCATTTTATTTTCTAATTGTTGAAACATAACAAAAAGAGAAATAAATAACAAAGCTAGGTTTCAGCCTTTTTTAAAGCTCAATCAAGGTATGAGTTTATTTCGGTTTTTGATAATTTTTACGTTTTTGAGATCGTTGCTTCGAGTACTACAAAACCCATGCTTAAATTTTTTATTTTGGTGAATATTTTGGGTTATGCCATTGTTGAGAGCTTGTGATTTTTGTTTTTTGATGATGAAATATGAAAGATATGTTTTAGATTAACATGTTTTGTATTGGAGTTTTTGATGATTTTGAGTAATTAGGACTAAATTGAAAAAAAAAATAATTTAAGGAACTAAAATGTGAAATAAATGAAATATATGGATTTGTATGAGTATGGGTAAAATTCGGCTCAACATGGGTATATTGAAATTTTGTATATTTTGTGTTGTGTGCAATAGGGACTAAATTGTAAAAAGTGTAAATGTCAGGGGTAAAATGATAATTTGCCCATTTATGTGTTTTGACTAAATTGAATGAAAATATGTTTGAATGAGCTTAATTTGAATATGTTTAGATCAAGAACCAAAGAAATCAGATTTGGATCGAGGGAAAACAAAAGTTGTCGACTAGCCGCCCTGTTCTATTTTGTATCATCCGAGGTAAGTTTATAAGCAAATAGACGACTTAATTTAAATTAAATGCTAAGTATACATGCTGGAATGAAATATATAAGTTTGTATATGCTATAGCCGAATGTAAATAAGCTTGGCTACCATATTCCTAAATTCGTTTCGATCGAGTTACGATGTCCGAAAACCTTGTTTGAACCTTAGGAATAGTTAGGATACATATGTCATGACATAGGATTCCGATATGTGATGTACAAGTAAGACCATGGCATCGATATGTGATTTTGATATATGTGTGCGAGTAAGACCCTGTTTGGGACAGTGGAATCGATTTGTGATTACATGTAAGACCACGTCTGGGACATTGGCATTATACGATCTATATGTGATTATCCGAGTGTCCTATCCAATTTTGCATGGTTCATCGGGAAAAGATAAGTTGAGTTCGAATATGTAAAACGAGCTAGATTGCCAGATATGAATTAGCTTGATGTTTACTAAAAAATAAGGTAAGTGTACTCGGCCTTGTGAATATTATTGAATGAGTCTTAATTATATGTATGCGTGATTATGTGTATTCGGCCACATGACTAATATATATACATGAAATTATATTGTGACATATGAGTTTATGAATTTGTGTGTATGTAAACTAGGTATATAATGAATATTTGGCCTTGAAGGTTAAATGTTAATATGTTAATTTTGGCTATATAAGCTTTCGGTCAAGGTGATAATATAAATGAATATAATTATATATGTATATATATACATAATATGAATATATATGTGCTTGGATCTAAATGTGTAATGATAAAATAATCTGGTTTAGTTTAGTTAAGTTGATAACATCATTGGGTTGTTTATTTGCTTATGACTTACTAAGCTTTGATAGCTTAATCTGTGTGTTATGCTAACTCTGTTTTATAGATTTTGGAGTCAAGCTACAAGCTCGGGACTGTCAGCCAAGTTCATCACACTATCTACTGTTTTGGTACCTTACAAGCTAAACTTAAATTATGGCATGTATAGCCTAGCTTCGGGGTTAGTTATTTTGAAAATGTATGTATATTAGCCATGCGAAAATGGCTTAACTACCTTGCTTGATTTTGGTTTCGGTTTAGTTATGGTTTAAGTCTATTTTGGTCACGATGCTGTGTGCTATGAATAATTATAAATTGCGTTATGTGATTGTGTAATAAGGTTGGTTTATGACCTTGTTTGTGGCATGGTTGAATTAGTCATAAGCATGTTTAATTAGTTTGGATGTGTTTGTATTAAGATAAAGTATACATATGTGAATTTTCTTAATATACTTTGACTTAGTCTCGTATGTTCATAGATATAATGTTTAGTTAGCTTAGATTTAAGTATTATAATTCGGTGATGAAGGGTAACAAGTATTGAATATTTTGGTCAATTATTTGGCATGTATATATATGTTAAGTGTGGCCTTAAATTTTTGGGTAAATGAGCATTAGATATATATAAGTATTAATAGTAGGTACGACCATGTTATATTGCACCAATGTTGCACATGTGATTTCTTATTAAATTATGTACTATGAATTCTACTAGTTTATTTATGAGTGTGTACAAAGGTTATTATTTGTGATTAAATGGCAGCTTGATGATATAGTGAATTATGCATGAGTTGGTATTAAATTATTATTAGGGTTCGAAAATGTTTCAGGTTAAATACTAAAATGTGTTTGAGTTCTGTGACACATGTTGTATCTCTTATACGTTGCTTGTTTATTAAATAGTAAATATGATTTGCTATAAAGTTTTATTCAGACATATTTAATGCCTTTAATTGCATATATACATATGATCGAATGGATGTTTTTAAACTATACTAATGCATGAAATACGAAATTCACATTGATTAATATGATAATGTTGTGCAATTGAATGTCAAGTTTTGGTATTGAAATTTGTTTCATTTGTAGTACCACATATTCGTGTGCAGGACTTTTTATAAAAATTAGGTTGATATTCCTTTAATGAAGTTGTTGATTTGTTATAAGTCCTATTTATAAATAAAAAAATATAATAAATAACTTGCTATATTATATGCTGAATTATGTTTTAAAATATGTTATCATATAAATGGTATGAATCTTTTTTTAAGGTTTGATTTTTGTTAATGTCGCGAGTATTGATTTGTTTAAAATGTTGAATTGTAAAATGTAATGCTTAAAAGTATAAACTGTGATATGATCGGTAATGCCTCGTAACCAAAATCCAACGATGGATACGGGTTAGGGGTGTTACATATTTAACTAACCATATAGTTTAGACCCTAACTTATATGTATGTTTACTATAGGCCGAGACATCCTAAAAATAGAAAATTTGTGATGAAACAGAGTCGATGTCACAACATGGCAACTACGTGTCACAACACCACATGCTGAATGCAAGAATTGGGGAAAACACCTTGACATCATGACATGGAACCTCCATGTTGCGACATAGAAGGCAATTTCCCCAAGTTTTCCAAACTACAGGGTGCATCGTGACACAACACCTTGGTGTCGTGACATCGGTAAACTGGCAGGGATATCGTGACACATAACCCCTGTGTCGTGACTTCGCTATAATTTTTTGTAGGTGACCTGACCCGATAGCACAACCCGACGGCTTTAAAACACATTTTAGTTGATTTTTAACCATCTAATCATATACTTTTTTTTATCTTAAAAACCAATTATTTACTTATTTAAACACTTTCAACCCTTTAGTCTTCCTAACCCTCTCAAATCTCTTAAAACCTCTTAAACCCTAAAATCCAATTTTCACCTTTTCATTGATTTTTTCAAAACTCCATCCCTCAATCAGCCTTGGTGCAATGAAAAATGAGAACACCCAAGGTAGAAATAGACATTGCACGAAATGAGGAATTCAATGACTTATGTGAGGTTAAAGGTTCCTATCTTAAAACTTTTATTGTTCCATTAAATTTCTTTGCTTGATATTTTGCATTAGTTCTCAGTTTAGCAATAATGCCTTCTAGAAAAGTTAGACGAACTATGTAACTGGAGCCATCGACGATTTGAAACCCCTCCTGTTTTTCAAATCCAAATGTTGAAAAATATTTTAATGAACTTCAAGGGAAAACATTCATTTAAGAGAGGGGATTTGATCCATCGAAGATCATTTGTAAGGAGATGTAACAGTCCGATTTAGACCTTAGTCAGAATAGCAGTTTCGGGACCACAAATGCGAGTCAAAAAAATATTTAATATTATTTTATGTGTTTAAAATATGTGAATTGACATGTGTGAAAGTTTCGTATGAAAATTCGATAAATTGTGTGCTTAATTTGATAAAAGGACCTAATCGTGTAAAATGTAAAAGTGACCTTCTATTTGTTAAAGTGCTTATTTGACATGTCTTTGTAAATGAAAGGTCCTTATGTTGATATTTGACCATTGTAAGCTTGAGTGGACAGTTATGGCCTTTTATATTAATGTTATAAATGTTTATTATTAAGGGAAAATTTGGTATTTGGTAATTGGTAATTAAAGCCATATTATTAAAATAAAAGCATTAAATTAGCCATTTGTTCATGCAATTGCCAAAAATACAAAAGGAAAAGAAAAGAAGATATAAGCTAGGGTTCGGCTACTTATTTTGGTGATTAAGGTATGGTTTTTGATCCGTTTTCGATAATTTCTACATTTTTGTGATCGTTGCTTAGTATACTATCAAGCCCATGTCTCAATTTTTGATTTTTTTCATGATTTTGAAATATGCCATTGATTAAATTGTGAGCTTTGTGAAGTTAGTTGATAGAAATTGAAAGATATATGTTGGGTTGATATATTTTGTATTTGAATTTTAGATAAATTTGAGTAATTTAGACTAAATTGTGAAATTTGTAAATTGAGGGACTAAAATGTGAAATAAATGAAACATATGGGCTTGTATGAGCTATAGGAATATTCGGCCAAGCATATGTCTAAAGAAATTTTGTGTATTTTGTGATTTTATGCATTAGGGACTAAATTGTTAAAATGTGATAATGTGAGGGCTAATTTGTAAAATGCCCTAAATGTGTGTTTTTGGATTGATTTGAATGAATGTGAGTTTGAATAAGTTAAATTTGAATTTATATAGATCAAGAATTAAAGAAAACGAAATTAGATCGAAAAAAGTCGAAAGTCGTTGAGTGGCCGATTCCATCTATCCGAATCTGCACGTGGGAAGTTGATATAAAAATAAATGTATTTTGAATTGAAATGTTACTGTTAATATGATATTGAACATTGATGAATGGTTATATGAGTTGAGCATGAGACATCCGAGAAAGTATTGACGAAGTTCCGACGTCTGAAAAGCCCCATACGAACCTTAGGAATAGTTAGGATACATATGTCATGACATAGGATCCGATATGTGTTTTTGTGTAAGACCACGTCAGGGACGTTAGCATCGTATTTGATTTCGTGTACGACTGTAACACCCCTAACCCGTAACCGTCACCAGAATGAGGTTACGAGGTGTTACTAGACGAGACACCAAATTTAGGACACTCATGTATATACGTATGTAATATTTTCACAACTAAAACATGAATCTGTTAAACATTAAACACATGATTTCAATCATAATACAAGATCAATGAAAGCTCAAAGTTATATATAATAAAATTTTAAGGACATGCAAAATTAAAACCAAACATATTTCATTTCATATGTGATTCCAAGCATCTATATTACAGCCTTCAATATCACATATTTGTACATTAATTTGGTTGGCCAAAGCACAATTAATATACTTATGTACATTAGAATTATAAGATCAAATATTACATATCATACAGCTCATAAAACATGCGTACGTGAAACATTTTTAATCATTACCAATTGGACAAATATATTCAAGTACTTTAACAATCCTTAAGTAATCCACTAATAAATTTTTATTAAATCATTTAGAACATCAAAAACATTTTAAAGCACCTAACCCTTATACTTAATAACAAAACCAAACCATATACCTAACTATTTTAACTCATCACCTTAGGCGCATATAATAACTAAAGTACATCCATTTCACATGCCAAGTTACCATGAATAGAAACACATACACACCACCAATAATGTAATTACCTATTCAGTCATATAGAACAAGTTCAACACATCATATTTTTACAATTTAAAATACACGTACAGTATATTTAACAAACCGAAATTACTCTTACACATCATCCATTATAATCATCTCATAGATATATAACAAAGTTCCCAAAATAATCTAAGCATCATGGCCGAACACTTACCAGCCTAGACATTTTTTTTTAATTCAACTTACACTCCTAGTTATTTGTCAACATGTAAATCTTTAGTAAAGCACGCCAAACAGCCCAAGTATAATACATGTAACAAAATCAATCCTAATCTCATTAGAGCATAGCTGAATATTCCTTAGCACAAATGCATATAGTAACACTTTAGCAAAATATAATAACCATTTCCATACGTAGATTTATACTCATACCAAAACCATAACCGATTTCGAGTAGAGAAATAACCACCACCAAACCAACTTAAGAATTTAGCCATTTTCGCATGGCATATTTATACATTCTTCTTCAAAATAACTAACTACAAAACCAGCCTATACATGCCATAATTTAAGTTTATCTTAAGGCAGTATGATGAACTTGGCTGACGATCCCCGAACTTGTAGCTTGACTTCAAAATCTATAAAACAAAGTAAATATAACACAAGGTGTAAGCTCTCAAAGCTTAGTAAGTCATAAGGAAATCAACAACTCATTGACTTATTCAACTTAACTAAATTAAACTAGAATTATTATATCACTCACATTTAATTCTAGGCACGAATACATCCATGTTACTTATATATAATCATATACATTTATATACAATTATAGTATCACTTTATCCGAATTGCTTGTATGATCAAAATTTACAAATCATTATTTAACCTTCAAGGCCGAATATCCACTAGGTTCTTAGCTCACATGCTCATAAATACATAAACTCATAGATCTTAATATAGTCTCAAGTACATATATTAATCACATGAACGAATACACATAAATACACATACACAAAATTTGCACTTATTCAATAATGTGCAATAGGTCGAATACTCTTACCTTGTTTTTGTTAATTATCGAACTAACTCAAACCTAGCCATTTAGCTCGTATCATACAATCCGTACATGATTACCTTTGCCCGATGAACCATTCAGAATTGGATAGGACACTCGGATAATCACATAAGTCATACAATGCCAACGTCCCAGACGTGGTCTTACATGTAGCCACATATCGATGCCACTATCCCAGAAAGGGTCTTACTCGTAAACACATATCGAAATCACAAATTGATGCCATGGACTTACTCTCATACATATATCAGAATCCTATGTCATGACATATGTATCCTAGCTATTCCTAAGGATCATACAGGGCTTTCGGACCTCGTATCTCGGTCGAATTGGACTCGGAAGTGTAGTAGCCACATTTATCTATATTCGGCCACAATATATTTAGTTTCTAACATTTCATAACAGCAAGTAATTATAACATTAATCTATCAATAAACACGTCTATTTGCTTATAAACTTACCTCGGACGTCGTAAAACGGGACGGGGATGCTAGTCGACAACTTTTGTTTTTTCCCGATCTAAATCCAATTTCTTTGGTTCTTTATCTAAACATATTCAAATTAAGCTCATTCAAACATATTTTCATTCAATTTAGCCCCAAAACATATAAATGGGCAAATTACCATTTTACCCCTGACATTTACAATTTTTACAATTTAGTCCCTATTGCACAAAACACAAAATACACAAAATTTCCAATTACCCATGTTTGGCCAAATGGTACCCATGCCTATACAAGTCCATATATTTTATCAATTTCACATTTTAGTCCCTCAAATTATTATTTTTGCAATTAAGTCCTAATTACTCTAAATCATCAAAAACTCCAATACAAAATATGTTAATCTAAAACATATCTTTCATTTTTCATCATCAAACAACAAAAATCACAAGCTATCGACAATGACACAACTCAAAATATTCATCAAAATCAAGAATTAAAGCATGGGTCTTGAAGATTACTAAGCAACGATAGCAAAAACGTAGAAATTTTCAAAAACCGAGCTAAACTCATACCCTAATTAAGCTTCAAATTGGCCGAACCCTAGCCTTTTGTTCTTTCTTTTTCTTTTAGCTTATATTAGGTGTAAGAACAAAGATAAAACAATGTTTTATGGCTTATTTTCTTATAATATAATAACATATATATTAAATCATTATTATTTTACCTAATTACCCTTAATGAAATAATAATAATATTTTATAACCCATGTCCAATGCCGTCCAACATTATGTTAATGGGTTAATTTCATCATAAAGACACCAAATTAGAAAACCACTAGCAATTCGGCCTTTGTTCAAGTTACCACTAAATTTTTATTTTATGCGATTAAGTCCTTTTATTAAATCAGACACCTAAACGACGAAACTAAATCACAAAAATTTTACAAATATTAATTCACACAAAATAAACACATAAAATAATTTTTAGATATTTTTCTGACTCAGATTCATGGTCCCAAAGCCACCATTCCGATTAGGGTTTAAATCGGGCTGTTACAACTCTTCCCCCTTAGGGATTTTCGTCCCCAAAAATCTTACCAGTGAATAGGTTCGGATAACGTTCTCTCATAGTATCCTCTAGCTCCCATGTCACTTCCTCAACTCCATGCTTATGCCACAATACTTTAACTAATGGAATCATCTTATTTCGCAACTCTTTAACCTCACGAGTCAAAATACAAATTGGTTTTTCTTCGTATGTCATATCAGGCTGAATTTCAATGTCAGACGGACTAATCACATGTGAAGGATCAGATCGATATCTTCGAAGCATCGGAACATGAAATACATTATGAATCTTTTCTAACTCAGGTGGCAACAATAGTCTGTAAGCAACCGACCTGATACGCTCTATAACCTCATACGGCCCAATAAACCTCAGACTCAATTTGCCTTTACGACCGAATATGAGTACTTTCTTCCACGGTGAGACTTTCAAGAAGACTTTGTCTCCAATCTAAAATTCTATATCTTTATGTTTCAAGTCTGCATAAGATTTCTGACGATCTGGTGTTGCTTTTAAACTTTCACGGATCACTTTCAATTTCTGTTCAGTTTCTCTGATCAAATCGACCCCGTGTATCTTATTTTCACTGAGTTTAGTCCAGTACAATGGCGTACGACATTTATGACCATACAAAGCCTTATAAGGTGCCATTTTGATACTCGGTTGATAGCTGTTATTATATGCAAATTCAATCAGAGGCAGGTATCGTTCCCACGTACCTTCAAACTCGAGAATGCAACATCTCAACATATCCTCAAGTAATTGAATGATTCGCTAAGATTGGCCATCTGTTTGCGGATGGAAAGCAGTATTGAAATGTAATTTCGTACCTAGTGCATCTTGCAGCTTCTTCCAAAACCACGATGTAAACCTCGAGTCGGGTCTCTATCTGAAACAATAGATATAGGAACACCATGTAATCTCACAATCTGAGAGACATACAATTCAACTAGCTTATCAAGTGAGTAGTCCGTACGTATCAGAACAAAATGAGCTGATTTAGTCAATCTATCAACAACAACCCAGATTGCATCTTTCTTGCTCGGTGTCGACGGTAAACCAGATACAAAATCCATCGTGACTCTATCCCACTTCCATTGAGGTATCATGATAGGCTGAAGTAATCCGGAAGGCACCTGATGCTTAGGTTTTACTTGTTGACAGAATAAATATCTTGCAACAAAGTCAGAAATGTCTTGTTTCATACCATGCCACCAGTAAAGCTGTTTCAGATTATTGTACATCTTTGTACTACTTGGGTGAACAGGTAATCAACTGCTATGAGCTTCATTCAAAATCATCTGAATTAACTCTGAGTTCCTCGAAACACATACTTGATCTCTGAATCTCAAACAATCATCAGCATCAACTCTGAACTCTAACTCAGCATCTGTCTCACACTGGGCTCGTTTTGCAAGCAATTCATTATCAACCTTCTGGGCATCACATATTTTTTGAACAAATAACGGTCTGGCTTTCAATTTAGCTACTATTGAGCCATCATCAGACATGGCCAAGTGTGTATTTATTGCACACAGAACAAACAATGATTTTCGGCTTAAAGCATCAGCAACAATGTTAGCCTTTCCCGGGTGGTAGTCAATTACAAGCTTGTAATCTTTTAGCAATTCTAACCATCGACGTTGTCTCAAATTTAGATATTTCTGAGTCATCAAGTATTTTAGACTTTTATGATCAGAATAAACATGGCATTTCTCACCGAACAGATAATGATGCCAAATTTTCAATGCGAATACAATAACTACCAATTCTAAGTCGTGTGTCGAATAGTTTCTTTCATGTGGCTTTAACTGTCTCGAGGCATAAGCTATCACTCTGCCTTTCTACATTAAAACACAGCCCAAACCATTCAAAGATGCGTCACTATAAATAATAAATTCTTTACCCGATTCTGGTTGAACTAGAACTGGAGCTTCAGTCAAAAGGGCTTTCAACCGATCAAAACTCTACTGGCACTTCTCTGACCACTCGAACTTAACATCTTTCTGCAATAACTTTGTCATCGGGGCTGCAATCATAGAGAAACCTTTCACGAACCGTTTATAATAACCAACAAGTCCTAGAAAGCTTCAGACTTTAGAAACATTCTTCGGAGGTTTCCAATCAAGTATGGCTAAAATTTTGCTCGGATCAACCCTAATACCTGATACTGATACTACATGGCCCAGAAAACTAACTTCACTTAACCAGAACTCACATTTACTAAATTTTGCATATAACTGCTTATCTTGCAATGTCTGCAACACAAGTCTCAAATGTTCGGCATGTTCAGCTTCACCACGAGAGTAGATCAAAATGTCATCTATAAACACAACCACAAATCTATCCAGATACGGTCTAAAGATCTGATTCATCAAATCCATGAAAATAGCAGGTGCATTAGTGAGTCTGAAAGGCATAACCAAAGTGTCCGTACCTCGTTCTGAAAGCAGTCTTTGGCACATCTAAATCCTTAACTCGCAACTGATAGTAGCTGTCTCAAATCTATCTTCGAAAATACTATAGCCCCTTTCAGTTGGTCAAACATATCGTCAATCCGTGGAAACGGATACTTATTCTTTATAGTCACCTTATTAAGCTGTCTGTAATCGATGCACATTCTTATAGTTCCGTCTTTCTTTTTCACATACAACACAGGTGCACCTCACAGAGAGAAACTCGGTCGCACGAAACCTCTATCTATCAATTCTTGCAACTGAGCTTTCAATTCTTTTAATCCTGTAGGTGCCATTCTGTACAAAGCTATGGATTTCAGATTCGTCCCATGCATTAACTCAATACCAAACTCTACTTCTCGAATAGGTGGAAAACCCGGTAATTCTTCAGGAAACACATCTGGGTACTCACATACAACAAGTACTGATTCAATGTTTCTTTCAGCCACTTTACTGTTGAGCACATAGGCAAAATAAGCTTCACACTCTTTTCTCACATATTTATGAGCTAACATCGAAGAAATCACTGTTGGTAAACCATACAAATCACTAGATTCAATCCGAATAATTTCATCATTCTGGCTCCGTAGATCAATGGTCTTTCTTTTGCAGTTCACAACAACATCATGTAAAGTCAGCTAATCCATACCCAAAATTATGTCAAACTCATTGAATGGCAGCAACATCAAATCAGTCGAAAAGTACAGATCTCGAACCATCAAGGGACAATCCTTACTCACTTTATCAACCATAACACACCGGCCTAAGGGGTTTGACACTATAATCACAAACTCAGTAGACTCAACAGGTAGAGTCTTGCTGAATACTAATGTCTCACACACATAAGAATGAGTAGAACCAGGATCAATCAATTCAATTACATTAGTATCATAAAGAGTAAATGTACCAGTAATAACATCTGGGGATGAAGCCTCCTCTCGTGCACGTATAGCATAGGCTCTAGTAGGTGCACGAGCCTCAGGTCTGATTACCGTATATTTAGTCCTTCTCTGATTGCCACTCGTATTACCAGCATTTCTGGGTGGTCTACCTTAAGCTGCAGTGTTACCCGATCTCGTATTCTGCACTGGATTTTCCTTATCTAACATTGGGCAGTCTCGAATATAATGATCTATCGATCCACATTTAAAACAGGCTTGATTATGCAACCTGCAACTGTCAAGATGTCATTTACCATAGTGCTTACATTCAGGTTGATCTAATCTGACATTACCCACATTCACTACTGAGGTAGCTCTCGAGCTCATTGGTGGTCTATTCTGATCCCGTCCGGAGTAACCTGAAGTGGCTTTAGAACAGCTGAAATCATCTCGAAACTTCTTTGATGTCGACTGGAATGACTTACCAGATGTTCTTTTACGTGCATCTCTAGCTTCAAAGTTATCTTTTTTTTATCTTTCCCGAGCTCTTCAGCTTTGTAGGCTCGCTTAACAAGTACCACAAACTCTTTTATCTCAAGTATGCCAACTAAGTGTTTGATATCTTCATTCAGTCCATCTTCAAATCTTTTACACATTATGGCTTCAGTGGAAACACACTCTCAGGCATATCAACTGAGTCTTACGAATTTTCGCTCATACTCTATCACTATCATCCGACCCTATTTTAGTTCTAGAAATTTTTTACGCTTCTGATCAATAAATCTCTGACTGATATATTTCTTATGAAACTCAGTTTGAAAGAATTCCCAGGTCACCTACTCTCTCGGAGCTACTGATACTAGGGTATTCCACCAGTGGTGGCTGTTTCTCAAAACAAGGATATAACACATTTTAAACATTCATCAGGAGTACATGACAGCTCATCAAACACACGGATTGTATTATCAAGCCAGAACTCAGCCCGCTCAGCATCATCCTCATCAGTGGCTTTAAAATCTTCAGCTTCATGTTTTCTGATTTTATCAACAGGTGGTCTATTCATTCACAACGGATCACTTACTTGAGGTACAGTAGGCACGGAGGATGGATTAATCGAGGGTGGAGGTTGTTGTGCAATTGGGTTAGTCCGGATATATTGGGTGAACCAGTCATTCATCATTTGATAGAAGGCTTGTTTAGCCTCACTTTCTGGATTAGTTGAAGTCAGTCGAGAATCAGCCTGCACTGTCCCTTGTGCAGGAGCAAGCGCTACACTCTCGATATCATCAGCTACAGCTCTGTCAGGATCCATTTACTATATAAAAACACATTTTAAATGTCAGAAGTCATCACACTATCACAGTATATAATTATGACATGTATAGCTAAACTCACACGCGCTATGTTAGTCCTAGAACTGACTAAATCGTAGCTCTGATACCAATAAAATGTAACATACCTAACCCGTAACCATCGTCAGAGTGGGGTTACGAGGTATTACCGGACGAGACACCAAATTTAGGACACTCATGTATATACGTATGTAATATTTTCACAACTAAAACATGAATCTGTTAAACATTAAACACATGATTTAAATCATAATACAAGATCAATGAAAGCTCAAAGTTATATATAATAAAATTTTAAGTACATGCAAAATTAAAACCAAACATATTTCATTTCATGTGTGATACCAAGCATCTATATTATAGCCTTCAATATCATATATTTATACATTAATTTGGTTGGCCAAAGCACATTTAATATACTTATGTACATTCGAATTATAAGATCAAATATTACATATCATACAACTCATAAAACATGCGTACGTGAAACATTTTTAATCATTACCAATTGGACAAATATATTCATGTACTTTAATAATCCTTAAGTAATCCACTAATAATATTTTATTAAATCATTTAGAACATCAAAAACATTTTAAAGCACCTAACCCTTATACTCAATAACAAAACCAAACCATATTCCTAACTATTTTAACTTATCAACTTAGGCGCATATAATAACTAAAGTACATCCATTTCACATGCCAAGTTACCATGAATAGAAGCACATACACACCACCAATAATATAATTACCTATTCGGTCATATAGAACAAGTTCAATACATCATATTTTTACAATTTACAATACACGTATTGCATATTTAACAAACTGAAATTACTCTTACACATCATCCCTTGTAATCACCTCATAGATATATAACAAAGTTCCCAAAATAATCTAAGCATCATGGCCGAACAATTACCAACCTAGACATTTTTTTTAATTCAACTTACACGCCTAGTTATTTGTCAACATGTAAATCTTTAGTAAAGCACGACAAACAGACCAAGCAAAACATATAATACATGTAACAAAATCAATCCTAATCACATTAGAACATAGCCGAATATTCCTTAGCACAAATGCATATAGTAACACTTTAGCAAAATATAATAACCATTTCCATACGTATATTTATACTCATGCCAAAAGCATAACCGATTTCGAGTAGAGAAATAACCACCACCAAACTAACTTAAGAATTTAGCCATTTTTGCATGGCACATTTATACATTCTTCTTCAAATTAACTAACTACAAAACCAGCCTATGCATGCCACAATTTAAGTTTAGCATAAGGTTACCAAAGCAGTAGACAGTGTGACGAACTTGGCTGATGATCCCCAAACTTGTAGCTTGACTTCAAAATCTATAAAACAAAGTAAATATAACACAAGAAGTAAGCTCTCAAAGCTTAGTAAGTCATAAGCAAATCAACAACTCATTGGCTTATTCAACTTAACTAAATTAAACTAGAATTATTATATCAATTCACATTTAATTCTAGGCACGAATACATCCAATGTACTTATATATAATCATATACATTTATATACAATTATATTATCATTTTATCCGAATTGCTTGTATGATCAAAATTTACAAATCATTATTTAACCTTCAAGGCCGAATATCCACTAGGTTCTTAGTTCACATGCTCATAAATACATAAACTCATAGATCTTAATATAGTCTCAAGTACATATATTAATCACATGACCGAATACACATAAATACACATACACAAAATTTACACTTATTCAATAATGTGCAATAGGCCGAATACTCTTACCTTGTTTTTGTTAATTATCGAACTAACTCATACCTTCCCATTTAGCTCGTATCATACAATTCATACACGATTACCTTTGCCTGATGAACCATTCAGAATTGGATAGGACACTCGGATAATCACATAAGTCATACAATGCCTACACACAAAACACAAAATTTCCAATTACCCATGTTTGGCCGAATGGTACCCATGCCTATACAAGTCCATATATTTTATCAATTCCACATTTTAGTCCCTCAAATTATTATTTTTGCAATTAAGTCCTAATTACTCAAAATCATCAAAAAATCCAATACAAAATTTGTTAATCTAAAACATATCTTTCATTTTTCATCATCAAACAAAAAAAATCACAAGCTATCAACAATTGCACAACTTAAAATATTCATCAAAATCAAGAATTAAAGCATTGGTCTTGAAGATTACTAAGCAATGATTTCAAAAACGTAGAAATTATCAAAAATCGAGCTAAACTCATACCTTAATTAAGCTACAAATTGGCCGAACCCTAGCCTTTTATTCTTTCTTTTTCTTTTAGCTTATATTCGGTGTAAGAACAAAGATAAAACAATGTTTTTATGGCTTATTTTCTTTTGATATAATAACATATATATTAAATCATTATTATTTTTCCTAATTACACTTAATGAAATAATAATATTTTATAACCCTTGTCCAATGCCGTCCAACATTATGTTAATGGGTTAATTTCATCATAAAGACTCCAAATTAGAAAACAACTAGCAATTCGGCCCTTGTTCAAGTTACCACTAAATTTTTATTTTACGTGATTAAGTCCTTTTATTAAATCAGACACCTAAACGACGAAATTAAATCATGAAAATTTCAAAAATATTAGTTCACTCAAAATAAACACAAAATTAATTTTTAAATATTTTTCTGACACGGATTCGTGTTCCCAAAACCACCGTTCCGATTAGGGGCTAAATCGAGCTATTACAGAGACCCTATCTGGGACAGTGGCATCGGTATTTGATTACATGTAAGACCACATCTGGGACGTTGGCATTGTATGAGCTTTTCGAGCTATCTGCGTATCCTTATGATTCCGAACGGTTCAACGGACATTCAGAGAAACGAATGAATATATGAGATGTGTATCCGGTTTAGGCACGTTTGAAATGTATACTATGGTTGAGTACAAAGGTAAGTATATGTACAAGTGATGATATGTGATATAAGTATGAGAAAGTAAGTTATTTGTGCATATGAATTGAGTATATGGGAAATTAACAAGAATTATGTGGTTTGTGGTAGTATTTGACTATGAAGTATATGTATTTAGATGATGTTTATATGCTTTAATTGATAAGTTTATTTGTATATGGCTTACTAAGCTTTTGAAAGCTTATAAGTTTATTTGTATATGGCTTACTAAGCTTTTGAAAGCTTACTCTGTATGTTTTTCAACTAGTTTTTTAAGATATCAAAGCTACCGGAAGCTCAAAGATCATCGAGGATCATCACCACACTACCAAACTATATTTTGTTACCTTTTGAAAGTGTAAATATTGGAGTATGACATGTATAGGCTAGAAGTACATTGATTATATTTTGTGATGTATATATCTAGCCATGTGATTTGGCTTGATTATGGTTGTGTATTTGAATGAGTTTTTGGTATGATATAAGTGATGCAATATGAAAAATATGATGTGTTTTGAATGGCCTAGTGAAATGGTCAATTTGGTAAGGTTTTGGCATGTGAATGAATGAGGTAAATTGGGGTTATGAAACATATGATTTAATATGATTTTGGCTTATGATTTGATATGATTGAGTATAGTTTATAAGCATGAATTTGGTTGATAATAATATGGCATGAATGATGTATATTTTGGTATTGAAATTAGCTAAAATTATAGTGAAAATGTGCTTGGTTTGATGATTGTAGGATTGACCCAAATGGGATGGCAAATTGGCTTTTTAAATGACCTATTTTTGTCCATACGAGCAGAGACACGGGTGTGTGTCTTAGCCGTGTGCGACACACGGCCATGTTGCACGGTCGTGTGTCCCCTGTGGTACCCTACGATTTTAAGTCAGTCTTGAGCACGGCCAAGGCACACGGGCATGTGCTAGCCATGTGACGCAAGTCAGTTTCGACCACAGCCAAGGCACACGGGCATGTCTTGTGGCCGTGTGATTAAGTCAGTATGTATGCTCTGATTTGACACAGTAGACAGACGGGCGTGTCTAATGCCGTGTGAGGCACACGGCCTGTTCACTCAGGCTTGTGACCTCTGTAACTTTGAAAATTTATTTAAGTTTTGAAAATTTTTGTATGTTTTCGGTTTGGTCCTGATCTTTTTCTAAAGCATGTTTAAGGTCTCGAGGACCTATGTAAGAGGCTTTGTATTGATATTTGACCTTTGATGCTATCATGTTTGTAAAATGAATGCTAAATGTTCCGATATGTCTGGTAACTCCTTTAACCCTAGTTCGACGACTGGTACTGGTTAGGGGTGTTAAATTTGGTTGATATCAGAGCTACGATTTAGTTGATTCTAGGGCTAACGTAGCATATGTGAGTCTAGCTATACATGCCATATTTATGAAACGAGATAGTGTGATGAATCCTGACAATGAAAATGCAAATGCATCTCGAACGAGTCGTAGCTGTCGATGTCGAGAGTAATGCACCTGCTCTTATGCAAGGGACAACGCCATCTGACTCTAGACCGGCTACGAGTAGCCATGATAGAGAGGCTAGACTAGCCTTCTATCAAATGATGAATGACTGGTTCAGTCAGTACTTTAGAACTAATCTGGCTGTTCAACAACCCTCAACCCCGGCTAATCCTCCGCAAGTTCCTACTATGTCACGAGCTAATCCGAATCAGTTGATTAAGCCTCCGGTTGATAAGATTAGAAAATATGGAGCTGAAAATTTCCATGCTAAAACTAGTGGTGATGCTAAGAGAGTTGAGTTCTAGTTAGAAAATACAATACGAGTACTTGATAAATTATCATTGAATCCCGATGAATGCATAAAATGTGTCGTTTCACTTCTGAGAGATACGGCGTATCACTAGTGGAAGACTTTGATATTAGTAGTTCCGAGAGAGCGAGTCATCTGGGATTTTTTTCAAGCTGAAGAAAGAAATACATCAGTCAAAGATTTATCGACCAAAAACGCAAAGAGTTTCTTGAGCTTAAATAAGGTTGTATGTCTGTTATAGAATACGAGCGAGAATTTGTAAGACTAGGTCAGTAAGCTCGAGAATGTGTATCTACGGAGGCAATAATGTGCAAAATATTTAAAGATGGTCTGAATGAAGATATTCGTTTGTTAGTCGGGATTCTTGAGATTAAAGAGTTTGTAGTGCTTGTTGAATGAGCATGTAAAACTGAAGAGCTCAGGAACGAGAAAAGAAAAGCTAATTCAGAAGCAAGAGAAGTGCGAAAGAGATCATCGAGCAAGCCATATCAATCTGCATCAAAGAAATTTTGAGATGAATATAGCCATTCAAAGGCTAATGTGGGATATTCGAGTAGAGATCGTGCAAGACCACATTCGACCTTCAGAGCTCCAGCTACATCTGTTGCCAGTGTTGGAAATGTCAAATCTGATCGACCAGAGTGCAAACACTATGGTAAAAGACATCCCGGTAATTGTAGAATGTATGATCGGGCTTGTTTCAAATGTGGATCGTTAGATCATTTCATCCGTGATTGCCCTAAATTATTCGAGGAAGAGATTGTGTAAAATTCGAGGCCAAGTGGCAATGTATCTCGTGGTAGACCTCCTAGAAATATGAGAAATGTGAGTGGCTGTCAGAGGGGAACAAAAGACACTACTGTTAGATTCGAAACTCGTGTACTTACTAGAGCCTATGCCATTCGAGCTCGTAAGGAAGCTTTTTCTCTAGATGTGATTACGGGTACTTTCACACTTTATGATACTTCTGTGATTTCTTTGATAGATCATGGATCAATACATTCGTATATATGCATGAATTTAGTATCTAGTAAGACTTTTCCTGTAGAGTCTACTGAATTTGTGATTAGATTATCGAACCCCCTAGGCAGATGTGTTTCAGTTGATAAAGTTTGCAAGAATTGTCCGTTAATATTTCGAGACATTTTTTTTTCGACCGATCTGATGTTATTACCTTTTGATGAGTTTGATATAATTCTGGTTATGGATTGGTTAACTTTGCATGATGCTGTTGTGAATTGCAAACAGAAAACTATTGATTTGAGACGCAAGAATGATGAAATAGTTCGAATTGAATCCAGTGATTTAAATGGGTTACCAGCTGTGATTTCGTCAATGAAAGCTCTGGATATTGTGAGAAAAGGTTGTGAAGCTTACTTTGCCTATGTGATTGATTCGAAAATGTCAGAAAAGAAAGTTGAATCAGTGCCTATTGTCTGTGAATTCCCTGATGTGTTTCCTGAAGAACTTCTAGGATTACCTCCGATTTGAAAAGTTAAATTTGGCATTGAGTTAGTATCAGGAACTATTCTGATTTCAATAGGTAACACCCCTTACCCAAGACCGTCGCCGGAGTCGAGCACGAGGCGTTACCGGACTTAGCTTACTAATTCGGGACATAAAAATTTGATTTTAAAATTAATTTAGTTTCATTCATTCAATATGTCCTTAAAAAGTGTCCTCGAGACTCTAAAACATGAAATTGAAATGGTTCAGGAACAAACTAGAATCAATAAAAATTTTCCTATCACTTAAACAAATCAAAACAATTTATTTCATCTTTCATAAATAAACTGTCCATCTGCGTCATAGTCACTAAATAAATCATAACTTGAGTTACGAAACTAGAAATCTAAATCCATAAATTTTCTCTGAAACTAGACTTAAATATCTACTGACTAAATTTTTTCAGAATTTTCGGTCTATCCAATGAGTATAGTTTATTAGTTAAAGTTTCCCCTATTTTAGTATTTGCCTGCTCTGACCTCTGTCCACTACAAATTAATTTTCTCCCTGTACAAATTCAACTAAACATGAAGTTTATTTACTTTGAAAGTAGACTCAATAAGGAATCTATAAATATAATTTATAACTCCTAATTATTTTTGTACAATTTTTAGTGAATTTCTAAAGTCAGAACAGGGGATTCAGAAATCACTCTGATCCTGTCTCACCAAAATTTAAATATCTCATAAAATACAACTCCTTTATTTACTATGTTTCTTTCATATGAAAATAGACTCAATAATATTTAATTCTATATCTCATTAACTATCTAAATAAATTTCTACCATTTTTAGTGATTTTCCAAATTCAAGTCATTACTGTTTTTAATACTATTTTAAAGCTAATTTCACCTTTTTCATGATTTCCATGGAATAACTAGCATTTAGGCATACATAACACCAAACATGTCCTTGATTATCCATTCCAATAGCTAATCATTATCAAGCATTTACATACCATTCATTAGCCATATCATAAGATCATACACACAAAATGGCTACGATGCTATACATGCCATACTCAAAATGAAACGTCTAGCTATACCAAAATAATCCTTGTGATAGTGTGCCAGACCTCCGACGTACTTTACGATCCCCGAGTTAGCTTGAAAAAACTATAAAAAGAAGGAAAATAAAGGGGGTAAGCATTAAGCTTAGTAAGTTTGCATGCAAATAAATAACAACATTCATAAGAATTATCTTACTACTTAGCATTGTCATAGACATATTTTAAACTTCTTCACTTACTCACTTACTTAAATACTTACTTAATCAAATTTATTAATACATTATGCTTAACTTTTTCCTTATCAATCGTACATGAACATTATATACTTACCTTTGCACTTCTAGCATGAACTTGTCTTACCTTTTTAGCATAACTCGTCTTACCTTACCTTACCTTGATATTCTCTTTAAATTTTTCCTATTGAACCACTTGGAATACTAAGGATAAACGGGTACCTTACCATTGCCATGACTTATCATGGTCTTACGTGGTATCCTTTTGAAACTTACCATTGCCATGTCTTGACATGGTCTTACATGGTATCCTTGCCTTATGAACTCACCAATGCCATGCCTTGGCATGGTCTTACATGGGACCTTTGCCTTATAGTAACTTATCAATGCCATGTCTTGACATGGTCTTACATAATTTCGTTGCCTTAGAAACCGTACCAATTTCCATGCCTTGGCATGGTCTTACATGGTATCCTTAAGCCCTAATGTCAAGACATTTGTATCCTACACATTCCTAAGGTTCAACCGGGACTTTCTGATATTACTTCTCCGTCAATTCATGCTTGATTATTCTTTGAACAATTTCATAAAATAAATATACACATGCTGGAAATTAACAACATTATCATAAAATAATAGAATATTTATTTACCGCAAACTTACCTCGAAACAAAATACGATCAACTATATCGATTTAGTCCACTATCTTTTTCTTTCCTTGGTTTAACTCTGGATTTCATTCTTCTTGATATATAATAACAAATTTAGCTTATTTAATACTCACATTTATTAAAACAGTCATTGACTCAAACTTTGGTAAAATTATATTTTTGCCCCTAAACTTTTACATATTTACACTTTTGCCCCAAGGCCAGAAATTAAACTTCATCCTATTTTATTATGGTTTATGACATGCTGATCATTTTTCCCTTCTATGGTAACATCAATTTATCACTCTAACATGTACTTATGAACATTAGGTATTTTTACTGATTATGTCGTTTTACTCGTTTTCACGTAAAATCATTTAGCAAAAGTTGTTTAACACAATTTCAAGCTCCATATTCTACCCTAAAAAATCAAAATAAATACATTTCACCTATGGGTATTTTTCGAAATATAAACCCTAGGTTAAATTATTGCTAGAATAAGTTTAATCAAGTTACACAGACTCCAAAAAAGTAAAGAACATTAAAAACGGGGCTAAAACGGACTTACAATCGAGCTTGGAAGCTTGAAAGCCCTAGTTAATGCTTCCTCATGTGAAATTCGGCCAAGGGGTTGAAGATGGACAAAAATTGGCTTTTAATTTTGTTTTTAATTCATTTTAATAACTAAACGACCAAAATGCCCTTAATTAAAAACTATGGTGTTTTATCTTCCTTTAGGTATTTTTGTCCAAACTAGCATAATGGTCTAATTACTATCCAAGGACCTCCACTTTAAAAACCCATTACTCACAAGTACTTAGTACCTTTGTGAACTAGAACACACATTTTACAACTTTTGCAATTTAGTCCTAGATACCAAATTGAACCCTCTATCGATAAAATTTCTAAACGAAATTTTCACACAATCATGAAATCATGCCATAGACCTTAAAATGATAATAAAATAAATTTTTATACTTAGGATTTGTTGTTTTGTAACCACTATTCCATTTAGGCCCTATTTCGGGATGTTACATTTCTCCCCCTTAGGGATTTTCGTCCCCAAAAATCTTACTTGTGAAGGGATTTGGGTACTGTTTTCGTATAGCCTCTTCGGGATCCTATGTAGCCTCGTCTACCCCATGTCTATTCCATAATACTTTCACAAGCGTAATACTTTTGTTCCTTAATTGCTTTACCTCTCGAGCTAGAATCTTTACCGGTTCTTCACCGTAAGTCATGTCTGGCTGAATCTCAACCTCTGTCTGAGAAATCACATGTGTCGGATCTGAACGATAACGATGTAGCATAGACACATGAAATACATCATGAATCTTCTCTAACTCAATTGACAAAGCTAACTGATATGCTAATGGTTCGACTCTCTCAATCACTTCAAACAGTCCAATAAAACATGGACTTAGTTTGCATTTCTTGCCAAATCTGAGAACTTTCTTCCACAAGGATACTTTCAAAAAAACTTTGTCACCAACTTGGTACTCAATGTCTTTTCTCTTCAAATCTGCATACGACTTCTGTCTGTCTGAAGCTGCTCTCAAGCAATCTCTGATGACTTTTACTTTCTCTTCTGTTTCTTTAACTAGATCAACCCCGTAAATCTGATTTTCCTTAAGCTCTGTCCAATACAAAGGTGTGCAACATTTACGTCCATATAAAGCTTCATAAGGTGCCATCTTCAAACTCGACTGATAACTATTATTGTAGGCAAACTCTACTAATGGTAAGTACTTTTCCCAACTGCCTTGAAATTCCAGTACACAACATCTAAGTATATCTTCAAGTACCTGAATAACTCTCTCTAACTGACCGTCAGTCTGAGGATGGAAAGCTGTACTAAAACTCAACTTTGTGCCCAAAGCTTCCTGTAACTTCTTCCAAAATCGTGAAGTAAATCTCAGATCTCTGTCCAAAATGATCGATAATGGTACCCCGTGTAGTCTGACTATCTCTGAAATATACAAATCGGCCAACTTTTCAAGTGAATAATCCTTATGAACTGGGATAAAATGTGCCGACTTCATTAACTTATCAATCACAACCCATACTGCATCTTTCTTTCTCGGTGTCAACGATAATCCTGTCACAAAATCCATAGTAACTCGATCCTATTTTCACTCAGGGACTAGCACAAGCTGCAATAAACCTAAAGGTACCTGATGTTCGACCTTTACCTGCTGACAGATCAAGCATCTAGAAACAAACTCTGAAATGTCCCTTTTCATTCCTACCCACCAGTATATTTTCTTCAAATCATTATACATCTTTGTACTACCTGGATGAATAGACAAAGAACTACTATGTTCTTCCTGTAAGATCTTTCAAGCAAGCTCATCTTCAGTACACATACCCTATCTCTGAACATCAAACAACTGTTAGAACTGATCTGAAAATTCGACTCTATATCCGACTCACACTGAGCTCTTTTGGCTAGCAACTCACTATCATTTTTTTGAGCTTTTCAAATTTCTTCAAGAAACATCGGTTTAGCTCTCAACTCAGCTAAGATAAAACCATCATCTGATAAGGCTAGACTAGTGTTCAAAGCTCTTAATACAAACAAAGATTTCCTACTCAAAGCATCAACAACAGCGTTTGCCTTACCTGGGTGGTAATTGATCACTAGCTCATAATCTTTAATCAACTCTAGCCATCTTCTTTGCCTCAAATTCAAATCTTTTTGGGTCATCAAATATTTCAAACTTTTGTGATCAGTAAATATTCAGCACTTCTCACCGTACAAATGATGTCTCTAGATCTTCAGTGCAAAAACAATGGCAGCTAGCTCTAAATCATGTGTCGAATAGTTCTTCTCATGTGGCTTTAGCTATCTAGAAGCATAAGCAATTACCCTTCCTTCCTGCATAAGTAATCAACTAAGTCCATTCAGGGATGCATCACTGTAAATCACAAACTCCTTACCTGGTTCTAGTTGTACTAAAACAGGAGCTTCAGTCAACAATGCCTTTAACTTGTCAAAACTCTGTTGACACTTTTCAGTCCATTCAAACTTGACATCCTTTCGCAACAATCTTGTCAGCGGGGTAGCTATCATGAAAAATCCCTCTACAAATCATCTATAATATCCGGCAAGACCAAGAAAACTTCTAACTTCTGATACATTTGCAGGAGGCTTCCAATCAACAATAGTTGAAATCTTGCTTGAATCAACCCTGATACCTTCACCTGAGACAATATGTCCAAGAAAACCAACTTCTCGCAACCAGAACTCACTTTTGCTGAACTTGGCATACAACTGATTATCTCTCAGAATCTATAAAACTATCCTCAAATGCTCTGCATGCTCAGTCTCATTATGAGAATAAATCAAGATATCATCAATGAACACAATTACAAACTTATCCAAGTACGGTCTGAAAATTTGATTCATTAAGTCCATGAAAATGGCAGGAGCATTAGTTAAGCCAAATGACATCACAAGGAACTCATAATGACCATACCTAGTCTGGAAAGTAGTCTTCGGGACATCTGACTCTTTAACTCGCAACTGATAGTATCTGGATCTCAAATCTATCTTGGAGAACACAGTGGCTCCCTTCAATTGATCAAAAAAATCATCAATTCTAGGTAGTGGATACTTGTTTTTTGCTGTTACCTTGTTAAGCTGCCTATAATCTATGCACAATCTCATCGATCCGTCTTTCTTTTTCACAAATAGCACTGGTGCACCCCATGGTGAACTATTGGGTCTTGCAAAGCCTTTATCTGTTAATCACTGCAACTGAGCTTTCAATTTTTTCAATTCCAACGAGCTATTCTATAAGGAGTAATAGAAATAGGTGTTGTACCCGGAATCAACTCAATATCAAACTCAACTTCTTTAACAAGAGGAAAACTTGGTAGTTCTTTCGGAAACACATCGGGAAACTCACATACCACAGGCACTGATTCAATTTTCAATTCTAAATCTTTAGTGTTCAACACAAAAGAAAGATAAGCTTCATAGCCTTTTCTCAAACATTTTTGAGCAGACATAACAGAAATCATGGCAAATGAACTATCTGACTCTTCTGAATTAACCTGAAGAATTTCACCATTTTCACATTTCAATTTAATGAATTTCTTTCCACAATTCACTACCACATCATGTGTAATCAACCAATCCATACCAAGAATCACATCAAACTCTTAAATGGCAATAGCATGAGATCGGCCGGAAAACAGTAGCCTCTAATCATCAAAGGGCAATTTCTACATACTTTATCTACTAATACATGCTTGCCTAATGGATTCGATACTTTAATCACAAATTTTGTAGATTCTATAGGCATACTCATACTAGGCATCAATTTCATGCAAACATATGAATGGGTTGAACCCGGATCAATCAAAGCAATAACTCTAGTATCATGGAGAGAAAATGTACCCATAATCACATCAGGGGAGGATGCCTCTTCGCGAGCACGGATAGCATAGGTCCTCGCAGGTGCTCTAACATTTAGGCCTCACTGTTGAATCTCTAGATACACCTTTATTACTTGCCTCAGCTCTCGGATTTCTCAGCGGTCTGCCTCTAACAGGAGCGTTGCCTGATCTTACACTTGGTATTGATTCCCTTTTAATCATCTCGGGACACTCCTGAATAAAATGGTCTGGTGCACCACATCGGAAACAACCTGTCTCAGTTGCTCGACACTGATCTGGGTAACGTCGACCACATCGGGGACACTCTGGTCTATCAGGCTGAACACTACCAACACTTGCAATCGAAGTGGTCTGAGCTTTCAGACTCATAAATCTTCTGCCTCTATTTCAGGTAGAATATCAAGCTGAAAAATTAGATCTAGTGGAGAATTCTCTAGGCCTCTTGGGTGTAGACTGAAATGACTTGCTCATTAGTCTTTTCTTCATGTCTTGCATCTCAATTTCAACTTTTCCCTTTCTTTTTAATAGCTCCTCTGCCTTACAGGCTCTCTCAACTAGGACAACAAACTTTTTTATTTCTAGGACACCAACCGACAATCGGATATCATCATTAAGCCCTTAAACCTTTTGCATATAATAGTCATGAGTGATGGCTTATTTTGGTATGTTTGGTATGAATATGGTTATGATTTTATAGTTGCTCAAATGGTTAGTTGATTTGTGGAGTATAAATGCTTGAGAAATGCCTTGATGAGGTATGATTTTAGGTGATGTGTTGGTTATTTATAAGGAAGTTATGTGTCTGTGAATTATGGTAAATGAACTATATAGATTAATATTGTTTTGGCATGTATTTGGTTAAGTAAATGGTAGTGATTTGAGATTTGGAACAGATGAAATTATAATGGTATGAATTGTGCATTTGGTTGACGATTTTGGCTGCCTAATTGTATGATGAGAGCATGAATAAGGGTGGCAAATTGGCCTTGCAAATGGCCTATTTTTGTAACAGCCCGATTTAGACCCTATTCAGAACGGTGGTTTTGGGACCACAAATTCGAGTAACAAAAATATTTAAAAATTATTTTCTGTGTTTATTATGTGTAAATTTATGTGTGTGAAAATTTCATTCGAAAATTTTATCGTTTAAGTGCCTGATTTAATAAAAGGGCTTAATCGCGTAAAATGAAAATTTGATGGTTTAATTTGTAATGGCTGAATTGTGGTTGTCTTTATAATTTGAAGTGTTTAAGTTGTAATTAGACTATATTAAAGGTGATGGACGGTTGTGACCTTATTTTATAATGGTTACATATTAATTAATAAAGGTTAAAAATGGTAAATGGTAAATATGTTAACATAATAAAACATATAATAAAATATCATGCATTCATCTTTTATTTGCATGATCGAATGTTAAAGAAAAGAGAAATAAATAAGGTTTTCAAAGTTTCAACCAAGGTCTTGATTAAGGTATGTAACTAGCTTAGTTTTTGATAATTTTTACGTTTTTGAGATCGTTGCAGTGAAACGTACAAAGCCCATGCTTGAATTTTTTATTTTGATGAATATTTTGAGTTATGCCATTGATGAATAATTGAGATTTGTGATGTTAGTTGATGACTTATGAAAGATATGTTTTGGATTAATATGTTTAGTATTGGAATTTTTGATGAATTTGAGTAATTAAGGCTAAATTGCAAAAATAATAAATTGAGGGACTAAAATGTGAAATAAATGAAATGCATGGACTTGTATGAACATAAGAAACATTCTACTTAAGCATAGTGTATTCAAATTTTGGATGTTTTGTGTGTTGTGCAATTTGGACTAATTTGTAAAATGTGTGAAATGTCAGGGGTAAAATGGTAATTTTCCCATTTATGTGTTTTTGGACTAAATTGAATGGAATTATGTTTGAATGATTTTAATTTGAATATGTTTAGTTCAAGAACTAAAGAAATTAGATTTGGATCGGGGGAAAACCAAAGTTGTCAAATAATCGTTCCGTTCTAATTATCATTGTACGATGTAAGTTTATAAGCAAATAGATGTTGTCAATTTTAAATAAATACGAGTTTTATATGCAGAAATGAACTATGTGAAAGTATATATGTGGTAGCCGAATATGAATATGCTTGGGGGCTATGTTTACGAATTCGATTCGACCGAGTTACGAGTCCGAAAGCCCAGTACGAACCTTAGGAATAGCTAGGTTACATATGTCATGACATAGGATTTTCGATATGTGTTCTCGTGTAAGACCATGTCTGGGACGTTGGCATCGATATGTGATTACGTGTAAACCATGTTTGGGACATCGGCATTGTATTTGATTCGTTTAAGACCCTGTTTGGGACAGTGGAATCGATATGTGATTACATGTAAGACCACGTCTGGGACGTTGGCATTGTACGATATGTGTGATTATCCGAGTATCCTATTCAATTCTGAATGGTTCAACAGGAAATGATAAGTTATGATCGAATATGTAATCGACCTAAAGTGATTAGGTATGTGATAGGTAAATTGCCTATTTGAAAATAAGGTAAGTTGACTATTTGATATGTGATACAAATTATATATGATGAAAATGAAAATATGTGTATATGAAAAGTATATTTGGTCAAATGTTATGTATAAGTGATATCATATTTGTGATCTATGTGCAAACATATATGAATGGTTATATTCAACCTTATGACTACAAATTATAAATATACATGAGATGATTCATGAGATACAATCTTGATTATGTATATTTGATTGAGTATAGGTTGTTTCGGCCTAATGATATATGTATGAAATAGTAAAAGTGTGAAATACATGTTTATACTAAAGGTTAATTGTGCATTCGATTATGTGATAATTAAATGCAAATGATGTTTTAATGAAATGCGAAATTATGTATAAGACATGTATAATTTAGTAATTTATCTGCTTATGACTTACTAAGCTATGATAGCTTACTGTGTGTGTATGTTTGCCTCTGTTTTATAGATTTTGGAGACTAGTTACGACCTCGAGGATCGTCAGCAAAGTCTAACACACTATCAACTGCTTTCGGTATTTTTATAAGCTGAATTTTGAACCTATGGCATGTATAGGCTAGATTATATTTTGATATGTTTGATTTTGGTATGTGTATATATATATAAGCCATGCGAAAATGGCTTGTTTATTTTGTTAAGTTCGGTTTCAAGGTTTGATCAAATTATGGTTATTTTTGGTTGTGGTTTTGGTGATTCGGCTATGGTTTATACATAGATAAATATATGTGAACTTTGTTGATATGCTTTGTTAAGGTGTTATTATGTGATTTGGTATTAAAGTATATTCGATTATGGCATATAGGTGATATTATGGTTGGATATATGGTTGAGTAAAATGCTTAATGAATGGTTGTAGCTTGATCATGTTCAAAGGTAATGTGTATTTTAATGATATATGATATGCGTGAGATATGCTTGATATCATGGATGGACGTATTCGGCAATTGAGATTGAAAATGGATTATTATGTGAAATGTTGTAATTGTTTATTGATTTTTCATAGATATGTGGTTAATTGAGTAGGTAAAAATGCTAAATGAGTTATTGATTATGGAATGGTCATTTAGGTTGGAAATGCAAGTATTTAAGTTGAATAAATGGTATATTATGAATTGAATATAAATTTTGGCTATATATATATGTGCATAACTGAATTTGTATTCAATGAATTGGTCTTATGTATGACCTTTGATACATTGCAAGAAAGGTGATATTAACATGTTTAGATTCGGCTTTGATACTTTATAGCATTAGACAAGTGTTTGCTATGTTATATGTATATACACATATTTGTGATGTGTTTGATGTGAAATGCAAATTATGATTGACATATTGGTTTGGTTATATGAAATGTTTCATGCATGTAAAGTAATAGAGTAAAATGAAAGTAGACATTGAATGAAGCATATGTATTCAAAATGTTTTAATATTCGGCTATTGCATTGGAAATTGATCATATAAATAGTAATTCATGCTATAAGATAACAAAATGGTTATATGCGAATTTAATAAAATTGTTTTGTGCTTTGTGTATTAATGATTAAGTATATTATAAAAGAATTAGTGTATCGTAATTCATTTTGTAGTCATTGTAAAGATTTAACTTGTCTTTTGGCTTAATAATTTAATATAATGACTTAGATATTAGGCATGCAAAATGGTTCACGTTTTTATGTACCATGCGCATAAAACTATAGTAATAGAACTAATATTGATTTCTTTGGAAGATATGTTAGTGCAGTTTATGTTATAAGCTTATAAGTCATGATTCAAGAATTGTTAAACTGAAGTTACAAATGTATGCCTTTGAATATGATCTAAGTGATTATGTGAATGTATGAAAGTTGTATCTTTTTCGGTAATGCCTCGTAACCCTATTTCGGCGATGGATATGGGTTAGGGGTGTTACAATTTTTGTCCAGACGGGCAGAGACACGGGCGTGTGTCTTAGCCGTGTGTGACACACAATCATGTTACACGATCGTGTGTCCTCTGGTGATGAAATTGAATTGAAGTCAGTATGCTCCACACGATCTCTCACACAGGCGTGTAACTGGCCATATGGTACAAGTCAGTATACTCCCTAATTGGCACATGGCCTAGCACACGGGTGTGTGACTTGGCCATGTTGCATAAGTTAGTATACCTTACAGTTTTGGCACGACCTAGCACATGGCCTGGCACACGAGCGTTTGTGGCCTCTTCGAAGGGCACATAGGTTAGACACACGGGCGTGTGGTTGGCCATGTGACCTAAGTCAGTTTGTATGCCCTGTTTTCACACGGCCTGAGACAAGGGCGTGTCTGGAGCGGTGTGAGGCACACAGCCTGTTCACATAGGCGTGTGACCCTTGTATGGTTGAAATTTTTCTAAGTTCCCAAAATTTTCATATGTTATCGGTTTAGTCCCGAACCATTTCTAAAGCATGTTTAAAGCCCTGTAGGCTCTTATAAAGGACAATATGATTATGTTGAATGATTTATGAGAATGAATGCTTTATTTTTGATAAATGTATGCTAAATGTTATGAATTGATTGGTAATACCTTGTAACCCTACTCCGGCAACGGATACGGGTTAGGAGTGTTACAAAACGAGTATAGAATGAGATGACTTTTGATTCTGATTTCTATTATTATTACTCTGAGATAGAGTTCGTGCAATGAATTATCCAGAGCTTATGCAAAAAATGGTGTACAAGATTCAATAGTAGCTCGTTTGTTCATTCCGAGAGTAATTCAGATCTTTGACGATATGCTCCGACACTGTGTTTCAGAGTTCAAAGGTGACTGGGAAGAGATATACGGGATGGAATTGATTGGTGATTCTGAGGAAAAAGGTGAAAGTGATTCATGAAAGTTGAAAGCAAATTCAGACTAACATAAGTAGTATAAAGATTTGAAAATTAAAGATATTGGATTTCAGATCGATGACAGAGTGCTTTTGGAAGTATTGCCCTCGAAGAGGACTCTTTGATGAGGTTGAGGAGACTACGAGAGCGTTACCCTAATCTTTTTCTGGTAAGATTTTCGAGGACGAAAATCCCTAATGGGGGAGAGTTGTAACAACCCGATTTTGGGTCCAGTCAGAACAGTGGTTTTGGGACCACAAATTTGACATAGAAAAATTTATTTTTATTATTTTTTATGGTCTACAATTTTATGGAATGATTTCGTGAAAATTTCGTTAAAAAATTATGACGTTTGGGCACTCAATTTGGTCAAAAGGACTAAATTGCAAAAAGTGCAAAACTTGAGTTCTATAAGCTAAAGGTGTCTAATTGTTATAAAATTTTAATTTGTAATTAGACCATTGGTTAAGTTTTTGGACAAAAAATGGACATGGTTAGGTATGTTTTTAAAGTTTTTCATTAAGGGCATTTTGGTAATTTGGTAATTAAATGAATTAAAAAGCCAAATTAAAAACCAATTTTGCTCATCTTCTACCCCATGGCCGAATGTACCAAGAAGAAACCATGGCTAGGGTTTTCAAGCTTCCAAGCTCGATTGTAAGTCCGTTATAGCCCCGTTTTTAGTGATTTTTATGTTTTTGTAATCCTCGTAACATGATCTGTCTATTTCTACCATTAATTTAAGACATAATCAAAGTATAAAATTTTATCCATGATGGATATTTATGTATTTTGATGTTTAATGGTAGAAAATGCATGTTAGCTGTTTGATAAACGACTTTTGCTAAGTAATTTTCGTTGAAAATGCCTAAAAAGGACTTATTTGTAAAAAGTTGTAAAGTAGGTGTTAAAATGAGAATAAAAGAAAAATGTGGGCTGCTATAAGCATGTATAAGGTTCACAAGGCATGGGTATTGAAGAAATTGAGTATATTTCGTTTTAAGAGCCTAGGGACTAAATTGTAAAAATACAAAACGTTTGGGGCAAAAATTTAATTTTTTCCATAATGTGATTTTGGGCTGATTTGAATAGTATAATGATTAAATAAGTTAAATGTGATATTATAGATCAAGAAAAATGAGGTTCAGAATTAGGACAGGGGAAAACGTGTATTTGACGGTTAGGTCCTTTTCACCATTTTGATGTCGAGGTAAGTTCGTATGTTTAATAAGTATTAAATTATATATGTATAAATGCTTGATTGATATAATTGTGGTAAATGCTATATTATTGAAATGAAATGTGAATGCTATTGAGTACGATACTACGGAAATGACTGATAGAGATTCGATACAGAGAAAGTCTCGGTTGAACCTTAGGAATAGATAGGATACAAATTTCATGACACTAGGGTTACTGAGATTCGTGTAAGACCATAGCTGGGCTGTTGGCATCAATACGAGGTACATGTAAGACCATATCTAGGATATGGCATTGGTATGGTACCATGTGTACGAGATTCTCGAGTATCCTTTAGTATTCCAAGTGGTTCAACGGGAAATTCAAGGGGTATGCCAAAGAAGAGAAAAAGTATGTAAATATTATGAATTGGTACAGGTATGTACGTAAAGTCTATATGCATTGACTTCATGAAATTGTGAGTTCATGATTTCCATGAGAATGATTTTGTGAAAACCTTGTGATTTTTGGCCTATACTTGTGACGTATGAAATTCATGATAAATTTGGTTGAGGATCATGTGGTTGGCTTCAGGGCCAAATTGAGCTATGATATTGCATGTTTTATTCACACAAGTTGTGATTTATCGGATATGAGAAAAAGAAATGATTGACATAATTGCCTATTAAAATGACTATGGAAGTATGGGAAGATATGAGCTTTAACAATTGAAAGATGTTAAAAATATATGCTTGAAAAGTGAACACTTATACTTAATGTGTATGTTTATTATGAGGTTCGAAATGATTGGTTGATTGTGGTAATCGATTATAATGGAGAGATTACGATTGTTAGGCTAAAATCTAGACATGTTAAATTATGCTTGCAAATTGATATAGCAAATAATGTGACTGAATAATTTATAACTACGAGGTTTATAGTAATTTATACTATTTTGTTTTGTGTTTATATTATACACATGGTAAATGATTGGTAAGAGTTGCTTATTATGTTCATACAAACTTACTAGGCTATATAGCTTACCCCCTTCCTTTCCCATGTTTTATAGTGTCGTCAAGCTAGCTCGAGTTGGATATCGCCGGAGATCCTATCACACTATCAAGCTATTATTTTGAGTATTGATAAATTCAAGTATTTTGAGTTATGGCATGTATAGGGACTTGGTTATTTTGTTCTATGCGTCATATGATTTTAGCCAATGTAATGACTTGTAATCGTCAAAGGCTTGTTTTGCTATTTGGCCATGTAAGTTGGCTTATAGTGGCAACATGGTTGTAAGCCTAAGTACATTCATATATATATGTCAATGTCTTTGGTGATATGATCATGGTATGCTTGGTGAATGTGAATTGTTTGGAAATGTTATTTATGGCATTAATGTGAAATGTTTAGTAATGTGGTCTATTGATGAGATGATAAATTTGTGTGTACAATAAGGTAACTAAAAGTAGTTAAATAAAGCCTAATAAAGGTGAAATTGACATGAATGATTTATGGCATGATAAATGTTATGTGTATGATAGATGTTGATATGGTACTGGTAAGTGATGGTCATAATTGTGAATGGTTTGGTTGCTATTACATGCTTGAATTTGTGTCATGAGATGTTGTGTGTATGTGTGAATAAGGGTGACAAATGGCTTGGTAAATAGCCTTATTATTGTCCACACGAGTAGACACACAACGTTTGTCTAGGCCGTTTGTGACCCATGATCAGCCCTATGGGCGTGTAATCTGGCCGTGTGTCCCCTGTACCTAAATTTGTTGCAGAACAGAATGTTCAGAATTGAGCACACGGGCAGAGACACGGGCGTGTGTCTCAGCCGTGTGAAGGACACGGCCTCGGGACACGAGTGTGTGTCTTGGTTGTGTGACTTCAATTTGTTCTTGGGTGACAAATAGAGAGTTACACGGGTTAAGGACACGGGCGTGTCCCAAGCCACACGGGCATATGACTCCTGTTTTAGCAAAAATTCTCTAAATGTCGTAAAAATTTTCTAAAGTTCTTAGTTTAATCTCGAACCGCTTCCAAAGCTTGTTTTGGGCCTCGTAGGCTCGTTTTAGGGACGATTTGATTGATTGTTAAAAAGTTTTAAGTTGGTGCCAAATTGACAACTTGGAATGTATGTTTGTTTGTGTTTACGTCCGACAATGCCTCGTACCCTATTCTAGTGTCGAATACGGGTAAGAGGTGTTACATTTTGGGACCATGAATCTGACGTAGAAAGATTTATTTTTACTATATTTTTATGGTCTATAGCTTTATGGAATGATTTTGTGAAAATTTCGTTAAAAAATTGTGACGTTTGAGCACTCAATTTAGTAAAAAGGACTAAATTGCAAAAAGTGCAAAACTTAAGTTCTATATGCTAAAGGTGTTTATTTGCTATGAGATTTTAAATTAGAGGTCCTTAGATGGTAATTAGACCATTTGTTAAGTTAGTGGACAAAAATGGACATGGAGTAAGAGAAATTTTAGTGTGTTAAGAAAAAGGCATTTTGGTCATTTCATAATTAAATGAATTAATAAGCAAAATAAAGCCAAAATCTGTTCATCTTCCAAGCTCGATTGTAAGTCCGTTCTTGCCCCGTTTTTAATGCTCTTTACATTTTTGAAGTCGTTGTAACTCGAGCTACCTATTTCTACCACTAATTTAAGAAATAATCAAAGTCTAAATTTTTACCCATGATAGATATTTGTGTATTTTGATGCCTAATGGTAGAAAATGTAAGTTTGGTGTTAGATAAACAAATTTTGTGAGGTGATTTTTGATGAAAATATAAAAAAGGACCTATTTGTAAAAGTTACAAAAATGAGTAGTAAAAGTGTGATTAACTAAAAAATATGGGTTGGTATGAGTATGAAAATGGTTTGGCTAGGCTTGGGTTTTGAAGAAATAGGAATTGTTTCTTTTTTCGAGCCCAGGGACTAAATTGTAAAAATGTGAAAAATTAGGGGCAAAAATATAATTTTTCCATAATATGATTCTTGGACTGAATTGAACAATATTTGTATTAAATGAGTTAAACTTGTTATTATAGATCAAGAAAAACGAGGTTCGAACCTAGATCAGGGGAAAAACAAAGTGTTGAACGATTTGGTCCCATTTCTACTATTTTTGTACCAAAATAAGTTCGTATGTAACTAATGCATTGTTATATTTATGTTTTAGATGCTTTAATGTTGTATGAATTGTGATTGACTCTTTGGACGTATTCAACAAAGTTCCGACAAGCGAGAATTTCCGGTTGAGCTTTAGGAATAGAATAGGCTACGAGTGACATGTCACTAGGAACCCATGTGTTTATGTGATCCGGGTGCTGGTCTTGTACCAGTGGCTAGGTATGCCGCCATATGTTGCGGATGCCTGATAGCTTGTGTGAGCAGCACTGTGTATGTAACGCCCCAAACTCGAGACTGTCGCCAGAGTCGAGCACAAGGTGTTAACGGACTTTATTCATTAATTAAACAGCACAAACAATTTATTTTAGAACTTCTAGACAAGCTGGATAACTGCATCATAGTCGCTTAAAAATTCATATCTTGAGTTACAAAACTTGAAATCCAATCCTGTAAATTTTATCTAAAACTAGACTCAAATATCTATGAAATAAATTTTTTCTAGAATTTTTGGTCATGCCAAATAGTACAGTTTATTAGTTAAAGTATCCCCTATTTTAGGGTTTGACTACTGTGACCCTTGTGTATTACGAATCGAATATCTCCCTGTACAGAGTTTCAATTATTATGACGTTTGTTTCTCATAAAACTAGACTCAATAAGGAATCTTTAAATATAAAGAATGACTTCTAATTATCTTTGTACAAGTTTTTGTGAATTTCCAAATTCAAAATAGGGGATCCAGAAATCGCTCTGGCCCTATTTCACAAAAATTTAAATATCTTATAAAATATAACTCATATATCTGTTTTGTTCCATCCATATGAAAATAGACTCATAAATTTTTAATTATATATCTCATTCACTATTTAAATCCATTTCTACTATTTTTAGTGATTTTCCAAATTCACGTCATTATTGCTGTCCGATACTGTTTTAAAGCTAATTTCACCTTTTTCATGATTTCCATGGAATAACTAGCATTTAGGCCTACATAACACCAAACATGTCCTTGATTAGCCATTCCAAAAGCTGATCATTATCAAGAATTTACATACCATTCATCAACCATATCATAAGATCATACACACAAAATGGCTACAATGCTATACATGCCATACTCAAAATGAAATGTCTAGTTATACCAAAATAATCCTCGTGATAGTGTGCCCGGACCTCCGACGTACTTTACGATCCCTGAGTTAGCTTGACAAAACTATAAAAGAAGGAAAGTAAAGGGGGTAAGCATTAAGCTTAGTAAGTTTGCATGCAAATAAATAACAACATTCATAAGAATTATCTTACTACTTGGCATGATACTACTTAATGCAACTTCATTAATTGTCATGGACATATTTTAAACTTCTTCACTTACTCACTTACTTAAATACTTACTTAATCAAATTTATTAATACATTTTACTTACTTTTTTCCTTATCAAGCATACATGAACATTATGTACTTACCTTTGCTCTTCTAGCATGAACTTGTCTTACCTTTTTAGTATAACTTGTCTTACCTTACCTTACCTTGATATTCTCTTTAAATTTTCCCGTTGAACCACTTGGAATACTAAGGATACACGGGTCCCTTACCATTGCCATGACTTGTCACGGTCTTACATGGTATCCTTTTGAAACTTACCATTGCCATGTCTTGACATGGTCTTACATGGTATCCTTGCCTTATGAACTCACCAATGCCATGCCTTGGCGTGGTCTTACATGGGACCTTTGCCTTATAGTAACTTATCAATGCCATGTCTTGACATGGTCTTACATGATTTCCTTGCCTTAAAAACCTTACCAATTGCCATGCCTTGGCATGGTCTTACATGGTATCCTTCAACCCTAATGTCATTACATTTGTATCCTACACATTCCTAAGGTTCAACTGAGACTTTCTGAAATTACTTCTCCGTCAATTCATGCTTGAGTCTTCTTTGAATAAGTTCATAAAATAAATTTACACATGCTGAAAATTAACAACATTAACATAAAATAACACAATATTGCATTTATTTACCGTAAACTTACCTCGAAACAAAATACGATCAACTATATCGATTTAGTCCACTATCTTTTTCTTTCCCCAGTCTAACCCTGGATTTTGTTCTTCTTGATCTATAATAAAAAAATTTAGCTTATTTAATACTCACATTTATTAAAACAGTCCTTGACCCAAACTTTGGCAAAATTACATTTTTGCCCCTAAACTTTTACATATTTACACTTTTTCCCCAAGGCTCGGAAATTAAACTTCATCCTATTTTCTTATGTTTTATGACATGCTGATAATTTTTCCCTTCTATGACAACATCAAATTCTCACTCTAACATGTACTTATGACTATTAGGTATTTTTACCGATTAAGCCCTTTTACTCGTTTTCACTTAAAAGCGAGTAGCACAAGTTGTCTAACATAATTTAAAACCTCATATCTATCATAAAACACCAAAATACAAAAATTTCACCTATGGGTATTTTTCCAAATATGAACCCTAGGTTGAATTGTTCCTAGCTTTAGCTAAATCGAGCTACTGGGATTTCAAAAACGTAAAGAACATTAAAAACGGGGCTTGGAATCACTTGCTATGGAGCTTGGAAGCTTGAAACAAACCCTAGCTATGGAGAACCCTTTAATTTTCGTCCTAATGAAGAAGATGAACATATTTTGCCATCTTTTTCCTTTTTTTAATCTTTTAATTACCAAATGACCAAAATACCCTTAATACCTTTCTTTGAAAATTTTCATGTACAAGCCTATTTTTGTCCAAAATTTTAGAAATTGGTCAAATTGATATTTAAGACCTCCTCATTAATATTCCAAAGTAATTTCATACTAAAAACTTCTAGAATGCAAGTTTTGCAAATTATTCGATTTAGTCCCTAAATTTCAAATTGGACCCTCTATCGATAAAATTTCTAAACGAAATTTTCACACAATCATGCAATCATGCCATAGACCATAAAATGCTAATAAAATAAGTTTTTCTTCCTCGAATTTTTGGTTTCGCAACCACTTTTCCGTTTCGGCCCTATTTTAGGATGTTACATTTCTCCCCCCTTTAGGGATTTTCGTCCCTGAAAATCTTACCTGTGAAGAGATTTGGATACTGTTTCACATAGCCTCTTCGGGCTCCCAAGTAGCCTCGTCTACCCCATGTCTATTCCATAGTAATTTCACAAGTGCAATACTTTTGTTCCTTAATTGCCTTACCTCTCGAGCTAGAATCTTTACCGGTTCTTCACCGTAAGTCATGTCTGGCTGAATCTCAACCTCTGTCTGAGAAATCACATGTGACGGATCTGAACGATAACGACGTAGCATAGACACATGAAATACATTATGAATCTTCTCTAACTCAATCGACAAAGCTAACCAATATGCTAATGGTACGACTCTTTCAATCACTTCAAACGGTCCAATAAAATGTGGACTTAGTTTGCCTTTCTTGCCAAATCTAAGAACTTTCTTCCACGGGGATACTTTCAAAAACACTTTGTCACCAACTTGATACCCAATCTCTTTTCTCGTCAAATCTGTATACGACTTTTGTCTGTCTAAAGCTGCTTTCAAGCAATCTCTGATGACTTTTACTTTCTCTTCTGTTTCCTTAACTAGATCAACCCCGTAAATCTGATTTTCCTTAAGCTCTGTCCAATACAAAGGTGTGCGACATTTACGTCCATAAAAAGCTTCATAAGGTGCCATTTTTAAACTCGACTGATAACTATTATTGTAGGCAAACTCTACTAATGGTAAATATTTTTCCCAATCGCCTGAAATTCCAAAGACACAAAGATCTAAGCATATCTTCAAGTACTGAATAACTCTCTCTCATCGACCGTCGGTTTGAGGATGGAAAGTCATACTAAAACTCAACTTTGTGCCCAAAGCCTCCTGTAATTTCTTCCAAAACCGTGAAGTAAATCTTGGATCTCTGTCTGAAATGATCGATAATGGTACCCCGTGTAGTCTGACTATCTCTGAAATATACAACTCAGCCAACTTGTCTAGTGAATAATCCATACGAACTGGGATAAAATGAGCCGACTTGTTAACTTATCAATCACAACCCATACTGCATCTTTATTTCTCGGTGTCAACGGTAATCCTGTCACAAAATCCATAGTAACTCGATCCCATTTCCACTCAGGGACTAGCACAGGCTGCAATAAACCTGAAGGTACCTGATGTTCAGCCTTTACCTGCTGACAGATCAAGCATCTAGAAACAAACTCTGAAATGTCCCTTTTCATTCCTACCCACCAGTACATTTTCTTCAAATCATTATACATCTTTGTACTACCTGGATGAATAGACAAAGAACTACTATGTGCTTCCTGTAAGATCTTTCGAATAAGCTCATGATTCTTCGGTATGCATACCTTGTTTCTGAACATCAAACAACCGTCAGAACTGATCTAAAAATCTGACTCTATATTCGACTCACACTGATCTCTTTTGGCTAACAACTCACTGTCATTTTTCTGAGCTTCACAAATTTCTTCAAGAAACATCGGTTTAGCTCTCAACTTAGCTAAGATAAAACCATCATCTGATAAGGCTAGACTGGTGTTCAAAGCTCTTAATGCAAACAAAGATTTCCTACTCAAAGCATCAGCAACAACGTTTGCCTTACCTGGGCGATAATCGATCACTAGCTCATAATCTTTAATTAACTCTAACAATTTTCTTTGCCTGAAATTCAAATCTTTTTGAGTCATCAAATATTTCAAACTTTTGTGATCAGTGAATATGTGGCACTTCTCACTGTACAAATGATGTCTCCAAATCTTCAGCGCAAAAACAATGGCAGCTAGCTCTAAATCATGTGTCGGATAGTTCTTCTCATGTGGCTTTAGCTGTCTAGAGGCATAAGCAATTACCTTCCCTTCCTGCATAAGTACACAACCAAGTCCATTCATGGACGCATCACTGTAAATCACAAACTCCTTACCTAGTTCTGGTTGTACTAAAATAGGAGCTTTAGTCAACAATGCTTTTAACTTGTCAAAACTCTGTTGACACTTCTCAGTCCATTCAAACTTGACGTCCTTTCACAGCAATCTTGTCAGCGAGGTAGCTATAATGGAAAGTCCCTCTACAAATCGTCCATAATATCTGGCAAGACCAAGAAAACTTCTAACTTCTGATACATTTCTAGGAGGCTTCCAATCAACAATGGCTGAAATCTTGCTCGGATCAACCTTGATACCTTCACCTGAGACAATATGTCCAAGAAAACCAACTTCTCGTAACCAGAACTCACTTTTGCTGAGCTTGGCATACAACTGATTATCTCTCAGAATTTGTAAAACTGTTCTCAAATGCTAGCATGCTCAGTCTCATCATGAGAATAAATCAAGATATCATCAATGAACACAAGTACAAACTTATCCAAGTACGGTCTAAAAATTCGGTTCATTAAGTCCATGAAAATGGCAGGAGCATTAGTTAAGCCAAATGGCATCACAAGGAACTCATAATGACCATACCTAGTCTGGAAAGCAGTCTTCAGGACATCTAACTCTTTAACTCGCAACTGATAGTATCCGGATCTCAAATATATCTTGGAGAACACAGTGGCTCTCTTCAATTGATCAAACAGATCATCAATTCTAGGCAATGGATACTTGTTCTTTACTGTTACCTTGTTAAGTTGCCAATAATCTATGCACAATCTCATCGATCCGTCTTTCTTTTTCACAAATAGCACTAGTGCACCCCATGGTGAACTACTGGGTCTTACAAAACCTTTATCTGTTAATTCCTGCAACTAAGCTTTCAATTCTTTCAATTCCAATGGGGCCATTCTATAAGGAGCAATAGAAATGAGCGTGGTACCTGGAATCAACTCAATACCAAGCTTAACTTCTCTAACAGGAGGCAAACCTGGTAGTTCTTCCGGAAACACATCGGGAAACTCACATACCACGTATTAATCGATTCAATTTTCAATTCTGGATCTTTAGTGTTCAACACAAAAGCAAGATAAGCTTCATACCCTTTTCTCAAACATTTTTGAGCAGACATAATAGAAATTATGGCAAATGAACTATCTGACTCTTCTGAATTAACCCGAAGAATTTTATTATTTTCACACTTCAACTAAATGAATTTCTTTCCACAATTCACTATCACATCATGTGTAGTCAACCAATCCATACCAAGAATCCCATCAAACTCATCAAATGGCAATAGCATGAGATCGGCCGGAAAACAGTAGCCTCTAATCATCAAAGGGCAATTTCTACATACTTTATCTACTAATACATGCTTGCCTAATGGATTCGATACTTTAATCACAAATTCTGTAGATTCTATAAGCATACTCATACTAGGCATCAATTTCATGCAAACATATAAATAGGTTGAACCCGGATCAATCAAAGCAATAACTCTAGTATCATGGAGAGAAAATATACCCGTAATCACATCGGGGGAGGATGCCTCTTCGCGAGCACGGATAGCATAAGTCCTCGCAGGTGCTCTAACATCTGGCCTCACTGCTAAATCTCTAGATGCACCTCTATTATTTTCCCCAGCTCCCAGATTTCTTAGTGGTCTGCCTCTAACTGGAGCTTTTCCTGATCTTACACTCGGTATTGCTTCCCTTTTAATCATCTCAGGACACTCCCGAATAAAATGGTCTGGTGCACCACATCGGAAACAACCTGTCTCAGTTGCTCGACATTGACCTGGGTGACGTCAACCACATCGGGGACACTCTGGTGTATCAGGCTGAACATTGCCAACACTTACAATCGAAGTGGTCTGAGCTTTCAGACTCATAAATCTTCTGCCTCTGTTTCGGCTAGAATATCCAACCGAAAAATTAGATCTAATGGAGAACTCTCTAGGCCTCTTGGATGTAGACTGAAATGACTTGCTCATTAGTCTTTTCTTCGTGTCTTGCGTCTCAATTTCAACTTTGCTCTTTCTTTTTAATAGCTCCTCTGCCTTACAGGCTCTCTCAACTAGGATAACAAAATCTTTTATTTCTAGGACACCAACAGACAATCGGATATCATCATTAAGCCCATCCTCAAATCTTTTGCACATAATAGCCTCTGTAGACACACACTCTCGAGCATAATTGCTGAGTCTAACAAACTCGTGCTCATATTCAGTAACTATTATATTGCCCTATTTCAACTCTAGAAATTCTTTTCTTTTCTGGTCAACAAGCCTCTGACTAATGTACTTTTTATGGAATTCCTCCTGAAAGAAATCCCAAGTGACTCTCTCTTTCGGTACAACTGATACAAGTGTCTTCCACCAATGGTAGGCTAAATCTCTAAGAAGTGATACAACACATTTCATACATTCCTCAGGTGTGCAGGATAACTCATCAAAGACCCTGATAGTATTGTCGAGCCAAAATTCTGCCTTTTCTACATCATCATCTTTTGTAGCTTAAAACTCTTCGGCTCCTTGTTTTTTGATTTTATCAACTGGTTGTTTTTCTCTTATAACTGTACCTGTGACTGGGGGAGCTACTGGGTGGTCTGATGATCATGAGGGGGTGGAGGTCTAACAACCGGATTCGTACGAACGAACTACGCAAACAATTCATTCATAGCTTGGAAGAAGGCTTCTCGAGCCCCTCCTCCCTAAATAACTGTAACGGAAATTTCACTACTATTTGGTGGCACCGCCCCTTCTACAGAAGCTAGCGCGTTACTCTCTAAATCATCTGCACCAGCTTGTTCAGGATCCATAACTATAAAAGAAAGCATTTTAAAATCGTCAGGAGTCGTCACACTATCAACATATAAGTATGGCATGTATAGCTAAACTCTTACTCATACTAAATATTTTGAGAACCGACTAAAATTTGGCTCTGATACCAATAAATGTAACACCCCTTACCCAAGACCGTCGCTGGAGTCGAGCACGAGGTGTTACCAGACTTAGCTTACTAATTCGGGACATAAAAATTTGCTTTTAAAATTAATTTAGTTTCATTCATTCAATATGTCCTTAAAAAGGGTCCTCGAGAACCTAAAACATGAAATTAAAATGGTTCGGGAACAAACCAAAATCAATAAAATTTTTTCGATCACTTAAACAAATCAAAATAATTTATTTCATCTTTTATAAATAAACTATCCATCTGCGTCATAGTCACTAAATAAATCATAACTCGAGTTACGAAACTCAAAATCCAAATCCATAAATTTTCTATGAAACTAGACTCATATATCTTCTTATTAAATTTTTTTTCAGAATTTTTGGTCTAGCCAATTAGTACAGTTTATTAGTTAAAGTTTCCACTGTTTCAGTGTTCAGTTGCTCTGACCTTTGTTCACTACAAATTAATTTTCTCCCTATAGAAAATTAAAATAACCATGCCGTTTATTTCATTTAAAAGTAGGCTTAACAAGGAATCTATACATATAAATTATAACTCCTAATTATTTTTTATTACAATTTTTAGTGAATTTCTAAAGTCAGAACAGGGTATTCAGAAATCACTCTAACCCTATCTCACTAAAATTTAAATATCTCATAAAATACAACTCCTTTATTTACTCTGTTTCTTTCATATGAAAATAGACTCAATAATATTTAATTCTATGTCTTATTCACTATCTAAATTCATTTCTACTATTTTTAGTGATTTTCCAAATTCAAGTCATTATTGCTGTCTGATACTGTTTTAAAGCTAATTTCACCTTTTTCATGATTTCCATAGAATAACTAGCATTTAGGCATACATAACACCAAACATGTCCTTGATTAGCCATTCCAATAGCTAATCATTATTAAGCATTTACATACCATTCATTAGCCATATCATAAGATCATACACACAAAATGGCTACGATGCTATACATGCCATACTCAAAATGAAACATCTAGTTATACCAAAATAATCCTTGTGATAGTGTGCCGGACCTCCGACGTACTTTACGATCCCCGAGTTAGCTTGAAAAAACTATAAAAAGAAGGAAAATAAAGGGAATAGGAATTAAGCTTAGTAAGTTTGCATGCAAATAAATAACAACATTCGTAAGAATTATCTTACTACTTGGCATGATACTACTTAATGCAACTTCATTAATTGTCATAGACATATTTTATACTTCTTCACTTACTCACTTACTTAAATACTTACTTAATCAAATTTATTAATACATTTTGCTTAAATTTTTCCTTATCAAGCATACATGAACATTATATAATTACCTTTGCTCTTCTAGCATGAACTTGTCTTACCTTTTTAGCATAACTCGTCTTACCTTACCTTACCTTGATATTCTCTTTAAATTTTTCCCGTTGAACCATTCGGAATACTAAGTATACACGGGTACCTTACCATTGCCATGACTTGTCATGGTCTTACGTGGTTTCCTTTTGAAACTTACCATTGCCATGTCTTGACATGGTCTTACATGGTATCCTTGCCTTATGAACTCACCAATGCCATGCCTTGGCATGGTCTTACATGGGACCTTTTCCTTATAGTAACTTATCAATGCCATGTCTTGACATGGTCTTACATGATTTCCTTGCCTTAGAAACCTCACCAATTGCCATGCCTTGGCATGGTCTTACATGGTATCCTTAAACCCTAATGTCATGACATTTGTATCTTACACATTCCTAAGGTTCAACCGGGACTTTTTGATATTACTTCTCTGTCAATTCATGCTTGAGTATTCTTTGAATAATTTCATAAAATAAATATACACATGCTGGAAATTAACAACATTAACATAAAATAATAGAATATTGCATTTATTTACCACAAACTTACCTCGAAACAAAATACGATCAACTATATCGATTTAGTCCACTGTCTTTTTCTTTCCCCGATCTAACTCTGAATTTTGTTCTTCTTGATCTATAATAAAAAATTTAGCTTATTTAATACTCACATTTATTAAAACAGTCCTTGACTCAAACTTTGGTAAAATTACATTTGTACCCCTAAATTTTTACATATTTACACTTTTCCCTAAGGCTCAGAAATTAAAATTCATCCTATTTTCTTATGTTTTATGACATGTTGATCATTTTTCCTTTCTATGGAAACATCAAATTCTCACTCTAACATGTACTTATGAATATTAGGTATTTTTACCGATTATGTCGTTTTACTCGTTTTCACGTAAAATTGCTTAGCAAAAGTTGTTTAACACAATTTCAAGCTCCATATTCTACCATAAAACATCAAAATAAACACATTTCACCTATGAGTATTTTTCCAAATATAAACCCTAGGTTAAATTATTGGTAGAATAAGCTTAATCAAGTTACCCAGACTCCAAAAAGGTAAAGAACATTAAAAACAGGGATAAAACGGACTTACAATCGAGCTTGAAAGCTTGAAAAACCCTAGATATGTCTTCCTCATGTGAAATTCAGCCAAGGGGTTGAAGATGGACAAAAATTGGCTTTTAATTTTGTTTTTAATTCATTTTAATAACTAAATGACCAAAATGCTCTTAATTAAAAACTATGGTGTTTTATCTTCCTTTAGGTATTTTTGTCCAAAATAGTATAATGGTGTAATTGCTATCCAAGGACCTCCACTTTAAAAACCCATTACTCACAAGTACTTAGTACCTTTGTGAACTAGAACACACATTTTACAACTTTTGCAATTTAGTCCTAGATACCAAATTGAACCCTCTATCGATAAAATTTCTAAACGAAATTTTCACAAAATCATGAAATCATGCCATAGACCTTAAAATGATAATAAAATAAATTTTTATACCTTAGATTTGTAGTTTCAAAACCACTATTCTGTTTAGGCCCTATTTCAGGATGTTATAGCTCCGTATAGAATGGCTCCGACCGGACGAAAAGAATTAAAGTCTCAGTTGCAAAAGTTGACAGATAGAGGGTTTGCTAGACCAAGTTTTTCACCTTGGGGTGCACCAGTTCTGTTTGTAAAAAAGAAAGATGGCACGATGAGAATGTGCATAGATTATCGTCAATTGAACAAAGTGACTATTGAGAATAAATACCCTTTGCCCCAGATTGATAATTTGTTTAATCAATTGAAAGGAGCTACTATATTTTCGAAGACAGATTTGAGATCAGGCTATTATTAGTTACGATTGAACGATTCAGACATTCCAAAAACTGTATTCAGAATGAGGTACGACCACTATGAATTCTTAGTTATGCCTTTCGGATTAACAAATGCACCTGCTATCTTTATGGATTTGATGACAAAAAATTTTAGACTGTATTTAGATTTATTTGTTGTAATATTCATTGATGACATATTGATTTCTTTGAGTGATGAATCCGAGCATGCCGAGCATCTGAGAATAGTGCTACAAATTTTGCGTGATAAGCAATTGTATGCGAAGTTTAGCAAATGTGAATTCTGGTTACGAGAAGTCAATTTTCTGGGCCATATTGTATCAACATCAGGTATCCGAGTTGATCCAAGTAAAATTTCGGCTATTTTGGATTGGGAGCCTTCGAGGAATGTCTCCGAAGTCTGTAATTTTTTAGGACTTGCTAGTTATTATAGACGGTTTGTAAAAGCTTTTCTATGATTGGAACTCTATTAAAGAAACTACTTCAAAAAGATGTGAAAATTGAATGGTCTGAAAAGTGTTAGAAAAGCTTTGATCAGTTAAAAGCCCTATTGAATGAAGCTCTGATATTAGTACAACCCGAATCGGGTAAAGAATTTGTGATCTATAGTGATGCTTCGTTTAACGGTCTGGGATGTGTTTTGATATAGGAAGGCAAAGTCATTGCTTATACTTCAAGACAGTTAAAGTCACATGAAAAGAACTATCTGGCGCACGACCTTGAGTTAGCTGTGATTGTGTTTGCTTTGAAGATTTGGCGCCACTATCTTTTTGGTGAGAAATGTCACGTATATTCTGATCATAAGAGTTTGGAATATCTGATGACTCAGAAAGATTTGAATCTGCAACAGGGAAGATGGGTGAAACTGTTAAAAGTCTATGAGCCTGTGATTGATTATCATACGGGAAAAGCAAACGTTGTTGCTGATGCTTTGAGTCAAAAATCACTGTTTGCATTGCCTGCGATGAATGCTCAATTGGTTATGTCTAATGATGGTTCGGTATTAGCTAAATTGAAAGCGAGACCATTGTTTTTACAATAGATTATTGAAGCTCAGAAGGTTGATAATGAGTTTTTAGCAAAATGGGCTTAGTGTAATTTAGATTCTGATTCAAAATTCAGAGTTGATAAAGAAAATTGTCTAAGATTCCGAGATCAAATTTGTGTTTCGAGAAATCCAAAATTGATTCAGATGATTTTGAACAAAGCTCACAACAGTTGTTTATCTATACATCAGGGTAGTACAAAAATGTATAATGATCTAAAACATCTTTATTGGTGGCCTAGTATGAAGCGTGATATCTCTGAATTTTTTGCAAAATGCTTAATCTATCAGCAAGTTAAAGCTGAACATCAAGTGCCATATGATTTGTTACAACCGATTATGGTTTCGGAATAGAAGTAGGATAGTGACAATGGACTTTATTTCGGGTTTGCCGCTATCTCCGAGAAAGAAAGATGCAATCTGGGTTGTAGTTGATCAATTGACGAAATTAGCTCATTCTATTCCAGTACGATCTGATTACTCACTTGATAAGTTAGCTGAGTTATACATTACCGATATTGTGAGATTGCATGGTGTGCCATTATCTATTGTATCAGATAGAGATCCGAGATTTAGTTCGCGATTTTGGAAGAAATTACAAGATGCTTTGGGTACAAAATTACACTTCAATACTACTTTTCACCCGCAAAGGGATGGTTAATCCGAGCGGAGTATTAAATTTCTCGAGGATATGTTGAGATGTTGCATTCTTGAGTTTGAAGGTACAGGGGTACAATATTTGCCTTTGATTGAATTCGTTTATAATAACAGTTTTCAATCGAGCATTAAAATGGCACCGTACCAAGTCTTATATGGTCGCAAATGCTGTACACCTTTGTATTGGACTGAGCTAAGTGAGAATAAGATACACGGGGTTGACTTGATAAAAGAGACTGAACAAAAAGTAAAAGTGATCTGAGATAGTTTGAAAGCAGCTTCTGATCGACATAAATCATATTCAAATTTGAAATGAAAAGACATTGAATTTGAAATCGATGACAAAGTGTTTCTGAAAGTATCCCCGCGGAAGAAAATACTCTGATTTGGCAGAAAAGGCAAATTGAGTCCGGGATACATTGGACCGTATGAGATTATTGAGAGTATCAGGCCAGTTGCTTATAGATTATTATTGCCATCTGAGCTAGAAAATATTCATAATGTGTTTCACATATCGATGCTCCGACGATGCAGATCCGATCCTTTACATGTGATTCCTCCGTCTGAGATTGAGATTCAGTCTGATATAACTTACGACGAAAAATCGATCCGTATTTTAGCTCGATAGGTTAAAGAATTGTGAAATAAGAAAATTCCGTTAGTAAAAGTAATGTGGTATCGACACGATGTTGAAGAGGCTACGTGGGAGCCTAAAGATGTTATAAGACAATAATTTTCGAATTTGTTCAATGGTAAGATTTTCGGGGACGAAAATCCCTAAGGGGGAGAATTGTAACAGTCCGATTTAGACCCTAGTCAGAATAGTGGTTTCGAGGCCACAAATCTGAGTTAGAAAAATATTTAATATTATTTTTCGTGTTTAAAATATGTGAATTGACATGTGTGAAAGTTTCGTATGAAAATTCGATAAATTGTGTGCTTAATTTGATAAAAGGACCTAATCGCGTAAAATGTAAAAGTGACCTTCTATTTGTTAAAGTGCTTATTTGACATGTCTTTGTAAATGAAAGGTCCTTATGTTGATATTTGACCATTGTAAGCTTGAGTGGATAGTTATGGCCTTTTATATTAATGTTATAAATGTTTATTATTAAGGGTAAATTTGGTATTTGGTAATTAAAGCTATATTAATAAAATAAAAAGCATGAAATTAGCCATTTGTTCATGCTATTGCCGAAAATACAAAAGGAAAAGAAAAAAATACAAGCTAGGGTTTGGCTACTTATTTTGGTGATTAAGGTATGGTTTTTGATCCATTTTCGATAATTTCTACATTTTTGTGATCGTTGCTTAGTATACTATCAAGCCCATGTCTCAATTTCTAATTTAGTTGATGATTTTGAAATATGCCATTGATGAAATTGTGAGCTTTGTGAAGTTAGTTGATAGAAATTGAAAGATATATATTGGGTTGATATATTTTGTATTTGATTTTTTTGATAAATTTGAGTAATTTGGACTAAATTGTGAAATTCGTAAATTGAAGGACTAAGATGTGAAATAAATGAAACATATAGGCTTGTATGAGCTATAGGAATATTCGGCCAAGCATATGTCTAAAGAAATTTTGTGTATTTTGTGATTTTATGAATTAGGGACTAAATTGTTAAAATGTGATAATGTGAGGGCTAATTTGTAAAATGCCCTAAATGTGTGTTTTTGGATTGACTTGAATGAATGTGAGTTTGAATAAGTTAAATTTGAATTTATATAGATCAAGAATTAAAGAAAACAAAATTAGATCGGGGAAAGTCGAAAGTCATTGAGTAGCCAATTTCGTTTATCCGAATCCGCACGAGGTAAGTCGATATACAAATAAATGTGTTTTGAATTGAAATATTACTGCAAATATGATATTGAACATTGATGAATGGTTAAATGAGTTGAGCATGAGACATCTGAAAAAGTATCGATAAAGTTCCGACGTCTGAAAAGCCTAGTACGAACCTTAGGAATAGTTAGGATACATATGTCATGACATAGGATCCGATATGTGTTTTCGTGTAAGACCATGTCTGGGACATTGGCATCGACTTATGGTTTACATGTAAGACCACGTCTGGGATATTGGAATAGTATTTAATTTCGTGTAAGACCCTGTCTGGAACAGTGACATTGATATTTGACTACATGTAAGACCACGTCGAGGACGTTGGCATTGTACGAGCTTTTTGAGCTATCTGCGTATCCTTATGATTTTGAACGGTTTCAACGGGCATTCCGAGAAACAAATGAATATATGAGACGTGTATCCGATTCAGGTACCTTTGAAATGTATACTATGTTTGAAAACAAAGGTAAGTATATGTACAAGTGATGATATGTGATATGAGTATGAGAAAGTAAGTTATTTGTGCAAATGAATTGAGTATATGGGAAATGTACATGAATTATATGGTTTGTGATAGTATTTGGCTATGGAGTATATGTCTTTAGATGATGTTTATATGCTTTAATTGATAAGTTTATTTGTATATGGCTTACTAAGCTTTTGAAAGCTTACTCTGTGTGTTTTTCAACTGTTATTTTTTAGATATCAAAGCTACCAGAAGCTCGAGGATCATCGAGGATCATCACCACACTATCGAACTATATTTTGGTACCTTTTGAAAGTGTAAATATTGGAGCATGACATGTATAGGCTAGAAGTACTTTGATTATATTTTGTGATATATATATCTAGCCATGTGATTTGGCTTGATTATGGTTGTGTATTTGAATGAGTTCTTGGTATGATATAAGTGATGCAATATGAAAAATATGATGTGTTTTGAATGGCCTAGTGAAATGGTCAATTTGGTAAGGTTTTGGCATGTGAATGAATAAGGTGAATTAGGGTCATGAAACATATGATTTAATATGATTTTGGCTTATGATTTGATATGATTGAGCATAGTTTATAAGCATAAATTTGGTTGATAATAATATGGCATGAATGGTGTGTGTTTTGGTATTGAAATTTCTTGAAATTATAGTAAAAATATGCTTGGTTTGATGCTTTTAGGATTGACCCAAATGGGGTGGCAAATAGGCTTTTTAAATGGCCTATTTTTGTCCACACGGAAAGAGACACGGGCGTGTGTCTTAGCTGTGTACGAGATACAGTCATGTTGCATGGCCATGTGTCCCCTGGGGTACCCTATGATTTTAAGTCAGTCTTGAGCACGGCCAAGGCACACGGGTGTGTGGCTAGTCGTGTGACCCAAGTCAGTTGCGACCACAGCCAAAGCACACGGGCGTGTGATTAAGTCAGTATGTATGCTCTGATTTGACACGGTCTAGATACACAGGCGTGTCTAATGCCGTGTGAGGCACACGGCCTGTTCACACGGGCGTGTGACCTCTGTAACTTAGAAAATTTGTTTAAGTTTCGAAAAATTTTGTATGTGTTCGGCTTGGTCCCGATCCTTTTCTAAAGCATGTTTAAGGTTTCGATGACCTATGTAAGGGACTTTGTATTGATATTTGACCTTTGATGCTATGATGTTTGTGAAATGAATGTTAAACGTTTCGATATGTTCGGTAACGCCTTTAACCTTAGTTCAGCGACGGGTACGGGTTAGGGGTGTTACAGGAGATATGACCTCTAGTTGGGTATTATTGGTGGGAATGTTGTTGGACAATCTCAAAAGATATTGTTGTGATACTAATAGTTCAAGAATTTTATGCATCTTTGCAGGATCACGAGTATAGAAATACTGACGGGCATACATTGGATACTATATCTGTGCGGGGGATGGAAGTTAAAGTAACCCCTTGAATTATTTGTGATTTTTACGATGCTCCATACTAAGACCAAGATTTTATTGATGAAACTAATTTGGAATACTTTCGAGACATAGAAATGGACAACATTATTAACTTCTTAACAGAAGGAAGGGGCGAATGGAGATACCGCCCAAGTACTAGTTTCCTAACCTCCTTCAAGCAAGGTATCATGTTCCTAGAAGCTAAAATGTGGATTTAATTTGTGCACACACGAATAGTCCCTGCTTTAAATGTATCAAATATTAATACCTTTTGAGCAATTTTACTTTATACTATTCTGAGAAAAAGCAGGTATGTTTTGAAAAGTGGATCCACTAGTACATGAAGAGATGTATTAGTGGCCATAAAGTGGGAGATTTCTTTCCCTATTTTGTGACAGCCTTATGCAAAAGAGCAGTCATTCCTATGGCATCCACCGAGTAGTCACTAAAACCATCTCGAACTATTATTGGAGATACTTTATTCCAACACTACATAGAGCTACGAGCCAAATAAAAAAATATTGGAACAAACGACATCAAAAAGCGACAACTACACTAGTTTCATCAAAAGGGTTGGCATGAGCTCAACAGGAAGTTGGTGAGAGTTGTCATCCTAAAATAGATTGAATGATACAATGGATGCAAGTGTCAGGGCCACTATTTCATGAATTTGTAAGGCAAAACAATATCAGGGTCTCCAATTATATGGCAGACATGTTTGGGCCTATGCCATCTGGACAGGAAGAAGGAGAGCCTAAAAGTGAAGAGGAAGGAGAGGGAGACGGAAGCGATGAGATGGACGATGAGGAGGGTGATTAAAACATAATTTTGTTTTGGATTGTACTAAAATTTTGGATGATTTTAATTTCTTTTTAGGTTTAAGAATAAATATAGACTTTTTTTTATTATTTTGTAGTTTGGTTATGATTTTCTATGTAGGAACCCCACATGAAGGAAACACAACAATTTAAACTATCAACAAGCAAAGGAGGAAGCACCCACCAATAACATTTGGGACGACCACGATTAATCGGGTACCTTCTTTCCTTAATCTTTTTTCAAGCTACACATTGAGAACAATGTGTTAACAAAAGTGTGGGGGGTAACATACAAAATTTGTCTAAATTTTTATGCTTTTCTTTCAATTTTTCTTGTCATTAGTGTGCTTAAGCTTGTAGAAATACAGGTGATTGGTTAGGAGCATGTACATAGGTTGCATATGTTTTCAAATACATTTGGAATGATGATAGTTGATTTTAAATTTTTGATTATTAGACTACTAAGTTCTACACATTATGTAACAGTCCAGTTTTGACCCTAGTCGGAATAGTGGTTTCGAGACCATATATTTGAGTTAGAAAAATATTTAAATATTATTTTTCGTGCTTATAATGTGTGAATTAGCATGTGTGAAAAGTTTCATGTGAAAATTTAATTGTTTGTGTGCTTAATTTGCAAAAAGGACCTAAACGTGTAAAATGTAAAAGCTGTGTGCTAGATGTTAAAAGTGCCAATTTGACTTGGCTTTATAACTGTGAGGTCCTTATGTGGTTATTTGACCAAAGTTATGATTAAATGACATTAGTGGACATTAGTTGATGGCATATTAATGTTTTAATGCAAGGGTAATTTGGTAAAATGCATATTAAAGTAATATTATTAATAGAAAAGAAAACCTAGGTTTGGAGAGATTTAAGATTCGACACACACAAGGCTTAATTGAGGTATGAGTTTTGTTTAGTTTTTGATAATTTCTATGTTTTTGTAATCGTTGCTTCGTATACTATCGAATCCATGCCCCAATTTCAATTTTGGTGATGATTTTGAAATGTGCCATGGATGGATTCATGACCTTTGTGATGTTATGTGATGAAATATTAAAGTATGATGTTGGGTTTAAATTATTGGTCTTTGGATTTTTGATGAAATTGAGTAATTTGGGGCTAAATGGTAAAAATATTATTTTGAGGGACTAAAATGTGAAATAAATGAAATGTGTAGACTAGTATGAGTACTAGGAGAATTCAAATAAGCTTGTGTATATGCAAATTATGTGTATTTTGTGATTTTATGAAATAGGGACTAAGGTGTTAAAATGTGAAAATGTGAGGGCTAGTTTGCAAAATGCCCTAAATATGTGCTTATGGATTGAATTGAATTAATTGGTGAATAAAAAGGTTAATTTTGAATACATATATATCAAGAAAGGAGGAATTCAGATTTAGATCGAGGGAAGTCGAAGGCTATCGAGTAAACAATTCAAATCGACAATTCTGAGTACGAGGTAAGTTCGTACAAGATAAATAATATTAAAGCTATGTTTTAATGTGATGGTAATGTATAAATGGTATAGATATTTGATTACAGTTTGAGTATGATGATATTCGACTATGTTTGGCACTAAGTGTGTGGTTTAATATAGCTTCAGCTACAAATGGCACTAAGTGTGCGAGTTGGAATAACTTCGGCTATATAAGGCACTAAGTGTGCGTTACCGACTTAGCTTCGGTTAATTATAATGGCACTAATAAGTGTGCAGAATCATTTTAGTTTCGGCTAACCTTTACGGCATTAAGTGTGCGGATGTTTAAGGTACGAAAGATTGATTGAAAGACTTCTAATATTCAATGGAAGGTGAGTATGTAAGTGAATAAATACGAAGAGCCTCAGGTATGTACGATATTTAAGTGGTAGATGATATTACGTATGTTAAGTTCATGGAATTTATATGGTGGTATGGATTGAAATTATATAAATATTTATGTGTTGGTGTGCTATGTTTTATATATTGTTGATGAATTTAGTACGAGCTTACTAAGCTTTTGGAAAGCTTACTTTGTGTGTATTTACAGTGTTTTTTAGATATCGAAGCTACTGCAAGATCGGGGACCATCAAGGGTCGTCACCATACTATCGAACCTTAATTTGGTACTTTTGAAAGTATAAATATTTCCAGTGTGGCATGTATAGGCTAGAACGTATATGTATTTAAGCTTTTTTATATATATATGTTATGCCATGTGAGTTGGCTAGCAAATGGTATATTTGTATCTAGTTTTGGTAAATGGTTTATGATGCCAAATTGTGTATATTTGTACTGGTTATATTGCCTTGTATGTGGTGATCATTTTGAAATATGCCAAGTTGAGGAAATGGTAAGTTTAAGCATGAGTTAGAATGTGCCATAAGTAAACTATGAAATGGGCATTTTGGCATGTTGTTGTAATAAGATTTTTAATGTGTGTTGGTATGGATTTGAATAGGTTATTGAATGATGATGATTTAGTTATAGTGAAGCATGTTTTGAGCATAGAATTGGCCAAAAATTTTGGTATAAATGTTGTTTAATATTGCTTGTAGAAATGACTCTTAAAAGGGGTGACAAGTTGGCTTAAACCAAGCCTGTATTGTGCCACACGGTTAGGGACCACGGGCGTGCTTTGTGGCTGTGTATGAAAAGTAGTGACCTCTTAAGATCACACGGTTAAGACACATGGGCGTGTCATATGGTCATGTCCTTAAGTCAGTAGCTAGCTATGTATCACACGGCCATGGAACACGGGAGTGTCTGTTGGCCGTGGGTGAAAGTCAGTGTATATACTCTGTATTGGCACAGTTGGATCACATAGGCGTGTCTGGTGCCCATGTGAGGCACACGGCCTGGTCACACGGACGTGTGACCTTAACAGAATTGAAAAAAAACTTTTCTAGGTCCTAAAACTTTGGCATGTTATCAATTTGGTCCTGAATGCATGTTTCAGCATTATATACTTAGTTATATGTGAATATTGAATGTGATTGAGTGACTTCTTTTAGTAATGAGATAATTATTGATGTGTGGTGGCTCTAATTTGAGTTGTGAGTCTAGTAATGCCTTTTAACCTATTCTGGCGATGGTTTCGGGTTAGGGGTGTTACATTTTGTTGGTATCAGAGCTATGTTTTAGTCGGTTCTAGGACTACCATAGCATTTGTGAGTCCAGCTATACCTGCCATAAGTATGAACTGCGATAGTGTGATGAATCCTGACATTGAAATTTGCTATTATATAGCAATAAATCCCGATAGAGCTGTAGCAGACGATGTTGAAAGCAATGCGCATGCTCCCGTACAAAGGACGGTGCAAGCTGATTCTCGACCGGCTACGAGTAGCCGTGATGGTGAGGCTAAACAAGCCTTCTATCAGATGATGAATGATTGGTTCACTCAATACATTAGAACCAATCCGACTGTACAACAACGTCCACCCCCGGTTAATCTTTCTCAAGCTTCTGTTATGCCACCACTAAATCCAATACAGTTGAGTAGACCACCAGTTGATAAGATTAGAAAACACGGGGATGAAGAGTTCCGAGCTACGACAAAGGATGATGTTGAAAAAGCTGAGTTTTGGTTAGAGAACACAATAAAAGTGTTTGATGAGTTGTCTTTGAGTCTTGAAAAATGCATAAAATGTGTTGTTACTTTTTTGAGAGATACAACATATCATTGGTGGAAGACTTTGACATCCGTGATTCCAAGTGAACGAGTTACCTGGGATTTCTTCCAAGCTGAATTCTTGGAAGAAATCCCAGGTAACTCGTTCACCAAGCTGAATTCTGGAAGAAATATATCAGTAAAAGATTCATTGATGAGAAACGCAAAGAGTTTCTTGAGCTTAAACAAGGCCGAATGTCAGTCATGAAATATGAGCAGGAATTTGTAAGGCTGAGTCAATATGCTCGTGAATGCGTATCTACGGAAGCAATAATGTGTAAGAGATTTGAAGACGGTTTGAATGAAGATATTCGTTTGTTAGTTGAGATCCTGGAAATAAAAGATTTTGTAGTGCTTGTTGAACGAGCATGTAAAGCTGAAGATCTTGGGAAAGAGAAAAGAATGGCTGATTTTGAAGCTAGAGAGGTATGAAAGGGATCTTCGAGCAAATTGTTTCAATATGGATCCAAGAAGTTTAGAGATGATAGCGGTCATTTAAAGACTAGTATGGGACCTTTGACCAGAGGTCGTGCTAGATCGCAATCGAATTTCAAATCTTCAGCTACATCTGTTACCAGTGTTGATAGTGTAAAGAATGAAAAGCCTGAGTGTGATCAGTGTGGAAGACGACATTTCGGTGAATGCTAGGGAAAAAGTATTAACCGAGCTTGTTATAGTTGTGGTTCAAGAAATCATTTTATAAAAGATTGCCCAGATTTAGCTGAAAAAGATAATGTTCAAAATCTAAGGCAGAGTGGTAATGTTTCTCGAGGTAGACCTCCTAGAAATTTGGGAAATGTGAGCAGTAGTCAGAGAGGAACGAAAGACACAGCTGTGAGATCTGAGGCTCGTGCAGCTGCCAGAGCTTATGCAATCAGAGCTCGTGAGGAAGCTTCATCGCCAGATGTGATTTGGGTACATTTACTCTCTATGATACTTCTGTGATTGCTTTGATAGGTCTACACATTCATATATATGCATGAACTTAGTGAATAGTAAAACTTTACCTGTAGAGTCTACTGAATTTGTAATTAGAGTTTCGAACCCCTTAGGCAGATGTGTTCTGGTTGATAAAGTCTGCAATAATTATTTGTTAATGTTTCTAGACAATTGTTTTCCTGCTGATCTGATGTTATTACCTTTTGATGAGTTTGATATAATTTTGGGTATGGATTGGTTAACTTTGCATGATGCTGTGGTGAATTGCAAACGGAAAACTATTGATTTGAGATGCAAGAATGATGAAATAGTTAGAATTGAATCTAGTGATTTGAATGGATTATATGCTGTGATATCTTCGATGAAAGCTTTAAGTATTGTGAGAAAGGGTTGTGAAGCTTATTTTGCATATGTGATTGATTTGAGAGTATCAGAAAAGAAGGTTGAATCTATGCCTGTTGTTTGTGAATTCCCTGATGTGTTTCCTGAAGAACTTCCGGGATTGCCTCCAGTTAGAGAGGTAGAGTTTGGCATTGAATTAGTACCTGGTACTACTCCGATTTCAATAGCTCAATATAGCATGGCCCCGATTGAACTGAAAGAATTAAAGTCTCAATTACAAGAGTTGACCCGTCAAGGATTTGCTAGACTGAGTTTTTCACCTTGGGGTGCTCCGGTTCTATTTGTGAAAAAGAAAGATGGTAGAATGAGAATGTGTATTGACTATTGTCAATTGAATAAAGTGACTATCAAGAATAAATATCCTCTGCCCCGAATTGATGATTTGTTTGATTAGTTGAAAGGAGCTGCTGTGTTTTCGAAAATAGATTTAAGATCAGGCTATTATCAGTTGCGAGTGAAAGGCTCAGATATTCTAAAAACTGCTTTGAGAACAAGGTACGGTCACCATGAATTCTTAGTTATGCTTTTCGGATTGACTAATGCGCCTTCTATTTTCATGGAATTGATGAATAGAATTTTCAGACCGTATTTAGATCAATTTGTTGTGGTATTCATTGATGACATATTAATTTATTCGCGTGATGAATTTGAACATGCCGAGCATTTGAGAATAGTGCTTTAGACTCTGCGAGATAAACAGTTGTATGCAAAGTTCAGTAAATGTGAGTTCTGGTTGCGAGAAGTTGGTTTTCTAGGCCACATTGTGTCAGCATCGGGTATTCGAGTTGATCCGAACGAAATTTCTACTATTTTGGATTGGAAACCTCCGAGGAATGTATTTGAAGTCCGTAGTTTTCTGGGACTTGCGGGTTATTATAAAAGGTTCGTCAAAGGTTTTTCGATGATTACAACTCTGATAACAAAACTACTTCAGAAAGATGTGAAGTTTCAGTGGTCTGAAAAGTGTCAGAATAGCTTTGATTAGTTGAAAGCTTTGTTGACTGAAGCTCCGGTATTAGTACAACCTGAATTGGGTAAAGAATTTGTGATTTATAGTGATGCTTCATTAATTGGTTTGGAATGTGTTCTAATGCAAGAAGGAAAAGTCATTGCTTATGCTTCGAGATAGTTGAAGCCGCATGAAAAGAACTATCCGACGTATGATCTTGAATTAACTGCGATTGTGTTTGCTCTAAAGATTTGGCGCCATTATTGTTTGGTGAAAAGTGTCATGTATACTCTGACCATAAGAGTTTGAAGTATTTGATGACTCAAAAAGATTTGAATATGTGGCAAAGAAGATGGCTTGAATTACTAAAAGATTATGAACTTGTGATTGATTATCATTCGGGAAAAGCAAATGTTGTTGCTGATGCTTTGAGTCAAAAATCGTTGTTTGCTTTGCATGAAATGAATGCTCATTTGGTTCTATCTGATGATGGTTCAATTTTAGCTGAATTAAAAGCAAGAAACTTGTTCTTACAGTAGATTATTGAAGCTCAGAAGATTGATAATGAGATTTTAGCTAAACAAGCTCAGTGTGATGTAAAATCTAATTCAGAATTCAGAGTTGATAAAGATGATTGTTTAAGATTTCGAGATCAAATTTGTATTCTGAGAAATCCAGAGTTAATTCAAATGATTCTGAGTGAAGCTCACAGTAGTTGTTTACCTGTGCATCCGGGTAGTACGAAAATGTATAATGATTTGAAACAACATTATTGGTGGTCTGGAATGAAAAGAGATATCTCTGATTTTGTTTCTAAATGTTTGATATGTCAGCAAGTTAATGCTGAACATCAGGTGCCATCTGGTTTGCTACAATCGATTATGGTTCCAAAGTGGAAATAGGACCGAGTGACTATGGGCTTTGTTTCGGGTTTGCCCCTGTCTTCGAGAAAGAAAGATACAATTTGGGTTGTAGTTGATCAATTGACGAAATCAGCTTATTTTATTTCGATTCGATCTGATTACTCACTTGATAAATTAGCTGAGTTATACATTTCTAATATCGTAAGATTGCATGGTGTGCCATTGTCAACAGTGTCAGATAGAGCCGAGATTTACATCACGATTTTGGAAGAAGTTGCAAGATGCTTTGGGTACTAAGTTGCAAGATGCTTTGGGTACTTTTCATCAGAGTGGATTATTCAGATACTTGAGGATATGTTGAGATGTTGCATTCTTGAGTTTAAAGGTACGTGGGAACAATATCTACCTCTGATTGAATTCGCATATAATAACAGTTTTCAGTTAAGCATTAAAATGGCACCATACGAGGCTTTATATGGTCGCAAATGTCATAAACCTTTGTATAGGACCGAGCTCAGCGAAAATAAGATTCACGAGGTTGATTTGATAAATGAAACCGAACTGAAAGTAAAAGTAATCTGAGATAGTTTGAAAGCAGCTTCTGATCGTCAGAAATCATATGCGGATTTGAAAAGAAAAGACATTGAATTTGAGATAGGTGAGAAAGTATTTTTGAAAGTATCTCCGTGGAAGAAAGTCCTTCGGTTTGGTAAAAGAGGCAAATTGAGTCCGAGGTTTATCGGGCCATATGAGATTATTGAACGTATTGGGCTGGTAGCATGTAGATTGTTGTTGCCACCAGAGTTAGAAAAGATTCATAATGTGTTTCATGTATTGATGCTTCGACGGTACAGATCTGATCCTTTGCATGTGATTACTCCATCTGAGATTGAAATCTAGTTTGATATGACTTATGAAGAAAAGTCGATCCATATCTTAGCTAGTGAGGTTAAAGAATTGCGAAATAAGAAAATTCCATTAGTTAAAATGATGTGGCATTGACATGGTATTGAAGATGCCACGTGTGAGCCTGAAGATTCAATGAGACAGCAATATCCAAATCTGTTTAACGGTAAGATTTTCGGGGACGAAAATCCCTAAGGGGGGAGAATTGTAACAGTTCGATTTTGACCCTAGTCGGAATAGTGGTTTCGGGACCACATATCCTAGTTAGAAAATTATTTAAATATTATTTTTCGTGCTTATGATGTGTGAATTAGCATGTGTAAAAGTCTCGTGTGAAAATTTAATTGTTTGTGTGCTTAATTTGCAAAAAGGACCTAAACGCGTAAAATGTAAAAGCTGTGTGCTAGATGTTAAAAGTGCCAATTTGACTTGGCTTTATAATTGTGAGGTCCTTATGTGGTTATTTGACCAAAGTTATGATTAAATGACATTAGTGGACATTAGTTGATGGCATATTAATGTTTTAATGCAATGGTAATTTGGTAAAATGCATATTAAAGTAATATTATTAATAGAAAAGAAAACCTAGGTTTAGAGAGCTTTAAGTTTCAACACACACAAGGCTTAATTAAGGTATGAGTTTTGTTCAGTTTTTGATAATTTCTACGTTTTTGTAATCGTTGCTTCGTATACTATCGAACCCATGCCTCAATTTCTAATTTTGGTGATGATTTTGAAATGTGCCATGGATGGATTCATGAGCTTTGTGATGTTATGTGATGAAATATTAAAGTATGATATTGGGTTTAAATGATTTGTCTTTGGATTTTTGATGAAATTGAGTAATTGGTAAAAATATTATTTTGAATGACTAAAATGTGAAATAAATGAAATGTGTGGACTAGTATGAGTACTAGGAGAATTCGGCTAAGCTTGTGTATATGTAAATTATGTGTATTTTGTGATTTTGTGAAATAGGAACTAAAGTGTTGAAATGTGAAAATGTAAGAGCTAGTTTGCAAAATCCCCTAAATATGTGCTTATGGATTGAATTGAATTAATTGGTGAATAAAAAGGTTAATTTTGAATACATATAGATCAAGAAAGGAGGAATTCGAATTTAGATCGAGGGAAGTCGAAGGCTATCAAGTAAACAATTCAAATCGACAATTCTGAGTACGAGGTAAGTTCGTACATGATAAATAATGTTAAATCTATGTTTTAATGTGATGGTAATGTATAAATGGTATAGATATTTGATTACAGTTTGAGTATAATGATATTCGACTATGTTTGGCACTAAGTGTGTGGTTTAATATAGCTTCAGCTACAAATGGCACTAAGTGTGCGAGTTAGAATAACTTCGGCTATATAAGGCACTAAGTGTTCGTTACTGACTTAGCTTCGGTTAATTATAATGGCACTAATAAGTGTGCGGAATCATTTTAGTTTCGACTAACCTTTACGGCACTAAGTGTGCGAATGTTTAAGGCACGAATGATTGATTGAAAGACTTCTAATATTCAATGGAAGGTGAGTATGTAAGTGAATAAGTACGAAAAGCTTCAGGTATGTACGATATTTAAGTGGTAGATGATATTACGTGTGTTAAGTTCATGGAATTTATATGGTGATATGGATTGAAAATATGTAAATATTTATGTGTTGGTGTGCTATGTTTTATATATTGTTGATGAATTTAGTACGAGCTTACTAAGCTTTTGGAAAGCTTACTTTGTGTGTGTTTACAGTGTTCTTTAGATATCGAAGCTACTGCAAGCTCGGGGACCGTCAAAGATCGTCACCACACTATCGAACCTTAATTTGGTACTTTTGAAAGTATAAATATTTCCAGTATGGCATGTATAGACTAGAACGTATATGTATTTAAGTTTTTTATATATATATATATGTTATGCCATGTGAGTTGGCTAGCAAATGTTATATTTGTATCTAGTTTTGGTAAATGGTTTATGATACCAAATTGTGTATATTTGTACTGGTTATATTGCCTTGTATGTGGTGATCATTTTGAAATATGCCAAGTTGAGGAAATGGTAAGTTTAAGCATGAGTTAGAAGGTGCCATAAGTAAACTATGAAATGGGCATTTTGGCATGTTGTTGTAATAAGATTTTTAATGTGTGTTGGTATGGATTTGATTAGGTTATTGAATGATGATGATTTAGTTATAGTGAAGCATGTTTTGAGCATAGAATTGGCCGAAAATTTTGGTATAAATGTTGTTTAATATTGCTTGTAGGAATGACTCTTAAAAGGGGTGGCAAGTTGGCTTAAACCAAGCCTGTATTGTACCACACGGTCAGGGACCACGGGCATGCTTTGTGGCCGTGTATGAAAAGTAGTGACCTCTCAAGATCATACAGTTAAGACACATGGGCGTGTGATATGGCCGTGTCCTTAAGTCAGTAGCCAGCTATGTATCACACGGCCTTGGCACATGGGCGTGTCTGTTGGCTATGGTTGAAAGTCAGTTTATATACTCTGTTTTGGCACGGTTGGATCACATGGGGGTGTCTGGTGCCCCTGTGAGGTGCCTGGCCTGGTCACACAGGCGCGTGACCTCAAAAGAATTAAAAAAAAAATTTCTAAGTCCTGAAACTTTGGTATGTTATCGATTTGGTCCTGAATGCATGTTTAAGCATTATATACTTAGTTATATGTGAATATTGAATGTGAATGAATGACTTCTTTTAGTAATGAGATAATTATTGATGTGTGGTGGTTCTAATTTGAGTTGTGAGTCTGGTAATGCCTTTTAACCTATTCCGGCGAGGGTTTCGGGTTAGGGGTGTTAACATTACATTGTAAATAGGCACTAAGCAATCAACCGTACCAAATGATATAAAAAATACAAGGAAACGAGCATGCTAGTATGGATGATAAATGGTTGAATTTTAAGTTTATTTAATTGATTAAATTTATACATATTGAGATATTTACAGGATAACCTAAGGCATTGTTTGGAACATATCCAAAGCCAAAAAGCTTACTTGTATTCACCCTTGGTACATGTTTTGAGCTTGTAAACACTTATTAATGAACCTTTTTACAAAACCCGAGCCTGAAATAATAATTGGTATTTGCCCACTTTCTTTGGTCTTGAATTGCACGACTATAGATGTTTGGCCATATGTATTGGGGGTTAAGTAGATACATCATGGTGGATTTTGTAAAAATAGAGTGAAATAGGAAAGATTAGTGTCATATAGAAACTATAGGTTAGCCTAAAGTGTAAAACAAAAGAAAAATTCGAAAAGAAAATCAATACAAGTAGAAAAATTTCTTGAAAAGCAAAAGCATTTGTGAGTGAGATATATTGAAAAAGAAAGTGAAAAAGTCACGAGAATAAGAAAAGCTCGTTCATTAGTGCACATAAACTTGTAGGCTAGCCATAGTTACTATATTATGCTATGATTTCGTATGTGGATAAATAAGGAAGGAGAGAAGGAGAAATAAGGCGATGACTGGGTAATGGTCGCTAAGGGGAAGAATAGGGATTGATACGATGTGCCAAACTATTTTCGTATTTGTAGCCATTTTTATGCTTACTATTTTTGAATTCTAGACTTGTCCTAAGCCTCAGAACGTTACAAGCTGAAAAGTCCTATGTGACTTAGGCATCCTTATGCATAAATGGAAATTATACGAAACAATCGCATAAGCTGCTACTTGTATTTTGCTAGGGTAATCAAAGTACTTGTATAATTTGTTGATAGATTCCTACATGTGAGACCCTTAATGCTTGTATACTTTGTAATGCATTTAACTTAGATGTATGCTTGTATACTTTGTAATGCATAGATGTCTGAAGTCAAAAGTGGTTAATCAATTATTTATCATTTCTTATTCATAAATATGAAATGGCTAGTCATGTTCTCCAAAATCAATGTTTGTATCATATTTGCTCAAGGGTCATCCTTTCCATTTCTTGTTTTTGTTTGAGGGCAAACAATGACTTAAGTGTGGGGAGTTTGATCTGTTGTAATTCAATGTAGTAGATTAAATTAATTTTTACACTTTAGCTTGAAAATAAGCGTTATCATTACGTTTTAATTATGTTTTAGTAAGTTTAATTAATTCAATAAAATGTGCAAATTGAGTCTTTTATTGACCTTAGGGGTCGAATGAGGCCTAGGGTGAGCTAATGAACATTGTAAGTGTGCAAGAGACCATTAGAAGACATGCTAAACCGATATTGGTCATTATGTCGTAACATGGAGGGTTCAAGGTCACAACATAAGGACCAAAATGAAGAAATTTTGAGACTGCCTTTGATGTCGCAACACAGCCTAAAGGTGTTGCAACATACCCTTGAAAACATCCTTAAGAAGAGTATATTGACTTCTGTGTCGCGACACAACCCTAATGTGTCGCGACATCGACTTTAGACAGGAATTAATATGAGCTAGGGGTGTTTTGGTCCACACAATCCAACCTGAAGCTCAGAAATGTCAGCTAACCTAGGGTTAAGGATGACGACCACCTCAAGCCTATAGATAGTCTAATTTGGTACATGTTATGGACACCGATTACTTAGCTTATAATCTCTTTTTTAATTTTAGTTTAAGTTTTTCTTTCCTTAGATTTTAGATTTATTTTTCAGTTTGTTCTTTGTTTTATTTTTAGAGATATGATTTGTGGATGCGACTAAACCTTGTGGATTCACTTTCATTGATAATACAAATCAGACTTTTTCTTAAACTCTATACTTTTGATTCATTTATCATGTTTACGCTTTATATCGATCCTATATTGTTTATGAAAACCATGAGGAACTAATCCCTCTATGGGGGATTAATAAGTGGAGGTATGATCTATTAACTGTTTTGTAGGGTTACTCAACGGATCAGTTGTTTGGAAAAAGAAGAACATTAACCCTAGGCTTGGCGACCCTAGAAAGTTATCAAGGTGGGAATTAACCCAAAATTAGTATGGCCTATCCGTGAGTACCTTAACTCCAAACTAATTTGGACTGTGAGGTCAGAAGATAAGTAGTCCTTACTGACTCGTTATTCTAGTGGACGTATCAGAAGGTCCTGCTAGGATATCGACTAGTTGATTGGCGATGAACCCAAAATGATAGTTGATGAAGATTACCTAAGCGAGCTAATCACCCATAATTAGATTTGATTAATTATACATTTCAATTTCTCGATACTTATTTACTTGTAATATTTTTATTATTATAAAAAACCCCAAAAGTCCATTTTATTTATATTTGCATAATATAACCTATTTCAATTACTAATTAGATATTTTGGTGTTTAGGTTGAAATTGATCTAGTACTAGCCTGCTTTGGGTACGATCCTCGGAGTACTCATCTATTCTATTGTAACTGTATTATAACCTGACTCGTATACTTGCGGATACTATCTCACTTCTATTATCTTTTGTTACAGTATTCACACTCTGGACGTTAGTATATCCGGAGGCAGTCACCTATACACACTAAGGGATTATCATCATTTTATCCTCTTTGATACCACATATTAAATAGGAAAATCAGGATTATTCCCTTATTAATAGAGAAGACAAATGGAAACTTAGAAAAAAGAATTATATTCTTTCCAAAAGAATATTAATTTCCATGTCTTTTATATTTTGGTCGAAATTAATTAATATAACTGCTTATATTAATAAATTCGGTAAAATATATACAATTAATATTTTGTATGAATCAAATCTATATATTAATTATATTCTTTCCAAAAGAAAATTAATTTCTATGTCTTATATATTTTGACCGAAATTAATTAATATAACTGTTTATATTAATAAATTTGGTAAAATATATACAATTAATATTTTTTATGAATCAAATTCATATATTAATTATATTTTTTCCAAACAAATATTAATTTTCATGTCTTTTATATTTTGACCGAAATTAATTAATATATCTATTTATATTTTTAAATTCGATAAAATATATACAATTAATATTTTTTATGAATCAAATTCATATATTAATTATATTATTTTCAAAAGAAAATTAATTTTCATATCTTTTATATTTTGATCGAAATTAATTAATGTAATTGTTTTTATTAATAAATTTGATAAAATATATAGAATTAATATTTTGTACGAATCAAATTCATATATTAATTATATCTATGTTCTCTATTTGTGTACAACAATTTTGTAAATATAATAAATATTAAATTAAATTAATTCAACAATTAATTTAATTCATGTGACAACTAAATACAATATCAAATGTATTTGGATTCCATTCATTTCAACTATAGGGCGTGAGTGCCATCTAGCATTACAAGTAATAATAGAACGTTGGTAGTAATAATAGAACGTTTCTAACATTACAAGCAATGAGTGACATCTAACAATGCATCATTGCCACACCAAAGTTAGAAAAAGTCGTGGTTCGACAAAACCTTTCTGTGATAATCTTTTCATGTATTATATCATTTTATCCTTAATATCTATATTGGACACAAGTCATGGAATAGTCAGACTTGTATAATCCAATATCATATTTCTTGATTTTTTGAACAGACTAAAATAAACAAATAAGTGTGATATCTCATATAAATTTATTCGAGCATGGTCATGCATTTCTAGTTTCCCTCCAACAAGAGGCCTAAGATATTTCTCCCATTATGTAAGAGGGATAAATCCTTTCTTGATCAACCATATCCCACTACATGGTTTGTGATATATCCAACATCAATCTTTATAATACAACCTGTTACAGTAGACGTTTTGACTGTATCAAAATATATGACTCACGATATTGGGGCAATGGTGGTCTCAAGTCTGAGGATCATATACATAGCTATCACTATGAGTAATATTGTGACTATCACATAATAATCCAAGAAACATATTTATAGCAGGTCAGTCCATTATGTTGTTCTCTAACCCATACTCATGTATTGATTTTGACATCACTATGTCAATGATAATTCTTTGTCACCAATCAACTAAATATTAGTCTCAATGCATTATTGTTGTCCAAGCCCAGAATAATGCTTAACTAAGGACCTTTTTAAGAATAATCATATTTTCTTAGGACTTTGCTATAATTCAGTTTATGTATATACATAGAAAAAGAAACTAAAATAATAATGACAATGCCTTGTATTAATAAACAAGGTAAAATGAGTATGTGATTACAATAATCACATGATTGGTCTTTAGGCATACTCTAACAATACCATCTTCCAAAGGTCTTACAACAAGAAGAGAGATCATCAAGCCTAAAGATCAATCAATACAACCTTAGTGCTTAATTCTTTCATACTTTCCCTGTACACACTTGTGAGCCTTCATTGATATTATTTGTTTCAAGTGTATTCTTGTTTATTTGTGCTTAATTGGCAAACATCCTGATCTAGAAAGGATTACTTCTTAGTTTTTTATTTGAATTTACTCTTTGAGAGGGTTTAAGTCATAAGGTTTGGGTAGAAACCTTGAAGGGAGAAATCTTAAAGGAGATTATAAGGTTAAACCTTGTTTTCAAAGGTTATCAAATTAGTGAATTTGAGAAAATTCTTAGTTGTGGAAAGCTAAGGTAGTGGAGTAGGCAATTGAGGCTAAACCACTATAAATTGAAGTGTTCTTTGTCTCTATTATTTTCTTAGCAACAAAAAATTTTTAAGAGGCTAATTTAACCTTTCTTGGTGATTTCGAGTTGAATTATCGAGTTAAAACAAAAGTTTGAGGGCATAATCATAAGGAAAAACTGTGAGGCTTCCCACTAGAATCGACGTGATTTTTTTCTCTATTTCTACATAATCGGTATATTTAAATTTGCTTCTAATCGAAGGCTAGCATCATCGTGGAGTAGGAGGACTCTTAACCAGGCAGTAGCTATGACGTTGGAGTAAAGGTGATGCTCCTTTCGTGGCGACAATAGTTGTCATTAGCAAACAACTCATTAATAACTACAATTGTTGCTGCACCAACTCGAGTTTGACCTCTACATTGTCGAAAAATCTGCTCTACACCTGAGAGCCCTTTTTTGTCCACCTCGGTGTCAGTCTTCGAATAAGAATGAAAGGTTAAAGATATGGACTGCTTGGAAATAGAGAAAAAAATTTACGATGAATACACCGGAAAGCCTTTCATTTTCCCCTATGATTATGGCGTCAATCTTATCTTGGTATATATAAGACATCATTTGCGAGTATCTAAAAAGGTTGAACTTGTGACTACATAACGGCCATCAATTGACCCCCAGTTGGACTCAAACCCATGACTACATAACAGTTGTTGATTGGGACCTCCACTTAGACTTCGACCCATGACCGTATCAAGCACTGTTACCCCAAAACTTGACTTCCATAGGAGGCTTTCTAAGGTAATGGTCCTATCTTGACATGACATATGAAATGTATGTGTTCTGAGACGCGTTACCACATCTTTGACCCCTCAAATCTCCCTATAAACTTTCACGGTTTCACTCTCAAAACCTTAAACCAATAAAACCCTAATTCCTAAATAAAACATCCCTAACCCTAACCCTAAAAAAATCCCTTAAAAATTGATGGTCGAGCAGAAAGAGTGTGAAAGCGTGTTCAGCTGGGTATGCTTTCCTACCAACTATACCGAAAGGGCACGCAGTTGGACGCGTTTTCACACATTCTCTTTAAAATCGACCTATTTTCGTAAAATTTTAAAACATGACCTATTTGGCCCATTAAAAACAACAACATATTTATACAATTTAGCCCATATATAATTAGTAATAGAATTTAACAAAATATGATAATATTTTATTTTTTATTACATTTTAAATATTTTATATTGTATTTGTATCATTTACAAATTCATTAGTTGTTTCACATAAAAAAATTTCTTCTTTTTTGTAATAATTTTATTTCAAATTATTTAAATAAAATTTCATAGTAATTTAATTTAGAGAAAAAAATTATTTTTAATGATTTTTAAATTTATTGTGTACTTATAAATTGTGTTTTTATAAGGGTCGAGCTATATGTTTATTCGTTGGTCACCAGTTTTTTTAAATAGTATATTACAATATGTTATAAAATAAATAATAAAAAGATTAAATAATAAGAAAAATAGAAGAACAAAGACAAGTAAAAGAGTAAATAAAGTAGTAAGTAAAAGAGTTATCATATCCACAGAAACTGATTTTAAATCAACAACCGTAAAAGTTAATAATTTACATTTGGGAAGTAAGAACTATGAATGATTTAACTAAATATGTAAATAAGATTTAACTAACTATGCATAGCAAATTAAATAACAGTAACACGAATTAATAGCAATGAGATGAAGAGCTAGAACAATTATTTCCCCTACTATGCAACCATTTATTGCGATGCTATAGCAATACTGCAACAATATGGTAATTTGCTAATTCAGAATTCATAGGTTATAGGCTTCTTTTGAAGTTACTACATTCAATCTTTTAACCAATTTAACATATGACTATGCTAAGTCAACCTCAAGATCACAATTTCAAGCACCTTTTCCAAGGAATATGTAAGGTAACAATATATGTTTATACCATTACGAATTTAAGATTGAAGAAATTAAACATGTCCTAGTTAAGTTGTTTGTCCATCAATTACAACCTTCTCAGATTTAGTAATTAACTCAATTACTCACTAATGTTAGCTATGCACTAGCAAGCATAGATGTGAAATCTACTTGAATGAATAAACAACCATTTGCACAAAACATCATTAGCAAAGTACCAATAATCCCATTTTAAGGTTCCATAATCATTCTAAAAAATGTATTTAGGCCATAATCATTAACTTGAAAACAATAGAGCAAGTTGTAGCCATGATTTTAAGCAACACTACAATTGAAATAACAAATAAAGAGAAATAAAAGATGATTAGCCGAATTTTGGTGGTTGTCCGTAGTTGCTCATGTCATTTTTCTCCTCCTCCTTGCTTCTTCTTTTTTTGGCCCGAATGCTCGCAACCTTTATTTTTATTTTTCCTTTTCTCTGTGCTTCTTTTTCTCCTCAAAACTCACCCCTTTCCTTTTGCTAAGCTCTCCTTTTGATACTGTTAAATACCCCTCAGTTTCGTCCCATGTACTCTTAAATTTCCTCTTCTATTCCTTAATTTCCTCTGGAATGCCCCAAAGCCCGAAAACCCCTACAAAAAAATATTTTGTGTGTGTGTGTGTGTGACGTGAAAGTATGTCTGCCTTAGTGGTTGTGTACTCTGGGAGTGTCTGGGAAGTCATGGGTTCAAGCCTATTCCTGGGCAAAATTTTATTTTTAAGGTTAAAAACCCCTACCCTTGGGCAATATGGTTATATGCAGAACGTGTTGAAATCATGACAAAGTAAGCTTGCTAGTCTAATGGCAAGTGGCGTGTGGAGTGTGCCTTGAGGTCTATGGTTTGAGGCGTGGTGGTACTGAAGGAGCATTTTATTTTTGCTTCAAGTGCTAGAGAGGTATCCTAGGTTGACCGAAATTGAAGAGTTTGGTGGGAGTTTGAATGGGTGGCTGAGTGAAATAAGGTGGAGAGATTTTAGGGAGGGATAAGGGGTGGAAAAGTGGAGTTGAGGTGTTGTGGAGTTGTGCCGAATTTGGGAAGTGAGCATAGGGATTTTCAGTTAGTGGCTAGTTCTTTAAACTTTCGGCATTGTCTCTCTTTTGGGGTCTTTTCTCTCTATTTTCTTTCAGGTTTTTTTGAATTATGGTTCTTTTCCTTTATTTTTGTAGCTGAGTTGGGTCTTTTCGAAGGACCTTCTGACCCTTGTTGCTTGCAAATCTATTCCTCCCTCCAACTCTCTTGCCCACAGTTTTCCTTTTCTTCACACCTTTTCTCAAGTGGTTATCTCTTTGGTCGAATATCTATTGTATGCCTACCTCTCTATCTTATTTGGTTTGAGCCTATTAGGACTGATTCATTCTTTTTCTTTTTCTTCTTCCTCCTTCTCTCCAGTACAATCTAATCTTTGTTGGCCGAATAGTGCTCCTGCATTGACCCTCTGTGAATCGATTCTTTCTTTTGTTCTTCTCTATCGATCTTGGTGGTAAGTGTTGTTTTATTTGATTTTTTTTTCTGTTCATCCTTTTCTCTTTTGTCGTACCTAGGGTTCTCTTTTAACACTTTCTTTTCGACTGACGATTGTTAGAGTTGTGATAGTGCTAGTTCTGCTGAGTTGTAGCGGTGAACCAATTGCTCTCATTCTCTAGTGTCGATTTTACACTTTAGGTAAGTGGTTGTGCACCTAGTCCAATTTATGAGCATGTACTATGTTAGTTGTATGATCATGTTGGAACGTAGGTAATCTCTAAAGGAGGTTGTAGTCGGCTTCGTGTATTGGTCTAAAAGAGGAATCTTCAATAGTTCAACAAAGGTAAGTATTAGTGGAATTTTTAGCTTTAAGTATAAGAGTGAAATGTTATTCATATGTCAGTGGTTGATAGAGCATCTTGGTTGAATGTAGGCTTTAGGCTTTGGGCTTATGGATTACTCGCGCATCTTTATTTAAGATGTGTAATCACACTGCAAACACTGTTGAACGGTAAAAGTCGGAATAACCGAAGAGTGCACCGTAGACTCCACACGAGCATGTGACTGCCTGTGTGGTAGGCCTTGTAGTAAAATGAGGCCGTGTTGTCGACGAAATGGCCATGAGTGATTTCATGGGCCGAAACAGTATTCGGCCATTTTGGGCCGAATTGGGCCGTGTGGGCCCCACACAAAAATATCGTACAAAGTGCGGTAAATGGTGGGCCAGGCTGTGTAAACTACACGACTAAGCCATATCTGGTTATGTGGGTCATACAAAAGTATGGGCCCACATGGGCCCGCATTATAGGCTGTAGGCCCATTATCACTGATTGACTATTAAGGTTGCACAGGTCGCCTAAGATGACTATGGACCTACTTTTGGGTCGGTAAGTATAATTAGATCCTGTACTGATGAAATGACCATTATACCCTTGTGAGGTAAATTGACTGAAATACCCATGTATTATGTATGACTGTTTTGAGCATGACATTTCTGCATACACGTATGATATTATGTTGCATTACGTGGGGTGGGATATAGATATGATTTTGGAAGAAGTGTACTAAAAGGCTATAAGCCTATTACTGGAAGCTCTACTGCAATTACTATTTTAATACCAAAATCAATACGACTTGGTGTGTAGGGTTGGGTGGGTCAATTTTATCCCCACATGGTGTGTAGGGCTGGTACAGAGATGGTGTGTAGCTGATGGTTTGGGTACGACTCTTTGTTTGCATACGGTTACCGAAAAGGGCTAAGGCCCAGACTTCTACTCTTATTGAAAATGGGGCTAGGGCCTTATGTAACACCCCTTACCCATGTTCGACGCCGGAACAGGGTACGAGGCATTACCTGACTTAAACATACATATTCATGTAAAAATCGGGCCACAAAATCTCTTTTAATTCAAAAACTTTCAAACACATACATGTTGTCCCTTATTTGGGTCTACGAAGCCCAAAACATTCATCGGAATTGATTCGGGACTAAACCTAGAACCTTAGCAAATTTTGGGAAAACATAGAAAATTTTCCCATGACACAAAGTCACATGCCCGTGTGGACACAGGGACACGCCCATGTCCTCAGGCCGTGTAACTCTCTATTTATGATGTCAGCATGCACATCGAACCACACGGCCGAGTCACAAGCCCGTGTCTCTGGGCCATGTCCCTCACACGGTTGATACACATGGCCGTGTCTCAGCCCGTGTGGCCAACACTTAGGCTATTTACCAAGGCTTCATGTTACCCATAATATCTTACAACTTTATGCACATCAAAATCGCAAATCATGGCATCATTTTAGTGATTAAACACTATTTATTAAGACATATCCTTAACATTAACATGTCCTCTTACAAGTAATGCATCTACTCATGCAATACCAAGTCTAGACTCCTTATTTCACAGTCATAAGACTTGTCATTTTGATGACCACTTTTACCATTATACTATGGTTACCAACTTATTCATCAAGAACTCATGTTCAATCATTATCACGTTGTGTTTATAATGTGCAATTACTACATGGCTATGACCACCTCAATTGGTCATAGAGCATACATCCAACACACATGTCGTATTACAAACCATGCATGGCAAACAAACATAACCACATTATAAGCATTAGACATGACATGAATAGCTAGGCTTACAAGCCATAATCAACATGAGCCACATCTCATGGCCATATACATATAACTCAATATAAGCCAACACATTTGGCCAAGAAAAAATAATACATGTCAATCAAATAGATCCCTATACATGCCAGTCACTTAAAATTTCTAATATATGGTTCATTATTCCAAAGGTAGCGACTTGATAGTGTGATGCTGCCTCCGACGGTCTCCAACCCCGAGCTAACCTGTAAACACTAAAGGAAAGGAAGGGAAGGTAGTAAGATTTATAGCTTAGTAAGACCGTATGAAAATAATAAGAAATTTATCATCTTGCTTCTCATGGGAATACAACTCTATTTGCATTTTTACTCTTACTCCACTCAAGCTATTTTCTCAAGTCATAGTCACTAAATTATCTATATCTAGAGCTATGAAACTCAAAATTAAATTCTGTTAATTTTAACTGAAAGTATACTCACATATCTTTTTACCATAAAATTTTCAGAATTTTTGGTTAATCCAATTAGTACAGTTTATTTCTTAAAGTTACCCTTTTTTGCTATCTGACAGTTCTGACCCATCTTCACTAAAAAATAATTATCTCATCATAGGGACTCGGATGATTTTCTTGTTTATTTCTATTGAAAATAGACTCATTAAGAATTCTAAGCATATAAATTATAACCTATAAATATTTTTTTAAAATTTTCAATGATTTTCTCAAATTAGAACAAGAGATTTTGAAGTCATTCTGACTCTGTCTCACATCAATTTAAATATTTCATAATATGAAACTCTTTTGCTTACATCATTTCTTCTACGTGAAACTAGACTCATTAGGCTTTAATTTCATATTTTATTCAGCCTTTAACTAAATTTACACAATTTTTGGTGGATTTTCAAAGTCATAATATGGTTGCTGTCTAAAACTGTTTTAGTATAAATTAATGATACTAAGTTTATCACACCATATTAATTCATTTTCACCATATTGGTAAGGTTACATACATATTGGTAAGGTTACATATTCATACATCATAAGTATAGACCTATAATCACAAGGTCATCACAAAATCATTGCCATAGGCATGAATTACCTATTTACATTGTAACACCCCTCCCCCGTATCTGATGCCAGAATAGAGTTCGAGGCATTACCGGTATTTCACCTTAACAAACTTACTAAATCGGGTCACTGAACTTCGTCCAAATTTAAAACCATTCAAGCATGAACACCTTGTCCCTTACACATGCCTTCGACGCCTAAAACATACTTAGGGGTAGTACGAGACAAAACCGAAAACATTCGATACACTTTGAGTACCTTAGAAGATTTTCCCTTACTTAAAGTGCAACACGCCCGTGTGGCTTAGGACACGCCCGTGCCCTCAGCCCGTGTGCAACATTTACTTCAACCTCATCATTCTGTTAAAAACACTTGACCAAGTCACATGCCTGTGTGCATAGCCCGTGTTCTATACTGACTTAAAATTTTAGGTGCAGGGGACACATAACCATACCACATACCCATGGGGATGGGCCGTGTGTCACACACGGCCTAGACACACGCCCGTGTGTCTACCCATGTAGACCTTATTACGCTACTTGCCAAGCCTTTGATCAGCCTATATCAACCAAATATACTTATTGGTTACTTTTGTGCATGTTAAGGCCAAATTACAAACTTATGTGTATATATATATATATATATATATATAAAACTTTGATTAACCTCATTGCATGTAAACCTCATGTCATTGGTTTCATACATGCTAAGTTAATTCTCATCTTGTATTTAAGGATTTCCATGTCTACTTGACATATTTAAGATTGGCTCATTTTTGTAACTCATTACCATTTATAACTAAGCCATCACATCTGAACACAAACATGTATAGATTTGTAGGTCATAGCTTACTTCAAAATAAGCCAATTTCCATGGCCATATACAAAAAGATAAGTATAATTTTACATGCCTTCATCTTGGAAAATCAAGTGACACATATAACCAATTTTTCAAAGTTCTATACATGCCATTGAACAAAATATAAGTGTCTATATACCAAAGCTAAATTAGTTGATAGTGTGTTAATTCTCTAACCGTCTTCCAATCTTTACGAGTCCTCGAGCTCTGTAAGACATGTGAAAGAGAGGGGTAAGCATTTACATGCTTAGTAAGGTCGAATAACTAGCAAGTAAACTTACCGATTCTTTAGCAAACAACCTTATTAAATAATGAAACCAACGAATGTGAAAATGATTTCCCTATCACATGCACTCAATCGATGAGTTAGTCACATAACAAAACACCATGTAATATATCTTAGATGAGCTCATCATTCGACATGTCATTTGTAGATATACCTCGTGTTAGTCCCATTGAGTTTTTAGGAAATCTCGAAGGATTTTCTAGTCTCCGTCAATTTATACGAATGATCATTCCAAGTATGCACTCCCGCGAACCTCACATCTTACGGCGGGTTTACCAGTCCAGGCTAAATCTCCCGTAACATAAACTCATAAGGTGATGTCAAGATTACCAGTCCAAGCTAAATCCATACAAACACCCTTAATGAGCTCAGATTTGAATTACCAGTCCAGGCTAAATTCAGACCCTAATCGGATTACCCGTCCGGGCTAAATCCACAATGCACACATATTTTTCGGGAGGCTCAATCATTCAAGGAACACCCGTCTGGGCTAGATCCTTTTCATACTTGAGATCAACGGATTACCCGTCCGGGCTAAATCCTTTCTGCAACACATGCAGGATCTCAATTCACATGTCAATCGTGGTGTATCCATCGAATTCCCTTTCTAACCTCAACCGAAACATTTCCCAACAAATCATTATCAAGGATGCATTCCATGCATTCTCATGCCATCAAAAATGCAAGCATCATGAATTTATAAGTCATACAATTATGCATATTATGAGTTTACTTTAAGTTATCCGAACTTACCTGGTACTTGTTTTAGTGATGTGTTTCGGTTATTCCGAAACCTTTCGTTTTCCCCGATCGACCTCTGAAATTTGTTCCTCGGGGTCTATAACAATAAAATTAAATTGTTAACACCTCACATTGTACTATTTGAGCCTTAATTTCACCCCTGGTCCAAATGACCATTTTGCCCCTAACCTTTCACATTTTTACGATTTAGTCCCTAGGCTCGTATAATGAAACACATGCAATTTCTATCTTACCCAAGCTTAGCCGAACACTTTTCCTTCTTATGGCAGCCCACATTTTCCATTATTTTCACATTTCTACCACATATTTAACAACTTTTGCAAAAAGGTCCCTTTAGGGGTTTTTCATGAAAATCACCTAGGAAAAGATGTTTAACACACCTTCAACTTTCATATTCCTCCATAAACCATCAAAATACAAACAAATCATGCATGGGTATATTTTTAAACATGAACCCTAGCATGAAATATGGGTAGAAATGGAGAAAGTAAGCTATCGAGATTTCAAAATTATAAAGAACATTAAAAACGGGGCTTGGGTGCATTTACTATTGAGCTTGAAAATGTTGAAAACCCTAGCTATGGAGTCCCTTGATGTTTTGATAGCATGGAGAAAAGAAATGAGCTAATTTTGGTTCATTTTCCCATTTTATTTCATTAAAATGCCAAATGACCAAAATGCCCTTAAGTCCTTTCTTTAAAATTTCATCCATGCAAGCTCATTTTTGTCCAAAAACTTAAAAATTGGGAAAATTGCTCTATAAGGCCTTCTAATTTATATTCTAAAGCAATTTCATACAAATTTCTTTTAGAATCCAAGTTTTGCAATTTATTCAATTTAGTCCCTAATTTCCAATTGGACACCTTACCTAAAGAATTTCTTCATGAAATCTTAACACATGCATATTCTCATATTCTCAACCTCATAATAATCATAAAATAAATATTTTGATGTCGAATTTATGGTCCAGAAACCACCATTCTGACTAGGCCCTGTTACAAGATGTTACATTTCTCCCTGCTTAGGGACTTTCGTCCTTGAAAGTCTTACCAGTAAACAGGTTCAGATATTGGTTTCTAATAGTTTCTTCTGGTTCCTATGTAGCCTCTTCTACACCATGTCAATGCCATAAAACCTTTACTAAAGCCACATTTTTATTTCTCAACTGTTTAACCTCTCGAGCCAAAATCTTGATCGGTTCCTCTCCATAGGTCATGTCTGGTGTAATCTCAATATCTGCTGGTGAAATCACATGAGAGGGGTCTGATCGATATCGTCTTAACATGGATACATGGAACACGCCATGAATCCTTTCCAATTCGGGTGGTAATGCCAAACGATAGGCTAATGGTCCAACTCTTTCAGTGATCTCGTACGACCCGATAAATCGCGGACTCAATTTGCCTTTCTGACCAAATCTCAACACCTTTTTCCATGGGGATGCTTTCAAGAATACTCTATCTCCAACTTGAAATTCAATATCTTTTCTTTTCAAATCAGCATATGACTTTTATCTATCCGATGCCGCTTTTAAATAGTCTCGTATTACTTGAACTTTTTCTTCAGTTTCCTTAATCAGATCAATCCCATGAATTTGACTTTTCTTGAGTTATGTCCAGTACAAAGGAGTTCGGCACGTTCTACCATACAAGGCCACATAAGGCGCCATCTTCAAACTTGTTTGAAAATTGTTGTTGTAGGCAAATTCTACCAATGGCAAATACTTTTCCCAGCTACTCAGATATTCGAGGATACAACATCGCAACATATCCTCAAGAATCTGAATCATCCACTCAGACTGACCATCGGTCTGAGGGTGGAAAGTCGTATTAAAACTCAAATTTGTACCCAGGGCATCTTGTAACTTCTTCCATAATCTCAAAGTGAACCTCGGGTCTCTATTTGAAATAATCGATAGCGGTACCCCGTGTAACTCACAATCTCAAATATGTACAAGTCGGCCAATCTATCAAGAGAGTAATCTGTTTGTACTGGAATGAAATGAGCCGACTTCGTCAATTTATCCATCACAACCTATATATCATATTTTTTTTTCGGAGTCAATGGTAATCCTATCACAAAATCCATAGAAATTTTGTTCCACTTCCATTCGGGGACCATTACAGGCTGTAACAAACCTGAAGGAACTTGATGTTCAGCTTTAACTTGTGACATATTAGGCACTTCGTTACAAATTCAGAAATGTCTCTTTCCATGCCATTGCACCAGTACATTTTTTTCAAATCGTTGTACATCTTGGTACTTCCAGGATGAATAGACAAACAACTATTATGTGCTTCTCGTAAGATTTTTCGAATAAGTTCATCATCTTTAGGTACACAAACTCTATCTCTGAACATCAAACATCCATCAAGACCAATCCGATAATCTGATTCAATGCCCGACTCACATTGAGTCCTTTTTGCTTGCAAGTCTCTATCATTAATTTGAGCATTATAGATTTCCTGAAGAAATGTCGGCCTAACCTCTAGCTCTGCCAATACCAAACCATCATCAAGAAAAACTAATCGAGTGTTCAGGGCTCTCAATGCAAACAGAGATTTTCTACTTAGCGCGTCGGCGATTACATTTGCCTTACCCGAGTAGTAGTCAACGATCAGTTCATAATCTTTAATTAATTCCAACCACCTCCGCTGTATCAGATTCAACTCTTTTTGAGTCAACAAATACTTCAAACTCTTGTGATCTGTAAATATACGACAAGTCTCACCATATAAATAATGCCTCCAGATTTTCAAGGCAAATACAATGGCGACGAGCTCTAGATTGTGTGCCGGATAGTTCTTCTCGTATGGCTTCAACTGCCGTGAAGCGTAGGCTATCACTCTGACATCTTGGATAAGTACACAACCCAATCCATTAAAGGATGCATCACTGTAGACCACAAACTCTTTTCCCGACTCAGGTAATACTAAAATAGGAGCTTCTGTCAGCAACGTCTTTAACTTCTCGAAACTCTGCTAACACTTTTCTGTTCATTCAAACTTTACATCTTTCTACAACAACCCCGTCATTGGAGTTGCTATTATGGAAAATCCTTTCACAAATCTTCGGTAGTAACCGGCTAAGCCCAAAAAGCTTCTAACCTCGGTCACATTTTTAGGCGGTTTCCATTCAACAATAGCAGAGATTTTACTTGGATCAACTCGGATGCCTTCACCCGAAACAATATGACCCAAAAATCTAATTTCTTGGAGCCAAAATTCACTCTTGCTAAACTTAGCAAACAATTGTTTTTCCCGTAAGGTCCGTAACACAGTTCTCAGGTGCTTCGCATGCTCTGACTCATCTTTAAATAAATTAAGATGTCGTCAATGAACACAACGACAAACTTATCCAAGTATGGCTGAAAGATCCTATTCATTAGGTCCATGAATATTTTCGGTGCATTCGTTAATCCAAATGGCATAACCAGGAATTCATAATGGCTGTATCTGATTCTAAAAGCTGTCTTCGACATATACGATTCCTTAACACATAACTAATAGTAGCTAGACCTCAAGTCTATCTTAGAGAACACAGTGGCTCCTCTCAACTGGTCGAATAGATCATCGATCCTTGGCAAAGGATACTTATTCTTAATAGTTACCTTGTTCAGTTGTCGGTAATCTATACATAGTCTCATTGAACCATCTTTTTTCTTTACAAACAATACGGGGGCACCCCAAGGTGAAAAGCTCAGCCTAGCAAAACCTTTATCCGTCAACTCTTGCAACTGTGCTTTTAATTCTCTCAGTTCGGTTGGTGCCATTCTGTACGGAGTAATAGAGATGGGAGCTGTTCCTGGCAACAATTCAATACCAAACTCAATCTCTCTCTCAGGAGGTAATCTGAGTAATTCTTCCGGGAATACGTCTGGATATTCACATACTATCAACATAGTCCCAAGCTTGAATTCTGTTTCCCTCGTGTTCAACTCAAAATCAAGGTAGGCTTTGTACCCTTTCCTCACATATCTTTGAGCAACCGTTGCCGTGATCACAGCTGGCGACGTGCCCAACTCTCTTGAATCAACCCGTAGGATCTTACCATCTGGGCATTTCAATTTAATATACTTGCTACCACAATTTACAATTACATCATACAAGGCTAACCAATCCATGCCAAGTATTACATCGAATTCATCAAAAGGTAACAACATAAGGTTTTCCGAAAAACATTGACCATGAATCGTCAAAGGACAATTCCTACAGACTTTATCGACCATAAGTAATTTGCCTAGTGGGTTCGACACTCTAACAACAAATTTTGTAGGTTCAACAGGTATGTTCATACTAGACACCAACCTCATGCAAATGTATGAATGCGTCGATATCGGGTCAATTAAGGTAATAACACATGTATTGAAAAGAGAAAAATTACCGTAATAACGTCAGGAGCAGAGGCTTCCTCTCGAGCGCGCATTGCATATGTTCTTGTCGGGGCTCGAGCCTCTAAATTTACAGTGTCTTTGGCCACAACTCGACTGCCACTAGCACTACTAGGATATCTCAGAGGTTTACCCCGTGCCATGGGAGCACTCACCTTCGGGGTTACTTCCACATCTCTTTCGATTCATTCTGGGCAGTCCTTGAGAAAGTGGTCAAGAGAACCACATCTGAAACATGCACTACTCTTTACTCGATACTCTTCGAAGTAAAATTTGTTGCAACTCTTACACTTCGGCTTTTGGTCATCCACACTCCTTACACTAGTCACCATCGGGGAGGAAGAACTTTGATCTCGTCATTTAGAGCTTCTCATTCTACCCGAATATCCTACAGATGAAGTGGAGCGTTCATGTTGGCTCATTGATTTCTTTGTAGAAAATGAAAGCGTCCTACCACCGGATCTCTTACTCGCAACTCAAGCCTCTCTCTTTGCTTGTTTTCTTTCATTATTGAGTTCCTTAACCTTCTTGGCCTGACCAGCTAATGCGGCAAACTCTCGTATTTCAAGGATCCCAATCAACAACTTGATATCCTTATTCAAACCTTCCTCGAAGCGTTTACACATTTCTGACTTAGTTTGAACCCACTCAGTTGCATACTGACTCAACCTTATAAACTCTTTTTCGTATTCAGCCACAGTCTTATTCCCTTGTTTAAGTTCCAAGAACTCATTTTGCTTCGAGTCTAAGAACCTTTAACTGATATACTTCTTTCTAAACTCTGCTTGGAAGAATTCCCAAGTGATATTTTCCTTTGGCACCACCGGAGATACGGTCTTCCACCAGTGGTACGCAACGTCCTTCAAGAGAGACACAACACACTTTAAGCACTCCTCAGGTGTGCACAATAAGTCATCTAAAACCCATGTGGTATTCTCAAGCTAGAACTCAGCTCTCTCAGCATCATCCTTAATTTTAGCTCTAAATTCCTCGACCCCATACTTTCTAAGCTTATCTACGGGGGCTTTACCAGTTCTTACTAGTGCCATACCTTGTGGCAATTCCTCATCTGGTTGGTTAGGAGGCTGGGGCGGTCATGGTATGTTGGGGCGATTCCTCAAATAATCCCCAAACCATTCATCTATCATATTAAAAAAGGTAGCTTGGGCTTCTTCCTGGCCTTCAGACATAACTCGTCTAATACTACTAGATACAGCTTGTTGTACGGAAGCTGGAGCATGGCTCTCAACTCCCTTAGACTTATCTTGTGCTTGATTGGAAGACATTTACTATATTCAAAAATGATTTAAACAATTAAGAGATATCACACTATCAACGTTTATATAATGGCATGTATAGCGAACTTTAATACCCTCTACAGTAGTCCTAAAATTGACTAAACCGTAGCTCTGATATCACTAAATGTAACACCCTCACCTGTATCTGATGCTAAAATAGAGTTCAAGGCATTACCGGTATTTCACCTTAACAAACTTACTAAATCGGGTCATTGAACTTCGCCCAAATTTAAAACCGTTCAAGCATGAACACCTTGTCCCTTACACAGGCCTTTGAGGCCTAAAACACACTTAGGGGCAATACGAGACAAAACTGAAAACATTCGATACACTTTGAGTACCTTAGAAGATTTTCCCTTACTTGAAGTGCAACACGTCCGTGTGGCTTAGGATAAGCCCGTGCCCTCAGCCCGTGTGCAACACTGACTTCAACCTCATTATTTTGTTAAAAACACACGGCCAAGTCACACGCCCGTGTGCTTAGCCCGTATTCTATACTGACTTAAAAATTTAGGTGCAGGAGACGCACAACCATACCACACACCCATGGGGATGGGCCATGTGTCACACACGACCTAGACACACGCCCGTGTGTCTACCCATATGGACCTTATTAGGCTATTTTCCAAGCCTTTGATCAACCTCTATCAACTAAACATACTTATTGGTTACTTTTGTGCATGTTAAGGACAAATTACACACTTATGTATATATATAAAACTTTGATTAACCTCATTGCATGTAAACCTCATGTCATTAGTTTCATACATGCTAAGTTAATTCTCATATTGTATTTAAGGATTTCCATGTCTACTTGACGTATTTAAGATTGGCTTGTTTTTATAACTTATTGCCATTTATAACCAAGCCATCACATGAGAACACGAACATGCATAGATTTGTAGGTCATAGCCTACTTCAAAACAAGCCAATTTCCATGGCCATATACAAAAAGATAAGTATAATTTTACATGCCTTCATCTTGGCAAATCAAGTGACACATATAACCAATTATTCAAAGTTCTATACATGCCATTGAAAAAATATAAGTGTCTATATACCAAAGCTGAATTAGTTGATAGTGTGTTAATTCTTCAATCGTCTTCCAATCTTTATGAGTCCTCGAGCTCTGCAAGACAGGGGAAAGAGAGGTGTAAGCATTTACATGCTTAGTAAGCTCGAATAACTAGAAAGTAAACGTACCGATTCTTTAGCATACATCCTTATTAAATAATGAAACCAACGAATGTGAAAATAATTTCCCTATCACATGCACTCAATCGATGAGTTAGTCACATAACAAAACACCATGTAATATATCTTAGATGAGCTCATCATTCGACATGTCATTTGCACATATACCTCGTGTTAGTCCTGTTGAGTTTTTAGGAAATCTCGATGGATTGTCCAATCTCCGTCAATTCATATGGATGATCATTCCAAGTATGCACTCCCGCGAACCTCACATCTTACGGTGAGATTACCAGTCCAGGCTAAATCCCTCGTAACCTAAACTTATAAGGTGATGTCGGGATTACCAGTCCAGGCTAAATCCCTTACAACGACAAACACCCTTAATGAGCTCGGATTTGAATTACCAGTCTAGGCTACCCGTCCTGAATAAATCCACAATGCACACATATTCTTCGGGAGGCTCGATCATTCAAGGAACACCTGTCCAGGCTAGATCCTTTTCATACTTGAGATCAACGGATTACCCGTCTGGGCTAAATCCTTTCTGCAACACATGCAGGATCTCAAGTCACATGTCAATCATGGTGTATCCATCGAATTCCCTTTTTAACCTCAACCGAAACATTTCCCAACAAATCATTATCAAGGATGCATTCCATTCATTTTCATGCCATCAGCAATGCAATCATCATGCATTTATAAGTCATACAATTATGCATATTATGAGTTTACTTTAAGTTATCCAAACTTACCTGGTACTTGTTTCGATGATGTGTTTCGGTTATTCCGAAACCTTTTGTTTTTCTCGATCGACCTTCGAAATTTGTTCCTGGGGGTCTATAACAATAAAATTAAATTGTAACACCTCACATTGTACTATTTGAGCCTAAATTTCACCCCTGGTCCAAATGACCATTTTGCCCCTAACCTTTCACATTTTTACAATTTAGTCCCTAGGCTCGTATAATGAAACACATGCAATTTCTATCTTACCCAAGCTTAGTCGAACACTTTTTCTTTTTATGGCAGCCCATATTTTCCATTATTTTCACATTTCTAGCACATATTTAACAACTTTTGCAAAAAGGTCCCTTTAGGGGTTTTTCATAAAAATCACCTAGGAAAAGATGTTTAACACACCTTCAACTTTCATATTCCTCCATGAACCATCAAAATACAAACAAATATGCATGGGTAAATTTTTAAACATGAACCCTAGCATGAAATATGGGTAGAAATGGAGAGAGTAAGCTACTGGGATTTCAAAAATACAAAAAAATTAAAAACGGGGCTTGGGTGCACTTACTATTGAGCTTGAAAATGTTAAAAACCCTAGCTATGGAGTCCCTTGAAGTTTTGGCAGCATGGGGAAGAGAAATGAGCTAATTTTGGTTCATTTTCCCATTTTATTTCATTAAAATGCCAAATGACCAAAATACCCTTAAGTCATTTCTTTAAAATTTCATCCATGCAAGCCCATTTTTGTCCAAAAAATTAGAAGTTGGGCAAATTTCTCTCTAAGGCCTTCTAATTTATATTCTAAAGCAATTTCGTACAAATTGCTTCTAGAATCCAAGTTTTTTAATTTATTTAATTTAGTCCCTAATTTCCAATTGGACACCTTACCCAAAGAATTTCTTCAGAAAATCTTAAGACATGCATATTCTCATATTCTTGACCTCATAAAAATCATAAATAAATATTTTATGTTAGATTTGTGGTCTCGAAACCACTATTCTGACTAGGCCTTATTTCAGGATGTTACATACATCTTCACCAAATGTGCATCATAAACTGAAATCATTTCTCATGAGCTTGGCATGCATACCTGTGTTACTCAACATGCTCATATTCATTCCTTACTAATCATATAACATGAATTGAATTCACATCTCATCAATTTTATGTAAGTACCTGTACCGCTCACAATATGGTCATAACCTTTCTTCTTTAGCTTAAACTGTAACTCTCACCGTTGGACCATTCGGGAAGCTATTGGATATTCACTAAGCCTCAGACATAGGGTATAATACCGATGTCATGTCCCAGACATGGTCCTACATTGGCTCATCCATCAAGTTGATGCCATGTCCCAGACATGGTCTTAACTAACTATCAAAATCGAGGCCGACGCCATGTCCCAGACATGGTCTTACACTAGCTCTCACATATCTGTGCCGGTGCCATGTCCCAGACATGGTCTTACACTGACACATCTCGTAGCCGATGCATGTCCCAGACATGTCTTACACTGGCTTGCATATCTCGAGGCCGATGCATGTCCCAAACATGTCTTTCACTAGCTCTCTTCTTAATGTCGATGCCATGTCCCAGACATGGTCTTACACTAGCTCTCATAATGTGGCCGATGCATGTCCCAGACATGTCTTACACTAGCACACATCCATATCACCCAAATGTCATGGCAAGGATATTTGATCTATTCCTAAGGTTCAACCGAGAGTTTTTACCACATTAAATCTCACCATATATTTCTCATAGATACATTCAAGCAATATATACATAATCAAATATCCGATGCATAAATACGACTAAGTTGTATTATTTACGTACAACTTACTCGTTTCTATGGGATATCATATTCCATCAAACTTCTATTGTATTCTATCATCACATGAATATTATTAACTTTTGGTATCACTTTCATCATACTCAATATCATTAACATATAATTCAATATAACCAAAGCAAGGTAGATTTCGAGTATATTGAAATAACATGGATAACGTGCTTATTTAGTTACACGGACTTACCTCAAATGCAATTTTGACTAATTACTCCATTTTAGTCATAAACCTCATACTTTTTGATTTAAGCTCAAATCTCGATTTTCTTGATCTAACATGATGAAATTCACTCATTTAATCATTACATTAATTAAAACATTCTATAATTCATAAATTGGCAAAATGACCATTTTGCCCTTAGATTTTACAAAAATTATGATTTTGCCTTTAGGCTCGTAAATCAATTTTTATCGAATTTCCTCCTTTACCAAGCCTAGCCGAATTCTTTTTATAACTATAGCAACTCACAATTTCAATTATTTCACACATTTACAACTTATTTTACAAACTTTACAAAATAGCCGTTTTTAGGTGTTTTCATGCAAACTCTTTTCACAAAGTTGTTTATTACACAACCATGACTCATTTTATTCCTTAAAATTTCAGAAAAAACATGAGTATTCACATGGAAAAACCCTAGACTTCCAACCATTTTACAAAATAGTCCCTTCATTAGCTAGAGTATGCTACAAGGGTCCCGAAAGTACAAAAATTATCAAGAAAGACCATCAAAATCACTTACTTGCATGGGTGAAGAGTGGCTGAAAATTTCAAGCTTTCAAAACCCCTATTTTTTTGGTATTTTCAGTGGAGGAAGGAAGAAAGATGAAAAGATGACATCTTTTTCTTTTTGTTTTATTTTAATGCCAAATAAGCCACCTAATGCACACCAACTTTGACTTTTCAACCCTTTTTTGTCTCCTTGATCAGCCACTAACATATTTATGGTATATTTACTCAATAAAGACCCTAATTTAATGTTATATAGTTATTTGACACCTTTAGCTAGCAAAACAAAACTTTTCCCCTTTACGTGATTTAGTCCTTTTTCGAAATTAAGCATGAAATCGCTAAAATTATTTCACAAAAATTTTCATGTACTTATATAATCATGCTATGACACATAAAATAATATTAAAAATAATTTCTCCGAAATCAGAATAGTGGTTCCGAAACCACTATTCCGACTAGGCCTAAAATCAGGCTGTTACACCTTAACTGGAACTAAAGGGCTTAGGCCCAGATTGCGTTTACTTTGATTTTTTGCTATCATGGGATTTCACACACTGAGTTTTCATAAACTCACCCATCTGTTATTTGTGTAGGAAATCCCTAGGCTTAGACGGATCGAGGTGACAGAGGACTCAAAGGTGGCCACTCGACATAGTTATTTCTTTTACACCTTAATTAAGGTTTTATTCTGGGTTCTTATTATGTAATAAGGCTGCTTTAAATTTCTTTATTTTAATTTTAGGATTTATTTACTTGAAATTTTTATCAATTAGTAGTAGGTCTCAGATTTGCAAGAAATTGTAAACAAAGGTTTATCTAAAAACACTACGTTTACTCGTCACAAATTAAGAGTTTCCGCAACAAACACTGGTTTAAAGTTTTAATAATGAACTAATATGTTTGATATAACAACTTGAGTTTTTCCCAACAAAAAGAAATACTAAATTTTTGTTAACAATCCAAAGGAATTTTTAAGAAGCACGAATTTTCATCAAATTTGTGTTTTTGAAAAAAAACACTCCAATGTGACATTGCCAGTTAGGCCATAACGTCTAGGCCGGGTTTGGGGTGTTACATCCTCCGGGTGTTTCCTTGATTTCCTCTTCTCCTAAATAAGCTAGTCGACTAAGTCCCCTTTGAAAAAGTGATTCAGGCCTTCCTGCCCTACTTTGTTTGGTTATGGGCTATTTTCAACATTGGGTTGAGAGGTATTTGATCCCAATAGTTGTCATGGTGCTTCCTTAGTCATGAGCTTCCTAACTTGTTCGAAGCTGCGACATTGCTGTGGCATTGTTGTGACATCGAGTGTTAGCACGTGAGCTTCAACAGTTCTTTTCTTCCATGTTTTCAATTTTTCTCTAGCTACCTTCAAGGATAAAAATCCATATTATAGCATGGAAATTAACCTAAATTTATTATTCAAATAGAATGTTTCAATATTAACTACTCAAGATAAATATAATCAAAATAACTACTAAAATGTTATCAACCACTCTTAACTCGAATGAAATGTGAGCTGAAAAGTACTAAAATAAATCTATATACTAGAGTTATCATACCCCCAAAATTAATTGATTGCTCATCCTGAGTGACGACACTATCCAACCTAAATGACACGACCTAATCAATAGTTGATAGACACGAAAACATGCGAAGACTCAAGAATCCAATCAACAAGACAAGTAGAATTTATTTTCCACATGGTGTTGTATTAGTGATATTATACTCACAAATCAAATTTTGCAAATATCTAACTCATGTGTATTTATAAATTAATTTCCTCAAGTATTAAAAATGCTAACAAAGTCATGCTTTGAATGTTTCCCCCTTATGACTGTGCAATTAGTTCTTCCCAATAAATTTCTCCTTCCTAGATTAAGCTAAGCACCAATCCTAAGGTTAAATTTATGTCTTCGTATGTTGTACCTAATAAATCCTCTCCACTAATGTAGTTAGCATAACAATCTAAGTTAAAAACGTCTTTGAAAGGTTGTAACGGGGCTAAGTTCAAGGTATGGATTAAGATGAACATTTTTAGGTTTAACAACCTTAAACTCAGCTTGCCTTGGACCTCAGTAATGTAGTAATCCTTAAAAATGGGGTTATCATTTAAAGTTTACCCAATTTTCCCCATTTTCCCAATTTAAAAAATATGCTCATCAGTACCACTTTTCATGACAACTGATTTTTTTTAAGCATCAGCTCAGGGATAATTTCTCGAGCATATAACTATATATGATTCAAAAGTAAGAACTTTTAATAGGAAATACATACCCATTTTTAATTCCCCCAAATTTGTACACAAAGATATCCAAGACAAATTGAGTCTAAGATTCAGTGAAAAAAAAGACGAGTACTTAAACACGGGGTGGCTTTTTAATGCATGGTTTAATAAAAAAGGAAAAAAATAGGCCATACAACTTAAATTATGTTTTCAAGGGATAATAATTAAGAAGGTAGGATCGAAAAGGCTAAAATGAACAAACAAAATTGCCTAAATCCTCTTTAAATCACTATACCTTCTAGGATTTCGCCTCAAGGAAATTATCGAGTCAATTCTAAAGACTTAAACTCTCACGCATGCTTAGTTTTCTCTAAGAAATTAAAGTTTCATAGTTGAACCTATACAAAGTCACTAAGATCTACATTCACATCACAATTCGGTTAACATAAAAAATACTCTAAGTAATAAAGATTTTATTCTTGCAATAGAACTAGCATTATTATGCAACATTTCTTAATTTTGAACTTCACTTCACTTAAACATAACCACATAAAAGAATCAATTCCAAGACAAAAGAAAATATACTAAAGATAATAGACAGTACTACCAAAGGAACAAACACAAGGGACACACACCCCCACACTTAAGGGAAGCAATGCCTTTTTGCTTAATGAAAAAAAAAACCAGTAGAGAAAGATCACAATAACATCACAACAGTAGAGATAGCAAAGCATAACAGTCCATATCAATAAGCTGCAACTAATTATTTTTGAAAATAATAAATAACAGTAATTAAAATGAAATAAACAACAATTTAAAATATAAAAGATTATTAATAAATGAAAAGAAAACTCCCTCAATTGCTATTGGAGTTGTAGCAGCTCGATTTAGACCTTATTTGGAACAGTGGTTTTGGGACCACGAATCCGAGTCAGAAAAATATTTAAAATTTATTTTCTATGTCTATTATGTGTGAATTTATATTTGTGAAATTTTCGGGCTTTAATTTTATCATTTGAGTGCCGATTTAATAAAAAGGGCTTAATCGCGTAAAAGAAAAATTTGATGGTTAAATAGGAAAGGGTCGAATTGTTGTTTTCTTTATAAATAGAGGTATTTATGTTGCAATTTTCCCATGGTAACATGCAATGGACGGTAGTGGCCTTATTATATCATGGTTTTATATTTTATTTCAAAGGCTAATTAGGTAAATTAATTAATAAGTTATAATATAATAAAACATATAATTAAAAAGCCATTGTTCATCTTTTTCTTTCATGACCGAAAGACTTAAAGAAAGAAAAGAAAAGAAAGCTAAGGCATTCAACCATTGTTGAGTTTGATTAAGGTATGTAACTAGCTCGGTTTTTGATAATTTTTACGTTTTTGAGATCGTTGCTACGTTATCGTCAAAGCCCATGCTTGAATTTTTGATTTTGATGAATATTTTGAGTTATTCCATTGTTAAAATATTGTGATTTTTTTTGTTTGATGATAGAAAATAAAAGATATGTGATATATTAACATGTTTCGTATTGGAATTTTTGATGATTTTGAGTAATTAGGACTAAATTGCAAAAATAATAAATTGAGGGACTAAAATGTGAAATAAATGAAATTTATGGACTTGTATGAACACTAGGAACATTCAGCCTAAGCATGGTGTGTGCAAATTTTGCATGTTTTGTGTTTTATGCAATTTGGACTAAATTGTGAAAAGTATAAAATGTCAGGGGTAAAATGGTAATTTTCCCATTTAAGTGTTTTTGGACTAAATTGAATGAAAATATGTTTGAATGAGTCTAATTTGAATATGTTTAGATCAAGAACCAAAGAAATCGAATTTGGATCGGGGGAAAACTAAAGTTGTTAACTAGTCGTCCCATTCCGTTTTTCATTGTCCGAGGTAAGTTTATAAGCTAATAAATGTTGTTAATTTTAATTAAATGTGAGCTATATATGTTGAAATGAAATATGTGAATATATATATGAGTTATCCGAATGAGTACAAGCTCGGCAGCTATGTTTATGAATTCGTTTCGACTGAGTTACGACATCCAAAAGTGCCGTACGAACCTTTGGAATAGCTAGGATACATATGTCATGACATAGGATTTCCTATATGTGTTCTCGAGTAAGACCACATCTGGGACGTTGGCATCGATATGTGGTTATGATTAAGACCATGTCTGGGACATCCGCATCGTATTTGATTCGTGTAAGACCCTATCTTTGACAGTGGCATCGATATGAGATAGCATGTAAGACCACTTTTGGGAAATTGGCATTGTATGGTATATGTGATTATCCGAGTATCCTATTCAATTCTGAATGGTTCAACGGGCAATGATAAGTTGTGAACGAAGGTGTAAAACGAGCTAAAATGATCAGGTATGAGTTAGTCAATTACCTATTTGAAAATAAGGTAAGTTGGCCATTTAATATGTGATTCAAATAATACAAGTTACTAATATAAACACATGTGCATTTGGTGGTATATTCGGCCATTTGATATAAATATGTATGTGATTGTTATACTCTAACTTATGAGTATATGCATATAAGTGTATATGTACTTGGTATGATAAAGATATTTTGGCTTGGAAATTGAATGATAGTTTGTTAACGTATATATATATTCATTCGGCCATGAATAATTTGTATGTGAAAGTATATGTAATACATGAAATTTTAAGCTTAAGATTTAAAGTGATTATGATAGTATAATTTAGTTTAGTTTAAATGAATTGGTTATGTTAATTAGATATTTATTTGCTTATGACTTACTAAGCTATGATAGCTTACTATGTGTGTTCATGTTTACCTCTGTTTTATAGATTTTGGATTCAAGTTATGAGCTCGGGGATCGTCAACAAAGTCTATCACACTATCAACTGTCTTCGATATTTTATAAGCTGAATTCTTGAAACTATGGCATGTATAGGCTAGATTATATTTTGAAATGTTTGATTTTGGTTAATGTAATCATGATCCATGCAAAAATGGCTTAATACGTTGTTATGTTCGGATTTAATGCTTCATTTTGATGATGGTTATGCTTGGTTGTGATTTTGATGTGTAATGCCCCGTACCCGAGACCGTTGCCGGAGTCGAACACGAGGTGTTAACAGACTTAATTCATTGCTTAAACAGCTCAAACAATTTAATTTTAGAAATTCCAGACAAGCTGGCTAACTGCATCACAGTCGCTTAAAAATTCATATCTCGAGTTCTGAAACTCAAAATCCAATTCCGTAAATTTTCCATAAAACTAGACTCATATATCTAATTAATAATTTTTTTCTAGAATTTTTTGCCGGGCCAACTAGTACAGTTTATTAGTTAAATTCCTCCCTATTTTAGGGTTTGACTGCTCTGACCTCTATGTATTACAAATCATATATCTCTCTGTTAAGAATTTAAATGACTATGAAATTTGTTTCTCTTAAAACTAGACTCAATAAGAAATCTGTACATATAAATTATGACTTCTAATTATTTTTATACAATTTATGGTGAATTTCCAAAGTCAGAACAGGGGATCTAAAAATCGCTCTGGCCCTGTTTCACAAAAATTTAGACATCTCATAAAATATAACTCATATACGTATTTCGTTTCTTCCATATGAAAATAGACTCATCAAGATTCGATTCCATAACTTATTCATTATTTAATTCCATTTCTACTATTTTTAGTTATTTTTCAAATTCACGTCACTACTGCTATCTGAATCTATTTTATGATAAATTTTAGCTATTTCATGGTTTCCATGGATTAGCTAGCAATTTGACATGCATAACACCAAATATGATCATAATTAGTCATTCCAATGGCTAATCATTACCAAACATTTTTATACTACTCAATAACCATATCATAAGACCATATATACAAAATGATTATAATGCTATACATGGCATACTCAAAATATACAAGCCATTATGCCAAGATGGTATACGGATAATGTGAGCGTGCCTCCGACCGTTCCCGATTTCCGAGCTGGCTTGTCAACACTACAAGGAATGAAAAGGAGGGAGTAAGCATTAATGCTTAGTAAGTTCACATGCAAATAGCAAGTAACATAACCATATAAGCAAACATAAAACATCATTTGCATAATCATCACCAAGACATTCATATCATATTTTCATTTATCATCTTACCAAATTGTTGTTATATCGATTTTTCAACCCGAGGGTTAAGTACATACCTGTTCAAAGTATCCATTTCACAACACTTACCAATACGTCCCTTTCATCTTGAGTATTCCTCCATTTGAGTAGAACTTTACCCGTTGAACACATCGGAATATAATTCGGATACATGGAAAGTTTGCACATAAGTGCCACATATGTAGCCAAGCTACTATGTAACCCGCCCATAAGTGAACTCAGACTCAACTCAACGAGCTCAGGCGTTCGCATCCATAAGTGAACTCGGACTCAACTCAACGAGCTCGGATGCCTAGTTACATCTCACGAACTCGGACTCAACTCAACGAGTTCGGACGTTCGCATCCATAAGTGAACTCGGACTCAACTCAACGAGTTCGGATGCCCAAATATCCCAGTGACATGTCACTTGTATCCTAATCCATTCCTAAGGTTCAACGGGACCTTTTTCCCAATCATGTGTCTCAACCATCTTCTACGGAATACCGATACCGATACTCGGTAGTATTTCACATTTTCCAAGTATATCACATAATTTGACATATTATCAAACAATTATCACGAGTATAATATTTCATAATAATTATCATATCATTTAAATAACATAAAAACATTTAAAATAATAACTATGTTACCAACATTTACATATGAACTTACCTCGTATGCAAAAATGGCTACTTTTACCATTTCGTCCACAACTTGGTATTTTCCCCATTTTAGCCTGAATTTCAGTTTTTCTTGCTCTATCATTTAAAATATAGTCTAATTAGGACTCACATTATTCAAATTGACTCAAAATTATATTTTGGGAAAATTACAATTTTGCCCCTAAACTTTTGCATATTTACACTTTTGCCTCAAAGCTCGTAAATTAAACTTCAGCCTATTTTCTTATGTTTTATGACATGCTGATCATTTTTCCCTTCTATGGCAACATCAAATTCTCACTCTAACATGTACTTATGACTATTAGGTATTTTTACCGATTAAGCCCTTTTGCTCGTTTTCACTTAAAACCGAGTAGCACAAGTTGTCTAACATAATTTAAAACCTCATATTCTATCATAAAACACCAAAATACACAAATTTCACCTATGGGTATTTTTCCAATATAAACCCTAGGTTAAATTATTGCTAGCATAAGCTAAATCGAGCTCACAGGGACTCCAAAAACGTAAAGAACTTGAAAAACGGGGCTAGAATGGACTTACAATCGAGCTTGGAAGCTTGAAAAACCCTATCCATGGTTTCTCCTTGCTATATTCGGCCATGGGGTTGAAGATGAGCAAAATTGGCTTTTAATTTTGTATTTTAATTCATTTTACCCCTAAATGACCAAAATGCCCTTACTACTAAACTTTCCAAAAATTCCATCCATGTCCAATTTTTGTCCATAGACTTGGAAATTGGTAAAATTTCTATTTAAAACCTCCTAATTAATATTTCAAAACAATTTCATACTAGAAACTTCTAGAATGCAAGTTTTGCAAATTATTCGATTTAGTCCCTAATTTCCATTTAAGCACTTTATGGATAAAATTTCTTCACAAAAATTTCACACAATCATGCAATCATATCATAAACATCAAAATAATTATAAAATAATTATTTCTATCTCAGATTTTGTGGTCACAAAACCACTATTCCGACTAGGCCCAAAATCAGGATATTACATGATGTTTCGGCCATTATATATCTTCATGTGAAATACGGTTGATTATAATGCTAATGGTTTTATATACATTTGGACTTGGTTTGAACTTATATTGAAAATGTATCCAAGGTATATAATGTTGTGGAGTTTCTTTATGTGTTTCGGCCATAGGATAAATAATAGTTGTTAAATGAGCTAAGGTATATCATGTATTAGTTAGGTAATAATCAAGAAATATGCATGGGGTATATTCGGTGTTCACTTATGGTCTATATTAATGATATGTGTAATTCATGATTTGTTCGTCATGGTAAGTCTAACATATTGGGATTTAGACTTTATAATAAGAAATTAGGTTGATGGTAAAAGATAATATGCCAATGTATTCGGTTATGATTTGTTAGTTGAACTTATATGTATATATATGTATATATATGCGCTTGTATTATGGTTGTTAATGTAATGAATTGGTCAAGTAAAGACAAGTCGAAATATTATTTAGATTTATTAATGTACTAGTAAACTAGGTATTTTACGAATCTATCAATTGTGATTGATAATGTTGGTTGGTGTAATGGTCAAATGAATGTAAATTATTGGTTAAATTGTTGGTTGTTTTAGTTCATAGTAAATGTGTGATAATGGATATGACTTGATCTTAAATCTTGATTAGTGAATTGGTTATGTATTTGCATTTTAAATATGGAAAAATTTTGGTATGTGAGTTCATGCATGGTTTTGTGACTTAAATAAATGTATAAAGTATTTTTATTCATAAAGGCCAATATCAATGCCGCCTATGATAATAGATATAAAGATTGTTATATGATTTGTTTGGGTTAATGAGTGTATGTATAAAAATTATGAATGTTCTGAGGCTGTGTTTTGTTTGGTAATGCCTCATAACCCTAATCCGGCGACGAATACGGGTTAGGGGTGTTACAGGAGTCATCTTTAGCATATCTCTAGTATGTTTGTTGTTGTCTCTCCATGTGCTGTAACATATCTATAATGGTCAACTGATCCGTAATATGCAGTGTTGGTGGAACACAATAGAACATGGAGAGAAATGTTAGTGACATGCCATTAATGAGTTGCAAGGGACGCCTGTGTCTGGACTGATGACGACACGAGAATGGCCAACGGTGGAGTTTGCATTTCAATGGTAGGGCTTGGTTTAGTGGACGAAAATTGTGTGGTTGATGTTTACTGAGGATAGTGAATGGGGATGAAAACAGGAATGGTGATTGACGTTTTGTAGGGTATTAAGAAAAAAGGTTGTGGTTTGGTAACACCACAAACCCAGTCTAGACATTATGGCCGAATCTGTGATGTCACAATGAAGTGCTTTTCGAGAACTTATTCTTGATGGAAATCCATTTGGAAAAGAGAAGCCTCTCTGCTAGTTCTCAAATTATTCTAGCTTATTCGTTATCCATTTAAAATGATCATTACTTTTAAAACTCTTATTATTGCGAAAGCATTTCAAAAGCATTGCGAAGACGTAGTGTTTTTAAAACAATTATCGTTTTGGAAAACCGCACTCTACGTTCTCAACAAATATAAATCATAGTAACCACAACCCAAATTTAAACAATAAAATTAAAGAGGCCTTATTACATAACCCAAAATGAAAGCCAATAGTAAATTAAAGAAAACAGAAGCAGTGGTGTGGCCATCACCGAGGTCCTCGCAACACCGATCCGCCTAAGGATTACTTGCACAGTTAAGTAGAAAAGGGTGAGTATGAAACTCAGTGCGTAATCCCTAGCTAAAGAGCAGTCAAACATACAGTGCCTGAACAGTCTGGGCTTAAACCCATATCAGTGGCAATATCAGTGTGGGCCTTAGCCCATTACAGTACAATATCAGTAATGCACCAAGAAATCCTAGCCAACCATCCTCTACACTCCACTCCGTCCAGCCCTACACTCCACGTGGGGAATAAATCGACCTACCCATCCCTACACTCCAGAATAAAGTACCAGTTTCGACACTAATAGTATTTGCAGTAGAGTTACCTGTAATAGGCTTATAGCCTTTCAATACACTTCGTCCAATACAATAAATATCCCACCCCATGCAATGCAACATAATATAAATGTACATACAATAAGAATGGCATGCTCAAATAGTCATACATCACATGGGGGTATTTTGGTTATTTACCTCACGGGGGTAAAATATTCATTTCGCAATTTAGGGTTTAGGTACACCTACTGACCCTGCAGTAGGTCCACAATTGTCTCGTGTGACCCTTGTAACCCATAACAGTTAAGCAGCACAAATGGGCCCAAGCTCACCATACGGCCCATGTGGGCTTACACGCTCGTGTGGCCCATTGAGCCCAAATAATGGCCTTGGTCGTGTAATCAACACGGCTGGCCCAATAGTTTCCACACATCCGTGCGGTTTGCCCGCACGGAGCCCACGGGCTCAACTTGTAACGCCCAATTTTCAGGTTTTCTGTGTTTCTGTGTTTTTTTAAAATTTGGGTGTGTTCTGGTTGGTTAAAATATATATATTTTAGTAGGTTAGTGGGCCTTTGGAAGGCCTAAACTTAAGTTAAATCTGTGGTAGTCTTCGGAATTTTGATTTTAAGAATAAGTGATGCAATTGGCATTTGGGCTTTTAAGAGTAAAGGGGTAAAAGATGACACAAAAAGGAGTGTGGTGTAGTGGCAAGGTAGCGCCACATAGGGGACAAGGAAGTGACGCCATAGAGGAAGCAAGGGGTCCAAGGTTCAAGTCTTGGCTCTTGCAATTTATTTTGGTTTTTCTTTTCAATAAATCTGGAAGCAAGTAGGTGCGCTTTAAAGTTTAATGTGTTGGACTTATGACACAAATGAGTTGATGGCCTAATGGTGGTGGCGTGATTTGGCATGTGAGAGGACTTTGGTTCGAATCCCTTGGCATGCAAAGGTTGATTATTTTGCTATGTTGGGACGGTAAGAGTTGGTGTTGGTTTTAAACTCTGATGATGGAGGGATCCCACATCGGGAAGCTAACATAAGAGTAGATGGAGAGTTGGCTTTAAATAGAGCAAACCATGAGGAGAGTTGGCATACCCTTCTGGGCTGATCCCTGTCGCTTGGTGGCATACTCGTTTGGGTTAGGCGTCAGCTAAGAGTGTGGGAGCGTGGATTAACTGCAGTCTCCTAACAGGTGTGTATTTCTCATTACTCTAGCAGTAGAACGGCTATTTCGGGCCGCGATGGGCTGACATAGGCCATGTGTCCCAATGGGTCCATAGGCCCAAGTGGATAAGTTGTAAAATTACTAAAATACCCCTGTAGGGTAGGACTACCGATTTACCCCTTGAGGGTAAAATGACTATTTTGCCCCTCGTGCGTAAATGACTAACTTGTGTGATGATTGGGTTAGCTGACGTGGATTTATGGTAGTTATTGTTAATTCATAAGTTTAATGTGTTAGTGATCGATCGTAGGATTATCGCGGGGAGATATCGTCATCAATCATCATCAACCAGGTTGTAAACGACACCCTTCCTTAGACTGAATCGGTAAAAGCCGAAATACCGAAACATTGGTATTTTTTGAACTCATGACGTCGCGGCGCTCGTGAGACGATTGTTAATGAATATGGTGCATTTGGATGATTAGAGTGCGAGTGTGCATTTTCGTACACACGGTATATTTGGGCTTAATGGGCGAAAACGGGCCAATGGGCCAACAGGCCCACTTTGGTAAAAGACGAGGTAAGTACTTCTGATTACTTGGTAAACGTTAGAATGAGCATGAAACCCTAGCAATAGGTAATAATTACTGAAATACCCTTATACATGAAAAATTACGATTTTACCCTAGGGATATTTTATTTTATCCGAAAAGCATGATGTTCTGTTTTACGATATCGTATGCCATGACATATTATTCTCGCTGCATGGGACATGGGTTTATATTGATGGAGGAAGCGCTAGCGACCTCATTGCAATCTAATGGCCTCGCCACATATATATCTGTTCCGGTGACTTCGTCACAATATCTGGCAACCTCGCTGCAATCTGGTGGCTTTGCCACATATATAAACATATATATATGTTTTCGTGGCCTCGCCACAATACCTGTATCTGGTGACTTCATCACAATATTTGGCAGCCTCGCTGCAATTTCTGTGGTGTGTAGTGGTTGGGTGAGTCGAGTAGTCTCCCCAAATGGTGTAAGGCTGGTACGGGGGTGTTATGGATGGCTCTAGGTTGGGATTTCTGCATTCATGATATATTTGTTCTGTATCTACTATGGGCCTATGAGTTTCATTCTGATTTCTGTACTGGGCCAAGGCCCAGATAAGTCAGACTCTGAGGTTTGATCTGTTTTGGGCTATGGTTGGGTTATGTTACACACTGAGTTTACCAAACTCACCATTTATTTTCATCTCTGCAGGAAATCCCCAACCATAGTATGCTTGGAGCTGTGAGGGATTCGGAGTGGCCACATCATCTACAAAGTTGGTTTTTCTAAGTTAATTTATTTTTTTATTATTTTTATATTCTGATTTAATTTTAGGTTTTAAGTTGTAATGAGGCTGCTATATAAATTTCTCTTTCCGCTATGGTTTTTATTTTTTGATTATATTTATACTATGTCGAAACTGCTAGTGTTAGGCTGCGCGGGTTTTCAAAATTAATAAACGTTTTCAAGACTCAACAAGCACGACAAATGGATAGCCTAAAGATTGATAATCCAACTTTTCATTCAATTGCTGTTTTTACAAAGACCACCCTAATCACTTAAACCAACGAATGCATACTAAGTCGTAAGTTCATGTGACACATTAGATCTGGCCATAACGTCTGGGTCGGGTCTGGGGTGGTACATTTAGTGGTATCAGAGCCAAGTTACAACAACTCGACTGTAGAACGGGTCTAAAAATGGGAGTTTTAAAGAAACATTGAATAAAGTTTTTTTAAAATCATTTTTTTAGGAACTTGATTGTAAATTGTTTTTGAGAATGTTTCCAATATTTTCTCTTTACAAATAGATGATTTTAAAGATTAAAATTAATTTTCTAAAATTAGTTTTTTAGAAGGTGGCACACCGAATCTCCGGCCCAAGTCTGTAAGTTTTCTGAGCCTTTCTGATTGTTTCTGAAATATCTGTTATATGCTTGTACAAAACCTTATCATGGTACTTTAGTTAGGGTAACACTGGAGCTATAGAAACTCTGATAAGTAGATTGAGACTGTAGCTAGGCTACCGCGAAAGAAAACAAACTCAAACTTTGAATTACTGTTATTCATAAGACATCTGTAATAAACACTAAAATATTAAACTGATTCATAAAATTCTTAATCAGATAATACAAAATGAGTACACGAGCAACTCGTGGAAGAGGCCGTGGACGTGGCCGAGGTAATGCTCAAGCTGAATCTTCGTCTTCAGGACATGTGCCGGCAGCAGATACACCAGTACCACCGGCAACGGAGGTAGAGTCTCATGACCGAGGTGTCGGGGACGATGCTTTGTCCCAAGCGATGCTCCGAGTTTTGGAAAGGGTTGCTGGGGCAAGTACGGGAAACGAAATTCGGGGGTCTATTTCTGAGCGGCTCCGGGCCAATGGAGCAGAGATATTTAGGGGCATATCTGGTGTAGCTCCAAATGTGGCTGAGTATTGGTTAGAAGCCATAGAGCGGATTATGGATGATCTGGACTGCTCTATGGAGCAGAAGCTGAAGGGAGCCATATCGTTACTCAGGGATGAGGCTTATCAGTGGTGGCTCACGGTGAGAGATGGAACTCCTGTTGATAGTGTGACTTGGGAGCTGTTTAAGATAGTGTTCAAAGGAAAGTATGTTGGGGCTAGTTACGTGGACGCTCGCCGGAAAGAATTTCTAAACCTAGAGCAAGGGAGTAAGTCAGTAGCTGAGTATGAGTCTGAGTTTCTGAGACTGAGCCGGTATGCTTCTGGGATTGTCGCTACAGAGTATGAGCGTAGCGTACACTTCAAAGATGGTCTGAGAGATGAACTTAGGGTGCTGATTGCTCCGCAGAGGGAGCGTAACTTCGCTGCTTTAGTGGAGAAAGCTAAGATAGCTGAGGAAGTGAAGTGTACAGAAAGACAGAATCATGAGAAAGATCGGAACCGTTTTAGGAGAGATTCAAGACTTTCAGGTGGTATGAACAGGAATGTTAAAAGAGCAAGGGTAATGGAGCTAGTTCGAGCAGTACCGATAAATGCTGTTAGACCGCAGGGTTGTAAGAGTTGTGGGAAGATACATATGGGCGAGTGTTGGAAACTTTCTGGTGCTTGTTTTCGATGCGGATCTATGAAGCATAGGGTTAAAGACTGTCCCCAGGAACCAGATCAGGTTCAAGTTTTAGAGCAGAGGGTCGCTCAACTAGTGAGGGGTGGGCCACAGTTTTCGAGAGGACGTGGGCAAGGCAGAGGTGGTAATGGAAATGGTCAAGGAAGAGTAGCGCCTGGCAGGGATGCTGGATTTGCTGAGGCTCATCAGCCGGCGTTGGTGTATGCAGCTTGTCACCGAGAGGAGGGTGATGCACCTGACATCATAACTGGTACGTTTCTAATTTCTAGTATGCTATACACTGCGTTGATAGATGTTGGATCTACCCATTCGTATGTTGCATGTGTTATATCTGGGTTGCTGGGTGTGCGCTCTGAGGTAACCGTAAGTGGGGTATCTGTACTAAGTCATTTGGGTCACTCAGTTAGGGTAGATAAACTGTATAGAGATGTGCCTATAGAAACTCAAGGAAAAGTTTTCTCTGCAGATCTGATGGAGCTACCTTTCGGAGAATTCGATCTCATTTTGGGAATGGATTGGCTTGTTAAGCATAGGGCTACTTTGGATTATGCTACTAAACGAATGATGTTAAAGACCACAAAGGATGAGGAGGTTTTGGTGATAGACGAGTGTAGGGATTATCTGTCTAATGTGGTGTCGGCATTAAGAGCCGAGAAGTGGATTCGAAAGGGATGTGAGGCTTATTTGGCATTTGTAATCCAATCGGAAACTGAGGGTCTGATAGGGATAAAGTTAGAACCGTCAAGGATTTTCAAGATGTTTTTCCAGAGGAGCTTCCGGGTTTGCCCCCGAACCGAGAGGTTGAGTTTGGAATCGACTTGTTGCCTGGAACGACACCAGTGTCCATTGCACCTTATAGGATGGCACCGAAGGAGTTGGTGGAGCTGAAAGCCCAAATTCAAGAGTTATTGGATAGAGGCTTCATTAGACCAAGTGTGTCTCCGTGGGAGCACCACGGTGTTGTTCGTTAAGAAGAAGAAGGATGGGTCAATGCGGATGTGCATCGATTATCGGCGATTGAACAAATTGACGATTAAGAACAAGTACCCAAAGTCTTGAGAAATCGATGATTTATTCGATCAACTTAGAGGAGCTTCAGTATTTTTCAAGATTGACCTTCGATCTGGGTATCATCAGTTAAGGGTTAAGAAGGTGGATATTCACAAGACGGCATTAAGAACTCGGTATAGTCACTATGAGTTCTTGGTTATGCCATTTGGGTTAACGAACGCACCTGTGACATTTATAGATCTGATGAATCAAGTGTTCCAGCCATACTTGGATCGATTCGTAGTTGTCTTTATCGACGATATTCTGGTTTATTCTGAAACTGAGGAGAAGCATGATGAGCATCTTCGTATTGTGCTGCAAGTGCTAAGGGAGAATGAGCTTTATACGAAATTTAGTAAGTGTGAGTTCTGGTTGAGAGAGGTAACTTTCTTGTGGCATGTTGTCTCTGCTGAAGGGATCAAGGTGGACGCTCGAAAGATTGAAGCGATTCTGGAATGGAAGCCAATGAGGTCAGTGTCAGAAATTCGAAGTTTTTTGGGATTAGCTGGGTACTATAGAAGGTTTGTGGAAGGATTTTCTGTGATGGCAGCGCCTTTGACAAAGCTTATAGGGAAGGGAGTACCATTTGTTTGGACTGAGAAACAACAGTAATCTTTTAAGAAGCTGAAGAAAGTTCTGACCAAGGCATCTCATCTTGATTCACCCAGTAGTCCGAAAAGATTTTACCATATGCAGTGATGCATCACATGTAGGGTTGGGCTGTGTGCTGATGCAAGAGGGTAAAGTGGTTGCTTATGCATCGTGACAGCTTAAACCACATGAAGTTAACTATCCTACTCATGATCTGGAGTTGGCAGCGGTAATCTTTGCGCTTAAGATTTGGAAACATTACCTGTACGGAGAAAGGTGTATTATATACACAGATCATAAGAGTCTTAAGTACTTGCTGACTCAGAAGGAGCTGAACCTTAGGCAGCGGTGATGAATAGAGTTGCTTAAGGATTATGACTGCGCGATTGAGTATCACCCAGGCAAAGCTAATGTGGTGGCTGATGCCCTAAGTCGTAGAACTGTATCTGATCTGAGAGCCATGTTTGCTCGTTTGAGTCTATATGACGACGGTAGTCTGTTAGCAGAACTGCAAGTTAGGCCAACCTGGGTGGATGAGATTAAGGAAAAACAGTCAACGGATGAGTCCCTGGTTTCTCGATTCTAGCAGGTTAAGAATGGGGATACTTCTGAGTTCGGACTGAACAGTGAGGGAGTTCTGTGTTACCGAGGTAGAGTTTGTATTTCGAAGGACTCTAACTTGAGGCAAGCAATTCTGAAAGAAGCTCATGGAGGTCTGTGTGCTATGCATCCTGGAGGGAATAAAATGTATCGTGACTTAAAGGAGTTGTATTGGTGGCCTGGATTAAAGCGAGAGGTAAAGAAATTTGTGGGGAAATGTCTGAATTGTCAGCAAGTGAAAACTGAACATCAATTACCTTTCGGACTTTTGCAGCCAGTGAAGGTACCACTTTGGAAGTGGGAGAGGGTAACCATGGATTCTGTGAGTGGGTTACCCTTGACTCCGTCGAAGAAGGACTCGATTTGGGTAATTGTTGATAGGTTGACCAAGTCTGTTCATTTTATACATGTCTGCACTAATTATTCACTTCAGAAGTTAGCAAAATTGCATGTGGCAGAAATAGTGCGACTTCACGGAGTGCCAGTGTCGATTATCTCTGATCGAGATCCTAGATTCACATCTTGGTTTTGGCAAAATTTGCATGAGGCATTGGGTACGCGGTTGAACTTTAGTACAGCCTTTCATCCTCAGACTGATGGTCAGTCGGAAAGGGTTATTCAGATTCTGAAAGATACGTTGAGGGGATGCATTATCGACTTTCGAGGCAGTTGGGAGGATTACTTACCGTTGGCAGAGTTTGCATACAACAACAGTTATCAGGCAAGTATTCGAATGGCTCCTTATGAGGCACTGTATGGGCGAAGATGTCGTACACCTATTTATTGGACCGAGTTGGGTGAACGACAGGTTCTTGGACCTGAATTGGTGGCAGATACTGAGGATAAGGTCAAGTTGATTAGAGACCGATTGAAGAAAGCATCTGATAGATAGAAGTCACATGCAGATTTGAAGCGCAAGGGAATTGAGTACTCTGTGGGTGATATGGTCTTCTTGAAGGTTTCACCTTGGAAGAAAATATTAAGGTTTGGGAGGAAAGGCAAGCTAAATCCGCGGTTCATTGGGCCTTATCGGATTCTTAAGTGAGTGGGTCCAGTGGCTTATCAATTGGAGCTACCTCTAGAGTTGGATAGGATTCATGATGTCTTTCACGTCTCCATGTTAAGGCGGTATCGTTCTAACCCTACTCATGTTGTGCCGGTTGCAGAGATCGAGGTCCAAACAGACTTGACTTTTGAGGAGGAGCATGTGCAGATTTTGGATCAAGATGTTATGATTTTGAGGAGGAAATCAGTTCCGCAAGTAAAGGTGCTGTGGCGTAATCATGGCAGAGAGGAAGCTACTTGGGAGCCAGAAGTTGCGATGCGTCAACAATATCCTCGTCGTTTGATTCAGGTAAAATTTCAAGGACAAAATTTCTTTGAGGAGGGTAGAGTTGTAACGCCCAATTTTCGGGTTTCCTGTGTTTCTGTGTTTTTTTAAAATTTGGGTGTGTTCTGGTTGGTTAAAATATATATATTTTAGTAGGTTAGTGGGCCTTTGGAAGGCCCAAACTTAAGTTAAATCCGCGGTAGTCTTCAGAATTTTGATTTTATAAACAAGTGATGCAATTGGCGTTTGGGCTTTTAAGAGTAAAGAGGTAAAAGATGACACAAAAAGGAGTGTGGTGTAGTGGCAAGGTAGTGCCACTTAGGGGACAAGGAAGTGACGCCATAGAGGAAGCAAAGGGTCCAAGGTTCAAGTCTTGGCTCTTGCAATTTATTTTGGTTTTTCTTTTTAATAAATCTGGAAGCAAGTAGGTGCGCTTTAAAGTTTAATATGTTGGACTTATGACACAAATGAGTTGATGGCCTAGTGGTGGTGGCGTGATTTGGCATGTGAGAGGACTTTGGTTCGAATCCCTTGGCACACAAAGGTTGATTATTATGCTATGTTGGGACGGCAAGAGTTGGTGTTGGTTTTAAACTCTGATGATAGAGAGATCCCACATCGGGAAGCTAACATAAGAGTAGATGGAGAGCTGGCTTTAAATAGAGCAAACCATGAGGAGGGTTGGCATACCCTTCTGGGCTGATCCCTTTCGCTTGGTGGCGTGCTCGTTTGGGTTAGGCGTCAGCTATGAGTGTGGGAGCGCAGATTAACTGCAGTCTTCTAACAGGTGTGTATTTCTCATTATTCTAGCAGTAGGACGGCTATTTCGGGCCGCGATGGGCTGAAATGGGCCATATAGTCCCAATGGGTTCGTTGGCCCAAGTGGATAAGTTGTAGAATGACTAAAATATCCCTGTAGGATAGGACTACCGATTTACCCCTTGAGGGTAAAATGACTATTTTGCCCCTCGTGCGTAAATGACTAACTTGTGTGATGATTGGGTTAGTTGACGTGGATTTATGGTAGTTATCGTTAATTCCTAAGTCTAATGTGTTAGTGATCGATCGTAGGATTATCACGTGGGAGATATCGTCATCAATCGTCATCAACCAAGTGTGTAAATGACACCCTTCCTTAGACTGAATCGGTAAAAGCCGAAATACCGAAACATTGGTATTTTGTGAACTCGCGAGCGTGCGAGCGCTCTTGAGACAGTTGTTAATGAATATGGTGCATTTGGATGATTAGAGTACAGAGTGTGCATTTTCGTGCACAACGGTATATTTGGGCTTAATGGGCCGAAAACGGGCCAATGGGCCAACAGGCCCACTTTGGTAAAAGACGAGGTAAGTACTTTTGATTACTTGGTAAACGTTAGAATGAGCATGAAACCCTAGCAATAGGTAATAATTACTGAAATACCCTTATACATGAAAAATTATGATTTTACCCCTAGGGATATTTTATTTTATCTCAAAAGCATGATGTTCTGTTTCTGTCTACTTATGCCATGACATATTATTCTGTTGCATGGGACATGGGTTTATATTGATGGAGGAAGCGTTCTGGCAGCCTCGCTGCAATCTGGTGGCCTCGCCACATATATATCTGTTCTGGTGACTTCGTCATAATATCCGCACCCTCATTTTGCAATCCGTGGCTTCCACCACATATATAAACATATATATCTGTTCTGGTGGCCTCCCCACAATATCTATATCTAGTGACTTCGCCACAATATCTGGCAGCCTCGCTGCAATTTTTGTGGTGTGTAGTGGTTGGGTGGGTCGAGTAGTCTTCCCACATGGTGTAAGGCTGGTACGGGGGTGTTATGGATGGCTCTGGGCTGGGATTTCTGCATTCATGATATATTTGTTTTGTATCTGCTATGGGCTTATGAGTTTCATTCTGATTTCTGTACTGGGCCAAGGCCCGATAAGTCCGACTGACGAGGTTTGATCTGTTTTGGGCTATGGTTGGGTTATGTTACACACTGAGTTTATCAAACTCACCCTTTATTTTCATCTCTGCAGGAAATCCCCAACCATAGTGGGCTTGGAGCTGTGAGGGATTCGGAGTGGCCACATCATCTGCAAAGTTGGTTTTTCTAAGTTAGTTTATTTTTTATTATTTTTATATTATGATTTAATTTCTCTTTCCTTTATGGTTTTTATTTTCTGATTATATTTATACTATGTCGAAACTGCTAGTGTTAGGCTGCGCGGGTTTTCAAAATAAATGAACGTTTTCAAGACTCAACAAGCACGACAAATGGATAGCCTAAAGATTGATAAACCGGCTATTCATTCAATTGCTGTTTTTACAAAGACCACCCTAATCACTTAAACCAACGAATGCATACTAAGTCGTAAGTCCATGTGACACGTCAGATCTGGCCATAATGTCTGGGCCGGGTCTGGGGTGTTACACAACTAGGCCCAAAGCGACCTGCACTCACGGGATCACTCGTGATTATCTCTACGGTCATATGCTCGCATTTATGCCTCTAGACAACCACACAGGTGGTCACACGCTCGCGTGATAACGGTGGTAATTATTTTTCGACTTTTGCCGTTCAATGATGGAAGCAGTGTGATTATGCACCTGCTCGGATTCTAGATATGCACACCTCCTAAAACGAACTACACCTAAACAATCGGCCAAACAATAACTCATGTCAAATTCCCCCTAATCCAAAATCAAACCATTCTATTCACAAAGAGTTGATTACCTTACCACTCCGCAACAAATGTAGCTTAATACTCCGGAGATAAATCCCTTCCGTTATGATTAGAAACTGCTAACCACAATTGATGAGACCAAAAGTTAGAACTTAAGGCAAATAAATACAACCCAACCGATTGAGACAGAACCACTATCATTACCAACTGACTTGCCACACCAACCCACGCAAGGTTGAACAAATAGTCTCAAGATCAGTGAAATCAATTGAAGAGAGAATCAATCCGGAACAACAAAAGAGGGGGGTAGTGATTAATAAATAAAGTAGAAGAAGGAAATGGTGTCCATACTAGTAAAGCTAAAAGGAATAATAGGGCCGAAGCCTACCAGACAATATTCGGCCAAATGAGGTGCGTTTGAATGGAATGAAGATACGTTACGAACAAGATGCAACAGGTCAAACGCAAGGAGTTGAGAGAGGAAAGAAATATTGAAAGAAAGAAGAAAGGGAAAAGTCAGCCACAATATGCTATCAACAAAGGGAAATAGAAGCCTTAAAGAAACTCAGAGAAAATGACAGAAGACATTCAGCCAAGAGAGTAAGAAGAAGAGCTGACTTAGTTAAAGAATAACCCAAAATGCAACACGATCAAAAAAGGCAGAAACCCGAATAGTCAATGAGATAATCGGCAATCAAAGGCACAACCAAAAAGAAAAAGAAACACGAAAAGAAAAACTGAGTAATTTTTACTAAAATGAAAAACAAAATTAAGTAGTTCCGACACTACATGCCTAAGACCGATTTCTGGCACAAGAAGAGTGCCACTTTCGGCAACAACTCCCCACTCCCTTATTTCATGATTTCCTTCATGATTCTCTCCTTAAATTTCTCCTTTGACCACTTCAAACTCCTTCCCACTCATCCTCAAATTCAGCCAAACACTCCAACCGCCTATGCACATTGGTATCCCACTATCATTCAATCTCTTACATAGCATAGCAGCAAAAAGAACACCCTTGTGCACAACAGAGCTTGAACCCAAGACCTCCTAGTAGTAGTCACACGCCACTATCCCCTAAACCAACCAGCTTTCTATGACACATGCTTCCCACGATTATTTAAGAGTCTTATTACTAGAAGACAGGATTTACTCAAGCAAAAATCAAAATTAGACACAAGCCAAGGTTTCAACTCAGCACCTCTCAAACACACCTCAGGGCACCCAACCACTGAAGTAAACATACATTTTATGCAGTAATCATACAAAAATAAATACCTAACTTTTGGGGTGTTACAGGTTGGATGAAGATAGAAATGCTATTGTTGAATGTAAAACCCTATATTTTTTCCTAGGTAAAAACAACCTTCTCCTTTACCGTTTCATGCATTTGTTTTTTTTCAATTGGAGTTCCATCTATGTTGCAGTATTACTATGCACTATTTTTTCTGTTATATATAATATATATTTTTATAGTTGGTCATAAAATATTGCAACTTTAAAGACTGTAGCCTCAACATGATACAAAAAATTTAGGGGTCAAGTAAAGTGAGTGAAGTTTTATTTTGCTCAACTTTTCCACTCCAATAATGCTTTAATCGTTGACCGTTAACTTTAAATGTACCTCTTCTTTCATCCTACAACTCAACTGCTCCGTAAGGGAATACTTTGATGAAAGTGAAAGGTCCTGACCATCGGGACTTGAGTTTCTCTAGGAAGAACTTCAGTCTAGTGTTGTACAGAAATACTTGTTGATCCTTTTCAAATACCCGAGTCTAGATGTGATTGTCTTGCCACCTCTTAATTTTCCCTTTAAATATTTTGGAATTTTCATATGTCTCTTCTAATTTATCAAGTTGCAACATTTGTTTCTCTCCAACAAACTTTAAATTCAAAATGGGTTGCTTAAGAGCCCAATAAGCTCTACGGTTAAGTTCCACAGGTAAGTGATAAGCTTTTCCAAACACCAAGTGATAGGAAGACATCTCTAATGGTTTTGAATGATGTTCGGTAAGCCTACAAGGCATCGTCAAGTCTCCTGGATAAATCTTTTCGATTCTAACACACCATTTTCTATAATATTCCCTTTATTTCTCTGTTTGACAACTCGGCTTGCCCACTAGTCTATGGATGATAAGCCGTAGGAACCCTGTGTTTCACATTATATTTATCCAATAACCAGGTCAACCACTTATTCACAAAGTGAGTTACCTCGTCACTAATTATATCCATCGGAGTCCCAAATTGAGTGAATATGTGTTTATGTAGAAAACACATAACCACTTTAGAGTCGTTTGTTGGATATGCCTCGGCCTCTACCCATTTGGAAACGTAATCGACAACCACCAAAATGTACAAATTACCATAAGTTGGAGGGAATAGACCTATGAAATTGATGCCCCATACATAAAAAAACTCCACTTCAAGTATATTATTCAAAGACATCTCGTTCCCTAAAAAATTTCCAACTCGTTGACATCGATCACAATTCCTCACATATGCATGTGCATCTTTAAATAAAGTAGGCCAGAAGAACCCAGCTTGTAACACTTTGGCAGTAGTGCATGCACCCTTGAAATGTCCCCCACACGAAAACGAATGATAGTGGTAAAGGATAGCATTTACCTCACTTTCAATCACACACCTTATAATCATTTGGTCTACATATAGCTTGAATAAATATGGTTCCTCACAAAAATAAAACCACACATCATGTAAGAATTTTTTCCGCTGCTTGTGTGTTAATTCGGGAGGCATAAGTCGACTGGCTAAAAAGTTAGCAAAATCAACAAACTAAGGAGTTTCATGTGTATGAATTACCTTAAAGATGTGTTCATCTAAGAAATATTCATGAATAGGGATAAGGGAGTGAGTTTCCTTCTCTTTCTCCAATATCAACACATAATGTGCCACCTGATTCTTTGTAATAGCCCGTTTTTGGTCAAATCAAAATTGTAATTTTTGAACAACAAATTCGAGGTCAAAATAATTATTTTATTATTATTTTAATGTTCTTGGCATGATAATATTGTTGTGTGAAATTTTTGTTAAAGAATTTTATTGTTTGAATGCTCAATTTGGTAAAAAGGACTAAATCGCGTAAAGTGCAAAATTTATGTTCTATTAGCTAAAGGTGACTAATAGCTATGGAACTTAAAAGAGGAGGTCATTATGTTGTAATTAGACCATTAATAATATGAGTGTACATATATGGACATTAAATGGATGATATTAAATGGTTTATAATAAGGTTAAAATAGTAAATGAGTAATTAAGTTAAATTTTAATAAAAAAAAAGCATAAAATTTAATTCATTCATTTTCATTAGCCAAAAATACAAAGAAGAAGAAGCCATAGAATTTTTTTAGGGTTCGGCACTTGCAAAGTTAAATTGGTAAGTGATTTTGACTCAGTTTTTAATGATTTTTACGTTTTTGAGATCGTTGCTTCGTATTCTAGCTAGCTCGTGCCTTAAATTTCAAAAATGTTAAAGATTTATCATGTTTCCATTGTTGAATGCTTGAGTAATTTGATGATTTAAGATAGACTTGGAAGGTTTAATGTTAGATTAATAGCTTTTGTAAAGTGATTTTTGACAAAAATGTCAAAAAGGGATTAAATGGAGAAAATGTGAAATGTGGTGGTTAAAAGTGTGAATAAATTGAAAATATGGGCTGCTAGTAGCATGTATTAAATTTCAGCTAAGCATGCGTTTGTACTAAATTGCATGAATTTGCAATTTTATGAAATAAGGACTAAATTGTGAAAAATGTGAAAGTTTAGGGGCAAATGTGTAAAATAGCCCTAATGTATATTTTGGATTGAATTGAATAAATAATTGATTAAATGATTTAATTTTGAATACATTTAGATCAAGAAAAATAGAATTCGGATTAGGATCGGGGAAAAATGAAAGTTATCGACTAATTTGACTCAATTCACTGTTTTAATATCTGAGGTAAGTTAGTATGTAAAAATCACTGTTATAATTATGCTTTTAATGCTTTGATATTGAATAAACTGTATATACGGGACTACAGTCATGTTCGACGACAAATCAATTATGTATGGCACTTAATGTGCGATTGGACATAGCTTCGGCTATATATGGCACTTAGTGTGCGATTCGACATAGCTTCGGCTATATATGGCAATTAGTATGCAAGATCGAGATAGCTTCGGCTATATATGGCACTTAGTGTGCAATTTGAGATAGCTTCGGCTATGTACGACACTTAGTGTGCAAGATATCTAGTATTCAACGATATTCAAAATATGTATGAGATTGTTATGGATTGGTATAGGTATGTACATGCATAGTATGAGCTTTAAATCGAAGAAGTTACAAAGTTGGCATATAAGCGTATGAATAAGTATGTGAAAGGTTTGTTTGTAAACACGACTTTCATGTTAATATGTTTAAATTGATGAATGGTGTATTTGTGATTAGTTAAGTTTATATAATACGAGCTTACTAAGCTATAAAGCTTACTTTGTTTATTTTCCATGCCTTTTAGTGAATCAAATCTAGCTTGGATTCGAGGATTTTCTGAGACTACGTCACACTATCCAATCATCACTTTGGTACTTTTGAGCTCATGGTTTGATCATATGGCATATATAGGATTATGGTTATATTGATATGTATTTTGGTAGTGAGTTTTTCCATTTGAAATGACATGAGAATGGTTATGTTTTGGGTTGTATATATATATAGCCATGATATTTGGCTTGTTTTGGTATGTTTGAAACAAATGTTGGTATATATAAATATATGGCTTATGTTGTGAATTCGTTTAAAAGTATTTTGAGTCTATAGATGAATATGTGAATGACTTATATTATGAGGTTTGTGGAATTGGTATCATGCTTGTGAATTGGTACAAAATGATGTGTGCTTGGTAAATGTTTAGCTAGTTGATTGGTATATGTGTTTAGGTATGTTTGATTAAGAAAAACATAAGTTATAAGCATGTTTGTTATTTGTAACAGCCCGATTTAGACCCTATTCAGAATAGTAGTTTTGGGACCACGAATTTGAGTCAAAAAAATATTTAAAAATTATTTTCAGTGTTTATTATGTGTGAATTTATATGTGTGAAATTTTCGTGTTTAAATTTTGTCGTTTGAGTGCCCGATTTAATAAATGGGCCTAATCGCGTAAAATGAAAAATTGATGGTTTAATTTGTAAGGGCTAAATTGTTGTTGTCTTTATTAAATGAGGTATTTATGTTGCAATTAGACCATATTTATAAATCATGGATAGTTAAGGACATGAATATAATGTTTGTATAATTATTTTATAAAGGTTAATTTAGTAAAATATGTAATAATATGTATAAAATAAAACATAAAAATTTATAAGCCATATGTTCAACTTTTTGCTTTGACCGAAACATCAAAGAAAATAAAATAAATAAGGTTTTCAAAGGTTCGGCCATTGTTAAGCGTAATCAAGGTATGTAACTAGCTCGATTTTTGATAATTTTTACATTTTTGAGATCGTTGCAGTGTAATGTACAAAGCCCATGCTTGAATTTTTTATTTTGATGAATATTTTGAGTTATGCCATTGATGAGTATCTGATTTTTGTGATGTTAGTTGATGAATTATGAAAGATATGTTTTGGATTAATATATTTTGTATTGGAATTTTTGATGATTTTGAGTAATTAGGGCTACATTGCAAAAATAATAAATTGAGGGACTAAAATGTGAAATAAATGAAATGTATGGCCTTGTATGAACATGGGTAGTATTCGGCCTAAGCATGGTGTGTGCAAATTTTGCATGTTTTGTGTTTTGTGCAATTTGGACTAAATTGTAAAAAAGTGTAAAATGTTAGGGGTAAAATGGTAATTTTCCCATTTATGTGTTTTTGGACTAAATTGAGTGAAAATATGTTTGAATGAGTTTAATTTGAATATGTTTAGATCAAGAACCAAAGAAATCAGATTTGGATCGGGGGAAAGCTAAAGTTGTCGATTAATCGTTCCGTTTCGATTATTGTTGTCCATGGTAAGTTTATAAGCAAATAGATGTTATTTATTTGATTAAATACGAACTATATATGCTGAAATGAATAATTTGATATTATATATGTGGAAGCCGAATATGTATAATCTTAAAAGCTATGTGTATGAGTTTGATTCGATCGAGTTACGACGTCTGAAAACCCCGTACGAACATTAGGAATAGCTAGGATACATATGTCATGACATAGGATTTTTGATATGTGATTACGTGTAAGACCACGTCAGGGACATTGGCATTGATATGTGATTACATGTAAGACCATGTCTAAGACATCGGCATCGTATTTGATTCGTGTAAGACCCTGTCTGGGACAATGGCATCGATATGTGATAGCATGTAAGACCACGTTTACGACGTTGGCATTGTACGATATATGTGTGATTATCCGAGTATCCTATTCAATTTTGAATGGTTCAACAGGCAATGATAAGTTGTGATTGAATGTGTAAAACGAGCTAAAGTGATCAGATATGTAATAGCTTATTACTTATTTGAAATAAGGTAAGTTGGTTACTTGTTATGTGTTGTAAATCATATACGATGTAAATGAAAAATTATATGTGTATATGAAAAGTACATTCGGCCAAAGGTTATGTATAATGAAATCATAATGTTGAACTATGTGCAAACATATATGAATGATTATATTCGGCCTTATGAATGTAAAATATGAATATTTATAAAATGATTCATGAATATATGTATACGAGTTTATGTATATTCAGTTATATAATAGTCCTATGGTTTGAAATCTAATGTTACTTTGATAATAGGTACATGTATATTTGGCCAAGGTAAAATTTGTATATGGAAGTATATGTTATATATGAAATTGTGAGCTTGAAAATAAATGTGATTATGATAGCACAAATTAGTTTGGTTAAGTTGAGTTGATATTAACATTGAGATATTTATTTGCTTATGAATTATTAAGCTATGATAGCTTATTGTGTGTGTTTATGTTTGCCTCTGTTTTATAGATTTTGGAGACTAGTTATGAGCTCAGTGATCGTCAGCAAATTCTATCACACTATCGACTGTTTTTGGTACTCTATAAGTTTAAACTTGAACCTATGGCATTTATAAGCTAGGTTATATTTGGTTAAATTTGAATTTGTGTATATATTAAGCCATGCGAAAATGGCTAATATGTTATGTAAGTATATAAAACTTTAGTCAAGTTTTTATGTGTGATATGCATTGAAAATGGTTGGTGATTTTGGATGTGTGTTTGGTTGATTCAGCTATGGTTTATGCATAGATAAAAGTATATGTGAACTTAGTTGATATGTTTTGTAAATGTGTTATTATATGATTTGGTATTAAATAATATTCGGTTATATCCAAACATGGTTGGAGTTTATTTTGATATGCATATTATATGGTATGTTTTGCCTTTATGAATGGTTTATTGATTTGGTTTAGTAATGGAGTAAAATGATTATGATTTATATATATTCGAATGTGTGTTAGTTACTTTGATTCAATTTGTAATGGCAATGTATGTGTATATATTGTGTTTTAATGGTTGGCTAATTAAGCATGATTGATGAAGACAAATAAGAAGTATGTTATATGACTGTTTAGATTAATATGCTTGGTTTGAGGTACAGTAATAAAAGATCAAAATGTTAGGTTTTATATTGAGTTAAAAAGGTTCCATATTTGTGGATTCAGCAAATGTGCTCAAATCATGTCATTATGTGTTATTTATATGTTAACATTATAGTTGTGGTATTGAATATTTGTGGATTAAGTTAGGCTATGAAAATTGGATTAATGAATGTGGTTTTTGTGTCGGTATCAAATGGCCTATTACTTAAATGTTTTGGTCAGTTATTTGAGTAGTTTAATTGGTTAAGTTGATGATATATTGGGCATATGCTAAGTAGAATAGTATATATATGTATCCACGTTATGCAATTGTTGTAGTTAGGTAAACAAATGTTATAATGGTACATGTTATTTATATGAAATGAAATGATGTATGTTTGCATGTTTTAAAGTATGTGCATATAATATGTAAGATAATTAGTTATTTTATATTTAAATTATTCAAATGCCATAAATGTTAAGTATACATATATGATTGGTATATAAATGAAATATACTTGGTTATGAGTTAAACATTCGATTTCCATGATTTCTTGGTTGTATTGATTGAATATAAATTGGAAATTGCATGAATGATAGAATCGAAGCATGTTTGATTGGTTTTAAATTTTACTAGATAATTAATATTGAGATGAAAGTCTGTTCTGAGTTGTATTTTGAACGGTAATATCTCGTAACCCCATTCCGGCGACGGATACGGGTTAGGGGTGTTACATTTTTAATGTTGGAAATGGTATGAATTTGTCTTGGTTGTGGCTAAAATATATGTTCAATTATGCTATGTTGTGGTGCCATTTGGGTTGTTTAGGTACATAAAGTTGTGGGTGGCAAATTGGCTTGGTAAATAACCTAATTTTGTCTACACGGGCAGAGACATGGGCTTGTGTATCAACCGTGTGTGACACATGGACATGTTACATGGCTGTGTGTCCCCTAGTGTGGAAATTGAAATGAAGTCAGTATGCTCCACACGGCCTCACACACAGGCATATGACTTGGCCGTGTGGCATAAGTTAGTATACCCTACAGGTTTGGCACAGCCTAGCACACAGACGTGTGTGGCCATTTTTAGGGCACACGGGCTAGCCACACGAGCGTGTGTGTTGGCCGTGTGACCCAAGTTAGAGAGTTACATGGGATAGGACATGGGCTGGGACACGACCATGTGCTTCCATTTCGAATGTCCACACAACCTGTGACATGAGCGTGTCTGGTGGTCGTGTGTGGCAACATGGGCTTGTGTCCCCTGTTTTGAGAAAAAAATTATTAAGTGTTGAAAAAATTTCTCAAATATCTGATTTAGTCACAAACCCCTCTCAATGCATGTTTAAGGCCTCTTAATGGTCGTTTTAAGGACACTATGATTGTTTATGATTTTGTTGTATTTGAATTGATAATTGTATTTGAAATGTATGTTTAAAAGTGTTGTAAGCCCGGTAATGCTTTGTAATCCTATTCCAGCGTTGAATATGGGTGAGGGGTGTTACATTCTCCACTCCATTTCTAACTTGAATCTTAAGATCAAATTCTTGGAGTAAAAGCACCTATCGAATCAATCTCAATTTAGCATCTTTTTTTGCAAGTAAATATTTTATGGCCAAATGATTAGTGTAGACCATCACCTTAGTCCTTATAAGATAAGAATGAAATTTGTCAAAAGAAAAAACAATAGAAAATAAGGCTTTCACAATTAACGTGTAGTTTAACTGTGCACCCATCAATACTCGACTTGCGTAATAGATAGGATGGAAAATATTATTTCTTCATTGTCCCATTACATCTCCTATTGCAAAGTTGCTAACGTCACATATCAACTCAAAAGGAGAATTCCAATTCGGTGTAATAGTAATTGATGCCAAAATTAATCAATGTTTCAAATCTTCAAAAGCTTTCAGCCACTCATCAACAAAGTTAAATGTTGTGTCATTCTCTAATAAATTACAAAGTGGGTTGGAAATTTTGGAGAAGTTCTTGATAAACCTTCAGTAAAACCCGATATGCCCCAAAAAACTCCTAAAGCCTTTTATAGAAATTGGATATGGTAACTTCTTAATAACATCAATATTTGCTTTATCAACTTCAATTCTATGTCTTGATATTTTGTGCCCCAAAACGATACCTTCCTTAACCATAAAATGATATTTCTCCCAATTAAGGAAAAGTGTGTTTTTTCGCAACTTTTTAGCATTATGGCCAAATTATTCAAACAGTCGTAGTAAGAATCCATGAAAATTGAGAACTCATGATGAATACTTCCAAAAATTTCTCAACCATGTTAGTAAATATAGCCATGATACACCTTTGAAAAGTTATAGGCACATTGCATAAACCAAAAGGCATTCTTTGAAAAACAAACATACCGCACGGATAAGTAAAGGTGGTTTTTTACTGATCTTTCAAAGTTTTATCTATCTGATTGTACACCAAATATCCATCCAAGAAATAATAATACTCTTACCCTGCAAGCCAATCCAACATCTGATCTAAAAATGGTAGCAGGAAATAGTCCTTCCAAGTTACTTTGTTCAACTCTCTATGATCCATACAAATTCGCCAACCCATAACTATCCTTGTCAGAATCAACTCATTATTTTCATTCTCTACAACTATAAGTCCCCTTTTCTTTGGTACACATAGAACCGGACTCACCCAGGACCTATCAAAAATAGGGTTAATAATCCCAACATCTAACCATTTGATGATTTCCTTCTTGACTGCTTCTTTCAGAATCGAGTTTAGTCTTCTCTTTCTATCAATCATTCCTTTTTTGCCATCTTCTAATAAGATTTTATGCATGCACAGAGAAGGACTAATGGCTTGAATATCTGCGATAGCCCATCCAGGTGCCCTTTTAAATGTCTGTAGAAAATTAAGCAATTTTTCTTCTTGAGTCTCGGTCAAATCAGTTGAAATGATCATAGGTAAATTCGAGGAGGTTATTTGATCATCTTGAACTCGCATGGTGAGTTCACTTCTTTATACATCGATCAAAGTTTTACCAGTTTCCATGAAAGACCTCCTCAAGATAATTGGTACTTCTTTATCTACCTCAAAATCCAATACAATAAAATCTGTTGGAAATATGAATTTATCCACAAGTACCAACACATCTTCAATTTTCCCATCAGGGTGTACTAAAGATTTGTCTGCCAAATTGAGTGTAACAATAGTCAGTTTGACCTCACTAATACCCAATCACCTAAAATTCTACATAGACATCAAGTTGATACTTGGTTCAAAATCACACAAAGCCATTTCTTAATAGGAGTCTCCAATATTGCATGATTTGGTGAAACTCCCTGGATTTTTCATTTTTAGAGGCAGTTTATTTTGTAAAAATGAGCTACATTCCTTTGTCAAAGCTAATGTTTGAAATTCCCCAAACATTTTCTTCTTGGAAATAATGTCCTTAATGAATTTAACGTAATTTGGAATTTGCACAAGAGCTTTCAAAAGTGGAATGTTGAAATGTAGTTGTTTCAACATGTCCAAGAATTTCTTAAATTGAACATCTTGATTTTGTTTTTGAAATCATTGAGGATATGGAGGATATGGAATTTTAAATTTGTTCAAACTACTTTGCTATATTAATGCTGCAACAGAGGTCGCAGGAGCAGACTTTTGTAAAGTGGGGATTTCATCATTGGTTTGAATTTCCTTTATGTTATGAGTAATAGAGAACTCACTTCCAACTTGAGAATCTTTAGTCTTCAACATCTTTCCACTCCTTAAAGTGACGAATTTGCAATGTTCTTTACCCCCATTTCTTGGATTTTATGTGTCGTTTGGTAAAGCACCTTGGGGTCTACATCTAAGCTCATTAGCTAACTTTCCCACTTGATTTTCGAAATTCCTTAAGGTTGCTACTTGGCCTTGGATCAGTGCATCATTCCTTACCATGTAAGCCTTTAGCAAATTCTCAACATTATTAGGAGATTCAGTTAGTGGAGGTTTTTAAGCTTGTTGAGAGTATCCTGATGGCATAATAGAGTTACTAGGACCAGCCCTATGATTACTCCGTGAAAAATTTGGATGATTCTTCCATGAAGGATTGTAAGAATTCAACTACGAAGCACTTCTATTTTGATTTCCCATTTAATAGATCGATTGTGAATTCAACGAGAAATTCTCTAAAACATGACCATCTCCACAGTACTCACAAGAGACATTCTCAAATTGATTCGGTTGCTGACGTATTAAGTTACCATTGGAACCATTTATGGTTATGAGAAGTTGGCCATTGATAATTGTTGCTAGAAATCCTTTCAAGGATTTCATACGCTTTATTGTAATATTTAGAAATGAGAGCTCCATTAGCTGAAGCATCTTGCACCATTCTCGTATGAGCATTGAGACCATTGTAGAAAGTCTCCAATTGGATGCAATGAGGAATGCCATGGTGGGGACATTTCCGTAATAGCTCATTGAACCGCTCTCATGCCTCATATAGGGATTCTTCATCAAATTGTTGAAATGTAGTGATTTCATTTTGAAGTTTGGCTTTCTTACTAGAAGGAAAATACTTCGTCAAGAATAGTTTAGTTAATTCTTGCCACGCAACCTCCCAAACCCGGCCTAGACGTTATATTGAGAAGGCTACATTAGCCACTGAAATGGCTAAGCTAACTTATGTTACTTTTGAAGACCTTAAATAAAATCATTTTAGAGAAAATCATAGTTGTACTTTGAGTTAGCTTAAAAACAATCATTCATTAGGTCATGTATACTTAAATTTCCTTTTATTGTTGATAGTGTTGTTTAAGAAAAGTTGTTTTTTTGTTGTTCTTCTTTTAAAAAAACTCGATGTTAAACTAATACAGTTGAAAAACCATTTTCAAGTCATTTTGGAAACTTAGTTGTCTTAACGATTTGTTTCTAAAAAATGGTTCATTTGTAATGTAGTGGAAACTAGGGAACAATATCAAATTTTACTTAAGCCCGATATCATGCATTATCCGGTTATTATGCTTGAGTAATCAATACATGCAAAATCCCAGAAGAAAAGTTACCAAGCGACAGACCAAAAATAATTAAAAATTACAAACTAAAACAAATAGAGACTAATTAGTACTTATTTAAAAAATAATTCAAAGTCCAAGGTAATTCTTCGAATGCCGAGTTCGGTACTAATATCGAGGTTTACTTGAAAAGTTAAACACTATTGGGGGGTGAGCTCATGGAAAGCTTATTGTGAGTCGAGAAATTATTTAAACTGACATAAATATCGAATACAGTGAAACATATTATGTTTAATAAAAGAAAACAAAACCACCATAGGAATTTTATATCATTACATAACCATTATCAAATTGATGTCAAACGGTGTATAAGCATGGGACATCATTTATTCGAGTAACAATCATCAATTTTAGTACAACACAATACAACACATATCATTAATCAATAACATTCGAATATGTCATGAGCATGATGCAATGCAAAAAAGTTCCTACCCATACCATCTGCTACACACCACGAGTTCCCAAGAACCATTCATTCGAACTCCAAAACATTACTTGCTTAAGCCTGTTGTGGTTAAAACCACCGATAACAATATGCAAAAAAAATTTCCAGTAAAAATGTGATAAATCGCCATTTGTCTCAGCACTCCAGGTGCAGTGCACTGGCTATGAATACTGCAGACTTAATATGCCATCGGTACTCCATGGAACTCCTTCGTCAACCACAAAATCCCAACCTAATGCATATGCAATATGTCACGCAATCTCATACATAATCATATCTTAATACCTTTCATATTCATTTGACATGCTCAGCATGTCCTCCATAATCACATACTTTTAGTAAATGGAAATAGTGTTCCAATCTTTCAAATTACCATTGTGTTGGTATCAATCAATATTGTTCAATTTCACAAACTTTACAGATTTTCATTGTGCATAAATAACACCATTTTCAGTACATAATATAAAAAATATTTCATGCATTTAAATCACACCTAAGATTAATATCACAACACAGTATATCATTCAATTAAACATTCTCATATCTCATAACTCAAATATGCAATTACAAACTCAATCAAACATTCATACTATCAAACAAGCAATTTTGCCAACATGTCAATCTTTTAAGGTTTGAAACATACCTGGTTTGGCCACTTACAAAATCAATAATTTGGCTATTAATTTAATCCAATTATCAAGCTAATTTATCAAATATAACATGATATTTAACATTTTCAAATAAATTTATGACTTTAGGACCCTCACCTTATTTTTCGCTTCCTCGTAGCATACTAGTGAATCTTCCAATTTTCCTTAATAATTCCTTAAAAGAACCTAAACCAAAATTCAATATAGAGTCAATAAATTTACCATTAAACAAGGCCCCCAAAAACCCACTTAGAAGTTCAAACCAATCATTGAAATTATAACTATTTTATGAATCCAAAGTAGTTAGATTCCTTACACTGTATTGATGCGAACCGTACGCACAACCATTCTTCGCCTTTACGGATGATTTGGGGTGTTTGGGTCAGCACATAATTCAATAATATACTGGAAATTAAATAGCCAATTAATGATGAAATTCATTCATTTAATCAAAGCATAACCTTTACCCAACAATTATGTCGAAATAAAAAACTAGCTATCTTTAATTGCATTTACGCTTCACGATTTGTGGGATCTTGATTGGCTACTTGATCAATAACGTCTCTCCCTAATTAACAAATGACTAAAGGCTAATTAGGAGAGTTCAATAACACAATTTAATGCTGGGAAAATATGGGCAAGACCCAAGAAACAAAACATCCCCTTTCTTGCACATAGGCACACGCAGCACCACCCATGATGGCCAAAATTGTGGCTAAATTTTAAAATGGTTTGAGATCTCATTAAAATCTGGAAAAATAATTTGAAAAAATTTAAAATATTCAAAATTCCAGATCTAGAAATTTTTGTTTTTAATTGGGAAGATTGTTCAAGAAATTGAAGAGAAAAGAGATCTTACCCAAGCTAGTTGAGAGAAATAGCAATGACACTTTCTTGGCAATGTTCGGGATCGACCTTGGGGTTAAAAATTTCAGATTTGGGGCTGATTTATATGAGGATAAATTGCAGCAATAGAGTAAAGGATATGGTGCACAATATTGATGCAAAAAGAAGAAGAACGATATGGTAAAATGGGAGGTGTAGGTGACGACAATAATGGGAGAAAGAAAGAAAATTGAAAAGAAAAGAGGAGAGGAAGAGGGTGAATGGATAGGGTAGGAAAATTTTGAATTAAAGGCTGAAAAATATAATAAATATTTGTATTTATACTTGAGGTTCAAGGGTATGGATGGTACACATTAAAAAATAAGAGATTTTGCAAAATTTAATTATTTCGCAAGGGATAGGATTTGAACTTGGGTTTCAAGGAATATTTCACTAACACTTATCCATAGCTGAGTTTTAAAACTTGGCTCTAATACCACTAAATGTTACACCCTTGAACCCGGCCTGGATGTTATAGCCGAATCTGGTGATGTCATATTGAAGTGTTTTTCGTAAAGCGCGATATCATTGAAAAACCCATAATATATTAAGCCTCTTTCTGTGATCCTAATGGTGATTCTGAGATATGTCGTTCATTTCAAACTCGTGTCACTATCAAAAAGTGTTTACTTTAAAAACAGTATTAATTTCAAAATATAATTTTATAACGAAAGCTTGTTAAAATAGTTGCGTACTTGCGTTTACTTTGTAAAAACGTTGTTTCTTTTTAAAACTCGAGTTTTCCTAACACTAGCAGTTATAAACCAAAACAAATAAAAATCCCAAATTAAAGTTAAAATCCATAAAGGCCTTATTACAACAAAAATACCCAGAATAAAATTACTTATAATAATAAAGCGAATATGGAAGTATATGCGGTTGTGTGGCCGCCTTTGAGTCCCTCGCAGCACCGATCCGCCTAAGCTTGGGGATTACCTGTACAGATAAACAGAAGGGTGAGTTTACAATAACTCAGTGTGTAATCTCATATCAAATATCCATACAATGAGCAAATACAGTCTGGGCCTAAGCCCATTTCAGTAAAAGTTCAGTTTCAGTTAGTGCCTTAGTCCAATACAATATCAATATTAGTTTGGGCCTGAGCCCATCTCAGTGACAGTGACGGTACAGATATGCAATCAAGAAATCCTACCCAACCAGTGTCTACACTCCATCTCTGTCCAACCCTACACTCCATGTGGGGAGATAATCAACCCACCCATCCCTACACTCCAATTAGTACCGGTTGCGACACTAAATAGTATTTGCAGCAGAGCTGCCAGTACAATACACTTCCTTCAATCATAATAAAACCCATCCCCATGCATTAGATCATGCAACATGTCATGTCATATCATAATATTACGCATGTACTCAATGTAGTTAACAAAGCATGCTAAAATATAGCGTACGTCACATAGGGGCAAAACAGTCATTTTATCAAATAGGGGTTCTAGGTATTCTACTGACCTAACAGTAGGTCCACAGTTGTCTTGGGCGACCTATGCAACTTTAAAAGTCAAATAGTGAAAATGGGCCCATAGCCCATATTGCGGGCCCATGTAAGCCCACACGCTCGTGTGGCCTACGAAGCCTAGAAATGGCCTTGGCCGTGTGGGTACCACCACCCCAATATTCTCTACTGCGTCAGGTGATTTACCCGCAGCGCTCACTCACACGGCTCGATTAACCTAATATGGCCTAAAATATCCTTGGCCTATGAAATCGCTCATGGTCGACCTCAACGATCATACGCCCATGTTTAGGCATATGAACTACCACACGAGCGAGTGCACGCCCGTGTAGCATCGACGGTCACTTATTTCAGCTTTTGCCAATTTACGATTAGGGGCAGTGTTTTACACACCTGAAACATTTTTTATATTAACTCCACCACGATCACTCTAGCACCCTAAAATGTCAAACTAGAGTTTAGATGGAACTAATCACGATCGAAAAGTGGCACTAAAATTGACAACCCCAACAATCATTTCGAAGCTCACTTACCCTCACACTTTGATGAACCAATTACAAATCAATGTTATAACGATCCCGGTCCACCCAATTTCTTGCTGTTAAAATAGGAAGTGACCCTTCAACTAGTCACTTTAATTGATAATTAATTAAACTCGGTAAGGTATACTAATTATAAACATAAAAGAAGAAAATCCCTTACCTTAAGTCAATCAACAGAGATCCTAAACACTTGGACCATTGAAACCAATCACTAGATCCTCGGTTAGTGTCTGCAATCCAGCCAATACCCCTCTTAACCCATTATTCACTAGCACAGTTACAACCAATCGAATACCAAAACTTACCGAATGTGTGGAACTGTGGAGTATGAAAGGAACTATTGGAAAATTAAAAGAGAAGGGAAGAAAGAACTAATAATTTGACACTAAGGATCAAAGTGCAGTCAATAGAAAGAAAAGAAAATTTGGGAGGAACAGATGCCCAGCCGAAATCTTGAGAGAAAGAAAAAGAAATTCAATTCGACACTAACTCTCACTTCATATCCCTAAGATTTCTCCATAAAATCCTCACTACTAACCCACCATAATCTTCTGAACAATCGAAACCAACCTTAAGTCAAACTCTTCAGTATTTCGGCTGGACCAAAATACCTACACAGCACAAGCAATAAAATAAGTCCTTTATTTGCGTACAGACTCGAACTCCAGACCTCCAGCTTATTTACACTCCACTTAACCACCAGACCAGCAGGCCCTTCTGATATATAATACCCACATTTATTTAAAAGCCTACTGACTAGAGACAGGGGTTTATCCATATAAAACAAAACTTTTGCACAAGCCAAGGCTTGAACCCAAGACTTCTCAAACACTTCCCAGAGCACTTAACCACTGAAGCAAACATGCATTTGTGCACTTTCTTGCACATCTAAACATTTATGTACATCCTTAACTATTTTTATAAACAAGACCTAATACTTCTAGGCCCAAAATTTGGGGCGTTACAATTCACCCCTCCTTAAAGAAATTTCATCCCTAAAATTTCCAAGTATCAGAATAGTCGCATAACACATACTACACCACTACGCTCCTGCTGCGCACTCTAGTTCTAGAACACTACCACATTTAACTTGAGTGTTTTCAGCATAGTCTATAGATAGACTGAGATAGTGCTTCAATCCAATACTCGGCCACATTAGGGGCGACACCAGTGACACCCCTAAAGAGCTCAACTCCATTGGACTGGAGTCATTCCGTAATCGACCCTCGGCCCCCAGATCTAATATTGGGCCAAATGAGCCTCTCCAAAATCCTTAGCATAGCTTGGGACAATGCATCATCCCTAGCCACAGTAGCGGGCGACACTGGCGTCTCACTCGCATCCAGATTAGGCATATTGCCAGATGACGAGGACCCAGCTCGAGCCCCTCTACGGCCTCTGCCACGGCCTCTTATACCCCTTCCACGAGTACCTCTGGTGCTTATTATCGAATTGTGTTTTATCTGTATTAATAGTTTTATACATCAGTTTACAATTTCAGTGTTTATTAACAGATATTTTATGAAAAAAAGTATCAGTATTTCAAAGTTCATTTCCGTAGATCACAGTCTTACTACAGTTTTTAGTTTACCCTAAATAGAGTGTTGCAGTACAGTCTACTACCTACAGTAGTCTCAACATTTCAGTTTAAACAAACAATAGTTTCAGGAGACTTACAGAATCGGCGCCGGAGACTCGGTGTACCACACATTCAGTAAAACATTTCAGTATACTTTAAATTATTTGAAACAATTCTTTTTAGAAATTCCAAGTTTTAAAAGAAACCCAAATCTACAGTCGATTTTTGTAACTTGGCTCTGATACCACTAAATGTAACACCCCTGAACCCGACTTGGACGTTATGGTCGAATCTGGTGATGTAACATTGAAGTGTTTTTCGTAAAGCGCGATATCATTGAAAAATCCATAATATATTTAGCCTCTTTGTGTGATCCTAATGGTGATTCTGAAATATTTCATTCATTTTAACAAGATTCCATTATAAAATAATATTTTAAAATTAATAATGTTTTTAAAGTAAACACTTTCTGATAGTGACGCGAGCTTGAAATGAACGACATATCTCAGAATCACCATTAGGATCACATAAAGAGGCTAAATATATTATGGGTTTTTTAAGGATATCGCGCTTTATGAAAAACACTTCAATGTGACATCACCAGATTCGGCCATTCGTCCAGGCCAGGTTCAAGGGTGTTATAGGATAAGTTCGACAATGACTCGATGGAAATTTGGCATTTGAAATCCTGGTTGAACCTCAAGAATAGTTTAGAATACTAGTGACATGTCATTAAGGGATATATTGAGTTGGCTTCGGGCCATGATATTAGCACTTCGGGGTACGAGTTATACCTATTTGGCTTTGGGCCATGAACATCGGCTAATTTGGCTTCCGGACATGATATCAATACTTCGGATATAAGTTACCTTGATTTGGCTTCAGGCCATAGTATATGTACTTATTGTGTAAGACTCTTGAGTATCCGACTTTTATTCCGAATGGTTTAATGGGTAAATGAATGATGTGGTTGAGAATGAGATTGGTACGAGATAGTAGAGGTATGTGCATAAACCGTATTAGCTTTGAATCAAAGAAATGGTGAAGAAAGTATATAGTTTTGTGAATGAGTAATTGAAAGGTTTGTTAGTTAATGTGAATTCATGTATCTATAATCAATTATTGAATTATGTGGTTATGATTATATCGAGTTTATTTCATACGAGCTTACTAAGTTTTATAGCTTACATCATTTATTTTTCTATGTTTTATAGTGATTTCAAAGCTAGTTTGGGTTTGGGGACCGTCAGAGATTTCGTCACACTATCCTACAAATGATTTGGTACCTTTAAGCTTTTGTTTTGAGTATATGGCATGTATAGGGATTTTGGTCATGTTGGTTATGTTTTGGTTATGATTTTGGCCATTTGAATTGGCTTGTAAATGTTTAACGTTTGGTTTGTATATTTGGCCATGTGAGTTGGCTTATTTTGGTTGATGTTGGTTATGTTATATTTATACAAATGACTTGTGTGATTAAGGTTGAAATCATGGTGATTATTGATAATAGGTGATTTGAATGTCAATTGGTTGATAATTGAGAAGTTATGTGCTTTTGAATTGGTGAATGATGATGTGTGTTTGGAAAGGTTTATTTAGTTGATTTGTATATATGAAGTTGGTATGATTTGAATGAGTGAAACATGGGATAATAAGCCTGTTAGTTGTTGATATTGAAATGGTATGTTTTAGCATTGATTGTGTTTGAATTGGATGTACATTTATGCTATGAATGAGTATAATTTGAGTTCTATAAGTGTGCCTAAGTTTGGGTGGCAATAGCCTATTTTTGTCCACACGGGCAAAGACACGGGTATGTGTCTAAGCCGTGTGTGACATACGGTCATCTTACATGGTTGTGTGTCTCCTAGTGTTGAATTTGAAACTAAGTCAATATGCTCTACACGGCCTCACACACAGGTGTGTGACTTGGCCATGTGGCATGTCAGTATACCCTAGGCATTTTTTTGAGTTTTCAAAGTTGTCGGTTTAGTCCCGAACCATTTCTAGGCATGTTTTTGGGCATAGTAGGCTCGTATTAGGGACCTATTGATTGAGATTGAATAATGAATGCTGGAAATGTGAAAATGTTTGCGTTGTAAATGTTTAATTGTTATATAAGTCCTGTAATGCTCTGTAACCCTATTCTGGTATTTAATACGGGTGAGGGGTGTTACATTTATTAGTATCAAAGCTATGGTTTAGTCGATTCTCGGACTAATCTAGCATATGCGAGAGTCTAGCTATACATGCCATTATAAACTGTGATAATGTAACAGACCATTTTTCAGTGAAATCGGAATAGTGGTTTCGGGACCACAAATTTGACCCAAAAATAAGGTCTATTTTTATTTCATAATATGGTCCGTATTATAACAGGCATGTCGTGTGAAAATTTTGATACGAAAATTTTATCGATTAAGTGCTTAATTACTAGAAGGACTAAATCGCCTAAAATGCGAAAGTTAAATTCTAGCAGCTATAAGGATTAAATAGCAATAGAATTCAAATCTAGAGGTCCTTATATGGTAATTAGACCATTAAGAAAAGTATGTAGATTTTTCTTAAAGACTCATCCATAGAAAAATTGGAAAAGGCAAGGGAATAAATTGGAAATCACTAAAATTAAAAGATGGTAATTAAATAAAAAGAAATAGTCATCTAATTTCATATCATCTTCCCCAAAATTTCCTAGATACCCTAGGAGAGAGGAAGAAAACTTACCGAGCTTGAAAAGGTATGAAATCAAGTCCCGTTTTTAATGATTGTTATATTTTTGAAACTGGTATAGTCTAATATCTCTATTTAGGGGATTAATTTGAAAAGTTATAAAGGTATGAAATTTGGGTCATGGATGAATATGCTGAAAATTAGAAATTTATGTTAGAAAATGAAAGTTTGTTCATAGATATACAACTTTTACAAAGCAAATTTTGATAAAAACATGATTTAGGGACTAAAATGAAAAGTTGGAAAATTTGATGAAAAATTCTAAAATTTTATGAATACATGTGCTAGAAAATTTGTAATGGGGCTTTGGTTAGGCTTGGAATAGGGAGTAATTTGCATAAGTTTCATTTTCCGGGCTTAGGGACAAAATCAAAATTTATGGAAAAGTTGCCTAGGATGTAAATTGAGTCTATTTAAATATGAAATGTGTGAAATTAATAGTTAAACTCATTTATATAGATCAAGACAACACTAATTCGAGGTTAGATTGAGGAAAAGAAAAGGTTTTGGATTAGTAGACTTTTTACGCGAACAATTGTCGAGGTAAGTTCGTGTAACATAATCTGACATGTAATTATGTTAATTGAATGTTGTGTTTGTATGTAATGTGATTTATGTTGATGTGCTTTACTTGTATGCTATGATGAAAAATTGATACATGCTTGAAATGGTGATAAATGAGTTAAGTCCCAATTGAATGTTGAATTCCGACAATTATATGCGCTTTCCCAAAATTATTAAAGCCCTATGTTTGTTGTAGATGGGATTTAGCTCGGACGAGTAATCCCATTGACCTTGATTGTGATATCCCAAATTAGGGCCTAATAGGAATAGTGGCTTCGGGACTACAAATCCGAGAGAGAAATAATTATTTTATGATTATTTTGAGGTCTATGATATGATTTCATGATTGTGTGAAAATTTCGTGAAAAAATTCTATGCATAAAGTGATTAATTTGAAATTAGGGACTAAATTGAATAAGCTGCAAAACCTGTATTCTAGAAGTTTTTAGTATGAAATTGCTTTGGAATATTAATTAGGAGGTCTTAGATAGGAATTTGACCAATTTTTAAGTTTTGGACAAAAATTGGACATGGATGGAAATTTTGAAAGTTTAGTAATGAAGGGTATTTTAGTCATTTCGTAATTAAAAGATTAAAAAAAGGAAAAAGATGGCAAAATATGTCCATCTTCTTTATTAGGACAAAATTTCAAGGGTTCTCCATAGCTAGGTTTTGTTTCAAGCTTCCTAGCTCCATAGTAAGTGATTCCAAGCCCCGTTTTTAATGTTCTTTACGTTTTTGGAGTCTCGGTAACTTCATTTAGCTTATTCTAGCAATAATTTAACCTAGGGTTTATATTCGGAAAAATACCCATAGGTGAGATATGTTTATTTTGATGTGTTATGGTAGAATATGAAGCTTTAAAATTGTGTTAAACAACTTTTGCTAAGTGATTTTTCGTAAAAACGAGTAAAATGACATAATCGGTAAAAATACCTAATATTCATAAGTACATGTTAGAGTGTGAATTTGATGTTGCTATAGAAGGTAAAAATTATCAACATGTCATAAAACATAAGAAAATAGGATGAAGTTTAATTTTCGAGCTTTGGAGCAAAAGTGTAAATATGCAAAAGTTTAGGGCAAAAATGTAATTTTGCCAAAGTTTGAGTCAAGGACTGTTTTAATAAATGTGAGTATTAAATAAGCTAAATTTTTTATTATAGATCAAGAGAAACGAGATTCAAGTTGTGATCGAGGGAAAAATAAAGTTCCCGAGGAATAGGCTTGATTTCTAACATATTGTACCGAGGTAAGTTCATATGTAAATATTGTAATATAACTATCATTTTAAATCATTTAATGCTATTTATATGATATTATGATTTGTTATCATGCAATTCTATGCTTTGTGGTAATTGTTGGACAACATACAAAAATTTTATGAATTATGTGAAAAATGTGAAAGATTACCGAAGTATCGTCATTGGAATTCCAAGGAGAATGGTAAAGGAGTACGAACGAGAAATGTCCCGTTGAACCTTAGGAATAGATTAGGATACTTGGGCATCCGAACTCGTTGAGTCGAGTCCGAGTTCATTTATGAATGCAAATGTCTGAACTCGTTGAGTTGAGTCCAAGTTCGTGAGATGTAACTAGGCACCCGAGCTCGTTGAGTTGAGTCCGAGTTCGCTTATGGGCGGGTTGCATGGTAGCTTGGTTACATATGTGGCACTTATATGCAAACTTTCCAAGTATCTGAATTACATTCCGATGTGTTCAACGGGTAAAATTCTAGTAATATGGAAGAATACTCAAGATACAAGTGACATATTGATAAGTGTTGCGGAATGGGCACTTTGGACAGGTATGTACTTAACCATCGGGTTGAGACGTGATACGACAACAATAATATGGTAAGATGATGAATGATGAATAGAAATGTGATATATGTTTTGGTGATATTATGCTAATGTTGGTTGGTATAGTTGCTTTGTTAAGTTATTTGTTATTTGCATATGGACTTACTAAGCATCTATGCTTACTCCCTCCTTTTCATTCTTTTTAGTTTTGACAAGTCAATTTGGAGATCGGGATGGTCGGAGGCACGCTTACACTATCACTGGACAATTGCGGTATAATGACTTGTAATTTTTAGAAATATGGCATGTATAGCATTCCAATCATTTTGTGTATATAATCTTACGATATGGCCCACGGATGGAATGAAAATGTTTGAGAATGATTAGCTATTGGAATGACTAATCAAGTTTATATATGATAACATGTATGCTTTATGTCTTAACTAAACCATGAAAATCCTTGGAAAGGTAAAATTGGACACAGAGCAGAATCAGTCAGCAGCAGTGATGTGAATTTAAAAAATCACTAAAAATAGTATAAATGGAATTAAATGATGAATAAGGTTTTGAATTGAAGCTTGATGAGTATATTTTCATATGGAAGAAACGAAATAGGTAAATGAGTTATATTTTATGAGATATTTATGTTTTGGTAGAATAGGGTCAGAGCAATCTCTAAATCCCCTGTTCTGACTTTAGAAATTCACCATAAATTGTAAAAAAACAATTTAGGAGTTTTACTTTACATGTATGAAATCCTTATTGAGTCTAGTTTTATGAGAAATAAACGGCATAGTCATTGAAACTCTGTACAGGGAGATATCTGATTCGTAATACATAGGGGTCAGAGTAGCTGAACCCTGAAACAGGGGAGAATTTAACTAATAAACTGTACTAATTGGCCCAGCAAAAAATTCTATAAAAAAATTAGTAAGTATATATGTGAGTTTAGTTTCAGGGAAAATTTATGGAATTGGATTTCGAGTTTTGTAACTCGAGATATGATTTTTTTAGCGACTGTAACGCAGATGGACAATTTACTATGAGAATTGTTTAAACTTGTTTAAATGCTAAAATAAGTTTAGTAATGTCTCATACTCGACTCCGGCGATTGTCTCGGGTAAGGGGGCGTTACATTTGGTGGTATCAGAGCAGGTTTAGTCAATTCTCGGACTAACCTGGTGTAAGTATGGATTTTGCTATACATGCCATATTTATATATTGTGATAGTGTGACGACTCTTGATGTTTTTTAAATGATTTTTTTTAGTAAATGGATCCCGATCGAACTCTGGTTAATGATGTAGAGAGCAATGCACCAGCTCCTGATGAAGGGACGGTGCCGACTGAAAGTCGACCTCCTACTGTTTGGCAAGAAGGAGGAGAAGGGGCTCGGGAAGCCTTTCTCTAGATGATGAATGCATGGTACACCGAGTTCGTTCATACGAACCCGAATGCTCAACCTCCCCCACCTCTTCTGATTCCTCAACCTGTACCCTCGATGCCTCAATGTATGGATCTGATAAAATTTCATAGAACTCCAGTTGACAGAATTCGCAAGCAAGGGGCTGAAGAATTCAGGGCAAATGTTGATGATGATGCTGAGAAAGCAGAATTTTGGCTCGAGAATTCTATTCGGGTATTTGATGAGTTGTCTTGTACACCTGAAGAGTGCTTGAAATGTCCATATCCTTGTTAAGAGATTCAACTTATTATTGGTGGAAGACATTGATTTCAGTGGTGCCGAAAGAGAAAGTGACTTGGGAAATTCTAGACTTGTTGGACCCGAGTGCCAAAGATGTAGATTTAATGATAGATCCTGTTACCGGTGCGGTTCTCCAGATCTTTTTATTGAAGATTGTCTAGAGATGAATGAGAAAGAAAAATTTCAGAGTGCAAAACCTAATAGTCAGTTTTGAGAGGACGATCTTTGAGAAGAGTTGAGAATGAGGCAAGCAGCAAGAATGTAGTCAGAGATTCAGTGATTAAAGCTGAAGCTAGAGCTCCAGCTAGAGCTTATGCCATCAGGGCACGTGAAGATGCTTCGTCTCCCGACGTGATTACCGGTACTTTATCTCTTTATGATATTAATGTTATTGCTTTGATCGACCCTGGTTCTACTCATTCATATGTGTGCATGAAATTGGTGTCTAATATGAACATACCTGTTGAGTCTACGAAATTTATGGTTAAAGTGTCGAACCCGTTAGGCAAATGTGTCATAGTTGATAAAGTATGCAAGAAATGTCCTTTGATGATTAGGGGTCATTATTTTTCGACCGACTTGATGTTGTTGTCGTTTGATGAATTCGATGTCATTTTGGGTATGGATTGGTTAACATTGCATGATGCTATAGTGAATTGTAGAAAGAAAGTTATTGAATTGAAATGTGAAAATGGTGAAATTTTGCGAGTTGAACTGGATGAATCAGAGGCATTACCTAGTGTGATTACTTCGATGTCGGCTCAGAGATATTTGAAAAAGGGTTATGAAGCTTATTTGGTGTAAGTGTTGAATACAAAAGAATCTGAGAAGAAAGTGGAATCAGTGCCGATTGTGTGTGAATTCACGGATGTATTTCTAGAAGAGTTGTCGGGTTTGCCTCCCGTCAGAGAAGTAGAATTTGGTATTGAGTTGATACCGGGAACAACTCCGATTTCAATTGCTCCGTATAGAATGGCACTAACAGAGTTGAAAGAATTGAAGTCACAGTCGTAAGAGTTGACTGACAAAGGTTTTGTGAGACCGAGTTTTTCGCTTGGGGTGCTCCCGTATTATTTATGAAAAAGAAGGGTGGTTCTATGAGATTATGTGTGGACTATCGGCAGTTGAATAAGGTGACAGTCAAGAACAAGTACCCGTTGTTGAGAATTGATGATTTATTCGATCAGTTGAAAGGAGTGACATGGTTCTCAAAGATTGACTTGCGGTCTGGATACTACTAGTTGCGGTTAAAAGAGTCAGATGTGCCTAAAACTGCTTTTAGAACAAGGTACGGCCATTATGAATTTTTAGTTATACCATTTGGTTTGACAAGTGCTCCTGCTATGTTTATGGATTTAATGAACTGCATATTTCGGCCATACTTGGACAAGTTTGTTGTGGTGTTTACTGATGATATCTTGATCTATTCGAAGGATGAGACAGAGCATGCTGAGCACTTGAGAATAGTTTTGCAAACTTTGAGAGAAGTTTTGCAAACTTTGAGACAAATTGTATGCCAAGTTTAGTAAAAGTGAGTTTTGGCTTCGAGAAGTCGGATTCTTGGGTCATATTGTTTCAGGTGATTGTATACGGGTTGATCCCAGTAAAATTTCAGCTATTATTGATTGGAAACCACCGAAGAATGTGACTGAGGTTAGAAGTTTCTTGGGTCTAGCTGGTTATTATTGACGATTTGTGAATGGATTTTCTATGATTGCTACTCCTATGACTAGACTGCTCCAAAAGGATGTTAAATTCGAGTGGATGGAAGAATGTCAACAGAGTTTTGAGAAATTGAAAAAGTTACTAACTGAAGCACCAGTGTTGGTACAACCCGAGTCAGGTAAAGAATTTGTGGTGTATAGTGATGCCTTTTTAAACGGCTTGGGATGTGTACTTATGCAAGAGGGAAAGGTTGTGGCTTATGCTTCGAGGCAGTTAAAACCTCATGAAAGGAATTATCCGACTCATGATTTGAAACTGGCTGCTGTAGTGTTTGCTTTGATGATTTGGAGACATTATTTGTATGGTGAAAAGTATTGAGTATATACCGACCACAAAAGTCTCAAGTACTTGATGTCACAAAAAGCTTTGAATTTGAGACAGTGGAGGTGGTTAGAATTATTGAAAGATTATGAGCTTGTGATTGATTATCATCCGGGGAAAGCGAATGTGGTTACCGATGCCTTGAGTAGAAAGTTGTTATTTACTTTAAGAGCTATGAATACTCAGTTGACAGTATCTGATGATGGTTCGATTCTAGCAGAGTTGAGAGCAAGATCGATGTTTTTACAAGAGATTTGTGAAGCTCAAAAAAATGATCAAGATTTGCAAGCCAAGAGAAAGCAATGTGAAACTGATACGGGATCAGATTTCAGAATCAGTTCTGATGGTTACTTGATGTTTAAAGATCGGATTTGTGTACCAAAGAATGATAAGTTGATTCAGTGAATCTTGCACGAAGCACACAGTAGTTGTTTGTCAATGCATCCGGGCAGTACAAAAATGTACAATGATTTGAAGAAAATGTATTGGTGGAACAAAATGAAAAGAGATATTTCTAAGTTTGTATCAAAATGTATGATTTGTCAGCAAGTAAAAGCTGAACACCAAGTGCCTTCGGGTCTACTCCAGCCTATCATGATTCCCGAATGGAAATAGGATCGAATTACTATGGATTTTGTATCAGGATTGCCATTAACTCCGAAGAAGAAAGATGCCATCTGGGTAATAGTCGATAGATTGACTAAATCGGCTCATTTTATTTCGGTACGCACTGATTATTCTCTTGATAAGTTGGCTGAATTATATATCAGTGAGATTGTGAGACTTCACGGAGTACTGTTGTCGATTATTTTGGATAGAGATCCGAGGTTTACTTCGCAATTTTGGAAAAAATTGCAAGAAGCATTAGGTATGAAGTTAAATTTTAGCACTGCTTTCCATCCACAGACTGATGGACAATCAGAGAGAGTAATTCAAATTCTTGAAGACATGCTCAGATGTTGTATATTAGAATTTCAAGGTAGTTGGGAAAGGTACTTACTGCTAGTAGAATTTGCTTACAATAACAGTTATCAAACAAGTTTGAAAATGGCACCTTATGAAGCATTGTATGGTCGTAAGTGTCAGACGCCACTATATTGGACCGAACTTAAAGAAAATAAAATCTACGGAGTTGATCTAATTAAGGAAACCGAAAAAAAAGGTGAAAGTGATTCGAGATTGTTCGAAAGCTACTTCGGAGAGACAGAAATCCTATACGGATTTGAAACGAAAAGAGATTGAGTTCCAAATTGGTGATAAAGTATTTTTAAAAGTGTCTCAGTGGAAGAAGGTTCTCAGATTCGGTCGGAAAGGTAAATTGAGTCCACGTTTCATTGAACCGTATGAGATAATTGAAAGAATTGGACCAGTAGCATATCGGTTAGCATTACCACCGGAATTAGAGAAGATTCATAATGTATTCCATGTATCTATGTTACGTCGGTATCATTCGGATCCTTCACATGTGATTTCACCAACAGAAATCGAGTTACAACCGGATATGACTTACAATGAAGAACCGGTTAAAATTTAGCTCGAGAGGTCAAACGACTAAGAAACAAAAGTATCGCTCTCGTGAAAGTATTGTGGCAAAAACATGGGGTAGAAGAGACTACATGGGAGCCCGAGGAAACTATGAGGAATCAATACCCACACCTGTTTACTGGTAAGATTTTCGGGGACGAAAATCCAAAAAGGGGGGAGAGTTGTGGTATCTCGAATTAGGGCTTAATCAGAATAGTGGTTTTGGGACCACAAATCCGAGAGAGAAATAATTATTTTATGATTATTTTGAAGTCTATGATATGATTGCATGATTGTGTGAAAATTTCGTGAAAAAATTCTATGCATAAAGTGATTAATTTAAAATTAGGGACTAAATTGAATAAGTTGCAAAACTTGCATTCTAGAAGTTTTTAGTATGAAATTGCTTTGGAATATTAATTAGGAGGTCTTAAATAGCAATTTGACCAATTTCTAAGTTTTGGACAAAAATTAGACATGGATGGAAATTTTGAAAGTTTAGTAATGAAGGGTATTTTAGTCATTTGGTAATTAAAAGATTAAAAAAAGGAAAAAGATAGAAAAATATGTCCATCTTCTTCATTAGGACGAAATTTCAAGGGTTCTCCATAGCTAGGGTTTGTTTCAAGCTTCCTAGCTCCATAGTAAGTGATTCCAAGCCCCGTTTTTAATGTTCTTTACGTTTTTGGAGTCCCGATAACTTGATTTAGCTTATTCTAGCAATAATTTATCCTAGGGTTTATATTTGGAAAAATACCCATAGGTGAAATATGTTTACTTTTATGTTTTATGGTAGAATATGAAGCTTGAAATTGTGTTAAACAACTTTTGCTAAGTGATTTTTCGTAAAAACGAGTAAAATAACATAATTGGTAAAAATACCTAATATTCATAAGGACATGTTAGAGTGTGAATTTGATGTTGCTATAGAAGGGAAAAATGATCAGCATGTCATAAAACATAAGAAAATAGGATGAAGTTTAATTTTTGAGCTTTGGAGCAAAAGTGTAAATATGCAAAAGTTGTAACATCTTGAAATAGGGCCTAAATGGAATAGTGGTTGAGAAACCACAAATCTGAGATAGAAAAGTTTATTTCGATTAATTTTTATGATTTATCGAGTGATTAGATGCATGTGTTAGAGTATTGATAAGAAATTTTATAGATTGCATGTTTAATTTGCCTATTAGGGCTTATTTGTAGAAGTTACTGTAACGGCCCAATTTAGGGCCTAAACAGAATGATGGTTTTAGAACCACGAATTCGAAGTCGAAAAATTTATTATGTAACATCTTGAAATAGGGCCTAAATGGAATAGTGGTTGTGAAACCACAAATCTGAGATAGAAAAGTTTATTTCGATTAATTTTTATGATTTACCGAGTGACTAGATGCATGTGTTAGAGTATTGATAAGAAATTTTATACATTGCATGTTTAATTTGCCTATTAGGGCTTATTTGCAGAATTTGCTGTAACGGCCCAATTTAGGGCCTAAACAGAACGATGGTTTTAGAACCACGAATTCGAAGTCGAAAAATTTATTTCGATTAAGTTTTAAGGTTTATTTATTGATTATAATATTGTGTAAAAATATCGTTAAGTAATTTTACTAATAAAGTGCTTAATTGGACTTTTAGGACTAAATTGCAAAAGTTGCAAAATATGTGTTCTAATTCATAAGTAATTGATTGAAATGGGGGTTTAAAGAGGAGGTTAAATGGTAATTAGACCATTATATTTCGTTTGGACAAAAATGGGCATGAATAGGACAAAATTTTAAAGAAAGGCCTTAAGGGCATTTTAGTCATTTGGTAATTAAAAGAAATAAAAAGGGAAAATAAAGCCAAAATTGACTCATCTTTTTCATGGAGGCCGAAATTAGCATGGTGGAAGCCATGGCTAGGGTTTTCAAGCTTTCCAAGCTCAATAGTAAGTCCGTTCTAGCCCTGTTTTTCAAGTTCTTTATGTTTTTGGAATCCCGGTAACTTGATTAATCTTATTCTAGCAATAATTTAAGCTAGGGTTCATATTTGGAAAAATACCCATAGGTGAAATGTGTTTATTTTGATGTTTTATGGTAGAATATGAAGGCTGAAATTATGTTAAACAACTCTTGCTAAGCGGTTTTAAGCAAAGATGAGTAAAACGGTTTAATCAGTAAAAGTTGTTATTGTTCATAACTATGTTTTAGAGTGAGAATTTGATGTTTCCATAGAAGGAAAAAATGATCAGCATGTCATAAAACATAAGAATAAGGGATGAAGTTTAATTCCCAAGCCTAGGGGCAAAAGTGTAAATATGCAAAAGTTTAGGGGCAAAATTGTAATTTTTCCAAAGTTTGAGTTAAGGACTGTTTTGAATATTACATTAATTAAATAAGTAAAATATGATGTTTTAGATCTCGAAAAATGAGGTTTGAACCTAGAATGGGAGAAAAATCGAAAATCAGGAAAGTTGGTAAAATGGTCGTTTTAGTATCGAGGTAAGTTCATATGTATAATAAGCATTAATTTATGCATGTTTCAATGTAAAATTGATATATTTAATATGATTTCTGAGGTGTTGAAAGTAAGTATAATTATGATGATTTAAATGTTCAATATTAATTCGACATGGAAATAAGAAAGTATGTAAGTTTGTATGTAAATAATACATTATCTTTATTATGTTTTTATATTTCAGCATATTTTATGTATTGTAGCTGATTTTTGAATCATAATTGACTATTGGAAGTATGGAATCAAGTATTAGAAAGAGAGAGAAATCCCGGTTGAACCTTGGAAAGATTGGATGATACTGAGATGGTATGTAGCTAGGTCACATGTATGGTCTTGAGTGCACATCATGTGTACAAGAGAGTTATGAGACATTATGATGTAGCTAGGTTGCATGGGTGATACTATGTGTACACCATGTAGACAAGAGAGCTACACGGGATATATGTAGCTAGGTCGCATGCGTGGTTCCAGTGAAGGACACCATGTAGACAAGAGAGCTACGAGATAAACTGGCTAGGTCACATGGGTGGTACTAAGTGTTCCCCATGTGTACAAGAGAGCCAAAATTATGTGTACAATCGAGCTAGGTCACATGAGTGGTGCTAAGTGAAGGCCACTATGTGTACAAGAGAGCTTCGATTTTAAAGGTGGGCTGTGTGCGATACCATCGCGTATCTGTTATTATTCCGAAGCGTTCAATTGGGAAATTGATTAAATGAAATTGTGTATGACTTTGTGATGATAAGTGTAAGTATATACGTGTGTAACTTATGAGCAATATGCTTGATATGTGATTGGAAATTGGAAAAATTATTATGGGTAAGTGATGAATACAATTGAAGTGTGAAAGATCAAAATTGACAATAAAACTGTTATGGATAGTTGCAGTGACGTGAATCTAAAAATTTACCAAAAATAGTAGAAATTGAATCAGAGACTGAATGAGATATCAAATTAAAGCTTAATGAGTCAATTTTGGCTTTATTTTCCCTTTTTATTTCTTTTAATTACTAAATGACTAAAATGCCCTTAAGGCCTTTCTTTAAAATTTCGTCCTATTCATGCCCATTTTTGTCCATACGAAATATAATGGTCTAATTACCATTTAAGGACCTCCTCTTTGAACCCCCATTTTAATCAAGTACTTATGAATTAGAGCACATATTTTGCAACTTATGCAATTTAGTTCTAAAAGTCCAATTAAGCACTTTATCAGTAAAATTACTTAACGATATTTTTACACAATATTGTAATCAATAAATAAACCTTAAAACTTAATCGGAATAAATTTTTCGACTTCGAATTCGTGGTTCTAAAACCATCGTTCTGTTTAGGCCCTAAATTGGGTCGTTACAGCAACTTCTGCAAATAAGCCCTAATAGGCAAATTAAACATGCAATCTATAAAATTTCTTATCAATACTCTAACACATGCATCTAATCACTCGGTAAATCATAAAAATTAATCGAAATAAATTTTTCTATCTCAGATTTGTGGTTTTGTAACCACTATTCCATTTAGGCCCTATTTCAAGATGTTACATAAAAAATTTTTTGACTTCGAATTCGTGGTTCTAAAACCATCGTTCCGTTTAGGCCCTAAATTGGGCCGTTACAGCAACTTATGCAAATAAGCCCTAATAGGAAAATTAAACATGCAATCTATAAAATTTCTTATCAATACTCTAACACATGCATCTAATCACTCGGTAAATCATAAAAATTAATCGAAATAAACTTTTCTATCTCAGATTTGTGGTTTTGCAACCACTATTCCATTTAGGCCCTATTTCAAGATGTTACAAATGTTTAGGGGCAAAAATGTAATTTTGCCAAAGTTTGAGTCAAGGACTGTTTTAATAAATGTAAGTATTAAATAAGATAAATTTGTTATTATAGATCAAGAGAAACGAGTTTCAAGTCATGATCGAGGGAAAAATAAAGTTCCCGAGGAATAGGCTTGATTTCTAACATATTGTACCGAGGTAAGTTCATATGTAAATATTGTAATATAACTGTTATTTTAAATCATTTAATTCTATTTATATGATATTATGATTTGTTATCATCCAATTCTATGCTTTGTGGTAATTGTTGGACAACATACAAAAATTTTATGAATTATGTGAAAAATGTGAAAGATTACCGAAGTATCGTCATTTGAATTCCAAGGAAAATGGTAAAGGAGTACGAACGAGAAATGTCCCGTTGAACCTTAGGAATAGATTAGGATACTTGGGCATCCGAACTCATTGAGTCGAGTCTGAGTTCACTTATGGATGCAAATGTCCGAACTCGTTGAGTTGAGTTCGAGTTCGTGAGATGTAACTAGGCATCCGAGCTCGTTGAGTTGAGTTCGAGTTCACTTATGGATACGAACACCCGAGTTCGTTGAGTTGAGTCTGAGTTCACTTATGGGCAGGTTACATGGTAGCTTGGCTACATATGTGGCACTTATTTGCAAACTTTCCATGTATCTGAATTATATTCCGATGTGTTCAACGAGTAAAATTCTAGTAATATGGAAGAATACTCAAGATAAAAGTGACGTATTGGTAAGTGTTATGGAATGGGCACTTTGGATAGGTATGTACTTAACTGTCGGGTTGAGACTTGATACAACAACAATAATATGGTAAGATGAGGAATGATGAATAGAAATGTGATATATGTTTTGGTGATATTATGCTAATGTTGGTTGGTATAGTTGCTTTGTAAAGTTATTTGTTATTTTCATATGGACTTACTAAGCATCTATTCTTACTCCCTCCTTTTCATTCTTTGTAATTTTGACAAGTCAATTTGGAGATCGGGATGGTCGGAGGCACGCTCACACTATCACTGGACAATTGTGGTATAATGACTTGTAATTTTTGGAAATATGGCATGTATAACATTCCAATCATTTTGTGTGTATAATCTTACGATATGGCCCACGGATGGAATGGAAATGTATGAGAATGATTAGCTATTGGAATGGCTAATCAAGTTTATATATGATAACATGTATGCTTTATGTCTAAACTAAACCATGAAAATCCTTGGAAAGGTAAAATTGGACTCAAAGTAGAATCAATCAACAGCAGTGATGTGAATTTGAAAAATCACAAAAAATAGTATAAATGGAATTAAATGATGAATAAGGTTTTGAATTGAAGATTGATGAGTCTATTTTTATATGAAAGAAATGAAACAGGTAAATGAATTATATTTTATGAGAGATTTAAGTTTTGGTGGAGTAGGGTCAGAGTGATCTCTGAATCCCCTGTTCTAAATTTAGAAATTCACCATAAATTGTAAAAAAAAAATTAGGAGTTTTAGTTTACATTTATGAAATTCTTATTGAGTCTAGTTTTATTAGAAACAAACGGCATGGTCATTGAAACTCTGTACAAGGAGATATCTGATTCATAATACACAGGGGTCAGAATAGGTGAACCCTGAAACAGGGGAGACTTTAACTAATAAACTTTACTAATTGGCCCAGCCAAAAATTCTAGAAAACAATTATTAAGTAGATATATGAGTCTAGTTTCAGAGAAAATTTACAGAATTGGATTTTAAGTTTTGTAACTCGAGATATGATTTTTTTTAGCGACTGTAACGCAGATGGACAGTTTACTATAAGAATTGTTTGAACTTGTTTAAATGCTAAAATAAGTTTAGTAATGTCTCATACTCGACTCCGGCGATGGTCTTAGGTAAGGGGGCGTTACATTGATATATAAAGGATTTAGCCCAGATGGGTAATCTCGATATAATACCTCTCGAGCATATGTTATGATTAGGGTTTAGCCTGGACTGGCAATCCTAATCGAGCTCCTCTGAGCTTACGGTATATAAAAGATTTAGCCTGGATTGGTAATTCTGTTATACGATAAGTAGCTCAAGAGAGTGTTTCTTGGTTAAGTGCCCTAAGTGGTACCCTTGAATAAGGAATTGACGGATTATTGAATCGTATACTTTGAGTGTACTACTTGAGCATCCATCGGAATTCAATGATTCAATGGACATATAACTCTTTAAATGGCATGAAAATCTTGAGATGATATGATAATGACTTGAAAGAATATTGCTTGATGAACTCATCTATGTTACTTGATTGATATGAAGTTGTTGGTGACTAACATGTTTGATTGAATGTATGTGTTTTGGCAATTTAGCCGAACGGATGGAAAACATGATATTGTGTGCTTACATTTAATAAACAAGATTGGTAAGTTTAGTTTCCGTTATAGGAACTTACTAAGCATGTAATGCTTACTCTATTTTATTTTCCCCAGTTTTATAGTGCTCGGAAGCTTGCGAGGGTTGGAGATCACTAGAGCATCGTCACACTATCAACTAGTCATTTTGGGTATACTTAGTAAAATCATTTTGGTATAATGGCATCTATAGGACAACTTGGCCAATAGTGGCTTGAAAATGTTATTTTGTAACCTAGCCATTGGAATGGCTAGTAATGGTTCATTTTGCTATGACTAAGTAGATTATTATAATATACATATACACATGTGTTATGTTAAGAATATGTGATCAATGTTATGAATGCTTAAGTTAAACTAAGGTAAGGTTGTGATCATGTATGCTTGTAGTGATATTCCTTGTGAATGCTAGAAACTACTCAATTTGAATACTTGAAATGGCTGGTATTGGTTGTGTGTTTCAAGTGCAGGTCTTGGATGAAATTTTAGGTGAGAAATGAAGCTAGAAATGGCTCAGAATTGGCGAAACAGGCAGACACACGGGTATGTGTCTAGACCGTGTGTGACACACGGCCTAGTAACATGGGCATGTGTCCCCTGCACCTTAATTTTGAGAAACAAAGTGTTCAGAATTGGGTACACAAGCAGAGACACGGGCATGTGTCTTATCCGTGTGTACCACACGGCCTAGAACACGGGCATGTGTCTTGGTCGTATGAAACCTACACCTAATTTTGAATTGAATTAATTAACCACACAGCCTAGCACATGGGCGTGTGGTATGGCCGTGTGTGCAAGTCAAAGAGTTACACGAGGTCGAACACGGCATCCAACACGTGCGTGTCCCAGGGTCACACAGGCATGTCCCTTGGACCACATGGGCGTGTGAGCCCTATACCTTGGAAAAATTTTGTAATTTCGCAAAAAAAATTTTGAGGTCTTGATTAAGTCCCAATTTGATTCTAATGCTTGTATTGGGCCTCGAGGGCCTGATCAAGGGACGTTATGGATGATCTCGGTAAATAAATAGTAATTTACGTAGATTAATGGAAAATTATTTTGAATGTTCTAGTAGTGCTTCGAAACCCTATTTCATTGACAGGTATGGGTTAGGGGTGTTACATTTAGTGGTATCAGAGCTACGATTTAGCCGATTCTCGAATTTGAAGTAGCAAACACGATTTTAGCTATACATGACATTATATAAATTGTTATAGTGTGATGACTCCTGATCATTTTGAATGTGTTTTTCATATAGTAATGTCATCCAAAAGTGTAACACCCTTTACCCGCATTCAACGCTGGAACAGGGTATGAGGCATTACCAAACTTATCACACGAACAACCATACAATTTTGACTCATGAATTTGCGTCCAAATTAAAACCATTGTCGTAATGTCCCTGATACGAGCCTACGAGGCTCAAAATATGCATTGGAAGTGATTTAGGACTAAACCGAGAACCTTAGAAAATTTTACAAAACTTAAAAAATTTTCCACTAAACAGGGGTCACACGCCAGTATGGATATGGGACACGCCCGTGTGGATATGGGACACGCCTGTGTGGGCAGGCCGTGTGGTCACACATGCCCGTGTGCTAGGCCGTGTGGAAAATTAATTTTCATAAAATAGGTGCAGACTTCACACGACTTGTAACAGCCCGTTTTTGGGTCAAATCAAAATAGTGTTTTTGGGACCACAAATTAGAAGTAGAAATATTTATTTTATTATTTCTTTAAGGTCTACAGTATGATTGAATGATTGTGTGAAAATTTCGTTAAGAAATTTTATCGATAAAGTGTCTAGTTTGACTAATAGTACTAAATTTAAATAGGTGCAAAATATGTGTTCTAGAAGCTAGAGGTGTCTAATTGCTATGAAATTTTAAATTGGAGGTCCTTAAATAGTAATTAGACCATTATACTTTAAGTTGGACAAAAATGGACATTGTTAGCTGAAATTTCAAAGTTTGGCATTAAGGGCATTTTGGTCATTTGGTTAATAAAGACAAAATAAAAGAAATAAAAGATGTTCATCCTCCTAATTTCATCCCCCATGACCGAATGTCTCTAAGGAAACCATAGCTAGGGTTTTCCAAGCTCTCAAGCTCGATTGTAAGCCCGTCTTTGTCTCGTTTTTAATGATTTTTACATTTTTTTGAATGTTGTAACTTGATTTAGCTATTCAAAGGACTAATTTGAAAGGAAATCAAAGTCTAAAATTTTAAATATGTTGAATATTTGTGTATTTTGATGTCTAATGGTAGAAAATGGATGTTTGATGTTAGGTAAACAACATTTACCAAGTGATTTTTGATTAAAATGTCAAATAGGGACCTATTTGTAAAAATTATAAAATGTGTGTAAAAATGTGAATAAATGAAAAATATGGGCTGATATGAGTACAAATAATATTCGGCTAGGCTTGGGTAATGAAGAAATCAAATGAAAATCATTTTATGAGCCTAGGGACTAAAATGTAAAAAGTTGAAAAGTTAGGGGCAAAAATATAATTTTTTTCATAAGGTGTTTTTGGGATTAAATTGAATAATGTGATGGTTGAATAAGTTAAGTGTGGTATTATAGATCAAGAAAGATGAGATTCTGACCTAGACCGGGGAAAGAATAAAGTTGTGGATTAAATCGAACTATTAGCCATTTTGTACAGAGGTAAGTTCGTATGTTAAAAATAAGCTTTAGAATAATTGTATTTAAATGCTTTAATATTGCATGAATTGTATATTTTATTATGTGAATGAGTATAACTCTACGAATGAGTCCGACGACGAATCGTCAAGCAAGAAATCCCGTTTGAACCTTAGGAATAGGGTAGGGTACAAGTGACATCTCACTAAGGTTATTATGTGTTATGTGATTATATAACACCCCTAACCCGTATTCGTCGCCAGAGTAGGGTTAGGAGGTATTACCGATCAATTCACAACATATAGAATACATTTATCAAACATAAAGCATTCATTCTCATAAATCATTCAACACAATCACATTGTTCCTTATAAAGGCCTATGAGGCCTTAAACATGATTTAGAAATGGTTCGGGACTAAACAAATAACATATGAAAATTTTTGGAAACTTTGAAAAATTTCAACCATTAACATCAATATTAACATCATTTACAATCCAAATCTCATGGCTATAATCACAACCAAAATACCACATCTGGCCTATACATACCATATACAATAATTGTATAATTCAAAAGTACCAACTTAGATGTTTGATAGTGCGATGATGTTCCCGACGACTCTTGGATTCGAGCTAGCCTTGATTCACTATAAAACATAGAAGAATAACATGAAGTAAGTTTTATAGCTTAGTAAGCTCGTATATGAATCACTTAATTCATTGAATAAATGCAAATCAACCAATTACACATGAAAAAACAATATAAACAGTAACTACAAACCTTTCTCATGTCTCAAAACATGATCTAATACAAACTCATCGAACATTCACTATTTAATACTCGAATAGGTTCTGCACATACCTGTATCACTTCGTATTAACTTTTTTCTCAACTACATCATCCATTTACCCGTTGAACCTTCGGAATAGAAATTGGATACTCAGGAGTCTCGTACGATAAGTACCTATACCATGGCCCATAGCCAAATCAAGGTAACTTATCCGAAGAACTATTATCATGGCCCGAAGCCAAATCATCCGATATGCATGGCTCAAAGCCAAATCGGTAAAATACGCACCCGAAGTTCTAATATCATGGCCCGAAGCCAACTCAACATATCACTTACTGACATGCCAATAGTATCCAAAACAATTCTTAAGGTTCAATTGGGCTTTCACACTTTTTGTTTCTATCTTCTAATGCATTTGTAGAGTCATTTTTATAATTCATACATTATCCATAATCCCGTTTTAATGAATTATGCAATATTAAAACATTTTAACATATATTTATAATGTAATCATCACATACGAACTTACCTCGTATTCGAAATTGACGGATCGGGTCGACTACTCGATAACCTTGCTTTTCCCCCGATCTAAATCTAAATTCTTTCTTTCTTGATCTATATGAATTCAAAATTAACTTATTTAATCAACCACTCATTCAATTTAGTCCAAAACATACATTTAAGCCTATTTGCACATTAGCCCATAAGCTTTCTCCCTTTTAACAATTTAATCTTTATTTCACAAAACAACAAATTCACATAATTTCAATAAACCCAAGCTTGGTCAAATTATTTATAGATCCCTAGCAGCCTAAAACTTCTATTTATTTCACTTTTCAACCACTCAATTTGCATTTTTCACAATTAAATCCCTATTATGCATTTTCATCAAAAATCACTTTACAAAACATGAAAATCTATCACCAAAAATTCATATTTCATCTTCAAACACCAAAGAACACATATAAATTCAACAATGACAATTCTCAAAATCTTTAACAGTTCCGAAATCTAAGGTAAGGGCTAGCTAGAATATGAAGCAACTATCTCAAAAATGTAAAAATCATTAAAAATCGATTCAAAGTCACTTACCAATTTAGACTTACAAGTGCCGAACCCTAAAAATCAATCAAAATGCTTTCTTCTTCATCAACATTCGGCCAAAAGAGAGAAAGATAGACAAAAATTCATTTTGTTTTTATTTATTATATGTTAATTATGCTAATTACCAATATAACCTTAATGAAATACCATTAATATCATCCATTTAATGTCCAATATTGTCCATCCACCATTTTAATGGTCTAACTACCATTTAACGAAACCATAATTAAAAGCCAAAGCTATTTGACACCTTTAACTAATAGAACATGCATTTTACATTTTATGTGATTTAGCCTTTTTTACCGAATTAAGCATTTAAATAGTAAAATTTCTTTACGAAACTTTCACACATACATGCTATCATGCTATAAACACATAAAATTGTAACGCCCCAATTTTCGGGAATTCTGTGAACGATTGGTAAAATTTAAAATTTTGTGTTCTGTCTGCTTGATGAAGGTTTAATTATGATAGGGGGCCTCTAGAAGGCCCAAGCTTAGGTTAAAATCCAGTAATTTTAGGTGATTTTAATCCATAGGGAAAAAGGGGTTCTGGTTAACTGGGCTTTTAAGTATTAACTGGGTAAAAGAGGACACAAGAAAGCCTGTGGTGAGATGGAATATGACGCTACTTAGGGGATTTAGAGGTGGCGTGTGGATGACCAAGGAGGGCTAAGGTTCGAGTCACAAGGTAAGCAAATTAATGATATTAATTTTTATGTACAAAAAAGGTAAGCAGTGGAACTAAAGTGAAAGTCTGTCTGGAGAAGATTTAGGAGCTGATAAGGGAGAGGATTTAGGAGCTGATCAGGGAGAGGATTTAGGAGCTGATTAGGGTGAACTGTGTTGGCCGAATGGTGGACTCTTGAGGAGCAAGAGTTGGCCGGCCAAGGGATGCTTAAGGGGGAAAATTTCGGCTAGGGTTAGTGCCAGTATAAATTCGGCATTAGTGGTAGGTGGTGTCGTTTCTTGACTATTCTCCTCTTCTTTTCTTTTTCTCTTCTCTCCATCCACTTAGTCTTTTCTTCTTCTTTTCCCCATAGCCGAATCCTTCAACCACCCTACTCTATACCACCTTCCTTCCATTATTTTTAAGACTATAGCCGATTGCCTCAAATCCCGAAATCCCGAAAACTTGACTCCTTCTGTACTGATTTTTCCCTAGACAAATCTCTTATTTTTCTCATCATCTTTAGCCGATTCTCTCAACCTTTAAACCTCAGGTTTCTGTCGACAATACCACAAGTAAAAACCCTCATATTTTATCTTTCTCAACACTTTTGCAAAAAAAGTTGAAACTCCCACACTATCCTAGGGACATAGCCGAATACTGAGATCACTGAAGGCTCGACTTTTGTTATCGTTTGAGGGTTTAGAACTGCATCAGAATCAAGTAGGAACTAAGGGGGAACGTTGACTGAAAGAATCGGTGGTAAGTCTTTCCAACTTAGTCTATCTTTCATATTTTAAGAAAAGCCGGAATCCCTAAAAGGTTAGGGAGGTTGTCGTTTTTGGACTTGTAGCCCTAAGGGGTTGTGATAATAGTATTATTTTGGTAATAGTGTGATTAAGAGGCTGTTGATCAAGGGCTTGGACAAGTGGAGCGAACGGATCTAGATCGAGATGCTATTTTCGGCAAAGGTAGGAACGCTAAGGCCTAAGGTGTTGTTGGCCGAATATGGTAAGAAGTTAATGTGTAGTTCGTTTCGGTAGTAAGATTAACGTGGTAGTTTTATAATTGTAGGCAGTTCGTGCATGGATCTCGTCAGCGAATCATCATAAAACAGGTGTGTAACTGACACCCTCTCATAGACTAGATCGGCAAAAGCCGAAAAGCCGAAATGCTGGAAAGTTGGTATTTTGGTAATTTGCGAGTGTGCGAATGCTCGTAAGATAGTTGGGTTTGTATGTTTGGTATTCTGAAGGTAATAAACTGCAGTACGTGCGATTTCGTGCATTTTGGTAATTTGGGCTTAATGGGCCAAAAATCGGGTTCATGGGCCAACGGGCTCAATTTGGTAAGTATGCGCGGTAAATATTCTGAGAGTATGTAAATGGATAGGATATGCATGAAAACCTTAAAGGTAGCTAAATTACTACAATACCTGTAAGTATGGAAAATTACCATGATACCCCTAGGTGTAAATGACCAATATGCCCTTAGGGTTAATTTTGTCTGAAAAGCATGTCGATTTAAATCTGTATGATGTATGCCATGAATGAATATTTGTTGCATGGAGACATGGGTTATATTATGAAGGAAGCGTCCTGGTGGCTATGCCACAATTATCTGATCTGGTGGCTCTGCCACATATATCTGTTCTGGTGGTTCTGCCATGATTATCTGTCTCTGGTGACTCTGTCACATTATCTATTCTGGCAGTCATGCTGCATAATTCTGTGGCGTGTAGCGGTTGGGTGGGTCGAGTAGTCTCCGTACATGGTGAAAGGTTGGTAAGGGGGTGTATGTGGTTAGTTATGTGTTGGGTTTTGCATATACATGAAATATCTGATCTGATCTGTTATGGGCCTATGGGCTTAATTCGTCATTCTATTCTCGCTAAGGCCAATTTATTACTTTACGTGGTTTGAACCGATATGAGCTATGGTTGGGTTAATTTTACACACCGAGTTTCCCCAAACTCATCCCCTATTTTCATCCATGCGGGTAATCCCCAACCATAGTGGGCTTGGAGCCGCGAGGATTCGGAGTGGCCACTGCTCTACGCAATATGGATTTCTTACGGTGATTTGGACTTCAATTTTCTTTACTTTGATGATTTGGGTTTTGTTATGTAATAAGGCCGCTTATGATTTTTTTTTGGGGTTTTGATTTATAACTTATCATGATGATCTTAAATTATATTAACTACCAAAATGGGCTAGATCTAGGGTTCATTTCCAAAAACATGAACTGATTTCAAAGTAACACGATTACAAACAAGGCTTCTGCTATGATAACATTTTCCAAATTTAAATATGTTTTTTTTTCTAAAATAGACATAATTACAATGGTAACCCAAAAATATACGCGATGTTAGAGTGTGGCAATGGCGGTGTGCATGTCTAGGATTGGATCCGAGAGAGCTTGGTACTTAAGCGATCCGATGGACTCACCTCCTCTTTTTGGTTTCCTACCGGTGCACACTTTCCATTCACTTTAAACCCTTAATGAATTAATCCTTTGAACATCAAGTACGATTTTCTGAACTTAGAATGGAAAAATGTTTTTAACGTTTTGATGTGGCACGTCGGATCCGGTCATAACGTCTAGGCCGGGTTTGGGGTGTTACAAAAATAATATTAAAATAGTTTTCCAACATCAGATTTGTGGTTCTAAAACCACTGCTCTGATTTAGCCAAAGTCGGGTTGTTATAACTCGCCCCCTTAGGGATTTTCGTCCTCGAAAATCTTACCAGTGAATAGGTTCGGGTATTGTTTTCTCATAGCATCCTTAGGTTCCCATGTAGCTTCTTTAACCCCGTGTCGATGCCATAATAATTTCACTAATGTAATTCTTTTATTTCTCAGCTCTTTGATTTCACGAGCTAAAATTCGAATCGGTTCTTCAGCATATGACATATCAAACTAAATTTCAACCTCGGTCGAGGAAATGATATGTGCAGGGTCGGATCGGTATTGTTGAAGCATCAACATATGAAACACATTATATATTTTCTCTATCTCAGATAGTAAAGATAGTCGATATGCCAATGACCCAACTCGCTCAGTAACCTCATACAGTCCGATGAATAGCGGACTCAATTTCCCTTTTTGACCTAACTGCAATATCATTTTCCACGGTGACACTTTTCAAAACACTTTATCCCCAATTTGAAACTCAATATCTTTCTGTTTCAAGTCTACGTACGATTTCTGTTGATCCGAAGCTGTTTTGAAACTATCGCAAATCACTTTCACTTTTACTTCAGTCTCTTTGATCAGATCAACCTTGTGAATCTTATTTTCACTGAGCTCACTCCAGTACAACGGTGTTTGACATTTACGACCGTATAGAGCTTCGTACGGTGCCATCTTTGTACTCAATTGGAAGCTATTACTGTAAGCAAATTCAATCAGCGGTAGATATTTCTCCCAGCTACCTTCAAACTCAAGAATGCAACAACGCAACATATCCTCAAGTATCAGAATAACTCGTTCGGATTGACCATCCATTTGCGGGTGAAATGCAGTGCTAAAAAGTAGCTTTGAACCCAAAGCTTCTTGCAATTTCTTCCAAAATTGCGAAGTAAATCTTGGATCTCTATCCGAAACAATAGATAGGGGATCACCATGTAATCTCACAATTTCGGAAATATACAGCTCAGCTAATTTATCCAGTGAGAAATCTGTATATACAGGAATGAAATGAGCTAATTTTGTCAATTTGTCAACAACAACCCAAATCGCATTTTTCTTTTTCGGAGATAAGGGCAAACCTGATATGAAATCCATTGTTACTCTATCCCACTTCCACACAGGAATTTTAATAGGCTGTAATAAACCTGACGGCACTTGATGCTCAGCTTTGACTTGTTGACAAATCAAATATTTCGAAGCAAATTTCGAGATACCTCGTTTCATGCCATACCACCATTAAAGCTATTTCAAATCGTTATACATTTTCGTGCTTCCCGTATGTACTGGTAAACAACTATTGTGTGCTTCGTTTAGAATCTTCCAAATGAGCTCAAAATTTCTTGGTACACATATTCTATCACGAAACATCAAACAGTCATCAGGCCCTATTCAAAACTCTGAATCAGAAGTCGACTCACACTGAGCTCATTTTGCTTGCAATTCATTATCAAATTTTTGAGCCTCACAAATCTGTTGTAGGAATAACGATTTCGCTTTCAACTCAGGTACTATTGAATCCTCGTCAAACAAAGCTAATTGTGTGTTCAAAGCACGTAAAGTAAATAAGGACTTTTGGCTCAAAGCATCAGTAACTACGTTTGCTTTCCCTGGATGATAGTCAATTACTAATTCATAGTCTTTTAGCAATTCTAACCATCTCCACTGTCGCAAATTCAAATCTTTCTAAGTTATCAGATATTTCAAGCTTTTGTTGTCGGTATAAATGTGGCATTTCTCACCAAACAAGTAATGACGCCAAAATTTCAATGCGAAAACTATAGCGGCTAACTCTAGATCGTGCGTCAGATAATTTTTTTCATGTGGCTTCAACTGTCTCGAGGCATAAGCTACAACCCTTTCTACATCAAAACACAACCCAAGCCATTTAACGATGCATCACTAAAAACTATGAATTCTTTACCCGACTCAGGCTAAACTAACACTGGTGCCTCTATCAATAATGCTTTCAACTGCTCGAGGCTCTGCTGACACTTTTCTGACCACTCAAATTTAACATCTTTTTGAAGCAATCGTGTCATCGGAGTCGCAATCGTGTCATTTTACTATCAAGCACATATGCAAAGTAAGCTTTACAACCTTTTCATACATACTTCTGAGCTAACATCGAATATATCACTGCTGGTAAACCATTCAGATCATTAGATTCAATTCGAACAATCTCATAATTCTAGCACCGTAAATCAATAGTCTTTTTTTGTAATTTATGATAGTATCGTGCAAAGTCAACCAGTCCATACCCAGAATTATATCAAACTCGTCAAATGGAAATAACATCAAATCAGCCGAAAAACACAAATCTCGAATCATCAAATGACAATTATTATACAGTTTATCAACCATAACACACCGGCCCAAAGGGTTCAATATTCTAATCTCAAACTCAGTAGACTCAATAGGCAAAGTCTTACTGAATACTAAAGTATCACACACATAAGAATGAGTCGAACTAGGATCAATCAATGCAATTACACTAGAATCATAACGAGTGAATGTACCAGTAATAACATCTGGGGTTGAAGCCTCGTCACGAGCGCGTACGGCATAGGCTCTGGTAGGTGCATGAGCCTTGGATTTAACTGATGTATCTTTAGTCCCTCTCTGACTGCTACTCACATTACCTGTATTTCTGGGTGGTCTACCTCTAGTTGCAGTATTACCCGATCTCGTATTCTGTACTGTGTTTTGTTCAGCTAAATCAGGGTGTTTACGAACGAAATGATCCATCGATCCATATTTAAAACAGGACTGATCATGCAATCTACAACTGCCAGGATGTCATTTACCACAATGTTTACACTTGGGTTGATTCGATCTAACATTACCAGCACTAGCTACTGAGGTAGCTCTCAAGCTCATAGGTGGTCTATCTTGATCCTGTCTAGAAAACCCACAATAGCCTTTGAGTGACTAAAATCATCTCGGAACTTTTTTGATGCTGATTGAAATGACTTACTCGATGATCTATTACGTGAATCTCTAGCTTCAAAGTCAGATTTACTTTTCTCTTTTCCGAGCTCTTCGGCTTTGCAGGCTCGCTCAACCAGTATTACGAACTCTTTTATTTCAAGTATGCCAACTAGTAGTTTAATGTCTTCGTTCAACCCGTCTTCGAATCTTTTACACATTATAGCTTTGGTCAAAACACACTCTCAGACATATCGACTGAGTCTCACGAATTTCTGTTCATATTCTGTCATGATCATCCAACCCTGTTTCAACTTCAGAAATTCTTTGCGCTTCTGGTCAATAAATCTCTAGCTGATGTATTTCTTACGGAACTCAGTCTGAAAGAAGTCCCAAGTCACCCATTCTTTAGGAACCACAGATACTAGTGTATTCCACCAGTGATATGCGGTGTCTTGTAGAAAAGATATGGCACATTTTAGGCATTCATCTGGGGTACAAGATAACTCATCAAAAACGCGGATAGTATTATCAAGACAGAATTCTGCTCGCTCAGCATCATCATCATCAGTAGCTCTGAATTCTTCAGCCCCGTGTTTTCTGATTTTATCAACAGGAGGCTTATATAATCTCAACGGATCAATTACTTGAGGTATAGCAGGTATCGGAGAAGGATTAGTTGGGGGTGGAGGTTGTTGTGCAGCCAGATTCATCCGGATATACTGAGTAAACCAATAATTCATGAATTGGTAAAAGGCTTGTTTAGCCTCTCCCTCTTGGTTACTCGAGGTTGGTCGAGAATCAACCGGCACTGTCCCTTGTGCGGGAGTAGGTGGTATACTCACATCATCAGCTACGGCTCTGTCGGGATCCGTTTGCTATACGAAAACACATTTTCAATTGTCAGAAGTCATCACACTATCATAGTTTATAATATGGCATGTATAGCTAGACCCATATGCGCTACGTTAGTCCTAAAATTGACTAAACAGTAGCTCTGATGCCAATCAAATGTAACACCCCTAACCCGTATCTGACGCCGAAATGGGGTTACGAGATATTACCAAATGAGATACAGCTTCCAGACATTCATGGATACACATAGAAATTAATCATCTTAATATATATATCATATATGAACATATACTAAATCAAACCAAACATTTCAGGTTACATGTAAATCAAATAACATTCGACACAAATTATTATCAACTGGCCGAATATAATCATATGTATTAAAAACAACTCATTACTCATTACTCAAAACTAACTATACATGCAACCTTATTATAAATTTTTACTAAACCAAGCTTACTTATTTGATATTCCATTAATACACACAAAATGTCATATAAGATTTACTTAATAATTAAAGCACAATAACAAGCCACATACCAACTTGAATCAAATCATCTTGTTTATTAAAAATCTAAGTTACTATTCATAAGGTCATGTGCTAAAACTTCAGCTGAATATATATAATATGTTAAATACATATACCTATTTAATGTCTACTTCCATTATGCTCTATCACTTTACACGCAAAAAAAATTTCAAAGAATTAAACCAAATAACCAAACATATTATTTTATCTTTCATATCAACACATCAAATATATATATGTATAATACATAAAAACTATTTCACCAACATTTTAGCATACCGAAACCGAATTTTAACATGATGTTATCACTTATCACCCAAAGTAACAAAAGTCATATTCAAAACTAATTCATTAATCCCATATTCGGCTAAGTACATATATGTATACATATAGCCAAAACAAACCACTTTTAATCACAAATATATGTTACCCCAATTATCTAACACCAATCAAAAACTAATTCATCTTGTTTTTCGAATCAAATCATGATCATTTCATAAGCTATTCATTATGTTTTAAGTCTCAATTACAATTAATGCTCAAAGACATATAAATATTTTCCATATCTACTTCATTCTATAACTGAATATCAATACTTCAAATCATAACCATTTACCTAATATATATCCCACTTATATCATGTATATCACTCAACAAAATTATCCAACCACAATTTCGCATCAAACCAATTATACCATACACATATACTTTGGCATAACTTCATCAATAATAGTAAATATATTAACCATGATTTACATATAAATATATAATGGTCGAACATCAAAATCACAACCATACATATCCATAATTTGTTCAAACATGAAAACGAACTTAACAAAGATAAACAAGCCATTTTCGCATTGCTTATATATATACACAAACCAAAATTCAGCATTTCAAAATATAATCTAGCCTATACATGCCATAAATTCAAAAATTCAACTTATAAAGTACCGAAAACAGACAATAGTGTGATAAACTTTGTTGATGATCCTCGAGCTCGTAACTAGATCTCAAAATCTATAAAACAAAAGCAAACATACACCCACAGTAAGCTATCATAGCTTAGTAAGTCATAAGAAAATAATCAACTCAATTTTACTAAACAAATTTATAATAACATAATCACATTTATTCTCAAACTTAAAGTTTCGTATACCATATGTACTTTTATCATTTAACTTCATCTTGGCCGAATATAATCATTCATATATGAAAGCACATACATTTCATTTATAAGGTCACATATACTTAACATTTAGCCAATTATAGATTTTAATATACATATGTATTCTCATTCCATCATGAATACATTTGTAGACCGAATGTATACTTTCACATATGCATACATGTAGTTCACATTAACATGTAACATTTATATCATCAATTCAAACATTCAACTTACCATAATTTCATAATTTAGTATGAATACATACCTAAGCCTTTTAACTCAATTTTTCATTTGGTCTTAACTTATTATTGGCCGTTGAACCATTCAAAATTAAATAGGATATTCAGATAGTCACAAATATCGTACAATGCCAATGTCCCAGACATGGTCTTACATTTAGTTACATATTGATGCCACTGTCCTAGACAGGGTCTTACACGAATCAAATATGGTGCCGATGTCCTAGACATGGTCTTACACGTAATCTCACATCGATGCCAACGTCCCAGATATGGTCTTACATGAGAACACAGATATTGGAAATACTATGTCATGACATATATATCATACCTATTCCTAAGGTTCATACGGGGCTTTCGGACGTCGTAACTCGGTCGAATCAAACTCGTAAACTTAGTTCCCAAGCATATATACATTCGGCTATCATATATATAAGCTCATAAAAATTAATTCTACATTTTGCATTGACATATACTCAAAATTAACAACATTTATTTGCTTATAAACTTACCTCAGACAACAGTAATTGGAACTGGACGACTAATCGACAACTTTGGTTTTTCCCCGATCCAAATCCGATTTCTTTGGTTCTTGATCTAAACATATTCAAATTAAACTTATTCAAACATAATTTCATTCAATTTAGTCCAAAAACACATAAATGGGTAAATTACCATTTTACCCCCACCATTTTACACTTTTTACAATTTAGTCAAAATTGCACAAAACACAAAACATGCAAAATTTGCACATACCATGCTTAGGCCGAATACTACCCATGTTCAGAAAAGTCCATAAATTTTATTTATTTCACATTTTAGTCCTTCAATTTATTATTTTTGCAATTTAGACCTAATTACTCAAAATCATCAAAAATTCCAATACAAAACATATTAATCCAAAACATATATTTCATAATCCATCAACTAACATCACAAAACTAAATTATCCATCAATGGAATAACTCAAAATATTCATCAAAATTAGAAATTCAAGCATGGGCTTTGTACATTACACTGCAATGATCTCAAAAACGTAAAAAATTATCAAAAACTGATCTAGTTACATACCTTGATTAAGCTATCAAATGGCCGAACCCTTGAACTCTTTATTTTCTTTCTTATATTGATGTTTCGGTCATGGAAAGAAAATATGAACAATGGCTTTTAATTTTATGTTTTATTTAATACATATTATTACATAATTTACAAATTTAACCTTTATAATTTAATATAAAATCTTTATAATGGTTGTCCACAACCGTCCATCACTTAATATTATGGTTTAATTGGAACTTAAATGCCTCAATTTAAAAAGACAACAACAATTCGGCCCTTTTACATTTTACCATCAAATTTTCATTTTATGCGATTAAGTCCTTTTAATTAAATCGACACTCAAACTACAAAATTAAAACATGAAAATTTCACAGATATAAATTCACACATAATAAACACAGAAAATAATTTTAAAATGTTTTTCTAACTCAGATTTGTGGTCTCGAAACTACCGTTCCGAATAGGGTTTACATCGGGTTGTTACATAAAGCATTTGGGCGAGTGTATGAATCTCTAGATTTCTTTGATGAAGATTGATATGGCTTCCTCATTGATCTTTCTCTTGAGTCTCTAGCTTCTAAATCTACTTTTTCTCTCTTCTTTGCTAAGATCCTCAACTTTACAAGCCCTTTCAACTAGAATGACAAATTCTTTCAACTCTAGAATTCCGACAAGTAGTTTTATATCTTCGTTCAACCCGTCGACGAACCGCTTACACATAATCTCTTCAGTAGAAACATGTTCGCTGGCATACTTACTCAACCGTACAAATTCTCTTTCATACTCAGTTACAATTATTTGGCCTTGTTTCAATTCTAGAAACTCTTTGTGCTTTTGATCGAGAACTCTTTGATTGATGTATTTCTTTCAGAATTCGGATTGAAGGAACTCCTAAGTAACCCATTATTTTAGAACCACAGATATCAACGTGTTCCACCATTGATACGCAGTGTCTCTCAGCAAAGATACAACACATTTTATACATTCATAAGGAGTACAAGACAATTCATCGAATACTTGAATCACATTTTCGAGCTAGAACTCAGCTTTCTTAGCATCATAATCAGTAGTAGCCCGGAACTCTTCAGTCCTATATTTACTAATCTTATCTACTGGTGGCTTGTTCAACTATATCAGATATATAACTTGAGGAACGATAGGGATTTGTTGAGGAATAGGTAGGGGTGGAGGTTGCTGAGCAACCAGGTTCATAAGAATGTATTGAGTGAACCATTCATTCATCATTTGGAAGAAGGCTTTTTTAACCTCTCCTTCCTAACTTCCCGTCACGGGTCTAGAATCAGATGGCGTTGTCCCTTGCGCAGGAGTAGGCATATTACTCTCAACCTCATCAGCTATAGCTCGATTGGGATCCATTACTATATGAAAACACTATTTAAAACGTCAAGAGTCATCACACTATCTCAGTTTATATATATGGCATGTATAGTTAGACTCACATACACTACGTTAGTTCTAGAATCGACTAAATCATAGCTCTAATACTAATAAAATGTAACACCCCTAACCCATATTCGGTGCCAGAGTAGGGTTACGAGGTATTATCGATCAATTCCCAACATATAGCATACATTTATCAAACATAAAATATTCATTCTCATAAATCATTAAACACAATCACATTATCCCTTATAAGGGCCTATGAGGCCTTAAAAATGCTTTAGAAGTGGTTCAGGACTAAACCGATAACATATGAAAATTTTTGGAAACATAGAAAATTTTGGGTCACACGCCGTGTGAACGAGCTGTGTGCCTCACATGACTCCAAACACGCTCATGTCTCAGGCCGTGTGGAAACAGGGCATACATATTGACTTGGGTTACACGACCAACCACACGCCCGTGTGTCTAGCCCATATGCCCTTCGAAGTGGCCACACACATCCGTGTACCAGACCATGTACTAGGCCATGCCAAACCTGTACGGTATACTAACTTATGCAACACGGCCAAATCACATGCCCATGTACTAGGTCGTGAGCCAATTAGGGGGTATACTGACTTGTACCACACGGCTAGCCACATGCCCGTGTGTGAGACCGTGTGGAGCATACTGACTTTAATTCAATTTCAACAACCGGGGACACACGACCATGTAACATGACCATGTGTCAGACACAGCTAAGACACATCCTCATGTCTCTACCCGTGTGGACAAAAATAGGCCATTTACAAGGCCAATTTGCCACCCCAACTTCAATGTACCTACACAAGGCAAAATGGTACCATTTCATTATACAATTAGGCAGCCAAAATCATCAACCAAATGCACAATTCATACCATTATAATTTCATCTATTCCGATTCTCAAATCACTACCATTTACTTAGCCAAATACATGCCAAAACAATATCAAACAATATGGTTCGTTTATTATAATTCACATAACCATTTTAACGCCCCAAATTATAAGTAATTATTTTTGTATGTTGTGTTACATAATTGCATGTGCGCTTCAGTGGTTAAGTGTCTTGAGAAGTATTGGAGAAGTCTTAAGTTCAAGCCTTGGCTTGTGCAAAATTTTATTTTACTTGATTAAACCCTTGTCTCTAGTCAGTAGGCTTCTTAAATAAATGTGGATAAAACATGTCAAAAAGGGCTTGTTGGTCTAGGCGTAAGTGGCTTGTGGAGTGTTCCATGAGGTTTAAGGTTTGAGTTCTTTAATGTGTAGGGGAGTGTGTTTTATTTTACTGTGAGCACATGGGAGTGCCCTAGGATAACCGAAACTCTAAGGAGGTTGATGGGAGTTCAAATTAGTTTGTGGAGAGATTGGAGGAGAGGGTAAGGAGTAGATCAAGAGATTTGGTGGATGATCAAAAATTTTAAGAGAAAATCAAGGGGATTAGAAGTTGAGGGAGTATTGATGCTGAATTGGGGTTGTAGACACCCAGTGAATTTGGTTTTGGGGTTGGCTTTTGCTATTCATTTCGGTGGCTATCAAATTTTGATTCTTTTCTTTCTACAGAAGCTGAATTGTGCTAGGAAGTCTTTCGGTATCTTTTGATTTTTGACTAGTGCTTTCGGGTACTTTCATTTTTGGGACTATCTGGGTTTTTTGTTCTTCTTCCTCTACTCTTTGACAACCATTTTCCCTTGATACCTTTTGTTGCTGAATACCCTCTTTTCTCCCTCTCTCTGACCTGGTTTTAGCCTTAGTTTTGATCGAGTCTCTCCTTCTTCTCCCTTGCTCAATTGATTACTTCCTCGAATGATTACATCTTCTTCCCTCTCTTCTTATCTGGATTTTTTGGCTGAATTCTGCATCTCTCTCTCTATTTTAGTTTCTGTTTTTGAAAGTATTCTCTGACAAATCAGTAAGCACTCAACTCCTTCTTGTTTTCTCTCAACTTTTATCAAGTCTCCCCTCTCTTACACTGTTTAAGCCGAATACTCTTCTTTTCTTATTACTGAATCTCACCTCCCTTCTCTTGTGTGGTGTTTCATTTGGTTCCTAGTTTCTCGAGGAGTAAAGGAGTTACAAGCAGTACTAAAGCAGTCGAAACATTTCCCACATCTCTCGATCAAAGGTAACTCTATTTGCAGTTATTGTGTCCAACTGGGGTATGTGGGCTTTCATTTTTGGTGTTGGCCGAATGCTACTTCCCCTATTCTAGGGTTTTATGTTTTCTATAATTAGTATAGGTTGATCCAACCCATAGGTTTAAGCAATCGTAACTAATGGATTTCACTGGTAATGCAGACATTCGACAAGGAGCATGTGATCAATCTTAGTCAACGGTCTAAGAGGACTAAGCCACATTTGTTCAATCAAAGGTATGTATTATGATAAGTTTGGATTGAGTTAAAGGAGGTGGTTAACTCTATTGTCAATCAACTAATAGAATACCTTGATTGAATGTAGGTTTGGTGCTCGTGGGCTATTTGCACATTTTCGTAAATAGGTGTGTAAACATTACCCAAATCGTAAATCGGCAAAAGCCAAAAAATGTGAACATTGATGCTACATGGGCGTACGCTCACTCGTGTAGTAATCTGAACGCATAAACATAGGCGTTTGATCGTAGAGGCCACCATGAGTGATTTCATAGGCTTAGGCTATTTTGGGCCATGATGGGCCGAAATAGACCCCACAGGCTTGTGGGCCTCACACAGGTAAACCACACGGACTTGTGGGGAATTTTGGGTCAAGCTATGTAATCCACACGGCCAAAGCCATTTCTGGGCTAAGTGGGCCACACAGGCGTGTGGGCCAACATGGGCCCACATTATGGGCCTTGGGACTATTTTCACATTTTGACTAATGAGGTTGAACGGGTTGCCTGAGATAACTGTGGACCTACTATTGGGTCGGTAAGTATACCTAGACCCCAATTTGATGAAATGACTGTTATGCCCCTTTGAGGTAAAATGACTGATATGCCCTATGATATGTATGACTGTATTCGAGCATGCCATTTTTATATTGCATACATGTATGATATTATGCCATGACGCATGACATATTGCATGGGGATGGTTTAATTATGATTGGAAGAAGTGTACTATACTGGCAGCTCTACTGCAGATAATGTTTAGTGCCGCAACCGGTGCTATTTTGGAGTGTAGGGATGGGTGGGTTGATTTTATCCCCACATGGAGTGTAGGGCTGGACGGAGTGGAGTGTAGAGGCTGGTTGGGTAGGATTTCTAATTGCATAACTGTACTACTACAGTCACTGAAATGGGCTAAGGCCCACACTGATACTGATACTGTAATGAGCTAAGGCCCTAACTGAAACTGAACTGTTAATGATACAAGCTTAGGCCCAGATTGTATTGCCTACTGCATGATTGACTGTATGTTTGCTAAGGGATTACACACTGAGTTTTCATAAACTCACCCTTCTATTTAACTGTGTAGGTAATCCCCAGTCTTAGGCGAGTAGGTGCTGCGAGGGACTCAAAAGTGGCCATATAACCGCACATGCTTCCATGTTTAGTACTGAAATTATAAGTAATTTGATTTGGGTATCTGTTTATGTAATAAGGCCTCTTTAAATTTTTAACTTTTAATTTGGGATTTTATTTTATTCATATTTGTTAGTAGTAGGACACGAGTTTTTCATAAAGATAAATGTTTTTCAAAACACCACATTTACGGAACATATTTTAAAAGCTTCTGCGACAAACAATGTTTTAAAAAGTAATAACAATTTAATATGATTAACATTTTGCTAAACGACTTGAGTTTTAACAATGAACGAGACATCTTAAATCTTCATTAAAATCACAAAATAGGTCAGTATAGAATGGGATTTTCAATGAAACTTTATTTGCGAAAAACACTTCAATGTGACATCGCTAGATGCGGCCATAACATCTAGGTCGGATTTGGGGTGTTACAACTATTTTAACTTCCATAATGTATTGGTTACAACCATGCCAAAACAAACCAAAATAAGCCATCACTTATGGCTGTATATATATACAAACCAAAACATATACATTTACAAGCCATTTCTAATAGCCAAACACACATCAATATTAACATCATTTACAAGTCAAATCTCATGGCTATAATCACAACCAAAATACCACATCTAGTCTATACATGCCATATACCATAATTGTATAATTCAAAGGTACCAACTTAGATGTTTGATAGTGCGACGACTCCTAGATCCGAGCTAACCTTGATTCACTATAAAACATAGAAAAATAACACAAAGTAAGCTTCATAGCTTAGTAAGCTCGTATGCGAATAACTTAATTCATCGAATAAATGCAAATCAACCAATTACACATGAAAAAACCATATACAAATTAGCTACAAGCCTTTCCCATGTCTCGAAACATGATCTAATACAAACTCATCGAACTTTCACTATTTAATACTCGAATAGGTTCTGCTACCTATATCGCTTCATACTAACCTCTTTCTCAAACACATCATTCATTTATCTGTTGAACCAGTCGGAATTGAAATCAGATACTCAAGAGTCTTGTACGATAAGTACCAATACCATGGCCCGTAGCCAAATCAAGGTAATTTATCTAAAGAACTATTATCATGGCCCGAAGCCAAATCGGTAAAATACGAACCTGAACTGCTAATATCATGGCCTGAAGCCAACTCAACATATCACTTACAGACATGTCAATAGTATACAAAACTATTCTTAAGGTTCAACCGGACTTTCACACTTTTCTTTTCTATCTTCGAATGCATTTGTAGAGTCGTTTTTACAATTCATACATTATCCATAATCCTGTTTTAATGAATTATGCAATATTAAAGCATCTTAACATATAATTATAATGTAATCATCACATACGAACTTACCTCATATTTAGAATTGACGGATCGGGTCGATTACTCGATAACCTTGCTTTTCCCCCGATCTAAATCTGAATTTTTTATTTCTTGATCTATATAAATTCAAAATTAAGCTAGTTAATCAACCAATCATTCAATTTAGTCCAAAACATAAATTTAGGACTATTTGCACATTAGGCCCTAAACTTTCATAATTTTAACAATTTAATCATTATTTCACAAAAAAAAATTTCATATAACTTCAATAAACCCAAGTTTTGCTGAATTATTTATAGCTCCCTAGTAGCCCAAAACTTTCATTTATTTCACTTTTCAACCACTCAATTTGCACTTTTCACAATTAAATCCCTTTTATGCATTTTCATCAAAAATCACTTTACAAAACATGAAAATCTATCATCAAAAATTCATATTTCATCTTCAAACACCAAAGAACACATAGATTCAACAATGGCAATTCTCAAAATCTTTAACAGTTTTGAAATCTAAGGAACGGGCTAGCTAGAATACGAAGCAACGACATTAAAAACGTAAAAATCATTAAAGACCGAATCAAAATCACTTACCAATTTAGACTTAAAAGTGCTGAACCCTAAAACTCAATCAAATGCTTTCATCTTCATCAACATTCGACCAAAAGAGAGAAAGATGGAGAAAAGTTCATTTTGTTTTTATTTGTTATATGTTAATTATCCTAATTACGAATATAAGCTTAATGAAATACCATTAATATCATCTATTTAATGCCCAATATTGTCCACCCACCATTTTAATGGTCTAATTACCATTTAAGGCCACCATAATTAAAATCCAAAGCTATTTGACACCTTTAACGAATAAAACATGCATTTACATTTTACACGATTTAGTCCTTTTTATCGAATTAAGCATTCAAACAGTAAAAGTTCTTTACGAAACTTTCACACATACATGCTATCATGCTGTAAACACATAAAATAATATTAAAATGATTTTTTGACATTGAATTTTTTATTCTGAAACTACTATTCTAATTTAGCCAAAACTGGGCTGTTACTGATTATGTGATATGGGTGCTGGTCTTGTACGTCCTACGGTGGCTGAGTATACTGGCATATATTAGGAATACTTGATAGCTTGTGTGAGCAGAATCACTTAGCTATGTCTTGACTGACAGCTTGTGTGAGCAGCATATTGATAACTCGAGAGCGAGCAACTATGTGATATGAGACTTGGGTGGCTTTGGCTACATATGAGGCACTTAGTGTGCAAATTTCCCGAGTATCCGACATTTTTATTCTGAGTGGTTCACGGGTATGTCAAAGATAAGATTATGTGAAAACTCCTTTCGAGAGGGTACAGGTATGTACTTGAAGCTCATATCTATTAAATGCTTGAAATGATGAATATGAGGTAAGTTTTGTGATGGAATGAGTTATGATTATGAGACCATGGTAAATGTACATTTAATTATGTTATATTATTTGAATGTTATATGCATGGTAAGGTTGCTTATTTCTTGCATACGAGCTTACTAATCTATATAGCTTACTCCATTTATTTTCCATGTTTTTATAGTGTTGCCAAGCTATCTCAGATCAGAGATCGTCGGAGACTCAAATCACACTATCAGACTTTCGTTTTGGGTATTGATGATCTTAGTATTTTGAAAGTATGGCATGTATAGGGACTTGGTCATTTTGTTATATGTGTCATTGTGTTTTGGGCCAAAAATATTGGCTTGTAATTGTCAAAGGTTGATGTGGTATTTGGCCATGTAAATTGGCTCATTTTGATTGGAATGGTTGTAAGCATATCTATATATATATTTATGTATTCATGCATGTGCAATCATCCTTGTGTGATGTGGTCTATGAATGCTTGGTGAATGATGGAATAGTGATTTAAGGTATGAATGTGAAATGTTTGGTGATATGATCTATGGATGAAATGATAAAATTTGTGTACAATTAGGTATCTTGAAAGTAGTCAATTGTGGTTTGATAAATGTTGTGTGTATGATAGATGTTGATATTGTATTGGCATGTGTTGGTCATAAATGTGAATGTTTTTGTTGCCTAAGTATATTATGTTTTGTACCTTTGAATTGTTGTAAGTGTATGTGTGAATAAGGGTGGCACATGGCTTGGCAAATAGCCTTTATTTTGTCCACACGGGTAGACACGCGGGCATGTGTCTAGGCCATGTGTGACACAAGGGCATGTGTCTAGGCCATGTGTAACACACAGTCTGCCACATGGGTTGTTCTTGTGTCTCTTACACCTTAATTTTGAGAAACAAAATGCTCAAAATTGAACACAAAATTGAGCACACAAGCAGAGACACAGGCGTGTGTGATAAACCGTCATTTATACATATTTTTACCCCATGCTTTGCGCATTTTATGGATGATTTTTCCTTAGAATTGGTGAATTCGATGCTCCTAATGCCTTAATTTCATGTTTTATACTTAGGTGAGCTTAGGAGAGTGGAAGGAACGAGAAACGAGCCAAAAACAAAGAAAATGGGCCAACGTACGAAATCAACACAGCCTGGACTTCCTCACACGGGCAAACCATGTAACAGCCCTAATTTGACCCTAGTCGGGAAGTGGTTTCGGGACCACTAAATCGAGTCGTGAAAATAATTGAATGTTAAATTTTGTGCTTAATTTGTGTGAAAATGCATATGTGAATTTGTGGTGCTTTAATTGAAATTTATTGAAAGGGACTTGTGTGAGAATTTTGAAAATGTGCTAGGTATTTATGTGATGGCTTATTACTATATGGTTTAAAAACAATAAGGATGTGCATGTAAAATTGCCATTTTTTTTATAGTGGCCGACCATGTGGTTTAGTAGTTGAAAAAGTATAAATTTTATATGTATTTATATATATAAATGTATTATAATATGTAATAACAATTTGATATTATAATAAAATAAGTAAATGGGTGAAAAGAACAAGGTTACTTACTTTTGTTCTTCATTGCCGATTCCTAAAAAAAAAGAAGGGATAGGAGAGATCAAACTTTCGGCTATTTTAGCATCGAAATTAAGGTATGTTTCATGTGCTATCTTCAAATTCTTGTGAAAATTTAGTTAATTACATAGTTTCCTACGTAGCCCATGTTAAAACTTTAGTTTTGGTTGAGGATATAGCATTCGGCCATTTACATGAGTTTTGTAAAATTATTGATAGTTGAATGTCGGTTTTAAGGAATTAATAATTGTGATTGTAATGGAGTTTCATGTTGCTTAGGTGATGAATTAAGCAATTTTTGCATTTGGACATATTGACGAGATGCAAGGATTTTGTTTTATTATAAATGCAAATTCGGTCAAGGAATTTGATGTATTTCTTATTAAATTTTGATGAATTTTGTTATAGGAGATATTAAGGATGAATTTGAGTTGGCTATTAGTGATTTGTGTGAATCATTTAGCTAAGTGGGGTATTCAGCTGGGTCCATTTGAACAAATGTTTTGGTGTTGGTTGTTTAAATGATATTATTTTTGTATTAAGTTGAATTGGAAGATTGATAAATGTGTTAAAGATGACTCAAGACTTATATAAGCATTCGGCAATAGCTAAAGAGTGGGAATTTTTTATAGTTGATGTATATGTGTAATGAGTAGTGTTATATATATGTGATTTATTTGATAATAGAAAATTTGGCTAAAATGATTAGGGTATTTCTTAATAAAATATTTACGATGGTTAAATTTGTGTATAAGAAAGCAAGATAAGCTATGTGAGTTTTGCTTGTGTATGCGAACTAGGTATAAGTTGAATAATCGGTCATTAAGGTTATATGATCATTTTGTGTTTGAGCTATACGTGATTTTCATGGCTTGATAAGTTCTTGCCATTTTCGGTTATAAATAAATATTAAATTTGAATCATGGCATATTTATATAAATTATAATACATATTGAATTTGATATGTGATTGCCGAATGTGATTAATAAGTAAATAATATCGGTTAAGTAATTAAACAAATCTATTTGCTTTAATTAAGCTCAAGAGCAAGGAGGATCAAAGTTGGATAGGGGAAAAGAGAAAGTAATAGAGTAGCCAATCTGCGACCGTTCGAATATACCGAGGTAAGTTTTGAGTAATCACATTTATTATATAATTGATGATGTCATGAGATAAGTATGATAGATGAATTGCGACCTATTGTCTCTACTTGAATGAGGTTGTTTGATAAATAAATTGAGTATATGGCATGTAACCGAATGGTTATTAGGAGTTAAGCCGGGATAGTGAAATGGCTATGTGTTCTTGTGTATGAATATTAAATCGAAAGTTATGTTGAAGGTGTATTTTTTTGTGCTTATATTTGAGTGAAGAAATTGAATTACTAATGTGATATGTTATGTGAATTGAGTTATCATGTCAGTAAATAAGCTTGGCACTCGATACATATCCGCGTTAAGTCCCGCAGGCTTTGTGCTGGTAATATATCCGGGTTAAATCCTGCGCAGCTTCGTGGCTTTAATAATATATCCGTGTTCAATCCATGAGCTTAGTGCTGGTACTATATCCGGGCTTAATGTCCCGCAGGCTTTGTGCTGGTGACTGGATTCGGGTTTTAAACCTAGCAGACATAACACCGGTGATTCGAGTAAGATTATGAATTCGAATGTTCGAAGTAAACTACTATTGATTACATGTACTTATATGTGAATTGATTTTAAAGTGAATTATTAGTATCAAAGAACGATATATGTCTGTAGATGATTACTATATCTACGAATAAGAGAATGACCTATTCGGCCGATGTCTGTCATTATATGAAAGTATGTGACTTTAATTAATTGTTTGAGCTATAAAGTAAAGTAAAGTATGTGCTGAAATTTCTTTGTGTATTCATATATATATATTCGGCCAATAGGCTTTATAATTGGTGTACTTGTGTATATTCGGCCAAGTGATTTGTAATTAGAATACGAGTTTTGTGATACTAAATGCTCGATTTAAATGACAAGTTTTAATTGTTTGTATTGCTTAAAACTTACTAAGCTTATGAAAGCTTACTCTGCTTGTTTCTTTCTCTGCTTTTTTAGATTGTCGATTTTCACCACCGACTCGTGGATCGTCAGCAGTTCATCACACTATCGATCATTTTGGTACTATTATATTTTGGAGTTGAGGTGGCATGTATAGGTTAGACTGTTGAGAACGATATTTTGTAAATGTAAATATTTAGCCATACGAATATGGCATATGATCTTGAATGTTTGTATAGTTTTCAGCTTGATTTTGGATTGTGTTTAATGACTACGTGAATGTGATAATTAAATGTTTAGTTCGGTAATACCTCTTAACCTTAATCTGGCGATTGGATACGGGTTAGGGGTGTTACATTTTATTGGTATCAGAGCTACGATTTAGTCGATTCTAGGACTAACGTAGCAGGTGTGAGTCTAGCCATACATGTCATTATGTGATAATACGATAGTGTGATGATTTTTGACAGTTAAAAATGTGTTTTCGTATAGTAATGGATCCCGATACCAATCGAGCGGTAGCTGATGATGTTGAGAGTGTAGTGCTTGCAGGCTTTTTATAGTGTGATGAATGATTGGTTCAACCAATACATTCGAACTAATACAGCTGTTCCACAACCCCCACTCCCAAATAATACACCCCCTGCACCTATGATGCCTCCAGCAATTGATCGGACAAGGTTAAATAAACCCCCGGTTGACAGAATTCGAAAGCATGGGGCTACTGAATTTAAAGCTACAGATAGTGATGATGCCGAGCAAGCTGAATTTTTGTTGGACAACACTATTCGAGTACTTGATGAACTATCTTGCACACCCGATGAATGCCTGAAATGTGCTATATCCTTGCTACGTGATTCTGCTTACTATTGGTGGAACGCATTGGTTTCTGTTGTACCCAGAGAACGGGTGACGTGGGAGTTCTTCCAAACTGAATTCCAAAAAAAATATATCAGTCAGAGGTTCATTGATCAGAAACGAAAAGAATTTCTTGTGCTTAAACAGGGTTCCATGTCAGTTACTGATTATGAACAGAAGTTTGTCAGACTTAGTAGATATGCTCGGGAATGTGTATCGCCTGAGGCTATTATGTGTAAACATTTTGAAGATGGCTGAATGAAGATATAAATATGTTTGTTGGCATTCTTGAAATACGAGAGTTCGTAGTACTTGTCGAGCGAGCTTGCAAAGCCGAAGAACTTAGTAAAGAAAAAAGGAAAGTTGATGTCGAAGCTGGAGAATTTCGTAAAAGATCTTCAGGAAAGTCTTTTCAGCAATCATCGAAGAAATTTCGAGATAATTCAGGCCGATCAAAGAATACTTCGGGTTTTTCCAGACGAGACCACGATTGACCCCCTGTGAGTACACGAGCTACTTCAGTTGCCAGTGTTGGAAATGATTGTTGGGACAGGACAGAGTGCAAGTATTTTGGTAAATGGCATTCGGGGAGTTGTAGATTTCATGACCGCTCCTGTTATAAATGCGGATCAGCCGACCACTTTATTAAGGACTGCCCGAGATTGTCTGAACAAAATATGAATCAGAGTGGGAAACCAAGTACTACAGCACGAGGTAGACCACCTAGGAATACGGGGAATGCTAGTGGTGGTCAGAGAGTGTCTAGAGATGCTACAACCAGATCCGAGGCTCGTGCTCCTACTAGAGCTTATGCTATACGCGCATGCGAGGATGCTTATTCGCCTGATGTTATTACCGGTATTTTCACTCTCTTTGATATTGATGTGATTGCTTTGATTGACCCTGGTTCTACTCATTCATATGTATGTAAGACTTTAGCATCCAGTAAGACTCTACCTATTGAGTCTACTGAGTTCGTAATCCGAGTGTCAAATCCCTTGGGTCGATATGTGTTAGTCGACAAAGTGTGCAGAAAATGTCCCCTGATAATCTGAGGTTCTTGTTTTCCGGCCGATTTGATGCTTTTACCGTTTAATGAATTTGATGTTATTCTCAGTATGGATTGGTTGACCGTTCATGATGCAGTTGTGAATTGCAAAAGAAAGACTATTAACTTGAGATGTGCAAATGATGAGGTAATCCGAGTTGAGTCTACTGATATGAACGGGTTACCAACAGTTATATCCTCGATGTTGGCTCAGAAATATGTCAAAAAGGGGTGTGAAGCGTATCTTGCGTACGTACTTGATAGTAAAGAATCAGAAAAGAAGCTTGAATCAGTATCAGTGGTTTGTGAGTATCCAGATGTTTTTCCCGAGGAATTGCCAGGGTTACCACCTGTTCGAGAGGTAGAGTTTGGTATTGAACTTGTACCTAGGACTACACCAATTTCGATAGCGCCGTACCGTATGGCACCAACGAAATTGAAGGAATTGAAAACTCAGTTGCAAGAGTTGACGGATAGAGGTTTCGCTCGACCGAGTTTCTCACCTTGAGGTGCACCAGTATTGTTTGTGAAAAAGAAAGACGGAACCATGAGAATGTGCATCGATTATCGTCAATTAAATAAAGTGACAATAAAGAACAAATATCCGTTACCGCGTATTGATGATTTGTTTGATCAGTTGAAGGGAGCATCAGTGCTTTCAAAAATAGATTTGAGATCGGGTTATTATCAGTTGCGAGTTCGAGACTCAGATATACCTAAAACTGCTTTCAGAACAAGATACGGTCACTACGAGTTCTTAGTGATGTCGTTTGGGCTCACTAATGCCCCTGCAGTATTTATGGATTTGATGAACCGAATTTTCAGGCAGTATTTGGACCGGTTTGTAGTTGTGTTTATAGATGACATCTTGATTTATTCACGCAATGAAACTGAACACACCGAGCACCTGAGATTAGTGTTGCAGATTTTACGGGATAAGCAGTTATACGCTAAGTTCAGTAAATATGTGTTCTGGTTAAGAGAAGTTAGCTTTTTGGGACATGTAGTATCCGTGTCGAGTATTCGAGTTGATCCGAGCAAAATTTCAGCCATACTTGATTGGAAGCCCCCGAGAAATATTACTGAAGTTCGGACCTTTTTGGGACTTGCTGGTTACTATAGACGGTTTGTAAAAGGTTTCTCCATGATAGCCATACCAATGACGAAGCTACTTCAGAAAGATATTAAGTTTGAATGGTCAGAAAAGTGCCAGAAAAGTTTCGACCAACTAAAAACGCTTTTGACGGAAGCCCTAGTGTTAGTGCAGCCCGAATCCAATAAAGAGTTTGTTATTTACAGTGATGCGTCCTTACATGGGCTAGGTTGTGTATTGATGCAAGAGGGTCGAGTTGTAGCTTACGCATCGAGGCAATTGAAGCCACATGAGAAAAACTATCCGACTCATGATCTCGAATTAGCTGCCATAGTATTTGCTTTGAAAATATGGTGACATTACTTGTTCGGAGAGAGATGTCATGTATATTCGGATCATAAAAGCCTCAAATATTTCATGACTCAAAAAGATTTGAATTTGCGACAAAGACGTTGGCTTGAATTGTTGAAAGATTATGATCTTGTTATTGACTATCACCCTGGAAAGGCTAACGTGGTTGCCGATGCTTTGAGTCGCAAGTCACTGTTCGCTTTGTGAGCGATGAATGTTCACTTGTCCGTTTCATCCGATAATATGTTAGTAGCAGAATTAAAAGCCAAACCGTTATTGATTCATCAAATATGTGAAACTCAGAAAGTTGATGATGAATTGGTGGCTAAACGAGTTGAATGTGTTTCGAATGTGGATTCAGAGTTTCAAATTGACGACAACGATTGTTTGAGGTTCAGAAGTCGATTGTGTGTTCCAAGAAATTCAGAACTTATTTCGATGATTTTGAACGAAGCTCATAATAGCCAAATGTCGATCCATCCTGGTAGCACAGAAATGTACAACGATCTGAAACGTCAGTTTTGGTGGCCTGGTATGAAATGAGACATTTCTGACTTTGTTTCGAAGTGTTTGGTATGTCAACAAGTGAAAGCGGAACATCAAGTGCCTTCAGGGTTACTTCAGCCAATCATGATACCTGAATGGAAATAGGATCGAGTCACAATGGATTTTGTATCCGGATTGCCATTGTCGTCAAGCAAGAAAGATGCGATCTGGGTTGTTATTGATAGGTTGACAAAGTCGGCTCATTTTATTCCTGTACGTACGGATTATTCGCTTGACAAGCTAGCCGAGTTGTATGTTTCTCAGATTGTAAGGTTACACGGGGTACCTATTTCTATTGTGTCGGATAGAGATCCGAGATTCACATCGTGATTCTAGAAGAAATTGCAGGAAACATTGGGTACCAAGTTGCATTTGGCACCGCTTTTCATCCCCAGACTGATGGTCAATCTGAGCGGATCATTCAGATACTCGAGGATATGTTGAGATGTTGCATCCTTGAGTTTAGTGGTTCATGGGAACGGTATTTACCTTTAATTGAATTCACTTACAACAATAGTTTTCAATCAAGCATTAAGATGGCACCTTACGAGGCTTTGTATGGTCATAAATGCTGTACACCGTTGTTTTGGACCGAGGTTAGTGAAAGTAAAATCCTCGGGGTTGATTTGATTAAAGATGCTGAGCAGAAAGTAAAAGTAATCCGTAAAAGTCTGAAAGCAGCTTCAGATTGTCAGAAGTCGTATGCGAATTTAAAACGAAAAGACATTGAATATCAGGTCGGAGACAAAGTGTTTCTTAAGGTTTCACCTTGGAAAAAGGTGCTCAGATTTGGCCGTAAGGGCAAATTGAGTTCGAGGTTCATCGGGCCGTATGAAATATCCGAACGAGTTGGACCAGTCGCATATAGATTAATTTTACCCCCTGGGCATGAAAAGATTCGCAACGTTTTTCATGTCTCGATGCTTCGACATTATAGATCTGATCCATCGCACATAATTAATCCATCAGAGGTTGAAATTCAATCTGATTTGAGTTATGAAGAAGAACCGATTCGTATCCTAGCTCGCGAGGTGAAAGAGTTGCGAAACAAAAAGGTTCCGTTAGTAAAGGTATTATGGCTCAAGCACGGGAACGAAGAAGCTACTTAGGAACCCGAGAACTCCATGAAAGAACGATATCCTAACTTATTCACTGGTAAGATTTTCGAGGACGAAAATTCCTAAGTGGGGGAGAGTTGTAACAGCCCTAATTTGACCCTAGTCGGGAAGTGGTTTCGGGACCACTAAATCGAGTCGTGAAAATAATTGAATGTTAAATTTCGTGCTTAATTTGTGTGAAAATGCATATGTGACTTTGTGGTGCTTTAATTGAAATTTATTGAAAGGGACTTGTGTGAGAATTTTGAAAATGTGCTAGGTATTTATGTGATGGCTTATTACTATATGGTTTAAAAATCATAAGGATGTACATGTCAAATTGCCATTTTTTTATAGTGGCCGACCATGTGGTTTAGTAATTAAAAAAGTATAAATTTTATATGTATTTATATATATAAATGTATTATAATATGTAATAACAATTTTATATTATAATAAAATAAGTAAATGGGTGAAAAGAACAAGGTTAATTACTTTTGTTCTTCATTGCCGATTTCTAAAAAAAAAAAGAGGGGATAGGAGAGATCAAACTTTTGGCTATTTTAGCATCCAAATTAAGGTATGTTTTATGTGCTATCTTCAAATTCTTGTGAAAATTTAGTTAATTACATAGTTTCCAATGTAACCCATGTTAAAACTTTAGTTTTGGTTGAGGATATAGCATTCGGCCATTTACATGAGTTTTGCTAATTATTGATAGTTGAATGCTGGTTTTAAGGAATGAATAATTGTGATTGTAATGGAGTTTCATGTTGCTTAGGTGATGAATTAAGCAATTTTTGCATTTGGACATATTGACAAGATGCAAGGATTTTGTTTTATTATAAATGCAAATTCGCTCATGGAATTTGATGTATTTCTTATTAAATTTTGATGAATTTTGTTATAGGAGAAATTAAGGATGAATTTGAGTTGGCTATTAGTGATTTGTGTGAATCATTTAGCTAAGTGGGGTATTCGGCTAGGTCCATTTGAACAAATGTTTTGGTGTTGGTTGTTTAAATGATATTATTTTTGTATTAAGTTGAATTGGAAGATTGATAAATGTGTTAAAGATGACTCAAGACTTATATAAGCATTCGGCAATAGCTAAGGAGTGGGAATTTTTGATAGTTAATGTATATGTGTAATGAGTAGTGTTATATATATGTGATTTATTTGATAATAGAAAATTTGGCTAAAATGATTAGGGTGTTTCTTAATAAAATATTTGCGATGGTTAAATTTGTGTATAAGAAAGCAAGATAAGCTATGTGAGTTTTGCTTGTGTATGCAAACTAGGTATAAGTTGAATAATCGGTCATTAGGGTTATATGATCATTTTGTGTTTGAGCTATAAGTGATTTTCATGGCTTGATAAGTTCTTGCCATTTTTGGTTATAAATAAATATGAAATTTGAATCATGGCATATTTATATAAATTATAATACATATTGAATTTGATATGTGATTGCCGAATGTGATTAATAAGTAAAAAATATCGGTCAAGTAATTAAACAAATCTATTTGTTTTAATTAAGCTCAAGAGTAAGGAGGATTAAAGTTGGATAGGGGAAAAGAGAAAGTAATAGAGTAGCCAATCCGCGACCGTTCGAATATACCGAGGTAAGTTTTGAGTAATCACATTTATTATATAATTGATGATGTCATGAGATAAGTATGATAGATGAATTGCGACCTATTGTCTCTACTTGAATGAGGTTGTTTGATAAATAAATTGAGTATATGGCATGTAACCGAATGGTTATTAGGAGTTAAGCTGGGATAGTGAAATGTTTATGTGTTCTTGTGTATGAATATTAAACCGAAAGTTATGTTAAATGTGTATTTTTTTTGTGCTTATATTCGAGTGAAGAAATTGAATTACTAATGTTATATGTTATGTGAATTGAGTTATCATGTGAGTAAATAAGCTTGGCACTCGACACATATCCAGGTTAAGCCCCGTAGGCTTTGTGCTGGTAATATATCCGGGTTAAATCCCGTAGGCTTCGTGCTGGTAATATATCCGGGTTAAATCCCGCAGGCTTAGTGCTGGTACTATATCCGGGCTTAAAGTCCCGCAGGCTTTGTGCTGGTGACTAGATTCGGGTTTTAAACCTAGCAGACATAACGCCGGTGATTCGAGTAAGATTATGAATTCGAATGTTCGAAGTAAACTACTATTGATTATGTATGATACATTATGATGGCCAAGTACGTATTATGTACTCATATGTGAATTGATTTTAAAGTGAATTATTAGTATCAAAGAACGATATATGTCTGTAGATGATTACTATATCTACGAATAAGAGAATGACCTATTCGGCCGATGTCTGTCATTATATGAAAGTATGTGACTTTAATTAATTGTATGAGCTATAAAGTAAAGTAAAGTATGTGCTGAAATTTCTTTGTGTATTCATATATATATATTCGGCCAATAGGCTTTATAATTGGTGTACTTGTGTATATTCGGCCAAGTGATTTGTAATTAGAATACGAGTTATGTGATACTAAATGCTCGATTTAAATGACAAGTTTTAATTGTTTGTATTGCTTAAAACTTACTAAGCTTATGAAAGCTTACTCTGCTGTTTGTTTCTCTGTTTTTTTTTAGATTATCGATTTTCACCACCGACTCGTAGACCGTCAGCAATTCATCACACTATCGATCATTTTGGTACTATTATATTTTGGAGTTGAGGTGGCATGTATAGGTTAGATTGTTGAGAACGATATTTTGTAAATGTAAATATTTAGCCATACGAATATGGCATATGATCTTGAATGTTTGTATAGTTTTCAGCTTGATTTTGGATTGTGTTTAATGACTATGTGAATGTGATAATTAAATGTTTAGTTCGGTAATACCTCTTAACCTTAATCCGGCGATTGGATACGAGTTAGGGGTGTTACAAACCACACGACCGTGCCATTCTAACAGGCTCGAACACGGCCTGAAGTAATCGCACACGAGCGTGTCATACTAGTGTGTCCCTGCCGAACCCAAGTTTATTCCATTTCGGAAAAGGCTAATTTTGAGGGCTCTTAGGCATTCCAAAGCCTATAAATACACCCTAGAAGAGGAGAAAAGGAGGAGGCACAGGGAAGAAGTAAGGAATTACTCAAAGAAAGCCGATTGATCCATCTCAGAAGCCGGATTCATCCTCAAGACTGAAGATCTCCCCTCAATTTCCCTTCAGGAGTTTTGGGTTTTCTTTATGTTTTGTATTCATTAATCTTCTGAGATGTTTTCCTTTTCAATTATGAACTAAATCCCCTAAATACCTAAGGGGGATGAAACCTAAGACGAATCTTGTTATTATTTTCTAAATTGTATGATAAATATTTAACTTGTTCTTAATTATGTGTTCTTAATTCTTGTTTTGATATTCCAGGATATTGATTCAAGTTATGCTCTTATTCAGAGGAGGAACAGACCCTGTCTAAGAGTTGCTTGCGCGCCTAGAGATAGGGTGACAAGATTTTGCCGGATTAGGGTGAAACCTAATAAGGGGATCCATAGATCGAGTTAATGCAACCCTAGGGTGATAATTAGAGAAAATTCTCAGTTATTCAATCTAGGGATTAGACGTTATTAGTCTTGAATAGGGATAATAACATAACTTAGGGATCTCTACAGAACAAGTTAAATGAATAAATCGTCCGATTCAGAGTCAGAATAACAAGTAAAGTCTAGGTGGATTCCTTCTTAGGTATTGTCTTAATTCAATCATTTTCCAAAAGTAATCCCCCAATTCTATTTTTTGTAAATTCTTAGTTTAGTTAATTAGTTAGTTAAAATAAACCCCCTTATTCTTAGGTTAGATAATAAAAAGACAGTCATTACTAGTACTTTTAGTTCCTTTGGGTTCGACAATCTGGTCTTGCTAAAACTATACTACTGTTTTATAGGTACACTTGCCTACATCGTGATAATACTTAGTTTCAAGAACAATTAATTATAAATATTTAAAACCTGTCACAAAATCACGATCAAGTTTTTGGCGCCGTTACCGGGGAACTAAGATATTAGGAACACTCAATTTTTATTACTTTAGCCATTTATTTTCCTTGCAAGTTAATTTTATTATTATTAATTTCTTTTTCTTTCTCTTGGCATGTTTTTGTAGTTTATGACTAGAAGAAACCCGTCAGGACCACTACTTTTTGACGAAGAAATCAATCGCACAGTTCGCAGAAACCGAAGAGAAATAAGGTGAAGCCTAAGATACACAGAGGAAGAGCAAGAGTACGATATCTCAACTACGATTGAGGAGATGGCTGAAAATCAGGATAATCAGCTACCTCCTGGGATACCCGCTGAACTAGTAATTTAGAATCCTGCTCCTCGTACTATGTATGATTATGCTAAACCTACTTTAATAGGAACTGAGTCAAGTATTGTTAGACCTGCTATTGCTGCGAATAATTTTGAACTAAAACCTAACACTATTCAAATGATACAACAATTTGTTCAGTTTGATGGTTTTCAGGATGAGGATCCAAACTCTCAGTTGGCAAATTTCCTGGAATTTTGCGATACATTTAAAATTAATGGCGTTACTGACGATGCCATTCATCTTCGGTTATTCCCTTTTTCATTGAGGAACAAAGCTAAACAGTGGTTGAACTCGTTACCACAAGGGTCAATTACTACTTGGGAACAAATGACCGAAATTTTTTTATTAAAATATTTTCTGCCGGCTAAAACGGCCAAATTACATAATGATATCTCTTCGTTTGTGCAGATGGACTTAGAAACTCTTTATGATGCATGAGAGAGATACAAAGACCTACTGCGAAGGTGTCCTCACCATGGATTACCTCTATGGTTGCAAGTTCAAACATTCTACAATGGTGTGAACCCCTCAACAAGATAGATGATTGATGAAGTAGCAAGGGAACTATCTATAATAAAACACCTGAAGAGGCTTATGAATTTATTGAAGAGATGTCATTGAATAACTATTAGTGGCAAGTCATGAGGACTAAGCCAACTAAAACAGTAGGCATTTATAATGTCGATTTGGTTACTATATTGTCAAATTAGGTAGGACTTCTAAATAAAAAGATTGATGGTTTACTTAGTTCTACGCAGGCTCATCCAGTAATGCACTGTGAAGTCAGTGGAGGTGGACAAAACAATTCAGAATATCAAACAGCATGGAGAACGAACAATTAAATTACATGGGTAATAATCCTTGATCTCAAAATAATCCTTATAGCAATACTTACAATGTAGGTTGGAGGAACCACCCAAATTTCTCCTGCGGTGGTCAAGAGAATCAAAGGCCACCAAATCTTTCGGGTTTTGAACAACCACTTTATCAATAGGAAAAAAAACCGAACCTTGAAGAGATGCTATCTAAATTTATCTCGGTGTCCGAAACTCGCTTCCAGAACACCAAGATAGCACTTAAAAATAAACAAGCATCGATCCAAGGGCTCGAAACTCAAATAGGCCAGCTGTCCAAACTAATCTCCAAACAACCACAAGGTAGCTTGCCAAGTAATACTGAACCCAACCCAAGGGAACAACTCAACACAATTAATGTTCAAGATGAAGAAGAATTCGTTGAGCCTAAGCCCGAACCAAGGCAAGAAACTGTGGTGAGCAGTGGTCAAGGTGAGGTAGGTCATGATAAAAACAAATCAGTGAATGTCGAATATAAACCTCGTGTGTCACACCCCAACGCGACAAGGAAAGACCGCTAGGATGAACAATTTGGTAAATTCCTTAAACTCTTAAAAAAATTATATATTAACTTATCGTTTATTGAAGCTCTATCACAGATGCCAAACGCAATGAAATTTTTAAAGGAGCTTTTAGCAAGTAAGCGAAAGTTGGACGAGGCATCGCATATGGAGCTAAACGTAGTTTGCTCAGCTATATTACAAAATAAGCTACCCAACAAATTAAAAGATCCAAGGAGTTTTACAATTCCTTACTTAATTGGTAGTTTAGATGTTAATAATGCATTAGCTGATTTAGGGGCTAGTATTAACGTCATGCCCTACAAAATGTTCAAGCAATTAGGTCTTAGGAAACCGAAATAGACTAGGATGAGCATAGAATTAGCAAATAAAACTATAAGATTTCCTAGGGGTATTATTGAAGATGTGCTAGTTAAAATCGATAAATTTATATTTCCCGTTGACTTCATTGTTCTAGACATAGAGGAGGATAGTAACACTCATTTGATTTTAGGAAGGCCCTTTTTAGCAACTACTAAAACGATTATTGATGTTGGCACAGGTGAGCTCACACTTCGTGTGGGAGACGAAACAATCACCCTTCAAGGTCGCAATTCTGGCAACACATCAGAAATTGAAGGTGATCGTCTAAACCATTCTACTAAAACTGACAATATAGTGCAACCTACTTTGCAGGAAATGAGTCTGAAGGAAGTACATGAGCCATTCCCAAGCTATAGTATAGGACCTATTCATTAAGACCGAAGGCTACAAATCGAGGAACTAGATGAATGGTAGATGCATAAACCAAGAACACCCGATAAACCAAAACTATGCCAGAACGAGCTCAATACCTTTTCGAATCAACTTAAGGTTGGAGATAAAATTTTATTAGAAGCCACAGATCCTCACATTGTCACTACCAAACTGAATGAAGAAGTCCCTCTTACGGTACATAGCATTTTCCTATTAGGTACAGTCGAGGTAAGTCATCCCAAGTTTGGCACTTTTAAGGTAAACAACACCCGTCTAAAACCTTATTTTGATAAGATGGATAGCAGGAATGAGGAGTATAAACTCCTCGAACCACCATGACCATTCAATGGAGAGGTAAGTCGAGCTTAGACTATAAATAAGCGCTTCTTGGGAGGCAACCCGAGCACTAAAAATATTAATTTCTTTAAAATTTAGTATTTAACACCTAACTCACTAACGGATATCTTGAATACAGGTTTTCCACACAGACATGGCCAGGCACACGGGCGTGCTGAGGACAGTGTGGAAACAAGGCAGAGATTTTTCCCAAAATGGGCTACGATAAAACGCCACGGCCGTGCGACATTGCCATGGGCGAACCTACCAAAATAACACGGGCGTTCGCCATGCCCGTGTTGCAAAACCATGGTTGAACCTGAGAAAATAGCACGAGCGTGCAACACGCCCGTGTTTAGCACCCGTGGTCGAACCTGTTAAATTAACACGGGCGTGGGCCTACATACAAGGCGTGGGAGAAGCGAATGAACCCAGACAAGGGTCGTGCGACACGGCCGTGTGCACCCACACGTACAAGGAGCACGGGCACGGACTAAATGCCAAATGCACCCAAATTCAAAAATGCGAAACACACGGGCTGAAATTGGGGAACACGGACGTGTTCCCTAGCCGTGTGCCCCAAAATCTATAAATAGGCTGCACTATTCATTGTCTTCTTCACCCAAAATCCCTAACCCTAACCGCTGCAAGTTCACACGCCCGCCCCGCCACGCCCGTGCGCCGCTTCCAACCCCATTTTTGATGCTCATTCTCCCATTTCTAGCGTTTGTTTACTCTTTTCCCTTTAATTGCACTCATTTTTCATGCTAGTTATCATAGCAATCTGCATTTTATATTTTATTTTTATCTTTCTATCACTCAAAATTCATTATCTAGAGTAGTTATCATCTTTTTCAGGTGAAATTCTTACTCATTACATGATTTCCCTGCCCCATTTGACTAGTTTAAAGTAATTATTCATGGTTAGAATAACAAACATACTCATGCATTTTGTGTTGACATGTTTCATCCATCAAGAATGATTGCATTCCATGAAATTCTCTGCCATTCTTATGCCATAAAATTGATTGCTTTGGTTTAGTTGTTAGTCTTAGTAGTTGTGGCTGAAATTATGATTTTTATTTTATTTTAATTTTTGTCTTCATTTTACTTTGACCATTCCTTAAGATGAATTAATGGTTTTGATTGCAGGTACAATGTCATCTTCACGAGGAAAGAAAAATGTCGTCCTCATTTCGAAAAGAAGGAAGGGGGCGTCATCTTCCTCGGGTCCTACCGCGAAAATTCACCACCCTTTTCTGTAGTTCCCCATTGTGGCCCGAGAAGAACTTTACCAAATACTCCGTGCCCGACCTTTAACTGTGGGCCACTGCATCGACTGGGCCGCAGTAGAACAAGTTCAGTTGGCTGATGCGATTCAGCCCCTCCTAACCACCAACCCTTGGGAGCTTTTCTTTGGGATCATCGAGCCAATGTATCTCAAGCTTACGATGGAACTATGCTCAACGTTTCATCTTCAGACCGTAATGACAAATTACGATGATCCCGACACGATCCAATTTCGCCTAGGCGGATTAGTCCGCCAGCTAAGCATCCCAGAATTTGGTACTGCATTGGGCTTATATACAGAGGAGTTCAAGGAGGAAAATGACTTATATTCTCTCAATCGTCGTATCCACCGTTCTCCCTCACGGTGCTGGGATGCACTCGTACCACATTCGGCCACCTACGACCCCAATCGCTCCAAGGCATCTACTCTCCCTCCATCCTTGAGGTATTTACATTCGATTCTATCTCACACCTTGACAGGGCGGAGAGAGAGCACCGGCGTCGTCACCACCAACGACGTCTACTACTTATGGTCTATATTGCACGAGCACGTCTTCGACCTCGTCTACTTTATCTCCCTTGCCATTTGCCACCAGATAGAGTGACATCGGAAAGGGGTCATCTCCATTAGGCCCTATGTGACGTGATTGGCGTGAAACTTCAGGCTTCTCAAACTGCAGCCCAAGAATCATCCTTGACCCTCATTGACCAGATGTCTCCACAAGGCATCTCGAGCATGCTAAGCATGAGGATGATCGAAAAGCGCCAAGGAACCTACCCTCCTTAATATCGTCTCGCCCAATCTACCGAGGAGGAGGCCCATGAGCAAATTGCTGATGATGTCCTTCCACAGCACGAGGACCCACCGTCTCAGCCACCACCACCCTCTCGTCCAGTTCATGCGGCGGCTTCATATGCTGACATCTCTGAGCGTCTCACTCGATTCGAGCAGCAGTATTTTCAACGATTTGACAACATTGATGCTACTCTACAGTAGATTTGTCACCACCTCCACATCTCATCGCCAGTCCCACCTCGCGAACCATCCAGCGATGAAGATGTTTAAAAACAATTTATTATTTTATGATTTTAATTTTTATTAAAACTACTTTTTATTTTTATTAGATTTTAGAATTTTATTTTACAATTATCAATTTCGATTATTCCATTAAGAGTAATTATTCTTATTTATATCTCCTAAAAAGTTCCTGATTCTGTCACATTTATATAGAGCTCCTAAGCTTATCATTGCATAGAAACTAAAAACTCCACCGAGAAAGGTTCTCCACGACTGCCATGTCCTGCTCGACCACGACTGTAGCTACCACTAGATATAATATTATTTTGGCGCAAGACTTATGGTCTAGCGAACCTCTACTCCCCACCGGAGTATCATCATCCACTCTCGCGCCAATTACTCTCCAAAACTCCAGTTCAAGGAATTCATTCATCATTCAGGAAGTTTCACTTCTCTTCCTATCTTATGATTACAAATTTATCTTTTTCCTATCTATCTTTGTACATTGAGGATAATGTACATCTTAGGTGTGGGGGGTATTCATTTCACTATCAGAAAAATCCCTGAATGATTGCCTTGTTCTCTTGAAAAGCTCTCATATCATGTTTAGGATAAATTTTGATTGATTTATGATTTTTATTGATATATCTTAAATAAACTTTAAGACATTAGGGAAGCAAGCATGATAAGTTGATTTTTCTTAAGAATTTAAAATTTTAGGCTGTTTCCCCAAGTCTAGGTATTCTCTTGATTTGAAAGTCACAAGTTTAAACATCAAAAAGCCTTAATTTTTTGAGATCTTGAGCCTTCAAGAGCATCTACTAATTCCTTTATGCTCACTTTCATTATGAGTGCGTCAGTATGAAACTGTTATTCTAGAACTTGCTTGATTATGCATGTCAAGACCACACTATTTGATTTGATATGTCAAGATGATAAAGGCACTTAGGATTAACCCACTCATGCCATGAAAAGCCTACCTCCACGATTAACCCTTAGTAAACCTCATTGAGCTAACAAGCCATTTCTTGTATTACCCTTAACAGTAACCCTTAACCCATTATTGTTGAAATCCCCTTAATTAAATTGATCCCTATTTTTGTCAAGATTTGAATTGAATAAATTGCTTAGCTATGTCCTGTTCTAAATAGTTAGTTATTTGACTTGTTCTTAAAAAAAACATGTATACATACCAGTAGTAGTGATCTTTTGAGCTAAAATATTTAAATTCCATATTCCGAGAAAAAAGCTCTGTTGTACGCAACTGATGACTAGTCATTTTTCTAGTTAGGCAATTTTTCAATTCAATCTCGATTCTAACCCTTTCTTCCAGCTTGTGACCACACCCTTTAACCAAAGCCACGTTACAACCCTCTAAAGACCTTTTGATTGATGTTCCATCTCAATTTATAGTGGTGGAGATTTGATTTTCATGCAAGCCTATACCAATTCATCAATTTTTGCCACACAACATGGCATCCAAATATAAAACATTTAGCCAACCAAAAACATCATTTCCAATCATGCCATTATACACCATCAACAACTAGTCATTTGTGCATCTCAAAACCATACCAAGATTGCCAAATTCACAAGGCATACATATATACATCACATACCATACTGAAATTCATACTATAAGCCAAATACCATTCCATCATCAACATTATTTTCAAGCCAACTCACATGACTAAATCCACAACTCAAAATATACCATAATGACACTAGCCTATACATGCCATATACCATATTTTCAAAGCTTTAAAAGTACCAACTAAGTGATCCATAGTGTGATGACATTTCCTAACGATCCCCAGTCTGAGCTAGCTTCGATTATCTATAAAACAGGGAAAGAACACAGAAAGTAAGCTTTAAAAGCTTAGTAAGCCATATACAATTAAAATCACCATATGAAACAATTATATTTCAATTTAATTATACAAGAATGGCTAAAACACACACATAAGTATCCATCTTTCTAATTTAATATACACAACCACATCTAAACTCATCACTTACCTTTCCTTTCAATACACATAAGAATTTCATACGTACCTATGTTATTTAATTTCATTTACACATTCTTTCGCGTCTTGACTTTGTTCGTTGAACCATTCGGAATCGTTAAGGATACTCAGAAATCATATATAGCTCGTACAATGCCATATCTCGGATATGGTCTTACATGTTATCACATATCGATGCCACTGTCCCAGATAGGGTCTTACACAAAATCATATAACGATGCTAATGTCCCAGACATGGTCTTACATGTAATCACGTCTTGATAAACTAATGTCATGACATTTGTATCCTATACTATTCTTAAGGTTCGTACAGGTCTTTCAAATGTCGTAACCCTGTCGATACTTGCTCGTAGTCAATCATTCAATACTCAATACAACTCAATGATAAATAAATACTTATAATTCAATTTAAAGACATTTATTTGCATATGAACTTACCTTGTATATACGATGAACGGATTAGATCGACTACTCGACAACTTTCGATTTCCCCAGATCTAAATCCAATTTCTTTCTTTCTTGATCTATATGAATTCAAATTTAACTAATTCTGTAACACCCTTAACCCATATCCGTCACCGGACTAGGGTTAAAGGCATTACTAGACAAAATGGAACAATTAACATACATTTCATAAGCATCAAAGCATTAGAAATCAAATATCAATATAGAGTCCCTTATGTAGGTCATCGAGACCTTAAACATGCATTAGAAAGGAGTCGGGACTAAACCGAACACATACAACATTTTTCCAAAAACTTAAACATTTTCAAAGAAGTACATGTCACACGCCCGTGTGAACAAGCCATGTGCCTTACACGGCATTAGACATACTTGTGTGCCTAGGCCATGTCAAAACAGGACATACATACTGACTTGCTCACACGGCCTTAAGACAAACCCGTGTGCCTTGGCCGTGGTCGAGCCTAACTTGGGCCACATAGTTAGCCACACGCCTGTGTGTCTTGACCGTGCCTAAGACTGACTTACAAACGTAGGGTACCCTAGGGGACACACGGCCGTGCAACATAGTCGTGTGTCACACATGGCTGAGACACATGCCCGTGTCTCTGCCCAAGTGGACAAAAATAAGCCAATTGAATAGCCAATTTGCCACCCCAATTGGGTCAAACCTACAAGCCCCAACCAAGTATATTTCCAACACAACTTTATTCAATATCAATACCAAAACATACATTATTCATGCCTTCACATTGTTAATAAATTCCAACCTTAATTCATCAACTAAATCATACCAAAATCTAAACTAAAATCATATCAAACATATGTTTCTATATATCATTCAATCTCATACTCAAAACTTATATCAACATTGACCATTTCTTTTGGTCGCTCAAAACATACTATTTAATTTATAATGCATCATATATCATATAACATTTCAAACCATAAGTTCAAACACAAGTTATCCATATCACATGACATGATATATATATTACAAAACATGTCCAAATTCTCCTAGCCTATACATGCCATATACCATATATACAACCCACAAATAGTACCAAAATGGATGTTCGATAGTGTGGATGAGTCGCTGAAGATTCCCAGATCCGAGCTAGCTTTATAACACAGAAAAATAGAGAAAATCGCACATAGTAAGCTTAGAGCTTAGTAAGTTCGTAGTATAATACAACTGACTTAACATTTACAAGCTATAAGACATATTAATTAACATTTAGTTCAATTTATATCACTACTCAACCTCATTCATTACCATTTCTCATTTCTTACCAAATCAACAAACTTCATACACATAATATCATCTACCACATAAGTGTCATACATACCTGAACCTTCCTGAATTTATTCATTTCCATTCTCACCTTTCATTTGAATATTTTAAGGCTTTCCAAAGGTTATCCATGCTTAAAGCATCCACACACTTAGTGCTTTAAGGGTTTGCCCAAGCTAGAACAATTCCGCACACTTAGTGCCATTTCAAATAACCGAAGCTATCTCGGTATTACACACTTAGTGCCTCATATAGCCAAAGCTATTCCATTTCACACACTTAGTGCTATTTATAGCTGAAGCTATTTTGAATCGCACACTTAGTGCCAATTACAGTTGTTTTATCCTCATATTCAAAACATATACAATATATGTATACAAATTTATGCATAATCAAAGCATTAAAATTATACTTGTAGCATTGTGTATCACATACGAACTTACCTCGTACTCGAAATTGTCGACTTAGATTGTCTACTCTATAACCTTCGACTTCCCTCGATCTAAGTTTGAATTCCTCTTTTCTTGATCTATATGTATTAAAAAAATTAGCCCTTTTACTCACCAAATAATTCAAATCAATCCATAAGCACATATTTAGGGCATTTTACAATTTTACCCTCATATTTTCACCTTTTAACATTTTAGTCCCTATATCACAAAATCACAAAATACACATAATTTCCTTTTTCACAAGTTTAGCTGAATCCTCTAAGTACTCATACAAGTCCACAGATTTCATTTATTTAATATTTTAGTCTTCAATTTATCATTTTCACAATTTTGCCCATAAAAATCCAAAGACAAAATGTATTAATCCAACATCAAGCTTTCATATTTCACCATTTAACAACACAAAACTCATGAATTCATCCATGACATATTTCAAAATCATCACCAAAATCAGAAATTGAGACATGGGCTTGATAGTATACAAAACAACGATTACAAAAACGTAGAAACTATTAAAAATCGAGTCAAAGTCGTACCTCAATCAAGTAATCAAAGTGCCGAACCCTAGCAAGCTTATTTCTTTTCTTTTCCTTTGAATTTTCGGCAAAGATAAGTAAAAAATGGATGAACAAAATGTTTTTAATTTATTTAATAGACATTAATGCACATTTTACCATTCTACCCCTTCAATAAACCATTTAAAACCATCATTTTAATGCCCATTTATGTCCATTCCTACTATCAATAGACTAATTACAACTTAAGGACCTTTCTTTTAATAAGACAGATCAAATAGGCACTCTTAACATATAGCATGCAACTTTTACATTTCACGCAATTATGTCCTTTTATCAAATTCATTACAGAAACGATTAAATTTTCATACGAAACTTCCACACATGTGAATTCACATACCATAAGCACAGAAAATAATAATTAAAATATTTTCTGACTCGAATTTGTGGTCCCGAAACCACTTTCTGACTAGGGTCTAAATTGGGTTGTTACAAATTTAATCATCTTTTTATTCAATTTCATCCAAAACACACAAATGAGGTATTTTACACATTGACCCCTATAATTTTTCATTTTTTCAATTTAGTCCCTATTTCATAAAAACACAAATTACAAAAAATTTAACAAAACACATGCTTAGCCGAATTACCATAGTACCCCTAGCAGCCCATGTTTCACATTTATTTCACATTTCAACCACATAATTTGTACTTTCACAATTTAATCCCTAAATAATATTTTTACCAAAAATCACGTAACAAAATATGATAGTCTATCAACAAGCTTTCATAATTCATCATCAAACATTATAAAACACATGAATTCATCAGTGGCAACTTTTAAAACAATAAGTAGTTTTGCAGATTAGTCACTAGGCTAGCTAATAATCGATACAACGATCACAAAAATATAGAAATCATCAAAAACTAAAAAACCATACCTTAATCAAGCTTCAAAGGTTCCAGAATTTAAATCTCTCTAATTCTAGGTTTTCTTTTCTATTTTTAGTTGAGATAAACTATAACATCCTAAATTAGGGTCTAGTCGGAACAGTGGTTTCGAGACCATAAATCTGAGATAGAAATATTTATTTTATGATAATTTTATGATTCATGATATGATTTCATGATAATTTTATGATTCATGATATGATTTCATGTTTCTGTGAAATTTTCATGAAGAAATTCTATGCCTAAGATGTCCAATTTGGCTTAAGGGACTAAATTGAATAAGTTGTAAAACTTGTATTCTAGAAGCTTTAAGCATGAAATTGCATTAGATTACTAAACAGATGTCTATAATTAGCTATTTGACCAAGTTCTAAAATTTTGGACAAAAATGGGCATGAATAAGAAAATTTTGAAAGAAAGGCCTTAAGGGCATTTTGGTCATTTGGTTAATAAAAGAATAAAAAGGGAAATTAAGTCAAAAATTTGCTCATCTTCTCCTACTGCTAGCTAAAATTTCCAAGGGCCATAGCTAGGGTTTTGTTCATCTTTTCAAGCTTGATTGTAAGTACTCCTAAGCCTCATTTTTAATGTTCTTTACATTTTTGAGATCCTTGAAGCACGATCTATTCATTTCTAGCCATATTTTGAAGTAGGGCTCATGTATGAAACTTTACCCATGTTTGATGGTTTTATTTATATGTTTATAGAGGAATATGAAAGTTTGATGTATGATAAACATCTTTACTAAGTGATTTTTAGTGAAAACACCTAAAAATGACTTATTTGTAAAAGATGAAGAAATGGATAGTAGAAATGTTGTTTAATGTGAAATATGGGTTGACATAAGTTAGAATATGAATCAGCTAGGCCTGGGTAACCCAGAAAATGCATCCATTTCATTTTTCGAGCCTAGGGACTAAAGTGTAAATAAGTGAAAAGTTAGGGGTAAAAAGGTAATTTTACCAAAGTAATTATGGGTCGATATGAGCAATGTGTGTATTAAACAAGTTAAATTTGACATTATAGATCAAGAAAAACGTGATTAAGATCTTGATCGGGGGAAAAACAAGGTTTACGAGGATTAAGCTCGTTTCTATCATTTTGTACCGCGGTAAGTTCATTTTCAAATAATGCAACATGTACCATACTTTAAATGCTTTAATATTGCATATTTACATATTTAATGTGATGTTGTATCATGTGTTTATTGCCTAAATTTTATCATGAATTATGCTTTGATTACTCCATGAATATGTGATTGGTGCTACGAGTATTGAAATCAAAGTTACGAGCAAGTTCAATAGCAATGTGGTATTAAAGAATCCCGTTTGAACCATAGGAATATTTTAGGATGCAAGTGACATGTCACTAGGAACTAAGTGATCTGAACTCATTGAGTTGTGGTCTGAGTTCATCATATATATGACATCTGAGCTCTTTGAGTTGTGGTCTGAGGTCATGATGTATGTGGCACATGTTTTGGCGTTCGAGTAATGGTCTTGTATATTCTACTGGTGGCTGAGTAGTCCGACATGTGTTGCAGATGCCTGATAGCCTATGTGAGCAGACTCGTAAGTAGCTCGAAAGTGAGCAACATGTGATATGTGATATGACGTAGTATTGGCTACATAGGAGGCACTTAGGTGTGAGATTCTGTTGTATCTGATAGTATTCTGAGTGTTCAACAGGTAGTTCTAAAGGATGCTCAATAAGTAATCTTGATGAATACGCCAAGGACGAGAAAGTAAGTTATTATGTGCAAGTGGGCACAGGTATGTACATCGAATTCATGAGAATGTCATGAGATATGATGAACTTGTGGTAAGAATATGCATATATATATGAAGAATAAGTTTAAGAGATTTGATAAAATGCAAGATTATGTTCATTATGTTAAATTTATGATCAATGCTTGTTTAAGTTGCATTTTATTTGCATGTGAACTTACTAAGCTTTAAAGCTTACCCCTTTTCTTTTTCATCTCTTATAGTGTCGCCAAGCTAACTTGAGGATTGAAAGACGTTGGAGACTCGATCAAATTATCAATTTAATATTTTGTATAACTGGTCTCATTATTTTGAGTATGGCATTTATAGGGACTTGGTCTTTTTGTTATGTGTCATATTGATTAGCCAAATGTGTTGGCTCATGAAAATATTATGATCATTTTGTATATGGCAATGAGAAGTGGCTTATATTGAGTATTTGGGTCGTAACCCTAATTATTGGTGTATGCATGCAAATGTGTTTATGCTTTAATGTGGTTATGGTTGCTTGGTTAATGAGTGTGATGGATGGCATGAGTGTTTGATATATGAAATATGATTAATGTGTATGACAATAAATGTGGTGCAAATGTGTAACTTGAAAGTAGGTTATCAAAGATGATAGACAAATATGAAATTGGTGTGGAATGCCCTATGAGAGCATGATAGTTTGAATAGGTGATATGTTGACATTACCAAGTCATAATTTAACCATGAATGTGAATGCTTGAGTAGCCAAAGGTGCCATGTTGCATGCTATGAAATGAGTATAAGTATGTAAATGTTTAAAGGTGGCAATTGGCTTGGAAAATAGCCTAGAAATTGTCCATGCGATTAGACACACGAGCATGTGTCTTTGCCCGTGTGTGACACACGGTCTGCCCCACGGGCGTGTGATCTTGTCGTGTGTCCCCTGCACCCTAATAATGCAAAATAGATTGCCAGTAGTAAACACACGGGTAGAGACACGTCCGTGTGTCTTAGCCGTGTGAAGGACACGGCCTTAGGACATGGGCCTGTGCCCAAGCTGTGTGAAGTCTGTACTGAATTTTTGGGATTTAATTTGCCTCACGGCCCAAGCATACGGGTGTGTGACTTGGCCGTGTGACTTTATTTGGTTGATGACGTTATAGTCAGAGAGTTACACGGGCAGAGGACACAGGTGTGTCCCAAGCCACACTGGCATTTGAGACCACACGGCCTACCGAAACGGGTGTGTGACTCTCCAAAGTATGAAAATTTTCTAAGTCTTCTTATTATTTACAAAGTTCTCAGTTTAGTCTCGAACCGCCCCTGATGTATGTGTTAGGCCTCATAGGCCCATATAAGGGACATTTTGCACATGTATGTATAAATTTGTTTTAAACAAAAATTTTATGGCCTGATTTTGTATGATTGGTTACGTTTAAGTCCGGTAATGCCTCGACCCCTGTCCCAGCTTTGGATACGGGTAAGGGGTGTTACATTTAGTGGTATTAGAGCTATGGTTTAGTCGGTTCTCGGAATATGTAGCATGTGTTTGAGTCTAGCTATACATGCCATACATAAATCGTGATAGTGTGATGACTCCTGATGATTTTAAACTGTGTTTTTCATATAGTAATGGATCCCGACAGAGCAGTGGTGGATGATGTTGAAAGTAATGCGCCTGCTCCCGCTAAAGGGGTAGTGTCGTCTGATAGTAAACCCACAACTATTAGTAGAGGAGGAGGCAAAGAAGCTTTTCTCCATATGATGGATGCTTGGTACGCGAAGTTCGTTCGAACGAACCCGAACCCAAACGCTCAACCTCCCCCACCCCTCCAAATCCCCAACCCATACCCCAAGTGCCCCAATGTCTGGAATTTATGAGATTTTATTGATAAAATTAGAAAGCAATGAGTTGGGGAATTTAGGTCCAATACTGATGATGACCTTAAGAAAGAAGAATTTTGGCTTAAGAATTCTATCCGAGTATTCAATGAACAATCGTGCACACCTAAAGAATGTTTGAAGTGTGCTATTTCCTTGTTGAGAGACACGACATATCATTGGTGGAAGACGCTAATTTCGGTAGTTCCAAAAGAAAGGGTCACATGAGAATTCTTTCAAGAGGAGTTCCAAAAGAAATACATCAGTGAGTGATTCATCGATCAAAAGCGTAAGGAATTTCTTAATTTGAAACAAGGTCTCATGTCAGTTACTAAGTACGAAAGTGAGTTTGTATGGCTCAGTAAGTATGCTCGAGACTGTGTATCCTCCGAGGCTAAAATGTGTAGAAGGTTTGAAGACGGACTTCATGAGGACATTAGAGTGTTAGTGGGTATTCTTGAGCTGAAAGAATTTGTTGTGCTCATTGATCGGGCTTGTAAAGTTGAGGAATTGACCAAGGAAAAGAGAAAAGCCGAGGCTGAGGCTAGAGATATAAGGAAGAGGCCAATGCGCAAGTCTCTCTCATTCTAGTCTAAGAAATCTAGAGATATGTATTCCCATTCTTATGTTTCAGCTGGGCATTCGTATAGAAATCAGAAGAAGCAAAATTTGGGTTTTAAATCTTAGGCTATATCTGTGGCTAGTGTGGGTAATGATACAGCTTCCAGACCTAAGTGCCAACAATGTGGTATAGGTCATTTTGGTAAGTGTAGGGTGAGCGATGGATCTTGTTTCCGATGTGGTTCTCAAGACCACTATATCAAGGACTGTCTTGAGATGGTCAAGAAATAAAAATTTCAGAGTACAAGGCCGGGTAGTACAGCTACAAAGGGGAGACCCTCGAGAAACGTCGATAATGGAGCTAGTAGTAAAAATGTAACAGAGGATACAGCGGTGAGATCCGAAGCTAGAGCTCCGACTAGAGCCTATGCCATACGTGCGCGTGAGGACGCATCTTCTCCCAATGTGATTACAGGTACTTTTTCTCTCTATGACACTTCTGTTATTGTCTTGATTGATCCTGGTTCTACTCATTCATATGTGTGCTTGAAATTGGTATCTAGTATGAATATGCCTGTTGAGTCTACTGTAATGCCCCAAGAAAATCATTGATATTTATTTTCGTGTGTTGTGTTACACAAATGCATGTCTGCCTCAGTGGTAAAGTGTCCTGGGAAGAGTCTGAGAACACTTGGGCTCAAGCCTTGGCTTGTGCAAAAGTTTTGTTTTAAATGAATAAACCCCTGTCTCTAGTTAGTAGGTTTATAAATAAATGTAGGTATAATATGTTAGAATAGGCCTGCTGGTCTAGGGGATGAGTGGCGTGTTACTGTTACCTGAGGTCTGAAGTTCGAGTCCTTGTATGCGCTATGGATTATTTTATTTTACTGCTAGGGCCGAGTGGGAGTTTTAATCAACCTAAACTACTGAAGAGTTGTAGTGGATCTTGAATTAGGTGGTTGAGGGAGGAGTGGACGGTTTTGAGGGATTTGGGGAGGAAAATATGGGAATTTGAAGGTAGTGGGAGAGTTAGTGCTGAGTTTGAACTCTTACCTATGAGGATTTCGGCTGTGGTTTGTATTTGCTCTTTATTTTCAGTTTCTGTCTTCGTTTTTCACTTCTTAAAGGCCGAATTTTGCTAAGGGATCATTCAGGTATGTTTCATTTTTGTTTATTTCAATTTTGCTCTTCCCTACATTTCCCGTAATTGACTGAATGACTGGTATACCCCTATGTGATGTATATATATGTACATGTATGACTGTATTTTAGCATGCTATTTAAACTGTATTGGATACATGTATGATTCTATGATATGACATGATATGATTGTATGATGCATTGCATTGGGATGGGTTTATACTGATCGGAGGAAGTGTACTAAAAGGCTTCGAGCCTAAATTACTGGCAACCTAGCTTCATATTACTGTATAGTGCCACTTTCCGTACTTTCTGGAGTGTAGAGATGGGTGAGTTCATTATATCCCCACATGGAATGTAGGGTTGGATGGAGTTGGAGTGTAGAGGCTGGACGGGTATGACTTATATACTATTTAAATTGTTACTGCACTAATTATTGTTACTGTAATGGGCCAAGGCCTAAACACATGACTGTTTCTGTATTGAGATGGACTAAAGCCCAAATTGATATTGTCACTGTTACTAAAAAGGGCTTTGGCCCAGACTGTGCTTGTTTTCTGACTGTTTGCTTTTATGGGATTACACACTAAGTTTTCATAAAATCACCCTCCTGTTTCAACTTTACAGGTAATCCCCAAATATAGGAGGACCAGTGTAACGGAGGACTCAACGATGGCCACACAACCTATCTAATTTTAAATAGTATTTTATGATTTCAATTTAGTTTTGGGGTATTTTTCTATAATAATGGCCTCTTTGGATTTTCATTTTTAATTTGGGATTTTTATTTGTTTTGGTTTATAACTGTTAGCAGTAGGAAAAGACGCGGGTTTTCAAAAAGATAAATGTTTTATCATAGAAACCAAGAATAGGCAACCTGTTTTAAGAGCTTCTGCTATAAATGACGTTTTAAAAATTAATAACGTTTTAATGCGAATAACTTTTTGACAATGACTCACCTTTTGGAAATGAATGACATGTCTTAGAATCTTCATTAAGATCACACAAAAAGGTTAAATAGTAAAAGGGTTTTCATCGATATCACACTTTATAAAAAACACTTCAATTTGACATCGACATATTTGGCCATAATGTCTAGGCCGGGTTTGAGATGTTACATTTAGTGGTCTCTGAGCCAGGTTGCAAAACTCGACTGTTGATTTGGGTTTTTTTAAAACTTAGAATTTCTAAAAGAACTATTTCGAATGATTTGAAGCATTTTGAAATGTTTTACAGAATGTGTGGTACACCGAGCCTTCGGCCCTGATTCTGTAAGTTTTTTGAAACTGTTGTTTGTTTAAACTGAAATGCTGAGACTACTATAGGTAGTAGATTGTACTAAAACACTCTAGTTAGGGTAAACTAAAAACTGTAGTAAGACTACGATATATGAAAACGAACTCTGAATTACTGGTACTGTTTTTCAGAAAATATCTGTTAATAAACACTGGAATTGTAAACTGATGAATAAAAATATTAATATAGATAAAACGAAATTCGATAATTAGTACTAGAGGTACTCACGGAAGGGGTACAAGGGGGAACTGGCTTCACCTGAGACTGAGACTGGGTCTCATGATCGTGTTGCTGGGGATGACGCGCTATCCCAAGCTAAATTACGGATTCTAAAGAGGGTCACTGGGCCCAATACCAGTGGGCCGAGGGTTAGTTACGGAACGACTCTAGTCTAATAGAGCAGAGATTTTTAGAGGTATTGTTGGAGTTGCCCTTAATGTGGCTGAGTATTGGATTTAGGCCACAGAGAGTATCATGGACGATCTTAACTGCACCCTCGAGCAAAAACTAAAGGGTGCAATGTCACTGCTGAGAGATGAGGCTTACTAGTGATGGCTTACGGTTAAAGACGGCACTCACCCCGATCAACTAACCTAGGGCTTTTTTAAGACTACTTTTCAGGGAAAGTATGTGGGTGCTAGTTATGTGGATGCCCGGAGGAGAGAGTTTTTGAATCTGACACAGGGGGATAAATCAGTGGCTGAATATGAGGCTGAATATTTGCGACTAAGCAGCTATGCACGAGGGATGAGTACGAGCAATGTGTTCATTTCAAGGATAGTCTCAGGGATAGTTTACAGATTCTGATAGCTCCACAGAGGGAGCGATATTTTGCTGCATTAGTTGATGAGGCGAAGATCGCCGATGAGGTGAAGAGCGCTAAGTATCTAAACCATGAGAAGGAGAGAGGTAGGAACAAGAGGGATTCGAAGCCCTCGATTTCCTTTCTGAGACCTAAGAAAAAGGCCAGAGTTGATGGGCCGGTTAGAGTTGGGGCCCCAGTTACTGCTACTGGACCGCAGCCATATGCTGATTGTGGGAGACGCCATCAAGGCAAGTGCTGTAAAAGGACGGGGGCATGTTTGAGGTGTGGTTCATTGGAGCATCGTATCAGAGAGTGTCCACATAAGCCCGAGCAGATACTAGCTACAGGTTTGGGTACTACACAACAGCCTAGGGGTGTTCAGCAGTCACTGAGAGGCCATGGTCAGGTCAGAGGTGGTAATGGTTTGGGCCACGGTCGGAGAGCACCGAGCAGAGGTGCTCGGCATACTGAGGCGAGGTAGCCAGCTTTAGTTTATACTGCACGTCACCGAGAGGATGGTGATGCTCTAGATGTTTTCACAGGTACGTTCTTTATCTATAATGTACCTTATACTGCACTAATAGATATAGGATCTACTCATTCCTACATAGCTTTTATTGGGTCTAAGACGTTGGGTATCTTGGTTGTGAGCACTACGAGTGAGGTTACTGTACTGTGTCCATTGGGGCAGTCGGTGAGGGTAAATAAACTGTTTAGAGATGTTTCTTTGGAGGTTCAAAGGGTTACCTTTTTGGCAGATTTGATGGAATTTCCTTTTGGAGAATTTGATTTAATATTGGGAATGGATTGGCTGGTTAAACACAAAGTGAGTTTGGATTGTGCCACTAAACGGATTGTACTAAGAACTGTGGAGGACGACGAACGTTGGAACTACTTATCGAATGTGATCTCTACACTAAGGGTAGAAAAGTTGGTTCATAAGGGATGTGAGGCATTTCTGGCCTCTATTAATGTTTCAGATTCTAGGGTTTCTTCAGTTAAAGATATCAGAATGGTTAAAGACTTTCTAGATGTCTTTCTTGTTGAGTTACCTAGGTGAAGTTGAGTTTGGGATTGAGCTCTTGCCTAGTACAGCTCCGGTGTCCATTGCCCCTTAAAGAATGGCACCGAAGAATCTTATAGAGCTTAAAGCTGAGATTCAAGAATTATTGGATCGTGGGTTCATCTGCCCTAGTGTGTCTCCGTGGGGAGCACCAGTTTTGTTTGTGAAAAAGAAGGATGGATCTATGTGTATGTGCATTGATTACTGACAATTGAATAAATTGACCATTAAGAATAAGTATCCCTACCGATGATAGATGATCTATTCGACCAGTTTCGAGGAGCTTTAGTTTTCTCTAAGATTGATCTCCGATCTGGGTACCATCAACTGAGGGTTAAACAGGCTGATGTATACAAAATAGCATTTAGGACTCGATACGGTCACTACAAGTTCCTAGTAATGCCATTTGGACTGAAAAATGCACCGACGGCTTTTATAGATTCGATGAACCGAGTGTTCCATCCCTATCTGGATAGGTTCATAGTGGTTTTTATTGATGACATTCTAGTGTATTCAATAATTGAAGATGAGCATGATGAACATCTCCGAGTGGTTTTGCATATTCTAAGGGAGAAACAACTGTACGCCATGTTCAGTAACTATGAGTTCTGGTTACGAGAGGTTACATTTCTTGGCCATATGGTATCTACTGAAGGGATTAGGGTTGATCCTCGAAAGATTGAGGCCATTTTGGATTGGAAGCTGCCTAAGACTGTATCTGAGATCCGCAGTTTTTTGGGACTCGCAGGGTATTATAGACGTTTTGTAGAAGGGTTTTCACTGATTGAAGCACCTTTGACTAAGCTGTTACGTAAGGGTGTGCCATTTAACTAGACTGATGTTCAACGGGAGGCTTCGAGAAGCTCAGGAAAGTTTTGACTGAGGCCCCTGTCTTGATACAGCTTGAGACAGGAAAAGAGTTCACTATCTATAGCGATGCATCACATGTTGGTTTGAGATTTGTGTTGATGCAAGAGGGTAAGGTAGTAGCGTATGTGTCTTGGCAGTTAAAGATTCATGAAGCGAACTATCCGACTTATGACTTGGAGTTGGCCGCTATGGTTTTCGTACTGAAAATTTGGAGGCATTACATGTACAGTGAGAAGTGTATCATCTACACTGATCACAAGAGCCTCAAATATCTTCTTACTGTGAAGGAGCTAAATCTTAGGCAGCGTAGATGGATTGAACTACTTAAAGACTATGACTGTACGATCGAATACCATCTTAGGAAGGCCAATGTGGTGGCGGACGCATTAAGTCGTAGAGCTATGACTGATCTGAGGGCGATGTTTGCTCGCCTCAGTTTATTTGATGATAGTAGCTCGTTGGCTGATCTCCAAGTTAAACCGACATGGATGGATTAGATTAAGGGTAAATAGATGGAAGACTAGTCATTGGGTTTTCATTTCCGACAGGTTGAGAGTGAGGATACTGTGGATTTTGGACTGAATAGCGAAAGGGTGCTCTATTTCCGTGGGAGAATCTATATACCAAAGGATACTGATTTGAGGCAGTCTATACTGCGAGAGGCGCATAGTAGCCCTTATGCTATGCATCCTGGTGAAAATAAGATGTACCCTAACCTTCGTGAGTTATATTGGTGGCCGGGTCTTAAGTGTGAAGTTACCAACTTCGTGGGTAAATGTCTGACTTGCCAATAGGTTAAGGTTGAACATCAATTACCTTCAAGGTTGCTTTAGCCAATTAAAATCCCACTTTGGAAGTGGGAGAGAGTGACTATGGACTTCGTTAGTGGGCTGCCCCTAATGCCTACTAAGAAGGATTCAGTATAGGTCATCGTGGATCGATTGACCAAATCTGCCCATTTCATACCAATTAAGATCGACACTACTCTTTGCGTGTCGGCTAAATCGTATGTGTGTGAGATAGTGAGACTGCATGGGGTACCAGTTTCAATAATATCTGATAGGGATCCTCGCTTCGCGTCTCGATTTTGGAAGAAGTTGCATGAAGCTCTAGGTATGAGATTGGATTCAGTAGTACGTTCCATCTTCAGACAAATGGCCAATAAGAGAAGGTGATTTAGATACTGGAGGACATGTAAAGGAGTTTCGTGATTGATTTTCAAGGTAGTTGGGAGGATTACTTGCTGCTAGCAGAGTTTTCTTATAACAATAGCTATCAATCTAGCATACAAATGGCACCTTACGAGGCATTATATGGTCATAGGTGTTGTACTCCTTTGTGTTAGACTGAATTGGGGAGCGGCGTGTTCTGGGGCCTGAATTAGTTTATGATACCGAGGATAAAGTTAGACTGATTCGGGATCGACTGAAAGCGAGATCAGACAGATAGAGGTTATATGTGGATCTAAAGCGTAGAGAGATTCAGTATTCTATGGGGGACTACGTTTTTCTCAAGGTTTCACCATCAAAGACGGTACTGAGGTTTGGATGTAAGGGCAAGTTGAGCCCTAGGTTTCTTGGGCCTTACTGCATACTGAAACGTATGGGACCGGTTGCATATCAATTGGAGTTATCTCCGGAGTTGGACAGCATTCATGATGTGTTCCATGTTTCTATGTTGAGGCACTACTGCTCTAATCCCGCGCATATTATTTCAGTTGAGGAGATTGAGGTTAGACCAGATCTGACTTTTGAGGAGGAGCCGGTTCAGATATTAGAACGTGATGTCAAGGTTTTAAGGAGGAAGTCTACTCCGCTGGTAAAGGTTCTTTGGTGTAATCATGCTCGGAGGAGGCACGTAGGAACTTGAGGAGGTGATGCGACAACAATACCCTCACCTGTTCTGATCAGGAAAAATTTCGAGGCTGAAATTTTCTTTTAAGGGGGTAGTTGTAACACCCCAAGAAAATCTTAAATATTTATTTTCATGTGTTGTGTTACACAAATGCATGTCTGCCTCAGTGGTTAATTGTCCTGGGAAGAGTCTGAGAAGACTTGGGTTCAAGCCTTGGCTTGTGCAAAAGTTTTGTTTTAAATGAATAAACCATTGTCTCTACTCAGTAGGTTTATAAATAAATGTGGGTATAATATGTCAGAATAGGCCTGCTGATCTAGGGGATGAGTGGCGTGTTACTGTTACCTCTGAAGTTCGAGTCCTGGTATGCGCAATGGAGTGTTTTATTTTGTTGCTAGGGCCGTGTGGGAGTTTTAGTGGATTTTGAATTAGGTGGTTGAGAGAGGAGTGGACGATTTTGAGGGATTTAGGGAGGAAAATGTCAGAATTTGAAGGTAGTGAAAGAGTGAGTGCCGATTTTGAACTCTTGCCTTTGGAGATTTCAGCTGTGGTTGGTATTTGCTCTTCATTTTCGGGTTTTTTCTTCGTTTTTCACTTCTTGGAGGCTGGATTTTGCTAAGGGATAATTCAGGTATCTTTCGTTTTTGTTTATTTCGATTTTTCTCTTCCCTATAGTTCCCTTACTTATTGATTTTCTCTTCTTTCTCTACTCCTCTGATAGACATTCTCTCCATATTTTCTTTGGCCGAATGCTCTTTCTCCCCTCTCTCAATTCTTTCGATTTTTAACAATTCCCTCTCTTTTCATCTTGTTTTTTTTGGTCGAATACTCTTTTCTTGTAGTCGAACCTTGCCCTTTTTGCCGTCTCTTTTTGTACTTTAACCAATCAGTTTTTGGTGCACAGCAGTTGTTTTCGTACTCTCTCTCTGCCGTAGTGGTTTTTCACCAAACATCTCCCTTTTACTGCTGATTTTACTACCTACAATCATTATATTCAGGTTCTTTCATTCTTGGGGATTAAGTTGTTGTTTATTGCTAGGGGTGCGGTTGTTCTATCTTTTGTTTCTGTGGTATCGTGTGCTTTTGGCCTTCGTTTTGGGTGTGGGTTGATAGTTTCTTTCCCCTATACTTCGATTTGCACTTTTGATAAGTGTAATATTCATTTAGTTCATATGGTTTGTGTAAACAATGGTTAATAGAATTCAATTGTAATGTAGATAATCGTTAAGAAGCTAGTAATCAATATTTTACAATAGTTTAAGTAGGCTGAGCCACATTCGTTCAATCAAGGCAAGTGACAATCGATCTTTTGGAAAGTGTTATAAGAGGGGTTGTTTTAACTATATTGTTAAGGAATTAATTGTGCGTTATGATTGAATATAGGTTGGAGTGCTCAGGAGCAGTTTGCACAGCTTTCGTATCCAGGTGTGTGTGTGTGTGTGTGTGTGTGTAAGCACTGTCCTTAATCGTAAATCAGTAAAAAGCTGAAAAATGTGAATAGTCAGCACCACATGGGCATATGATTGACGAGGCTGACCATGTGAAAATTCATGGGTTGGACCATCTTAGGTCGTATGGGCCCCACGGGCATGTGGGCCTTACACGGGTGAAACACATAAACGTGTAGAAATTATTGGGCCAAGCTGTGTAATCCACACAGCGAAGGCCATTTTGGGCCGTATGGGCCACACGGGTGTGTGGGCCCACATGGGCCCGTAATATGGGCCATTGGCCCATTTTCACTATTTGATTGCTAAGGTTGCACGGGTCGCCTGAGATGACAATAGACCTAACGTGGGGTCGGTAAGCTTATCTAGACCCCTAGTTGACTGAATGACTGGTATACCCCTATGTGATATATATATATGTACATGTGTGACCGTATTTTAGCATGCTATTTAAACTATAATAGATACATGTATGATTCTATGATATGACATGACATGATTGTATGATGCATTGCATGGGGATGGGTTTGTACTGATCGGAGGAAGTGTACTAAAAGGCTTCGAGCCTAAATTACTAGCAGCCGGCTGCATATTATTGTATAGTGTCGCTTTCGGTACTTTCTAGAATGTAGGGATGGGTGGGTTGATTATATCTCCACATGGAGTGTAGGGTTGGACGGATTTGGAGTGTAGAGGCTGGATGGATAGGAGTTATATACTGTTTAAACTGTTACTGCACTGATTATTGTTACTGTAATGGGCCAAGGCCCAAACACATGACCGTTTCTGTATTGAGATGGGCTAAAGCCCAAACTGATATTGTCACTGTTACTAAAAAGTGTAACACCCCAAACCCGACCTGGATGTTATGGCTGAATCTGGCTATGTCACATTGAAGTTTTTTTCGTAAAGTAAGATATCGTTTGCAAAGCCTAATCTTTTTTAAGCCTCTTTGTGTAATCTAAAAGATGATTTAAAACTTGCATCGCTTTCAAAAGTATTTACTTTAAAACATTATTAATTTAAAAATCTCGTTTGTAATGGAAGCTTTTTAAAACAGTTGCGTTCTAGCATTTACTTGTAAAACGTTGTTTTCTTGCGGTAGCTCTTAAAATCATTTACGTATTCGTAGTATTTTTGAAAAAACATTTATCTTTTTGAAAACTCGCGTGTTTTTTTTCTATTGCTAGTAGCATTAAAGCAAAACAGACATAAATCCCCAAATTAAAATAAAATCCAGAGAGGCCTTATTACATAAAAATACCCAAATTAAACTACTAATGATTTAAAAGATAAATACAGAAGCGTAAGCTATTGTGTGGCCACCTTCGAGTCTCTCGCAGTACCGACCCACCTAAGGGTTACCTGCACAGATAAGCAGAAGGGTGAGTTTATGAAAACTCAGTGTGTAATCTCTTATTAAACAAACAGTCAGACATACAATAGGCAAATACAATCTGGGCCTAAGCCTGTATCAGAAACAATCCAGTACTAGTTAGGCTTTAGCCCATTACAGTAACAGTAGCAGTCTGGGCTTGAGCCCATTATGGTAACAGTAGCAGTGGGGCCTAAGCCTAAAACAGAATCAGTACAGTATGCAATCAGAAAATCCTACCCAATCCAACCTCTACACACCATCTCCGTACCAACCCTACACACCATGTGGGGATAAAATCGATCCACCCATCCCTACACACCAAGTAGCACCGGTTGCGGTACTAAAACAGTATTTGCAAAAGTGCTACCAGTAATAGGCTTATAGCCTTTCATTACACTTCCTCCAATATCATATATCCCACCCCATGCAATGCAACATAATATAAATGTATATACAGTAAAGATAACATGCTCAAACAATCATACATCACATAGGGGTATATCAGTCATTTACCTCATAAGGGTATAATGGTCATTTTGTTAAATTTGGGTCTAGGTATACTTACCGACCCAACAGTAGGTCCACAGTTGTCTCGAGTGACCTGTGAAACCTATATAATCAAAAAGTAAAAATCGGCCCAAAGCCCATAATGTGGCCCACAAAGCCCAAAAATGGCCTTGGTCGTTTAAGCTACACAGCCTGGCCCAATAATCACTACACGTCCGTGTGGCTTACCCATGTGGGACCTACGAGCCTGTGGGGCCCACACGGCTCATTTTAGCCCAACATGGCCCAAAACAGCCTAAGCCCATGAAAATGATCATGGTGGACTCTACAATCAAACGCACACATTTTACGCGTTTGGATTACCACACGAGCGAGCGCACGCTCATGTAGTGTCAATAGTCATGTTTTTCGGCTTTTACTGGTTGGGCAGTATTTACACACCTGTTAGGATTCTAGGTACGCAACCCCTCTTGAGATGAATTGCATCTACAACAATTGAAAAATTCATGACCAGCGTTAGTCATGCTTAATACTACCATAGTCACCAAACGAACTTGTTATAGCCACTTACTTTCAATGCCTCAACCAATGAAGTCTTAAAACTCCGCAGGTAAACCAAGTCCAACACGATTTGGCACTGCCACAATAACATTTGACATACAAAGGATTAGCACCTTAACAGATTAAGAAAACAACATACTCAAAACACTTGAGACAAACTTCTGCCCTTACCCAAAATACTTACCAACCGACCGCAACTTGCGCTAGATAGAACACACTGCTTAGGAGAAGGAAAACTGATAAGAGAGAAGAAATGGGAACACCAAATATTCAACCAATGAAATAGAAGAACACCAAAGCCGGTCCCCCTCTTAAGAGAAACCAAAAGCAGAAGAGGGGAAGAGAAGAAAATATTCGACTTTAATCAATGTAAAGGCAAACTCGACAAAAGCTGAAGGAATCGAGAGAAGAGAGAAAGGAATTTTCAGCTAGGAATTTGGAAACAATTAAATAAGGAGATTCGACGAAAGCAAGAAGAACAAAAAGATTTTGAGAGAGGGAGAGTATGGTTATTCGGCCAACACAGGACTTAGCCAAAAAGAGAAGAAACTAAGAAGAGCTGAAAGTAATAGAAGAGGGTAGGCCATTTGGTCAAGGCATTCGGCTTAATGGAGAAAAGAGAAGAAAAAGAAAGGAGAAGGGAAAAGTAGCATTCAGCTAAAGCAAATAAAACAAAAGAAATGAAGCTGCTAACCCGAGGTATTGAAAACGAAGTCGACACTCAGTTAGCTAATCCACAAATCGGCACCCAAAACAGAACCAATTTTGGCACCAATTACTATAGCCAAATTTTTTGCCAACTCAACTCACTAGATTTGGTCGGCCTTCTACATACTAAACACCTTCCCAACTTTCCTACACAACCGAAACACTGAGAGCCAGAGTTCAAACCCGGCATAACTCTCTTTCAAATTTGAACATGCTCGATTTCCTCCATAATTTCCTCCTGACCACCAATTCAAATAATCGATATCCTCCATAAACCTCTCCTTAGATTCAGCTAACAACAAATCTATTCAAACTTATTCAAAATGTAACGCCCTGATTTTCGGGACCTTTCAGGATTTCTGTGAGTTTTGGTGAATCTTGATTTTTGGTTGATTTGATTGTATAAATCATGTTTAAGAATATTAGTGGGCCTCTAGAAGGCCCAAGTCTAAGTTAAAACCTGGTAGATTTAATAAATTTTGATTTTAAAATAGAAGGGGGTTCTGGTGTATTGGGCTTTTAAGATTAAATTGGTAGAATAGGCCACAAGAAGACCTATGGTAAAGTGGCAGGGTGACGCCACTGAGGTGCTAAAAGGTGGCGTGTGGAAGTCAAAGGGGAGCTAAGGTTCAAGTCACAATCTAAGCAAATAAAGGTATTATTTTTTTATGAGCAGGAATGGTATGTGATGGAACTCAGGTGAAACTCTGCCAGGAAGAGTTTGAGTTGTTCAGGGGATTGAGTAAAGGAGGGATGAGGGGAGAAAATCAAGGAATCTGAGTAAAAAACAAGAGTTGGCCGTATAGGGGACTCTGTATGTGCAAATTTAGCTAGGTCCCTTAGTGATTGCAATCTCGGCATTTGGGTTAGTGGTTGCCGAATTCTTTTTGTGCATTTTCGGGATTTGTTTGGTAATTCTCCTGTTTTGCCGAAATAGGGTAGGGCAGTTTAGGTTCTTCTCTTTTTCTTTCTTTTGCTAGAAGCCGGAACCTACATTCTACACTTGTGCCGACTTGTGTGAAACAAAAACTATCATCCTTCTTTTCTTCAAAACTGAATTCTCTTATATTCTCTCATCTTCTTTTCTCTTTTCTTATCGACCCTCATCTTCTTCACCTTTTTTTCCCTCAAAACCAAATACCTGTTGTCAATTTCTCCTTATCCGAACCTATATCCTCCATATTTCTCTTCTTCTGTTCCTCATTAACCTCTATCAAAGCTGGTTAGCCGAATCCTCTTTGAAGCCGAACCTATCATTCTTTCTTTCAAACCGAAACATTTCTACACTGAGGTACTTCAGAAGCTGAATCTTTGATTATACTTTTCTCTTCTTGTGCAGTGGTTGGATCTACAGTAAATCGGGAGTTGTGTCATAACGTTTTAGGTAAGTGCTCGAATCTTTCATTAGTTACTCATGTTTTAAGGTAAAAGTCGAAATCCCTATTAACTAGGGGTGGCTAACGTTTGGACTAGGGGCGTATTGGCTTCTTTCTTTTGGTTTTGTGTGTGCTAGTGTAGACAAGAGGACATTTAGCAAAGGGCTTTGAAGGCTAATAGTGTTGGACATCTAGATCTAGCCCAAATTTCGACAAAGGTAAGATCTTTAGGGCCTAAGGTGTTAATGGCCGAATATGGTAAGGAGTTTAATACATTATAGTTATCGACTTGTAGTCTAACATATGTGTAACCGATTGTAGGATATCGTAAGGGGATCCTGCTGTCAATTCGTTGCAAAACAAGTGTGTAAACGACACCCACTTATAGACTAGATCGCAAAAGCCGAAATGCCAAAGAGCCTGCATTTTGTGGACTTGCGAGCGTGCGAGCACTCATGAGATAGTTGTTTGTTAATCCTGGAAATCTCAAGCGGTAAGATTGCAGAGTGCGCAATTTCGTGCACTTCGGTATGCTTGGGCTTAATGGGCCGAAATCAGGTTAATGGGCTAACGGGCCCAATTCAGTAAAAACGCTCGGTAAGTGTTTCTGTTAATACGGTAATGGCTGTAATATGCATGAAAACCCTAAAAATAGTAAATTTACTAAAATACCCCTAAGTATGAAAATTACCATTATACCCCTAGGTACAAAGTGACCTTTATACCCCTAGGGTTAATTTTGCCTGGAATGCATGATATTTTGATTCTGTATGTTGTATGCCATGACATGTATATCTGTTGCATGGGGTATGGGTTATATCGATCGAGGAAGTGTTCTAGTGTCTATGCTACAAATATCTATTCTGGTGGCTCTGCCACATATATCTGTATCTGGTGACTCTGTCACAATATTTGTTCTGGCAACCATGCTACAAATTTTGTGGTGTGTAGTGGATGGGTGGGTCGAGTTGTCTCCCCACATGGTGGAAGGTTGGTACGGGGGTGTATACGGATGGATATGGGTTGGGTTGGTACGGGGGTGTATACGGATGGATATGGGTTGGGTTTTCTACATATATGATATATCTGTTCTGTATCTGTTATGGGCCTATGGGCTTCATTCTAAATTCTGTATAGGGCTAAGGCCCAACTTAATCTGTTTCTGTGGTTTGAATTGATTTGGACTATGGTTGGGTTATTTTACACACTGAGTTTTCCAAACTCACCCCTTAATTTCATCCATACAAGAAATCCCCAACCATACTGGACTTGGAGCTGTAAGGGATTCGGAGTGGCCACCTGTTCTTCAAATTTGGTTCTATTCATGTGTTTTGACCAGCCTTTATTTTCTTCAATTGTTTAGGGTTTTAAGTTGTAATAAGGCCGCTCGTAAATTTTATGGTTTTATTAATTACTTTACTTATACTAGATTTAAACTGTTAGATTTAGGCTATGTGGGTTTTTATTCAAAATTAATAAACGTTTCCAAACACAACGAGCATAACAAATGGATAACCTAAAGTCTTTATTAATCGGTGTTTTTCTCTTAGTCAACAATTAACCATTGTTTTACAAAATCACCCTGATTACTTTAAACCAGGAATACAATCAACCGTAAGTCAATGTGACACGTCAACTTGACCATAACGTCTAGGCTGGATTTGGGGCGTTACATTTAGTGGTATCAGAGCCAGGTTGCAACAACACAGCTGTGGAATAGGTCTATAAAAAAATGTTTTTTTGGAAATTTTAAATAAAATAAAGATCTTTCAAAAATCCTTCTGGGAATTTTTTTTCTACAATAAATGATTTAAAAAATTGCAAATCCGGTTTTCTAAAATTTGGATTTCGAGAAGGTGGCACATTGAATCTCCGGCCCAAGTCTATAAGTATTATACTAAAATTTTCTGAATGTTTTTGAATTATCAGCTATATGCCTGTATTGAAACCCTATTATGATACTCTGGTTAGGGTGATACTGAAACTATAGGAATTTTGACAAGTAGATCGAGATCAGAGCTAGGTTACGACTCATGAAAAACAAACTCGAATTATCATCTGCTTCATAAAACATCTGTAATAAACACTAAAATATTTAATTGATGCATAAAATTCGTAAACAGATAATATGATATGAGTACAAAAGCAGCTCGTGGAAGAGGCCGTGGACGTGGTCGAGGTACTGCACGGGTTGGATCTTAGTCTTTGGGACATATGCCGACGGCAGATGCACCGGTACCACTAGCAACAGAAGGGGAGGCTCATGATCTAGGTGCCGGGGATGACACTCTATCTCAGGCAATGCTTCGTGTTCTGGAAAGGGCTGCCGGGGCAAGTACGGGTAACGAAATTTGAGGATCTATTTCTGAGCGACTCCGGGCTAATGGAGCGGAGATCTTTAGGGGCGTATCTGGTGTAGCCCCAAATGTAGCTGAATATTGGCTAGAGGCCACAAAACGAATTATGGATGATTTGGACTGTTCCGTAGAGCAGAAGCTGAAGGGAGCCATATCATTGCTACGAGATGAGGCTTATTAGTGGTGGCTCACTGTGAGAGATGGGACCTTAGTTGACAGGGTGACTTGGGAGCTGTTTAAGACGGCCTTCAAGGGAAAATATGTTGGGGCGAGTTATGTGGACGCCCGAAGGAAAGAATTTTTGAATCTGGTTCAAGGGAGTAAGACAGCTTCTTGAGTGCAGGTGAGTCTCTCGAGGTCGAGCCGGTATGCCGTTGGGATAGTCGCTACAGAGTATGAACATAGTGTACGCTTCGAGGATGGTCTTAGAGATGAACTTAGGGTGCTGATTGCTCCGCAGAGGGAGCGTGACTTTGCTGCTTTGGTGGAGAAAGCTAAGATAGCTGAGGAGGTGAAGCGTATTGAAAGACAAAATCGTGAGAAGGATCGAAACCATTTTCGGAGGGATTTAGGACCTTCGGGTGCTGCAAATAGGAATGATAAAAGAGCAAGAGTGGAAGGGCCAGTTCGAGCAGTTCCGATGAATGTTGCTAGGCCGCAAGTTTGTGGAGACTGTGGTAAGGTATATCTGGGCGAGTGTAAGAGACGTTCTGGTACTTGTTTTCAGTGCAGATCTGTGGAGCATAAAGTCAATGACTGTCCTCAGAAAACAGATCAGGTTCAAGTTGCAAAACAGAGGGTTGCTCAACCAATGAGAGGTGGACCACAACCACCGAGAGGACATGAACAAGGTAGGGTCCGTAATGGAAATGGTCGGGGTCAAGGAGCACCTGGCAGGGGTGCCAAAAATGCTGAGGCTCGTCAGCCAGCGTTGGTATATGTAGCTCGTCATCGAGAAGAGGAGGATGCACCCGATGTCATAACTGGCACGTTCTTGATTTCTAGCATACCGTACACTGCATTGATAGATATTGGATCTACTCATTCGTATGTTGCATGTGCCATATTTGGGTCGTTGGGTGTGCACTTTGAGGAGACTGTGAGTGGGGTATCGGTACTAAATCCTTTGGGCCACTCGGTTAGGGTAGGAAAACTGTATAGAGACGTGCCTTTAGAAACTCAAGGTAAGATTTTCTCTGGAGACTTGATGGAGTTACCGTTCAGAGAATTTGACCTCATTCTGGGAATGGACTAGCTTGTTAAGCATAGGACAACTCTGGATTGTGCTGCTAGCGAATGGTGTTAAAGACCGCGGAGGGGGAGGAGGTTATGGTGATAGGTGAGCGAAGGGATTATTTGTCCAATGTGGTGTCGGGATTGAGAGCCGAGAAGTGGATTCATAATGGTTGTGAGGCTTATTTGGCATTTGTAAGTCAGCCAGAAACTGAGGGTCTGACGGTGGATAAGGTTAGAACTGTTAAGGAATTCCAAGATGTTTTTCCAGAGGAGCTTCCGGGATTGCATCCGAATTGAGAAGTCGAGTTTGGAATTGACTTGTTGCCTGGAACGACACCAGTGTCCATTGCACCATACAGGATGGCACCGAAGAAGTTAGTGGAGCTGAAAGCACAGATTCAAGAGTTGTTGGATAGAGGGTTTATTAGGCCGAGTGTGTCTCTGTGGGGAGCACCAGTGTTGTTTGTGAAAAAAAAGGATGGGATGATGCGGATGTGCATCGATTATCAGTAGTTGAACAAACTAACGATTAAGAATAAGTACCCTCTGTCAAGAGTCGACGATCTGTTCGACCAACTTAGAGGAGCTTCAGTATTCTCCAAGATCGATCTTAGATCTGGATATCATTAGTTAAGGGTCAAGGAGGTAGATATTCATAAGACGGCATTCAGGACTCGGGATGGTTATTACGAGTTTCTGGTTATGCCATTTGTAATGATGAACACTCCTGCAGCATTCATGGATCTGATGAATCATGTATTCCAACCATATTTGGATCGATTCGTAGTCGTTTTTATTGACGATATTCTGGTATATTCTAAAATTGAAGAGAAGCATGTTGAGCATCTCCGCATTGTGCCTCAAGTGTTGAGGGAGAAGGAACTTTGTGCGAAATTCAGTAAGCGTGAATTCTGGTTGAGGGAGGTGACCTTCTTAGGTCATGTTGTCTCTGCTGAGGGGATCAAGGTGGACCCTCGAAAGATTGAAGCGATTCTGGAGTGGAAGCCACCTAGGTCGATGTCGGAAATTCGGAGTTTCTTGGGTTTGGCTGGGTAATAAAGAAGGTTTGTGGAAGGTTTTTCTGTGTTGGTAGCACCTTTGACAAAGCTTATAAGGAAAGGAGCATCGTTTGTTTGGATCGAGAAGCAGCAGGAAGCATTTGAGAAATTGAAGAAAGTTCTGACCGAGGCACCCGTATTAATTCAGCCGGAGTCTGGGAAGGATTTTACCGTGTACAGTGATGCATCACATATGGGTTTAGGTTTTGTGTTGATGCAAGAGGGTAAAGTGGTTGCTTATGCATCGCGACAGCTTAAGCCTCACGAAGTAAACTATCCTATTAACGATTTAGAATTGGCAGCAGTAATCTTTGCACTTAAGATTTGGAGACACTTGTACGGAGAAAGGAGTGTCATATACACGGATCATAAGAGTCTTAAGTATTTGTTGACTCAGAAGGAGTTGAACCTTAGGAAATGTAACGCCCCGTATCCGAGACCATCGCCGGAGTCGAGTACGAGATGTTACTAAACTTAATTTCATCAATTAAACAGCTTAAATAATTTATTTTTAAAATTTTTAGACAAGCTGGCTAACTGCATCACAGTCACTTAAAAATTCATATCTCATGTTCCGAAACTCAAAATCCAATTCCGTAAATTTTCCCTGAAACTAGACTTATATATCTATTTACTAATTTTTTTTCTAGAATTTTTGGTCAGGCCAATTAGTACAGTTTATTAGTTAAATTCTCCCCTGTTTCAGGGTATGACTGCTCTGACCTCTGTGTATTATGAATCAGATATCTCCCTGTACAGAGTTTCAATGACTATACCGTTTATTTCTATTAAAACTAGACTCTATAACGAACCTGTAAATATAAAGCATTACTTCTAATTATTTTTATACAATTTATGGTGAATTTCCAAATTCAGAACAGGGGATTCAGAAATCACTCTGACCCTGTTTCACCAAATCGTAAATATCTCATAAAATACAACTTATTTACCTATTTTGTTTCTTACAGATGAAAAAAGATTCATTAGGCTTAAATTACATATTTTATTAATCATCTAATTCTATTTTTACTATTTTTAGTGATTTTTCAAATTCACGTCATTGCTGCAGCAATATTCTGTTTTAGAGCAAATTTTACTTTACTATAAATTTTCATGGACTAAATAGCATTTTAAACATACATGGTATCAAATATGATTTAGAATGGCCATTCCAATGGCTAATTTTTCACAAACTCTTTTCTTGCCAAAGCATAATCATATCATAAGATCATTTACACAAACTGAGTATTTTGCCATACATGCCACATTCAAGATACACAAGCCATTTTACCAACTTAGGCCTTCGGATAGTGTGAACGAGTCTTCGACCTATCCCGATTCTTTAGCCGATTTTTTCAAAACTACAATGAAGGAAAAGGAAGGAGTAAGCATAAATGCTTAGTAAGTTCACATGCAAATAGTAAGTAACATAATCATGCAATTCCACATAAAAACATCATTTGCATAAACAACACCAAGACATTCATGTTACATTTGCATTTAATATCATGCTACGATTTCATCATACCAAGTTCTCAACTCGAAGATTTAAGCACATACCTGTCAAATTTTCTCATTTACCACACTTACCAACATGTCATCTTCGTTTTAGGCATTCTCCTTATTCTCTTAAGATTCACCCGTTGAACACATCGGAATATAATTCGAATATACGGAGAGTTTGTACATAAGTGTCACATATGTAGCCAAGCTACCATGTAACCCGCCCATAAGCGAACTCGGACTCAACTCAACGAGCTCGGATGCCTAGTTACATCTCACGAACTCAAACTCAACTCAACGAGTTCGGACATTTGAATCCATAAGTGAACTCGGATTCCACTCAACGAGTTTGGATGCTCAACCATCCTAGTGACATGTCACTTGTATTCTAATCTATTCCCAAGGTTCAAACGGGCTTTTTCCTCGATTAGACATCCTTGTCGTCTTCCACGGAACATCGGAACTGATACTCGGTAGCAATTTATAATTTACATATTATTCAATAATAACCATAAAGCATACTATTTCATGATATTAATCATCATATCACATAAATAACATTAAATTACTTAAAATGACAATTATGTTACTACATTTACACATGAACTTACCTCGATACAAAATATTAGCAATCAAGCCTATTCCTCGTAAACTTTGTTTTTCCCTCGATCACGACTTGAATCTCGTTTCTCTTGATCTATAATGCCAAATTAATCTTATTTAATACATACATTCATCAAAACAGCCCCAAATACGAACTTTGGAAAAATTACCATTTTACCCCTAAACTTTTGCAAAATTACACTTTTGCCCCTAGGCTCGAGAATTAAACTTCATCCCATTTTCTTATGTTTTCTGACATGCTGATCATTTTTCCCTTCTATGGCAACATCAAATTCTCATTCTAACATGTACTTATAACTATTAGGTATTTTTGCCGATTAAGCCTTTTTTTCTCGTTTTCACTTAAAACTGAGTAGCACAAGTTGTCTAACATAATTTAAAACCTCATATTATATCATAAAACACCAAAATACACAAATTTCACCTATGGGTATTTTTCCAAATATGAACCCTAGGTTGAATTATTGCTAGCATAAGCTAAATCAGGTTACCAGGACTCCAAAAACGTAAATAACATTAAAAACGGGGCTTGGAATCACTTACTATGGAGCTTGGAAGCTTGAAACAAACCCTAGCTATGGAGAACCCTTTAATTTTCGTTCTAATGAAGAAGATGAACATATTTTGCAATCTTTTTCCTTTTTTTACTCTTTTAATTACCAAATGACCAAAATACCCTTAATACCTTTCTTTGAAAATTTTCATGTACAAACCCATTTTTGTCCAAAATTTTAGAAATTGGTCAAATTGCCATTTAAGACCTCCTAATTAATATTCAAAAGTAATTTCATACTAAAAACTTCTAGAATGCAAGTTTTGAAACTTATTCGATTTAGTCCCTAATTTCAAATTAAGCACTTTATGCATAAAATTTCGTCACGAAATTTTCACACAATCATGCAATCATATCATAAACCTTAAAATAATTATAAAATAATTATTTCTATCTCAGATTTGTGGTCACGAAACCACTATTTCGATTAGGCCCTAATTCGGGATATTATAGGCAACGTAGATGGATAGAGTTGCTTAAGGATTATGACTGTTCGATTGATTATCACCTAGGCAAGGCTAATGTGGTAGCCGATGCCCTAATCCGTAGAGCTGTATCTGATCTAAGAGCAATGTTTACTCGTCTGAGTCTATATGATGATGGTAGTTTGTTGGCTGAGTTACAAGTAAGGCCAACCTGGGTGGATCTGATTAGGGAAAAGCAGTTGAAGGATGAGTCTTTAGTTTCTCGATTCCAACAAGTTAAGAAAAGGGAAACTTCTGAGTTTGGGTTGAATAGTGAAGGAGTTCTGTGTTTCTGAGGAAGAGTTTGCAATCCGAAGGAATCTGACTTAAGGCAGTCAATACTGAAAGAAGCTCATGGAGGACTTTGTGCTATGCATCCTGGGGGAAATAAGTTGTATCGCGACTTGCGAGAATTTTATTGGTGGCCTGGGCTTAAACGAGAAGTAACAGAGTTTGTGGGGAAATGTTTGACATGCCAACAAGTTAAAGCTGTCCATCAACTACCTTCCGGACTTTTACAGCCAGTGAAGATACCACTTTGGAAGTGGGAGAAGGTAACCATGGACTTTGTGAGTGGGCTACCCTTGACACCGATGAAGAAGGACTCGGTTTGGGTGATTGTGGATAGGTTGACCAAATCCGCTCATTTCATACATGTTCGCACTGATTATTCACTTCAGAAGTTAGCTAAGTTGCATGTGGCGAAGATCGTCCGGCTTCATGGAGTCCCAATCTCAATTATTTCTGACCGGGATCCTATGTTCACATCTCGGTTCTGGCAAAAGTTACATGAGGCATCAGGAACGCCATTAAACTTTAGAACAGCTTTTCATCCTCAGACTGATGGTCAGTCGGAAAGGTTCATTCAAATTTTGGAAGACATGTTGAGGGGATGCGTTATTGACTTCCGAGGTAGTTGGGAAGATTACTTTCCATTGGCAGAGTTTGCGTATAACAACAGTTATCAAGCAAGCATTCGAATGGCACCATATGAAGCACTGTATGGACGTAGGTGTCGTACACCTAGTTGTTGGACTGAATTAGGAGAACGACAGGTTCTTGGACCTGAGTTGGTAGCGAATACTAAAAATAAGGTCAGAATAATCAGAGATCGGTTAAAAGAAGCATCTGATAGGCAAAAGTTGTATGCAGATTTGAAGCGTAAGGAGATTGAGTACTCAGTGGGTGATATGGTCTTCTTGAAGGTTTCTCCTTGGAAGAAGATATTAAGGTTTGGTAAGAAGGGCAAGTTGAGTCCGCGGTTCATCGGGCCTTATCAGGTTCTTAAGAGAGTAGGTCCAATGGCTTACCAATTGGAATTACCTCTGGAGTTAGACATGATTCACGATGTTTTTCACATCTCCATGTTAAGGCGATATCGTTCTGACCCTACTCATGTCGTATCGGTTGCAGAGATTGAAGTGTAGCATGATTTGACTTTTGAGGAAGAGGTTGTGCAAATATTGGATCAAAATGTTAAGGTTCTAAGAAGGAAGTCAGTTTCATTGGTAAAGGTACTCTGGCGTAATCATGGCAAAGAGGAAGCTACTTGGGAACCAGAAGAGGTGATGCGTCAACAATACCCTCATTTGTTTGGATCAGGTAAATTTCGAGGACAAAATTTCTTTAAGGAGGGTAGAGTTGTAACGCCCTGATTTTTGGGACCTTTCAGGATTTTTGTGAGTTTTGGTGAATCTTGATTTTTGGTATGATCTGATTGTATAAATCATGTTTAAGAATGTTAGTGGGCCTCTAGAAGGCCCAAGTCTAAATTAAAACCTGGTAGATTTAATAAATTTTGATTTTAAAAGAGAAAGGGGTTCTGGTGTATTAGGCTTTTAAGATTAAATCGGTAGAATAGGCCACAAGAAGACCTGTGGTAAAGTGGCAGGGTGACGCCACTAAGGTGCTAAAAGGTAGCGTGTGGAAGTCAAGGGGGAGCTAAGGTTCAAGTCACAAGGTAAGCAAATAAAGGTATTGTTTTTTTTATGAGCAGGAATCGTATGTGATGGAACTCAGGTGAAACTCTGTCAGGAAGAGTTTGAGTTGTTTAGGGGATGAGTAAAGGAGGGATAAGGGGAGAAAATCAAGGAGTCTGAGTAGGAAACAAGAGTTAGACGTACAGGGGACTCTGTATGTGCAAATTCGGCTAGGTCCCTTAGTGATTGCAATCTCGGCATTTGGGTTAGTGGTTGCCGAATTCTTTTTGTGCATTTTCGGGATTTGTTTGGTCATTCTCCTATTTTGCCAAAATAGGGTACGGTACTTTAGGTTCTTCTCTTTTTCTTTCTTTAGCTAGAAGCCGAAACCTACACTCTACACTTGTGCCGACTTGTGTAAAACAAAAACTATCATCCTCCTTTTCTTCAAAACTGAATTCTCTCATCTTCTCTCCTCTTCTTTTCTCTTTTCTTATCGACCCTCATCTTCTTCACCTTTGTTTTCCCTCAAAACAAAATACCTACTATCGATTTCTCCTTAGCCAAACCTATATCCTCTATATTTCTCTTCTTTTGTTCCTCATTAACCCCTATCAAAGCTAGTTAGCCGAATCCCCTTTGAAGCCGAACCTATCATTCTTTCTTTCAAACCAAAACTTTTCTACACTGAGATACTTCAGAAGCTGAATCTTTGATTATACTTTTCTCTTCTTGTGCGATGGTTGGATCTACAATAGATCGGGAGTTATGTCATAACGTTTTAGGTAAATGCTCGAATCTTTCCTTAGTTACTCATGTTTTAAGGTAAAAGTTGAAATCCCTATTAACTAAGGGTGGCTAACGTTTGGACTAAGGGTGTATTGGCTTCTTTATTTTGGTTTTGTGTGCGCTAGTGTGGACAAGAGGACATTTAGCAAAGGGCTTTGAAGGCTAACATTGTTGGACATCTAGATCTAGTCCAAATTTTGGCAAAGGTAAGAACTTTAGGGCCTAAGGTGTTAATGGCCGAATATGGTAAGGAGTTTAATACATGATAGTTATCGACTTGTAGTCTAACATATAGGTAACCGATTGTAGGATATCGTAAGGGGATCCCGTCGTCAATTCGTCGCAAAACAAGTATGTAAACGACACCCACTTATAGACTAGATCGGCAAAAGTCAAAAAGTTAAAATGCTAAAGAGCCGGCATTTTGTGGACTTGCGAGCGTGCGAGCGCTCGTGAGATAGTTGTTTGTTAATCCTAGAAATCTCAAGCGTGCCCAAATTCGTGCGCTTCAGTATACTTGGGCTTAATGGGCCGAAATCGGGTTAATGGGCCAACGGGCCCAATTCGGTAAAAATGCTCGGTAAGTATTTCTGTTAATACAGTAATGGCTGTAATATGCATGAAAACCCTAAAAATAGTAAATTTACTAAAATACCCCTAAGTATGAAAATTACCATTATACCCCTAGGTGCAAAGTGACCGTTATACCTCTAGAGTTAATTTTGCCTGGAATGCTTGATATTCTGATTCTGTATGTTGTATGCCATGACATGTATATCTTTTGCATGGGATATGGGTTATATTGATGGAGGAAGCGTTCTGGTGGCTATGCCACAAATATCTGTTCTGGTGGCTCTGCCACATATATCTATATCTGGTGACTCTGTCACAATATCTGTTCTAGCAGCCAGGCTACAAATTCTATGGTGTGTAGTGGATGGGTGGGTCGAGTTGTCTCCCCACATGGTGGAAGGTTGGTACGGGGGTGTATACGGATGGATATGGGTTGGGCTTTCTGCCTACATGATATATCTGTTCTGTATCTGTTATGGGCCTATGGGCTTCATTCTGAATTCTGTATAGGGCTAAGGCCCAACTTAATCTGTTTTTGTGGTTTGAACTGATTTGGACTATGGTTGGGTTATTTTACACATTGAGTTTTCCAAACACACCCGTTAATTTCATCCATGCAGGAAATCCCAACCATAGTGGACTTGGAGCTGTGAGGGATTCGGAGTGGTCACCTGTTCTGCAAATTCAGTTTTCTTCATGTGTTTTGACCAGCCTTTATTTTCTTTAATTGTTTAGGTTTTTAAGTTGTAATAAGGCCGTTCGTAAATTTTATGGTTTTATTAACTGCTTTACTTATACTAGATTTAAACTGTTAGATTTAGGTTGTGTGGCTTTTTGTTCAAAATTAATAAACGTTTCTAAACACAACGAGCGTAACAAATGGATAACCTAAAGTCTTAATTAATCGGTGTTCTTCTCTTAGTCAACAATTAACCATTGTTTTACAAAATCACCCTGATTACCTTAAACCAGGAATACAATCAACCGTAAGTCAATGTGACACGTCAGACTTAGCCAAAACGTCTAGGCTGGGTTTGGGGCGTTACACAAAATCTTGGTGTTTCGGTCAAACACAACTTCCTCCCATGGCCACCAGAAAAATAATCTCCATTTGCACAAGCAGGGATTCGAACCTCAAACCTCAGACACTAGCAGCACGCCACTTATCCCCTGAGCCAGCAGGCTCTTATCTGTCATGTTTTTCCCCTATTTATTTAAGAAGCCTACTGACTAGAGACAGGGTTTAATCAAGTAAAAACAAAATTTTGCAAAAGCCAAGGGTTGAACCCAAGACTTCTCAAACACTCCCTGAACACTCAGAACACTTATCCATTGAATCAGATACACAATTGTGTCACTTTCTAGCAAAACTAAATATTTATGTGTAGTCTCCTAACTGCACCCACTCAAGACTTAAAACTTCTAGGCCCAAAATTCAAGGCGGTACAATTCACTCCTCCTTAAAGAAATTTCATCCCCAAAATTTCCAACTATTAGAACAGTCGCATATACAGACTACCCTACTACTCTCTTGCTGTGCACTCAAATTCCAAGACACTACAACGTTTAACCCGGGTGTTAGCATAATCCAAATTCACTTGTTGCTTAACCAACCTGTCCATGCCGAATTTATAGACTTAATAAACTGTATTTTCCAACCTACTTGGATAAATTTGTTGTTTTTTATTGATGACATAATTATTTATTCTTGTGATGAATCCTAGCATGCTGAACACTTGTGAACTATTTTGCAAACCTTGAGAGACAAGCAATTGTATGCTAAGTTTAGTAAAAGCGAGTTTTGGCTTCAAGAAATTTGATTCTTGGGCCACATTATTTTTGGTGATGGTATTAGAGTTGACTCGAGTAAGATCTCGGCTATTGTTGAATGGAAACCGCCGAAGAATGTAACTGAGGTTAGAAGCTTTCTAGGCTTGGTCTATTACTACATATAGTTTGTTAAAGGATTCTCCATGATTGCTACACCGATGACGAGGTTGCCATAGAAAGATGTCAAGTTCGAATGGAAAGAAAACTGCCAGCAGAATTTTGAGAAATTAAAGGCATTGTTTACCGAGGCTCCGATTTTGGTACAACCTGAGTCAGGTAAAGAATTAGTGATTTATAGTGATTCTTCCTTAAATGGTTTGGGATGTGTACTTATGCAAGAGGGTAAAGTCATAGCTTACATTTTGAGACAATTGAAGCCTCATGAGAAGAGCTATCTGACACATGACTTGGAGTTGGCCGCTATAGTGTTTACTTTAAAGATTTGGCAATATTATTTATTTTGTGAAAAATACCATGTCTATACCGATCACAAAAGTCTTAAGTACTTGATGACTCAAAAGGATTTGAACTTGCAGTAATGAATATGGTTATAACTGTTAAAAGATTATGAGCTTGTGATTGATTATCATCCAAGTAAGGCGAATGTGGTCGCCGACGCTTTGAGTAAGAAGTCGTTGTTTGCCTTGAGGGCTATGAATACACGGCTGACTTGTTCCGATGATGGTTTGATTCTAGTTGAGTTGAGAGCTAGACCGACTTTTCTTCAATAGATTTGTGATGCTCAGAGAGTTGATAAAGAGTTGCAAGCTAAGAGATTTCAGTGTGAGTCCAGCAGTGAACTGGATTTTCTAAGTGACTCCGACGGTTGTTTGAGATTCCGTGGTAGGATTTGTGTTCTAAAGGACACTGAATTGATTAAGAATATTTTACATGAGGCACACAACGGTTGTTTGTCAGTTCACCCGGGTAGTACAAAAATGTATAACGACTTGAAGAAAATGTATTGGTGGAATGGTATGAAAAGAGATATCTCAGAGTTTGTATCGAAATGCTTAGTTTGTCAGCAAGTAAAGGCTGAACACCAAGTACCTTTAGGTTTACTTCAGCCCATCATGGTTCCCGAGTGGAAACGAGACCAGATTATTATGGACTTTGTGACAGGTTTCCCTTTAACTCCAAGAAAGAGAGATGCCATATGGGTTATTGTCGATAGACTGACTAAATCAGCTCATTTTATTCCAGTGCGTACTGATTACTCACTTAATAAGTTAGTTGAATTGTAGATTGGTGAAATTGTTAGACTTCATGGAGTACCTATATCGATTATATCGGATAGAGATCTGAGGTTCAGTTCACGATTTTGGAAAAAAGTTACAAGAAGCTTTGGGTACAAAGCTAAATTTAGCACTGCTTTTCATCCACAGACTGATGGTCAGTCTGAGCGAGTAATTCAAATCTTGGAAGACATGCTCCGATGTTGTGTATTGGAATTCCAAGGTAGTTGGGAAAAGTACTTACCGTTGGTAGAGTTTGCCTACAACAAAAATTATCAGTCGAGTTTGAAAATGGCACCTTATGAGGCATTATATGGGTGTAAGTGTCGAATGCCATTGTATTGGACCGAGCACAGAGAAAATCAGATTCTCGGAGTTGATCTGGTCAAAGAAACTGAAGAGAAGATGAAGATGAAGGTACTTCGTGATTGTCTGAAAGCTACTTCGGATAGACAAAAATCCTACACAGATTTGAAACGGAAAGAAATTGATTATCAAGTTAGTGATAAGGTATTTTTGAAAGTTTCTCCGTGGAAAAAGGTTTTAAGATTTGGCAAGAAGGGCAAGTTGAGTCCTCGTTTTATAGGGCCGTATGAGATCACTGAAAGGATAGGGTCGGTTGCCTATCAGTTGGCTTTACCATCAGGGTTGAAAAATATTCATGATGTATTTCATGTATCTATGGAGCGCCGATATAGATCAGATCCTTCACATGTGATTTCACCGACAGAAGTTGAGATTCGACCGGATATGACTTATGGTGAGGAACCGGTTAAGATTTTGGCACGAGAAGTTAAACAATTGAGAAACAAAAGCATTGCCTTGGTGAAAGTGTTATGGAAAAGACATAGGTTTAAAGAGGTTACATGGAATCCCGAGGAGGCCATGGGGAAACAATACCCAAACCTTTTTACCGATAAGATTTTCGGGGACGAAAGTCCCTAAAGGGACAGAGTTGTAACATCCCGAATTAGGGTCTATTCGAAACAGTAGTTTTGAGACCACAGATCCGAGATAGAAATAAATATTTTATGATAATTTGATAATCCATGATATGATTGCATGTTTGTATGAAATTTTCATGAAGAAATTATATGCCTAAGATGTCCAATTTAACTTTAGGGACTAAATTCAATAAGTTGTAAAACTTGTATTCTAGAAGCTTCAAGCATGAAATTACATTACATTATTAATTGGAGGTCCTTAAATAGCAATTTGACCAAGCTCTAAAATTTTGGACAAAAATGGGCATGAATAGGAAAATTTTGAAATAAAGGCCTTAAGGGCATTTTGGTCATTTGGTTAATAAAAGAATAAAAAGGGAAATTAAATAAAAAATTTGCTCATCTTCTCTAAGTGCTAGTTGAAATGTCCAAGGGCCATAGCTACGGTTTTGTTCATCTTTACAAGCTTGATTGTACGTACTCTTAAGCCCCATTTTTAATGTTCTTTACATTTTTGAGATCCTTGAAGCATGACCTATCCATTTCTATCCATATTTCGAAGTAAGGTTCATGTATGAAACTTGACCCATGTGTGGCATGGTTGTATTTTGATTTTTAATAGAGGAATATGAAAGTTTGATGTATGATAAACCTCTTTTACTAAGTGATTTTTAGTAAAAACACCTAAAAGGGACTTATTTGTGAAAGATGAAGAAATTGGTAGTAGAAATGTGGTTTAATGTGAAATATGGGCTGATATGAGTTAGAATATGAATCGGTTAGGCTTGGGTAACAAAGAAAATGCATGCATTTCATTTTTCGAACCTAGAGACTAAAGTGTAAATAAGTGAAAGTTAGGTGTAAAAAGGTAATTTTACCAAAGTATGTGTTATTGGCAGATATGAACATGTGTATTGAACAAGTTAAATTTGGCATTATAGATTAAGAAAAACATGATTTAGGTCTTGATCAGGGGAAAAACAAGGTTTACAAGGATTAGGCTCATTTCTATCATTTTGTATCGAGGTAAGTTCATTTGCAAATAATGCAACATGTACCATACTTTAAATGCTTTAATATTGCATGTATGATAAGTACTTACATATTTAATGTGATGTTGTATCATGTGTTTATTGCCTAAATTTTATCATGAATTATGCTTTGATTACTCCTTGAATATGTGATTGGTGCTATGAGTATTGAAATCGAAGTTATGAGTCAGTTCGATAGAAATGTGGTATCAAAGAATCCCATTTGAACCTTAAGAATAGTTTAGGATACAAGTGACATGTCACTAGGAACTATGTGATCTGAACTCATTGAGTTGTGGTCTAAGTTCATGATATATGTGACATCAGAGATTATTGAGTTGCGGTATGAGTTCATGATGTTTGTGGCACGTGTTTTGGCATCCGGGTACTAGTCTTGTATATTCTACCAGTGGCTGGATAGTCCGAAATGTGTTGCGGATGCCCGAAATCCTACATGAGCAGACCCATGAGTATCTCAAAAGCGAGCAACATGTGATATGTGATATGAGGTAGCGTTGGCTAGATAGGAGGCACTTAGGTGCGAGATTCTGTTGTATCTGATAGTATTTCGAGTGTTCAACTGGTAGTTCTAAAAGAAGTTCAATGAGTAATCTTGATGAATATGTCGAAGACGAGAAAGTAAGTTATTATGTGCAAGTGGGCATAGGTATGTATATCGAACTCATGAGAATGTCATGAGATATGATGAACTTATGGTAAGAATATGTATATAAATATGAAGAATAAGTTTAAGAGATTTGATAAAAGACAAGATTATGTTCATTATGTTAAATTTACGATTAATGCTTGTTTAAGTTGCATTTTATTTGCATGTGAACTTACTAAGCTTTAAAGCTTACCCCCTTTCTTTTTCATCTATTATAGTGTCGCCAAGCTAGCTCGGGGATCGAAAGACGTTGAAGACTCGATCACACTATCAATTGAATATTTGGTATAGCTAGTATGGCTGTATAGGGACTTGGTCTTTTTGTTACGTGTCATATTGATTAGCCAAATGTATTGGCTTATGAAAGTATTTTGATCATTTTGTATATGGCCATGAGAAGTGGCTCATATCATGTATTTGGGTTGTACCCCTAATTATTGGTGCATGCATGCAAATGTGTTTATTCTTTAATGTGGTTATGGTTGCTTGGTTAATGAGTGTGATGGATGGCATGTATGTTTGGTGTATGAAATATGATTAATGTGTATGACCATAAATTTGGTGCAAATGTGTAACTGAAAGTAGGTGTAACATTCCGGTTTAGACCCTAGTCGGAATAGTGGTTTCTGGACCACAAAACCAAGTCAAAAAATATTTTAATATTATTTTCTGTGTGTAATATATGTGAATTAGTATGTGTGAAAATTTCGTACGAAAATTTGATAGTTTGTGTGCTTAATTTGATAAAAGGACCTAATCGCGTAAAATGTAAAAGTTGCTTGCCATATGTTAAGTGTGTCTAATTGTTATGTCTTTGTAAATGAGAGGTCCTTATGTTGAGAATACACCATTTGAATAATGGATGGACATAAATGCCTTTGGTTAATGAAATTTTATATGTTATTAATGAAGGCTAAAATGGTAAATGATGAATTAATGGTTATTAATTAAACAAAACTTTAAAATTTAAGTCATTTGTGTTCATCCATAACTAAAAAACACAAAGAAAAAGAAAAAAATATACAAGCTAGGGTTCGACCAATGATTTCCTTGATTAAGGTATGTGTTTTGATCCGTTTTTGATAATTTCTACGTTTTTGCAATCGTTTCTCTGTATACTATCAAGCCCATGTCTCAATTTCTTATTTTCTTGATGATTTTGAATTGAGCCATTGATGAAATTATAAGTTTTATGAAGTTTGATGATAATTTATGGAAGTTTGATGTTGGGTTAATATATTTTGTCTTTGGATTTTTGATGAATTTGAGTAAAATGGACTAAATTGTGAAATTTGTAAATTGAGGGACTAAAGTGTGAAATAAATGAAATATATGGGCTTATATGAACACTACGAAAATTTGGCCTAACTTCGGTATATGCAAATTTTGTGTATTTTGTGATTTTTGTGATTAGGGACTAAATTGTCAAAATGTAAAAATATGAGGGGTAAATTGTGAAATTCCCTAAATGTGTGTTTTTGAATTGATTTGAATGATTTGGTGAATAAAATGGTTAAATTTGAATTTATATAGATCAAGAACTAAAGAAAATGGAATTAGACAGGGAAAAGTCGAAAGTCGTTGAGTAGCCGATTCCGTCCATCTGAATCCGTACGAGTTAAGTCTATATACAAATAAATGTATTTGAAATGGTTTATTTATGCTTATATGTTATTGAACAATGATGAATGGCTTTATTCTTTGAATATGAGATATCCGAGAAAGTATTGACAAAGTTTCGACGTCCGAAAAGCCCCGTACGAACCCTAGGAATAGTTAAGATACATATGTCATGACATAGGATCTGATATGTGTTATCGTGTAAGACCACATCTGGGACGTTGGCATTGACTTATGATTTACGTGTAAGACCACGTCTGGGACGTTGGCATCGTATTTGATTTTGTGTAAGACCTTGTCTGGGACAGTGGCATCGATATTTGATTACATGTAAGACCATGTCTAGGACGTTGGCATTGTACGAGATTTCCAAGCTATCCGCATATCCTTAGGATTCCGAACGGTTCAATGGCATTCTGAGAAAAGAATGAATATATGAAATGTGTATCCGATTCAGGTGCGTTTGAAATGTAATTCAATGTTTGAGAATTATAGGTAAGTACATGAGCAAATGATGATATGTGATATAAGTATGAGAAAATATGCTATATGTGCAAATGAATTGAGTGTATGGGAAATATATATGAATTATGCGGTTTGTGATAGTATTTGACAATAGAGTATATGTAATTTGATGATGCTTATATGCTTTAATTGATAAGTTTATTCTTATATGGCTTACTAAGCTTTTCAAAGCTTACTTTGTGTGTGTTTGCATTGTTTTATAGATATCGTAGCTATTGAGAGCTCGAGGATCTTTGAGGATCATCACCACACTATCAAACTTTATTTTGGTACATTTTGAAAGTGTAAATATTGGAATATGGCATGTATAGGCTAGAGGTAGTTGAATATGTTTTGTGAAGTGTATATTTAACCATGTGATATAGCTTAATTATGGTTGAACTTATGGTTTGATTTTGGTATATGATATGTGATGAAAAATATGCTTATGTGATGTGTGTATGAATGACCAAATGAAATGGTCAATTTTGGTAAGTTTTGGTATGTGTATATTTGAGAAATTGGTAAGTTTATAGCATGTGATTGAATGAAGTAAAATGAGGTTATGAAACAAATGTTTAGATATGATTTTGTCTTATGTTTTTGGCATAATTTGGTATGACTATTAAGCATGAAATTGGTTGATAATGTTTTGGCATGATTGGTGTATGTATTGGTTGTGAAATGGTTGAACAATTGGTATGCATTTGAAGCTTATTTGTTGATTGTAGGGAGGACCCTTAATGGGTGGCAAATTGGTCTTGTAAATGGCCTATTTTTGCTCATACGGGCAAAGACACGGGTGTGTGTCTCAACCGTTTTACTCGTGGGCCATTTCAAAACGAGACTGGACAGACCACAAGGTCACAAACACGGGCGTGTGCTAGGCTGTGTGGCCAAGTCAGTTCTGACCACGGGCTTGACACATGGGCGTGTAGTCAGCCGTGTGGCCAAGTCAGTAGCCTCCTTAATTTTCACACGGCCTGGCACACTAGCGTTTCTTGTGGCTGTGTGGACAAGTCAGTATGTATGTCCTATTTTGAGACAGCCAAGACACACGGGCATGTCTAAAGCCGTGTGAGGCACAGGGCCTGTTCACATGGGCGTGTGACCTGTACAACTTTGAAAAATGTTTAAGTTTTGAAAAATTTTGTATGAGCTCGGTTTAGTCCCAACCCCTCTCTAATGCATGCTTAAGGTCTCGATGACCTATATAAGAGACCCTATAGTAATGTTTGATTATGATTGTGGATAATGTATAAGAATTGTTTGTAAAATGTTCCGATTTGTCTGGTAACGCCTTTAACCCTAGTTCGGCGATGGATACGGGTTAGGAGTGTTAAAGTAGGTTAGCAAACATGATAGACAAATATGAAATTGGTGTGGAATGCCATATGAAAGCATGATAGTTGGAATAGGTGATATGTTGACATTACCAAGTCATAATTTAACCATGAATGTGAATGCTTGAGTAGCCAAAGGTGCCACGTTGCATGCCATGAAGTGAGTATAAGTATGTGAGTTTTTAAGGGTGGCAATTGGCTTGGAAAATAGCTTAGAAATTGTCCACCCAGTTAGACACACGGGCATGTGTCTTGGCCGTGTGTGACACACGGTTTGCCCCATAGGCGTGTGATCTGACCGTGTGCCCTCTGCACCCTAATAATGCAAAATAGATTGCCAGTAGTAAAATACGAGCAGAGACACGACTGTGTGTCTCAGCCGTGTGAAAGACACGGCCTTAGGACATGGGTGTGTACCCAGGCCGTGTGAAGTCTGCACTTAATTTTTGGAATTTATTTCACCACATGGCCCAAGCACACGGGCGTGTGACTTGGCCATGTGACCTTATTTGGTTGATGACGTCATAGTCAGAGTTACACGAGCTGAGGACACGAGTGTGTCTCGAGCATGACCTACCCACACAAGCATGTGACACTCCAAAGTATGAAAATTTTCTAAGTCTTCCTATTATTTTCAAAGTTCTCGGTTTAGTCCCGAACTGTCCTCGATGTATGTGTTTGGCCTCGTAGGCCCATATAAGGGACAGTTTGCACATGTATGAATAAATTTGTTTTGAACGAAAATTTTATGGCTTGGTTTTGTATGATTGGTTACGTTTATGTTCGATAATGCCTCGAACCCTGTCCAGCTTTGGATACGGGTAAGGGATGTTACATAAACAAAGATGAACATGTCTTCATCTTTTGTTTTATTTAATTACTAAATTAACCTTAGTTTAAATAACATTGAAAACATCCCCATTTATGTCAAATTCCACTATCAATGGTCTATTAACATCATAATGACCTCCACGTTTCAATTTAATAACCATTAAATACTTTTAACCTATAGCATGCTACTTTTGCATTTTACACGATTTAGTCCTTTCGTCAAATTAAGCACTCAAATGCTAAAATTATTTCACAAAATTTTCACACATACATATTCACATGCTATAAACACAAAAATAATATTAAAATAATTTTTTGACCTCTAATTTGTAGTTTCGAAACCACTGTTCTGATTTAACGAAAAATGGGTTGTTACACATCATTTATGAAACGCATCATTATATTAATATACTTATAACCAATATTGGCTCATTTCTATTGGCCTTATAACAAATGAACTTCTAACCAATATAAGCCAACACATTTGGCCAAATCAATTATGCTGCATAACAAAATGATCGTGTCTCTGCCCGTGTGGTCAAGAAAATGGCTATTTACAAGCCATTTGCCACCCTCAATTGCACACTCACATACACACTTTCAATGGCACTTAACATGGCATAATTAAACAACCAACACAATTATAATCAAGGCCCAAACATATCAAAATAATTATTTACTATTCATAAAAAAATGTCTACTTGAGTCATAGTCACTAAATTATTTATATCTTGAGCTATAGAACTCTAAATTAAGATCCAGTAATTTGCCTAAAACTAGACTCACATACCTTCTTACCATAAAATTTTCAAAATTTATGGTCCAGCCGATAAGTACAGTTTATTCTTTAAATTCTCCCCTATTTCGTTGTCTGACAGTTTCGACATTTCTTCACTAAAATTTAATTATCTCTTAGCACGGTATTCAAATGATGTTCCCGTTTTTTTTTCTTGAAAATACACGCATTAATAATTTAAACATATAAATTTTAACCCCCAATTACTTTTATACAATTTTTAATGATTTTCAAAAATCAAAACAGGGGAACCCGAAATCATTTTGACTTTGTCTCATAAAAATTCAAATATCTCATAAAATGAAATATTTTGCTTACACCGTTTCTTCTATGTAAAACTAGACTCAATAAAATTTAATTTCATATTTTATTCAACCTATAATTTGATTTCCACAATTTTTGGTTATTTTTCAAAGTTATACCACTGCTGCTGTCCAAAACTGTTTTAATGCTAATTTTACTCTTTCATGATTCCCTTATACTTTCATTAACATACCATTATAAACCACATCACACAATGACTTTGGCATAGGCATATGAGTAATTAATATACTTGCAACCCATTAGCCAATATAAGCCAATTTATATGGCTGCATGCCAAATCAAATCCTTACTCATTACAAGCCAAACATTTGGCCATATCATAATGACACATACACGAAATGATTAAGTCCCTATACATGCCATAGACTTAAAAGGTTTGCATTCTTTTACCCAACATGATAGCTTGATAGTGTGATAGAATCTCCGATGATCTCCAACCCGAGCTAGCTAAATAAACCTATGAGAGGTGGAAAGAAAAGGAGGTAAGCTATATAGCTTAGTAAGTCGTATGAAAATAATAAGCATTTCATTTACATGCAGTTATCAACTTCATCAACATGATTTCATAATTACTAATTTTTTGATTATACAGCTCGTTCTTTTCAAAACCATAATCATAGCTTATCGTGCTTAGGTTTTGGTCAAGCAATCATAATCCCTTCATGAGTATACATCTCAACATATGTGCTACAAATGCATATTACTTATGTGTATTCATGTTCCTAAAGTCATATAGCTAGACATCATTCAATGAATGACAAACCTTAAAGAATAAACACATCGTGTCTCAAGTCACATTGATCTAAAGTCTTACACATGTTTAACAATTGGATTCATCACATATTTATACCTCATGAATATAAATCTATATTCACATGGTCATTATAGAAATCATTCTCGTAAGCATAACTTCCTTGTAAACATTCTTACCACATATTCATCACATAAAAAGCTCATTTCTGATGTCATTCTCATGAGTTCGATGTACGTACCTGTGCCCACTTGTACATAGTAACTTACTTTCTCATCTTTGACGTATTCACCAAGATTTCTCATTGAACTTCTCTTTAGAACTACCCGTTGAACACTCGAAATACTATCGGATACATCGAAATCTTGCACCTAAGTGCCTCATATGTAGCCAACACTACCTCATATCACATATCACATGTTGCTTGCTTTCGAGCTACTCATGGGTCTGCTCACATAGGCTATCAGGTATCCGCAACACATGTCAGACTACCCAACCACCGGTAGAATATGCGAGATCAATACCCGGATGCCAAAACATGTGTCACTTACATCATGAACTCAAATCACAACTCAATGAGTTAAGATGTCACATATGTCATGAACTCAGACCACAACTCAATGAGTTCAGACCACATAGTTCCTAGAGACATGTCACTTGTACCCTAAACTATTCCTAAGGTTCAAATGGGATTCTTCGATACCACATTTCCGTTGAGCTTGCTCGTAATGTCAAATTCAATATCCATAGCACCAACCACATACTCATAATAGTAATAAAGCATTAAAATTCACTTGATATCAAAGCAATAGAAATATGACATATCATCTCATATGAACTTACCATACATGTAATATTAAAACATTTAAAGCATGGCACATGTTGTAATATTTGCAAATGAACTTACCACAAGTTCATCCTATCTCATGGCATTCTCATAATAGTAATAAAGAATTTAAAATTCACATGATATCAAGCAATAGGACATGACATAACATCACATATAAACTTCTATTTCATTTCCAATATATTTAATTATCACATAACACGTTATCGACATTTGGACTATCGAATATTTCATGGAGTACTTCATTATCACGTATATAGCATCATAAACATTTAACTCAACATAATCGAATTTAAATTCCAATTTAGGTTTCAAGAATAAACAACAATGACATTGCATCATTATTATCACACGAACTTACCTCGGGTGCAAAAATGGCAATTTATCCGATTTAGTCCATAACCTCATTTTTTTTCCTGATCTAAGCCCGAATCTCATTTTCTTGATCTAAAATTTCAAATATAACTTATTAATTACTCACATTATTCAAATCGGTCCAAAAATCATACTTTGGAAAAATTACATTTTTGCCCCTAAACTTTGTCATATTTATATTTTTGCCCCTAGGCTCGTAAAATGAAATTTATTCAATTTCTTTGTACTTTAAGCCTATTCGAACCATTTTTATAACTATAACAGCCCAAAATTTCCACTAGAACACACTTTTACTACATATTTTATAACTTTTACAATTTAGTCCTTTTAAGCATTTTTACCGAAAATTACTTCGGAAAAGTTGTTTCTCCAACCATAAACATGCATAATCTACCATTAAACATCAAAATGAACAAATTTCTAACATGGGTCAAACCTTAGACCTTCATCATAACTCAAATAAATGGTAGAAATAGGTAGATCTTGTAACGAGGATTTAAAAAATGAAAAATCATTAAAAACGGGGCAAGAACGGACTTACAATCGAGCTTGGAAGCTTGGAAAACCCTAGCCATGGTTTCTTCATGTAAAATTAGGCCAAGGAAGAAGATGGATAAGAAATTTTTCCTTTTATTTTGTTTATTTAATCATTTAATTACTAAATGACCAAAATGCCCCTAACTTAAAAATATTCTATTTCACCTATTTCATGTCCATTTTTTTCCAAAAAATTAACCAATGGTCTAATTACCATTTAAGGACATCCAATTTTTAAAATTTTATATCAATTGGATACGTCTAACATGTAGAACTCAACTTTTGTAATTTTTACAATTTAGTCCTTTTGACTAATTTTCGAACGAAATTTTCACGAAATCATTCCGTGAAATTTTAGACCATAAAAATAAATTTTCTTACATCGAATTTGTGGTCTCAAAACCACTATTTCGACTAGGCCCAAAATCGGTCTGTTACATTACATCTTCTCTTGTACCTATAAAAGGCAACTTAAGATTTTTGAGGTATAAAATCTTAAGTAATTTGTAAAGGGTTTTAGTTGTCCCACAAAAGCTAGGAAGGGTTCTAGTTAAGCCATAAAAAACTAGGGGGAAAGTTTTATCTTAGCCTTATAAAAAAAATAGGGATTATAAAAGTTATACATTTTCCCTGAAATGTAATAATTCAAGTATAGTGAATTAGGAAATCCTTGGTTGAGGTATACTACTATAGTAGAGGTAGACAATTGGAGCCAAACCACTATAAATCGAATTGTCCAAAATTTTCTTCCCTTTCCTTATGATTTGGAAAAGTTTGCAAATATTTCTAAGAAACCAATTCACCCACTCTTATTATTTTTGAGCCTAACACAAGGTCACAATTTAGTAAACAGTGTAAAATGTTTTACATTCTCAAAATGCGTAAAACATTTTACCAAAAAACACGAGATTTTTAGGTTGACTTGAAAAATATTTTATGTTGACTACATTCATTTTCCAGAAGCAAACACCAGAAAATGAGTAAAATATTTTCTGTAAATGATTTTACATGAAACAAGCAGACCCTTAGTGCTACTTGAATTGCAGCTTTCCATTTTGGTTAATTTGTTCCATGTTTAGAATTCTCAACAAATTTATTCAAGATGCTCATTTTCTTTCATTATCTTAGTAATACTATTACATGCAAAACTGTTGCCAACAACTTTTTATTCTTGTGGTTCCATATTTTCTCGTATTGACATAACTTATTGAAATCTATTTATTTTCATTACTTTCATATTTAGTTTTAAGGTACCTAAATCTCTTCTGAAGTTTTAATAGTTAATAATGTATTGGGTCTCTTCAAGAGCACTAGACTCCACCATATGACCATCTAGATTTATTATTTTCTTCGACAAAAATTTTCAGTTTTGGAACCAAACGATCTACCATGCTTCAAGCATGCATTTCTTTTAGTTTATTCTAGAAGTTTGTGCAACTAGAACTTCAACACATCAACTGGTATCTAACACTTGGTTATTTTCATTAGGTCAGAAAATACATCTAGTAGTTAACTTGAAATAAATACATCTAGTAGTTAACTTGAAATAAAGTGAATTATTCTTTTGAACTTCTGGCTCAAATTACTTTCTATAAGGATTTAGATAATTATAATTCATTAAAAGTAATAATTTTATCCATATATTATTTTTCTCCCCTTAATATTGGGAAAAATAGTAAATCAAAATAGTAATCACAAATCATGTCATAATTGAATCTCCAATTTGTTTAAAAATCTAATAATATAATGAGATTAATATATATTCCCAACTTTCTATTAATACACGTTTTGTGTATTGTGGTGAAGTACCTTGAACATATATCGTACATTCAAAACTTCTAAAATGGGTTGTATATGGCTTCTAACCAAAAGCCAATTCTAATAGGGAGTGTTTTCATAACTTATTGGCATGATGCGTATAAGTGTTGAAAAATATCATATCCTTATACATATACAAAAGTTTTGTTCTTAAAAGATATGATTTAACTACTAACTAGAGGCTTTGAACAATTAATTATGTAACACCCCTTACCCGTACTCGAGACCGGGACAAGGTACGAGGCATTACCGTACATAAACATGGCATCTCAGAAAAATACGAGTCATAAAATTTCACTTCAAATTAAAACCAATCAAACAACATCATAGTGTCCCTATTATGAACCTACAAGGTCCAAAACATGCATTAAATCGATCCGGGACTAAACCGAGAGCTTAAGAAAATTTTAAGAAAATTTCTAGGTTTAAGCCTCACACGCCTGTATAGAGGCAATGCACACGCTCGTGTGCTTTGGGACACGCCCGTGTCCCATACCCATGTGGAGTTTCTAGAATTTATTTTTTTCACTTCGAACCTACAAGGGTTTTCACACGGCTAAGCACATGCCCGTGTCCCTCACACGGCCTAGACACGCCCGTGTCATCGCCCGTGTCCAAAAACTTGAACATTCTGCTTATGACATCATCATTCATTTTGAGGCACATGGCCAAGGCACAATCCCGTATACTAGGCTGTGTCCTCCACACGATTGAGACACATGGCCATGTCTCTGCCCGTGTGTTTACTACCATGCAAACTGACCTAAAATTTTAGGTGCAGGGGACACACAGCCAAGTAACACGCCCATGGGGACTGACCGTGTGTCACACACGGCCTAGATACATGCCCATGTGGACCTTTTTAGGGCTATGTTCCAAGCCTTTGGTCACCCTCTAACATCCATACACACTTATAGACTTCAATGATATATAACATGGTCTTATTATACTCTTAAACAACCTTGGTATAACTCATTGCATGTTAGCCTCATCTCATCGGCTTAGTACATGCTAAATTATCCATTTCGTACGAGGGATTAACATAGCACATTTTACCTCTTGGCCATATTATAACCATATACCATTACGTGCTATGTCCACTCTCAAATTATTAGGTCCCATTTCAAGAATCCATCCATGTTAAACCTCATCACCATATCTCATGAAATATTTAAAACATAAACATGCATCATTAGTATGTTTACAACCTACAACAATATGAGCCATATCTCATGGCCATATACAAAAGAATAGGTATACCATTTAAGCCCTTACATTGGCTAGCCAAATGACACATACAACAAAATAACCAAAAACCTTATACATGCCATTAAACAAAATAAAAGTTTCTATATACCAAATTTGAACAAGTTGACAGTATGATGACTTTCTCCAACTGTCTTCCAACCTTCATGAGTCCTCGAGCTCTATAAGACAGGGAAAATGGAAAGAAGTAAGCATTTATATGCTTAGTAAGTTTGGATAACTGGAAAGTAAACTTACCAGTTAATTAACATACAACCATATTAGTCATACATCCCAACAAGTATAGGATAGTTTCCTATCACATGCACTCAAATCATCAAGTTAGTCTCATGTCAATATATTATAACATTAATCTAGATGACCTCATCAATTCAAGAATTTCCATTCTCATTTCTCATTTTAATCCCATTGAATTTCTCGGGAATCTCAATGGATAGCCCATTTACCGTCAAGTCATACAAGTAATCATCAAAAGTAGGCACTCCTGCGAACCTTACATCTTACGGTGGGATTACCAGTCTAGGCTAAATCTCCCGTAGTATAAACTCATGGACTGATTTTGGGATTACCAGTCCAGGCTAAATCCCCCGTAGTATAAACTCATGGAGTGATTTCGGGATTACCAGTCCAGGCTAAATCCCTTGTAATGACAAACACTCTTAATGAGCTCAGATCTGAATTACTAGTCCAGGACGGATTACCCGTCCGACTAAATCCATAATGCACCCATATTCTTCGGGAGGCTAGATCACTTTAAGGACACCCGTCCGGGTTAGATCCTTTCTATGCCGAGATCAACGAATTACCTGTCTAGGCTAAATCCTTTTCTACAACACATACAGGATCTCGTATCATGTAAGAATAGCGTATCCATCAGATAACCCTTTTTATTCAACCGAGACATTTTTCATCTTTTCATTTACACTAGCACATTTCATAGATTATCATGCAATGAATATCTAGATTTTCATACATTCGAGAATGTGCATATTTAAGTCTATTAAGAGTTTACTTCGGGTTATACGAACTTACCTAATAGTCATTTAGGATTTATATTTCGGTTATTCCAAAACCTTTCGTTTTCCATGGTCGACCTCCAGAATTGGTTCATCGGGTCTATATCAGTAAAAATAAATTATTAAAATCTCGCATTATTCAATTTCAGCTAAAACTCACCCTAGGGCAAAATAACCAATTTGCCCCTAACCTTTCACAACTTTTACAATCTAGTCCTAAGGCTCGTATAACGAAATGCATGTAATTTCTAGGTTACCCAAGCCTAGCCGAATATTTTTCATGCTTATAGCAACCCAAAATTTTCCTTCATTTCACATTTTTCTACCTATTTTTACAACTTTTACAAAATGGTCTTTTAGGCCATTTCCATGAAAAACTACCTAGTAAAAGTTGTTTGCCATCCTTTAAACTTTCATATTTCTCCATAAATCATCAAAACACAAGCTTTTCATGCATTGATAATTTTCTAAACATGAACCCTAGCTTGAGATATGGGTAGAAATAGAAAGAATATGCTTCAAGAAATAGAAAGAATATGCTTCAAGGATCTAAAAAACATAAAGAACATAAAAAACGAGGCTAAGATTGACTTGCCATCAAGCTTCAAATGTTGAAAACCCTAGCTATGGAGAACATGCAAATTTTGGCAGCTATGGAGAATAAAATGGCTGATTTTTGCTTGATTTTTCCCTTTTTATTTCATTAATTAACCAAATGGCCAAAATGCCCTTCCTTACTAACCTTTCCAAATTTTCCATACATGCCCATTTTTGTCCAAAAACTTAGAAATTGGGAAAATTACTCTTTAAGGACCTCTAATTAATATTCCAAAGCAATTTCATACAAATTGCTTCTAGAATCCAAGTTTTGCAATTTATTCAATTTCGTCCCTAATTTCCAATTAGACACTTTACACATAGAATTTCTTCATGAAACTTTAACACATGCTTATTTTCATATCCTAGACCTCATAATGGTCATGAAATAATTATTTTAACGTCGGACTTGTGGTCCCGAAACCACTATTCTGACTAGGCCCTATTTTAGGATGTTACAAATTAGGCTAAACCATTTTATACACTAAACATCAAGCTTCGTGATAGTTACTCGTATTAACAACTTAGCCTATAATAATCATTGAAAGCTTGAGAAACAAACTCACCAGCATTACCAAGAATTATCATGATTGCATAATTTGAAAGTTTTGATCTTGAACAAATCATTAAACAAGTAATATCATAAATGATAGCTTTCCATTTGATAACTCAAAAATATATCAAAACATCCACTTGTTAGATAAATGGGTCCATACTTCTTTCAGAACTTTAAGAGATTCAATATCAACTTTTTGTAATGAGGTTTTAATAAATCATTTTCATTAAGAAGAGCCAACACATGAAGAATTTTTAGGTTCTTTATTAAATATCCATGTAAATTTTCATTTGTTGGCAAGATGCATACATGAAAAAGCATCATTATTGATTGAGACGGTCTAATCCATCATGCTAACTAATTAAAATAAATGGACTACTAAACATCTAATTTATTGTACATATAATTCAATCATAATGTAGATAATTTTCTTTAGAAAATTCATTAAATATAATCACTTGATTAGTAATAGCTTGGTTCTTGTAACACCCCAAACCTGACCTGGACGTTATGGCCGTATCTGGCGCATTACATTGAAGTGGTTTATCAAAAACCTTGTTTTCATTGGAAACACTTCCATAAAGTGAAAAATCTTCATTAACATAAAAAACTCATTTTGATTGCGAAAGCTAGTTTAAAATACATGATCTATGAAGACCTGTCGTTTTAAATAAATTTAGTTACGAAAACGTAGAAAAACAAATCTATGATTTAAGGAACCTCTGTTCAACGTCTCGTGATTACAATGCATAAAAATAATAATCCACATAATAACAAAAGGGAAGGCCTTATTACATTTCAGTTTGAAATTACTTAAAAAGAACAAATCCAAGTCATCTTGCTAGCTGGTCACCTCAGAGTCCCTTCGAGCATCGAACCTTCTACTGAGCATCACTTGAGAAAAATAAAAGAGGGGGTGAGTTTTCACGAACTCAGTGTGTACTACCCTCAACAAACATTAAGCAAACATTAATCATACATGCAATGCAATGCAGTGCAATGCAACCCACCCCGATAATCCATCCGCTATTCACCAACTCCATCCCCCGGTACACATCATGTGGGGATATAAAGATCGACCCACCCAACTGATACACATCAAGGGTAGCCCGGCTGTGAAACTACCTTCATTGTAGTGAGCTGCCAATCACATATTGGGCTTAAAAAAATCATTGGTGGATCCACAGTTGTCAAGCAACCATGCAATCCTCATATACTTCCTACGGTCCGCAATTCCCAATCCAGATGCAACCTAAATAAAATATTGTATGTAGGCAGCAGATATACATGTAACATCCATAAATCTTACATTCAGCACATAGGGGTATTTTGGTCATTTTCGCCCTTAGAGGCATTTCAGTAATTTTCCTCTATTACAGGTTTTCACTTACCTTGGCCCATTAACAAATCCCGTGAGCTAAGATGAACAAATACTATGCACCAGGTAGGATTCCAGAGAAGAGGAGGTGAGTCATTAAGACCGCTTAAGTACTAAGCTCTCCCTAGATCTAATCCTAGACATGCATATACCCGTTGCCACACTTTAACCCTATGACTTGTCCACGGTCTCATTTAGTTAATTAAGTTTTATGTCCGTTTACATAGTTATCAAATACTAGGCCCAAAACCCCTTACAAAGCCCTAACAAGTCTACATAAATGCATATGGCCCACTAGGCCCAATCTCATTCATATGGCCTATCAAGCCCAAATCACATTCATTTGGCCCATTAGGCCCAAATCACATTTATATGACCCATTCGGCCCAAATCACATTTATATCACCCATTAGGCCCAAATCACATCCACAGTCATGCTTTCATTCGATTTCCGTCACATAGCATCAATTACCAATTTTTTTCCAATTATGGGCCTTACAGCCCATCGGCCCATTAACCCATTCCGGCCCGATTGGCCAAAACACAGCCCAAGTCCATGAAATCACCCATGGGGCCTCAGATAACCTATCGGTTTCCCCTTTATGAGTGTTCACGCACTCGCAAGACTACCGTAGCCAAACTTTCGGCTTTTCGACATTTCAGCTTTTCGGCATTTTGACTTTTCGGCATTTCGAGATTTGCCTATCTACTGTGTGTGTCAAGTGTATGTACACACCTGGTAATAAAGCGTGCTGCGATCCCCTTAGCCACAAACCTACAATCGATATCACTCAGGGATTAATCTCACATACTTATCGAATACTTTACTAAAAGTCGAAGTCTCACCTTAACCTTACCTAAAACGCCAAGTCTTAATAGCTTTTCCTAGATCACCAATCACGAGTACTTCCCAGATCTACATTAACCTTTATTGTTAAAACATAATGGGTGACTTGTGTCCAACATATGTCACCTTTTCTATTAAAGCCTATTCGGCCAACTCTTACCGAAGTGAAGAACATTTACCAAAGTCTCACACCTGAGGAGCAAATCGGCTGGGATTGAAAAGACTGGGATTCGATACTAATCCTACCAAAACCGATTAGAAGAAGTGAGGAACAGAGTAATCGACACTTAGCAAAACCAATTGGAAGAACAACACACTTACACTAGGACTCACTAATTAGAAAGAGTAGTGGCGGCACCAAGGGTATTGGTTTGGTATAAATGGTAAGTTTAATTCTGAATTATACGGGCTTACTAAGCTATAAAGCTTACTCTGTTTCTTTTTCTATATTTTATAGAGGTCTGTTAGCTCGCTCATTTTAGACAAGTCAGAGTTGCACATTACACTATCCAATTTTTGATTGGTACTTTTGAACTTGTGGATATATGTATGTATGGAATGTATAGGCTTGTTTAAAAGATGTTAGTTATGTTACTTGATATCATGATTTTGGTATGTTTTTTTGTATAAGTTAAGCCATGTGATTTGGCTTATTTTGGTACTATGTTTTGGTTATGTATAAGTGTGAAATTATGGTATGTTTTGGGCAAGGAATTGATGGAATTAAAATGTGCAAAAGATGTCTTGTTTTGTAGTTGATATATGACTGGATTATGTATGATATTTACTAGGTAATTAAATACTCAGTTGAACTGGTATATGATGTGTATGAAATGTTATGGAATGATTGCCAATTGGGTTATGAAAAGTGGTCATTTATGCTTGTGAATGCTTCTAATTATAGGGTGGCAAATGGCTTTGCAAATAGCCTATTTTTGTCCACACGGGCAGGGACACGGGCGCGTGTCTCAACCGTGTGTGACACACGGTCATGTTGCACGGCCGTGTGTCCCCTGGTGTTGAAATGGAATTGAAGTCAATATACTCCACACGGCCTCACACACGGGAGCGTGACCAGCCGTGTGGTACAAGTTAGCATACCCCCCAAATGGCATACAGCCTAGCACACGGGTGTGTGACTTGGGAATGTTGATAAGTTAGTATACTCTCTAGTTTTCACACGGCCTGGAACACGGACGTGTCCTGGGTCATGTGATGCAAGTTAGTGTGTATGCCCTATTTTCACATGGTTTAAGACACGGGCATGTCTACTAGCCATGTGAGGCACACGATCTATTCACACGAGCGTGTGACACTTGAAATGTTAAAATTTTTCTAAATTTCTAAATTTTTCATATGTTACCGATTTAGTCTCGAATGCATGATTTAAACTTTATATGCTCGATTTAAGTACATATTTAATGTGAACGAATGATATTTACTGAAATGAGATGACATTTGATAAATGATTATTTTAAATTGAGTTACAAGTTCGGTAATGCCTCTTAACCTATTCCGGTGATAGTTACGGGTTAGGGGTGTTACATTTGTTGGTATTAGAGCTATATTTTAGTCAATTCTAGGACTAACGTAGCATATGTGAGTCTAACTATACATGCCATATATAAAATTGTGATAGTGTGATGACTCCTGACGTTTTCAAATGTGTTTTTATATAGTAATGGATCTCAAATGAGCTGTAGCGGATGATGTAGAAAGTAATGCGCCAACTCCTACTCAAGGGACAGTGCCTACTGAATCTAGACCCGTGACAAGTAGTCACAGGGGTGAGGCTAAAGAAGCCTTCTTTCAAATTTTGAATGAATGGTTCGCACAGTACATTCATATGAACCCAGCTATTCAACAACCTCCACCCCCACCTGTTCCCTAACCGATCCCTATAGTTCCTCAAGGTATTGATCCTCTGCGATTAAATAAACCACCTATAGATAAGATACAGAAACACGGAGCTGAGGAATTCAGAGCTACTATTAATGATGACCCTGAGAGAGTTGAGATTTGGCTCGAGAACACGATTAGGGTATTCAATGAGTTATCTTGCACACCTGAAGAATGTTTATAGTGTGTAGTATCACTGTTGAGAGACACCGCGTATCATTGGTGGAATACCTTGATATCCGTAGTTCCACGAGACAGAGTTACTTGGGATTTATTTCAAGTTAAATTTAAAAAGAAATACATCAGCCAAAGGTTCATTGATCTGAAAAGAAATGAATTCCTTGAATTGAAGCAGGGTCATATGTCGGTCACAGAATATGAAAGAGAGTTTGTACGACTCAACAAATATGCTCGTGAATGTGTTTCTTCTGAAGCGATAATGTGTAAAAGATTCGAGGATGGATTAAATGAAGAAAACAGAGTGTTAGTTGGAATTCTTGAGCTGAAAGAGTTTGTTGTTTTGTTTAACCAAGCTTGTAAAGCCGAAGAGCGTTGTAAAGAGAAAATAAAAGTCGAATCTGAGGCTAGAGATTCTAGAAAGGGATTTGTAGGCAAATCACATCAGTCAACATCAAAGAAATTTAGAGAATATTATCCTCGTTCTACGACTTCTACGGGAATTTTGATTAGAAACAGAGATGTGAGACATTTTAGTTCTAAACCTCAGGCGACATCAGTTGCCAGTGTGGGTAGTGTTAGAAATGTTGGACCTGAATGTAAACACTACAGTAAGAAGCATTATGGTGAATGTAGATTAGTTAGTGGAGCTTGCTTTAAATGTGGATCGCTTGATCATTATCTCTGAGACTGACCAAAAAAGTTTACAGCTGATAGAGATCAACCAGTGAAAGTGACCAACAAGGCTTCTAGAGGGAGACCACCCCGAAATACTGGAAATATGAGTGGTAACCGAGGTGTTACAAGAGATTCGACAGTGAGATTTGAGGCACGAGCACCTGTCAGAGCTTATGCTATTCGTGCACGGGAGATGTTATTACCAGTACTTTTTGTCTTTTTGATACTAATATAGTTGCGTTGATAGATCCTGGATCAACCCATTCATATATCTGTACGAATTTAGTATTTAAAAAGAGTTTACATGTTGAGTCTATAGATTTTTTAATTAAAGTATCGAACCCGTTAGAAAAATTTGTTTTAGTTGATAAAATTTGTAAGAATTGTCCTTTGATGATTTGGGGTTACTGTTTTCGGGCTGACTTGATGCTTTTACTGTTTGATTAGTTTGATGTGATTCTTAGTATGGACTAGTTGACTATGCACGATGTGGTTGTGAATTGTAGACATAAGACTATCGAATTGAAATGTCAAAATGGTGAGATTCTTCAGATTAAGTTTGATGATTCGAATGAATTACCTACTATGATATCGTCTATGTTAGCTCAGAAATATTTGAAAAAGGGTTATGATGCATATCTTGCATACGTACTGGATACAAAAGTGTCTGAGTCAAAGATTGAATCCATACATATTTTTTGTGAGTTTTCGGATGTATTTCCAGAAGAATTACTGGGTTTGCCACCAATTAGAGAAGTTGAATTTGGTATTGAATTAGTACCAGGAACAACGCCGGTATCGATAGCTCCATACAAAATGGCTCCAATAGAATTAAAAGAATTGAAAGCTCAGTTGCAAGAATTGACAGACAGAGGTTTTGTACAACCGAGTTATTCTCCCTGGGGTGCACCGGTATTGTTTGTGAAAAAGAAAGACGGCACGATGAGAATGTGTGTTGACTACAGACAGTTGAATAAAGTGACTATAAAGAACAAATACACTCTACCGTAGATTGATGATTTATTTGATCAGTTGAAAGGGGATACAGTATTTTCAAAGATTGATCTGAGATCGAGTTATTATCAGTTGTGAGTTAAAGAGTCTGATGTGCTAAAAATCGCGTTCAGAACTAGGTATGGACATTTTGAATTCTTTGTTATGCCTTTTGTTTTAACTAATGCTCCTACCATTTTTATGGACTTGATGAATCAAATATTCAGACTGTATTTAGATAGATTTGTTGTTGTATTCATTGACAACATTCTGATCTATTCACGAGATGAATCTGAGCATACTGAACATTTGAGAATTGTGTTACAAACTCTATGTGATAAGCAGTTATTTGCAAAGTTCAGTAAATGTGAGTTTTGGCTTAAAGAGGTTGGATTTTTGGGGCATGTTGTTTCAGCTGACGGTATTAGAGTTGATCTGAGGAAGGTTTCTGCTATTGTTGATTGGAAACCTCCGAGAAATGTATCTGAAGTCCGTAGTTTTCTGGGCTTAGCGGGCTAATACTGAAGATTCATGAAAGGATTCTCGATGTTTGTGACACCGATGACACGAATGTTTCAAAAAGATGTGAAGTTTGAATGGTTAGAAAAATGTCAGCAGAGTTTTGAACAGTTGAAAGTATTATTAATTGAAGGACCAGTATTGGTTCAACCAGAATCGGGGAAAGAATTTGTGATTTATAGCGACGTGTCATTAAACGGTCTGGATGTGTTCTGATGGAAGAAAGAAAGGTTATAGCTTATGCTTCCTGACAATTGAAACCGCATGAAAAGAATTATCCGACACATGACTTAAAGTTGGCTGCAATTGTGTTTACGTTGAAAATTTAGCTACACTATTTATACAGGGAGAAATGCCACATTTATATGGATCATAAGAGCTTGAAGTATCTGATGATACAGAAAGATTTGAATTTGCGACAACGAAGATGGCTCGAGTTATTAAAAGATTATGACTTTGTGATTGATTATCACCCGGGAAAAGCTAATGTTGTTATTAATGCCTTCAACCAAAAATATTTGTTTACAATACGAGCAATAAACACCTAGTTGATGATTTGTGATGATGGATCGATTTTAGCTGAATTAAAAGCTAAACCAGCATTTCTTCAACAAATCTGTGAAGCTCAGAAAAATGACAGTGATTTACAAGCTAAATGAATACAATGTGAGTCTATTTCTAATTTAAAATTTCATGTTGGAATTGATGACTATTTAATGTTTTGAAATAGAATTTGCGTACCAAAAAATACAGAGCTTATTAAGAAAATCCTGCATGAAGCACACAGTAGTCACTTTTCTGTTCATCTGGGTAGTACCAAGATGTATAACGATCTGAAACATAAGTATTGGTGGCCAAGTATGAAACAGGATATCTCGAAGTTTGTATCAAAATGTTTATTATGTCAGCAAGTCAAAGCTGAACATCAAGTACCATCGGGTTTACTACAGCTTGTAACGATTCCTAAGTGAAAATGGGATAGAATTACAATGGATTTTGTGTCAGGATTGCTTCTAACTCCAAAAAAGAAAGATGCTATCTGGGTTGTCGTTGATCGACTAACGAAGTCTGCTCATTTCATACCGATACGTACAGATTACTTACTTGATAGATTAGCAGAAGTATACATTTCTGAAATTGTTCGGTTACATGGAGTGCCACTATCTATTATTTCTGATAGAGATTTGAGATTTACGTCGCAATTTCGGAAGAAACTCTAAGAGGCTCTATGAACAAAATTGAATTTCAGTATTGCTTTTCATCCTCAGACTGACAATTAGACCGAGAGAGTCAATCAGATTCTTGAAGACATGTTAAGATGTTGTATTCTAGAGTTTGAAGGTATTTGGGAAAAATACTTACTAATGATGAATTTGCGTATAACAACAATTTCCAAACAAGTATAAAGATGGCACTATACAAAGCTTTATATGGCCGCAAATGTCGAACTCCACTGTACTGGACTGAATTGAGTGAGAAAAAGATTCACGAGGTTGAATTGATCAAAGAAATTGAAGAAAAAGTGAAAACGATTTGCGATAGTTTAAAAGCTGCTTTAGATCGACAGAAATCCTACGCAGATTTGAAACATAGAGAAATTGACTTTCAAGTCAGAGATAGAGTGTTTCTAAAAGTGTCACCATGGAAAAACATTCTTTGATTCGGCCGTAAAAGAAAGTTAAGTCTGAGATTCATCGGGCTGTATGAGATCCTTGAAAGAATAGGGCATGTAGCATATCGACTAGCTTTACCATTAGAACTTGAAAAGATCCATAATGTCTTTCACATTTCTATGCTATGTGTAACGCCCCGTACCCGAGACCGTTGTCGGAGTCGAACACGAGGTGTTAACAGACTTAATTCATTTCTTAAACAGCTCAAACAATTTATTTTTAAAATTTCCAGTCAAGCTAGTAATCTGCATCACAGTCGCTTAAAAATTTATATCTCGAGTTCCAAAACTCAAAATCCAATTCTGTAAATTTTCCCTGAAACTAGACTCATATATCTATTTACTAATTTTTTGATAGAATTTTTTGCTGGGCCAATTAGTACAGTTTATTAGTTAAATTTTCTCCTGTTTCAGAATTCGACTGCACTAACCTCTACTTACTTCGAACCAGTTTTCTCCCTGTAAAAATTTCATCTGACAATACCATTTGTTTCTATTAAAACTATATTCAATAAGGATTCTAAAAATATAAAGTATATCACCTAATTATTTTTATAAGATTTATGGTGAATTTCTAAAGTTGAAATAGGGGATCTAGAAATTGCTCTGGCCCTATTTCACTAAAACTCAGATATCTTATAAAATGCAAAACCTTTACCTGCTTTGCTTATTCCATATGAAAATAGACACAATGAGCTTTAATTTCATATATTATTCACTATTAAAACATGTCTCTAAAAATTTTTGTGATTTTTCAAAATCACATTATTTCTGATACTTGAATCCGTTTTTAAGTTACTCTCACATTTTTCATAATTTTCATGTGATAGTTACTACTTAATCTTACATACTATTAAACATGTATATCATCAACCATTCTATTAGCTAATCACTAGCAAATATTTACACATCATTCATTGATCATATCATATCAAAAGAAACCAAGTTTCTATACATGCCATACACAAAACGAAACGTCTAACTATACCAATGTAATTTCTTCGATAGTGTGATCGGGTCTCCGACGTTTCCTTCGATCCCCGAGTGGCTTGATAAAAACTATAAGAAAAATAAAATAAGAGAGTAAGCACTAGGCTTAGTAAGCTTACAAGCAAATAAATTACAACATTCAACATAATGAATAAATATACATCAAGTCACCTAGCCTCATAAACTTTCTTTACTTCTCATTTTCTACCTTCTTCTTTACTCACTTACCTTCTTTCTTACCTGACCTTTCACTATTCATAAATATAATCTACCTTCCTTTTTTGCTGATAATTCACTATGATTTAACATATACAATGACCCTTTGAACCACTCGGAATACTAAGGATACTAGGGTCGTTCCTGTCTATCAATATCCTGCCAATGCCATGTCTTCGACATGGACTTACATGAATTATTCCTATCTCCAATGTCATATTTATATATATAATATGGGCTTACATGGTTCATTCCTGTCTCCAAATCCATATATTTGATATGGACTTACATGGCTCATTCCTATCCTGTCCTGGCAACCCCAATATCCTAATATTCCTAAGGTTCAAACGGGGCTTCCTAATGCTTTTTCTCTGCTACTTCGCCTTTAATTCGACTTTAAATATTCTCAAAAAAAATAAGTATATAAATGCTGGAAATTAACAATAATAATGTAAAATATAAGAATATTGCATTTATTTACTGTAAACTTACCTCGATACAAAATGTGACTAACTTTACAATTTAGTCCTTTACTTTTTCTTTTCCCCGATCTACTCCTGAATTTCGTTCTTCTTGATCTATAATAGCAAATTTAACTTATTTAATATTCACATTTATCAAAACAGTCCTTTACTCAAACTTTGGAAAAATTACATTTTTACCCCTAAACTTTTGCATATTTACACTTTTACCCCAAATCTCCTAAATTAAACTTCAACCTATTTTCTTATGTTTTATGACATGCTGATCATTTTTCCCTTCTATGGCAGCATCAAATTCATACTCTAACATGCACTTATGACTATTAGGTATTTTACCGATTAAGGCCTTTTACTCGTTTTTACCTAAAACCGAGTAGCACAAGTTTTCTAACATAATCTAAGACCTCACATTATATCATAAAATATCAAAATAAACACTTTTCACCTATGGGTATTTTTCCAAATATGAACCCTAACTTAAATTATTGCTAGCATAAGCTTTATCGAGCTACCGAGACTCCGAAAACGTAAAGAACATTAAAAACGGGGCTTGGACTCACTTAATATGGAGCTTGAAAATTTAAGAAACCCTAGCTATGGAGAGAGCAAAATTCAGCAGCAACCATATGAGAAAGATGACCATTTTGTGTTATTTTTCCCATTCTTTTTCATTTAATATACAAATGACCAAAATGCCCCTCCTTACTAAACTTTCAAAAATTCCTTCCATGTCCTAATTTTTGTCCATGAACTTAAAATTGGTTAAATTTCTATTTAAGACCTCATTAATATTCCAAAACAATTTCATACTAAAAACTTCTAGAATGCAAGTTTGCAAATTATTTGATTTAATCCCTAACCTCAACTTAAGCACTTTATGCATAGAATTTCATCACGAAATTTTCGCACAATCATGTAATCGTATCATGAACCTCAAAATAATAATAAAATAAAATTTTCTACCTCGAATTTGTGGTTTCGTAACCACTGTTCCGTTTAGGCCCTATTTCGGGATGTTACACTATGTCGATACAGATGAGATCCATAGCATGTAATTTCTCCTGTAGATGTTGAGATACAAGCTAATTTGACGTATAACAAAGAACCGATTAGGATTCTGGCCCAAGATATCAAAAAGTTGAGAAATAAACACATAGCCTTAGTAAAGATTCTCTGGCATAAACACGGGATAGAGGAAGCTATGTGGAACCCAAGGAAGCTATGAAAAAATAGTACCCTAACCTTTTCACTGGTAAGATTTTCGGGGAGAAAAATCCCTAAGGGGGAGAGTTGTAATAGCCCGTTTTTAGGTCAAATCGGAACAGTGGTTTTGGGACCACAAATTTGAGGTTAAAATATTTATTTTATTATTTTAATAAGGCTTACAGCATGATAGACTCTACAGGAAAAGTCTTACTGGATACTAAAGTTTCACATACATAAGAATGAGTCGATCTTGGATCTATCAATGCAATTACAGTAGTATCATAGAGAGTGAAAGTACCGGTAATAACATCTGGAGATGAAGCTTCTTCGCGAGCGTGAATAGCATAAGCTCTGGCAGGTACGTGAGCCTCAGACCTAACAGCAGTGTCTTTAGTTCCCCTCTAGCTACTCACATTACTCGTGTTTCTGGGTGGTCTACCTCGACCTGTCGTGTTACTCAGCGTCGTATTCTGTACCATCTCTTGCTCAACCAACTCAAGGCATTCACAAATGAAGTGATCCAATGATCCACATTTGAAACAGGCCTGATCATTCAATCTACAGTCGCCCGGATGTCGTTTACCATGATGTCTGCACTCAGGTCGGTTAGGCCTGATGTTACCAACACTAGCTACAAAGGTAGCTTTCAAACTCACAGGTGGTCTGTCTCGATCACGTCTAGAATAACCCGCAGTAGCCTTTGAACGGCTAAAGCCATCTCGAAACTTCTTGGATGCCAAATGAAATGACTTACTCGATGATCTTTTTTGTGAATCTCTAGCTTCAAAATCAGCTTTTCTTTTCTCTTTCCCAAGTTCTTCAGCTTTGCATGCTCGCTCAATGAGTGTCACAAACACTTTAATTTCCAGAATCCCAACTAACAGCTTGATATCTTCATTCAAATCGTCTTCAAATCTTTTACACATTATAGGTTCAGTCGAAACACATTCTCGTGCATATTTACTTAATCTCACAAATTCTCGTTCGTATTCTGTAACAGACATACGACCCGGTTTTATCTCAAGAAACTCTTTGCGTTTTTGATCTATGAATATCTGACTAATGTACTTCTTTCTAAACTCAGTCTGAAAGAACTTCTAAGTGACTCGTTCTTTCAGAACCACAAATATCAACATTTTCAACCAACGATACATTGTATCTCTCAGAAGTGAAACAGCACATTTAAGACATTCTTTAGGAGTACATGACATTTTATCAAACACTCGTATTGTATTCTCGAGCCAGAACTTAGCTATCTCAGCATCATCATCAGTAGTAGTACGAAACTCTTCAGGTCCATATTTTTTAATTTTATCAACCGGAGGCTTACTCAATTGAATCGGATTCACAGCTTGTGGCATGATAGGGACTTATGGAGGATTAGGCAGGGGTGAAGGTTGTGAAGCAGCCGGATTAGTCCAAATATACTGAGTGAACCACTCATTCATCATTTGGAAGAAAGCTTGTTTAGCCACTCCCTCGTTGCTACTCGTAATAGGTCTAGAATTAGACGGCGCTGTCCCTTAAGCAAGGGTATGCGCATTACACTCCATGTCATTAGCTAAGGCTCGATCAAGATCCATTTACTATACAAAAACACATTTTCAATTGTTAGGAATCATCACACTATCGCAGTTTAAAAATGTGACATGTATAGCTAGACTCACATGCGCTATGTTAGTCCTAGAACTGACTAAACCATAGCTCTGATGCCAATCAAATGTAACACCCCTAACCCGTATCCGTCTCCAGATTAGGGTTACGAGGCATTACCTGAAAAAACACAGTTTAGCATGCTCATATAAATCATTTCATGTTCAAAAACATACCAAATTTCTTCACAAAAATTTTCAATCAAATAGCAATCATCTATTCATTCATATAAACCAATTTCGCACATAAGAAACACTTAACCAAATAAAATCAATCATGCTTTATTAATTATAATACATATACGAACCATGCTACAAAATTTTAATCATATCAATATCATTTTTAGTCACATATTCGAACTATCTAATATGTAACAAAACCATATTGCATGCATTTTACAAATATAAGATTCGAACTATAAGAGCATCAAATACTTGGCTAAATTACAAACAAGCATATTTCCTTACTTCATATACCAAACACATATATCACAACATTTATTTGTTTATAACTATTTATTTTATTAGCTAATTGTCAAACATGCCAGTTTAACAGCACATTTCGTTACTATTTATCTCGTTCAAGTGAACAGCTAAAACAAATCAAAACTATGCCCAATTCACACCATAATAATGCAAACATTTCTAATTGCATTTTTTCCTAAAACCAATTTACCAAAATCGGATAGCACATATATACAAGGCATCAACTAACACATAAATTCTAGCCAAAAACATACTAATTTTCATTCATCACATAATCAATCACCTAATCAACAAGACAACCATATTAGTTTGGCTAAATACATAAGGCATCACAAAACATATATATATTCTACCTGGCATTAGTCGAATGTAAGTACACATCTTATACCATATTTTATCTTACAAATGACCGAAGCAATTTTATTATTAACAATTTACCGAATACACAATCAACCATTTGCCAAAATTATTCATTCAAACATTTTTCAAATCATAAAACATTATAACCACATCATAAACCATATAACATATTTCCCAAAATAAGTAAGTAACAAGCCCGAATACAAACCAACCAAAACACTATTTTTAAACCAACTCACAAGCCAAATTATACATCAAAACATAGATCCTTAATAAACTATACCGAATAGCCAAATTCAAAGGCATAGCTTACTCATACCATGGCAATTATAAACACATATCATAAGTTAATTACACTTCCATTAACTACTTCATTCATAAGCCAATTCACATGGCTATTAACACAATTCAAAACATACCGTTTGATTACTAGCCTATACATGCCATATAACATATTTACAAGCTTCAAAGTACCAAAATAGAGATTGATATTGTGATGATGATCCTTGACGATCCCCGAGCTCGAGCTAGCTTTATATATCTATGAAATAACGAATAAACACACAAAGTAAGCTTGGATAGCTTAGTAAGCCATAAGCAAATAAGTCAACACAAGAACATTCATAATTCATTTCAAAATAATCAAATCTATTTAATTTCGTACACATATATAATCACATTTCTCATGTTATTCATATGATCAAATTAAGTACCAACACTTACCTTATTTTTCAATGAACAAATAAAATCCATACAGATTTGAATCATTTAGCTCAAATTCACATTCGGACTCATTTTGACATTGCCCGTTGAACCATACAGAATCGTTAAGGATACTCGGAAACACATATATCACATACAATGCCATATCCCAAATATGGTCTTATATGTTATCACATATTAATGCCTCTGTCCCAAATAGAGTCTTACACATTTTCTCACTTCGATGCCAATGTCCCAAACATGGTCTTACACGAATCACACATCGGAAGTCCTAATATCATGACATACATATCTTATACTATTCTTATGTTTCGTATGGGGCTTTCGGACATCGTAATTTAATCAATTCAAGCTTGTAACAAGTTATCCAATGCTTAATTCAATTTGGCACATATAATACATATACATTCGAATTTAACAACATTTATTTACTTATGAACTTACCTTGTACAAAAACGAATAGATCAGAACGACTATTCAACAAGTTTCGACTTCCCTTGATCCAGATCCGATTTCTTCCTTTCTTGATCTAAATTAATACAAATTTAACTTATTTAATTATATATTCATTCAGTTTTATCCAAAAACACATAAATGGGCATTTTTTATTTTAGCCCCTAACTTTTCACATTTTTACAATTTAGTCCCTATTTTAAAACAGCATAAAATACTCAAAATTTCAACATGCTCATGCTTGGAAAAATTTTCCCTAGGTCCCTAGCAGCCCATTAATTTAATTTATTTCACATTTTGACCCCTCAATTTACAAATTTCATAATTTAATCCTTAATAAGCATTTTTATCAAAAATCACTTAATTAAACATAATAATCCATCAACAAATATTTATTTTTCATCATCAAGCAACAAAAACATCAAGCTATCATTGATGGAAAAACACAAAATCCTCAACCAATTTGAAAATTTAAGCATGGGCTAGCTAGTATAAGAAGCAACGATCTCAAAAACATAAAAATTATCAAAAACTGAACAAAGAACATACCTAAATCAAGCCTCCTAAGTGCCGAACTCAAAAGCTTCAAGATGGTTTCTTTCTTCTCAATATTCGACCATTAAAAAAAAGATGAACATGCATGTGTTTTTCTTTATGTTTTATTTTATTAATCATTATTACTAAATTACAAAATTAACCTTTATAATATAATATGAAAACCTTATAATATATATACCTATAACCGTCCATCACAATTTTTAATGGTCAAATAACCACATAAGGAACTCATCTTTAATTAATCAAAGCAATTAAGCACTATAACATATAGCATGCTACTTTTACATTTTACGCGATTAAGTCATTTTATCAAATTAAACAACCAATCAAAAAAATTAAATCACAAAATTTTCACACATATCAAATAACATGCTGTAAAAACCAAAAATAATATTAAAATAATTCAACAACCTCAGATTTGTGGTTCCAAAACCACTATTCTGATTTAGCTAAAATTGGGTTATTACAACAACATCTAAGAGAGTGTTAGAAGAAGTCTGAGGCATGTCTGATATGTGGGTCTACTGAGCATTGAGTGAAGGATTGACCATGTCCTGTTGGTCAGGTACAAGCTACAACTCAAACTTAGGGTTTTGGGCAGTTACCTCTTTGAGGTTCTGGTCAGGCTAGGAATAGTGGTTCTAGAGTCATAATTGGTGCGATATGTACAGTAGGTCGAGGTTAGAGCGCACTAGGTTAGAATCAAAGGCTAGAAAGCTAAAACTTGTGTATACAGTTAGACGTCTAGAGGATTGTGACACATATGATTTCATTTCAGGTACCTTTATGATTCATTTTATGTCGTACTTTGCATTGATTGATATTGGTTCTACTTATTCCTATGTTTTTAGTATGGTGTCTAATAAATTAAGAATTAGATTAGAAGAAATTGGTAGTGATTTTTACTGTTGTGAGTCCATTGGGACAATTCGTGGTAGTGACTAAGATCTATAAGAGGTGTTTATTAGAGATTGAGGGTGAGGTGTTTCCGGTCAATTTGATGCAGTTACCCTTGAGGGAGTTCGACTTGATTCTGAGGATAGATTGGTTGGTTGAACATTTTGTACGGTTGGACTGTGCCACTAAGAGGGTGAATCTGAAGGCAACTGACAAAAAGGAGATTGTTATGGTAGGGGAACAGAGAGATTGTCTGTCTAATGTGATATCAGCAATGGTAGTGGAGAAACTGGTTTCGAAAGGGCTGCGAAGCATATCTGACTTATGTTCTGGATGCAAGTACGAGTAATCTGGCTATGGATAATATCCATACTGTAAGGGACTTTTCAAATTTTTTCCCTGATGAACTACCGAGATTACCTCATAATCGAGTGTTTGAGTTTAGAATTGAGGTGTTTCCTGGAATTGCACCTGTGTCCATTGCTCCCTATCACATGGAACCTAAAGAACTCAAGGAAGTTAAAGTCCAACTTCAGGAGCTCTTGGATCGAGAGTTTGTAAGACCCGTTATGTCACCTTAGAGAGCACCAATTTTGTTTGTTGAGAAAAAAGACGGAACATTGAGGCTGTGTATTGATCATTGATAGTTGAACAAGTTGACCATTAAAAACAAGATCCTCTGCCAATGATCGATGACTTGTTTGACCAGTTTTGTGGAGTGACAATGTTCTCTAAGATTGATATGAGGTTTGGGTACTATCAAGTAAAGGTAAATGAGTCATTTATGCCTAAGACTGTATTCAAGACTCAATATGGGCACTATGAGTTCCTAGTAATGTCATTTGGTTTGACGAATGCTCCTATCGCATTCTTAGATCTGATGAATAAGATGTTTTAGCCATTCTAGGATCAATTTTTTGTTCTGTTCATTCTATGTTTACTCAAAGATTGAAACTGATCATTATTTGCATCTAAGAGTTGTCCTGTAGATTCTTAGAGGACAAAACTTGTATACGAGGTTGAGTAACTGTGAGTTTTGGTTGAAAGAAGTGTAACATCCCTAACCCTCATCCGTCACCGGAATGGGGTTATGAGGTATTACCTTACAAAACACAACTTGAAATTTACATGCATTTCATTTCATACTTAATATATTATTCCCATCAAATCACTCAAGCCATTCAATTTTAAAACCTTATAGCTAACATAATCTCTTTACAAATCATTTCATATCATATAACGAACATATATGTAGTCACATAATTCATAAGCAAAAATATCAATTATATCGTCTTTGTAACGCCTGAAATTTTGGGCCTAGAAGAAATGGGCTTCGTGTATCGGAGGAATTGGAGTTTATTTGTGCAAGTGAGTGACACAAATAAATGCCTACTTCAGTGGTTAAGTGTCCTGGGAAGTGCCTAAGAAGTCTTGGGTTCAAGCCTTGGCTCTTGCAAAATTTTGGTTTTTAAAGGATGAACCATGGCTCTGGCATGTAGGTTTTATAAATAATTGTGGATGATTTATGACATAGAAAGAGCCTGTGGTGGAGTGGCAAGGTGGCGTGTTGTGCAACTGTGAGGTCTGAGGTTCAAGTCTTGGGATGCGTAATGGAGTATATATTTTACTGCTTTAGTTGGGAAGGTGTTGGAACTGGACTAGAACTCTGTGGTTGAATTGGTCATAAGAATTTGAATTGAATTTGAATGGGGAGTTGGAGTAAATCAAGGAGAAAATTCGGTGGAGGAGATAAAGGAGGAGTTTTAGGAGGAGATTGTGGAGAAAATCAAGGGGTTTGGAATGAGGGGGAAAACTAGTGCCGCTTGTGATCACTAATTCAGCTTTGACGGAACAATTTCCCCTTTTTTGGGATTTTGAGCATTTTGGGAGTTCTCTGTTGCATTTCTTAGCTGATTCTTGCTAGGGGTCGTTGGGGCTTCCGGTATTTCTTATTTTATTTTTTGGAGTAGCCGAATTGTTACCATTCGGGTGTTTTGTTCGCGTTGGCTTGGCACCTCTTCTTCCCTCTCTCAAGAGTTTCCTCATGGACAAAATACCCTCTTTTGTCATCCTCAATCCCTTCACATTTTTGGTTGGCCGATTCTTTGCTTCCTCTCCTTCTCTCAACTTAGCCGAATACATATTTCTCTCCTCCCTTTCCATTTCCTTTTTTGTTTTCTTCTCCCAGTCAAATTTCTATTCTTTCTTTCGGCTTTTAGTTCTTAATCCTTGTGACCAATTTCTGGATTCTTCTCCACCTCTTTGTTCTATTTACGGTTTGGTAGTGGTTCTTTAACAATTGGTGAGTTACTTGATTACTACTTGTTTTCTCTATTCTTGCAATATGTTTAAGTCTATTTCTTCTTACACTTTTCTAAAGCCGACTGCCCTTCTCTCTTTGTGTTCTCTTATATCCGAACCTCTCTCTCCATTTCTATTCACGATTTGGCAAGTAATCTCTGTTAATCGAACTCACGTTGAGCAAAGGGGGTTCTAGCAATAAAGTGATGACAGAGGTGCCGACTGGATGTGGACGTGTAGCCTCTACCCCTAAGTTTAAGCGACGTAGGGTATCGGCGGTTCGGGATTTTCTGCCAGGTTGCGGAAGGGGGATTGAACCAAACTTTAGATTAAGTAGGCAAATCATAGTTGACCCTTCGAGTCAAGGCAAGTAGTAGTCGATCCTTTGGCCAGGGGTTTTGCTAAGATTCTTTTAACTGTGTTGATAAGTGATTAACCATTGTTACATTTGAATAGGTCCTGACGCTTGGGAATTCTTAGTATTCTACGTGATCAGGTGTGTAACCGGATGCCTTGTTTTGATAATCAACTGAAAAGTCAGAAATGTGCGTGATGTTTACTCTGCTATGACTGTAAATCGGCAAAATGTCAAAAAGTCAAAAATATGGCGTATGATGCCACACGAGCATGCGATCGTACATGTGGTGAACTGAGCCCACAAACATGGGCATTAGACTGTAGAGGCCACCACGAGCGCTCTCATGGTCTTAAGCTGTTTTGGGCCTAGTTGGGCCGAAATGGGCCGTGTGGGCCCAATGGGCTTGTGGGCCCACACGGATAAAATGTCGGTGGTGTGGTAAGTGTTGTTTGGACTATGACGTTTGCATAGCTGAGGCTATTTCTGGGCTAAATGGGTCACACGAGTGTGTGGGCCCACTTGGGCCGAGTATGGGCTTTAGGCCCATTTACACCATTATGTCTTTTTAGGTTAGTTAAGTCGCTCGAAGCGACGTTGGACCTTCTGTTGGGTCGTTAAGACCCCGATTTATAAAATTACCAAAATACCCTCTGTTTGTAAAATTACTGAAATACCCCTGGATTGTAAAATTACCGAAATACCCTCGATTTATAAAATTATCGAAATACCCCCAGTTTGAAAAATTACCGAAATACCCCTCGATTTGTAAAATTACCTAAATACCCTTGTAGTGTAAAATTACCAAAATACCCCTATAGGGTAAAATGACTATTTTGCCCTTGTGGGTAAATGACCGATGTAGACTATGTATTTGATTGATTTCATTATGATTGTATGGCTGTGTTTTAATTGACTTGACTGTGGTTGTAAAATTGATATGCGTTTAATATGCGTTTCAATAACTGTTACTGAGCGTGGCCATTCTGCATACACGTGTGATGATTGAGCATGACATACACGACATATTGCATGGGGTTGGGACAATGATATAGAGGAAGTACTATTCTGATAGGATCACATGGGTTGCATGAGACTACTGTGGATCCAGTATTGATCTGTTAAGTCGCACAGGTCGCACAAGATGACTGTGGACCGATGAACGGCTTAGTGTCGCTTAATCTGTTTATGGCTCTGTGCCAGCCTAAATATGGCTCTGTGCTATCTTGATTATGGCTTTGTGCTAATCGTATTTACCTGTGGCTATGTGCTTATCATATTTATTGATGACTCTGTGTCGATCACATTTACCCATGGCTGTGTACCGATTATATTACCGTCACTGATGGCTACGTACCGAACTTATTACAGTTACCGATGGCTTTGTGCCAATTATAATACTGCTACTGAAGGCTTAAAGCCGTATATGTACTAGCAGCTTTGCTGAGATTTCGGTTAGTGCTGCAATCGGGGCTAACATTACAAGTGTAGGGATGGCGTGGGTGAGTTATTCCCCATAGGTAGTGCAGGGTTGGACGGAGGCAAGTGTAGGGTTGGATGGGATATCTTGCATCCATGCATTCACACATTTCATTTTGCTACTTAGATGGGCTAGGCCCAATTGATCCTATTATGGGCTGTGACCCAAATGATAATGTATTGGGCTTTGGCCCACTTATGCTCTGAACTGGACTATACTGTTACTGTTAAAGGGCTTTGGCCCAGACTGTTTCTGTTTCTGTGTTTGTATATTGACTGTTACTCTAGTAAGGGGATTACACACTGAGTTTTCGTAAACTCACCCCGTTTATTAACGTGCAGGTAATCCCTAGCGTTAGGTGGATCGGTGCCATAGAGAGACTCAGAGACGACCACACAACTTCACCTGTTTTTCTATTTCGTTTATTTAGTTAAGCACTTTGGTTTTTTATTTGGGTTGTAATAAGGCCTCTTTATTTTCTTAAGTTTTTATTTGGGAAATTTATTTAGTATGTTTAATATCTGTTAGAAGTACGACACAATTTTCCAAAACAATAACTTTTTTTTAACATCACGTTTTCGCAACATTGTTGAAATGCTTTCATAACAAACATGTTTTTAAAAGTAAGGCGGGTTTAAAATGATTAACAAACAATTAAGTTGACTTTGGAATTAAACAAAGGGGCTTTTATCTTTCAAGCAAGATTTATTACTAAGACAAAGTTTTTCGAAAAAGCATTGTAATGTGACACGCCAGATTCAGCCATAACATCTAGGTCGAGTTTGCGGTGTTACAATTTTACCATATAAGCATGTGCGCATATCTAAGCTAATATAATTATTTCATTCCATTATTTCATACATGAATCATATAAATTAAACCAATCAAAACACATATCATTTTTACCATATCATAATCGGCACAATATGCATTTTCATTTTATGATTAAGTTGGTTTATGACCTAAATGGTTAATTAACCAAGTTTAAAGCATGTCTGAACATTACCGTTTCCCTATCATCAATTTGAATAACAAATAAACCATGAAATCAAAATCCAATTCAAACATTTACAACCATGACATAAGCACATATATAAATACTTCTCAATTTATCTGAAATTTGCCGAAATTATCATGACATCACTTTCAACTATACATCTATTTTTAATATAAACATATATCAATATACAAGGACATAATATATTTATTCATTCATTATCATAAATATGCGCATAAATAAATACATCAATAGAACAATTAACCAAATCAAATACAACCATTTTCCAAGTATATACTCCTATTAATTTTCACTATCATTAGCCGAATAATATTATTATATTATTCATCATATACAATTCGTTACACATCAACCGAAGTACTTATTTATGGACATTAATAGCCGTTGATAACTTTCACTTAAATCATATATCCAAAACTAATCAAAACAAATAAATTTAATTACTTGTATACATTTGGCTTTCATTTCTAAACATACAATAAAGCCCTATAGCACATTACTAATCACAACTAATATCCATGATAAAAACGGTTATGAATTCTTCACATATAATATCAATTTGCCAAAATAAGTTAACCATATCACCTTGTACATATCCAACACCTCACATACATATAATATGCATATCATTCAACTAACATATGAAATAACCTAACTCAACTATTAAACAAATTTACCTTATGATCAAAACACATACCTAGCTTTAATAAAACAAGCCAAACATAATACATATATATACTTTAGCCGAATCAACCAAACCACATCCAAAATCACCAACCATTTTCAATGCATACGACACATATAAACTTGACTAAAATTTCATATACTTACATAACATATTAGCCATTTTTGCATGGCTTAATATATACACAACTTCAAACTTAACCAAATATAATCTAGCCTATACATGCCATAGGTTCAAGTTCAAACTTATAAAGTACCGAAAATAGTCGATAGTGTGATAGACTTCGCTGATGATCCCCAAGCTCGTAACTAGTCTCCAAAATCTATAAAACAGAAGCAAACATAAACACACAATAAGCTATCACAGCTTAGTAATTCATAAGCAAATAAACAACTCAATGACATAATCAACTCAATTTAACTAAACCAATTTATGCTATCATAATCACAATTAATTTCAAGCTTATAGTTTCATATACAACATATACTTTCATATATAAACTTTATCTTGGCCGAATATACATATATCTATAATCAAAGTATCATTCAATTTCAAAGCCATAATATCATTATATAACCGAATATATATACACTCATATGCATATACTCATGAATCAAACTTTAATATCACATACTTATACATAACATGTGGCCAAATATACTTCACAAGTACACATATATTTACATTAGCAACATGTATAATTTGCATCACTTATCAAATAACCAACTTACCTTTTTTTCAAATAGGTAATCAACTATCACATACTTGATCACTTTAGCTCAATTTACACATTCGATCACAACTTATAATTGCCCGTTGAACCATATGGAATTGAATAGGATACTCGGATAATCACACATATCATACAATGCCAACGTCCCAGACGTGGTCTTACATGTAATCACATATCGATGCCACTGTCCCAGATAGGTCTTACACAAATCAAATATGATGCAGATGTCCTAGACATGGTCTTACACGTAATCACACATCAATGCCAACATCCTAAACATGGACTTACACTAGAACACATATCAGAAATCCTATGTCATGACATATGTATCCTAGCTATTCCTAAGGTTCATATGGGGCTTTTGAACGTCGTAACTTGTAACGCCCCAAATTCCCAAATCTTAAAAACCCTGTTAAAAATTATTTTTGTATGTTGTGACGTAGATGTATGTCTCCCTTAGTGGTTTAGTGCTTTGGGAGTGTCTGGGAAGTCATGGGTTCAAGCCTTGGCTTGAGAAAAATTCTTCGTTTCTTATTGAATAAACTCTTGTCTTCAGCCAGTAGTCTTTTAAATTAAAATGATTAAAGCATGACAATAAATCGCCCACTAGCCTAGTGGTAGTGGTGTCTGGAGTGTTCCTTGGGGTCTGAGGTTCGAGCATTGGCAGGGTGGAAAAATCATTCTATTTTTGCTACAACTATTAGGGAGGTATCCTAGGTTGACCGAAATTGAGGGTTGTGGTGGGAGTTCGAATGAGCGGTTGAGTAGAATAAGGTGGAGAGATTTTAGGAAAGGGATAAGAGGAGGAAATAGTGGAGTTTGAGGGGTAGTGGAGTTGTGCCGAATTTGAAGTCTTCTTGAGGAGAGAGTTAGTGTCGTTTGGGGACTCTAGGTGCACAAGGGAATTCGACTAAAGGGTAGTTGGTTCTTTTCTTCATTTCATGTGTTACCATTCTTTTTTCCTTTTTTTTGCTTCTTTGCACTCTCAGTTTGGCTGGCCGACTTTTGGTTAGTGTGATTTTTGGGTACTTTGTTTTACACTAGTTGTGCAACTTTATTTCTCCTTTCAGTCAATTGGTTATCCTATTTCCTTTGTTACTCTTCTTCTTGACTCTCTCTCTTAACAATTGCATTTTTGGTTAGGCCAATTCCTGTCCATTCTCCCCTCTCTTGAGCTTTGACCAATTTCTTCACCATTCCCTCTTGTCACTTTCGGTTCTGAATTCTATCTTTTTCCTTTCACAATCGGTTGTACCTTGGACCAAATACCTTATTTCCCTTTTATGTTCTTCTCTTTGTTCACTCAAGATCCTTTTTCTTTTCACTAGGCATTGGCTGAATTTTTGTTTGGTAAGTCCCTGTATTGCCTCTACTTTTTGGTTTTTCTTATCTTTTCTAGGCATGCCGATTCTTGACTTATTTCTCTTTGTTATGGTGTTTTTGGGTTTTAAGCAATTCTCGAGGAGTGTAGGAGCCCTCTAGTGCTACAGAAATGATTGGAACCTTTTCTCATGTTCTTGACCGGAGGTAATGTTATTCATTGTCATTGATCTAAACTGAGATTATTTTGCCTTGGGTTGGTATTGGCCAGATAGTCCCTCCCTTGTTTTGGGGTTGTGTTCCTTTAGACTAATATACGTTGATTCAACCCATGTGTATGGGCAAACATGAGTAATAGTTTCGGTTGCCATGCAAATAGTCAGTAGGGACTCTTTTGTTAACTTTTGCCAGCGATCTAAATGGGCTAAGGCTACGCTCGATCAAGCAAGGCGATATTAAGTAATCTTTGATCAAGTTTCGATTAGGGTTCTTCCAGCTCGTGTGTTAGGGTTATAACCGAAGTTCCTATTGTAATAGGTTGGAGTGCACATGGGTTAATTCGATCGTTTATCGCAACAGGTGTGTAATCATACTGCTTCAATCGTGAAATGACAAAAGCAGAAAAACTATTACCATTGATGCCACACGGACGTGCGCTCGCTCGTTTGCTCATCCGAATGTACAAGCATGAGCATGTGATTGTAGAAACCCTCACGAGCGATTTCGTGGGCTTAGGTCATTTTGGGCCGTAATGGGCCGAAATAGGCCGTGTGGGCCCCACAAACTCGTGGGCCCTACACGGCTAAACCACACGGATGTGTGGAGTTTTGTGGGCTAGGCTGTGTAGTCTACACAACCAAGGTCATTTTTCGGCTTAATGGGCCACACGGGCGTGTGGGCCCACATAGGTTGTTTTATGGGCTTTGGGCCTATTTCCACTGTTTGACTATTAAGGTTGCACGGGTCGCCCAAGACGACTATGGGCCTACTGATGGGTCGATAAGTACACTTAGATCCCATACTGATAAAATGACTGTTATACCCCTAGAGGTAAAATGACTGATATAGCCTTAGGCTATATTTGACTGTATTCGAGCATGACATTTTGCATACACGTATATATTATGACATGACATGTTGCATGGGGTGGGTTTGATATATATATTGGAGGAATTGTACTGTACTGGCAGCTCTACTGTAATTACTGAATAGTGTCGCAACCGTTGCTATATTTGGAGTGTAGGGTTGGGTAGGTCGATTTTATCCCTGCATGGAGTGTAGGGCTGGACGGAGTGGAGTGTAGAGGATATATGGGTAGGATTTTTGTTGCATGTCTGTTATTGTTACTGTAATGGGCTAAGGCCCACACTGATACTGGATTGCTACTGAAACGGGCTTAGGCCCAAACCGTTTTGCCTACGGATTGTTTGATTAGTGGAAAGGGATTACACACTGAGTTTTCATACACTCACCCCTCTATTTTTCTGTGCAGGTAATCTTTAGATGGGCCGGTGCTGCGAGGGACTCAATGGGGGCCACACGACTGATTTTGATTACTGTCTCGGTTTTATCCTTTAAGTTAATTAATTTGGGTTTTTGGTTATGTAATAAGGCCTCTTAAAGTTTTATTTTAAAACTTTGGGATTTCCAATTGTTTTGATTATATCTGCTAGCATTAGGACAAAATTTTTAAAAAGTATATATGCTTTCAAACACCACGAATATGCAACCATGTTTCTCTAACCTCCGCAAGAAAGAACATGTTCAAAAACTAATAACAATTTAATATGCTTAACATTTGCCTAAACAATTTGAGTTTTGATCAACAAACATGATACTTAGAATTTTGTAAAGATAACTACAAGGGTTTTACTATTTTACAAACTCTTATTTGAACAGAACGATGCTTTCTAAAACACACATCAATGTGACATCGCAGATTCGACCATAACGTCTAGCCCGGGTTCGGGTGTTACATAACTCGATCGAATCAAATTCGTACACATAGCTTTCAAGCTTATACATATTCGACTTCCACATATATACTATCACATTATTTATTTCAACATATATAGTTCGTATTTAATCAAATAAATATCATCTATTTTCTTATAAACTTACTTCGGACAACGAAATTCAGAACAAGACAATTATTCGAAAACTTTGGTTTTCCCCCGATTCAAATCCGATTTCTTTGGTTCTTGATCTAAACATATTCAAATTAAACTCATTGAAACATAATTTCATTCAATTTAGTCCAAAAACACATAAATGGGAAAATTACTATTTTGCCCCTAACATTTTACACTTTTTACAATTTAGTCCAAATTGCACAAAACACAAAACATGCGAAATTTGCACACACCATGCTTAGGCCGAATGTTACCCATGCTCATACAAGTCCATACATTTTATTTATTCACATTTTAGTCCCTCAATTTATTATTTTTGCAATTTATCCCTAATTACTCAAAATCATCAAAAATTCCAATACAAAATATATTAATCCAAAACATATCTTTCATAATTCATCATCTAACATCACAAAGCTCAATTGTTCATCAATGGCATAACTCAAAATATTCATCAAAATCAGAAATTCAAGGATGGGCTTTGTATATTACACTGCAACGATCTCAAAAAACGTAAAAATTGTCAAAAACCGAGCTAGTTACATACCTTAATCAAGCTATCAAATGGTCGAATACCCTAAAGCTTTATTCTTTCTCTTTTCTTTTAACATTCGGTCATGGTGTAAAAAAATATGAATGCATGTGCTTTATTTTATGTTTTATTATAACATATATATTATTTTACATTTTACATTTTACATTTTTAACCTTTATTAACTAATAACTAAAGCTTATATATTAAGGGCGCAACCGTCCATCACTAATTCATATGGTAATATTGCAACTTAAATACCTCATGCAATAAAGACAACAACAATTCGGCCCTTATAAATTAAACTCTCAAATTTTCATTTTACGCGATTAAGCCCTTTTATTAAATCGGGCACTCAAACGACAAAATTTTCAAAAGAAATTTTCACAGACATAAATTCACACATAATAAACACAGAAAATAATTTTAAAAAACTTTTCTGACTCGGATTCATGGTCTTGAAACCTCCATTCTGAATAGGGTCTAAATCGGGTTGTTACAACTCTCCCCCTTAGGGATTTTCGTCCCCGAAAATCTTACTGGTGAATAGGTTCGGATAACGTTCTTTCATTTCATCCTCTGGCTCCCACGTTGCCTCTTCAATTCCGTGTCTATGCCACAGTACTTTCACTAACAGAATTTTATTATTTCAAAATTCTTTAACTTCGTGAGCCAGAATACGAATCGGTCCTTCCTCATATGTCATATCAGACTTAATATCAATATCTGACAGATTAATCACATGTGATGGATAAGATCGATATCTACAAAGCATCGACACATGGAATACAATATGAATCTTTTCAAACTCAGGTGGAAACAACAGTCTATATGCAACCAGCTTGATACGCTCAATAATCTCATACGGTCCAATTAATCTCAGACTCAATTTGCCTTTACGACCGAATCTGATAATTTTCTTCCACGAATAGAATTTCAAAAAGACTTTTTCCACTATCTGAAACTCTATATCTTTTCGTTTCAAGTCTGCATACGATTTCTGACGATTTGACGCTGTTTTCAGACTTTCGCAGATCACTTTTACTTTTTGTTCAGTCTCTCTGATCAAATCGACCCCGTGTAACTTATTTTCACTGAGCTCAGTCCACTACAATGGTATACGACATTCATGACCATACAAGCCTCGTAGGGTGCCATTTTGATACTCGATTGAAAGCTATTATTGTATGCAAATTCAATCAGGGGCAAGTATCATTCCGACGTACCTTCAAACTCGAGAATGCAACATCTCAACATATCATCAAGTATTTGATCAAGTATTTGAATGATTCATTTGGACTGACCATCTGTCTATGGATGGAAAGCAGTGCTAAAATGTAATTTCGTACCTAGTGCATCTTGCAGTTTCTTCCAAACCGCTATGTAAACCTCAGATCTCTATTCGAAACAATAGAAATAGGTGCTCCATGTAATCTTACAATATGAGAAACATACAATTCAACTAGCTTATCAAGTGAGTAATCTGTGCGAACCAGAACAAAATGAGTTGATTTAGTCAATCTATCCACAATAACCCAGATCACATCTTTCTTGCTCGATGCCAACTGCAAAAACCGGATACAAAATCCATCGTGACTCTGTCTCATTTCCACTTAGGTATCATGATTGGTTGAAGCAATCCAGAAGGTACCTGATGCTCGGCTTTTACTTGCTGATAGACTAAACATTTCTAAATAAAGTCAGAAATGTCTCGTTTTATACCATGCCACCAGTGAAGCTATTTCAGATCATTATACGTTTTCGTACTACCCAGTGAATAGATAATCGACTATTATGAGGTTCATTCAAAATCATTTGAATCAACTCTGGATTTCTCAAAACACATATTCGGTTTCTGAACCTCAGACAACCCTCAGCATCAACTACAAACTCTAAATCAACATTCGAATCACATTGACCCCGCGTAGCTAACAAATCATTATCAACTTTCTAAGCATCACAAATCTGTTGAATATATAATGGTCTTGCTTTTAACTCAGCTATAATCGAACCATCATCAGACATAGTCATATGTGCATTCATTGCACACAAAGCAAATAGTGATTTTCAACTTAGAGCATCAGCAACAACATTAGCCTTTCTCAGATGGTAGTCAATCACAAGCTCGTAATCTTTTAGCATCTCTAACCATCGTCGCTGTCTCAAATTTAGATCTTTCTGAGTCATTAAATATTTTAGACATTTGTGATCAGAATAAACGAGACATTTCTCACTAAACAGGTAGTGGCACCATATTTTCAACGCAAACACAATAGCTACTAATTCCAAGTCGTGTGTCGGATAGTCCTTTTCATGCGACTTTAATTGTCTCGAGGCATAAGCTATGACCTTGCCTTCCTGTATTAACACACAACCCAAACCATTCAAAGATGCATCACTATAAATAACAAATTATTTACCCGATTCTGGCAGAACTAACACTAGAGCTTCGGTCAAAAGGGCCTTCAACTGATCAAAACTTTTTTGGCACTTTTCTGACCACTTGAAGTTAACAACTTTCTGTAATAGCTTCGTCATCAGGGTTGCAATCGTAGAGAAACTTTTCACGAACCGTTTATAGTAACCAGCAAGTCCCATAAAACTTCAGACTTTAGAAAAATTTCTTGAAGGTTTCCAATCGAGTATAGTTGAAATCTTACTCGGATCAACCCGAATACCCGATACTGATACAACATGTCCCAGAAAACTGACTTCGCGTAACCAAGACTTGCATTTACTGAACTTTACATACAACTATTTATCTCGCAAAGTCTGTAACACAAGTCTCAGATCTTCGGCATGCTCGGTTTCATCACGGGAATAGATCAAAATGTCATCTATGAACACAACCACAAACCGATCTAAATACTGGCTGACGATCCGGTTCATCAAATTCATAAAAATAGCAGGTGCATTAGTAAGTCCGAAAGGCATAACCAGAAACTCACAGTATCCATACCTCATTCAGAAAGCAGTTTTCAGCACATCGGAGTCTTCAACTCGCAATTGATAGTAGCCTGATCTCAAATCTATTTTCGAAAACACTGTAGCCCCTTTTAACTAATCAAATAGGTTGTCAATCCATGGCAATGAATATTTATTCTTTATGGTCACCTTATTGAGCTATCGGTAATCAATGAACATTCTCATAGTTCTGTCTTTCTTTTTCACAAACAAAATCAGTGCACCCCAGGGAGAGAAACTCAGTTGCGCGAACCCTTTATCTGTCAACTCTTACAACCGAGCTTTCAATTCTTTTAATTTAGTTGGTGCCATTCTGTACAGAGCTATTGAAATCGAAGTCGTCCCCAGCACTAACTCAAAACTAAACTCTACTTCTCGGATAGGTGGCAAACCCTCTATCTGTCAACTCTTGCAACTGAGCTTTCAATTCTTTTAATTTAGTTGGTGCCATTCTGTACGGAGCTATTGAAATCGGAGTCGTCCCTGGCACTAACTCAATACTAAACTCTACTTCTCGGATAGGTGGCAAGCCCGATAATTCTTCATGAAACACATCCGGATACTCGTACACAACTGGTATTGATTCAATCTTTCTTTCAGTCACTTTACTATTAAGTACAGACGCAAAGTAAGCTTCCCAACCCTTTCTCACATACTTCTAAGCTAACATCGAAGATATCACTACCGGTAAGCCATTCAGATCATTAGATTCAATTTGAATAATCTCATTATTCTGGCACCATAAATTAATAGTCTTTCTTTTGTAGTTTATGACAGCATCATGCAAAGTCAACCAATCCATACTCATAATAATATCGAACTCGCCAAATGCCAACAACATCAAATCAACCAAAAAATACGAATCTCGAATCATCAAATGACAATTATTACACAATTAGTCAACCAGAACACACCGGCCCAAGGGGTTCGATACTCTAATCACAAACTCAGTAGACTCAACAGGTAAAGTCTTACTGAATACTAAGGTCTCACACACATAAGAATGAGTCGAACCAGGATCAATCAATGCAATTACACTAGTATCATAGAGAGTGAATGTACCACTAATAACAACGGGGGATGAAGCCTCCTCGCAAGTGCGAATGGCATAAACTCTGGCAAGTACTTGAGCCTCAGATCGAACTGCTGTGTCTTTGGTTCCTCTCTGACTGCTACTCACATTACCCATATTTCTGGATGGTCTACCTCGAGCTGACATGTTACTTGGTCTCGCATTTTGTACTGTGTTTTGTTCAACTAACTCAGGGCATTCATAAATAAAATGATCCATCGATCCGCATTTAAAACAGGCTTGATCATGCAATCTACGGCTACCGGAATGTCGTTTACCACAATGTTTGCACTCCGGTTGATTTGATCTAACATTACCAACACTAGCTACTGAGGTAGCTTTCGAATTCGCAGGTGGTCTATCCCGATCACGTCTAGTATAACCCGCAGTAGCTTTTGAATGGCTAAAATCATCTCGGAATCTCTTTGATGCTGACTGAAATGACTTACTCGATGATCTCTTATGGGAATCTCTAACTTCAAAGTCAGCTTTTCTTTTCTCTTTCTCGAGCTCTTCGGCTTTGCATGCTCGCTCAACAAGTACTACGAGCTCTTTTATTTTAAGAATGCGAACTAGTAGTTTAATGTCTTCATTTAACCTGTCTTCGAATCTTTTACACATTATAGCTTCAATCAATACGCATTAACGCGCATATCTGCTGAGTCTCACAAATTTCTGTTCATATTCTGTCACGATTATATGACCCTGTTTCAACTCCAGAAATTATTTGCGTTTCTGGTTGATAAATCTCTGGCTGATGTATTTCTTACGGAACACAGTCTGAAATAACTCCCAGGTCACTCGTTCTTTCGAAACCACCGATACTTATGTATTCCACCAGTAATATACGATGTCTCGTAGTAAGGATATGTCACATTTTAAACACTCATCAAGGTTACAGGATAATTCATCAAACACGCGGATAGTATTATCAAGCCAGAATTCAGCTTACTCAGCTTCATCATCATCAGTGGCTCTGAATTCCTCAACCCTATGTTTTCTAATTTTATCAACAGGGGGCTTATGTAATCTCAACGGATCAATCACTTGAGGTATAATAGGTATCAGAAGAGGATTAGTTAGGGGTGGAGGTTGTTGTGCACTCGAATTCGTCCGGATATACTGAGTAAAAAAATCATTCATCATTTGATAAAAGGCTTGTTTAGCCTCTTCCTCTTGGTTACTCGAAGTCAGTCGAGAATCAACTGGCGCTATCCCATGAGCAGGAGCAGGCACTATACTCTTGATATCACCAGCTACGGCTCGATCGGGATCCTTTTGCTATACGAAAACACTTTTTCAAATGTCAGGAGTCATCACACTATCACAGTATAAAATATGGCATGTATAGCTAGACTCACATGTGCCAAGTTAGTCCTAGAATCGACTAAATCGTAGCTCTGATACCAATCAAATGTAACACCCTTAACCCGTATCCATCGCCAGAATGGGGTTATGAGGTATTACCTGACAAAACACAACTTGAAATTTACATGCATTTCATTTCATACTTAATATATTATTCCCATCAAATCACTCAAGCCATTCAAATTTAAAACCTTATAGCTAACATAATCTCTTTACAAATCATTTCATATCATATAACGAACATATATGTAGTCACATAATTCATCAGCAAAAATATAAATTATATCATTTTACAATATAAGCATGTGTGCATATCTAAGCTAATATAATTATTTCGTTCCATTATTTCATACATGAATCATATAAATTAAACAAATCAAAACACATATCATTTTAACCATATCATAATCGGCACAATATGCATTTTCATTCTATGATTAAGTTGGTTTATGACCTAAATGGTTAATTAACCAAGTTTAAAGCATGTCTGAACATTACTATTTCCCTATCATCAATTTAACTAACAAATAAACCATGAAATCAAAATCCAATTCAAACATTTACAACCATGACATAAGCACATATAAAAATACTTCTCAATTTATCTAAAATTTGCCAAAATTATCATGACATCACTTTCAACTATACATCTATTTTCAATATAAACATATATCAATACACAAGGACATAATATATTTATTCATTCACTATCCTAAATATGTGCATAAATAAATACATCAATAGAACCATTAACCAAATCAAATACAACCATTTTCCAAGTATATGCTTCTATTCATTTTCACTATGATTAGCTGAATAATATTATTATATTATTCATCATATAAAATTTATTACACATCAACCAAAGTACTTATTTATGGACATTAATAACCGTTGATAACTTTCACTTAAATCATATATCCAAAACTAACCAAACAAATAAATTTAACTACTTGTATACATTCGGCTTTCATTTCTAAACATACACGCATTACTAATCACAACTAATATCCATGATTAAAACGATTATGAATTCTTCACTTATAATATCAATTTGTCGAAATAATTTAACCATATCACCTTGTACATATCCAGCACCTCACATACATAGAATATGCGTATCATTCAACTAACATATGAAATAACCTAACTCAAGTATCATACAGATTTACCTTATGATCGAAACACATATCGAGCCTTAATAAAACAAGCCAAACATAATACATATATACATATATATACTTTAGCCAAATCAACCAAACCACATCCAAAATCACCAACCATTTTCAATGCATACGACACATATAAACTTTACTAAAGTTTCATAAACTTACATAACATATTAGCCATTTTCGCATGGCTTAATATATACACAACTTCAAACTTAACCAAATATAATATAACCTATACATGCCACAGGTTCAAGTTCAAACTTATAAAGTACCGAAAATAGTCGATAGTGTGATAGACCTCGCTGACGATCCCTAAGCTCCTAACTAGTATCCAAAATCTATAAAATAGAAGCAAACATACGCACACAGTAAGCTATCACAGCTTAGTAAGTCATAAGCAAATAAACAACTCAATGACATAATCAACTCAATTTAACTAAACCAATTTATGCTATCATAATCACATTTAATTTCAAGCTTATAGTTTCATATACAGCATATACTTTCATATATAAACTTTATCTTGGTCGAATATACATATATCTATTATCAAAGTATCATTCAATTTCAAAGCCATAACATCATTATATAACTGAATATATATACACTCATATGCATATACTCATGAATCAAACTTTAATATCACATACTTATACATAACATGTGGCTGAATATACTTCACAAATACACATATATTTACACTAGCATCATGTATAATTTGCATCACTTATCAAATAACCAACTTACCTTATTTTCAAATAGGTAATAAACTATCACATACCTAATCACTTTAGCTCGATTTACACATTCGATCACAACTTATCATTGCCCATTAAACCATTTGGAATTGAATAGGATACTCAGATAATCACACATATCGTACAATGCCAACGTCCCAGACTTGGTCTTACATGTAATCACATATCAATGCCACTATCCTAGACAAGGTCTTACACGAATCAAATACGATGCCGATGTCCCAGACATAGTCTTACACGTGATCACACATCGATGCCAACGTCTCAGACGTGGTCTTACATGAGAACATATATCAAAAATCCTATGTCATGACATATGTATCCTAGCTATTCCTAAGATTCATACGGGACTTTTGGACGTCGTAACTCGATCGAATCGAACTCGTACACATAGCTTTCAAGCTTATACATATTTGGCTTCCACATATATACTATCACATTATTTATTTTAGCATATATAGTTCGTATTTAATCAAATAAATATCATCTATTTGCTTATAAACTTACCTTAGACAACGAAATTCGGAATGAGACAATTATTCGACAACTTTGGTTTTCCCCCGATCCAAATCTGATTTCTTTGGTTCTTGATCTAAACATATTCAAATTAAACTCATTCAAACATAATTTCATTCAATTTACTCCAAAAACACATAAATGGGTAAATTATCATTTTGCCCCTAACATTTTACACTTTTTACAATTTAGTTCAAATTGCACAAAACACAAAACATGCAAAATTTGCGCACACCATGCTTAGGCTGAATGTTACCCATGCTCATACAAGTCCATATATTTCATTTATTTCACATTTTAGTCCCTCAATTTATTATTTTTGCAATTTGGCCCTAATTACTCAAAATCATCAAATATTCCAATACAAAACATATTAATCCAAAACATATCTTTCTTAATTCATCATAAAAAATCACAAAGCTCAATAATCAGAAATTCTAGCATGGGCTTTGTACATTACACTCCAACGATCTCAAAAACGTAAAAATTATCAAAAAAATCGAGCTAGTTACATACCTTAATCAAGCTATCAAATGGCCAAATACCCTAAAGCTTTATTCTTTCTCTTTTCTTTTAACATTCGGTCATGGTGCAAAAAAAGATGAATGCATGTGTTTATTTTATGTTTTATTATAACATATATATTATTTAACATTTTTCATTTTTAACCTTTATTAATTAATAACTAAAACTTATATATTAAGGCCACAACCGTCCATCACTAATTCATATGGTAATAATGCAACTTAAATACCTCATGCAATAAAGAAAACAACAAGTCGGCCCTTACAGATTAAACCATCAAATTTTTATTTTACGCTATTAAGCCTTTTTATTAAATTGGGAAATCAAATGAAAAAATTTTCAAATGAAATTTTCACATGCATAAATTCACACATTATAAAACCAGGAAATAATTTTTAAAAATTTTTTGACTCAGATTCGTGGTCCCGAAACCACTGTTCCAAATAGGGTCTAAATCGGGCTGTTACAGGAAGTATTGTTTCTAGGTCATATAGTGTCGGTGGAGGGTATCTGTGTGGATCCAAAAAATATTGAGGCTATTTTGGAATGGAGGCAAGTAAAGAATGTTTCTGAGATTTAGAGTTTTTTAGGGTTATTCGGGTATTATCAGAGGTTTTTTGAGGGTTTTCCTCTTATTGTTGCTCATTTGACAATTTTTTTGCGAAAGAATGCTCCTTTTAAGTTGGCTGGTGATCAAAAAGTTAGCTTTAAGATGCTAAAATCTATGTTGACTCAAGCTCCAATATTGCTTCAGCCAAGTTGAGGAAGGATTATGTGGTGTACAGTGATGCATCTCACACTAGCCTTAGATGTGTGTTAATGCAAGGTGGAAAGGTAGTTGCTTATTGATCTTTAATAACTTGATACGACAAATTAGACTTTCTTGGTATACTTAAAGAGCTTATTCTTGAGCAAAGTAACGTCTTTTGAATAGCTTTTCGTAATTTTTAGATTTTAAGTTAATAAGTGAAAATGTCTCATTTTTACTCATTTTTTTACCCAATTTGGCCAATAATGCCATTAGGGGGCCTAACGTGTGATTGGGTCTTGTAAGGACGTGTTGGAGGTTGAAAACGAGCAAGAACGACACCAAAGGAAAGGGTATTATGATTTCCACACCTTAGAATCGCGAAACGTCCAACAGTATGGAAGATTGGAGACAATCCTTCAATTGTATCACGATATCCATTTTGGGTATCGCAATATCCACCCTTCAAAGAAGACCCCAAGGCTCAAAACTGGCCAACATGTCGTGATATCCTCTTCTAGATATCATGACACAAACATCATGAGGGGGACAAATTTGGACAAACAAGGTAATATCTATCCACCTGATCCACCAATCAACCAAGGCCTATATAAAGGAAATTTTGCAATGAAAATTCATCAAAATTCAGCCCAAAATAGACAAAATTGGCTAAGGAGAAGAGAGACACACATTATGTAACAACTCGTTTTCAGTGAAATCAGAACAGTGGTTTCAGGACCACAAAAAGTTGAAATAATTATTTTATTATTATTTTAGTGTCTAAAGCATGTTAATAGAGTCGTGTGAAAATTTCATTAAGAAATTTAATCATTTGCATGCTCAATTTGATAAAAAAGGACTAAATCATGTAAAGTACAAAACTGGAGTTCTATAAGTTAAAGGGATTTAATAGCTATGAAATTAAATGATTGGAGAGTTTTTGTTGTAATTAAACCATTGACATGTTAAGTGGACAAATATGGACATTAATTAAGTGATTTTAAAGGTAAATAATTAAGGTTAAAATGGTAAATTAAGAAATATATGTTAGTAAAATAAAGAAAAGACAAAATCTATAATCTTTTCTATCTTATTCCACTGAAAAACCAAAGAAAGAAACCTCCATGGATGCATGCTAGGTTTATCCAAGCTTGCAAGCTCAATTGGTGAGTGAATTTTGCTCCATTTTTAATGATTTTTATGTTTTTTAAGTCATTGTAGTTTAACCTAGCTAGCCTAGGGACTAATTTGTGAAACGGTTAAAGTATTAGGGTTTTACCATTGATGAATGTGTATGTTTTTTTATGTTTGATGCTAGAACATGAATGGTTGTTGTTAGATAAAGTATATTTGTTAAGTGATTTTGAATGAAATTGCAAATTAGGGATTAAATTGAGAAATGTGATAAATTGTGTGGTAAAAGTATGAATATGTGAAATATATGGGCTGCTATAAGTATTTTTAATATTCGAATAGGCTTGGGTAGGGATAAAATTGAATGAATTTCATTTTATGAGCCTAAGGTCTAAATTGTAAAGAAGTCAAACGTTTAGGGGCAAAATAGTAATTTTGCCATAACATGAAATTGGATTAAATTGAAAAGAATAAGTATTAAAGTGGTTAAATTTGATTATACAAAGATCAAGAAAAGCTATGTTCAGAATTAGATCAGGGGAAAAAACAAAGTAGTGGATTGATCGCTTGATTTTCTCCGTATTAATTTGAGGTAAGCTCGTATATTAATAAGCATTAAAGCAGTTGTGTTTTAAATACTTTATTAATGCATTCTTGATGAATATGACTTCATGAAAATATTCGACGAAGATTTATTAATGTATGAAATCCCGGTTGAACCTTAGGAAGGATACAAATGACATGTCATTAGGGGTTACCTTGTTTTGGGTGCTGGCCCGTACGTTCTACCGGTGGCTAAGTTTTCCGGCATGTGTTACAGTTACTCGTCAGCTTGTGTGAGCAGCATCGTGTAGTTACGTCTTGACCGTCAACTTGTATGAGCAGGCCGAGTGATAGCTCGAGAGGGAGCATTTATATGAGATATGAGATAGTGATGGTTTCGACCAAGTATTGGCACTTAGTGTGTGAATTTTCGAGTATCTGATAGTATTCCAAATGATTCAACGGGTATATTGATGGTATGAAAGAATAAGAGATTGATACGTATTATTCGAGGTATGTATGTGAATCATATAAGTATTGAATCTATGAAATTTAAAAATTTTATGCTCAGCCTTATGGTTGAATATTTGTTAGGTTTGTGGATTAAATTGAGTTGCATTATGCCATGTTTAATTACTTAAATTATGATTAAAAGGTAAGTTGTACTTATTATCCATACGAGCTTACTAAGCTTAATAGCTTACACTAGTTACTTTTTCATGTTTTATAGTGATTTTGAAGCTTGCTGAGATGGGAAGTTGTCGAAGATCTCATCACACTATCTAACTGTTGTTTTGGTACTTTTGGATTTAATGTATTTTGGTTATATGACATGTATAGATCATTTGGTTAATGAAAGCCTACATGTTTTGGTTATGTAATTAGTCATTTAATATGGCTTGATTTGGTATATAATGGTATGTAAACATGTGTGATTAGTCTCATCTTGTATGTATTTGGATTGTCATGGAAAGGCCTTGATTTTGATTTGGAATTTTGAGCATCATGTGAATGAAATTGAGAAATGGCATATTGAATGTGTGTTAGGCACAAAAGTGCATATATATGCATTTGACCATTTAGGTAACTTTTGGTAGTGTTAATGGTATGATTTTGAGTGGTCAATTATGATGTTTATGTGCATTGTTGGTTGTTGGTAAAGGTATTGCATGATTTGAACTTGAATTTCGATTTGTTTGAATGTTCATTGATGATATAGTCATAGGCTATTTTATGTGTTAAGGTTGTTGCAAATTTGGGTGAGAAATGTGGCTTGGAATATAGCCTATTTTTGTCCACATGGGTAGAGACACGAACGTGTGTCTCAGCCGTGTGTGACACATGGCCAGGTGACATGGTCGTGTGTCCGCTGGCACTTCTTTAGAAATCAAGTTAGTAGCTTCACACGGTCTAGCACACGTACGTGTGGCTTAGCCATGTGGCACAAGTCAGTATACCCTCTAGTTTTCACACGGCCTAGCACACAGCCCGGTACACAGGTGTGTGAGGCCATTTTGAAGGGTACACAGGCTAATCACACAGGTGTGTGGTTGGCTGTGTGACCCAAGTCAGAGAGTTACACGGAGTCAGACACGGGCTAGGACACGGCCATGTGATCTTATTTCGAATGTCCACTTGGCCTGTGACACAGTCGTGTCTCTTGGCCGTGTGTCTCCACACGAGCGTGTGTCCCCTACACTTCGAAAATTTTCTATGTTTTTCTAAAAATTTATTAAGTATTTAATTTAGTCCTGAACCACTTCTAATGTTTGTTTTAAGCCCCGAGGGCTCATGTTAGGGACTATGTGACTGTATTTGAATGACATTTGTATGAATTTGAGAAATGAATGTGAAATTTATGATTATTGAATAAATAAGTCCACTAATGCTCCCTAACCATATTCCGATGACGGATACCTTTATACAGGTTAGGGGTGTTACATTTATTGGTATCAGAGTTACGTTTTAGTTGATTCTTGTACTAACATAGCGTGTGTGTGTCTAGCTATACATGCCATTTTTAACCTGTGATAGTATGATATCTCCTGACAGTTTTAAATTATGTTTTCATATAGTAATGGATCCTCAATCGAACAGTTTTTGATGATGTAGAAACTAATGCGCCAGCCTCTGTTCACGGAGTAGCACTTTCTGAATCGAGACTTGTATTTGAGGGTCGTGGAGGAGAGGCCAAGGAAGCCTTCTTCCAAATGATGAATGAGTGGTTCTCTAAGTTTACCCGAATGAATCTGACATCTCAGCAACCTCCAGCCCCACCTATTCCTCAATCGGTTTCTATAACTCCTTAAGGTTTGGATCCTTTACATATGAGTAAGCCACCTGTTGATAAAATTCGGAAGTATGGGGCTGAAGAGTTTAAAGCTACAGTTGATGATGATCCTAAGAGAGTCGAGTTTTGGTTGAGAATACAATTCAAGTTTTTGATGAACTGTATTGTTCTCCAGTGAATGTGTTAAATGTGTTGTATCACTTCTGAGAGATATTGCATACCAGCGGTGGAGCACTTAAATATCTGTGGTACCGAGAGAACAGGTCACGTGGGAATTTTTTCACACTGAGTCCAGAAAGAAATATATAAGTCAGCGGTTTCTTGATCAAAAGCACAAAGAATTTCTAGAATTGAAATAGGGTCATATGATCATAACCGAGTACGAAAGAGAATTCATGAGACTGAGTAAGTATGCTTGAGAATGCGTTTCCACTGAAGAAATTATGTGTAAGCGGTTTGAAGATGGGATGAATGAATATATCAAGCTTTTAGTCAGAATTCTGGAATTGAAAGAATTTATTGTTTTGGTCGACAGAGCTTGCAAAGCCGAGGAGCTTAGCAAAGAAAATAGAAGAGCCTATTCTGAGGCTAGAGACTCGAGAAAGAGGTCAATGAGTAAACCCTATCACTCTTCTTCAAAGAAATCAAGGGATTCTTATAACCGTCTGATTGCTTCATTGGGGTATTCAAACAGAGATCGTGGAAAGCAACAAACGATTCCAAAAGCTCAAGTCACTTCAGTATCGAGTGTTGGTAGTGTCAAAACCAACAAACCTGAGTGTCAACAGTGTGGAAGACGACATTTTGGAGATTTTTGGATAAATAATAAAGCCTGTTTTAGATTTGGCTCGCAAGATCATTTTATTTCTGATTGTCCTAAGTTACCTGAGAAAGAAAAATTTTTGAATACAAGGTCGAGTAATACAGCTGCCAGAGGGAGACCACCTCGAAATACTGAAAATGTGACTAGTAGCAAAGGTGCAGCAAAGAATTCTGTTATGAGATCAAAGGCTTGAGTGCCAGCCAGAGCCTACGCTATTCTCGCTCGTGAAGATGCAACGGCACCAAATGTTATCACCGGTACATTTTCTCTTTATGACATTGATGTAATTACTTTGATTGATCCTGGATTGACTCATTCATATGTCTATATGAATTTAGTGTCTAGTAAGAGTTTACCTGTTGAGTCCACTGAATTTGTGATTAAAATATCGAACCTCTTAGGCCAGTATGTCCTAGTTGATAAAGTTTGCAAGAATTGTCCTTTGATGACACATGATTACTATTTTCTGGCTGATTTGATGCTTTTACCATTTGATGAATTCGATGTGATTTTGGGTATGGATTGGTTGACTCTGCATGATGTTATTGTAAACTGTAGACAAAAGATTATTGAGTTGAAATGTCAGAATAGTGAAATTATTTGTATTGAATCCGATGATTCGAGTGGGTTGCCTGTTGTGATATTGATAATGCTAGTACAGAAATATGTGAGGAAAGGCTGCAATGCTTATCTTGCTTATGTACTTGATACAAAAGTGTCTGAATTGAAGATTGAATTAGTGCCAGTGGTTTGTGAATATCCAGGTGTGTTTCTAGAGGAATTACCTGGGTTACCACCAATCATAGAGGTCGAATTTGCTATTGAGTTAGTTCAGGGAACATCACCAGTATTGATAGCTCTGTACAGAATGGCTCCAACAGAATTGAAAGAATTGAAAGCTCAGTTGTAAGAGTTAACAGATAGAGGTTTTGCACGATCGAGTTTCTCGCCTTGGGGCAACAATTCTATTCATCAAGAAGAAAGATGGATCTATGAGACTGTGTATCGACTATTGTCAGCTTAACAAGGTTACGATTAAGAATAAGTATCATTTACCGAGAATTGATGATTTGTTCGATCAGTTGAAAGGAGCAACAGTATTTCAAAGATTGATCTGAGATCTGGTTACTATCAGTTACGGGTTAAAGATTCAGATGTACCGAAAACTGTGTTCAAAACCCGGTACGAACATTATGATTTTCTTGTTATGCTGTTCGGCGCTCCTGTAGTTTTTATGGATTTGATGAATAGAATTTTTAGACCGTATTTAGACAGATTCATAGTTGTATTCACTGGTAACATTCTGATATATTCTCGAGACGAATCTGAGCATTACAAGTATTTGAGGATTGTGTTTCAAACATTGAGAGATAAGCAATTGTTTGCAAAATTTAGTAAATGCAAGTTTTGGCTTCGAAAAGTTGGATTTTTAGGACACATTGTTTCAGCAGAAGACATCCGAGTTGGTTCGAGTAAGATTTCAACAGTTGTTGACAGTAAACAACCAAGAAACGTATCCGATGTCAAAAGTTTTCTGGGATTAGCTGGCTATTATCGGCATTTTGTAAAATGATTCTCGATGATAGCTACATCGATAACTTGTTTATAGCAAAAAGATGTGAAGTTTGAGTGGTCAAAGAAATGTCAACAGATTTTTGAACAGTTGAAAGCACTGTTAACCAAAACACTAGTTTTGGTTCAACCTGAGCCGAGTAAAGAGTTTGTAATTTTTAGTTATGCATCGTTGAATGGTTTGGGATGTGTTTTAATGCAAGAAGATAAAGTGATAGTGTTTCCTTCTAGATAGTTAAAACCGCATGGAAAGAATTATCCAACGCACAACTTGGAGTTAGCTGCTATTGTTTTTGCACTGAAAATTTGGAAACATTATTTGTTCGAAGAGAAGTGTCGCATATTTACCGACCACAAGAGCTTGAAGTATTTGATGTCTTAGAAATATTTGATTTTGCGACAACGAAGATGGCTCGAATTATTGAAAGTCGATGAGTTAGGGATTGATTATCATTTAGGGAAAACGAATGTAGTCGCAGATCCTCTGAGTAGAAAATCTTTGTTCGCTTTGAAAGCGATGAACACATGATTGACATTATATGACGATTCTTTGATTTTAGTTGAGTTAAAAGCTAAACCAGTATTTCTCCAGCAAAATTGTGAATCTCAAAAATGTGACAATGAATTTGAAGCTAAAAGAGTATAGTGCGAGTTGACTACTGATTCAGAGTATCGGATCAGATTCGATGATTGTTTACTGTTCCATGGTAGAATTTGTGTGTCGAGGAATCCTAAGCTTATAAAAAATTTTACATGAAGCACACAATGGTTGCTTATCTATTCATCTGGGGAGTACTTGTAACACCCCGTACCCGAGACCATTGCCGGAGTCGAACACGAGGTGTTAACAGACTTAATTCATTGCTTAAACAACTCAAACAATTTAATTTTAGAAATTCCAGACAAGCTGGCTAACTGCGTCACAGTCGCTTAAAAATTCATATCTCGAGTTCTGAAACTCAAAATCCAATTCTATAAATTTTCCCTGAAACTAGACTCATATATCTATTTACTAATTGTTTTCTAGAATTTTTAGCTTGGCCAATTAGTACAGTTTATTAGTTAAAGTCTCCCCTGCTTCAGGGTTCGACTGCTCTGACCTCTGTGTATTACGAATCAGATATCTCTCTATACAGAATTTCAATGACTATGAAGTTTGTTTCTATTAAAAATAATCTCAATAAGAAATCTGTACATATAAATTATGACTTCTAATTATTTTTATAAAATTTATGGTGAATTTTTAAAATCAAAATAGGGGATTCAGAGATCGCTCTGACCCTATTCCACCAAAACTTAAATATCTCATAAACTATAACTCATTTACCTGTTTAGTTTCTTCCATATGAAAAAAGAATCATCAAGCTTCGATTCCATAACTTATTAATTATTTAATTCCATTTCTACTATTTTTAATAATTTTTCAAATTCACGTCACTGCTGCTGTTTGAATCTATTTTATGATAAATTTTAGCTATTTCATGGTTTCCATGGATTAGCTAGCAATTTGACATACATAACACCAAATATGATCATAATTAGCCATTCCAATGGCTAATCATTACCAAGCATTTTTATACCACTCAATAACCATATCATAAGACCATATATACAAAATGATTATAATGTTATACATGTCATACTCAAAATATACAAGCCATTATGCCATGATGGTATACGGATAGTGTGAGCGTGCCTCCGACCGTTCCCGATTTCCGAGCTGGCTTGTCAACACTACAAGGAATGAAAAGGAGGGAGTAAGCATAAATACTTAGTAAGTTCACATACAAATAGCAAGTAACATAACCATATAAGCAAACATAAAACATCATTTGCATAATCATCACCAAGACATTCATATCATATTTTCATTTATCATCTTGCCATATTGTTGTTATATCGATTTTTCAACCCGAGGGTTAAGTACATACCTGTTCAAAGTATCCATTTCACAACACTTACCAATACGTCCCTTTCATCTTAAGTATTCCTCCATTTGAGTAGAACTTTACCCGTTGAACACATCGGAATATAATTCGGATACATGGAAAGTTTGCACATAAGTGCCACATATGTAGCCAAGCTACTATGTAACCCGCCCATAAATGAACTCGGACTCAACTCAACGAGCTCGGGTGTTCGCATCCATAAGTGAACTCGGACTCAACTCAACGAGCTCGGATGCCTAATTACATTTCACGAACTCGGACTCAACTTAACGAGTTCAGACATTCGCATCCATAAGTGAACTCGGACTCAACTCAACGAGTTCGGATGCCCAAATATCCCAGTTACATGTCACTTGTATCCTAATCCATTCCTAAGGTTCAACGGGACCTTTTTCCCAATCATGTGTCTCAACCATCTTCTACGGAATACCGATACCGATACTCGGTAGTATTTCACATTTTCCAAGTATATCACATAATTTGACATATTATCAAACAATTATCATGAGTATAATATTTCATAATAATTATCATATCATTTAAATAACATAAAAACATTTAAAATAATAACTATGTTACTAACATTTACATATGAACTTACCTAGTATGCGAAAATGGCTACTTTTACCATTTCGTCCACAACTTGGTATTTTCCCCATTTTAGCCCGAATTTCAGTTTTCCTTGCTCTATCATTTAAAATATAGTCTAGTTAGGACTCACATTATTCAAATTGACCCAAAATAATATTTTGGAAAATTACAATTTTGCCCCTAAACTTTTGCATATTTTCACTTTTGCCCCAAAGCTCGTAAATTAAACTTCAGCCTATTTTCTTATGTTTAATGACATGTTGATCATTTTTCCCTTCTATGGCAACATCAAATTCTCACTCTAACATGTACTTATGACTATTAGGTATTTTTACCGATTAAGCCCTTTTGCTCGTTTTCACTTAAAACCGAGTAGCACAAGTTGTCTAACATAATTTAAAACCTCATATTCTATCATAAAACACCAAAATACAGAAATTTCACCTATGGGTATTTTTCCAAATATGAACCCTAGGTTAAATTATTGCTAGCATAAGCTAAATCGAGCTACCGGGACTCCAAAAACGTAAAGAACTTGAAAAACGGGGCTAGAATGGACTTACAATCGATCTTGGAAGCTTGAAAAACCCTAGCCATGGTTTCTCCTTGCTATATTTGGCCATGGTGAAGAAGATGAGCAAAATTGGCTTTTAATTTTGTATTTTAATTCATTTTACCCCTAAATGACCAAAATGCCCTTACTACTAAACTTTTCAAAAATTCCATCCATGTCCAATTTTCGTCCATAAACTTAGAAATTGGTAAAATTTCTATTTAAGACCTCCTAATTAATATTTCAAAACAATTTCATACTAGAAACTTCTAGAATGCAAGTTTTGCAAATTATTCGATTTAGTCCCTAATTTCAATTTAAACACTTTAGGCATAGGATTTCATCACGAAATTTTCACACAATCATGCAATCATATCATAAACATCAAAATAATTATAAAAATAATTATTTCTATCTCAGATTTTATGGTCATGAAACCACTATTCCGATTAGGCCCTAATTCGGGATATTACAGTACTAAGATGTACACTGATCTAAAACAGATGTACTGTTGGTCAGGCATGAAATGAGACATTTTAGAATTTGTGCCGAGATGTTTGGTTTGTTAATAGGTTAAAGCTGAACATCAAGTACCTTCGGGCCTACTACAATCAGTAATGATACCTGAGCGGAAATGGGATAGAGTTACGATGGATTTTGTATCGGGATTACCCTTATCTCCGAAAAAGAAAGATGTTATTTGGGTTGTTGTTGATTGTTTGATGAAATTTTCACATTTTATTCCGGTACGTACAGACCTTTCAGTTGATAGATTAGCTGAATTGTACATCTCTGAGATTGTCAGATTGCACGGGGTGCTAGTTTCTATTATTTCGTTTAGAGATCCGCGGTTTACATTGTGATTTTTGAAGAAATTGCAAGAGGCTTTGGGTACACGGTTGCATTTTAATATTGCATTTGATTCTCAAAACGATGGTTAATCCGAGAGAGTGATTCAGATTCTCGAAGATATGCTTCGTTGTTGTGTTTTAGAGTTTGACGGCAATTGGGAAAAATATTTACCATTGGTGAAGTTTGCATATAATAATAATTATCAGTTGAGCATAAAGATGGCACCGTATAAAGCTTTATATGGTCATAAATGTTGAACACTATTGTACTGGACTGAACTTAGTTAAAAAGAGATTCATGGGGTTAATTTAATCAGAGAGACTGAAGAGAAAGTGAAAGTAATTTGCGATAGTTTGAAAACAGCTTCAGATCGACAGAAATCATATGCGAATTTGAAACGTAAAGATATTGAGTTTCAAATCGGCGACAGAGTGTTTCTGAAAGTATTGCTGTGGAAGAAGATTCTTCGATTTGGTTGCAAAGAGAAATTGAGTCCATGATTATTGGGTCATACAAGATTATCGAGAGAATCGGGCCAGTGGCTTATCGACTTAATTTACTGTAACACCCCTTACCCATATTCAACGTTGGAATAAGGTATGAGGCATTACCGGACTTAAATACAAGCTAACATACAAAATTGAGGCATAAGTTTCCATCCAAATTTAAAAATTTTCATTTATAACGAGCCTACGAGGCCCAAAACATACATTGGAGGTGGTTCGGGACTAAATCGAGAACTTTAGGAAATTCTACAACACTTAGCAAATTTTTCATCAAAATAGGGTCACACGCCCATGTGGGTAGGCCATGTGGTCACACACGCCTGCGTCCCTAACCTGTGTAACTCTCTTTTTATGATGTCAAGCAACAAAGGAAGTCACACGGTTGAGACACACGCCCGTGTCCCGAGGCCGTGTCCTTCACATGGCTGAGACACACGCCCGTGTCTCTGCTCGTGTACTCAATACTAAGCATTCTGTTTTGCAATAATTAAGGTGCAGGGGACACACGGCCGGATCACACACCAATGGGGCTGACTGTCACACACGGCCTAGACACATGCCCTTGTGTCTACCCGTGTGGAAAGAAACAAGGCTATTTACCAAGCCATTTTGCCACCCTCACTTGTACACATATACAAAACATCACATGGCACCAATTCAAGCATTTAATAGTAACCAAATAATCACAACCAAGACCATAACATGTCATCCTTATACCAATAATAGGTCACATTTCCAAACATTACATAATCATGCCATAAATCACATTCTCAAACATTACACAATCTTCAAGCATATCATGATCATATCATCATAGACATTGACACATATATAAGTATACTTAGGCTCACAACCATGCTAGCCAATATAAGCCAACATACATGGCCAAATAGTAAAACAAGCCTTTGAAGATTCAAGCCATTACATTGGCTAAAATCGTAAGACGTATATAACAAAATGACCAAGTCCCTATACATGCCATAACTCAAAATACTTGAATTCATCAATACCCAAAATTGATAGCTTGATATTGTGATAGGATCTTCGGCAATCTCCAACTCGAGCTAGCTTCACGGCACTCTAAAACATGGGAAAGGAAAGGGGGGTAAGCTATATAGCTTAGTAAGTTTGTATGTAAATAATAAGCAACTCTTACCAATCATTTACCAAGTTTAACAATATAAACACAAGGTAATATAAATTGTTATAATCCACACAATTATAATTTATTCAGTCACATTGTTTACTCTATTAATTTGCAAGCACAATTTAACAAGCTTAACATTAGCCTTGCAACCATATTCTCTTCATTACAATAGATTTCCACAATCAGCTAGTCATTTCAGACCTCATAATAAACATACACATTAATTATGAGTATTCACATAACAAACATATATTTTAACGTCTTCAATTGTTTAAAGCTCATATTTTCCCATGATCATTTTTATAGGCATTTATGCCAATCTTTCCTTTTTCTCATATCTGATAAATCACAATTGACGTGAATATAACATGCTATATCATAACTCAATTTGGCTCGAAAGCCAATTACACTATTGCCAATTGAAATTTACCATGTATTTTGTACATCACAAATATAGGCCATTAATTCACAAGACTTTAAAAAAAAAATCTCATGGAAACCATGAACTCACTATATCATGAAATCATTGCTTATAAACTTCTGTACATACCTATACAAATTCATAACATAGTCACATACTTTGTCATCTTTGACATAATCTTCGGATTACCCGTTGAACACTTGGAATACTATCGCATACATGGAAAGTCTTGCACATAAGTTCCACATATGTAGCCAATGCTACCTCATATCTCATAACACATAGGGCTCGCACACGTAGTAATCACGAGCTTGCTCACACAAGCTGTCAGTCAAGACGTAGCTACACGGGCTGCTCATGTGATATCCCGAATTAGGGCCTACTCGAAATAGTGGTTTTGGGACCACAAATCCGAGAGATAAATAATTATTTTATGATTATTTTGAGGTCTATGATATGATTTCATGATTGTGTGAAAATTTCGTGAAAAGAAATTATATGCATAAAGTGATTAATTTGAAATTAGGGACTGAATTGAAGAAGTTGCAAAACTTGCATTCTAGAAGTTTTTAGTATAAAATTGCTTTGGAATATTAATTAGGAGGTCTTAAATAGAAATTTGACCAATTTCTAAGTTTTAGACAAAAATTGGACATGGATGGAAATTTTGAAAGTTTAGTAATGAAGGGTATTTTAGTCATTTGGTAATTAAAAGATTCACAAAAGGAAAAAGATGGCAAAATATGTTCATCTTCTTCATTAGGACGAAATTTCAAGGGTTCTACATAGCTAGGGTTAGTTTCAAGCTTCCAAGCTCCATAGTAAGTGATTCCAAGCCCCGTTTTTAATGTTCTTTACGTTTTTGGAGTCCTGGTAACTTGATTTAGCTTATTCTAGCAATAATTTAACCCAGGGTTTATATTTTCAAAAATACCCATAGGTGAAATGTGTTTATTTTGATGTTTTGTGGTATAATATGAAGCTTGAAATTGTGTTAAACAACTTTTGCTAAGCGATTTTACGTGAAAACGAGTAAAACGACAAAATCGGTAAAAATACCTAATGTTCATAAATACATGATAGAGTGTGAATTTGATGTTACTATAGAAGGAAAAAATGATTAGCATGTCATAAAACATAAGAAAATAGGATGAATTTCAATTTTCGAGCTTTGGGGAAAAAGTGTAAATATGCAAAAGTTTAGGGGCAAAAATGTAATTTTGAGAAAGTTTGAGTCAAGGACTGTTTTAATAAATGTGAGTATTAAATAAGCTAAATTTGTTATTATAGATCAAGAGAAACGAGATTCAAGTCGTGATCGAGGGAAAAATAAAGTTTTCGAGGAATAGGCTTGATTTCTAACATATTGTACCGAGGTAAGTTCATATGTAAATATTGTAATATAACCGTTATTTTAAATCATTTAATGCTATTTATATGATATTATGATTTTTATTATACGATTCTATGCTTTATGGTAATTGTTGGACAATATGCAAAAATTTTATGAATTATGTGAAAAATGTGAAAAACTACCGAAGTATCGTCACTGGTATTCCAAGGAGAATGGTAAAGGAGTACGAACGAGGAAAGTCCTGTTGAACCTTAGGAATAGATTAGGATACTTGGGCATCCAAACTCGTTGAGTCGAGTCTGAGTTCACTTATGTATGCAAATGTCTGAACTCGTTGAGTTGAGTCCGAGTTCGTGAGATGTAACTAGGCATCCGAGCTCGTTGAGTTGAGTCCGAGTTCACTTATGGGTGGGTTACATGGTAGCTTTGCTACATATGTGGCACTTATGTGCAAACTTTCCATGTATCCAAATTATATTCCGATGTGTTCAACGGATAAAATTCTAGTAATATGGAAGAATACTCAAGATACAAGTGACGTATTGGTAAGTGCTGTGGAATGGGCACTTTGGACAGGTATGTACTTAACCATTGGGTGCTATAAGTATTTTTAATATTCGGCTAGGCTTGGGTAGGGATAAAATTAAAAGAATTTCATTTTACGAACCTAGGGACTAAATTGTAAAGAAGTCAAACGTTTAGGGGAAAAATAGTAATTTTGTCATAACATGAAATTGGATTAAATTGAAAAGAATAAGTATTAAAGTGGTTAAATTTGATTATATATAGATCAAGAAAAGCTACGTTCAGAATTAGATCGGGGGAGAAAACAAAGTAGTGGATTGATCACTTGATTTTCTCCATATTAATTCGAGGTAAGTTCGTATGTTAATAAGCATTAAAGTAATTGTGTTTTAAATATTTTATTATTGCATTCTTGATGAATACAACTTTACGAAAATATTCGACGAAGATTTGGGTTACCTTGTTTTGGGTGATGGTCCGTATGTTCTACCGGTGGCTGAGTTTTTCGGCATGTGTTTCAGTTACTTGTCAGCTTGTATGAGCAGCATCGTGTAGTTACTTCTTGACCGTTAGCTTGTGTGAGCAGGCCCAATGATAGCTCAAGAGGGAGCATTTATACGAGAAATGAGATAGTGATGGTTTGGACCATGTAGTGTGTGAAATCTCAAGTATTCGATAGTATTCCAAATGATTCATTAGGTATATTTATGGTATGAAAGAATAAGAGATTGATACGTATCATTCCAGGTATGTATGTGAATCATATAAGCATTGAATCTATGAAATTTGGGAATTTTATGTCTAACCTTATGGATGAATATGAGTTAGGCTTGTGGATTAAATTGAGTTGCATTATGCCATGTTTAATTTCTTAAATTATGATTAAATGGTAAGTTGTACTTATTATCCATACGAGCTTACTATGCTTAATAGCTTACTCTATTTACTTTTTCGTGTTTTATAATGATTTCAAAGCTTGCTTAGATTGGAAGTTGTCAAAGATCTCATCACACTATCTAGCTGTTGTTTTGGTACTTTTGGATTTAATGTATTTTGGTTATATGACATGTATAGATCATTTGGTTGATGAAAGCCTATATGTTTTGGTTACGTAATTAGTCATTTAATATGGCTTGATTTGGTATATGATGGTATGTAAACATGTATGATTAGTCTCATCTTGTATGTATTTGGATTGCTATGGAAATGCCTTGATTGTGATTTGGAATTTTGAGCATCATGTGGATAAGATTGAGAAATGGCATATTGAATGTGTGTTAGGCACAAAAGTGCATATATATGTATTTGACCATTTAGGTATCTTTTGGTAGTGATAATGGTATAATTTTGAGTGCTCAATTGTGATGTTTATGAGCATTGTTGGTTGTTGGTAAAGGTATAGTATGATTTGAACTTGAATTTTGGTTAGTTTGAATGCTCATTGATGATATAGCCATATGGTATTTGATGTGTTTAGGTGGTTGCAAATTTGGGTGAGAAATGTTGGAACGTCCCGAATTTTGGGCCTAGAAGTATTAGGTCTTGAGCATGGAAACAGTTAGGAGGATACACATAAATATTTAGTTGTGCAAGAAAGTGACACAAATAGTGTATTTGATTCAGTTGTTAAGTGTTCTGAGTGTTCTAGGAAATGTATGAGAGGTCTTGGATTCAAGCCTTGGCTTGTGCAAAAGTGTTGTTTTTATGTGAATAAAAAACTGTCTCTAGGTAGTAGGCTCTTAAATAAAAGTGGGTATTTTATGTCAGAATAGACCTGCTGGTCTAGGGGATAAGTGGCATGTCACTGTTAATGGAGGTCTTGAGTTCGAGTCCTACTATGCGCAAGGTGTGTTTTATTTTGCTGCTCTTGCCGTGTGAGTAGTAGAGGTTGACTGAAACTCTGTTAGCTGTGTGGAGTTTGAAATTGGTAGTTGTGGAGATTATGTTGGAGGGATTTTAGGAGAAAATCGTAGGGATTTGTAGTTGGAGAAGAGTTCGAGCCGAATGAGAAGTGTAGTCACTCAATGCGTTCGATTTTGGGGGATGACAATTACTCTTCATTTATCGGTAACTGTCAAAATTTGCTCTTTTTCCTTCCTTTGGTAGCCGAGCATCACTTTTGACCATTCGGATACTTTTCATATTGGCCTATTTTAGTATTGCTCTCTAATAATGTGCCTTTATTGATCGACTTTCCTCCCTCCCTCACTTTTCTTCTCTCGATTTCCTTTACCTTTGCCGAACCTTCATTCTCTCCTCTCCTTCCATCGGTTTGGGTTGGCCGATTCTCTTCTCTTTTCCCTCTTTTTTATCCCAATTCTTTTTCTCTCTTCTTTTGTTCAGGCCAAATACCTCCTCCCCTTATAGCCGAATCTTGTTTTTCTATCAATCTCTCCCTCTTTTCATTGTTGACTCCCATCTCATTTTTCTTAGTTGTGGTGTTCTCTCAGTTTCTGGAACTTCTCAAGAGTAGGAGATTTTCATTGATAGTGAAGCGACCGAAATCTTTCCCCCATCACTCGATCGAAGGTAACTCTATTTGTAATCATTGTGTTCAACTGGGGTATGTTGGCTTGCATTCCTTGGTGTTGGCCGAACATTTATTTCCCCTACTTTTGGGTTTTGTGTTTTCTATAAGTTAGTATATGTTGATTCAAACCATGTGTTTCAGCAATCATAATTAATGGATTTCGCTAGTAATGCAGATATTCGACAAGGAGCGTGTGATCAATCTTGGTCAGCAGTTTAAGTGGGCTAAGCCACATGTTCAATCAAGGCATGTATTATGGATAAGTTGGGATTGTATTAAGAGAGGTTGTTAACCCTATTGTCAAACGACTAATAGAATGCCTTGATTGAATGTAGGTTTTGGTGATCGTGGACTTTTAGCATGTCTCGTGAACAAGGTGTGTGTAAACACTGCCCAATTCGTAAATCAGCAAAAGCCGATAAATGTGACCATTGACGCTACACAGGCATGCACTCGCTCGTGTGGTAATCTGAACGCATAAAATTGGGTGTTTGATCGTAGAGGCTACCATGAGCGATTTCATTGGCTTAGGTCGTTTTGGACCATATTGGGCCGAAATGGGCCATGTGGGCTCTACGGGCACGTGGGCCCCACATGAGTAAACCACACGAATGTGTGGAGAATATTGGGCCAGGCTGTGTAATCCACACAACCAAAGCCATTTCCGGGCTAAGTGAGCCACACGAGCGTGTGGGCCTACATGGGCCCGCATTATGGGCCTTAGGCCCATTTGCACTGTTTGATTGTTAAGGTTGCACGGGTCGCCCGAGACGACTGTGGACCTACTGTTGGGTCGGTAAGTATACATAGAACCCAAATTGATAAATGACTGTTATGACCCTATGAGGTAAAATGACTATTGTGCCCTTATGAAATGTATGACTGTAATTGAGCATGCCATTTTATATATATTGCATACATGTATGATAGTGTGACATGACGCATGATATGTTGCATGGGGATGGGATTATTATGATTGGAGGAATGTACTACACTGGCAGCTCTGCTGCAAATACTGTTTAGTGCCGCAACCGGTGCTATTTTAGAGTGTAGAGATGGGTGGGTTGATTTTATCCCCACATGGAGTGTAGGGCTGGACGGAGTGGAGTGTAGAGGCTGGTTGGGTAGGATTTCTGATTGCATATCTATCTTTATTCTCATCATTTGAAATGGGCTAAGGCCCACACCGATCTCGATATATATTAATATCGTAATGGGCTAAGGCCCTAATCAAATCGAGACGATTCTTGTACGGGCTTAGGCCCGCATCGCATTTGCTTACTGCATGATTGACTGTTTGTTTATTAAGGGATTACACACTGAGTTTTCGTAAACTCACCCTTCTGTTAATCTGCACAGGTAATCCCCAATTTTAGGCGGGTCGGTGCTATGAGGGACTCAAAGGTGGCCACACATCTGCACAGACTTTCTCATTAGATTTTAAATTATGAGTATTTTAATTTGGGTATCTTTTTATGTAATAAGGCCTCTATAAATTTTTAATCTTTAATTCGGGCTTTTAATTATTTTGATTTACAACTGCTAGCAGTAGGATAAGATGCGATTTTTTCAGAAGGCAAATGTTTTCCAAAAATACCAAGAGTACGTAATTGTTTAAGAGCTTCTGCAAGAGACAACGTTTTAAAAATTAAAGACATTTTAACATGAGTAACCTTCGATAAACGACACGTTTTAAATCATCATTAAAAACACTTCAATGTGACATCGCCAGATTCGACCATAACGTCTAAGCCGGGTTTGGGGTGTTACAAATGTGACTTGGAACATAGGCTATTTTTTTCCACACGGGTAGAGACACGGACGTGCCTCTCAGCCGTGTGTGACATATGGCCAGTGACACAGCCTTGTTCCTAATACTTATTTAGAAATCAAGTCAGTAGCTTCACACAGTCTAGTACACGGGCATGTAGCTTGGCCGTGTGGCACAAGTCAGTATACCCTCCAGTTTTTGCACGGCCTAGCACACAGCCCGACACACTAGCGTGTGAGGCCATTTCGAAGGGTACACGGGCGTGTGGTTGGCTGTGTGACCCAAGGTAGAGAGTTACATGAGATCGGACACGGGTTGAGACACGGGTTGGGACACGACCATCTGATCCCATTTCGATTGTCCACACGGCCTATGGCATGAGCATGTCTCTTGGTCGTGTGAGACACACGACCTTTCCACACGGGTACATGCTCCTTGCACTTTAAAATTTTTTTATGTTTTTTTTAAAATTTATTAAGTATTTGATTTAGTCTCGAACTACTTCTAATACTTGTTTTAAGCCTTGAGGGCTCGTGTTAGGGAATATATGACTGTATTTGAATGACATTTGTATGAATTTGAGAAATGAATGTGAAATGTATGATTATTTAAGAAATAAGTCTAGTAATACTCCACAACCCTATTCCGACGACGGATACCTTGATACGGGTTAGGGGTGTTACACATTAGCTTAGTTTTCTCTTCGTTCTCTTAGTTTTTCTACACTTTTTTCTAGGGTTTTCATTTTCTCTTCTTCTTTCTTAGTTTTAGAGTTTATTTTTTTTCATTTACTACTTGTTCTTGATGTTCTAGTATTAGTTAATTAGTTATCATTGTAGCTTAGGTTTATTTAAACTTTCAATCCATGTACCTTAGTTATAAGACATTTCTAGCTTTAGTTTAATGTATTTCAGTTTCTTCTTTTTTAAATCAGCTAAAGCTTATTCCTTTTAGGTTTATTACTTTAGATTTTCTTATTAAATGCTTTTAGTTTCATGTTTTTTAAGTTTTCTTAAATAAAAATTCAAACTTTTATATTTTCTTAAGCTTTACTTTAATGGCTTCTTTACTTTCCATTTTCATGTCCATTCTCTTTATTTTCAGCATGAATAGCTAAGCCTAAAAGAGGGTTTGTTGATAGAGATATGGGTAAGTTGATTTTTGGATAAATGACTAAATCATAATAAATTGGAATAAATCAAATGGACCTAAAAACTTGGGAAGTGACACCCATAAGAGAATATCTAGGCTAGTGAGACCGAGAGGTAATCTTGTTGCGCACCTATTGTAACACCCCTAACCCGTATCCATCGCCGAATTAGGGTCACGAGGCATTACCGCACAAAAGCACAATTCTGAACATCCACACATTTATACAAGTCATGTTCATATATATAAAGCATATGACTAGTTACATATTAATCATGATTTTATTAATCATAATACATATACAAATCATATATTCAACTCTTTAATGGTATTCGAATACCTAATAAAAAGACAAACATTTTATTATATATTTCTATACAAACACATATTAAATAAATTAAATCATTTCACATGGTATTGTCCATTAACATATACGACAATAACAACTTCACTAAATGATCAAGGGTATTTCAATAAACAATAAAAACCTTATACACAATTAACCACATCAAAATTTGGACCATTTTCGAACATTAATACTTAAACATATCAAACCTAGTTCACATACTAAAAATTTATACCCAAATCATCTATAAATAATTAACCATTTTAGAGCATAAGTAACGACTTAGAGTCTACTCAATTCATATGCTAATTATCATGCCTAAAATACATATACACAACCAATCTATTTATTATATATTTACTGAATATATATTAACCTTTTCCATTAATTAAACCTTAATTATAAACACAAATATCGAAACAAAACATATCAAAATACCTAACTATCACATACCAAATTATAATCCATAATTTGGTACCTTTCCAACTCAAATATTAAACTTAACATTTTAATCTTTCATTATTGAACCTCAAACAAAACATATACACCAAAAATTACCATATAACATATTCATTATTTACTTCCACCAACCATTCACGTATAACATAAGCACATACATTGCCTTGACAAACCAAACTAAAATAACCAATACATAGTCAGATATATAATTGTTACTTTACTCCTTTAGTAACTAAATTATAAATCCATTCACAAAGACATAGCATATCACGCATAAAACTTACAAGAGATGAACTAATCATAAGCTATTTGTAGTACCTTAACCAAACACAACAACCAACTTCACACATATATTTATCTATTCAAATACCATAGATGGATCAACTAAACATACTTATGAAAATATATTTCATGAGCGATTCATCAACCACATCCAAATTCACAAACCATTATCAATATAAATAACACATACAATCTTAACTAAAGCATCACATACTTTTATAGCATATTAGCCATTTTCACATGGCTTAAATTATACAAAAACCCAAATCCAACATTTCAAACTATAATCTAGCCTATACATGCCATAAGTTTGAAAATTCAGCTTATAAAATACCGAAGACAGACGATAGTGTGATAGACTTTAACGATGATCCCCGAGCTTGTAACTTGACTCCAAAATCTAAAAATAAAAAAATAAAGCAAACAAACACATACAGTAAGCTATCATAGCTTAGTAAGTCATAAGTAAATAAATAATTCAATGTTAACATCAACTCAACTTAACCAAACTAATTTATGCTATCATATTCACATTTATTTTCAAGATCATAATTTCACATAACATATACTTCCTTATAAAATTTCACATTGGTCGAATATACATAATCTTATATACACATATTCAAAAATCATTTCATAAATATTCATATTATATATTTGAAGGTTGAATACACTTTCCATGTTCACATACATTCTTCATTTGCATCATACATGATTTGTAGCAAATATTAAGTAACTTACTTACCTTATTTCAAGTAGGTAATAAGATAACTCATACCAGGTCATTTTAGCTCATTTTACACATTCGATCACAACTTATCGTTGCCCAATGAACCATTCAAAATTGGATAAGACACTCGGAGAATCACATATATCGTATAATGCCAACGTCCCAGACGTGGTCTTACATGTAATCACATATCGATGCTAGTGTCCCAGACAGGGTCTTACTCGCACACATATATCGAAGTCACATATCGATGCCAACGTGTAAAACGTGGTCTTACTCGCACACATATATCGATGCCATGATCTTATTCGCACATCACATATCGGAATTCTATGTCATGACATATGTATCCTAGTTATTCCTCAGGTTCATACGGGGCTCTCGGACGTCGTAACTCGATCGAATCGAACTCGTAAACTTATTTCTCAAGCATATACTCATTCGGTCATTAAGTATATAAAATCATAAAATTCAATTCAGCATTTAAAAAAATTATATATTCAAAGTTATTAACACTTATTTGCTTATAAACTTACCTCGGACAATGAAAAATGGAACGGGATGACTAGTCGACAACTTTAGTTTTCCCCCGATCCAAATTTGATTTCTTTGGTTCTTGATCTAAACATATTCAAATTAAACTCATTCAAACATATTTTCACTCAATTTAGTCCAAAACCACATAAATGTGCAAATTACCATTTTACCCCTGATATTTTACACTTTTTACAATTTAGTCTAGATTGCATAAAACACAAAACATGCAAAATTTGCACATACCAAGCTTAGGCTGAATCTTCCTTATGTTCATATAAGTCCATATATTTCATTTATTTTATGTTTTAGTCCCTCAATTTATTATTTTTGCAATTTAGTCCTAATTACTCAAAAACATAAAAAATTCCAATACAAAACATGTTAATCTATCACATATCTTTTATTTTCCATCATCAAACAACAAAAATCACAAGCTTTCAACAATGGCATAACTCAAAATATTCATCAAAATAAAAAATTCAATCATGGGCTTTGTAGATAACATAGCAACGATCTCAAAAACGTAAAAATTATCAAAAACCGAGCTAGTTACATACCTTGATTAAGCTATCAACAATGGTCGAACCTATGGAAGCTTTATTTCTTTTTCTTTTTTCTTTATATTCGGTCATGCAAAGTGTAGGAACACTTTTGTTTTATTTTTATGTTTTATTATTACATGATATTATACATTTTACAAATATAACCTTTATTTATTAATACAAAACCATTTTAACTTAAGGTCTTTACCATCCATTACTTATTATCATTGAAAACTTGCATATTAAATACCTCAACTTACAAAGACAAACACAATTCAGCCTTTACACATTAAACCATTAAATTTTCATTTTACGCGATTGAGCCCTTTTATTTAATCAGACACTCAAACAACAAAATTAAATCACGAAAATTTCACACATATAAATTCACACATTATAAACATAGAATATAATTTTAAAATATTTTTTTGACTCAGATTTGTGGTCCCAAAACCACCGTTCTGATTAGGGTCTAAATCGAGCTGTTACACCCATTCATTTGTCCTAGATTAACCGGTGAGATCGAGAGATAAATCAAACTAATTCATCTAAGTCAATAAAATTGAGATTGGAAGATAAAATGGAATCACTTAGTAATTTATGCGATTTAAGTCCTTTGTTCAAGGATCGATGAACCACATCAAAACCAACCAACCACTGTTAGTCATTTATTTGGTTAATTTCTTAGTTTTTTGCTCTTTGCAATTTAGTGGGATTGGTCATAAATGACCTTAAAATGAATGAATTATAATGTTTTAAACAAAGGGAAAAATTGGTATTTGGTAATTAAATGTGTTATAACAAAATAAACATGAAAATAAGGCCATTTGTATTCATCCTTTGCCAAAAATCAAAGAAAAAGAAAAGAAAAAGAGATAGTTAGGGTTTGGATAGTTCAAGCATCAATTAAGGTATGAGTTTTGTTCGATTTTTTATAATTTCTACATTTTTGTGCTTGTTGCTCTGTACACTATCATGCCCATGTACGAATTTTGGAAATTGTTAATGATTTTGAGTTGAGCCATCATTGATAATGTGAGTTTTATGAAGTTTGATGATAGTAAATGGAATATATGTGTTAGATTACTATGTTTTGTATTAGGATTTTTGAAGAATTTGAGTATTTTGGACTAAATTATAAAAAGTGTATATTGAGGGGTTGAATTGTGAAATAAATGAAAGTTTTGGGCTCCTAGAGGTCCTTATGATATTCGACTATGCATGGGTTCATTGAAATTATGTGTATTTTGTGTTTTTTGTGAAATAGGGACTAAAATGTTAAAATGTAAAAATGTGAGGGCTAATTTGTAAAATACCCTAAATATGTGTTTATAGATTAAATTGAATGATTTTTTGAATAAAAGGGTTAATTTTGAATACATATAGATCAAGAAAATAGGAATTTAGATTTAGACCGAGGGAAGTCGAAGGTTATTGAGTAAACGGTCCGAATCATCAATTTTGAGTATGAGGTAAGTTCGTACGTGATAAATGATGTTATAGTTATGTTTTAATGCTTTGATAATGTATACATTGTATAGATATTTGATTACGGGTTGAGCATGATGATAATCGATTATGTTCAGCACTAAGTGTCCGATTCGAAATAGCTTTGGCTACAAATGGCACTAAGTGTATGTGTTGGAATAACTTCGGCTATATGAGGCACTAAGTGTGCGATACAGAGATAGATTTAGTTTATTGAAATGGCACTAAGTGTACGGGATTGTTACGGTTTCGGCAAATCACTAATGCACTAACTGTGCGAATTCTTAAAGCATGGAAAGACTTCCGAATGAACTAATGTATTTGAACGAGAGGTGAGAATGAAATGAAATTATAAGGGAAAGTTCAGGTATGTTCGATACCTATGTGGTAGATGATACTATGTGTATGAACCTTGATGAATTCGTATGAACATGTTATATGAGATAGAATAGAATAGATGAATGAATTGTGAACTACTAAGTGTTTATTGGTTGATGTTTCATATATTATAACTTGTTGTTTATTTATGGTACGAACTTACTAAGCTGTAAGCTTACTGTATGAAATGTTCTCTGTTTTACAATGTTATAAAGCTAGCTTGGATCTGGGGATCGTCAGCGACATCAATCACACTATCAGACATCTATTTTGGTACCATTTTGAGAGTTGTATATATGGTATATGGCATGTATAGGCTAGTGTCATTTTGATATGTTTTGTGTTGTGATTAGCCATGAGACTTGGCTTGTAAATATTAGTATGTATGGCCTCTTAAGTTGGCTAAAATAGTGTGTTTGATAGGTAAGTCATATAATGAATATAATGTTCATGTGATGGTTTGATTTTGGAATGTTGAATTGGCAAGTTTTATGGTATGAAGTATGTGATAAAATAATGAGTTTATGTATTTGAAACTTATGTAAGTTCTGATGACTTTGGTATATTGATTTGGTATGTTTTGGTTGTGAAGTTGAGTAGTGATTTGGATGGTATTTGAATGGTATGATATATATACAAAATGGTTGAATTGGTTGCCTATGAATGTATGTAAATAATGCTAAAATGTTGTGGGTTTTGAGTGCTTGAGATAGGTGGGAAATGTGGCTTAAACCAAGCCTAATTTCACCCCACATGGTTGAGCACACGAGCGTGTGTCTCGATCGTGTGTCTGTTGTTATTTAGCTATTTAAGTTAGTCTCGAGCATGGCCTAGACACACGAGAGTGTCTGGTGGTCATGTAAGGCACACAGCCTTGGTACATGGGCGTCTGTGGCCATTTCGAAGGGTACACGGGCTACACACATAGACGTGTGGTCGGCCGTGTGATCTAAGTCAGTTTCAACCACGGCTAGGGCACACGGGCATGTCTAGTGGCTGTGTGGTTAAGTTAGTATGTATGCCCTGTTTTGCCATGGTTTAGACACACGGACATATCTAAAGCCGTGTGAGGCACACAGCCTATTCACACGGGTGTGTGACTTCTGTATCTTTGAAAAATGTTTAAGTTTTGAAAAAATTTACATGCATTCGATCTAGTCTCGACCTCTTTCTAAACCATGTTTAAGGTCTCGTTGACCTATGTAAGGGACTCTATATTGATGTATGACTTGTGATGCTATGATGATCGTGAAATGAATGCTAAATGTTTTGATATGTCTGGTAACTCCTTTAACCCTATTCCGGCAATGGATACGGGTTAGGGGTGTTACAATTAGCATATTTAATTTTCTTACAAAATTTTCTTATTATTATCTGTTGTACTATAAAATCATATCAGTAGCCACTTAGACTCCATAGTGTATTTTTTTATCACTCAATCACCATCACCTTTGGGTTTTATCCTTGGAATACTTTAGTGTTCTATTGTAACCCTACAAATATTACAACTGACCCGTACACTTGCAGTAAAGTCGTGCTTTAAAATTGTTTTATAAAATCATTTGTTTCATGTGCACTGTAACACCCCAAACCCGGCCTAGACGTTATGGCCGAATCTGGTGATGTCGTCACATTGAAGTGTTTTTCGAAAAATATAATTTCATTGAAAAACCCGTTCTATATTAAACTTCTTTGTGATCTTAACAAAAATTTAGGATATCTCGTTCATTATTAAAACTCAATTCGTTCTAGCAAAATGTTAATCATATTAGATTGTTATTACATTTTAAAACATTGTTTGTTGCGGAAGCTTTTAAAATATGTTGCGTAAACGTGATGTTTTGAAAAACATTTATTTTTTGAAAACCCACGTCCTACTGCTAGTAGATATAAATCAAAATAATAAAAGCCCAAATTAAGGAATAAAATTTAGAGAGGCCTTATTACATCAAAATACCCAAATTAACTACTTATAATTTAAAATCTAATGAGGAAGTCCATGCGGTTGTTTGGCCACCTTCGAGTCCCTCGCAGCACCGATCTGCCGAAGATTGGAGATTACCTGTACAGTTAAACAGATGGGTGATTTTATGAAAACCCAGTGTGCAATCCCATAAACAAACAATCAGAAACAAACACAGCTTGGGCCTAAGCCCTTTTTAGAATAGTGACAATATCAATTTGGGCTTTAGCCCATCGCAATCCAGAAACAGTCATGTGTTTGGGCCTTAACCCATTGCTATAACACTGAACAATGTAGTAACAGTAACAGTACAAATATGCAATCAGAAATCCTACCCAACCAGCCTCTACACACCACTCCATCTAGCCCTACACACCATGTGGGGATAAAATCAACCCACCCATCCCTACACACCAAAAATAGCACCAATTGCGGCACTAAACAAAAATTACATCAGAGCTGCCAGTACAGTACACTTCCTCCAGTCATATAAAAACCTACCCCCATGCAATGCATCATGCTATATGCCATGTCATATCACAATATTATACATGTACTCAACACAGTTACAATAGCGTGCTAAAATATTAACATACATCACATAGGAGCAAAACAATCAATTTACCATGTAGGGGCATTTCAGTCATTTTATCTAGTAGGGGGTCTAGGTACACTTACCGACCCAACATTAGGTCCACAGTCATCTCGAGTGACCCGTGCAACCTTAACAGTTAAACAGTGAAAATGGGCCCAATGCCCATACTGCTGGCCCATGTGGTCCCACACACCCGTGTAGCCCACATAGCCCAGAAATGGCCTGGGCTGTATGGATACACAACCTGGCCCAATATTCTCTACACATCCATGTGATTTACCCATGTGGGGCATACAAGTTCATGGGGCCATATGGCCCATTTCGGCCCAACATGGCCCAAAACGGCCTAAGCCCATGAAATCGTTCATGGTGGCCTCTATGATTAAATGCCCACATTTAGGCATTCGGATTACCACACGAGCGAGTGCACGCTCATGTAGCATCGACGGTCTTCTATTTCAGCTTTTGCCGATTTATGATTATGGCAGTGTGGTTACACACTTGATTGTGAAAATACATAACTAGGCCACGAGCACTCTAACCTATATCAAAAAAAGCTTCGGTTAGTATTCTAACAATCGAGTTAGAGTGAACCATAAATAAAGCCGTTATCCATAATATTACCTATCACTTGTCTAGATCAGTCGAGTTAGGCTTGCCCATTTACTTCGTTGCAAGAGCCTAATCCTTATGCCTTAGGGATTACCTGCATACCAACCAAGCCTTATCAACCATAAAAAAAAAGAATAGTTTGAACTCGACGAAAGGTCACTTACCGAAAACACAGAGTCCAGATTGGGAGAAAAGAACAATCAGCTCTCACCCACATATAAGTTGAAAGTACACAGAATGATAGAGGTGCACCCCTAGCAGTAATCGGCAAAAGAAAGAAGATGTTAGATGAAAGATCACGCTGATAGAGAGAAACCAAAGAGAGTCATGTGTACTTACTGATTTATCAGAGAACACTTGCAAAAGTCGAAAACAAAATGGGGAGAGATATATGCAGTAACGGTTAAATTATTAAGATGAGAGGATGGCAAGAGGAAAGGAGAAGAGTGAGGTATTCGGCAAGTGCACAAAAGGAGAAGAAAAGAATCGGTTAGCAACAGTCGAAGGGTGTAACACCCCAAAAATCTAAATATTTATTTTTGTGTGTTGTGATACATAAATACATGTCTGCTTCAGTGGTTGGGTGTCCCGAGGAATATTGGAGAAGTCTTGGGTTCAAGCTTTAGCTTGTACAAAATTTTGATTTTTGGCTTGAACAAACCCTGTCTCCTAACAGTAGGGTTCTTAAATAAAAATGGTTAGGATGTGTCATAAAATGCTTGATGGTCTAAGGGATAGAGGCGTGTAGAGTGTTTTAGGGGGTCTAGCGTTTGAGGTTTGGTATCACAAATGGAGCATTTTATTTTGCTGTTAACGCTGGAGAGGTGTTGTTGTTTGACTAGAATTGAATGCTTGTGTAGTGGGGGAAGTTGAGGCCAAATTCTAGTTGTGTGTTGGAGAGAATTTCAACTGGTTGGGATATGGTTAGGTGGGATGTGGTTGAGATATCTTAGGGTGTGCTAAATGGGGACTCTGCCTCTATGCATTTTCGGATTTGTGCTATTGACTGAGGGTTGTGTTTTTGGTTCTTTTCTTTCCTAAGTCTAATATCGCATTTTGGGGTATTCTCTTACTTTTGAGTGACTATTTTCTCTCTTTTTGGGGCTGAGCTTTGCATTCGGTGTTCTTGTGTGGTTGTTCTTTACCATTGCCGATTAGGCACCTTTCTTGCTTTTCCCAATTGGTAACATTTTCTTCTCCTCTCTCTAAAGCCTTGCCGACTACTCTCTCCTCATTTCCTTCTCGTGAACTTTTTCCCTTCTTACTTTTCTACCTTGGCCGAACACCTCTATCTCTTGGTCTCAATTTCGACTTTGGTAAGTGATCACTAATCTATTGGGTTTAGGTGCACGACTCTTTCTTCCTCCCCCTCAATTGTCTTCTTTGGCCAAATATTGGTAGGTGAATCTCTGACTCACTCTCTTCTTTTCCCTTTTTTGGTTCTCCCTTTTCTGAACATCATCCCTTTCTTTCTTTCCTTTAACACCGATTATCTCCCTTTCATGTGTTACTCTTGGAGAATAACCTTTATTCACGTTCTTGTTTGGTATGTAATAGGCCTACAATCCTCTTTGTTGTTATTGGTAAGTGGGTATAGTTGAGAAGGTGTTGTGCTTCAAGTATAACTCTAATGAAAAGGGGGTGACTTTTGTATAGGTAGTAATCAAAGTCAGTTGGCATTCTTTCCTAAAAGCCAGACGTGCGATTGCTATTGTTTGGGGTAAGTAGATGGTGATTATTTTGGAACTCTATTAAATTCCTTTGATATATGAGTTAAGTAACTGATTAGGCTTCATACTGATTTTTCTTCAAGTAAAGAAAGTGTTTGGAACGTAGATTAACTTCAATCGCATAAGGTGTGGAATCACATTGTAATAACTTTTAAATGACAAAAGTCGAAAGTTGTTACCATCGATGCCACACGGGCATGCGCTTGCTCGTGTGGTCATCTAAACGTATAAGCGCGAGCATGTGATTGTAGAGACCACCACAAGCGATTTCGTGGGATTAGGTTGTTTTGGTCCATGCTGGGTTGAAATGGACCGTGCGGGCCCCACAGTGCGGGCCCCACAGACTCGTGGACCCCACACAGGTAAACCACATGGATATGTGGAGATTATTGGGCCAGGCTGTGTAGTTCATACGGCAAGGTCATTTACAGGCATTTGGGCCCACATGGGCCGTGTTATGGGCTTTGGGTCCATTTCCACTGTTTGATTGTTAAGGTTGCACAGGTCGCCCAAGCCGACTATGGGCCTAGTGTTGGGTCGATAAGTACTCATAGACCCCATACTGATGAAATGACCGTTATATCCCTTAGAGCTAAAATGACTCATATACCCCTACGATATTTTTGACTGTATTCGAGCATGACATTTTCCATACACGCCTTATATTATGACATGTTATGTGCATGGGGGTGGGTTTGATATATTTGGAGGAAGTGTACTGTACTGGCAGCTTTGCTACAATTAGTGGCAGCTCTGCTACAACTTCTGAATGGTGTTGCAACCGGTGCTATATTTGGAGTGTAGAGATGGGTGGGTTGATTTTATCCCCACATGGAGTGTAGGGTTGGACGGAGTGGAGTGTAGAGGATGGATGGGTAGGATCTCTGTTGCATTTCTGTTAATGTTACTGTAATGGGCTAAGGCCCACACTGATCTATTATTATAATGGGCTAGAACCCACACTGATACTGGACTGTTACTAAAACGGGCTTAAGCCCACACTATTTTTCCTACGAATTGTTTGTTTATTGAAAGGGGATTACGCACTGAGTTTTCATAAACTCACCCCTCTGCTTTCCTATGCAAGTAATCCTTAGATGGGCCAATGCTGCGAGGGACTCGATGGGGGCCACACGATCAATTTTTATTACTGTCTCGATTTTATTCCTTAAGTTATTAATTTAGGTATTTGTTATGTAATAAGGCCTCTTAAAGTTTTATTTTTAATTTGGGGATTTTCTATTAGTTTGCTTTATAACTGCTACTAGCAGGAAATGATGTGTTTTCAAAAAGATAACTGTTTTTCAAAACATCACGGTTATGCAACATGTTTTCAAAACTTCTGCTAATAACAAACTGTTTACAAAATTAACATTGTTTTATTAAAAGCAACCTTTAAATGAGCGAGTCCCACATTATCAATGTGCAATAAAACTTTAAATCGATTTTTTTATTTTCAAACTATACAAAGAGACTAGTTAAAAAAGGGCTTTTTAAACGAGAAGGTTTAGATTTTGAAAAAAAATGCTTTCATGTGACATCGCCAGATTCGGCCATAATGTCCAGGCCGGCCTTGGGGTATTACATTTAGTGGTATCAGAGCTAGATTGTAAATCTCGACTGTAGATATGGATTTCCTTAAAACTTAGAATTTTGAAAAAGAACTGTTCCAAATGATTTGCAAATGCCTTAACCGAAAGTGTGGTACACCGAGTGTAACGCCCCAAAAATCCCGAAACCCAAAAATCCTAAAATCTCAAATTTTTCTTTTGGTGCTTGGCAGTTCTGGCTAAGTGTTAATTACGTGATAGAAGGTCTTGGTCAAGGTTTGAGTTCGAACCTAGGGATAGAAGAAATTATAGTTTAATTATTAAATAAACCCCAATGGCAAGTAGTTGGGCTTTTAAATAAGGATAGGGAAAATGGCATAAAAAAGCCTTGTTGAGGAGTGGCTAAATGATGCCACTTAGGGTGTAAGGAGGTGGCGTTAGTGGATAGCAAGGAGATCCGAGGTTCGAATCCTAGCTTAGTATTTTTAAGAGTTCAATTTTGGCCTTCTAGAAGGTTCGAAGTGAAAGAAGATGGACTCCAAGGGGAACGTTCAGAAGAGAGATTTGAGGAAAGGATCAAGGGGTTATCAGGGAGAAAAACAAGGAGACGAGAAGTGAGGAGGAGGTGGAGACGAATTGGGAACCTGGGCATGAGAAATTCGGCTATAAGGGTTATAAATAGGTGCCAAATGCAAGGTTGCCAGGCTAATGCCGAAATCTCTTACACCTTGTTGCTGGAAACTCTTTTCTCGAAAAGTCAAAAACCCTCTATTTTACATTCTTTTCTTTGTGCCGATTTCCATCCTTTCTCTAAACAATTTTCTTTGTTTCACTTTTGGGTTAGCCGATTCCTTCTTATACTCTTCTTCTTTAATTTGTGCCAAATAAACCTTATTCACCATACTAGTTTGAAAGCGGAAAAGTTGAATCTCCCTTGGGCAGATTACTCTTTTGGTGTCAGTACCTTATCTCTTTTTAGGCTAGTATTGTTAATACCGATTACTCTTCTCCCTCACTCTTTCTAATCAACTTTGTTAGGGAATTAGTATCAGATCACGGGTTTTAGCTCTCTGCCGAATTGCTCCTTAGGTGTTTGCGATTTTGGTAAGTATTCCTCTCTTATTGGCTAAGGTTGGCAGAATGGTCATAGTTAAGGTAAGGGGACTTGTATTGGATACGAGTCACCTATTATTCTTATTTTAATAGTTAAGATTGGTGCAGATCTAAGAGTTGATCGTGGTTAGTGATTAAAGAAGGGGTTGTTATACTTGTCGCTCAAGGTAAGGTTAAGGTGAGGTATGTATTAAGAATGAGATTAATTGAAGGGTGGTATCATTTGTAGGTTGGTGACTAAGGGAATCGTAGCACGCTTGCTTACCAAGTTTTTACATACACTGCATATACAAGTAGATCGGCAAAAGCCGAAATGCTGAAATGCCGAAAAGCCGAAAGTTTGGCTACGGTAGTCTTGCAAATGCACAAACTCTTACAAGGGGAACCTGATAGGTTGTATGAGGCCCCATGGGCAATTCCATGGGTTTGGGCTGTGAATTGGTCAACCTGGCCATAATAGGCTTAATGGGCCAAATGGGCTGTTGGGCCCATAATAGGCAAAATTGATAATTGATGCTATGTGATGAAAAATTGTATGTGAGCATGACTATAAATGTGAATCGGGCCTGATGGGCCATATGAATATGAATTGGGCCTCATGGGCCATATGAATGTGAATTGGGCCTAATGGGCCATATAAATGTGATTAGGCCTAGTGGGCCATATACAGGTATGTGAGTTTGGGCTTTGTAGGGGTTTTAGGCCTAGTATATGATGACTACATAAAATTTAATTAATTAATTGTGACCGTGGACAATTCATAGGGTTAAAGTGTGGCTATGGGTATATGCATGTCTAGGATTGGATCTAGGGAGAGCTTGGTACTTAAGCGGTCTTAATAACTCACCTCCTCTTCTCTAGAATCCTACCTGGTGCATAGTATTCAATCATCTTAGCTCACGGGATTTGTTAAAGGGCCAAGGTAAGTGAAAACCGTAATAAAAGAAAAATTATCAAAATGCCCTTAAGGGCAAAAATGACCAAAAGACCCCTATGTGTTGAATGTAAGTTTTATGGATGTTACACGCATATCTGCTGCATACATATGATATTCTGCTCAGGTTTCATATGGGTTGGGAATTATGGAACGGAGGAAGTATATGAGGATCGCATGGTTGATTGAAAATCATGGATCCACCGACGGCTTTTTCTGAATATGTAAATGAAGGTACTTTCGCAACCGGGCTACCCTGGATGTGTATCGGTTGGGTAGGTCGATATTTATATCCCCACATGATGTGTATCGGGGGACAGAGTTGGTGTGTAGTAGATGGATTATTTGGAATGGGATTGCACTGCATTGCATTGCATGTTTGATGTATGGTGATTATTGAATGCTTAGTACTCATCGAGGGTTGTACACACTTAGTTTGTGAAAACTCATCCCCTCTTTTATTTTATTTTCAGGTGATGTTCAGTAGAAGGTTCGATGTTTGGAGGGACTCTGGGTGGCCAGCTAGCAAGACAACTTGGATGTGTTTTTTTTTTCCTTTTAAAAGCATATAAGTTTCTATTTTTTTAAGTATGTTTCAAACCTGATTGTAATAAGGCTTCCATTTTGTTATTATCTGGATTATTGTCATTTTTATGCATTGTAATCACAAGAAGTTGAACATGGGTTTCCTAAGTCATAGTATGTTTTTCTACGTTTCTGCAACTAAATTTTTAAATGATAAGTTTTCTTAAGTCAAATGTTTTAAACAAGGCTTTCACAACTGAAAAGAGTGTTTTCATAAGTTAACTAAGGTTTCATGTCTTAAGGAAGGGTTTTCAATGAAAATAAGGTTTTTGGCTAAAACACTTCAATGTGACGCGCCAGACTCGGCCATAGCATCTGGACTGGGTTTGGGGTGTTACATTTAGTGATATCAGAGCCCGGTTGCAAAACTCGGGCTGTGAAGTGGGTCTTATTATTATTTGGTTTCTTTTTTCTAACTTAAAAAAAATTCATACTGTTTTGGAAAAAGGGAAATCTTTCTGAGCGGAACACCGAGTCTCCGACGTCGAACCAAGTACTTTTATTCTTAAGTTTGTTTGAATTGTTATACAGTAGATAGTTAGAGGGATACTTTAGATGATTTTGTTAGCATAGGATTGAAGCCTGTAGGATCTTGAAACTGTAAAGGATTTTCGAAAATAATCTTCTCTTTAAATATTTTCATAAAACATCGGTTTAATTATTAAACTAACTAAAACTTCATAAAAATTTCTAATCCAGAGAATACCCGAATCGATGATGAGTGCTAGAAGAGGTGCAAGGGGCCGTGGCTAAGGCCGCGAAAGTGTTAGGGCTGAATCGTCGGCATCGGGCCATATGCCCGATGTTGGAGTAGAATAGGCTCCGGCCTCACCTGTGGCTGGGAATGGACCCTATGATCAGGCTGCGGGAGAAGACGCATTGTCGCAAGTAATGCTGAGAATTTTGGAAAGGGTCGCTGTGCCCAATAATGGCACGAGAAATCAAGGGTCCATTCCGGAGCGACTTCGCGCAAATGGGGCTGAGATTTTTAACGGCGTGGTTGGTGTGGCTCCTAACGTGGCTTAATATTGGTTGGAGGCCACTGAAAGGATAATGGAGGACCTGGATTGCTCACCAGAACAAAAGTTAGAAAGAGTTGTGTCACTACTTAGGGAAGAAGCCTACCAGTGGTGGCTGACAGTGAAAGAGGGCACCTAACCGAAGCAGGTCACTTGGGAGTTTTTCAAAGCTGCATTCTAAGGGAAGTATGTAGGTGAGAGTTATGTGGATGCTAGAAGGAAGGAGTTCCTGAACTTGACCCAAGGAAACAAATCTGTGGCGGAGTATGAAGCGAAATTTCTACACCTCAGTAGGTATGCAAGAGTTATAGTGGCAACGGACTATGAACGTTACGTTAGGTTTGAGGATGGACTTAGAAATAGCCTCAGGGTATTGATAGCTCCACAAAGGGAGTGAGTTTTCTCAGAATTGGTGGAGAAAGTAAAGATAGCGGAGGAGGTAAAGCACGCTGAGCGCCTAAATCAAGAGAAAGAAAGGGGTAAGAATAAAAGAGACGCTGAGACTCCTGGTGTTGGATAGAGGCTTAGGGCTAGGGCCAGAGTTAATGGGCCAGTTAGAGCGAGGCCCCCTGCTGTTAATCCAGGGGTGCCACCTTGTGCTGATTGTGGGAGAAGCCATGGAGGCGAGTGTTGGAAGAGGATGGGAGCTTGTTTAGCTTGTGGGTATATGGAGCACAGGATCAGGAATTGCCCTAAAATGTTAGGTCGAGTGCCAGCCGTGGGCCAAGGTGGTGCTCAGCCACCAAGGGGTGGTCAGCTGCCGCCAAGGGGTCGTGGGCAGGCTAGGGGCGGTAAAGGTAATGGACGTGGACGTGGAGCACCGAGCAGAAATGTAGGTCATGCTGAGGCGGGGCAGCCAGCTTTGGTTTATGCTGCTCGTCGCCGGGAAGACGAGGATGCCTCAGTTGTGATAATGGGTATGTTCTTTATATATGAGTTATCTTATACAGCATAGATTGACATTAGATTGACGGATTCATATGTTGCATGCAATATGACTAAACCTTTGGGTGATATGTTTGAAATTACTGTGAATGGGATGACTGTGATAAGTCTGTTAGGTCAGTCAATGAGAGTGAATAAGTTGTTTGGGGAGGTACCCTTAGTAGTCCAAGGGGTTACCGTTTTAGCGGATTTGATAGAGTTGTCGTTTAGTGAGTTTGATTTAATCTTAGGTATGGATTGGCTAGTGAAACATCGAGCCACCTTAGATTGCGTTGCAAAGCAAATGGTATTAAGAACGGCAGAAGATAAGGAGGTGGTAGTGATTGGTGAACGCCAGAATTATCTGTCGAATGTGATTTCAACATTAAGGGCTGAGAAGTTGGTACGAAAGGGATGCGAAGCCCATTTGGCTTATATTAAGGGTACGGAGGCTAAGAGTCCTACTGTTAAGGAGTTGAGAATAGTTAGGGAATTTCCTGATGTCTTTCTCGGGGAGTTGCCTGGGTTGCCACCCAGCAGAAAAGTAGAATTTTGAATCGAGTTGTTACCTGGTACGACTCCGGTGTCCATCGCTCCTTACCAGATGGCACCGAAGGAGTTGGTAGAACTTAAGGCACAAATTTAAGAATTGTTGGATCGAGGTTTCATTCGACCAAGTGTGTCTCCATGGGGAGCACCGGTGCTATTCGTGAAGAAGAAGGATGGGACATTGCGAATGTGCATCGACTATCGACAGTTAAACAAGTTAACTATTAAAAACAAGTACCCTCTGTCGATAATCAATGATATCTTTGATCAGTTTAAGGGAGCTTCTGTTTTTTCGAAGATTGACCCGCATTCAGGGTATCACCAATTGAGGGCTAAGGAGGCGGATACTCATAAGACAACTTTTAAAACTCGTTATGGGCACTATGAGTTCCTAGTGATGCCATTCGGGCTGACGAACGCATCGGCCGCTTTTATGGATCTCATGAATCAGGTCTTCCAACCCTACTTGGATCAGTTCGTGGTAGTTTTTATAGATGACATTTTGTTGTGCTCAAGATATGAGGATGAGCATGATGCACACTTAAGGATTGTGTTGCAGACTTTGAGGGAGAAGCAGTTGTATGCCAAATTCTATAAGTGCGAATTTTGGCTAAGAGAGGTAACTTTTCTAGGACATGTGGTGTCAATTGGGGGGATTAAGGTGGATCCCCGGAAAATTGAAGCAGTGTTAAACTGGAAAACACCTAAGTCAGTGTCGAAAATCTGAAGTTTTCTGGGCTTGGCTTATAGGCAGTTTGTTGAGGGCTTTTCAGTAATTGCTGCACCCTTAACTAAGTTGTTGAGGAAGGGGGTTCCGTTTGTTTGGACGGACAAGCAGCAAGAGAGTGTTGGAAAACTTAAGAAAGTTTTAACTGAGGCCCCTGTGTTGATTCAGCCAATGCTTGGGAAGAAGTTTACGGTTTATAGTGACGCGTCGCATGTGGGCTTGGGATGTGTATTGATGCAAGAAGGAAAGGTGGTTGCGTATGTGTCACGTCAACTTAAGACTCACGAGGTGAATTATCCAACCCATCATTTGGAGCTAGCTACGATGGTTTTCACACTAAAAATATGGAGGCATTATTTATACGGGGAGAAGTGCATAATTTATTTGGACCATAAGAGTTTGAAATACCTCCTTACCCAAAAGGAACTTAACCTTAGGCAGCGTAGGTGGGTGGAATTGTGGAAGGATTATGATTGTACGATTGAATACCACCCTGGCAAAGCTAATATGGTAGCCGATGCATTGAGTCATAAGGTTAAGTCAGACTTGAGGGCTATGCTCGCCCGTTTAAGTTTGTTGGATGATGGTAGCTTGTTAGCTCAGCTTCAAGCAAAATCAGTGTGGGTCGAGCAGATAAGGAGTAAGAAGTTAGTGGATGAGACTTTGGGTGCTCGTTTTAAGCAAGTAAAGAATAGGGAGACATTGGACTTTGGGATAAATAGTAAACGAGTGTTGTGTTTCTATGGAAGAATGTGTATACCAGAGGACGATGATCTAAGATAGTCTATTCTACGGGAAGCGCATAACAGTTTCTATGCTATGCATCCTGGCAGAAACAAGATGTATCGGAACTTGCTGGAGCTTTATTGGTGGCCTGGACTTAAGCGTGAGGTTACGGAGTTCGTACGAAAATGCTTGGTTTGTCAAAAGGTGAAGGCGGAACATCAATTGCCTTCAGGATTGCTTCAGCCAGTAAAGATTCCATTCTGCAAGTGGGGAAGGATCACTATGGACTTTTTTAGTGGGCTACCCTTGACGCCTACTAAGAAAGACTCGATATGGCTTATAGTGGATCGGTTAACCAAGTATGCCCATTTTGTACTGGTTCGCATCGATTACTCTTACGAAAGTTGGATAGGTTGTATGTGGCGGAGATTGTAAGATTGCATGGAGTGCCAGTTTCCATAATATCTGATAGGGATCCACGTTTCACTTTGCGATTTTGAAAGAAGCTACATGAGGAGTTGGGTACTAGACTGAACTTTAGTATGGCATTCCACCCTCAAACTGATGGATAGTCAGAAAGGGTGATCCAAGTATTGGAGGATATGTTGAGGGGATGTGTGATTGAGTTCTGAGGTAGCTGGGAGGACTATTTGTCGTTAGCCGAATTCGGGTACAATAATAGCTATCAAGCAAGCATTGGGATGGCTCCGTATGAAGCACTGTATGGGCGAAGGTGTCAAACACCAACATGTTGGATGGAGTTGGGTGAACGAAGAGTTTTGGGCCCTGAGTTAGTAGCCGATACTGAGGATAAGGTTAAATTGATTCGAGATTGGTTGAAGGAGGCCTCGGATAGTCAGAAATCGTATGCTGACCTTAAACGACGAGAGATAGAGTATGCAGTGAAGGACTTAGTTTTTCTTAAGGTCTCTCCTTGGAAGAAGGTATTAAGGTTTGGACAGAAGGGGAAGCTAAGCCCAAGGTTCATTGGGCCATATCAGGTTGTAAGGCAGATTGGAACAGTCGTTTATCAGCTGGAATTACCTTCTGAACTAAGCTAGATCCATGACGTGTTTCATGTTTCCATACTGAGACGGTATCGATCAGATCCTTCACATGTCGTGGCGGTTGAGGAAATCGAGGTCAAGCCAGACCTAACTTTCTAGGAAGAGCCCATACAAATAATTGGCTGTGATTTCAAGGTACTGAGAAGGAAGTCCGTTCCATTAGTCAAAGTGCTTTGGCGTAATCAAAAGGCTGAGGAGGCTACTTGGGAACCTGAGGAGGCGATGCGATGCCAATATTCTCAACTATTTTAATCAGATAAAATTTTGAGGACGAAATTTCTTTTAGGGGGTAGAGTTGTAACGCCCCAAAAATCCTGAAACCCAAAAATCCCAAAATCTCAAATTTTTCTTTTTATGCTTAGCATTTCCGGTTAAGTGTTAATTACATAATGGTAGGTCTTGGTCAAGGTTTGAGTTCGAACCTAGAGGTAGAAGAAATTATAGTTTAATTATTAAAGGAACCCCGATGGCAAGTAGTTGGGCTTTTAAATAAGGATAGAGGAAAATGGCATAAAAAAAGCCTTGTGGAGGAGTGGCTAAGTGGATAGGAAAGAGATTCGAGGTTCGAATCCTAGCTTAGTATTTTTAGGAGTTCAATTTTGGCCTTCTAGAAGGTTGGAAGTGGCATGAAGATGGACTCCAAGGGGAGTGTTCAGAGGAGAGATTTGAGGAAAGGATCAAGGGGTTATCAGGGAGAAAAACAAGGAGACGAGAAGTGAGGAGGAGGTGGAGACGAATTTGGAACCTGGGCATGAGAAATTCAGCTATAAGGGTTATAAATAGGTGCCAAATGCAAGGTTGCCAGGCTAATGCCGAAATCTCTTACACCTTGTTGCCGGAAACTCTTTTCCCTAAAAGTCAAAAACTCTCTATTTTACATTCTTTTCTTTGTGCCGATTTCCATCCTTTCTCTAAACAATTTTCTTTGTTTCACTTTTGGGTTAGCCGATTCCTTCTTATACTCTTCTTCTTTAATTTGTGCCAAATAAACCTTATTCACCATACTAGTTTGAAAGCGGAAAAGTTGAATCTCCCTTGGGCCGATTACTCTTTTGGTGTCAGTACCTTATCTCTTTCTAGGCTAGTATTGTTAATACCGATTACTCTTCTCCCTCACTCTTTCTAATCAACTTTGTTAGGGAATTAGTATCAGATTGCGGGTTTTAGCTCTCTGCCGAATTGCTCCTTAGGTGTTTGTGATTTTGGTATGTATTCCTCTCTTATTGGCTAAGGTTGGCAGAATGGTCATAGTTAAGGTAAGGGGACTTGTATTGGATACGAGTCACCTATTATTCTTATTTTAATAGTTAAGATTGGTGCAGATCTAAGAGTTGATCGTGGTTAGAGATTAAAGAAGGGGTTGTTATACTTGTCGCTCAAGGTAAGGTTAAGGTGAGGTATGTATTAAGAATGAGATTAATTGAAGGGTGGTATCATTTGTAGGTTGGTGACTAAGGGAATCGTAGCACGCTTGCTTACCAAGTTTTTACATACACTGCATATACAAGTAGATCGGCAAAAGCCGAAATGCTGAAATGCCGAAAAGCCGAAAGTTTGGCTACGGTAGTCTTGCAAATGCACAAACTCTTACAAGGGGAACCTGATAGGTTGTATGAGGCCCCATGGGCAATTCCATGGGTTTGGGCTGTGAATTGGTCAACCTGGCCATAATAAGCTTAATGGGCCAAATGGGCTGTTGGGCCCATAATAGGCAAAATTGATAATTGATGCTATGTGATGAAAAATTGTAGGTGAGCATGACTATAATGTGAATCGGGCCTGATGGACCATATGATTATGAATTGGGCCTGATTGGCCATATGAATGTGAATTGGGCCTAATGGGCCATATAAATGTGATTGGGCCTAGTGGGCCATATACAGGTATGTGAGTCTGCGCTTTGTAGGGGTTTTGGGCCTAGTATATGATGACTATATAAAATTTAATTAATTAATGTAGGATCTACCCATTTCTATGGTTCTTGTATTGTTACTGAGAATTTGGAGATTCCGGTTGTGAATACTTTGAGTGGGATTACTGTATTGAGTCCGTTGGGACAGTCCATCAGAGTTAATAAATTGTCTAGAGACATCCCTTTAGAGGTGCAAGGGGTTGTCTTTCCGGCAGATCAAATGGAACTCCCTTTTGGAGAATTCAATTTGATATTGGGCATGGATTGGTTAGTTAAACACTGAGTAAAGTTGGACTGTGCCACTAAACGGGTAGTACTGATAACTGAGGCAGATGAGGAGGTAGTAGTAATTGGGGAACGACGGAACTATTTGAGTAACGTAATTTCTATATTGAGGGCCGAGAAGTTGGTTCGCAAGGGTTGTCAGGCGTTCTTGGCCTATGTCAGCCTTCAGATGTTGAGGACTCTTCAGTAAAGGAAATTAGGACTGTTAAGGAGTTTCTGAACGTTTTTCCTCAAGAGCTACCGGGATTACCTCCAAAACGTGAAGTGGAGTTTGGGATTGAGCTCTTTCCTAGTACAGTTTTGGTGTCCATCGCCCCTTGTAGAATGGCAACGAAGTAGCTAGTGGAACTCAAAGCTCAGATTTAAGAATTACTTGATCAAGTGTTCATCCTCCCTAGTGTGTCTCCGTAGAGAGCACTGGTTTTGTTTGTAAAAAAAAGGATAGATCCATGCGAATGTGCATTGACTACCGGCAACTGAATAAACCGACTGTTAAGAATAAGTACACTTTTCCGAGGATTGAATATCTATTTGACCAGTTTCGTGGAGCATTAGTTTTCTCTAAAATTGACCTTCGATCCGAGTAGCATCAATTGAGGGTCAAAGAGACGGATGTGCATAAGACGGCATTTAGGACTCGCTATGGCCATTATGAGTTCTTAGTGATGCCGTTTGGACTGACGAATGCACTAGCGGCTTTTATGGATTTGATGAACCGTGTGTTCCAACCCTATTTGGATCGGTTTGTAGTGGTGTTTATAGATGATATTCTGGTGTATTCAAAGACTGAGGTTGAGCACGATGAACATCTCTGAATGGTTCTGTAGATTTTGAGAGAGAAGCAGTTGTACGCCAAATTCAGCAAGTGTGAATTCTGGCTGCGATAGGTAACTTTTTTGGGTCATGTGATATCTGCTGAGGGGATTAGGGTTGATCCTTGGAAAATTGAAGCTGTTCTGGATTGGAAGCAGCCAAAGACTGTATTGAAAATTCATAGTTTTTTGGGACTGGTTGGGTACTATCAAAGATTTTTTGAGGGGTTCTCACTGATTTCTATGCCCTTAATTAAGTTGCTACATAAGGGCATGCCATTTATCTGGACTGACGAGCAGCAAGAGAGCTTTGAGAAGCTCAAGAAAGTTTTGACTGAGGCACCTATCCTAATCAGCCAGAGTCTGGGAAAGAATTCACTGTTTACAGTGATGCATCACATGTTGGTTTAGGGTGTGTGTTGATGTAAGAGGGTAAGGAGGTGGCTTATGCATCACGTCAGCTTAAAACGCATGAAGCGAACTTTCCAACACATGACTTGGAATTCGCTAGGGTGGTATTCGTTCTGAAATTTTGAAGGCATTACTTGTATGGTGAAAAGTGTATCATATACACAAATCACAAGAGCCTCAAGTATCTCCTCACTCAGAAGGAGCTAAACCTTAGGCAGCGTAGATGGATTGAGCTGCTTAAGGATTATGATTGTTCGATTGAATATCATCCCGGCAAGGCTAATGTGGTAGCTAATGCATTGAGCCGTAGAGTTGTGACTTAACTGAGGGCGATGTTCGCTCGTCTTAGCTTGTTCGATGATGGTAGTCTATTGGCCGAACTTCAGGTTAAACCGACATGGATTGAACAGATTAAGGGTAAACAGTTGGAGGATGAGTCATTGGGTCCTCGATTCTGACAGATAGAGTAGGGAAACTTCAGATTCTGGATTGAATGTCAAAGGGGAACCATGTTTCCGTAGGAGAGTTTGTGTACCTAAGGATACTGAGTTGAGGCAGTCTATACTTCGGGAGGCGCGAAATAAAATGTACAGAGATCTTCGTGAGTTATATTGGTGGCCAGGGCTTAAGCGTGATGTGACCAACTTTGTGGGAAAATGTCTGACTTGCCAATAGGTTAAAGTAGAACATTAATTGCCTTCTGGGTTGCTTCAGCCAGTAAAGATTCCATTGTGGAAGTGGAAAATAGAAACTATGGACTTTATGAGTAGGCTACCCTTGAAGCCTTCAAAAAAGACTCGGTATGGGTCATCATAGAACGATTGACCAAATCTGCCCATTTCATACCAGTCCATACTGATTTCTCGTTGCAGAAGCTGGCTAAACTGTATATGGCTGAGAGAGTAAGACTGCATGGGGTACCGGTCTCTATAATATCTGACAGAGATCCTCGTTTCACGTCTTGGTTTTGGAAGAAGCTACATGAAGCACTGGGTACAAGATTAGACTTCAGTATTGCATTCCATCCTCAAACAGATGTTCATTCAGAGAGGGTAATTCAGATACTGGAGGACATGTTAAGAAGTTGTGTAATAGATTTTCAAGGCAGGTGGGAGGACTATTTGTCATTAGCAGAGTTTGCGTATAATAATAGCTACCAGTCCAGCGTACAGATGGCACCTTACGAGGCCCTATATGGTCATAGGTGTTGTACCCCTCCGTGTTGGACTGAGTTGGGTGAGTGGCATATACTGGGCCCTGAATTGATTTCTGATACTGAAGATAAAGTTAGATTGATTCGGGATCGACTGAAGGTGGCATCAGATAGACATAAATCATATGCGGATCTGAAGCGTAAGAAGATTGAGTTTTCTGTGGGAGATTTGGTTTTTCTCAAGGTCTTGCCATGGAAGAAGGTACTGAGGTTTGGTTGCAAGGGCAAGTTAAGCCCTAGGTTCATTGGGCCTTACTGTATATTGAAGCCTGTGGGACTGGTTGCCTATCAGCTTGTGTTATGCCCAAAATTGGACCGGATTCATGATGTGTTCCATGTCTTTATGCTGAGGCGATATCGCTCAGATCCTGCACACATCGTCTCGACTGAGGAGATTGAGGTTAGGCCAGAGCTGACTTTTGAGGAGGAATCGATGTGGATTTTAGATCGTGATGTGAAAGTTCTGTAACACCCTAGACCCGGCTCAGATGTTATGGCCAGATCTGAAGTGTCACATGGACTTACGACTTAGTATGCATTCGTTGGTTTAAGTGATTAGGGTGGCCTTTGTAAAAACAACAATTGAATGAAAAGCTGATTTATCAATCTTTAGGCTATCCATTTGTCGTGCTTGTTGAGTCTTGAAAACGTTCATTAATTTTGAAAGCCCGCGCAGCCTAACACTAGCAGTTTCGACATAGTATAAATATAATCAGAAAATAAAAACCATAGCGGAAAGAGAAATTTATATAGCGGCCTTATTACAACTTAAAACCCAAAATTAAATCAGAATATAATAATAATAAAAATAAACTAACTTAGAAAAACCAACTTTGCAGATGATGTGGCCACTCCAAATCCCTCACAGCTCCAAGCCCACTATGGTTGGGGATTTCCTGCAGAGATGAAAATAAAGGATGAGTTTGGTAAACTCAGTGTGTAACATAACCCAACCATACCCCAAAACAGATCAAACCTCAGAGTCAGACTTATCTGGGCCTTGGCCCAGTACAGAAATCAGAATGAAACTTATAGGCCCATAGTAGATACATAACAAATATATCATGAATGCAGAAATCCCAACCATGAGCCATCCATAACACCCCCGTACCAGCCTTACACCATGTGGAGAGACTACTCGACCCACCCAACCGCTACATACCATAGAAATTGCAGCGAGGCTACCAGATATTGTGATGAATTCACCAGATACAGATATTGTGGCGAGGCCACCAGAATAGATATATATTTATATATGTGGCGAAGCCACCAGATTGCAGCGAGGCTACCAGATATTGTGACGAAGTCACCAGAATAGATATATGTGGCGAGGCCACCAGATTGTAGCGAGGCTGCCAGAACGCTTCCTCCATCAATATAAACCCATGTCCCATGCAACAGAATAATATGTCATGGCATACGTACGTAAAAAGCAGAACATCATGCTTTTCGGATAAAATAAAATATCCCTAGGGTAAAATCGTAATTTTTCATGTATAAGGGTATTTCAGTAATTATTACCTATTGTTAGGGTTTCATGCTCATTCTAACGTTTACCAAGTAATCAGAAGTACTTACCTTGTCTTTTTACCAAAGTGGGCCTGTTGGCCCATTGGCCCGTTTTTGGCCCATTAAGCCCAAAAATACCGTTGTGCACGAAAATGCACACTCTGCACTCTAATCATCCAAATGCACCATATTCATTAACAATCGTCTCACGGCGCTCGCAGACGTCATGAAGTTCTAAAATACCAATGTTTCGGTATTTCGGATTTTACCGATTCAGTCTAAGGGAGGGTGTCATTTACACACCTGGTTGATGACGATTGATGACGATATCTCCCACGCGATAATCCTATGATCGATCACTAACACATTAGACTTACGAATTAACGATAACTACCATAAATCCACGTCAACTAACCAAATCATCACACAAGTTAGTCATTTACGCACGAGGGGCAAAATAGTCATTTTATCCTCAAGGGGTAAATCGGTAGTCCTACCTACAACGGCATTTTAGTTATCCTCTTGGGCCTACGGACCCATTGGGACTACATGGCCCATTTTAGCCCATCGCGGCCCGAAATAGTCGTCCTACTGCTAGAGTAATGAGAAATACACACCTGTTAGGAGACTGCAGTTAATCCGCGCTCCCACACTTTTAGCTGACGCCCCACCCAAAGGAGCACGCCACCAAGTGAAAGATATCAGCCGAGAAGGGTATGCCAACTCTCCTCATGGTTTGCTCTATTTAAAGCCAGCCCTCCATCTACTCTTATGTTAGCTTCCCGATGTAGGATCCCTCCATCATCAGAGTTTAAAACCAACACTAACTCTTGCCGTCCCAACATAGCAAAAATAATCAACCTTTGCGTGCTAAGGGATTCGAACCAAAGTCCTCTCACATGCCAAATCACGCCACCACCACTAGGCCATCAACTCATTTGTGTCATAAGTCCAACACGTTAAACTTCAAAGCGCACCTACTTGCTTCCAGATTTATTGAAAAGAAAAACCAAAATAAATTGCAAGAGCCAAGACTTGAACCTTGGACCCCTTGCTTCCTCTATGGCATCACTTCCTTGTCCCCTAAGTGGCGTTACCTTGCCACTACACCACACTCCTTTTTGTGTCATCTTTTACCCCTTTACTCTTAAAAGCCCAAATGCCAATTGCATCACTTGTTCTTAAAATCAAAATTCCGAAGACTACCATGGATTTAACTTAAGTTTGGGCCTTCCAAAGGCCCACTAACCTACTAAAATATATATTTTAACCAACCAGAACACACCCAAATTTTAAAAAACATAGAAACATAGAAAACCCGAAAATTGGGCGTTACAACTCTACCCTCCTTAAAGAAATTTCATCCTCAAAATTTTACCTGAATCAAACAGATGAGGATATTGTTGATGCATCGCCACTTCTGGCTCCCAAGTAGCTTCCTCTCTGCCATGATTACGCCACAGAACCTTTACTAGCAGAACTGATTTCCTCCTCAAAATCTTAACATCTCGATCCAAAATCTGTACAAGCTCCTCCTCAAAAGTCAAGTCTGTTTGGACCTCAATCTCTAGAACCGGCACAACATGAGTAGGGTCAGAACGATACCGCCTTAACATGGAGACATGAAAGGCATCATGAATCCTATCCAACTCTGGAGGTAGCTTCAACTGATAAGCCACTAGATCCACTCGCTTAAGAATCCGATAAGGCCCAATGAACCGCAGACTTAACTTGCCTTTCCTCCCAAACCTTAATATTTTCTTCCAAGGTAAAACCTTCAAGAAGACCATATCACCCACAGAGTACTCAATTCCCTTGCGCTTCAAATCTGCATATGACTTCTGTCTATCAGATGCTTTCTTCAATCAGTCTCTAATCAACTTGACCTTATCTTCAGTATCTGCCACCAATTCAGGTCCAACAACTAGGTGTACGACATCTTCGCCCATACAGTGCCTCATAAGGAGCCATTCGAATACTTGCCTGATAACTATTGTTGTATGCAAACTCTGCCAACGGTAAGTAATCCTCCTAACTGCCTCGAAAGTCGATAACGCATCCCCTCAACATATTTTCCAGAATCTGAATAACCCTTTTCGACTGACCATCAGTCTGAGGATGAAAGCCTGTACTAAAGTTCAACCACGTACCCAACGCCTCATACAACTTTTCCAAAACCGACATGTGAATCTAGGATCTCAATCAGAGATAATCCACACTGGCACTCCGTGAAGTCGTACTATTTCCGCCACATACAATTTGGCTAACTTCTGAAGTGAATAATCAGTGCGGACAGGTATAAAATGAGTAGATTTGGTCAACCTATCCATAATTACCCAAATCGAGTCCTTCTTTGATGGAGTCAAGGGTAACCCACTCACAAAATCCATGGTTACCCTCTTCCACTTCCAAAGTGGTACTTTCACTAGCTGCAAAAGTCTGGAAGATAATTGATGTTCAGCTTTCACTTGCTGACAAGTCAGAGTCCTTCGGAATACAAACTCTGCCTCGGTAACACAGAACTCCCTCACTGTTCAGTTCGAACTCAGAAGTATCCCCATTCTTAACCTGCTGGAATCGAAAAACCAAGGACTCATCCCTTGACTATTTTTCCTTAATCTCATCCACCCAGGTCGGCCTAACTTGCAGTTCTGCTAACAGACTACCGTCGTCATATAGACTCAAACGAGCAAACATGGCTCTCAAATCAGATATAGTTCTACGACTTAGGGCATCAACCACCACATTAGCTTTCCCTGGATGATACTCAATCGCACAGTCATAATCCTTAAGCAACTCTATCCATCTCCGCTGCCTAAGGTTCAGCTCCTTCTGAGTCAGCAAGTACTTAAGACTCTTATAATCTGTGTATATAATACACCTTTCTCTGTACAGGTAATGTCTCCAAATCTTAAGCGCAAAGATTACCACTGCCAACTCCAGATCATGAGTAGGATAGTTAACTTCATGTGGTTTAAGCATTCGCGATGCATAAGCAACCACTTTACCCTCTTGCATCAGCACACAGCCCAACCCTACATGTGATGCATCACTGCATACGGTAAAATCTTTTCTAGACTCCGGCTGAATCAGTACAGGTGCCTCGGTCAAAACTTTCTTCAGCTTCTCAAAATATTCCTGTTGTTTCTCAGTCCAAACAAATGGTACTCCCTTCCTTATAAGCTTCGTCAAAGGCGCTGCCATCACAAAAAATCCTTCCACAAACCTTCTATAGTACCCAGCTAAACCTAGAAAACTTTGAATTTTTTACACTGACCTCGGTGGCTTCCATTCCAGAATCGCTTCAACCTTTCGAGGGTCCACCTTGATCCCTTCAGCAGAGACAACATGCCCCAAGAAAGTTACCTCTCTCAACCAGAACTCACACTTACTGAATTTCGTATAAAGCTCCTTCTCCCTTAGCACTTGCAGCACAATGCGAAGATGCTCATCATGCTTCTCCTCAGTTTCAAAATAAACCAGAATATCGTTGATACAGGCGACTAAGAATCGATCCAAGTATGGCTAGAACACTCGATTCATCAGATCCATAAATGCCGCAAGTGCGTTCATTAACCCAAATGGCATAACTAAGAACTCATAGTGACCATACCGAGTTCTGAATGTCGTCTTGTGAATATCCACCTCCTTAAACCTCAACTGATGATACCCAGATTGAAGGTCAATCTTGGAAAATACTGAAGCTCCTCTAAGTTGATCGAATAAATCATCGATTCTTGGTAGTGGGTACTTGTTCTTAATCGTCAGTTTGTTCAACTACCAATAATCGATGCACATCCGTATTGACCCATCCTTCTTCTTAACGAACAACACTGATGCTCCCCACGGAGACACACTTGGTCTAATGAAGCCTCTATCCAATAAATCTTGAATTTGGGCTTTCAGCTCCACCAACTCCTTCAGTGCCATCCTATAAGGTGCAATGGACACTGGTGCCGTTCCAGGCAACAAGTTGATTCCCAATTCAACCTCTCCATTTGGGGGCAAACCCGGAAGCTCCTCTGGAAAAACATCTTAAAAATCCTTGACGGTTCTAACTTTATCCATTGTTAGACCCTCAGTTTTCGATTGGCTTACAAATGCCAAATAAGCCTCACATCCCTTTCGAATCCACTTCTCAGCTCTAATGCCGACACAACATTAGACAGATAATCCCTACGCTCGCCTATCACCAAAACCTCCTCATCCTTTGTGGTCTTTAACATCATTCGCTTAGTAGCACAATCCAAAGTAGCCCTATGCTTAACAAGCCAATCCATTCCCAAAATCAGATTGAATTCTCCGAAAGGTAGCTCCATCAGATCTCCAAAAAAAACTTTTCCTTGAGTTTCTATAGGCACATCTCTATACAGTTTAACTACCTTAACTGAGTGACCCAAAGGACTTAGTACAGATACCCCACTCACGGTGACCTCAGAGCGCACACCCAGTGACCCAAATATAGCACATGCAACATACGAATGGATAGATCCAACATCTATCAACACAGTGTATGGCATACTAGAAATTAGAAATGTACCAGTTATGACGTCAGGTGCATCACCCTCCTCTCGGCGACGAGCTGCATACACCAACGCCGGCTGACGAGCCTTAGTAAATCCAGCACCTCTGCTAGGCGCTCCTCTTCCTTGACCATTTCCATTACCACCTCTGCCTTGCCCATGTCCTCTCGGAAACTGTGGCCCACCCCTCACTGGTTGAACGACCCTCTACTCTAAAACTTGAACCTGATCTGGTTCCTAGGGATAGTCCTTAACCCTATGCTCCATAGATTCACATTAGAACGTTTCCAACACTCGCCCATATGTATCTTCCGACAACTCCTACAACCCTGCGGTCTAACAAAGATTCATCCAGCATCGCTTTCGAACTGCTCCATTACCCTTGCTCTCTTAACATTCCTGTTCATACCACCTGAAAGTCCTGAATCTCTCTGAAAACGGTTCCGATCTTTCTCACAATTCTGTCTTTCTGTAAGCTTCACTTCCTCAGCTATCTTAGCTTTCTCCGTTAAAGCAGCGAAGTTACACTCCCTCTGCGGAGCAATCATCACCCTAAGTTCATCTCTCAGACCATCCTCGAAGCGTACGCTACGCTTATACTCTGTAGCGACAATCCCAGAAGCATATCGGCTCAGTCTCCGAAACTCAGACTCATACTCAGCCACTGACTTACTCCCTTGCACCAGGTTTAGAAATTCTTTTCGGCGAGCGTCCACGTAACTAGCCCCAACATACTTTCCTTTGAAGGCTGTCTTAAACAGATCCCAAGTCACACTGTCAGCAGGAGTTCCATCTCTCACCGTGAGCCACCACTGATAAGCCTCATCCCTGAGTAACGATATGGCTCCCTTCAGCTTCTACTCCACAGAGCAGTCCAGATCAGCCATAATCCGCTCTGTGGCTTCTAACCAATACTCAGCCACATTCGGAGCTACACCAAATACACCCCTAAATATCTCTGCTCCATTGGCCCAGAGCCGCTCAGAAATAGACCCCCAAATTTCGTTTCCCGTACTTGCCCCAGTAACCCTTTCCAAAACTCAGAGCATCGCCTGGGACAGAGCATAGTCCCTGACACCTCGATCATGAGACTCTACCTCTGTTGTCGGTGGTACCGGTGCATCTGTTGCCAGCACATGTCCTGAAGACGAATATTTAGTTTGAGCATTACCTCGGCCACGTCCACGGCCTCTTCCACGAGCTACTCGTGTACTCATTTTGTATTATCTGATTAAGAATTTTATGAATTAGTTTAATATTTCAATGTTTATTACAGATGTCTTATGAATAACAGTAATTCAGAGTATGAGTTTGTTTTCTTTCGCGGTAGCCTAGCTACAGTCTTAGTCTACTTATCAGAGTTTCTATAGTTCCAGTGTTACCCTAACTAGAGTACCATGATAAGGTTTTGTACAAGCATATAACAGATATTTCAGAAACAATCAGAAAGGCTCAGAAAACTTACAGACTTGGGCCAGAGATTCCGTGTGCCACCTTCTAAAAAAAAACTAATTTTAGAAAACTGATTTTAATCTTTAAAATCATCTATTTGTAAAAAGAAAATATTGGAAAGATTCTCGAAAACAATTTATAATCAAGTTTCTAAAAAAATGATTTTCAAAAACCTTTATTCAATGTTTCTTTAAAACTCTCGTTTTTAGACCCGTTCCACAGCTGAGTTGTTGCAACTTGACTCTGATACCACTAAATATAACACCCCAGACCCGGCCCAGACGTTATGGCCAGATTTGACGTGTCACATGGACTTACGACTTAGTATGCATTCATTGGTTTAAGTGATTAAAGTGGTCTTTGTAAAAACAGCAATTGAATGAAAAGCCGGTTTATCAATCTTTAGGCTATCCATTTGTCGTGCTTGTTGAGTCTTGAAAACGTTCCTTAATTTTGAAAACCATACACACCTAACACTAGCGGTTTAGACATAGTATAAATATAATCAGAAAATAAAAACCATAGCGGAAAGAGAAATTTATATAGCGGCCTTATTACAACTTAAAACCCAAAATTAAATCAGAATATAAAAATAATAAAAATAAACTAACTTAGAAAAACCAACTTTACAGATGATGTGGCCACTCCAAATCCCTCACAGTTCCAAGCCCACTATGGTTGGGGATTTCCTGCAGAGATGAAAATAAAGGGTGAGTTTGGTAAACTCAGTGTGTAACATAACCCAACCATAGCCCAAAACAGATCAAACCTCAGAGTCAGACTTATCTGGGCCTTGGCCTAGTACAGAAATCAGAATGAAACTCAAGGCCCATAGCAGATACAGAACAAATATATCATGAATGCAGAAATCCCAACCTAGAGCCATCCATAACACCCCCGTACCAGCCTTACACCATGTGGAGATACTACTCGACCCACCCAACCGCTGCACACCACAGAAATTGCAGCGAGGCTGCCATATACTATAACGAAGTCACCAGATACAGATATTGTGGTGAGGCCACCAGAACAGATATATATATATATGTGGCGAAGCCACTCAGATGCAAATGAGGTGCGGATATTGTGACGAAGTCACCAGAACAGATATATGTGGTGAGGCCACCAGATTACAGCGAGGCTGCCAGAACGCTTCCTCCATCTATATAAAGCCATGTCCCATGCAATAGAATAATATGCCATGGCATACGTACACAGAAACAGAACATCATGCTTTTCAAATAAAATAAAATATCCCTAGGGGTAAAATTGTAATTTTTCATGTATAAGGGTATGTCAGTAATTATTACCTATTGCTAGGGTTTCATGCTCATTCTAACATTTAACAAGTAATCAGAAGTACTTACCTCGTCTTTTTACCAAAGTGGGCCTGTTGGCCCATTGGTCCATTTTCGGCCCATTAAGCCCAAAAATACCGTTGTGCACGAAATTGCATACTCTGCACTCTAATCATCCAAATGCACCATATTCATTAACAACTGTCTCATGAGCACTCGCACGCTCGCGAGTTCACAAAATACCAATGTTTCGGTATTTCAGCTTTTACCGATTTAGTCTAAGGGAGGGTGTCGTTTACACACCTAGTTGATGATGATTGATGACGATATCTCCTACGCGATAATCCTACGATAGATCACTAACACATTAGACTTACGAATTAACGATAACTACCATAAATCCACGTCAACTAAACCAATCATCACACAAGTTAGTCATTTATGCACGAGGGGCAAAATAGTCATGTTACCCTCTAGGGGTAAATCGGTAGTCCTACCCTACAGGGGCATTTTAGTAATTCTAAAACTTATCCACTTGGGCCTATGGACCCATTGGGACTACATGGCCCATTTTAGCCCATCGTGGCCTGAAATAACCGTCCTACTGCTAAAGTAATGAGAAATACACACCTGTTAGGAGACTGCAGTTAATCCGCGCTCCCACACTTTTAGCTAACGCCCCACCCAAACGAGCACTCCACCATGTGACAGGGATTAGCCAAGAAGGGTATGCCAACTTTCCTCATGATTTGCTCTATTTAAAGCCAGCTCTTCATCTACTCTTATGTTAGCTTCCCGATGTGGGATCCCTCTATCATCAGAGTTTAAAACCAACACCAACTCTTGCCGTCCCAACATAGCAAAATAATCAACCTTTGCGTGCCAAGGGATTCGAACCAAAGGCCTCTCACATGCCAAATCACGCCACCACCACTAGGCCATCAACTCATTTGTGTCATAAGTCCAACACATTAAACTTTAAAGCGCACCTACTTGCTTCCCGATTTATTGAAAAGAAAAACCAAAATAAATTGCAAGAGCCAAGACTTGAACCTTGGACCCTTTGCTTCCTCTATGGCGTCACTTCCTTGTCCCCTAAGTGGCGCTACCTTGCCACTACACCACACTCCTTTTTGTGTCATCTTTTACCCCTTTACTCTTAAAAGCCCAAAAGCCAATTGCATCACTTGTTCTTAAAATCAAAATTCTAAAGACTACCACGGATTTAACTTAAGTTTGGGCCTTCCAAAGGCCCACTAAGCTACTAAAATATATATTTTAACCAACCAGAACACACCCAAATTTTAAAAAACACAGAAACACAGAAAACCCGAAAATTGGGCGTTACAAGTTCTGAGGAAGAAGTTTGTTCCACTGGTTAAGGTACTATGGTGTAATCACAGTTCTGAGGAAGCCACGTGGGAACCCAAAAAGGTGATGCGACAACAATACCCTTATCTATTTTGATTAGGTAATTTTGACGCTGAAATTTCTTTTAGGGGGCGGAGTTGTAACGCCCCTAAAATCTAAATATTAATTATTTTGTGTTGTGATACATAAATACATGTCTACTTCAGTGGTTAGGGGTCCCGAGGAGTACTGTTGAAGTCCTGGTTTAAAGGTTTGGCTTGTACAAAATTTTGATTTTTGGCTTGAGCAAACATTGTCTCTTGACAATAGGGTTCTTAAATAAAAATGGTTGGGATGTGTCATAAAATGCTTAATGGTCTAGGGGATAGAGGCATGTGGAGTGTTTTAGGGGGTCTGGGGTTCGAGGCTTGGTATCGCAAAAGGAGCATTTTATTTTGCTGTTACCGCTGGGAAGGTGTTGTTGTTTGACTGGAATTGAATGCGTGTGTAATAGGTGGGATGTGGTTGAGAAATCTTAGGAGTGATATGGGGAGAGAAATTAGGAGAGTTTGAATGGAGTGAGGAGGTGTGCCGAATGGGGACTCTACCTCTATGCATTTTCGGTTTTGTGTTATTAACTGAGGGTTGTGTTTTTGGTTCTTTTCTTTCCTAAGTCTAATATCGTATTTAGGGCATTCTATTGCTTTTGAGTGACTATTTTCTCTCTTTTTGGGGCTCAGCTTTGCATTCGGTGTTCTTGTGTGGTTGTTCTTTACCATTGCCGATTAGGCACCTTTCTTGCTTTTCCCAGTTGGTAACATTTTCTTCTCCTCTCTCTAAAGCCTTGCCGACCACTCTCCCCTCTATTCCTTCTCACGAACCTTTTCCCTTCTCACTTTTCTACCTTGGCTGAACTCCTCCATCTCTTTGTCTCACTTTCGGTTTCGGCAAGTGATCACGAATCTGTTGGGCTTAGGTGTTCGACTCTTTCTTCCTCTCCCTCAATTATCTTCTTTCGCTAAATGTTGGTAGGTGAATCTCTGACTCACTCTTTTCTTTTCCCTTTTTCGGTTCTCCCTTTTCTGACCATCATCCCTTTCTTTCTTTCCTTTAACACCAATTATGTCCCTTTCCTGTGTTACTCTTGCAGATTAACCTTTATTCACGTTCTTGTTTGGAACGTCATAGGCCTACAATCCCCTCTATCATTATTGGTAAGTGGGTATAGTTGTGAAGGTGTTGTGCTTCAAGTATAACACTAATGAAAAGGGGTGACTTTTGTGTAAGTAGTAATCGAAGTCGGTTGGCATTCTTTCCTGAAAGCCGAAGGTGCGATTACTATTGTTTGGGCTAAGTTGACGGTGATCGTTTTGGAACTCCATTAAATTCCTTTGATACATGAGTTAAGTAACTGATTAGGCTTCATACTGATTTTTCTTCAGGTAAAGAAAGTGTTCAGAACGCAGATTAACTTCAATCGCATAAGGTGTGTAATCACACTACAATAACTATTAATCGAAAAAAGCCAGAAGTTGTTACCATCGATGCCACACAAGTGTGCACTTGCTCGTGTGGTCATCTAAATGCATAAGCGCGAGCATGTGATTGTAGAGACCACCACGAGCGATTTCGTGGGCTTAGGTCATTTTGGGCCACGTTGGGCCGAAATAGGTCGTGTGGGCCCCACACAGGTAAACCACACGGATGTGTGGAGATTATTGGGCCATGCTATGTAGTTCACACGGCCAAGGTCATTTACGGGCTTTATGGGCCATACGGGCGTGTGGGCCTACATGGGTCGTGTTATTGGCTTTGGGCCCATTTTTATTGTTTGGTTGTTAAAGTCACACGGGTCACCCGAGATGACTGTGGTCCTACTATTGGGTCGGTAAGTACACTTAGACCATATATTGATGAAATGGCTGTTATACCCTTAATGGTAAAATAACTAATATACCCCTATGATATGTTTGACTGTATTCGACATTGACATCTTGCATACACATATTGTATTATGACATGACATGTGTATGGGGGTGGGTTTGATATATTTGGAGGAAGTGTACTGTACTGGTAGCTTTGCTACAATTACTAGCAGCTCTGCTGCAACTACTGAATGGTGCCACAACTGGTGCTATATTTGGAGTGTAGGGATGGGTGGGATGATTTTATCCCCACATGGAGTGTAGGGTTGGACGGAGTGGAGTATAGAGGATGGATGGGTAGAATCTCTGTTGCATTTCTGTTATTGTTACTGTAATGGGCTAAAGATCACACTAATATTGTTATTATAATGGGTTAGGGCTCACACTGATACTGGACTGTTACATGAAACGGGCCTAAGCCCACACTGTTTTGCCTACGGATTGTTTGTTTATTGAAAGGGGATTACACACTAAGTTTTCACAACCTCACCCATTTGCTAAGTTTTCACAACCTCACCCATTTGCTTTCCTGTGTAGGAAATCCTTAGATGGGCCGATACTGCGAGGGACTCGATGGGGGCCACATGGTTGATTTTGATTATTGTCTCGGTTTTATTCCTTAAGTTATTAATTTGGGTATTGGTTATGTAATAAGGCCTCTTAAAGTTTTATTTTTAATTTGGGATTTTCAATTGCTTTAATTTATAACTGCTAGTAGTAGGAAATGATGGGTTTTCAAAAAGATAATTGTTTTTCAAAACACCACAGTTACGCAACATGTTTTCAAAGCTTCCGTGAATAACAAACTATTTACAAAATTAACAACATTTTATTAAAAACAACCTTTAAAGGAACAAGTCCCACATTATCAATGTGCAATAAAACTTTAAATCAATTTTTTATTTTCAAACTATACAAAGAGACTAGTTAAAGAAGGGGTTTTGAAACGACAAGGTTTAGATTTCGAAAAAAACACTTTCATTTGACATCGCCAGATTCGGCCATAACGTCCAAGCCGGGTTTGGGGTGTTACAAAGGGTCTAAAAGATAGAGAGGGGAGTATTCGACCAAATGTATCAACAAAAGAAATGGTGATTGATGAAAACGGAATGAGAGGGGAAGAATGGTATTCGGTTAAGGGTAGAAAGAAGAACAACAAACACAAGAAAAAGAAAAGTGTTTGACCGAAGGGTAGGGGAAAAGAGCAAAGTGCCAGAGGAAAAGTATAACCCGAAATAAGTAAAAAATGAAAGATACTGCAGACTTAGTAGAACAACTCCGTTGCTACAGAAAGAAAAGAAACCTATGTTGACAGTTACCAGAAAAATGTTGAGCAATTTGCCAATCCCCCAAAACCGAATGAATGGGTGCCTACAATTCTCATTCGACATCAACTCTTCTCCCACCACAAACCCCCACTATTTTCTCCTATAATCTCTCCTAAAATCCTTCCAACCGATCTCAACTACAGAATTCAAACTCCACTCCAACACCCACTACTCAAACTTTTAATGAAACACAAACTCTAGCCGTCCAGCATTGCAAAATTTTAATCCCTTCATGCATGTAGGGATTCTAACCTCAGACTTCAGGTATAGATGACACGCCTCTTATCCCTTAGACCAGCAGGCCCTTTTCTGTCATGTTATTCCCATATTTATTTAAAATCCTACTGCCTAGAGACAGTGCTTATTCCTTTAAAAACAAAACTTTTTGCACCTGCTCAGGCTTGAACCCAAGACTTCTCAAACACTTCCCAGAATACCTACATGCGTCACCTTCTTGCACAATTAAACATTTATGTGCTATCTTCTAACTGTTCCCATACTCAACACCTGATACTTCTAGGGCCAAAATTTGGGAATTACATGCACGTGCAAACGTGATCACTTATGCATTAAGGCAGCTAAAATCGCATGTGTAATTGTTCGACTCATGATCTGGAGTTGGTAACGCTGGTATTTGCGTTGAAAATCTTGAGGCATTATCTGTATGGTGAGAAGTGTTATATTTACATATATCACAAGAGTCTCAAGTATGTTATTTCCCCAAAAGGGTTAAACTTGAGATAGCAAAGATGGATTGAGCTACTAAAAGATTACAATTGTGTTCTTGAGTATCATCTAGGTAAAGCCAATATTGTGACAGATGCTTTGAGTAGAAGGTCGATGACTGATTGGAGGGCAATATTTGCTAGGTTGAGTTTGGTTGATAAAGATGGTTTATTGGCAAAGTTACAAGTGAAGCCCACCAGTGAGAGCAAGGAAAAATAGCTTTTGGATGTTTCACTGTTGCCTAGGATAAAGCAAGTTTAGGATGGATCAATGAAGGATTTTGAGTTTAATTCAGATGGTGTTCTGTGTTTCCAAGGGAGATTCTGTGTATCTAATGATAATGAACTAAGATATGCTATACTTCAGGAAGAGCATATTAGCTTTTACACTATGCATCTTGGAGGGAATAAGATGTATTGGGATTTAAAATAGTTGTATGGGTAACCTAGTTTGAAGAGAGAGGTAATAGATTTTGTGTCAAAGTGTTGATGTGCCTGCTAGTGAAAGTTGAGCACCGATTTCCTTCTGGTCTACTACAATCGATCAAGATTCCCAAGTGGAAGTAGGCCTGAATGACTATGGACTTCGTTAGAGGGTTACCCTTAACACCCACAAAGAAGGATTCGATTTGGGTGATTATAGATAAGTTGACTAAGCTGGCTCACTTCCTATTGGTTTGTACGCATTGTTCATTGTAGAAGATAACTAAGTTATATATTTCTGAGATTGTGAGACTATATAGAGTACATGTTTCAATTATTTCTGATTGTGATCCTCGTTTTAAGTCTTGATTTGGGAAGAAATTGCATGAAGCACTCAGTATAAGACTAGATTTTGGTACGGCTTTCTATTCGCAAACAAATGGTTATTTGAAATGGGTAATTCAGATTTTGGAGGACATGTTGATGAGTTGTATTATTAAATTTAGAGGTAGTTGGGAGGAGCACTTTCCATTAGCTGAGATTGCATACAATAACAATTTACAATCTAGTATACAGATGACCCCTTATGAGATATTGCATGTTTGTAAATGTTGGACACTATTGTGTTGGACTAACTTGGGTGAAAGGAAAGTTTTGGGTCCTAAATTAGTTCAAAAGACTGAGGGGAAAGTTAAACTAATTCAAGACAGACTGAAAATGGCTGCAGATAGGCAGAAGTCTTATAAAGATTTGGGAAGAAAAAACATAGCATACAGTGTGGGTGAATTTTTTTTTTTAAATGTCACTATGGAGGAAAGTATTGAAGTTTGGGAGGAAGGGTAAGTTGATCTCAAGGTTCATTGGGTCATATAGGATCCTTGAAAGGATTGGTTCAGTAGTATATCAGTTAGAGTTACCTCTTGAGCTAAATTATATCCATGATGTGTTTGATGTTTCTATGCTGCGAAAGTACCAATCTGACCTGTCACATGTTGTTTCCATTAAATAGGTAGAGGTGAGACCATATTTTTCATATTAGGAAGAGCCTATACAGATTCTAGATCGAAAGGGAAAAAGTTTTGAGAAGAAATCAAATTCCATTGGTGAAGGTACTATGATGGAACCATAACACTGAAGAGGCAACGTCAGAGTTGGAAGACTCAAGGGGGAGTATTGTCACGCCCCAAAATATAGGCTAAATTTTTTAGATTAAATTGTAATTGTCAAAATTAATTTATATCTTGCTTGGGTGTGTAATTGGGCCTCTATTTGGGACTGGTCCTTTAAGAACTTCTGTAAAACCCTAAACCTTAATTTCCCTTATCAAGTTTTTCCCTTGTGTCACATATTCAAGTGTCGAAAAACCCTAGTGCCGCAAAAAAAAAACCTAAGTATCTAAACCTAATTTCCTTGGCTGGCCCATTCTTTTGCTTTCTCACTTGTTTTTGTTGTCGCCCCTACCCTAGTTTCTGTTTTCTCTCTTCTGTTTTCGTTAGCTGTCTCTTTTTTTCTCTTCCATTTTCTCCCTTGCGTCGTCTTCCTCTCTTTTCCTTTCTTTTCTCTTTCCTTCACTTCACTTCTCTTCTCTTCTCTTTTCTTCTTTTCTTTTCTTTTCTTTTTTCTCTCTTCTTTCTTCTTTTGACAATCGTATCTTCAACGTTTGAATTATTTCCCTTGTCATTGTCACATGTTACATTACTTATTTCACTATTCTTATCGATTTACCTCTGTTCATTCGAATCACCATTAGTGTTGAGACTTTTGGCATTTGATCCACTTTCATTTCTTGTAAATAATTAAGCGAAACCCCCTTATATTGGTTACTATTAGATTATGGTTACTATTTGATTTTAGATTCGTAACGGGGTTATGGTTTACTGCTTTCTGTCTTGTTCAATCGGTTTCTATTAAATCTCTCCACAGTCTTGCCAACAAATCCTAACATCGTATTTTATGTGTGTTTCTTATTTGAATAGCCAGATCTAGGTGAATTCGATCAGATCTGAACTGGAAAAGTGTCACACAGGTTTGTGGGTGAAGGTGTGTGTCTCTACTGTGATGTTGTAAAATCCCACCTAGCGGAATCTTTGAATTTGAGTACTGTTTAGAGAATGGGTCGGATAAGATGAGTTAGAAGTGAATAGTGTTTAAGCTAGTATAAAGATAAGAACCATTGTGAGTGAACTTGTAATGCCTTAATGTTCGCGAACACAAGAGTAAGCACATAGTAAGCCTAATAAGGAAGAATTCGCCCTAGAAGCCTGTGGTTGGCATGTATTGTTAGGTGAAACTCGTTATAAGAAATAGAATCTTATGATGGAAAGCTTATGTCAGTAATAGAGAGTATTTAGTAATAATGGCCTTAAGCCGGTTAGATTATAAGGAAACAATAGTTAACTCGTTATAAGAAATAGAATCTTATGATGGAAAGCTTATGTTAGTAATAGAGAGTATTTAGTAATAATGGCCTTAAGCCGGTTAGATTATAAGGAAACAATAGTTAAAGCTTAACTGAATATGAACTAAATAGATAAGAACCAAAGGAAAGCACTTGATTAGTATTAATTGGAAAGATTTGGATAAGACCACCAATTGACAGATGTGATGCTTTTTGAGTCTCAATAAAGTCAAGGGACAAGTCAAAGCGTTTAAGACAAGAAATATATCTTACCAATCTCCTCGGGAGAGCATAACCAAAGGAAGATAGGAAGGTTCCTCTAGGTTAAGTATAAAGCCTAACGAATGGTGGGCCCTGTAGTCTATAAAAAAGTAAAACTTTATTCGCCCTACTAAGACTTTTGACGTATATGTAGGTGCGTACTCTATAAGGAAATCTGATGCCAAACGCCATTAGGAAAGGATGCCTAGTAAAGCACATAGTGGACTAAAGTAATAGAGTCACCGGAAAGAAGGCATGATGCGCCAACACGTGATCAGTCGAGCTATCAACTATGCCCTAACGAACGATGGGCTAGACCTAGGCATAAGCTATGTATGCGTCTATATGCTAGTACGTGTTGCTTTATAGTTTTCGTGCATATAACTAGTGATCACATGGATAAATACACGTCTCGACCATCCATTAAGATAAAGAAAAATATCTAGTTGATCGGGTAACTGCTGGGAACTTTTCATTACTTCCTCAAGGAGTATTCTCCCACTATATAAGGATAAGCTGAGGGAAAAAAATCGTTCCATCCTTTAGGATGAGCCGGGAATGAGATGATCAACTCAGACCCCTTTTAAAGATAAGTTTCTCGACCTTCCAAGCTAAGCTGCTGGAGGGAAATTCTGTTTAACGTGGTAAAGCAATCTTGGTAGAGCTTTGCTATGTGATTTTCGTTTTTGATGTGAAAGGGAAAATGAGTTAGATGAGTAGATCTTGATAAGTTTTCTATAGTTTTTGTAACAGCCCGATTTTGGGTCTAGTCGAAACATGGTTTCGAGACCACAAATTTGATGCAAAAAAATTTATTTTTATTATATTTTTATGGTCTACAGTTTTATGGAATGATTTTGTGAAAATTTCGTTCGAAAATTTTGACGTTTGGGCACTCAATTTAGTCAAAAGGACTAAATTGTAAAAAGTGCAAAAGTTGAGTTCTACATGCTAGAGGTGTCTAATTGCTATGAAATTTTAAATTGGAGGTCCTTAAATGGTAATTAGACCATTGGTTAAGTTGTTGGACAAAAATAGACATGGTTACATATGTTTCTAAAGTTTTTCATTAAGAGCAAATTAGTAATTTGGTAATTAAATAAATTAAAAAGCCAAATTAAAAGCCAATTTTTGCTCATCTTCTACCCCATGGCCGAATGTACCAAGAAGAAACCATGGATAGGGTTTTTCAAGCTTTCAAGCTTGATTATCAAGGAAAATGAGGTTCGAAATTAGAACGAGAGAAAAACGAGTATTTGACGGTTAGGTCTTTTTCGCCATTTTTATGTTGAGGTAAGTTCGTATGTTTAATAAGCATTAAATATATATGTATAAATGCTTAATTGATATAATTGTGGTAAATGCTATATTATTGAAATGAAATGTGAATAATATTGAGTACGATACTACGGAGATAACCGATAGAGATTTGATACAGCGAAAGTTCTGGTTGAACCTTAGGAATAGATAGGATACAAATGTTATGACATTAGGGTTACTAAAAATACATGTAAGACCATATTTGGGATATGGCATCGATATGAGACTTCGTGTAAGACCATAGCTAGGCTATTGGTGTAACATCCCGAAATAGGGCCTAATCAGAATAGTGGTTTCGGGACCACAAATATAACATTAAAATATTTATTTTATGATTATTACGAGGTCTAGAATATGAAAGTATGCATGTGTTAATGTTTCATGAAGAAATTCTAAGTATAAAGTTCCCAATTGGAAATTAGTGACCAAATTGAATAAAATGCAAAACTTGGGTTCTAAAAGCAATTTGTATGAAATTGCTTTGGATTATTAATTAGAGGTCCTTAAAGAGAAATTTTCCCAATTTCTAAGTTTTTGGACAAAAATGGGCATGCATGTAAAATTTGGAAAGGTTAGTAAGGAAGGGCATTTTGCTCATTTAGTTAATTAATGTAATAAAAAGGGAAAATCAAGCAAAAATCAGCCATTTTCTTCTCCATAGCTGCCGAAGTTTTCATGTTCTCCATAGCTAGGGTTTTCAACATTTCAAGCTTGATAGTAAGTCAATCCTAGCCCCGTTTTTTATGTTCTTTATGTTTTTGAGATTTTTGAAGCATACTCTTTCTATTTCTACCCATACCTCAAGCTAGGGTTAATGTTTAGAAAATTACCCATACATGAGATTCTTGTGCTTTGATGATTTATAGAGGAATATGAGAGTTTAAAGGATAATAAACAATTTTTACTAAGTAATTTTCATGAAAATGGCCTAAAGGACCATTTTGTAAAAGTTGAAAAAATGGGTAGAAAAATGTGAAATGAAGGAAAATTGTGGGCTGCTATAAGCATGAAAAATATTTGGCTAGGCTTCGATAACCAAGAAATTTCATGCATTTCATCATACGAGCCTAAGAATTAATTTGTAAAAATGAAAAAGGTTAGGGGCAAAATGGTCATTTTTCCCTAGGGTGAGTTTTAGCCAAAATTGAATAATGTAAGGTATTAATGATTTACTTTTACTGATATAGACCCCGAGGAACCAATTCTACAGGTCGACCGTGGAAAACAAAAGGTTTCGGAATAACCGAAAATACAAATCCAAAACGACTACTAGGTAAGTTCGTATAACTCGAATGTAGACTATTTAAATACATTAAAAGTGAATATTCCTATATGATTTTAAATGGTGATTTACAATGTAAATAATTCATGAAAATTGATGATATGGTAAAATGTCTCGGTTGAATAAAAAGGGATATCTGATGGATACACCATTCTTACATGACACGAGATCTTGCATGTGTTGCAGAAAAGGATTTAGCCCGGACGGGTAATCCTTTGATCTCGGTATAGAAAGAATCTAGCCCGAACAGGTGTTCCTAAAGTGATCTAGCCTCCCGAAAAATATGTGTGCATTATGAATTTAGCCTGGACGGGTAATCCGATTAGGGTCTAAATTTAGCTTGGACTAGTAATTCAGATCCGAGCTCATTAAGAGTGTTTGTCGTTACAATGGATTTAGCCTGTACTGGTAATCCCACCGTAAGATGTGAGGTTCGCGGGGGTGCGTGCCTAAAAATGATCGCTTGTATGATTTGACGGTAAATGGCTATCAATCGAGATTTATAAGAAATTCAACGGGATTAAAATGAGAAATAAGAACGGAAATTCTTGAATTGATGAGCTCATCTAGATTAACGTTATAATATTTTGACATGAGACGAACTTGATGATTTGAGTGCATGTGATAGGAAACTATCCTATACTTGTCGGGATGTAAGACTAATATGGTTGTATGTTAAGTAACTGGTAAGTTTACCTTTCCGTTTTTTTAACTTACTAAGCATATAAATGCTTACCCCCTTCTCTTTTCCCTGTCTTATAGAGCTCGTGGACTCGTGAAAATTGGAAGACGGTTGGAGAATCAACACACTGTCGACTTGTTCCGATTTGGTATATAGATACTTCTATTTTGTTTAATGGCATGTATAGGGTTTTTGGTTATTTTGTTGTATGTGTTATTTGGCTAGCCAATGTAAGGGCTTAAATGGTATACTTATTCTTTTGTATGTGGCCATGAGATATGGTGTAACAGTCTGATTTAGACCCTAATCGGAATGGTGGTTTCGAGACCACGAATCCGAGTCAAAAAAATATTTTAAAATTATTTTTTGTGTTTATTTTGTGTGAATTTATGCCTGTGAAATTTTCGTAATTTAATTTTGTCGTTTAGATATCCGATTTAATAAAAGGACTTAATCGCGTAAAAGAGAAATTTGGTGGTTATTTCTAAAAGGGACCTAAGTGCTAATGGCTTTCTAAATTGGAGTCTTTATGTTGTAAATAAACCATATTTATAAGCTAAGGATGGTGGTAACCTTAATGAACATGATTTTATTATTATATGTCAAAGGTTAAATATGTAAATTTTGTAATAATATGTATATAATAAAACATATAATTAAAAAAAAGGTGTTCACATTATTATATCATTACCGAAATTAAAACAAGAAAGAAAAAGAAAAGAAAACCTAGGTTCGGTTGCTTTTCAAGCTCAATTAAGGTAAGAGTTCAGCTCGGTTTTTAATAATTTTTGCGTTTTTGAGATCGTTGCTTCGAGTACTACAAAACCCATGCTTGAATTTTTTTTTTGATGAATATTTTGAGCTGTGCCATTGTTGAGAGCTTGTGATTTTTGTTGTTTGATGATGAAATATGAAAGATATGTTTTAGATTAACATGTTTTGTATTGGAGTTTTTGATGATTTTGAGTACTCAGGACTAAATTGCAAAAATAATAAATTAAGGGACTAAAATGTGAAATAAATGAAATGTATGGACTAGTATGAATATAAGGAAGATTCGACCTAGCTATGTTGTTGTGAGATTTTGCATATTTTGTGTTTTGTGCAATAGGGACTAAATTGTGAAAAATGTGAAATATCCGGGGTAAGTGTAATTTTCCTATATGTATGTTTTTGGATGAATTTCATTGAATATTTGATTTAATGAGTTTAATTTATATTAATTTAGATCAAGAAAAGAGAAAATTGAATTTAGATCGGGGGAAAACTAAAGTTGTCGACTAGTCGATCCCTACCGGTTTTACATCGTCTGAGGTAAGTTTATAAGCAAATAGACGTGTTTAATTGTAGTTAAATGCTAGATATACAAGCTGTTATGAAATGTATGAACTTATATTTTTTATGGTCAAATATGAAAAGGCTTGGTTACTACATTTTTGAATTCATTTCGACCGAGTTACGACGTCCGAAAGCCCCGTATGAACCTTAGGAATAGTTAGGATACATATGTCATGACATAGGATTCCGATATATGTGTGCGAGTAAGACCATGGCATCGATATGTGATTCCAATATGTGTTTACGAGTAAGACCCTGTCTAGGACAGTGGAATCAATATGTGACTACATGTAAGACGACGTCTAAGACGTTGGCATTGTACAACTTGTATGATTATCTGAGTGTCCTATCCAATTCTGAATGGTTCATCGGGAAAATTTATATTGAGTTCGAATGTGTAAAACGAGCTATACGTTAGGTTTGAACTAACTCGTTACCTACTTGAGAAAAGGTAAGTAAACACCTTAGCTATTTGTTACAAATCTTGTAAAGTGCAAATTAAGAAAATATGTGTATGTGATATGTGTATTTGGTTTTGTGAATGAGTAGTAAGTATGTTATGAATAGTCCTTATATATATGTGTATAAATGATGAGATATATATTCGGTTATATGGTTAATGTATGTACATGAAATTATATTGTGACATATGAGTTTTGTATTTGTGTATTTGAATTAGGTATATAATGAATATTCGGCCTTGGAGGTTAAATGATAATATGTTAACTTTAGCTATATAAGCATTCGGTCAAGGTGATAATAAAAATGAAAATAATTATATATGTTTATATATACTTAATATGAATATATATAAATGATGGGATCTAATTGTGAAATGATAAAATAATCTGGTTTAGTTTAGTTGACTTGATAATATCATTAGATTATTTATTTGCTTATGACTTACTAAGCTATGATAGCTTACTCTGTGTGTTATGTTTACTCTATGTTATAGATTTTGGAGTCAAGCTACAAGCTCAGGGACTGTCAGCCAAGTTCATCACACTATCTACTGTTTTGGTACCTTATAAGCTAAACTTAAACTATGGCATGTATAGGCTGGCTTCAGGGTTAGTTATTTTGAAAATGTTTGTATATTAGCCATGCGAAAATGGCTTAACCACCTTGCCTGATTTTGGTTTCAGTTTAGTTACAGTTTAAGTCTATTTTGGTCAAGATGTCGTATGTTATGGATAATTATAAATTGTGCTATGTGATTGTATATTAAGTTTGGTTCATGACTTTGTATGTGGCATGGTAGAATCAGTCATAAGCATGTTAAATTAGTTTGGATGTGTTTGTATTAGGATAAAGTATACATATGTGAATTTGTTAATTATGCTTAGACTTGGTCTTATGTGTGCTTAATTATAATGTTTAGTGAGCTTGGTTTTGATAATTCTATTATGCTTGATTTTGGGTTAAATTCGTTTTAGTTAAAGTAATAAGTATTATGAATAGATGATGTTTGTGGTAGGTGTTTCATGCATTGAAAATGGCTTAATTATTATGCTTGAGTTTGGTTTTGGTTAAATTATGGGTTGAGCTCATTTTGATTTTCATGCTATGTGCTTTGGATGTGAGACATTTATGATATGTGTTATGAGTATTGAAATTGATTAATGACCTTGGAAGTGGTACGAATGTATTAGCCTTAATAATTATATATATGGAATATTTGGATAATTTGAGTGTGGTTCAATCTAAGATTAGATACTTATGTGAAGTTGATCTTAAATAATTAAATTTAGTTATTAAATATGTTCGGTCAAATGCTGAAAATAAAATAAGGTAGTTACTTGACTGGTAAATTGGTTCTTCATTATATTAGTATACCTTGGTTTATAATGTGGTAAAGATATATGCAGGTACATAATCTATATATACATATATATAAGTATATTGGTGTTGATCATGTGATTCGGTTATTAAATTATAATGGATGTGTATTATGTTATATCACATAATGCTTTAGCAAATTGAAATATATGTCATTTATATGAGATGTATTTTGGTATATGATTATTGAGTGAAGTAAAAGAATATGCTTGACTATGTGGTTTGTTAGTTAACCGAAATCAATAATTATGAATAATAAAGTTTCAGTTCCTAATGGTACATTATTGGTAAATTTTAGTTAGTTATTTGAGTAGTGTAATTATTTGAGTTGATATATATATATGTACATATAATTATTTATTATGGAATGTATCTTGTGTAGGTAAGTAAATGATATGTGGTTGCTTGTATAAGTATGTCCATGACTTTTATAAAAATAGATTTAATATTTAGTAATGAAATTATTAATGTATTATATGTTCTATATACGTATAAATTATTTTGATACACTTTGGATTATGTTTTATTTGAGCTGAGTTGTGAATGACATAATTAATTTAGACTTAATATTTGAATAAATTGTAAGCTATGATGCGATTAAAATTCTGATTTGTAATATATATAATGCATGTTTATATAAATTGTAAAATGTTCAGTAATGCCTCTTAACCCTAATCCGGTGACGGACACGGGCTAGGGGTGTTACATATGGCTCATATTGATGTAGGTTGTAAACCTACTAATGATGCATGTTTATGTTTTAAATATTTCATGAGATATGACGATGAGGTTTATCATGGATGGATGCTTGAAATGGGACCTAATAAATTGAGAGTGGACATAGCATGTAATTGTATATGGTTATAATATGGCCTAAATGTAAAATGTGCTATATTAATCCCTCATATGAAAAGGATAATTTAGCATGTACTAAGTCGATGAGATGAGGCTAACATGCAATGAGTTATGCCAAGGTTGTTTAAGAGTATAATAAGGCCATGTTATATACCATTGAAGTTTATAAGTGTGTATGGATGTTAGAGGGTGACCAAAGGCTTGGAAAATAGCCCTGAAAAGGTCCACACGAGTAGACAAATGAACTTGCATGCTTTATTCTTTAATACCAAGTGAATCAATAATTGGGATTCTTAACTATTAATCTGTAATGCCATTCACAATTTAACATTAAGAGCAAATCCTTAGAATCCATGTCTAGTCATGCAACCATATTATATAATTTAAGAAGTAATCACAAATAAATGTTTAATACATTACACCATGGCCGAATAGGCTAACATATACTTATACATAATATGCAATCAGCCTTAAGGTAGTGGTCACATTTAGCATTAAACACATGCTATAACAATTGACCTTTTATTTACAAGACACTTGCAATATTCATCACTTAACCGATTTAAAACATATAACACCTAACATATATAATTTGTAAACAACCTGCACATTTAATAAAATCAACCATACGCATATTTACATATATATAACATCTATAATATAATCCTTTTATGCCCAAATAAAGTATAAATAAATTTTTCAACTCAATCAAGGTGACTGAATATTTCATATACGCATGTCCTAATTTATATATATATTGATGACCATTCATTTATTACAAGCATATGACATAATTGTTACCTAGCAGACACATGACAAACCCTAGCATAAATATCATCATTTATAAACATACAACCGAACCACAAGTATTTTTGGCAAGCTATATATGTATACTTTAATACACTTCCAGGATAACATAAGGATTTTAAAAGACCACATCATATATTATATTTATCAAAAGGCTTGAACAATAATTCAACCCCAAACCAAATTCAACCTAAGATATAAAGCCATTATCATTACACAAGATACTTACAACCTACCAAACCATGAACAAGCATCATAGCATATATCAAGCCAAAATCATGGACAGCAAAACTAAGCACATATAAAACTGAAACTAAACATAAGTAACAAGCCATTTTCGCATGGCCTTCGTTACATAGCCAAAATCAACATTTCAAAAATATATTCCAGCCTATACATGCCATAATTTAAGATTTGCTAATAAGATACCAAAACAATAGATAGTGTGATGAACTTGGCTGATGCTTTCCCGAGGTTGTAGTTTGACTCCAAAATCTATAAAACAAAGAATCAAATACACAAGTAAGCTAACATAGCTTAGTAAGTTTAAAACAAATAGACAATTTCAAGATTTAATCATTTCTTTCAAGCTAAGCCGAATGGTATAAACAAAACCAATTTTAACTTCAAATTTACAAGTGAAATAAATGGAAGCATTTTCATGCATATTTCTACATAGCCGAATGCTATCACAATCACACTAATCGAATGTGAAACCAACTTCCTAGGTTATAATATCACTATACAATTAAATACATATACATACTTATTCGCATAAGTACAAGAATTCAACTAATAGATATCATGTACATTTGTATACGGTTGTATTTTACTTAAACCGAATACTTATATAATCAAAACTAACAAATCATTATTTAACCTTCAAGGCCGAATGATCAATAGGTACCTAGTTCACATGTTCATAATATAATCCCATGAACATATGTTAATCATTTGACCGAATACACATAAATGCACATACACAAAATTAACACTTATTCAATAATTTATAATAGACCGAATACACTTACCTTATTTTTTGTAAATAATCAAAACTAACTCATACCTGGCCATTTAACTCGTATTACACAATCCATACACAATTACCTTTGCCCGATGAACCATTCAGAATTGGATAGGACACTCGGATAATCACATAAATCGTACAATGCCAACGTCCCAGACGTGGTCTTACATGTAGCCACATATCGATTCCACTGTCCCAATAGGGTCTTACTCGTAAATACATATCGGAATCACAAATCGATGCCATGGACTTAATCGCACACATATATCAGAATCCTATGTCATGACATATGTATCCTAGCTATTCCTAAGGTTCATACAGGACTTTCGGACGTCATTTCTCAGTCGGATCGAACTCGGAAGTATAGTAACCATATTCAAACACATTTGGCTATAGCATAATTTAATCCTAATATTTCATAATACCATGTAATTATAACATTAAACTATCAATAAACCCATCTATTTGCTTATAAACTTACCTCGGACGTCGTAAAACAGAATCGGGCAGCTAGTCGACAACTTTCATTTTTCCCCGATCCAAGTTCGATTTCTTTGGTTCTTGATCTAAACATATTTAAATTAAGCTCACTCAAATATATTTTCATTCAATTTCGTCCAAAAACACATAAATGGGTAAATTTTACCCCTGACATTTATAATTTTTACAATTTAGTCCCTATTGCACAAAACACAAAATACACAAAATTTCAAAACACCCATGTTAGGTCGAATGGTACCCAAGCCTATATAAGTCCATATATTTTATCAATTCCACATTTTAATCCCTCAAATTATTATTTTTGCAATTAAGTCCTAATTACTCAAAATCACCAAAAACTCCAATTCAAAATATGTTAATCTAAAACATATATTTCATTTTTCATCATCAAACAAAAGAATCACAAGCTATCAAAAATCGCACAACTCAAAATATTCATCAAAATCAAAAATTCAAGCATGGGTTTTGTAATACTCGAAGCAACGATCTCAAAAACGTAGAAATTATCAAAAATCGACAAGAAAACGAACCTTAATTGAGCTAAATAGATGGCCGGACCCTAGGTAGTTATTCTTCTCTTAAGTTTCGACAATTAGGAGATGAAAAATGATGAAAATGATTTTATTATATGTTATAATATGTTATATTATAACTTATTATTTCATTTCCCATTTTACCCTTAATGAAATAATAATGAAATTTTATATTCTATGTCTAATGATGTCCATTGCACTTATTTTTGGGCTTATTGCAACTTTAAGCTTTCATTTAAAAAGTCAAGTGCAAATTAGCCCCTTTTAGAAATAACCACCTAATTTTCATTTTACGCGATTAAGTCCTTTTATTTAATCGGACACCTAAACGACAAAATTAAATCATAAAAAATTCATAGATATAAATTCACAGATATAAATTCACACATAATAAACATAGAAAATAATTTTTAAATATTTTTCTGACTCAGATTCGTGGTCCCGAAACCACCATTCCGATTAGGGTCTAAATCGGGCTGTTACAGACACGGGCGTGTGCTTGGCTGTGTGAAAACCCCTGTAGGCTCAAAATGAAAAATAAATCTAAATAATTCAACACGGGTGAGGGACACGAACGTGTCCCCTAGCACATAGGCATGTGCTTGCCTCCACACGGGACGATTTAATGCGTGTTTTGGACCTTGTAGGTCCATTATAGGGACACTATGCTGCTGTTTGATTGGTTTTAAATTTAAATTAAATTTTATAACCGTATTTTCTGAAATTCCTGAGTACGTGTCCGGTAACACCTTGTACTTTGTCCCGGTCTCGGGTACGAGTAAGGGGTGTTACAATTGGAATCGATATGAGATTACATGTATGACCATATTTGGGATATGACATTTGTACGGTACTATGTGTATGAGATTCCCTAGTATCCGTTATTATTCCAAGTGGTTCAACGGGTAATTTAATGGGTATGCCAAAGAAGAGAAAGAGCATGTATGTATTACGAATTTGTACGGGTATGTACATAAAGTTTATAAGAGTTGACTTCATGATATTGTTGTAAGAGTATGCCCAAAGATCAATCACGAGATGGTTGTAATAACATACTTGATTTATCATGTATATTGATATAAGGCGTTGCCATTATTATTTCAGTTTCTTTTCTGTGTACATAAATAAACTGTTTTATAATAATGTCTTGAGAATAATATGATTATTCTTAAAAGATCCTTAGTCAAGTATTATTGTTGGCTAGGACAACAATAATGCATTAAGACTAACATGTAGTTGATTGATGATAAAGAGTTGTCATTGATATGGAGTGTCAAAATCAATGCATGAATATGTGTGTTTGAGAACAACATATTGGACTGACCTGCTATGAGTATGTTTCTTGGATTATTATGTAATTGTCACAACATTACTCATAGTGATTAATATGTATATGATCCTCATACTTGAGATCATCATTATCCCAACATCGTGAGTTGTATATTTTGATATAGTCAAACGAACATCGTAACTGGTTGTTCTATAAAGACTAATGTTGGATAACCACAATCTATGTAGAGGGATATGGTTGATCAATATAGGATAGTCCCTTCTACATAATGGGAGTAATATCTTAGGCCACTTGATTGAGTGAGACTAGAAATGCATGGCCACGCTCAAATAAGTTGATATGAGATGTCATACTTATTTGTGTATCATAGTTCACTTAAAGTTTCAAGAAACATGGGATGGACTATGCAAGTGTGACTATTCCATGACTTGTGTCCATTCCAAAGGTATAGGACTTAAAGATTAATGCATGAAAGGTTAATCACAAAAGGTTATGTCGAATCATGACTTCTCGTAACCTAGGTAGCAATGATGCATTGCTAGATGCCACTCATTGTTTGTAATATTAGAATCGTTCTAATATTACTGCTAACGTTACAAGAACCTATAGGGTCACACCCTATGGTTGAAATGAACGGAGTAAAACATAGTTGGTATTGTATTCTGATTGTCAGATGAATTAAATTAATTATAGAATTAATTTAATTGGGCAATCAAATTGTTGAACATACTATACGTACAAGGATGTTGTACACATAATCAGAACATAATTTCATTAGTATATGAATTTGGTTCGTATATAAGTTTAAATAAATATAGTTTACCGAAATCTTTATTATAATTAATGTAATTATAATTTTCGATTAAACATTATTATATTTATTTTAATGATGAATATTATGTTCAGATTAATTTTAATGAATTAATATTCATTAAAAAATATACCAATTAAAAGGGTGTTATATATGGCAAGGGTAAAAACCCTAAAGAGATAATATATAAATAAGCCCAAAACTATGCTAAAGGGTCTAGCAGCCGTCAAGCATAAAAATCACTGAAATAGTTTCTGAGATTTTTCTACCGTTCATTGTCAACTGGGTGGACTACGTAGAGGCCGACATCGGAAAGGTTGCGGCTTGGTTCAATAGGTTCAGGATTCCTGTTGCCTAGGCGTCGCTGTCTACTCAGATTGAAGTTTCGGTAATTTCAAAACCTTTTATCACCCCGATACGTTCCTTACACATGGATCTATGGTTTGGATCGCCGGAATGTTTTTAATTTTTTTTTCCGCTGCACCTTGGAGGCACCGGCGTTCCAACAATTGTGAGCTTATGGTTTCCATGAGAATGTTTTTGCGAAAGCCTTGTGATTATTGATCTATACTTGTGATGTACAAAATATATGGTAAATTCAGTTGGCGATCGTGCAATCGACTTTTGGGCCAAATTGAGGTATGATCTAGCACGTTTGATTCACACAAACTGTGATTTATCAGATATGAGAAAAAGGAAAGATTGGCATAATTTCCTATTAAAATGATTCTGAGAAGATATAGGCTTCAAACAATTGAAAGATGTTAGAATATATGCTTGAAAAGTGAGCACTCATAATTAATGTGCATGTTTATTATGAGGTTTGAAATGATTGATTGATTGTGGTAAACGATTATAATGGAGATATTTCGATTATTAGGTTAATGTCAAGACATGTTAAATTATTCTTGCAAATTGATAGAACAAATAATGTGACAGAATAAGTTATTACTGTGAGTTTTAATGCAATTTATATTATCTTGTGTTTATATCATTGGATTTGGTAAATGATTGGTAAGAGTTGCTCATTATATTCATACGAACTTACTAATATATATAGCTTACCCCCTTCCTTTCTCATGTTTTATAGTGCCGTCAAGCTAGCTCGAGTTGGAGATCACCAGAGATCCTATCACACTATCAAGCTATCATTTTGGGTATTGATGAATTCAAGTATTTTGAGTTATGGCATGTATAGGGACTTGGTCATTTTGTTATATGCATCATATGATTTTAGTCAATGCAATGGCTTGTAATCGTCAAAGGCTTGTTTTGCTATTTGGCCATGTAAGTTGGCTTATATTGGCTAACATGGTTGTAAGCCTAAGTATATTCATATTTGTGTCAATGACTATGGTGATACGATCATGGTATGCTTGGTGAATGTGAATTGTTTGGAAATGTGATTTATGGCATGATTGTATAATTTTTGGAAATGTGACCTATTGATGAGATGAGGAATTTGAGTATAATTTGGTAACCAGAAAGTAACTGAATGAAGCCTAATGAATGTGAAATTTGTATTTTTGATTTAGGGCCTAATAAATGTAGTGAATGTGTTAGATAAAGACATTGAGTTGATATGTTTGAACCATGAATGTGGACATTTTGGTTGCCCAAGTATGCATTGTTTTGTGCCTTTGAATTGGGGTAAGTGTATGTGCGAATAAGGGTGGTAAAATGGCTTGGTAAATAGCCTTGTTTTTGTCAACACGAGTAGACACACGGGCATGTGTCTAGACCGTGTGTGACACACGGTCAGCCCAATAGGCATTTGATCCGGCCGTGTATCCCCTGCACCTAAATTGTTCCAAAATATAATGCTCAGTATCGAGCACATGGGTATGAGAGACGGCCGTGTCTCTCAGCCATGTGAAGGACACAGGCGTGTGCCATGGCCGTGTGACTTCAACTTGCTCTTGTATGAGAAATAGAGAGTTACACAGGTTAGGGATATGGGCATGTGTGACCACACAGCCTACCTACACGGGCGTGTCCGAAGCCACACGGGCGTGTGACCCCTGTTTTAGCAAAAATTTTCTAACTATTGTAAAATTTTCTAAAGTTCTCGATTTAGTTCTAAACCGCTTTCAAGGCATGTTTTGGGTCGAACACCAAGTACCTTCGGGTTTACTTCAACTTGTAATGATTCCCGAGTGGAAATGGGACTGAGTAACCTTGGATTTTGTATCAGGGTTGCCTTTGACACCAAAGAAAAAAGATTCCATTTGGGTCGTTGTTGATAGGCTTACAAAGTCAACATATTTTATACCAGTGCGTACCAACTACTCCCTTGAAAAATTGGCCGATCTATATGTTTCTGAGATAGTGAGACTTCATGGAGTGCCCTTGTTGACTATTTCGGATGGAGATCCGAGGTTTACCTCATGGTTTTGGAAGAAGTTGCAAGAGGCATTGGGAACGAAACTAAATTTTTGTATAGCATTCCACCCACAAACCAACGGACAGTCAGAGAGAGTAATTCAGATCTTAGACGATATGTTACGGTGTTGTGTTCTCGAGTTCCAAGGCAGTTGGGAAAAGTATTTACCGCTAGTCGAATTCGCCTAAAACAACAGTTATCAATCAAGTTTGAGAATGGTGCCTTATGAGGCTTTGTATGGGCTTAAGTATCGAACACCCTTGTATTGGACAGAGTTGAGAGAGAATCAGATACACGAGGTTGACTTAGTTAAAGAGACCGAAGAGAAAGTTAAGGTGATTCACGATTGTTTGAAGGCCGCTTTGGATAGATAGAAATCCTACGCAGTTTTGAAACAGAAAAAGATCGAGTTTCAAGTCAGCGATAAAGTATTTTTGAAAGTATCCTCGTGGAAGAAGGTTCTCTGATTCGGAAGGAAAGGCAAATTAAGTCCACATTTATTGGACATTATGAGATTACAGAGAGAGTAGAGCCTATTGCCTACTGATTGGCTTTGCCCTCAGAGTTGGAAAAGATTCATGACGTGTTTCATGTGTCCATTTTACGTCGATATAGATCGAATCCTTCGCATGTGATCGCACCAACAGAGGTTGAGATTAGCTCAGACATGACTTATGGCGAGAAGCCGGTTAAAATTTTGGCTCCAGAGATAAAGCAATTGAGGAATAAGAGTATTGCACTTGTTAAAGTATTATGGCTTAGACATGGAGTCGAAGAAGCCACATGGGAACCCGAGGAGACCATGAGAGACCATACTAGAATCTATTCACCGGTAATATTTTCGGGGACGAAAATCCCTAAGGGTTAGAATTGTAACAGCCCGATTATGGGCACAGTCGAAATAGTGGTTTATGGACCACTGACCCGAGGTTAGAGAAATTATTTTTGATATTATTTTATGTGTTGTGGAATTATTATATTAGTGCATGAAGAATTTGGTGAAGTAATTTTAGCGTTTGTGAGCTTAATCGCGAAAAGGGACTAAATCGCTTAAAGTGCAAAAGTCTTGAATGGATAGCTAAGGGTGTTAAATTGCCATGACACTTAAATTGGAGGTCTTTAAAGGGAAAATAGACCCTTAGATTAAATCTTGGCTGGCCACGAGACAAAGAAATTAAATGGTCAAAGTGTTAGGTATTTGATGACCTAATATGTGATAAAATAATACCCTAAAAGCCTAGCCATCACCTATTTCTTCCATCCTTTCTTCTTGACCTAAAATATAAGACAATAGAGGGGTTTTTGAAGCTTTAAATTTCAGCCACTTAATTTCTCTACAAGTAAGTAATCTTGATGGTTTTTCTTTATGATTTTTGTACTTTTAAAACCCTTGTAACATGAGCTTTCAAATGAGGGGACTATTTTGAAAAATGGTTGAAAGTCTAGGGTTTTACCATGAGTGTGTTCATGCTGTTTTTTGAAATTTTATGGAATAATATGTGTTATGGTAGTGTAATAAACATTTTTTATGGTGAGATTTCTTGTGAAAACCCAAAAAGGGACCTTTTTGCATAAGTTGTAAAATAGGTGATAAATGTGTGAAATAATGAGAATTGTGGCTGCTTCTAGTGTAAAAAGTATTTGAATAGGCTTGATTAATGAGAAAATATGATAAAAATTGATTTTTGGACCTAAGGGTAAAATGGTCATTTTGTAAAAGTCTAGGGGCAAAATAGTCATTTTGCCAAAATTTTAAATTGTTGAGTACTTAGATTAATAACTTGATTAAATGTGTGAATTTTCACCATTATAGATCAAGAATTACAAAATTCGAGCCTAGACCGGAGAAAAGCAAAGCAAGTGGACTAAGCCGAACTAGTCGCCTACATTTTGTAATTCGAGGTAAGTTGTATGTAAATAATACAACTACATTGTTATTATATGTGTTTGAATTGATATAGCATCAATTTCTTATTTGTGGAAATGATTATGTATGTTGAATATTGAAATAGTAGAATTCTTGTTTGAACCTTAGGGAATAAGATCGATATTCATGCCATGACATTTGGGTTATATGTATGCTAGTGTAAGACATGTTTGGGACATGCATCGGCCACATTATAAGAGCCAGTGTAAGACCATGTCTGGGACATGGCATCGGCATTAAGATGAGGGCTAGTGTAAGACATGTCTGGGACATGTATCGGCCTAGTGATGTAAGTCAGTGCCCCAAAGGCGCAGCGGAAAAATAAAATTTCGGCAATCCAAACCATGGATCCATGTGCGAGGAACGAATCAGGGAAAAATTATGATAATGATTTTGAAATTACTGAAACTTCAATCTTGGTAGACAACGACGGCTCAAAAACGAGAATTCTGAAGCACTATCGAACTAATTCGCAACTTTTCAGATGTCGACCTCTACGTAATCCACCAAATTGACAATGAACGGAAGAAGTCCCCAAAACTATTTTAGAGATTTCTTTGCTTGACGACTGCTAGACCACTCAAGCTAGGTTTCGGGTTTTATTTATATATAACTCCCCTTTTTAATTGGTATATTTATAACGAATCTTAATTCACAAAATTTTTAAAATAAATAAATATAATAATGTTTTAACCGAAAATTATAATTATATTAATTATAATAAAGATTTCGATAAACTATATTTATTTAAATTTATATACGAACCAAATTCATATACTAATATAATTATGTTCTTATTATGTGTACAACATCCTTGTACATATAATATGTTCGATATTTGATTGCCCAATTAAATTAATTCTATAATTAATTTAATTCATGTAACAACCAAACACAATACCAACTATATTTTATTCCGATCATCTCAACCATATGGTGTGACCCTGTAGGCTCTTGTAATGTTAGCAGTAATACTAGAACAATTCTAATGTTACATACAATGAGTGGCATCTAGCAATGCATCATTGCTACCAAAGTTACAAGAACCCTTAATTATTTTTGTACAATTTTTAATGATTTTCCCAAATTGGAACAAGGGATTTTGACATTCTGACTCTATCTCACAACAATTCAAATATCTCATAACATGGACTTCTTTTGCTTACACCGTTTCTTTTATATGAAACTAGACTCAATAGGCTTTAATTTCGTATTTTATTCAGCCTCTAATTCGATTTTCACAATTTTTTGGTGGATTTTTAAATTCGTACTGCTGCTGCTGTCCAAAACTGTTTCAATGGTAATTTTACCTCTTCATAATTATCTTTAAATAGGCTTTTATGCCAATCAATTTCTCTTTCCATATTCATTAGGCCACAAGGTAAAGGGGTAAACATATCATGTCCCAATTTAATTCGACCTAAAAGCCTCATACATAATCATCAATCAAATTTACGACATAATTACCCACCATAGGTATCGACCTAATATTTACAAGGTCGTCACAAAGTCATTCTCATAAGTATGACTTACTCATTTTCATAGCTAGAACTTACCCGTATCATTCTTACCATCAGGACAACATAACTATTCTCATATCGCATCAGTTCAAATAAGAACTTGTACCACTCACAACATGATTATATCCTTCCATATCATTATCATGAGCCTTAAAATAACCCGTGAACCCTTTTAGAATACTAATGGATATCCGATAAGCCTCACACAAGAGGGTGAATTGCAGATGCCATGTCCTAGACATGGTCTTACACTAGCTCACCTGTTGAGGCCGATGCCATGTCCCAGACATGGTCTTACACTAGCTCTCATCTCAATGTTGAAGCCATGTCCAACATTGTCTTACACTGGCTCTCATATGGTGGCCGACGCCATGTCCCAGACATGGTCTTACACTGGCTCACAATCAATGCCGATGCCATGTCCAACATGGTCTTACACTGGCTCTCATAATCAATGCCTATTGCCATGTCCAACATGGTCTTACACTGGCTCTCATAACATAGCTGATGCTATGTTCCAAACATGGTCTTACACTGGCGTACGAAATGTGGCCGATGCCATGTCCCAGACATGGTCTTACACTAGCTCACATGTCACCCCAAATGTCATGGCATGGATATCCAATATATTCCTCGATTTAATCGGGACTCTACTACATTAAATTTCATCATGCATTTTCAATCATATTACGTAAAATTAATCATTCAACATATAAAAATGATAAAGTTACCTTACTTACGTACAACTTACACGTTTCAATGGAATATCATATTCCATCTAATTTCCAATGTATTCAATCATCACATAAGTGTTATTAACATTTGGCATCACTTTCTCATACTCAATATCATCAACATATAATTTAATACAATCATAGCAAGATAGATTTCAAGTATATTAACAATAACATGGATAACATGCTTATTTTGTCACACGGACTTACCTCGAATGAAATTTCGGCTAATTATTCCATTTTAGTCCATAACCTCATACCTTCCGATTTAAGCACGAATCTCGATTTTCTTGATCGAAATTAATAAAATCCACTACTTTAATCATCATATTAACCAATGCATTTCATAGTTTATACTTTGGCAAAACAACTATTTTGCCCCTAAACTTTCACAAAATTTATGATTTTGCCTTTAGGCTCGTAAAATGATTTTTATCAAATTTTCTAACTAACCATGCCTAGCTGAATTATTTTATACTAGAAGAAGTCCAAAATTTCAATTATTTCTCACACTTATCACTCATTTTATAAACTTTATAAAATGGTTCATTTGAGATGTTTTCATGAAAATCCTTTCACAAAAGTTGTTTATTAAACAACCAAGATTCATTTTCTTTCACAAATTTTCAGTAAATATTACAAATTCTCTCATGGAAAAACCCTCAACTTTCAACCATTTTGCAAAATAGTCCCCTCATTAGCTAGCTCATGCTACAAGGTCCTAATAATGCAAAAATCATCAAGAAAGACTATCTAAATCATTTACTTGCAAGTGATATAAGTGGCTGAAATTTTTGAGCTTTCAAAACCCCCTATTTGCTGGTTTTTTTGGTGGAGAAGAAGATGAAAAAAAGATGATATCATTCTCTCTTTATTTTATTTTATTTCTAACCAATTTAGTCACCAAAACTCACCTAACTTTGACAACTTTCTTCTTTTTGTCTCTATGGCAATCCACCACTAATTTAAAGGCCTATTTTCACTTTAAAGACCCACAATTATGGTTCTCTAGCTATTTAACACATTTGGCTAGCAAAACAAAACTTTTGCCCTTTATGCGATTTAGTCATTTTTCTCAATTAAGCTCACAAACACTAAAATTAATTCACCAAAATTTTCATGCACTTACATAATCATGCTATGACACATAGAATAATATTAAAAATAATTTCTCAGACCTCAAATTTGTGGTTCCGTAATCACTGTTCCGACTAGCCCCAAAATCGGGCTGTTACATCGGTTATGGCCAGAATGTGTATCAGCTCATCTACTAATAACATGATTATTTTGCATAATTTCTTGTGTTTAATTCGGTTTATTTTTGAATTAGTCCCTGCTAAATTAGTATTTTTATGATTTAATTCTTACCAGAGATGCAATTGATCAAAAGCAAGCTGAAAAGGGCCAAATTGGAAGAAAATCATGGAAATGGGGCCAAATCAAAAAAATGGAGGAAGCCAAGGACACATAAATAATTTGACTTTGTAAAAAGCAAAAAATAGAAATCCTATTTGAAGTTTATTTTAATTTTATTTATTTTTTATTTTAATTTTATTTTAGATTTTATATTAATTAATTTAGTCTATTTTTAGTAAACCCATGTATATAAATAGGGGCCTTTTGTTATTTGAAAGGGACGAATCAAATATTTCTTTTCCTATTTCTATTTGGAGTTGAATTGTTTTCTGTCTTTCTCCACTTCAATTTGGAGTAGCATTTCTCTTTTTCTTTTCAAGTTGGAGTAAACATTCTGCCAATTTCAAATCCAATTGTTTGCTTTTCCAAAAATTGGTTCAATTGCCTTCCAAGTTCCCTTTCCTTTCCAAATTTCCATCATCCTTCACACCAAGCCAAAACACAATCCACAACCTTCAAGCATGATCAAATTCATGCCACACTAAACCTCTTTCAGCTTTAAGACGGTGTTAACCCTGTCAAAAACCCGTGAGTTATGAACCCGAGCTATTTAACTCCCAATTTTTTATATTTATTATTTCTCCGGATTAAGAGTATGACTTCGTCAACTCACAGAGTCAAGTCAATACTAAGTAAAAAAAGACGTCGTTTGAGTTAATGTGGCTAGACGTACAGTTGGAATTCCAAAAGGATTGATTGTCTAATTGGTTTTTCGTGAACACATTGGCGTGCCAAGTGAGGATTGTTGTTTGGTTCTGTCAAGGGAAGTAGTAACTGGATTTAAATGTCCCGAACGTTTGAGGGCATTGGTTCGAGCTAGGCTCTTCTAGAACGCAAAGCTGTCGGAGTTCTAAATCACGAACGTTTCGTAGGTTGTTCGATCGGTAATAGTTAGTTATAGGATGTTCCATAACTAATTTACACAAGGAAGAGTTGGTGTCCGAGGCGTCCTTGGTAGCTATAACTAGCTTATTGGAAAGGAGGAGTTCACCTAATTTCGAGGATCGGGTCAAAGATGGAAAAACCGGTGCTTAAGGCTGAGCTAAGTTTAATTGATTTTTCTTCAGATTACTTCATTGTTTTTTTATTTCCTCTTTTACTTTTTACATTTTTTTGTTTATTTCAGGTTTCATATTTTATTCCCCCTCAAACATCGCGGGCACGACAACTACCCAAACTTAAATCTGGTCGAGAGATAAACAATTTTTAGTAAACCCAGTCTCTGTGGGATCGACCTTACTCCCTATACTGCTTTAAATTGCAAATTAGGTGTAGGTTTATATTGGTGGAATCGACAGCCATCAGTTTTGGCACTGTTTTCGGGGATCGAACCCGGGTCACCCGCGTGACAGGCGGGAATACTCAACCCAAGCATATTAGAATTAATTCTACAGTTTATTAAAAATCGAGCCTATTTTCTACATCCATACTCAACGTAAACAGCATAGGCATAAATAATTAAATAAATGCTCAGAACATATAGTTTAATCAACAAGACAAGTGTCATAAAATTTGAAATATACGAACTAGATAATTTCATTAAATTGAGTTTGAATCTAGTAAATTGCAAGGCATTATTAACTATACTTTTAGAAAAATAAATTAGACATGGTCAAACCTTTTTACCCGAACTAGGATGACATCCTAAGCACCCTATCCCAGTTACTCTGTTCAAACAGTCTTTATTATTGAGCTCTGTTAGTGGAATGTTATTAAGTTATTGACTTGTCACTCGGACCTTTTTACGCGAGACGAGATGACAACCCAAGCACCTCACCCTGGTTACTCAATCCGGTCACATTTTCAAAACTTTCACTCATAACTTGAGTCTTTATTTATTTACAATTTTTTTATTTTTTCATTTTTCATTTTTTCATGCACAAGCAAAATTTTTTTTCAAACAATCAATTCATGAAAATCTAGCTACATATATCAACCTTAAAATACAAGTGTCGATTAATCTATATACAATTGTCCAAGTTGACTAAGTATGAGATTAAAGGCTCAATGTCAAATAAACTGTTGAATGAATTCAACGCAAGATTGAACATATGCAGAAGAGAAACATGCAGGAAAAACCAATCAACCATCCATGCATACTTACTATATTCATCCCCCCTACTTATTCTAAGCTTGTCCTCAAGCATGTGTCATATTATAGCAACTCAAATAAAATAGCACCTCAAATCAATAAAATGAAAAGTTTAGAGTTCTCCCTGTGTGTATCTTCAATGATTTTGTCAATGTTGGGGGTAACGGCTTTGCAGGATATGAAGGATTGTGGAGACTTGATTTTCCATTGTTCCAAGTCTCGCCTCAATTCAGCCTAAACGTGCCTCCACAAATAGAGGTTGTTCATCCTGCTCTCTTGTATTGATGTGTGGATGTTGGTAAAAAATCCTATTTTTGCTAGTAGCCCGTGTACCAAGTAAACATGTCGTGCCTGCGCCACCACTATTATCCGACTTTGAAAAATTCATGATCGCTATTATGTTCCTGAAAACATCAAATTATTTGATTTAAATAAAAATTTATTTATTTACACCTTAAATTTACTAAAACTTAAAATTAAATAAATGAAAAGAAATTTGGGTTGCCTCCCAAAAAGCGCTTTTGTTTAACGTTGTTAGCTCGACGACCTATTATTCAAATTTTAGGCTCATTGAGAACAATCTCCTCAACTGTGTGTGTTTGAAAATTCTCGAAAAAGGGTTTTAGTCGTTGACCATTCACCTTAAAGCACTTTCGTGTTTCTTCACTTTGAATTTCCACTACACCATTTGAAAATAAATTAGTAATAATAACCGGTCCTATCCATTTGGATCGAAGCTTACCAGCGAAGATTTTTAAGGTGGAGTCGTATAGGAGAACTTTCTGTCCTATTGAAAACTGCTTCCTAGTGATGAACTTGTCATGAAACGCCTTCGTCTTTTCTTTATAAACTTGAGCATTTTCATATGCATCATTTCTGATTTCCTTGAGTTCATAGATGTCTAATTTCTGAGATTTTCCTGCAGACTCCATTTCCATATTACACTGCTTAACTGGCCAAAAAGCCTTATGCTCTAACTCGACCGGAAGATGGCACGATTTACCAAAAATGAGTCGGTAAGGTGACATGCCTATTAGTCCCTTGTAAGTTGTCCTATAAGCCCAAAGTGCGTCATTTAGTCTCAAACTCCAATCCTTCCTGTTAGGTTTAACCGTCCTTTCCAGAATAGACTTGATCTCTCGATTTGACACTTCGACTTGCCCGTTTGTTTGTGGATGGTAAGCAGTGGCAATTCATTGGGTCACTCCCTATTTCTCCATAAGTGTACTTACGAGCTTATTGCAAAAATGAGTTCCTCTGTCACTGATTAATGCTCGTAGAGTGCCATATCTCAAAAAAATAGAACTTTTAAGAAAGTCAACTACGGTTTTAGCATTACCATTGCGAGTGGCTTTCGCCTCTATCCACTTAGAGACATAATCAACAGCTAAGAGTATATAAAAATTACCGAAAGAAGAAACGAAGGGACCCATAAAGTCGATGCCCCACACATCAAAAATTTCACAAATATGAATAGGAGTAAGAGGCATCTTATTTCGGCGACTAAGGTTGCCAACTCTTTGGCATTTTTCACAAGTTTTACAGAATAAAAAGGCATCATGAAATATGTTTGGCCAAAATAATCCACATTTGAGAATTTTTTGTGCAGTGCATTTTGGTCCAAAGTGCCCTCCACATGCATAAGAATGACAAAAAGTTAAGTTAGACTGTACCTCTGTTTTTACTACACACCGTCGTATTACCTGGTCCGAGCAATGCTTTCAAAGGTAAGGATCGTCCCAAATGTAATATCGCGCGTCCTTTTTTATCTTATCTTTTTTAGTCCTTGGTAATTCTAAAGGAACAGTACTTGTAACGAGGTAGATTACTATGTCTGCATATCAAGGATGAATTGTATTTGCTGAAAACAGGTTTTCATCTGGGAAGTTGTCCTTTAATGGTGTGTCGTCTACTAGAATCGGTAATTGACTCAAATGATCAGCTACTAGGTTTTCGCATCCCTTTTTATCCCAGATTTCAAAATCGAACTCTTGTAGGAGTAGAATCCACCTGATCAGTTGGGTTTTGCCTCCTTCTTCCCTATTAAATATTTCAAAGCTGCATGATCAGAAAAGATAATTACCTTAGTTCCCAATAGGTAAGATCTAAATTTATCTAAAGCAAACACAACAGCTAAAATTCTTTCTCGGTGGTTGTGTAATTGCTTTGGGCAGCATCCAAAGTCTTCGAAGCATAGTAGATAACATGAGGCTCTTCCCCTATTCTTTGACCAAGAACAGCTCCCACACTTTGGTCACTCGCATCACACATGATTTCGAACGGGAAGTTCCAATTTGGTGGTTGCACTATAGGAGCGGAGACCAATTTCTACTTCAGCACATCAAAGGCGTCTTTACAAGTCTGGTCAAATTTAAATTGTTTATCCTTTTGTAACACACTACAAAGCGGTCGCACGATTTTCGAGAAATCTTTCATGAATCGTCTATAAAATCCTGCATGGCCAAGAAACGAACGAACTTCCCTCATTGATGTGGGGTAAGGTAACGAGTTAATAGTATTCATTTTTGCCTTATCGACCTCGATTCCTTTCGAGGAAACTATATGACCCAAAATTAATCCTTTGTCAACCATGAAATGCATTTCACATAATTTAAAACAAGATTAAATTCTAGGCATCTTTGTAATATCTTAGCAAGATTATTGAGACATTCGTTAAAAGAGTTACCGTATATCGTGCAGTCATCCATAAAGACTTCAATGATTTTCTCAACGTAATCAGAGAATATACACACCATACATCTTTGGAAGGTGGCTGGAGCATTGCAGAGTCCAAACGACATTCGTCTATATGCAAACATTCCAAAGGGACACGTGAAAGTCTTTTTGTCTTGATCCCCCGGAGCCATTGGAATCTGGAAAAATCCTGAGTACCCATCGAGACAACAATAATGGGTCTTATTGGCTAATCGCTTAAGCATTTGATCGATGAAGGGGAGTGGAAAATGGTCTTTCCGGGTAGCTGCATTCAACTTCCTCTAATCGATGCAAACCCTCCATCCATTCTGGACTCGTGTAGGGACCAGCTCTCCTAGCGGGTTTTTCACCACTGTCACGCCAGTTTTCTTAGGCACGACATGAACCGGGCTAACCCAATCACTATCAGAAATCGGGTATATCATTCCAGTATCTAACAGTTTCTGGATCTCCTTCTTTACTACCTCCATCATGGGTGGATTAAGGCACCTTTGAGCATCTCTCTTTGGTTTCGTGTTGTCTTCGATGGAAATTTTGTGCATACAAGTGGATGGACTTAGCCCTTTTATGTCAGCTATCGTCCAACCAATAGCTTCCTTATAATCTCTCAGAACTCAAACTAGACTTTCCTCCTCGTCTTTTGTTAACTTGTTTGACACTATCACCGGTAAGGTGTCTTTCTCTCCCAAAAAGACGTACTTAAGGTGGTTCGGTAATGCTTTAAGCTCCAAGGTCGGTGGCTGCAAAACTAAAGGCAACATTTTAGTTTGAAAAGGTAATAGTTCAAATTGGTTACCTCGGTTTGTCAACGAAGGTTGTGTTTCTGGGTGATTGAAAATTTCTTGCAACAGATCTTCAATGACTGCTAATTCCTCGAGATGATGTAAAATATCCATGTCAATGTTTCTATAGAGGACAGTTTCCAACTCATCAAAGTCATGATATTCGTAATAAGATTGAGTTAAACAATCTAAAATATCAATTCTAGAAATATTTAATAGTGAGTTAGGATGACCCATGGCCTCTAGACATTGAATTTCACGATTTCGCTATCAAACTCCATAGTCAGCATCCCGCTTCGAACATCTATTTTTGCACTTGCGGTACTTAGGAACAACCTTCCAAGCAAAATGTCAGACGAATTAGTTGAATTATCATCTTCCATATTAACAATGTAGAAATCTGAAGGGAAAAATAATTCGTTAACTTTAGCAAGGACGTCTTCAAGCAGCCCTTCGGGATAGACGACTGACTTGTCCTCCAACTGGATTATTACTCCTGTCTCTTTTAAAGGACCCGTGTTAATTAGCTTATAAATAGAATAAGGAATAACATTAATGGAAGCCCCTAAATCACACATGGCTTTCTTAATGCCTACATTACCTATCTCATAGGAAATAGCAAACATACCTTGGTCCTTGTATTTGGGTGGAACTTTCTTTTGCAGTACTGCGGAGACATTTTCTCCTACATTTACTCTTTCATTACCTATTAACCTCCTCTTGCAAGTACACAATTCCTTGAGAAATTTTGCATAACGAGGGATTTGTTTGATAGCGTCGAGTAAAGGGATATTTACCTCCACCTTCCTAAATGTCTCGAGGATTTCTTTTTCCTCCTTCTCTTTCTTATCTCTTGCAAGCCTCCCTGGAAAATGAGGTGGCATCACAACTGGTCTCTAAATTTCTGATTCAGGCCTGGCTGTTGGATCAGAGATCTTCTTTTCTCGTTCCTTGTCATGCCCTTGACTTTTGGCTGGAACTGTTTCCAGAACCTTTCCGTTACGAAGAGTTATTACACTAGCATTCTGACGAGGGTTCGACTCTGTCTGGGAAGGTAATTTACCTTGAGACTCCAAGCAATTAACTGCCATCGAGAGTTTACTAACTTGATTAGTTAACTCTTGTATTGATGCATCTGTCCTCTGTTGATATTTTGCAGCATCGGCGGTAAGTCTTTCCACAACAGTTTCTAGAGATGTGCTCGGCTTGTGTTGTTGTTGTGGTAGTTACAGAGGTCTCGGTTGGTATGATGGATTATATTAGGGATTAGCTCCGTAATTCAGGTTGGGATGATCCTTCCACCCGGGATTGTAGGTGTTGGAGAAAGGATCATAGCGTCTTTGTAGAGGTCCCGAAAAACCTCCGACAGCATCAACATGTGTCGTTGAATTATCGTTAAGGATTGGGCACAAATTCATCGGGTGTTCAGACGTAGTACAAATTCCACATAGTTGGTTAGACTCTTCTTTTCTGTAAGCAAAGATTGAACAACATTCGTAAGCTTATCCAATTTATCTTCTAAAGATGAAACGTTTACCCCATTAACTAGTCTTGTCAGTTCTGAATTCGGCCGATATTGTTGAGAATTTGCCACCATCGTGGATATTAGTTCTCTTGCCCTTTGAGGGGTCATATTGACAAGCGTCCCTCCATTAGCAGTGTCAATCATCTTCATTTTCATAGGAAGCAAACCCTCATAGAAATATTGAAGAAGTGATTGTTCGGTCAACCCATGTTGAGGACAACTTGCACACAATTTTTTGTACTGCTCCCAATAGTCGTGGAGTGATTCAATCTCCATTTGGCGAATTCCCACTATGTCCCTCCTCAGCTCAGCTACTCATGACGCTGGGAAGAATCTGTCAAGAAATACACGAGATAAGTCACCCCACATTGTGATAGAACCGGGGGGTAAGTAAAATAACCATTCTTTTGATGTATCAACTAAAGAAAAAGGAAAGGCCCGAAGTTTAATTTCATCTTCGGGTACTCCCTGGGGTTTCATGCTTGAGCAGACCATGTGGAATTCTCTCAAGTGAGTGTGTGGATTTTCATTCTTCAAGCCTCGAAAAGTGGGCAAAAGGTGAATCAAGCCCGACTTTAATTCGAAAGGGGTTCCTCCGGTTGGATAGTTTATGCATAACGGTGTTTGCTCGTTGGGAGCAGCGGCTAGTTGACGAATTGTTCAGTTTTCCATCCTTTCTGGTTCACGGAGGTTTCCTTTTGTTTCAAAGAGTGGTTTGGTCTCAGGTTCAACCTCTTCGACTCCTTTCCCACGTCGAATTGCCTCTGCACGAATTACTTCGCTCAACTTTTCAACGTCGAATTCTAGAATCCCTTGTCCTAGCTCAACTCCTGCTTTACTTGCACGTTTAAGAGCTTCTGTCTCTTTTCACCGTGCTCACGCTGATTTCTCGATCTCTGGGTTGTATTCGAGATCTCCAGATGAAGATCTGGTCATGAAGACGATTTAAACAATTATAAGTGTTGCCAGTCCCCGGCAACAGTGCCAAAACTGATGGCTGTCGATTCCACCAATATAAACCTACACCTAATTTGCAATTTAAAGCAGTATAGGGAGTAGGGTCGATCCCACAGAGACTGGGTTTACTGAAAATTATTTATCTCTCGACCAGATTTATGTTTGGGCAGTTGTCGTGCCCGCAATGTTTGAGGGAGAATAAAATATGAAACCTGAAATAAACAAAAAAACGTAAAAAGTAAAATGGAAAATAAAAAAAAACAACGAAGTAATTTGAAGAAAAATCAATTAAACTTAGCTCAGCCTTAAGCACGGGTTTTTCCGTCTTTGACCCGATTCTCGAAATTAGGTGAACTCTTCTTTTCCAATAAGCTAGTTATAGCTACCAAGGACGCCTCGGACACCAACTCTTCCTTGTGTAAATTAGTTATGGAACGTCCTATAACTAACTCTTACCGATGAAACAACCTACGAAACGTTTGTGATTTAGAACTCTAGCAGCTTTGCGTTCTAGAAGAGCCTAGCTCGAACCAAAGCCCTCAAACGTTTGGGACATTTAAATCCGGTTACTACTTCCCTTGACAGAACCAAACAGCAATCCCCACTTGGCACGCCAATGTGTTCACGGAAAACCAATTAGACAATCGATCCTTTTGGAATTCCAACTGTACGTCTAGCCACATTAACTCAAACGACATCTTTTTTGACTTAGTATTGACTTGACTCTGTGAGTTGACGAAGTCATACTCTTAATCTGGAGAAATAATAAATATCAAAAATTGGGAGTTAAACAGCTCGAGTTCGTAACTCACAGGTTTTTGACGGGGTTAACACCGTCTTAAAGCTGAAAGAAGTTTGGTGTGGCATGAATTTGATCATGCTTGAAGGTTGTGGATTGTGTTTTGGCTTGGTGTGAAGGATGATGGAATTTTGGAAAGGAAAGGGAACTTGGATGGCAATTGAACCAATTTTTGAAAAGAAACAAAACCAAGTGAAAAAGTGGCAGAATGCTAAACTCCAATTTGTAAAGGGAAAAAAAGAGTATTTCTATCCCAAATAGGAATAGGAATACAAAAACAAGAGATGATTTTCTAAGAACTAAAAACCCTATTTATATACATAGGGTTTACTAAAAATAGGCTAAAGCTAAATAAAAATAAAAATAAAAATAAAAATAAAAAATAAAAATATAATATAATATAATATCTTCTATTTTTAGCTTTTTACAAAGTTAAAATCAATGTTAAATCCTTGGCTTTCCCATCTTTATGATTTGGCCCCAACTCAACAATTCATCTTTCAATTTGGCCCTTTTTTGCTCGTTTTTGACCAATTGCATCCCTGACAAGATTAAATCATAAAAACACCAATTAAATAGGTATTATTTTAGAAATAAGCCAAATTAAACACAAGAATCACGTAAATTAATATGTTTATCATCTACACTTTCATTCAAATTGGTTGAAGCTCCTCAACCTCTACCTCTACCACTTCATCTACTACTATATCTACATTTATGTTAATTGGATCAGAGACATCTTCGGTTATATTAAATTCATTCTCATCTCTGAATCCAAACTGTTGTTGATTTTCAAGATTTAATTCTAGATGGTTGTCGGTAATACATTGGTCCTTCAGATTGGAATTGTAGACATCATGTACGACCTCTTCCAATGGACTACTTGCTTGAGATCTTTGCTAGAAGAATTCCTCTAATTGATCCAATTGTTGTTGGATTCTCTTTGATTTGGCTTGGAATTCTCACTGACGACTTTCCTATTCCAATGTATAGTTATATGAATCATAAGGAGTTTCGTCTAAATATTCTGATGTCCCTAATTGTCACTTATCTATCTCTTCCAATGAAGTTATTGTTTAGTTTCTTTGTTGGTAAAGCTCTAGCATAAGCGATTTTTGGTTCTCCATAATCTCCTATTTTTCAAATACTCCTTCCTCGTATATATTGTCGTCATCCTATTAGTTCGTTGAATTTCCATGCCTCTCGGATATATACTTGTTCGGCTTAGGTAAGAGTTTGTTCGAACACTTGGGTTGTTCGTCCTTGTAATCATAACTCCTTTGGTTTGTCAAATCTCCATACAACCAACTCAATTTGGATTGTTCATACACCACCCTATAAAATTCCAAATTCATGATTAAATCCAATAATCAACAAGGTAAGTAAAAAATTAAATAAAATTATTTAATAAACTAAAAAGAATAAAAAATAATCAACAAGGTAAAAAATAATAATAATCATAATAATATTTTTTCTGCACACTAAAATAAAATAAATTAAATTAAATAAAAGTTAGAGCATTATTTAGTTTGTTCGTCTTTAGATTAATATTATTTTATAGTAATCAATCTAATAAAAAAATTTCACTGTCGTAATCCTATAACGCTCAGTTTATACAAGTGTATACAGTCGTTCAAGTAATAAGTAAGTAAATGAGTTATCATCTCTACTGGGACTGTGTATGTTAATCAATTAATTATAAAATTATAAGTTAACAATTTGGTGAAAAAAAACACAAGAATTTGAGTGATGATGATTAAACTAGACTAATTTAAGGCTTAATGACAAATTTGGCCACTAACCTTTACATGTTTTGTCAAAATGGCCCTAATTGTATTTTTGAGCATTTCTTGGCCATCAACCTATGTTTTTGTTTTCAAACTAATCTTTTTAACAAATTTGATGGAAGTAGCGTTAAAAAAATTAACAGGTATGATGTGAAATATTTTTAATGAGATACAATTTATTACTTAGGCAACCCAATAAGATAATTACATGTGAAAAATAATAAAATAAATAAATCATACATGAAATTAAAAAAATATTAATTTAAAAAAATAAATGTAATTATCACTTTCAAAATGAATGCAAACATTTGTTACTGAGAGGTTTCAAAAAGATAATTAATAAATCAAACCGAAAATACTGAATGTATTCATTCATTTTGAAACATTTTTTTAGATAATTACGTTTATTTTCTTTAAATTAAGAGTTATTTTTTTAACTTCATGAATTATTTATTATTTTATTATTTTTCACATATAATTATTTTATTGAGTTATGTAAGTAATAAATTATATCTCATTAAAAATATTTCACATATGAAATGTCACATCATCCCGTTAACTTTTTTAGCGGTACTTTCATCAAATATGTTTAAAAGCAATTTAAAAAAAAAAAGAATAAAGTTTGATGGCCAAAAAGGGCTCAAAAATACAATTAGGGTCATTTTGGCAAAATATGTAAACGTTAGTGGCCAAATTTATAATTAAGCCTAAAATTGAACTAGATGAAAAATTGATCCCTAATGCAATTTTAATCTAAGTATGCAAATTTCTAAATGTATGAATGAATTTAGTAGTAGAAACGCAACTTCAACAATCAATAACATGAATAGGCTAGGATAACTACATTAATCAACTTGATTCATTTTCATCATGCTTAACAGTGTTTAAAAAAACATTCCATGGCAACTCAATCATTCATGAGTTTGGAAACCAAATTAAGTCCTTTTGGAATCTTTTACTTAGTGAAACATGCATTTTATTGATCATATTAAACTACGGATTTCTTAGTATTTATGTGAAGTAATAGGGACAAGTTAGGTTTGAAACGGTTTAATCATATAAACCTAAAAACTACGCAAGATAATAGAACTCGTTAAAGGTATTGTGAACCTTCAATTTAGTCGAGTTAGGATCTAAATTAAGCATACACTTTCAATTATTGTATCCGCTAGTCATCATCTGGTTAGGATCACTCAACTAATTCTAATGCATCCAATCACGTATGAATGAAATACATATTTAAATTTAATTGAAAACATGATCAACTGAGGCACAAGCACTTTAAACTTGAATCAAACAAATCTCATTAAATTAATGCAATTAACCTACATAATCAGATTTAAGCTACCATTATTGATGTCAAGATCACAAAACACATTGCAAACATAATTAATTTAAAACAGGTAAGGGAAGAATAAACTCTATTTCAAACCAGTAGTCTCGTGGACTCTGATTGAAAGTGTTTTCATCCGGTCCTCCTATTGCACTTTGGCTAATGGCTCCTCAAGGTGGCCGGCCAAGAGATGATCTCTTCAAGGATTTTTTTAGCTAAAAACTTAGGGAAAATGGAATGATAGGTGTGGTGGATGAAGTGAGCAAGAGAGGGAATGAAGAATGTTGTGAAAATGAGGGATGAAGGGATGGTTGAAAAGATGAGATAGGTTTGGTATTTATACTTGAAGTAGGTGGGAGAGTTTACTAAAAATAGCAGCAACAATCCCTTGGATTTCTCCCTCTTATGGCCGACCATAATATGTGGAAGCAAAGGTGGTTGGTTGCTTGATTCAAGCATGAAATCATGCTTGAATCATACAAGCAATGGACGGTTTCTCAAGAAAATCTTGTATGCCGATTTCCAACATTCTACCAAGTGTGAGAAACTTCAAATAATTGTTCCAAAATTGATTTCTTCGCTGCCCAATTGTGGTTGTCGAATTGGGCCTATCTTCTTTTGAATTGGACGGTTAATGACCCAACTAGCTTGTAGACTTGACCAGTATGTGTCATCTTTTTTTATTGGGTGAAAATGGCATCTTGATGGCCCATTAAGCTTGGTCTTGTCATCCAACACATGAGAATAATAGCTCATGTCCATGTAACATTATTGTAAACTCAACTCTATGGTCCCACTACATAAGTAAATTTAACATATTAATGAATAACATGAAATACTTTAATTTTATGCATAAAATCATATAAAAAAGGCACAATTTTGCATACTTTATAATTTCATATCCATTATTAACATTTAAGCAAAATTCACTTAATTAATTAACAATTACTCAAGATTAATATTATTTTTAAGTAAAAAGGTGATAAAAATTATTAGAAAATCCTATATAATTTTGTGTTTACAGACTGCACAATCAAACTTAAAGCTCGAGAACATCAGCTAACCTAGGGTTAAGGATGACAACCACCTGAAATCTATAAATAGGCTCATTTGTCACACATTATGGACACCAATTACTTAGCTTAAGAATCTCTCTTTTAATTTCAGTTTAGTTTTTCCTCTTTTTATAGGTTTTAGATTTGCTTTTAGCTTGTTCTTTGTTTTCTTTCGAAAGATCTAATTTGTGGCTATGATCAAACCTTGTGGATTCAACTTTCATTCATAATAAAAATAAGGCTTTTTATTAAACTTTATATTTTCGATCCAATTATCATGGTTATGCTTTATATTGATTTTATATTGTTTACGAAAACCATGAGGAACTAATCCCTTTATGGGGGATTAGCGAATAGAGGCATGATTTATTAATTGTTTTGTAGGGTTACTCAACAAATCAAATATTTGGGAAAGGAAAAACATAAACCCTAGGTTTGACAACCTAGGAAGTCATCGAGGTGGGAATTAACCCAAAATTGGTATGGTCTATTCGTGAATACCTTCACCCCAACCCAGTCTGGACTGTGAGGTCAAAAGATAAGTAGTCTCATTCATTACTTTGCTTACACAATAAGAACATTGTTTCCTTTTAAGGTGGAGGTAGGGAAATAATAGCATGAAATTTATTTAGAATAGCAGTTAGCATGAATTTTAAATCTTTTTCTTAAGTATGTTTCAATGATTATACATAAGTATTCTTAAATAAAATGATGTTCAAATATATTTTTTGTTTATAGGTTATCTCAAATGCAAGTATGATTTCTGATTTTATCTGAGTTTTTTTTATGTTATCTTAAGTTATGGAATGCTTGTATGTTCTTAGGTCGTATGTAGCCATTTTCCATGAAAATTGAACTTCTTTTGAAGTAGACATGCATGAAGGTTTAATCCTTAAAATTAACTTAGTAACTTTCTAGAGGTGAAATCCTAGGAGGCATAAGAATCTAAACATGATTTAGGCACATTTTCTTTGGATCATTTGAGTCTTTCAAGCCTACCAAATGAATGTGACCCTTTAAACCTTAATTTGAGCCTTAAAACCTATTTTTGTTGTTTACCTACATAATAAGCCATGCTACCGTCTTTTTAAATTTTATCCTAATTTTGCACCTATTTTAACTATACTTGTCTTAGTGAGGAAAGATTAAGGAAAAATTCAAACAAATGTACATGTTCCTCGTATGTTCAGAGGTGTTTAAGAAAAAAGAGAAAGAGAGAGCTCTATTCGAATGTCAAGCAAAAATAACAAAGTAAAGAGCTCAAAGTATTAAGAAATATTGGGCATGTGCTTCAAAATTAAGTTTGGGGGGTGAAGAGACCATTAGTTGAAGAGATGTACCTCGAATTGATCCAAGAAAAAGCTAAGGTTAAGATTACTAAACCTAAAAATTCACTTCTCTTTTATCCTTACCTTAAGCCTAGCCCCATTACAACCGTACAAAAAACCTATTGATTTTGATAATTATGCCGACTACATTAATGGAGAGGAATTGCTAAGTTCAACATATGAGGACCATTAATTAAACATTATGATTGTTTTGCTTGATTGATAAGAAGTTTTGATTGAATGGTGAATGGGTATGTATGCTCTTGAAAAGCATGGACTCTATGACTTATGCTAGCATATTTCCGCTTTTAAAATAAAAATTTTGAAATAATGTTTGCATATGAGGGACTTATCAATAAAAAGAGTTTGTGAGTATGATTTTGTTGATGCATGATTAAGTGCAAAGATTGATGATGGTTAATCATTTTTCAAAATAGCCTTAGCAAAATTTTTTGTTGTACCTGAACATTTCTCGAGACGAGCAATGGTTTAAGTTTGGGGGTGTGTAAACTTGAAATTATATAGGATTTTTCTAGTAATTGTTACCACATTTTTACGTAAAAATAATATATAATCTTTAGTATTTGTTAATTAATTAAGTGAATTTTACTTAAATGTTAATAATGGACATGAATTTATAAAGTATGCGAATTTGTGCTTTTTTATATGATTTTGTGCATAAAATTAAAGTCTTATCATACGAGTGCTAATCAAAATCTTATTATGGTTAACAATTATTTAAAATTTTATAATAATACTTTGATACAGATATATCCGACTTAATCCCCGAGGCGTGGCCTCTATGGAAGCACCTCTATACACATGATTGACATCTACGCCTGACCCTCAAATTTGGCGGTGTCTGGCTTGGTTCCTCCATTTGATTTCCAAGTTGAAACATTATCTTACAAATAGGCAATAAGTTTATAAGTTGAAATAAACTTAGAGAGATTCTGTGAAACACTGCAATAGAAAAAATTTGAAATCTTTAAGAAATAAAATTTTAAGTGGAGATTTTCAACTCCCTGTCTTCCCTTGCCCTTTTGTAGTTTTCAATGGCATGGCTAACGCCTTGCTCCCCCTTTTTTTAGTAGCTCACCGCTGGTGGAATTATTCTCTACCTTAGGAACATATACTTTCTATATGAAAATGGTTGTGTAAGACCCTCTACCCGACCTAAATCACCGGATCCAGATATCGGATATTACAACACATAAACACTTAGTAAAAAGTTTACAACAGGTGTATAACCATTTTTAAAACATACTTATTATTTTATTAATTATCTTCAGAATAAAATATTAAATAAAGAAAATATTTAAGAATGCATTAGATTTACAAAATAGCATAAGGCATCACAACTCAAAACTTTGCTAAAGATAGACTCTTCATGGTGTAGTATACTAAGTGTCATACTCCTATAATACCCTCTGTATGCATAATATTGCAACTCGAACTACCACCCTGGCGTAATCCTGGCTTAGAACCTTTTGGCGTACTCACTCTTAACACGAATATTTATAATTTCATACGAACTTAGTGAGTTTTAACCCAAATTACATTGAAGCATATCTTGTTGAATTTTTTATCTTGAAAACTTTAGATTTCCTCTTTTTCTTTGGCAGATACTTTCTTAATATCTGACGTATACATATACACAAACTTTCATACTTAACCATCCTACCCACTATAATAGCCCATTTTTCAGTGAAATCGAAACAATGGTGTAACACCCCTTACCCGTACCTGAGGTCGGGACCAGATACGAGGTGTTACCAGACATGTACTCAAACATTTTCGGGAAATACGGGTTATAAAATTTCATTCCAATATAACACCAATCAAATTTCATCTTAATTTCCCTATTATGGGACTACAAGGCCCCAAACACACATTGAAAATGATCTGGGACTAAACCAAGAACTTACGAAAGGTCATAAAAAAAATTTCTAGGTAAAGTCTCACACGCCCGTGTGAAGGCAATGCACATGTCTGTGTGCTTTGGGACACGCTCGTGTCCCTTACCCATGTGAAATTAATTGAATTTATTTTCTATTTCAAACCTACAGGAGTTTTCACACAGCCAAGCACATGTCCGTGTCCCTAACCCGTGTCCTTCACATGGCCTAGCCATGCCCGTGTGGTCACCCGTGTCCAAAAACTCGAGCATTCTATTTATGACGTCAGCATGCATTTAGGGGCACACGGCCAAGACACACGCCCGTGTACTAGGCCCTGCCCTCTACACAGTTGAGACACATGACCGTGTCTCTACCCGTGTGTTTACTACCATGCATTCTGACTTCAAAATTTTAGGTGCAGGGGACACACGGCCATACCACACGCCCATGGGGCAATCCGTGTGTCAGACACGGCCTGGACACATGCCCGTATGTCTACCCGTGTGAACCTTGTTAGGCTATTTTCCAAGCCTTTGGTCACCCTCTATCATACACTCTCACTTATAGGTTTCCATAATACATAACAAGGCCTGATTATATACTTAAATGACCTCGATAAACCTCATTGCATGTAAACCTCATTTCATCGGTTTTACACATGCTAGACTATTTCCCTTGTATTAAGGATTTTTATACCTTATAACACTTTTAAGATTGACTCATTATTATAAGTCATTGTCAATTATGGCCAAGCCATCCCATATAATTTGGTCACATTATTTAAGCCTAATTGTGATATGCCACATTTAAATATCACAAGAACATTTAGACATAAACATGCACAAATTTGTAGGTCATAACCTACATCACAATGAGCCAATTCTCATGGCCATTTAGAAATGCATATGTATACTTTTACATGCCTTCATTTTGGCAAATCAAATGACAATATAACAAAATAAACAAAAGCTCTACACATGCCATTGAACAAAATAAAAGTGTCTATATACCAAAGCTAGACTAGTTGATAGTGTGTTGACTCTCCAACCGTCTTCCAATCTTTACGAGTCCTCGAGCTCTGTAAGACAGGGAAAAGAGAGGGGTAAGCATTTACATGCTTAGTAAGCCCGAATAATTGGAAAGTAAACTTATTGATTAATTAGGATACAACCATATTAGGCAATAAAACCAACAAGAATGGAATGGTTTCCCTATCACATGCACTAAATCAACAAGTTAGTCACATAACAATGCACCATGTAATTAATCTTAGATGAGCTCATCATTCAACATTTCCATTTATACATATCTCATATTATCCTGTTAAGTTTTTTAGAAATCTCGATGGATTATCCATTTACCGTCAACTCATAAGAGCGATCATTTCATGTATGCACTCCCACGAACCTCACTTATTACGGAGGGATTACCAGTCCAGGCTAAATCCCCTGTAATATAAATTCATAAGGTGATTTCGGGATTACCAGTCCAGGCTAAATCCCTTATAGCAACAAACACTCTTAATGAGCTCGAATCTGAATTACCAGTCCAGGCTAAATTCAGACCCTAATCAGATTGCCCGTCTAGGCTAAATCCACAATGCACACATATTCTTCGGGAGGCTCGATCACTCAAGGAACACCCTTCCAAGCTAGATCCTTTCTATATTTGAGATCAAAGGATTACCCGTCCGAGGTAAATCCTTTCTACAACACATGTAGGACCTCAAGTCACATGTAAATCATTGTTTATCCATCGAATTTCCCTTTTTAACCTCAACCGGGACATTTATCAACATGTCATTATTAAGGATGCATTTCATGGATTTTCATGCCATCATCAAATGCAATTATCATACATTCATAAATCATGTAATTAGGCATATTATGAGTTTACTTTAAGTTATCCGAACTTACCTGGTACTCGTTCCGGTATCGTGTTTCGGTTATTCTGAAACCTTTCATTTTCCTCGATCGACCTCTGGAATTTGTTCCTCGGGGTCTATAACAATAAAAATGAATCATTAACACCTCACATTATACTTTTCGAGTCTAAATTTCACCCCAGTCCAAATGATCGTTTAGCCCCTAACCTTTCACATTTTTACGATTTAGTCCCTAGACTCGTATAATGAAATGCATGCAATTTCTACCTTACCCAAGCCTAGCCGAATTTTCTCTCCTCTTATGGTAGCCCACATTTTTCCATTATTCCTCATCTTTCTACCCATTTTTACAACTTTTACAAAATGGTCCCTAAAGTCATTTCCATGAAAAATCACTTAGTAAAAGTTGTTTACAATCTTTTAAACTTTCATATTTCTTCATAAACCATCAAAATACAACTCATGTATGGGTGAATTTCTAAACATGAACCCTAGCATGAAATATGGGTAGAAATAGAGAGAGTAAGTTATCGAGATTTCAAAAATACAAAGAACATTAAAAACGGGGCTTGGGAGCACTTACTATTGAGCTTGAAAATGTTGAAAACCCTAGCTATGGAGAGGTTGAGAATTATCGGCTGGATGAAGGAGAAGAATGGTTGATTTTTGTCTTATTTTTTCCGTTAAATTTCATTAATTAGCCAAATGACCAAAATGCCTTCAAGCCCTTTCTTTCAAATTTAATCCATGCATGCCCATTTTTGTCCAAAAACTTAAAAATTGGGCAAATTTCTCTTTAAGACCTTCTAATTAATAATCTAAAGCAATTTCATACAAATTTCTTCTAGAACCCAAGTTTTGCAATTTATTCAATTTGGTCCTTATTTTCCAATTGGAGACCTTACTCATGGAATTTCTTCATGAAAATTTAACACATGCATATTATCATATTCTAGACCTCATAATAATCATAAAATAAATACTTCAATGTCGGATTTGTGGTTCCAAAACCACTGTTTCGACTAGGCCCTATTTTGGGATGTTACAAATGGTTTCAAGACCACAAATTCGATCCAAAAATATGATTTATTTTTATTTCAATATATGGTCCGTATTATAATAGGCATGCCATGTGAAAATTTCAAAATAAAAATTTTATCGAATAAGTGCTTAATTATGAGAAGGATTAAATCGCATAAAATGCAAAAGTTTAATTCTAGTAGCTATAAGGATCAAATAGCTATGAAATTAAAAATTTAAGGTCCTTATATGGTAATTAGACCATTAAGAAAAGTATGTATATTTTTCTTGGTGATTCATCCATGGAATTATAGAAAAAGGGCAAGGACTAAATTAGAAATACCAAAATACTTAATTAATTAAAAGATGAAAAGAAGTATATCATCTTATTTTTCATCATCTTCAACCTAAAAAACACATGGAAACCCTAAGAGAGAGAAATTAAACTTTCAAAGCTTAATTGGGTAAGTTCTCTTGTCCGTTTTTAGTAATTTTGGTATTTTTAAAATCGGGATAGCTTAATCTCTCTATTTGAGGGATTAATTTGAAAATTTATCACGGTATGAAAATGGGTCATGGATGTATTATGCTGGAAATTAGAAATTTATGGTAGAAAATGAAATATTATTGATAGATAAACAACTTTTACAAAGTGATTTTTGATGAAAACATGATTTAGGGACTAAAATGAAAAGTTGTAAAATTTGATGAAATTTTTTGAAATTTTATGGATAAATGTGCTGGAAAATTTGTAATGGGGCTTTGGTTAGGCTTGGAATAGGGAGTAATTTACACAAGTTTCATTTTCTAGGCCTAGGGACAAAATTGAAATTTGTGGAAAAGTTAGGGGCAAAATGGTAATTTTGCCTAGGACGTAAATTGAGTCCATTTAAATATGAAATGTATGAAATCAATGGTTAAATTCATTCATATAGATCCAGACAACACTAATTCGAGGTTAGATCAAGGAAAAGAAAAGATTTCGGATTAGTAGACTTTTACGCGAACTAGTGTCGAGGTAAGTTCATGTAACTTAATCCGGCATGTAAATATGTTTAATTGAATGTTATAATGAGAAACTTAATACATGCTTGAAATGGTGATAAAGGGTTAAGTCCCGATTGAATGTTGAATTCTGATGATTGTATGCGCTTTCCCGAAACAAATAGGGTCCTATATTTGTTGCGGACGGGATTTAGCTTGGACGAGTAATCCCAATGACCCTGTCATAGAAAGGACTTAGCCCGGATTGGGTAATCCCAATACATTACCTCTTGATCATACGTTATGATTAGGGTTTAGCTTGAACTGGTAATCTTGTTATACGGCAAGTGGCTTGAGAGTGTGTTCCTTGGTTAAGTACCCTAAAGGGTAACTTCAATAAGAATTGACGGATTAATAAATTGTACACTTCGAGTGTTCTATTTCAGCCTTCATCGAAACTTCAATGATTCAACGGACATCAAAATCTTAACATGGCATTAAAATCTTGAGATGTAACACCCCTTACCCGTGTCCGACGCCGGGACAGGATACGAGGCATTACTGGACTTAAACATACACATACATGTAAAACCAGGCCATAAAATTTCAACCAATTCAAAAACATTCAAACACATGCATATTGTAACACCCTTAACCCATATCTGTTGCCAAATTAAGGTTTGAGGCATTACCGATCATACCACAGTTCATACAGCTATTTATTACACTTCACCTTCTTAAAATTTATTCATATCAATACTCGTAAGTTAATAAAATATTGAATCTTTAAAATCATATCGTTCATAACATAGTATAATTAAAATGTAACACCCCTATTTTTGGGCCTAAAAGTATTGGGTCTTGAGTCTAGGTTCGGGTAGAAGACGACCCAAATAAATGGGATGATTTAATTATTATTATTTAGTATGTTTAGTTAGTAATTAAATAAATTACGAAGAGTTTATGGTTTGGGAAAAAGTCCGGGGCTTGGCCTATAGCTTTAGCAAAATTCTTAAATTTTGCCTCTTAAGGAAATCTGGGCGTAAGGCCTTAAAAATAAGTTAGGCAGAAACTAGGCATAAAGGAATGCCTGGCCCAGTGGTTAGGCACGCTGGACAGCAGGAAGGAAGGCTGGGGTTCGATTCCCAGCGTGCACAAACATGTTTTTAAGTTAAGGGCTGTCGCAGGCAGGCCTTAAGAGTTGTTGGGGCTAACTCATGTCACAATAAGGAACTCAACCCATTGGCAAGGGACATTAGAAGGCTGAAAGGGACCCCAGTTCGAGGCACGGGGCGCGCGAGACGTTTTTTTTTAAGTAAACGGGTTGCACTAAAATAGGTTTTAAAAGAATTCGCAAACGGAGTATGCCACAAGGAGCGCCTGTGGCGCAGTGGCAGCAGAGTATGTGTGTGTTTAGAAGGCCGCAGGTTCAAGATGTATAGCAGGAAAAATTTCCTTTTTATTTCGCAAGTAACCGAGGCTTCAGCAGGAATAGATTAAGATTAGTTGTGACCCTATTATGGTGTAAAGGAAAGCTTGGTACAGTGGCCAGTAGCAGGATGTGGAGCGCAGGGACAGGAGGAGGTCTGGAGTTTGAGCTGCTGTGCGCACGAAGGACCAATTTTGCTGCTCACGTGGGGGAGAGTTAGAGTTTGACTGAAACTCTCCTAACAGTGGCTTGAGTCGGTCAAGTGGTGGACTGCTGCTGATGGTGCAAGGAATTTGGATGGGATTTAAATTGGTGGTGGCTGATATTAAGGAGCAAAACATGGAATTTAAGAGTCAGGAAGGAATTGTGCCGAAATTGTTGTTTTAATTTTGGGCTTTTTTGAGTTGTTTCCTTCTTGTTCATCTCTTCTTCATCAAGAACCGAACCTATCTTCTTCTACTCTTTTCTTTTCTTTTTACTCATCTTTTTCTCTCGATTAAAGATAGCCTATTACCCTTAAAAGCCGAAACCCGAATTTCCTTGGAAGCCGATTGTTCCTCTTGGCCGAATCTTTTACCCTCTTTATTCCAATCTTTCAAGAGCTGAACACCCTCAACTTTCTCATCCATTACTGATTATTTCCTCTTCTTTATAAAACTTCTTTTCATCTCTTTTATATTAAAGCCGAACCTTAACCTCTCATCTGCCAATAATCTCTTCTATTTTGGTAACCCATTCTTCATTTTTCTTCTTAAAGTGAATTAAGCATACCTCAGAATAGGTTCTAGAAGCTGAATCTCTACTGTTATCTCCTCTATTTTGTTTTCTTTTCTCTTCCTCTCCTCTTCATCCATATCTCTCACATCTTGTTAGCCGAATTTCTTTGTGGCCGAATCCTCTATTCTTTCCTTGGAAGCCGAAACCTTCACAAGTCATAGTGATTCGGGAATTAATATCTAGTTCTATTCTCTACTCGTATTTTAAGATTGGATTCATATGGATCTGAGATTGGGGAAGTGTTGGAAACACTCTTGACAAGTACATCGTTGGTGGTAAGTACTCGGAATCTTATTTCCATTCTTTATTTCGGGATTTAAAGAAAAGCCGAAAACCCTTATATGCAAAGGGTGCCTGTCAAATAAACTAAAAGGGTTTAGTGGTGTTATTTGATTTGTTTTGCTCTAATGTGGATTAAAGGCTACTGATCGAGGGCTTGGATAATTGGAATGGCTAGATTTAGATCTAGTCCATATTTCGGCAAAGGTAAGAACTTTAGTGCCTAAGGTGTTAATGGCCGATTATTGGTAAGGGGATTTGTATATAAGTTGTTATGAATTCATAAGTTTAACGTATTAGTAATTGATTGTAGGCAACTCGTGTGGGGAACTCGTCAGCGTTTCATCGTAAAACAGGTGTGTAAATGACACCCACTAGTAGACTAGATCGGCAAAAGCTGAAACGCTGAAAAGCCAGACTTGCGAGCGTGCGAGCACTCGTGGGATTGTTTGTATTGATAATTTTGGTAACTTCAATGGTAAGATTGCAAAATGCGCAATTTCGTGCACCTCGGTGAATTTGGGCTTTGATGGGCCGAAATCGGGTTAATGGGCCAACGGGCCCAATTCGGTAAAAATGCCCGGTAAGTGTTTCTATTAATACGTTAATGACTGTAATATGCTTGAAAACCCTAAAATAGTAAATTTACTAGAATACCCCTAAGTATGAAAATTACCATTATACCCCTATGTGCAAAATAACCATTATACCCATTGGGTTAATTTTGTTTGAAACGCATGATATTCTGTTTTTTTATGCTATATGCCATGACATGCATATCAATTGCATGGGATTTGGGATCTATTGATGGAGGAAGCGTTCTGGTGGCTATGCCACAAATATCTGTTCTGGTGGCTCTACCACAAATATCTGTTCTAGTGGCTCTGCCACAATATCTATATCTCGTGACTCTGTCACAATATCTGTTCTGGCAGCCATGCTACAAATTTTGTGGTGTGTAGCAGATGGGTGGGTCGAGTTGTCTCCCCACATAGTGTAAGATTGGTACAGGGGTGTATACGGATGGATATAGGTTAGGTTTCTGCATACATGCATAATATATGTTCTGTTACTGTAATGGGCTTAAGGGCCACACTGATTTCTAGATAGGGCTGAGGCCCAATTAATTCTATTTCTGATAGGGCTTAGGCCCAGTAAAGCTTGAATCGATTTAAGCTCTAGTTGGGTTTACTTTACACACTGAGTTTTCCAAACTCAACCCCCTTAATTTCATCCATGTAGAAAATCCCCAACTATAGTGGACATGGAGCCGTGAGGGATTCGGAGTGGCCACATGTTCTGCAAATTCGCTTTTCTTCATGTGTTTTGATCAGCACTTACTTACTTTAATTGTTTTTGGGTTTTTAAGTTGTAACAAGGCTGCTTTATTTATCTTTAATTATTCTTAGTATGTTTTGTTAGCTTGGATGTGATATTGTTGTGATTGCTTGAAATTGAATAGCTCTAGGGCGCCTTTTAAAAAGGTTACTTGATTTCAGAATAAAGCCTTAACAAAGCAAAGCTTCCGCAACGAAAACGTTTTCAAAATTAACAACCTTTTCAAATGGTTTTAAACGAATTGGTTTCCCCTGAACAATCACTCAGTTAAAGTGTGGTAATGGTTGTGTGCATGTCTTGGATTGGATCCGTAGAGAGCTGGGTACTTAAGCAGTCTAATTGACTCACCTCCTCTTTTCTGGCATCTTACCTGGTGTAGCTTCCATTCACTTTAATCTATAACGAGGATATTCTTTAACCACTAAGAAAGACTTTAGATAAAACGTGACTTTTCTAGTAACGCTACAATGTGACACACCGGATTCGGTCAAAACGTCTGGGCCGGGTTTTGGGTGTTACATAAAACATATTCCAACATATATCCAAACAAATTATATATATATATATATATAGAACATATAACAAATCAACAACTTCATTAATTGAATATCAGTCCTTTTTTTATATATAAGTCTTGCGCATGTTCAATTTACAAATCAAACAAAACAATTTTCAATACTAAGCTATTCATTCGATTATACTGCATGAATACATTAGTCAATATGAATTTTCATATTTCATACATTAATACAACTTAATGCATCCATTCGAATCTATATGTATATATAAAGGCACTTAATTACATTCGAATAAAGCTTTATAGCAAGTCACATTTACGGTTTAGTAAACAACCAACACATAAGAGGAGCAAACATATTTAGCACATGTAATAATCAGTTGTTAAACATAACCTCAACTGGTCACACCATTATCAAGTCACAGGCTTATTAATTGAACCACACACCAAGGCCGAATTGCTACCACTTATATTTAGCACATGTAATAATCAATTAATTCACTAGCAACTTGACCTTTAAATACCAAACCACAAACAACATGTCATAAGCATATGTATATATATTTTACCTATCACTAGCCGATTTTAAAGGTACATTATTTGATGTCTCCAAGCCAATTCACAAGTCAAATTACACATATTAAATAAGTCAATATGATAATCAAAATCACATGTACTTCTATCCATGCATAACCTTAACCAAACCATACTCATGTATATCCAAAGTCATCAACCACTTCAAGCATATAATACCTACCACAAATACTATGCATTCATAGTACAAAACATTATAATCAAGATGTACAAAAACCATAAGCAGCATAACCAAATTCAAACATAAAAGTTAAGCCATTTTCTTATGGCTTAGATTACACATCACCAAAAATCTAACATTTCAAAACATAATCAAGCCTATACATGCTATAGATTCGAAAATTCATTAATGAGATACCGAAGACAGTCGATAGTGTGATAGACTTTGCTAACGATCCCCGAGCTCGTAACTTGACTCCAAGATCTATAAAACAGAGGCAAACACAAACACATACAGTAAGCTAACATAGCTTAATAAGTCATAAGCAAATAAACAGCCCAATGATATAATCAAATCAATTAAACTAATCCAAATTATTTTATCATTACCACATTTAGTCTCAAACTTATAAATTTCATAAATAATACATTTTCATACACAAATGCTACCTTGGCCGAATGCTCATATAATTAATGTAACACCCCAAACCCGACCTGGATGTTACAGCCGAATCTGGTGATGTCACATTGGTGTGGCCTTATAAAACATAGCGCTATTACAATGATCCATTTGCGTTAAGCCTCATTGAGGTCTTTATGAAAAACTAATTTTATTTAGTTCACAACCAAATTACCGGTTCATTTAGCGAAGCATGTTACATATCAAATCGTTATTACATTTTAAAACATTGATCGTCGCGGAAGCTTTTTAAAACAAGTTGCGTAAGATGATAGTTGAAAAATCATTTTTATTTTGAAAACCCGAGTACTACTGCTATCAGCTATAAAACAATTTAAATAAATTCCCAATTAAAGATAAAAATTAAAACGGGTGTATTACATAAAATTTAACCCAATTAAAGCTACCATTATTAAAAAGTCTGGTACGTAACTTAACAGTGGTGTGGCCTTTTCTGAGTCCCTTGCAGCACCGACCCAGCTAAGGATTACCTGTGCACATAATTAGTAGAGTGAGTTTATGAAAACTCAGTGTGTAATACAATCTGGGCCTAAGCCCATAACAGTAACAGTATCAATGTGGGCCTTGACCCATTTTAATACAGTATCAAACATGCATATATAGATCCTACCCAACCATCCTCTACACTCCACTCCGTCCAGCCCTACACTCCATGTGGGTATTAAATCAACCCACCCATCCCTACACCTTAGAATAACGTACTGTTTACGGCACTGTCGGTATTTGTAGCAGAGCTACCAGTATTAGGCGTATAGCCTCTCAGTACACTTCCTCCAATATCATAAATCACACCCTATGCAATGCAACATAATATGGATGTACATACAATAATCATGGCATGCTCAAACAGTCATATATCATACAAGGGTATATCGGTCATTTACCTTATAGGGGTATAACAATCTTTTAACAGGTTAGGACCTAGATATATTTACCAATCCTACAGTAGGTCCACTGTTGTCTCGAGCAATCCATGTGACCTTAACATTCAATCAGCGACAAATGGGCCTAAGCCCATAATACAGCCCAAGTGGGCCCACACACTCATGTGGCCCAATAATCCCAAATAGTGGCCTTGGCCGTGCAACTACACAACTAGCCTGATTATCTCCACACCTCCATGTGGTATGCTCGTGTGAGGCCCACAAGCGAGTGGGGCCCACACGGCCTATTTCGGCCCAACATGGCCTAAAATGACCTATACCCACGAGATCGCTCGTGGTGGTCTTCACCGTCATATTCTCACGTTTATTCACTTAGATGACCACACGAACGTGCGTTCGCTTGTGTGGCACTATTGATAATAGTTTTTTGACTTTTGCCATGTAATGATTGAGGCAGTGTGATTACACACCTGATTTTGGAAATGCACTCCTAGCCCACGAGTTTCCACATCTATAACAATTAAAAGTTTGATTAGTCACTTATCAACATTAGGGTTAGACACCCTTCATTTTACTCTTATTCCAACTAATGTTGATACTCACCTTGATTGGCCAATTGTGACTTTGTCTTCCTAGGTCGCTAACCAAAGTTGATCCCTTACTCTTTGTCGAAAATCTGCGTTATCAAAGAAAACTATTAACACGATCGCATAACACATGGTTTGCAACATTATGTCCTACCATCTATAAACAACCACAAACTCCCTAGTAAGGGAAAAGGACATTCGGCCAATCACCAAAGAATGTAAGCCCACACACCTCCTTTGAACACTCAAACCATAATAAAGTTACCTTCAGTTGGGACAATGCGGAAAGGTTTCAAACCCCTTAGTCTCCACTTGCCCTCATTCACTTTACAAGAAGGTCTAGAATCTAAAAGAACATCACGAGAAGAGGGAGAATGTGAGAATCGATTAGTAGGAACAAGAGAGGTATTCGATTTTAGCAGTGATAGAGGGGAGGTTTGACTGCAGTTGAAAGAGTAGAGAGAAAACAAAAGCCCAAGTGTACTCACTGACTTGCCAAAAAGCACAGTTATCAATTCGGAGCAGAAAGGAGCGAGTGAGATATGGAGTAATTGGTTTCGATCACAAAAAGAAAGAGGGTGCAAGAAGAATAATTGGGAGAGAAGGAGAGATGGAGAGGGTTTAGAGAGTTCAACCAAAAGAGAAGGAAAAGAAGAAAAGAAAAGAGGAATGAACCATCCCAACATGCTAAAACTGAAAGAGATAGGGAAGTAGGCAGCTAATGGATATTCGACCAAAGAATATTGGTGTTAGGGAGGAGAGAATAAAAGAAATCAGTAATCAGAATGTTAACAGAAACAAACTAATAAGACCCAACATGACCAAAATTGAAAATGACCAAAAATGGAGAGGTTGAAATTCACCAAAGAGGAAAGAACCGAAAAGAAAACAATGACCGAATGTTCAGCTTTTGCCCCAAAATCGAGAATACCACATGTGAGAGTCCACTATCGGCACACCCACTACTACCCTCTTCAAATCCCTATTTTCACTCCCAAAATCACTCCCATAATCATAAATCCTTATCCCACTCACCCAACTCCCTAGCAACCGAAAATCCCTCCATCCACTCCTCCAAAATTCGGCCACACATCTCTTACTCCTTCAACACTCAAACTCTAATCCCACTCCAATACCTTCCAATGTCAGAGCAAAACTAAAACCAAAATACTTTTTGCGCTGACAGGCCTCGAACCCCAGACCTCAAGCCACACTCTACAGGCTCCTTGCCACCTGACTAGCAGCTTTTTATGTCTTGCAATGCTCTCACTAATTTAAGAGTCCATTAGTAGTAAACAAGGGTTACTCAATAAAAAGTCAAAATTTTTCTAGAGCCTAGGATTGAACCCAGGACTTCTCACACCTCTTAGAACCCTCTTAACCAACAAAGCAAGAAAGCCACATACAACAAAACACACAAAACAATTTACTGAAGACTTGGGGTGTTACAATTAAAATAACAAATTATCATTCAACTTCCAAAGCCAAAATGTCATTATATAACCAAATATACATACACTCATATACACAAGCTCAAGAATCATAATATAACATCATGTACATATACTAATTATGTGATCGAATATACATGGTCATATATACACATAGTCAAAAATCAATTCCATAATATTCATATCATTTATTCACAAAGCCGAATACACTTACCATGTTCACATACATTCTTCCTTTGCTTCATACAAGACTTACAACAAATATCAAGTAACTTACTTACCTTATTTCACGTAGGAAATAAACTAATTTATACCTGATAATTTTAGCTCAATTTACACATTCGATCACACTTATCGTTGCCCGATGTACCATTCAGAATTGGATAGGACACTCGAATAATCACACATATCGCACAATGCCAACGTCCCAGACGTGGTTTTACATGTAATCACAAATCGATGCCACTGTCTCACACATATATTGGAATCACATATCGATGCCATGGTCTTACTTGCACATCACATATTGGAATCCTATGTCATGACATATGTATCCTAACTATTCCTAAGGTTCATACGGGGATTTCGGACTTCGTAACTTAGTCGAAACGAATTCGTAAACATAGTTGCCAAGCTTAATAACATTCAGCTATTATGTATATATTCACATGTATTCCATTTCAGCATATATAGCTTGCATATAATTAAAATAAACAACGTCTATTTGCTTATAAACTTACCTCGAATGATGAAAAATTGGAACGCAACGGCTAGTCGACAACTTTAGTTTTCCCTCGATCCAAATCTATTTTTCTCTTTTCTTGATCTAAATTAATATAAATTAAACTTATTTAATTAAATATTCAATCAAATTCATCCAAAAACACATAAATGGGCAAATTACCATTTTACCCCTGACATTTTACACATTTTATAATTTAGTCCAAATTGCACAAAACACAAAATATGCAAAATCTCAACATACCCATGTTAGGCCGAATGTTCCTAGTGTTCATACAAGTCCATATATTTAATTTATTTCACATTTTAGTCCCTCAAATTATTATTTTTGCAATTTAGTCCTAATTACTCAAAATCATCAAAAACTCCAACACGAAACATGTTAATCCAAAACATATCTTTCATATTTCATCATCAAACAACAAAAATCACAAGCTTTCAACAATGGCATAACTCCAAATATTCATCAATACCAAAAATTCAAGCATGGGTTTTGTAGATAACTTAGCAACGATCTCAAAAACGTAAAAATTATAAAAAACTGAGCTAAACACATACCTTAATCGGGCTTGAACAAGGTTGAACCCTAGCTTCTTTTTCTTTTCTTTCTTATTTTGTTATTTTGGCAAGACCATGTTAATATTAAAGCTTATTTTAATCTTTATGTTATAATAAAAAATATATTAACTTAATATTTAATTTACAAGTTTAACCTTAATGAAATAATATAAAAACTATATAATATATGCCTAATGCCGTCCATTCATTTAGTCAATGGCATAATTGCAACATAAAGAAACTATATAATATATGCCTAATGCCGTCCATTCATTTAGTCAATGGCATAATTGCAACATAAATCCTCCATATTAAAAGAACAACAATAATTTGGCACTTTTACAATTAACCATCAAATTTTCATTTCACGCGATTAAGTCATTTTATCTAATCGGGCACTCAAACGACAAAATTAAATCACAAAAATTTCACACATACAAATTCACACATAAAAAACACAGAAAATAGATTTTAAATATTTTTCTAACTCGGATTCATGGTCCCAAAACCACCGTTTCGATTAGGGTCAAAATCGGGTTGTTACACATATTATCTCTTATGCGGGCCTACGAGGCCCAAAACATACATCGGGGTGGTTCGGGACTAAACTGAGAACTTACGAACTCTTTACAACAGTTAGAAAATTTTCTAGTTTTGGTGAGTCACACAGTCGTGTAGGTAGGCCATGTGGTCACACATGCCCGTGTGGCTCGGACACGCTTGTGTTCTCAGCCCGTGCAACTCTCTATTTATGACGTCAGCAATATTTTAAGGTCACACGGCCAAGACACACGCCCGTGTTCTAGGCCGTGTCTTCCACAAGGCTAAGACACACAGCCATGTCTCTGTCCGTGTGGCCAACACTTAGGCTATTTTCCAAGCCTTGGTCAACTTTAATCCCTCACACACTTATACAACATCAAAGGCATAGAACATGGTATCCAATTAAAGATTAAAGATCCTCAATTAAGTTACAAACATAACATTTGCATGTCATCATACTTGTGTTTCTCATACTCATTTTATATCAAGTCTAGACATACCCAACCATATTCATTTGGCCTTGTCATATTCATTAACATCATTAACTTGCTCTAAATTTACACTTTTATACTAAGATTATGGTCACATCTATTGATCAAAGTTCATCCATCAAATATACATACCATATCATACATCCATCGATATCAAGCTATCACAACATGCACATCATCAAGACATTAGAACTGTCACGCAAAATCAATTAGGTTTACAACCCAATGATCAAATATAAGTCATATCTCATGGCTATATACAAATGAATCATTATAAGCCAACTCAATTGGCCAAATCATGAAACACATATCATAAAGTACTAAGTCTCTATACATGCCACTCATTTGAAAACACTTAAGATTTATTAATACCCCGGCTTGATAATTTGATAGTATGATGCTGCCTCCGACGATCTCTAACCTCGAGCTAACCTGACAACACTAAAAGAAATGGAAAGGAGAGAGGTAAGCTTTATAGCTTAGTAAGCCCATACAAAAATAATAATAAGTAATTTATTAACGTGCTTTTGCCAAATTCTTACAACATGTTCTCATGGTAACACAATCAAAATTACACATAATTCCACTATTTGCTCATATTCTAGTCAAGCTATCTACTCGAGTCATAGTCACTAAATTATTTATAACTTGGGTTACGAAACTCTAAATTAAGATCTAAAAATTTTTCCTGAAATTAGACTCACATATTTTCTTACCATAAAATTTATAGAATTTTTGGCTCAGCCAATAAGTTCAGTTTATTCTTCAAATTTAACTTTGTTCTGCTGTTTGACAGTTTTGACCTTTCTTTACTAAAATTTATTTATCTCTTAGTACGGGATCCAGATGATGTTCCTGTCTATTTCTCTTGAAAGTAGACTCATTATAAATTTATTCATATAAATTCTAACCCATAATTATTCTTTTACAATTTTTAGTGATTTTCCAAAGTTAAGACAGGGGAGTCCAGAATCACTCTGACCCTATCTCACAAAAATTAAAATATCTCATAATATGAAATTATTTTACTTACATCGTTTCCTCTATGTGAAACTAGACTCAATAATATTTAATTTCATATCTTATTCAATCTCCAATTCAATTTCCAAAATTTTTGGTGGATTTTCAAAGTCAGACTACTGCTACTGTCCAAAACTGTTTTTGTGCAATATGATGATAACTATCATGAGTTCATTTTCAACTAATCATGAACTCACCATTTCATGGATTCCATGTTCAATTACACAAAGAAATAATAACATAACCATAAAGATTATTCATCATTCAAGCCTTTTTACATACTTATCATCTGTTCATATATATACATATACATAAATTTTCTCACCATAAGTCATTCTTCATCAAGGCATTGCTCATGAGTTTAGCGTACATACCTGTACTCACTCATAGTATATCACATAACCATACCTTCTTTAACATGCCCTCCTTGGGTCTTTCATTATATTATCCATTGCATTACTCGTTGAACACTCGGAATACTATTGGATACACGAAAACTTGCACATAAGTGCCATATATACATACGTAGCTAGTGCTACCTCATAACATGTAAAACTTGTAATGGAGCTCCTCACGAGCTTGCTCATAAAAGCTATCAGTCAAGGTGTAGCTACACAGGCTGCTCACACAAGCTGCTAGGTATCCGACCAACTCAAAGATTACCTAGCCACTGGTATGACACATGAGACCATTGCCCAGAACCCAATTACATGTATCGCATCCATAATGAACTCGGACCAACTCAACGAGCTCAGATGTCACATGTATCACATCCATTATGAACTCCGATCAACTCTACGAGTTCGGATGCTTGCATCCATAATGAACTTGAACCAAATCAACAAGCTCAGATGTCTCATATATATTACAAACCCAGACCAATTCAATGAGTTCGGATTTCTTAATTCCTAGTGACATGTCACTTGTATCCTAGACTATTCCTAAGGTCCAAACGGGATTTTTCGATATCACATCTCTGTCGAACTTACTCGAAGTGTCGATTTCACTATCCATAGTACCAATTACCCATTCATAGCATAATAAGGCTTAACTCAAATAGAAAATAAGCTTTTAAGAATTTACATAACATATATCACATATTTCATGTATCACTTGTCATGTATCATCATTCTCTTGCATTTCATGTAATATTCTTCCATGTCATATTTCCACATCATATACACCATTCCATCAACTTTTCCAATATATTAAATCATACAATATATGCAATAATAGTAAGGAATATAGTTCAAACATAACATTGCATTATTATTATCGTACGAACTTACCTCGAATCCGTGCACAGCTAATTATTCCATTTTAGTCCATAATCTCGTACTTTCCCTATTTAAGCCCAAATCTCGGTTTTCTTGGTCTAACATTTCAAATATAACTTATTTATTACTCACATTATTTAAATTGACCCAAAAATCATACTTTTACAAATTTGCATTTTTACCCCTAAACTTTCACATATTTGCAATTTAGCCCCTAGGCTCGTAAAATGAAATTTATTCAATTTATTTGTACTTTAAGCCTATATGAATAATTTTCATAACTATATCAGCCCACAATTTCCACTAAATCACACTTTTATGACAAATTTTATAACTTTTACAATTTAGTCCTTTTGAGCGTTTTCACTTAAAACTACTTAGTAAAAGTCATTTAACACACAAAAAACATTCATATTCCTCCCTTAAACATCAAAATACACACATGTAGCACATGGGTAAATTTTCAAACATCAACCCTAGCTTAAATAAATGGTAGAAATAGCTAGATCTTGTTAAGAGGATTTCAAAAACGTAAAAATCATTAAAAACAGGGCTAGAACAGACTTACAATCAAGCTTGGAAGCTTGGAAAACCCTAGACATGGTTTCTCCATGCATGTTTCAGGCATAGCTTGAAGATGGACAAAAATTGGTTTTTAATTTTGTTTTTAATTCATTTTAATTACTAAATAACCAAAATGCGCCTAACTTAAAAATATTCTATTTCACCTATTTTATGTCCATTTTTTTCCAAAAAATTAACCAATGGTCTAATTACCATATAAGGACCTCCAATTTAAAATTTCATTTCAATTAGACACCTCTAGCTTCTAGAACTCAAGTTTTTCACTTTTTATAATTTAGTCCTTTTGACCAAATTGAGTGCCCAAACGTCAAAATTTTCAAACAAAATTTTCACAAAATCATTCCATGAAATTTTAGACCATAAAAATATAATAAAAATAAATTTTACTGTGTCAGATTTGTGGTCTCGAAACCACTATTCCGACTAGGCCTTAATTTAGGATGTTACATGAGATGATATAATAATGACTTGAAAGAATATTGCTTAATGAGCTCATCTATTCTTACTTGATGTGTATGGAAACTTTGTGACTAACATGATTGGTTGAGTGCATGTGATTAGGCAATTTAGCCAACTAGATGGAAACATAACATTGTATGCCTAGATTTTAATAAACAAGATTGGTAAGTTTAGTTTCAGTTATACGAAATTACTAAGCATGTGTAACAGCTCGATTTAGACCCTAATCAGAACGGTGATTTTGAAACCATGAATCTGAGTTAGAAAAATAATTAAAAATTATTTTCTGTGTTTATTTTGTGTGAATTTATATCTGTGAAATTTTCATGATTTAATTTTGTCATTTAGGTATCCTATTAAATAAAAGGACTTAATCGCGAAAAAGGGAAATTTTGGTGGTTGTTTCTAAAAAGGACCTAATTGCTAATGGCTTTCTAAATTGGAGTATTTATGTTGTAAATTTTCCATTACGATATTGTTTGGACAGTAATGGATATATATTATATGATTTTATTATTATGTCATTAAGGTTATAAAAGTAATTTAATAAATAATCATATAATAGTTAAAAAAAAAGTCATCAAATTCATTTTTATTCATTTTTTCTTCATTGCTGAAACTAAACAAAAGAAAAAGAAAAGAAAGGAAGCTAGGGTTCGGTTGTTTTCAAGCCCAATCAAGGTATGAGTTTAGCCCAGTTTTTGATAATTTTTACGTTTTTGAGATCGTTGCTTCGAGTACTACAAAACCCATGCTTGAATTTTTTATTTTGATGAATATTTTGAGTTGTGCCATTGTTGAGAGCTTGTGATTTTTTTTGTTTGATGATGAAATATGAAAGATATTTTTTAGATTAACATATTCTGTATTGGAGTTTTTGATGATTTTGAGTAATTAGGACTAAATTGCAAAAATAATAATTTGAGGGACTAAAATATGAAATAAATGAATTATATAGGCTTGTATAGATATGGGTAATATTCGACCTAGCTTGGGTATGGAGAAATTTGGTGTATTTTGTGTTTTGTGCAATAGGGACTAAATTCTAAAAATTGTAAATGTCAGGGGTAAAATGGTAAAATTCCCATTTATGTGTTTTTGGATTAAATTTGAATGAAAATATGTTTGAATGAGCTTAATTTGAATATGTTTAGATCAAGAACTAAAGAAATCAGATTTGGATTGGGGGAAAATGAAAGTCGTCGAATAGTTGTCCCGTTCCGTTTTACATCATCCGAGGTAAGTTTATAAGCAAATAGATGTGTTAAATTGTAGTTAAATGCTAGATATATATGCTATTATGAAATATATGAATGTTTATATACTATGGCCGAATATGAAAAGGCTTGGCTATTACATTTTCGAATTTGTTTTGACAGAGTTACGACGTCTGAAAGCCCCGTATGAACCTTAGGAATAGTTAGGATACATATTTCATGACATAGGATTCCGATATATGTGTGCGAGTAAGACCATGGCATCGATATATGACTCCGAAATATATGTGCGAGTAAGACTCTATCTAGGACAGTGGCATCGATATATGGTTACATGTAAGACCACGTCTAGGACATTGGCATTGTACGATATATGTGTGATTATCTGAGTGTCCTACCCAATTCCGAATGGTTCATCGGGCAAAGGTAAATTGAGATCGAATATGTAAAACGAGCTATATGTCAGGTATGAAATAACTTGTTACTTATTTCAGGTAAGGTAAGCAAGTACCTTAGTTTTTTGTTGTAAATCTTGTAAGGGTGCAAATGAAGAATATAAATATATATGTGATTTGTGTATTTGACTTTATGAATGAGAAACTTGTATATCATGAATAATCTATAAATATGTGCATATATGATTAGGTATTTTTGATCACATAATTAGTATATGAATATGTTGAATCATTTTGATATATGGGCATATCTACTTAAGTGAATTTAGACTAAGTTTATTTATGTCTATTTGGCTTTAGAGGTTGGTTAATATTATGTTAAAGTTAATGGGTGGGTATTCGGCCAAGTGGATAAATTGTTTATAAATGTTTTAATTATCTCATTGGTAAGTTTGAGGAAAAATGCAATAAGGTTAATATGATTCGGTTAACTATAATATGTTGAAAATATTATTGAATGTTTATTTGCTTATGATTACTAAGCTTCAAAAGCTTACTCTGTGATCTTTGTGTGTTTCTATTTTATAGATTTTGGATTCAAGTTACAAGCTCGGGGATCGTCAACAAAGTCTATCACACTATCTACAGCTTCAGTATTTAAATAATCAAACTCGAATGGCATGTATAGGCTAGAATGTGTTTTGAAATATTGGATTTTTGTTTTGTATAATTTGAGCCATGCGAAAATGGCTTAATTTCCATGTTAATTTTGGTTATGTTTGCTTATGCTTTGAGTTTATTTTGGCTATGGTATCTTATGCTAAGGATGAATAATATTTGTGATATGTGTTTTGTGGTGCATTGAAGTTGATTAGTAATTTGGATATGTTTTGAAAGATTCGGCTATAGTATACCTATAAGTATGAACTATATTTGCTATGTTACTCTTGATTAAAATGATTTGGCTATGACTTCTAATAATAATAATAATAATAATAATAATAATAATTCCATTTGGTTGACAAGTACATTTGATTAATTGTTGAAATGAGATAATTAATATATGTTTGGATATTAGTTCGGTATATATATTTGTAAAATGTGGTTGATTATAATGCTAATGGTTGTTTGTACAATTGGTCATGTTAACTTTGGTTATCGGTTATTATTTTCATGTGATATATGCTTTGGAATTGGTTGATGACTACGGGAACATCTATATATTTGTGGATGAAAAATCGGCTATGATATACATATATGCATAATCATAAGTGTACTTAATTGACTCAACCATGTTTCATGATAACATATAATATATATGTGAACTTATAATAAGGATGATATGTTTACGGGTTTAGCTATATAAATTCATTGGTTACTTGTAAGATTTATGTTTTGAATAGATGACAACTTGTGATTTGGTATTTGTTTATATAAATATTATGCACATGATGAATGGATTTTATATATATAACTCATTTTAAGGTATATATTTATATAGGTAAACTTTGTTATCCGAATAAACAAAAGATAAATATGGTTTTTGTATCGATCTCTAATGGTATATTATTTTAAAATTCTAGTTAGTTTATTTGAGTAGTATAATTTGGTTAGTAAGTACATTCAATGGAATGTGAATTTAGGTAATGAAAATGTTGATTGATGATTTGGCTTTTGCACTTATGTAATTAAGTATATAATGTTTCCGTTTGATATATGTAAGTGTATAAATATGATGTTGAATATATGAATTTAGTTTTAGTGAATAAATATGGTTGTTCAAGGTATTTTGGTTGAGGTTCATTATTGACTTATATTTTAATATGATTTATATATTATATTGTGATTAATAAAATCATGCTTATTATTTTAATGGAACTTATATTTTATATATATGAATATGACTTGTATAAATGTGTTGTTGTTTGAAAATGTGTTTTTGTTCATTAATTCCTCGTAATCCTAATTCGACAATGGATACGGGTTAGGGGTGTTATATTTTATTAGTATCAGAGCTACGGTTTATTCGATTCTAGGACTAACGTAGCGCGTGTGAGTCTAGCTATACATGCCATATTATGTACTGCGATAGTGTGATGACTTCTGACATTTGAAAATGTGTTTTCATATAGTAAATGGATCTCGATAGAGCTATAGCTGATTATGTCAAAAGTGTAGCGCTTGCTCCCGCGCAAGGGACAGCGCCGGTTGATTCTCGACCGACATCGAGTAATCAAGACGGTGAGGCTAAACAAGCTTTCTATCAAATGATGAATGATTGGTTTACTAAGTATATCCAGACTAACTCGGCTGCACAACAACCTCCATCCCCAACTAATCCATCTTCGATGACTGTTGTACCTCAAGTAAGTGATCCACTGAGATTATATAAGCCACTTGTTGATAAAATCAAAAAAATGGGGTTAAAGAGTTTAAAGCTACTGATGATGACGATGCTGAGCGGGCTGAATTCTGGCTTGATAATACTGTCCATGTGTTTGATGAGCTGTCATGTACCCCAGATGAATGTTTGAAATGTGCCATATCTTTACTCCAAGATAGAGCATATCACTGGTGGAATACCCTAGTATCAGTGGTTCCAAAAGAGCGGGTAACCTGGGAATTCTTTCAGACTGAGTTCCGTAAGAAATATATCAGCTAGAGATTTATTGATCAGAAGCATAAAGAATTTCTGGAGCTGAAACAGGGCCGAATGACCGTGACAGAGTATGAACGAAAATTTGTGAGACTCAGTCAGTTTGCCCGAGAGTGTGTTTCTATCAAAGCCATAATGTGTAAAATATTTGAAGATGGACTAAACAAAGACATTAAATTGTTAGTTGGCATACTGGATATAAAAGAGTTCGTATTACTGGTTGAGCAAGCCTGCAAAGCTGAAGAGCTCGAGAAAGAGAAAAGAAAAGCTGATTTTGAAGCTAGAGACTCGCGTAAGAGATCATTCAGTAAGTCAATATAGTCAGTACCAAAGAAGTTTTGAGATGATTTTAGTCATTCAAAAGCCACTTCGGGTTATTCTCGACGAAATCAGAAAAGACAACCTGTGAGCTCGAGAGCTACCTCAGTAGCCAGTGTGGGTAATATCAGATCTAATCAATCTGAGTGTAAGCATTGCTGTAAACGACATCCCGGCAGTTGTAGATTACACGATTGGGCCTGTTTTAAATGTGGATCGATAGATCATTATATTCGAGATTGTTCAGGGTTAGCTAAAAAAAATCTAGTGCAGAACACGAGATCAGGTAATACTACAACTCGGGGTAGACCACTCAGAAATGCAGGTAATGCGAGTGGTAGTTAGAGAGAGACTAAAGATACAGTCGCCAGATCTGAGGCTCGTGCACCTTCCAGAGCCTATCCTATTCGTGCACGTGAGGAGGCTTTATTCCCAGATGTCATTACTAGTACATTCACTCTTTATGATACTAATGTAATTGCATTGATTGATCCTGGTTCTACTCATTCTTATGTGTGTGAGATGTTAGTATTCAGTAAGACTTTACCTGTTGATTCTATTGAGTTTGTGATTAGAGTATCAAACCCTTTGGGCCGGGTGTTATGGTTGATAAAGTGTGTAAAAATTGTCCTTTGATGGTTCGAGATTCTTGCTTTCCAGCTGACTTGATGTTGTTGCCATTTGATGAGTTCGACATAATTCTGGGTATGGACTAGTTGACTTTGCATGATATCGTTGTAAACTGCAAGAGAAAGACTATTGATCTACGGAGCCAGAATGATGAGGTTATTCGGATTGAATCTAATGATCTGAATGGGTTACCAGTAGTGATTTCTTCTATGCTAGCTCAAAAATATGTGAGAAAAGGTTGTGAAGCTTACTTTGCCTGCATGCTTGACAGTAAAGTGGCCGAAAGAAACATTAAATCAGTGCCACTAGTATGTGAGTATCCCGATGTGTTTTCTAAAGAATTATCGGGTTTGCCACCTATTCGTGAGGTAGAGTTTGGTATCGAGTTAATGCCCGAGACGACTCCGATATCCATAGCTTCGTGTAGAATGGCACCTACAGAATTAAAAGAATTCAAAGCTCAGTTGCAAGAGTTGACAGATAGAGGTTTCACGCGACTGAGTTTCTCTCCGTGGGGTGCACCTGTGTTGTTTGTGAAAAAGAAAGACGAAACTATGAGAATGTGCATCGACTATAGACAGCTCAATAAGGTGACTATAAAGAATAAGTATTTGTTGCCACGGATTGACGATCTGTTTGACCAACTAAAAAGGGCTACAGTGTTTTTGAAGATAGATTTGAGATCAAGCTATTATCAGTTGCGAGTTAAAGACTCCAATGTGCCAAAGATTGCTTTTCGAACGAGGTATGGACACTAAGAGTTTTTAGTTATGCCTTTCAGAATTTCTAATGTACCTGCTATTTTCATGGATTTGATGAATCAGATCTTCAGACCATATTTGGATCGGTTTATGGTTGTGTTTATAGATGACATTTTGATCTACTCTCGTGTTAAATCTGAACATGCCGAACATTTGAGACTTGTGTTACAGGCTTTGCGAGATAAGCAGTTGTATGTGAAATTCAGAAAATGTGAGTTCTGGTTAAGTGAAGTCAGTTTTCTGGGTCATGTGGTATCAGCATCAGGTATTCGGGTTGATCCGAGCAAAATTTCAGCTATACTTGATTGGAAACCTCCTAAGAATCTTTTTGAAGTCCGATGCTTTTTGGGACTTGCTGGTTATTATAGATGGTTTGTGAAAGGCTTCTCTATAATTGCAACCCCGATGGAAAAGCTATTACAGAAAGATGTTAAGTTTGAGTGGTCAGAAAAGTGTCAGAAAAGCTTTGATCAATTGAAAGCCCTTTTAACCGAAGCTCCAGTGCTAGTTCAGCCAGAATCAGGTAAAGAATTTGTTATCTATAGTGATGTATCTTTAAATGGTTTGGGTTGTGTTTTGATGCAGGAAGGCAGAGTTATAGCTTATGCCTCGAGATAGTTAAAGCCGCATGAAAAGAACTATTCGACACACGACTTAGAATTGGCAGCTATTGTATTTGCATTGAAAATTTGACGTCACTATCTGTTTGGTGAGAAATGTCATATTTATTCTGAGCACAAAAGCTTGAAATACTTGATGACTTAGAAAGATCTAAATTTGAGACTACGCCAATGGTTAGAATTACTAAAAGACTATGAGCTTGTGATTGACTATCACTTGGGAAAGGCTAATGTTGTTGTTGATGCTTTAAGCCGAAAATCACTGTTTGCTTTGCGTGCAATGAATGCACATATGGTTATGTCTAATGATGGCTCGATAATAGCTGAACTGAAAGAAAGACCGTTATTTGTTCAACAAATTTGTGATGCCCAGAAGATTGATAATGAATTATTAGTGAAATGAGCTTAGTGTGATGCAGAGGTTGATTTAAAATTCAGAGTTGATGCTTAGGGTTGTTTGAGGTTCAGAAACCGGATATGTGTTCCAAGAAATTCAGAGTTGATTCAAATGATTTTGAATGAAGCTCACATCAATCGGTTATCTATTTACCCAGGTAGTACGAATATGTAAAATGATCTGAAACAGCTCTATTGGTGGCATGGTATAAAACAAGATATTTCTAACTTTGTTTCAAAATGCTTAATCTGTCAACAAGTAAAAGCCGAGCATCAGGTACCTTCTGGATTGCTTTAGTTGATTATGATACCAGAATGGAAATGGGACAGAGTTACTATGGATTTTGAATCTGGTTTACCGTTAACACCGAGTAAGAAAGATACAATCTGGGTTATTGTAGATAGATTGACTAAATCAGCTCATTTTGTTCTAATACATATAGATTACTCGCTTGATAAGCTGGCTGAATTATATGTTTCTCAGATTGTGAAATTGCATGGTGTGCCTATTTCTATTGTTTCGGATAGAGATCCGAGGTTTATATCGCGGTTTTGGAAGAAACTGCAAGATGCACTAGGTACGAAATTACATTTCAGCACTGCTTTCCATCCGTAAACAAATGGTCAGTCTGAGTGAATCATTCAAATGCTTTAGGATATGTTGAGATATTACATTCTTGAGTTTGAAGGTACGTGGGAACGTTACCTACCTCTAATTGAATTTGCTTATAATAACAGCTTTTAGTCGAGTATCAAAATAGCACCTTATAAGGCTTTGTATGATCATAAATTTCGTACACCATTGTACTGGACTGAGCTTAGTGAAAATAAGATACACAGGGTCGATTTTATTAGAGAAGCTGAACAGAAAGTAAAAGTGATCCGTGAAAGTCTGAAAGCAGCATTAGATCGTCAGAAATCATATGCGGACTTGAAACGTAAAGATATAGAGTTTCAGATCAGAGATAAAGTTCTATTAAAAGTCTCAAAGTGGAAAAAAATACTCAGATTCGATCATAAAGGCAAATTGAGTCCGAGATTCATTGGGCCGTATGAGATTATAGAGCGTATCAGGCCGGTTGCTTACAGATTATTGTTGCCACCTAAGTTAGAAAAGATTCACAATGTATTCCATGTTTTGATGCTTTGTAGGTATCGATCTGATCCTTCACATGTGATTAGTTCGTCTGAGATTGAGATTAAGCCCGATATGATGTACGAAGAAGAACCAATTCGGATTCTAGCTCGTGAAATTAAAGAGTTGTGAAATAAGAAAATTTCATTGGTTAAAGTACTGTGGCATAAACACAGAGTTGAGGAAGCAACGTGGGAGCCAGAAGATGCAATGAGAGAATGCTAGTCGAACCTATTCACCGGTAAGATTTTCGGGGACGAAAATCCCTAAGGGGGAGTTATAACAGTCCGATTTAGACCCTAATCGGAACGGTGGTTTCGGAACCACGAATTCAAGTTAGAAAAATATTTTAAATTTTTTTCTATGTTTATTTTGTGTGAATTTATATCTGTGAAATTTTCATGATTTAATTTTGTCGTTTAGGTATCCGATTAAATAAAAGGACTTAATCGCGAAAAGGGAAATTTTGGTGGTTGTTTCTAAAAGGGACCTAATTGCTAATGGCTTTCTAAATTAGAGTATTTATGTTGTAAATATTCCATTAGCATATTTTTTGGACGGTAATGGATATATATTATATGATTTTATTATTATGTCATTAAGGTTATAAAAGTAATTTAATAAATAATCATATAATAGTTAAAAACAAAGTCATCAAATTCATTTTTATTCATTTTTTCTTCATTGTCGAAACTAAACAAAAGAAAAACAAAAGAAAGGAAGCTAGGGTTTGGTTGTTTTCAAGCTCAATCAAGGTATGAGTTTAGCCCGATTTTTGATAATTTTTACATTTTTGATATTGTTGCTTCGGGTACTACAAAACCCATGCTTGAATTTTTTATTTTGATGAATATTTTGAGTTGTACCATTGTTGAGAGCTTGTGATTTTTGTTGCTTGAATGAAATATGAAAGATATGTTTTAGATTAACATATTTTGTATTGAAGTTTTTGATGATTTTGAGTAATTAGGACTAAATTGCAAAAATAATAATTTAAGGGACTAAAAAGTGAAATAAATGAATTATATGGGCTTGTATGGATATCGGTAATATTCGGCCTAGCTTGGGTATGGAGAAATTTGGTGTATTTTATGTTTTGTGCAATAGGGACTAAATTGTAAAAATTGTAAATGTTAGGGGTAAAATGGTAATTTACCCATTTATGTGTTTTTGGATTAAATTGAATGAAAATATGTTTGAATGAGCTTAATTTGAATATGTTTAGATCAAGAACTAAAGAAATTGGATTTGGATCGGGGAAAACGAAAGTCGTCGAATAGCTGGCCTCTTCCGTTTTACATCGTCCGAGGTAAGTTTATAAGCAAATAGACGTATTTAATTGTAGTTAAATGCTAGATATATATGCTGTTATGAAATGTATGAATGTTTATATGCTATGGCCGAATATGAAAAGGCTTGGCTATTACATTTTCGAATTTGTTTCGACCGAGTTACGATGTCCGAAAGCCTCGTATGAACCTTAGGAATAGTTAGGATACATATGTCATGACATAGGATTCTGATATTTGTGTGTGAGTAAGACCATGGCATCAATATGTGACTCCGAAATATGTGTGCGAGTAAGACCCTTTCTGGGATAGTGGCATCGATATATGGTTACATGTAAGACCACGTCTGGGACGTTGGCATTGTACGATATATGTGTGATTATCCGAGGGTCTTACCCAATTCTAAATGGTTCATCAGGCAAAGGTAAATTGAGATCGGATGTGTAAAATGAGCTATATGTCAGGTACGAAATAACTTGTTACTTATTTGAGGTAAGGTAAGTAAGTACCTTAGTTATTTGTTGTAAATCTTGTAAGGGTGCAAATGAAGAATATAAATATATATGTGATTTGTGTATTTGCCTTTATGAATGAGAAACTTGTATATCATGAATAATCTATAAATATGCGCATATATGATTAGGTATTTTCAGTCACATAATTAGTATATGAATATGTTGAATCATTTTGATACATGGCCATATCTACTTACGTGAATTTGGACTAAGTTTATTTATGTCTATTTGGATTTGGAGGTTGGTTAATATTATGTTAAAGTGAATGTGTGGGTATTCGGCCAAGTGGATAAATTGTTTATAAATGTTTTAATTATCTTATTGGTAAGTTTGAGGACAAATACGATAATGTTAATATGATTCGGTTAATTAAAATATGTTGAAAATATTATTGAATGTTTACATGCTTATGATTACTAAGCTTCAAAAGCTTACTTTGTGATTTTTGTGTGTTTCTATTTTATAGATTTTGGATTCAAGTTACAAGCCCCGGGATCGTCAGCAAAGTCTATCACACTATCTATAGCTTCAGTATTTAAATAACCAAACTCGAATTATAGCATGTATAGGCTGGAATGTGTTTTGAAATGTTGGATTTTTGTTTTGTATAATTTGAGCCATACGAAAAAGGCTTAATTGCCATGTTAATTTTGGTTATGTTTGCTTATGCTTTGAGTTTATTTTGGCTATGGTATCTTATACTAAGGATGAATAATATTTGTGATATGTGTTTTGTGGTGCATTGAAGTTGATTAGTAATTTGGGTGTGTTTTGAAAGATTCGGCTATAGTATACCTATAAGTATGAACTATATTTGCTATGTTACTCTTGATTAAAATTATTTGGCTATGACTTCTAATAATAATAATAATTTCATTTGGTTGACAAGTACATTCGGTTAGTTGTTGAAATGAGATAATGAATATATGTTTGGATATTAGTTCGGTATATATATATTTGTGAAATGTGGTTGATTGTAATGCTAATGGTTGTTTGTACAATTGGTCATGTTAACTTTGGTTATCGGTTATTATTTTCATGTGATATATGCTTTGGAATTGGTTCATGATTACGGGTATATATATATTTGTGGAATTGGTTGAAATGTGTATTTAATTGACTCCACCATGTTTCATGATAACATATAATATATATGTGTACTTATAATATGGATGATATGTTTACGGGTTTAGCTATATAAATTCGTTGGTTACTTGTAAGATTTATGTTTTGAATATATGACAACTTGTGATTTGGTATTTGTTTATATAAATATTATGCACATGATGAATAGATTTTATATATATAACTCATTTTAAGGTATATATTTATATAGGTAAACTTTGTTATCCGAATAAACAATAGATAAATATGGTTTTTGTATCGATCTCTAATGGTATATTATTCTAAAATTCTAGTTAGTTTATTTGAGTAGTATAATTTGGTTAGTAAATACATTCAATGGAATGTGGATTTAGGTAATGAAAATTTTGATTGATGATTTGGCTTTTGCACTTATGTGATTAAGTATATAATGTTTCGGTTTGATATATATAAGTGTATAAATATGATGTTGAATATATGAATTTAGTTTTAGTGAATAAATATGGTTATTCAAGGTATTTTGGTTGAGGTTCATTATTGACTTATATTTTAATATGATTTATATATTATATTATGATTAATAAAATCATGCTTATTATTTTAATTGAACTTTTGTTTTATATATATGAATATGACTTGTATAAATGTATGGCTTTTTGAAAATGTGTTTTTGTTCGTTAATGCCTCGTAATCCTAATCCGGCGACGGATACGGGTTAGGGGTGTTACAGCATGTAATGCTTACCCCATTTTATTTTCCCTTGTTTTATGCTGCTCGGAAGCTCGTGAAGGTTGGAAGATCATTAGAGTATCGTCACACTCTCAACTAGCATTTTGGGTATACTTAATAAAATTATTTTGGTATAATGGCATCTATAGGATAACTTGACCAGTAAAGGCTTGAAATGTTATTTTGTAACTTAGCCATTGGAATGGCTAGTAATGGTTCATTTTGATATTTCTAAGTAGGCTATTATGATATATATACACATTTATTATGTTTAGTACATGTGATCAAATGTTGATATTGCCTAAGTCACATCAAGTTAAGTTTATAAACACTTGTGCTTGCAATGATATGTAATGTTAAATGATGTAATTTCCTATTTTGAATGCTTGGAATGGTTGGTATTGGTTGTGTGTTTCAAGTGCAGGTCTTGGGTGAAATTTTGGGTGAGAAATGAAGCTAGAAATGGCTTCATTTTGTCCACACGGACGTGTGTCTAGACTGTGTGTGACACACGGCCTGGTAACACGGGCATGTGGTCAGGCTGTGTGTCCTCTGCACCTTAATTTTGAGAAACAAAATGCTCAGAATTGGGCACATGGGGTAACACTCCTTACCCGTACCTGAGACCGGGATAGGGTACGAGGCATTACCGGAAAAACATACAAACATCCAACTAAAATACGGGCTATAAAATTTCATTTTTATTTCGAAACATTCATTCACATGCACATAGTCCCTTATTTGGGTCTACGAAACCCAAAACATACTTTAGAAAGGTTTCGGGACTAAATCGAGAACTTTGGAAAGCTTTGGGGAAACATAGAAAATTTTACCATAAAATAGAGTCACACGCCCTTTAGCCTTTGACACACCTGTGTCCTCAGGCCGTGTAACGCTCTGTTTATGATGTCAACACACAAATTGAACCACACGGATAGGCTACATGCCCGTGTCTCTAGGCCGTGTCCCTTACACGGTTGAGACACATAGCCGTGTCTCAGCCCGTGTAATTAACACTTAGGCTATTTTCCAAGCCTTTTTATCACCCTACATGCACCCACATGGTTTTAATAACATTCAACATCCTCTATTTTGATACAAATATATCATTTGTCTACCATTATGCATGTAATACACATTTTTACATTAACCAGAACTAGACATACCTATAACACCCTTTGCCCGTATCTCTTGCCGGAACAGGGTTTGAGGTGTTACCCGACTTAAACTCAATCAATCACACAAAAATCGTGCCGTAAAATTTCAACCAATTTAAAACTTTTCTTTTCACATGCAATCTGTCCCATATATGGGCTTACGAGGCCCAAAACATACATCTGGGGTGGTTCGGGACCCAACCGAAACTCATGAAAAACTTATAAAATCTCTTGCATCAAAGCTTCACACGCCAGTGTGGGTATAGAGCACACGTCCGTGTGCTACTACCATGCATACAAACTTGAAAAACTTAGGTGTAGGGGACACACAGTTGGACAACATCCCCATGAGGGCAGACCGTATGCCACACACGGTCTAGACACATACCCATGTGTCTACCCATGTGGACAATTACAAGGCTATTTTCCAAGCCATTTGTCACCCTCGCAACATGTGCACATATACTTATCCAGTAACATACAACATGGCATAAATGAGCTCTTAAACATCTACAAACGTTATGCTCAAGTCATTTTATTATGCAATAAATACCATAGAGTTTACTCACATCACAAGAGATAGTATCATACATATATATGAATAAACATTTAGGTCCACAACATCATTAGCCAACATAGGCCAATTCACATGGCCAAAACACTTTATCAATGCAAGCCAACACCTTTGGCTAAATTATAATATCACATACTCAACATTAAAACCCTATACATGTCATAGACTCGAAACACTAGGATTTACTTACACCAATAGCGTGAACTCGACAGTGTGATAATATCTCTGATGGCCTCTAACCCGAGCAAACCTGGCAACCCTAAAGAACATGGGAAAGAATGGGGGTAAGCTTTACGCTTAGTAAGTTCTTAAGAAAACAATTAGCAGCTCATTTACATGTTTTATCAATGTTTACAACATATACTCAAGTTCACGACAAGCTGTCTTCCTAAGCAATAGTCACTAAATTATTTATAACTGGAGCTACGAAACTCCAAATCAATTGATGTTAATTTTCCCTGAGAATAGACTCATATATCTTCTATCCATAAAATTTTCAGAATTTTTGGTTTCGCTAATCAATACCAGATTTTTCTTAAAGTTTTCCCCTGTTTCACTACTTGACTAATCTGACCACTCTTCACTATGAGTCCAATTTCTCATTGTACAGAATTCAAAATATGTTCTCGTTGATTTAATTTGAAACTAGAATCATTAAGGAGTCTAAGAATATAAACTTTATCTTATAACCAATTTTGTACAAATTATAATGATTTTCTAAAAATAGAACAGGGGACCTCAAAGTCATTTGATTCTGTCCCACGCCACTTCAAATATCTCATTATCAGAAATTCTTTTGCTTACACGGTTTCTTTTATAAGAAACTAGACTCATTAAGATTTAATTACATAATTTATTCAGCTTCTAACTCAACTCCCACAATTTATGGTGATTTTCCAAAATCACGTTACTGTTGTTGTCCCAAGCAGATTTATTACAAATTTACTCTTTCACACATTCTTTGCATTCATATTATTTGAACACGTATATCACCAATCAATTTCATCACATATCTATACTTTTACTTAAGCATAATCTCAATGCAATACATCATGCTCAATGATTCGCACACAACCATTCAAATTAGCAATTATAAGATGGTTCCGCACATAGCCCACCCTTATCGATAATTTACGATGGTTTTACCCTTACTCACATATATGACATAGGCATTTTCACCTATGCTTCTCAATTCACATTCGTGATTCAATTTCAATTGATCTAACATGCATAAGTACATATCGTATACCTGGCCAACTTAATGTATTGAACGAATTCAATTGTCGATTTAACACAAGGTCTCATAGTTGAACATAAACATGAAACCATTTCTCATATGTTCGATTCACATCAATCATCAAATTCATTTGATTCACATGTACATAATTAGGTTGTTCGTACCTGAATAATTTACTTTACGGAATGAATCCACATATGGTATTAGCCTATAGTCTTATAGCACCACACTTTTAATAGTTCACTGGCAATTTGCCTGTTAGGTAATAACCTGATTTCATCACCGGCCATAAGCCTGCTAGACCTTTTAAGTCTGAATTCTTTCACCGGCATTTCGCCTGCTAGGCTTGAAGCCCGATATCATTTCACCGGCATTATAGCCTGCTAGACCTTTAAGTCTAAATTCTTTCACCAGCATTTCGCCTGCTAGGCTTGAAGCCCGATATCATTTCACCAGCATTATAGCCTGCTAGGCCTGAGGCCCGATATTATCTCACCGGCATTATAGCCTACAAGGCCCGAAGCCCGATATCATTTCACCAGCATTATAGCCTGCTAGGCTCGAAGCCCGTATATCACATTTCGATAAATAATTCACCTGTTCTTTCAAACTTTCATAACTTATACTTCAATTACGTATAACTGAAACACATATCTATGAACAAAGATTTTCAACCTTTCAACCACATAGGGTTTAATTTCCACATTGGAACACATATCTTAGTACATCATTTAATAGTATCAAAGTCGACTAGATATGCTAGTCACATACGGCTCATAACTTTAATTTAATATTCATTCAACATAAAGAACATATGTATATATATATACATATATACAATTAAACATTTCTTAATTCTGATTATTCAACTCTTAAGCATATAACATGATCAAACACAAACACTTAAGAACTTACCTTGGATTTTATCGAATAACTACGGATTGACTAATCGACTAGTTTCGCTTTCCCTTTATCCAAAATTGGCTCCTTATGCTCTTGAGCTTGAATTAAACAAATTTAACTTATTGTTAATCAACTAATAAAGCATTGTATCATGAGTATATTCGACTTTCACACATTTTAAACATAGTAATAATCATGCACATTAAAATCAAAGTGCAATTAATCCCATACACAAAAATATACGACACTTCATTTCCATCTACTTATATACACGTATCACATAAGACCATTTCATACTTTCTATCACCTAAATAAACAACAAATTTTCCAATTAATTTCTTAAGTCCACATTCGGCATCTATATCCACAAAAACACATTAGCCGATTACTATAAATCATCTAAACATTTTTCACTTAAATCACACATACATATCATGCTAGCACATAACACCATGATTTTGTCCTAATTTGGACAGCCAATAATTTACAGTATTACTGCGGCATATTAATTAGCTAAGCACCATAAATTTGTCCTAATTTGGACAGCCAATAATTTACAGCATTACAGCAGCAAATTAATTAGTAATAAACTATCTTAAGTTAAATTTTAACTCCCTCATGCAGTAATCGAACAGCATGCAAGTTAACTTCCAACATTCGGTCAAAGCATTTAAATAAAAGAATATGCATGCTAAATTTCTAGCATTTGGACAACATTTCAACTTGAAATTTTCTAGCTTTTCACCTTCAATATTTCGAATATTCAAAAGCAAAAAGAAGAGTACAACTAATCAACTAAAATTTTTGAACATAATTCAAGGTATATGTTCAACTGAATATTCATGTTAACTCATAATCAATAAGGTATTAAGTAGAAAATAAAAACATTATTAGCATGCATGCTATCTACATACAACAATCATTCAACTTCCATCTATTATCAACCCTCAATACACAAAACATCAAAAACAACATCAAAGAAATATAACATCAATGATCGAATGTGATCTTCATCAATTTACAAAAAAATTTTGCCATGAGCTAACTTCTATACTTGATGACCACTCCCAATATACAAAGATTTTCAATGAAGGAGCATTAAACATACCTTAATCTATACATTCCCCATAGCCGAATGCCTTAGCTTCATTTTCTCTTCTTTTCTTTATGGTTTTCGGTAAAAATGGGAGAAAGGATGGGTGTAACTTTGTTTTTATCACCATTTTCTATTATAAAAAATTCATATTTCATCCTATTAATCTATTAAACATTTAATTCTTTAATATAAAAGACATGAAATGCCCATCATCCACTAACTATTATATTGCTAAAATAAAATGCATATATTATTTGCACCATACTTAAGTTATAATATAAAATGCACGTATTGCTTATCATTCCCATCATGGTCGGCCACTACAACTAAAGTGGGAAGTTTGGCATGCAAATCCTCCTATTTTGCACTACAATTTATTTGGCCACTACAAATTAACCTATCACATTTTCAAAAATTTTCTCATAAGTCCTATTTCATAATTTCACTCAAAATTGACAAAATCAAAGCATGAAATTTTCACACATGCACTTTCACATATAATAAGCACAGAATATAGCATCTAATTATTTTTGTAACTCGGTTTTGTGGTCCCGAAACCACTTTTCGACTAGGGCCAAATTAGGGCTGTCACAATACCGATCTTGTTCTTATTTTATACCAAGCCTAGGCATACCATCAATTTACATACATAAAACAACATGCTTAACTAAGACATTCCACACCAATTTCATGTTTAACAATGGTATTACTTATTCTTACCTTACACCTTTACATTAAGAATATGGTCACATCTATTGATCATAATCTATCCACCACATAAGTATGACATATCATATATTCGACCGTATCAAGACATCACCGCGCACATATCATAAAGCAATGGATCAAGCATGCATAATCAATTAGGTTTTCAACCCAATGATCGAATATAAATCATACCACATGGATATATAAGATTTAACCATAATAAGCCAATACGTTTGGTCAAATCATACTAACAAGCATCATAAAGACTAAGTCTCTATACATGCCACTCACGTGAGAACATTTGAAGTTTATCGATGCTTCACATCAACATTTTGATAGTGTGATGCTGCCTCCGACGATCTCCAACCCCGAGCTGACCTGCCAATACTAAAAGAAATGGAGAGGGGGGTAAGCTTTATGCTTAGTAGGTCCATATGAAATTAATAAGCAATTTACAAACATGTTTCCTTAGGTAAAACAACTATAATTACACTTTTATTCATATTCTGGTCAAGCTGTCTACTCGAGTCATAGTCGATAAATTATTTATAACTTGAGCTAAAGGACTTCAAATTAAGATCTGTTAATTTTTCCTGAAACTAGACTCATATATATCTGTACCATAAAATTTTTAGAATTTTTGGTTTAGCCAATTAGTACAGTTTATTCATCAAAGTTTACCATATTTCGCTGTCCAACAGTTCTGACCTCTCTTCACTAAAAATTATTTATCTCATAATACAGAACTTGGATAATGCTCTCATCCATCCTTCTAGAAAATAGACTCAATAAGGATTTTAATAATATTATTTATAACTTACAATTATTTTTGTACAATTTCTAGTGATTTTCCAAAGCTAAGACAGGGGAGTCTGGAATCACTCTGACTCTGTCTCACAAGAACTAAAATATCTCATAATACAAAATTCTTTTGCTTACACCGTTTCCTTTATGCGAAACTAGACTCATTAAATTTCATATATTATTCAGCCTCTAATTTGACTTCCACTATTTATGGTGATTTTTCAAAGTCGGGCTACTGCTGCTATCCAACACTATTTCGGTGCAAAATCACAATAGCTATCATAAAATTCATTGTTACTTTATACTCATAGGCATGATTTAATATCATACATGTATATTTCCACAAACCATCATACTTTCATCAAATCATATAACATTACCGTTCATACATAATACACAAGGACATATATCACCATAAATCATCATAGTCATACGAGCACATAATGGCAAATACATACCTTTGCTTTCTTGCACATATACATACCATACTTAGCTTACGTTCGAATTTCATATACATTACCCGTTCAACATTTGGAATAATGAACAGGATACTCAGATACAAACACACCGAAGTGTCATAATCATAATATAGCACGCCTCTCAACAAGGCTACATAAGAGCACCCGGACCTAGCATGCATCACATAACCACGCCTCTCAACAGGGCTACATAAGCTCCCAGACCTAGCGTGTACCACATAATTACATGCCTCTCAATGAGGCTACACAAGCTTCCTGACCTAGCATGTATCATGTCATCAAATGAGCTCATACATACACAACTATCCTAGTGACATGTCACTTATATGCTCACCTATTCCTAAGTTCAAACGGGATTTTCGGACTTTCATCTCCTTGTTGAACATTCTCAGAATGTTGGCCTCATATCATATGGCATTATCATATATGAATACCAACATGGCAACACTTATAACATAAACATAAAACATCAAAACATAATAGAGCAACAAAGTAACCAAATAACATGTCAATCATATAAATGTTATTTAAACATTTAAAACATCAATTAAGGTATTTATTTGTACATGTACTTACATCTCATGTACTATGAAAGCAATAACATTAAAATATACATTGCATTATTAAAAATCATATGAACTTACCTCGTATATGAAAATGGCCATTTTTAGCATTTAAGTCCACTACTTGGTATTTTCTCAATTTTAGCTCGAATCTCGATTTCCTTGATCTAACATTACAAATATAGCTCATTTATTACTCACATTATTCAAATGGGTCCATAAATCATATTTTTACAAATTTGCATTTTGACCCTTAAAATTTTGTATATTTGCACTTTTTCCCCAAGGCTCGGAAATTAAAATTCATCCTATTTTTTATGTTTTATGACATGCTGATCATTTTTCCCTTCTATGGCAACATCAAATTCTCACTCTAACATGTACTTATGAACATTAGGTATTTTTACCAATTATGATGTTTTACTCGTTTTCACGTAAAATCGCTTAGCAAAAGTTGTTTATCTAACACCCAACACTTATTTTCTACCATTAGACATCAAAATGCATGCATGTCACATATGGGTCAATTTTTAAACATGAACCCTAGCTCAAATTAATGGTAGAAATGGGTAAATCGAGCTACGAGGATTTAAAAAATGCAAAGAACATTAAAAACGGGGGAAAGATGGACTTACATATACGATTATGGAATGAGAAAAATGAAGAAGATGACATCTTTTTCTTAGTTATTTTGGTATTATTTTCCAAATTACTAAAATACCCTTAATGAAAAATAAATAAAAACATACCATGGCATGCCCATTTTTGTCCACTAATTACAAAATGGGCTATTTACCAATTAAAGGCCTCCAATTTAAAAACCCATTACTCATAAGTACTTAGTACATTTGTGAACTAGAACACACATTTTGCAACTTTTTTACAATTTAGTCCTTTTGACTAAATTGAGTGCCCAAACGTCAAAATTTTCGAACAAAATTTTCACGAAATTATTGCTTGAAATCGTAGACCATAAAATTATAATAAAAATAGAATTTTCTTCGTCGAATTTCTGATCCCGAAACTACTGTTTTGACTAGGCCCAAAATCGGGATGTTACACATGGGCAGAGACACGGGCGTGTGTCTCAGCTGTGTGGCATGTGTCTTGGCCGTGTGAAACCTACACCTAATTTCGAATTGAATTAATTGGCTACACAGCCTAACAAATGGGCATGTGGCACGGACGTGTGTGCAAGTTAGAGAGTTACACGGGGTCGAACACGGCCTCCAACACAGGCATGTCCTAGGGTCACACGGGCATGTGTGCCCTGTACCTTGGAAAAATTTTGAAAAGTCGCAAAAAATTCTTAGAGGTCTCGATTAAGTCCCGACTCGATTCTAATGCTTGTATTGGGCCTCGAAGGCCCAATCAAGGGATGTTATGAATGATATCAGTAAATGAATAGTAAATTTCATGAATTATTTGTAAATGTTTTTGAATGTTCTGGTAATACTCTAAAACCCTGTTCCGACGACGGATACGGGTTAGGGGTGTTACACACACAGTTCAATCTTGAGCAGATTCTAGACTTCACCCCTCAATAAAAGTCTCATTCCTTTTTGGAAAAGGAATACACTTCTCAAAAGGATATCCATACAGAACCTACCTTTGATGATTCTGACTCAGTCAAATGTTGAATACCTTCCCCAGGATGGGATACTCACAGATACTATTCCTGGCAGATAACTATACTAACTGATATTTTAAGATGAACTTTATACAAATCCTACATTTGGTAGATTCTCATATTGAATTAACATCTACCAGATTACCTGTCATATCATGTCTTAAATCAACCCAAATAAAAACTTATTCTGATGGATGAAATCTTCTCTGTCCTCCCATGGAATCCCAGACAACCATGTGACATATATGAGAACGTTCTGATTTGACGGAAAATTTATACTTTAGATAACCTTTTTATATATAGTGTGAAACACTCAAATCTGACGGGTACCAGATAATTCAGATTACTTCCTTAGATAACGCAAACAAATTTAGATCTAACAAACTTTTAGACTACTCATAATTAGAACATGATAAAGTACCTGTACTGATATACTGCAATGGCGGATTCACCCTTTAGAAACACTATTGAGAACTTTTTCGGGAATGCCTTTAAGTCATATTCAATTTCATCACAAAGCTATCCAACAGAATTATTTTTAAACATACTCAGATCTCTACCACAGAGTTATCTAGTGAAGAAGTCTTTAAACTTACCCTAATTTCACCACAACAGTTATCTAGATCTCGCCTCAAGGGAGCTACAGAATATGGCACAAAGGCTTTACAGAATGTACCACAAAGGCTTAACAGAACGTTACGTGTTTACTATCTTAGCGGACTATCTCAAAAAGTGCTATGGGTTTCTCTCACATGGTCTTATACATGTCTCTATCTCTTGATTTGCTAGTCCAATCTACTTCTCACTGAGGGCATCACCATGAGTTTTTTCATTGTCATACAATGCTATAGGTCTTACTCATATGGTCTTACACATTCTCATGTCATGTTCTGTCAGTCCTGTTTACATCTTACTAGAGGCTACACCATGAGTATCCTCTTTGTCATATGATGCCATGGGTCTCTACCACATGGCCTTACACATATTTTCATACCATGATCTGCCAGTCTAGATAGCAATGTACCTGCCCTATCAGAGGCATCACAAATGGTCGTGTTACTCACTTAACACAGAATGCACTTACCCATATTCGTTCACACTTTTGACGAACTCATATTCTTTTATACCTGATTTCATAAGCATACATACCACACATCATCTTAATCATGCAGTAACTCAAATATCCCATTTTTAATTATGTAGAACCTTTACGATAATTCACACATATACACTCACCAGCTATTTGAGAAGACATCAACATTTGATCTACCGTTATAAACTAACATTTTATCACCTAAAACTCACATTTATTGTAGCTCAGAGTTCCAATTTCGATCGTCCTTCTCAAACTAGCAACAACAACTACTTGAAAGAACATGGAACTTCCTTTAAAATCTTATTTACAGTCAATTTACTAACATCTCGATTACAAAATACCCCCATGCATGTCCTTTTATACATACCCTACTGTCTATATGTTTCTTAACACCCTTACTCTTTCAAAATCATAACATGTAGAGCTATCAGACTTACCAAGAGGTTGAAACGTCCACCGATTAAACCAAAAACCTCAACTTTTAGGTTAATAAAGAGGAAAAGAATGTTTAGATCTAAGAAGAAGAACTAGATGGTGGAATAGAAAGAAGAAAACCAATCTCCCTATTCTCTTCTTACCATATATATATACATATACTCAGCTTCTCTTAGTGAATCTTGACAAGTGGCCATATTTACTGAAATTATCCTTTGATTTCCTACTAAAATTTGGGGCAAGTAGAAGAAAATCCAGTGAAGTTGACGTTTAGAGCTAGTCCTATCAAGAAGAGAGTCAAATCAGTCTAGTCGATCTTCAACTAACCCCATTACGAGAACAAACTAGAACAGTGTTCATGCAAACTAGGTGTATTACACCTTAGTAGTGACTTGCGTATGGTGTGGTCTTAAAGACACTTTAATCCATTACAACTTTCCCATATACTTAGTAGGCACTTCATGTTCAGCCAAAACTTTGAGGCATACCCTTCATTTGTCCTACTCTTTCATCAATTGAAGAATACCCCTAGATGAAATCCTTAGATGCTTCTACGAGTAGATACTTTATGTGCCAACTTTAGTTTACTAGAATATAACAACCCGTTTTTGATAAAATCAGAATAGTGGTTTTAGGACCACAAATCTGATTCTGAAAAGAAATTTTATTTTAATATTATTTTATGATTTACAGTATGATAATTATGTCGTATGAAAATTTCATAGAGAAATTTTACCGATTATATGTTTAATTTGATAAAGGACCAAATTGTACAAAGTGAAAAAGTTGAGTTCTAATAGCTAAAGGGATTAAATAGCCACAGAATTCAAAATTTGAGGTCCTTAAATGGTAAATAGAATATTAAAAATGCTTAGTTGTTAAGGATGATGATTCATCCATGAAAAATAAAATAAAAAATGATAAAATTGGAAAGTGAAAAAAATAAAGATAATAAATGATAAAAAAATTTAAATATCATCAATTTATCATCTTGTTCCCCAAAAATATATGAAAACCCTAGGAAAGAGAAAGCAAGCTTTCTTATCTTAATTAGACCCGGATAGACTAAATTCAGAGTTAGAGCGAGGAAAAGAGAAAGTGTCGAATTAGTAGATTTTACGTACACGAACATTTATTGAGGTAAGTTCGTGTAACTAAATTATGTTTATTTTTATACTTGAATTGAGTGTGGTATATATTAATGTGAATTATATAAATGTTATAAATGTATGAAATAATCAAATGTCCTATAATGTCCGGAAAATGTTAATTTCCGTTTGAATAATGAAATTTGATGGATACATTATTTCCCGTATTGAATGTGGTCCTGCATATGTTGCGGATAGAATATTGCTCAGACGAGCAATCCTGTTATAAGCCCTCTCGAGTTTCCTGTTATATTGTTCCTGCGAGCATCCTGATTGGTAGTGACTTTACATGCGTTGCGGACTACCGCAGTTGCATATGTTGCGGATAGAATATTGCTCAGACGAGTAATCCTGTTATAAGCCCTCTTGAGTTTCCTATTATATTGTTCCTACGAGCATCCTGATCGGTAGTGATTTTGCATGTGTTGCGGACTACCGCAGCTCTTTATGAGCGTCCTGTTATATGATTGGTTGTGATCTTGCATATATTACGGACACAAATGCAGCTCTTTATGAGCGTCCTGATATAAGCTCTTTGTGAGCTTCCTAACATAGCTCGCTTGAACTTCCTATTAAGCTATCCGGAGCTCCTGTTACATGGCTCTTTGTGAGCATTCCTGGTAGGCTTTTCGTGAGCTTCCTAATTAAAAGTTCTTTGTGAACTTCTTGTTATAGACCTTTATGAGTTTCTTGGTATAGCCCAGATAAGCTTCCCGTTACATAGCTCACATGAGCATCCTAATATATAGCTCGAGAGTGTGCTTCCTGATTATGTACCCTTATGGGTACCCTGAACATGAATTGATGGATCTCTGATTTGTACACTTTGAGTGTACTACCTATATATCAATCGGTATTTCAAATAAATTCAATGGGCAAAATCCTGACATGGGAAAATATGAACATGAAATGAATTAATACACATATATGCATGAAATACATGAAAATGATGATAAATGATACATGGAAGTATGAGATCATGATATATGAACATGGAAATTGTTTAATGAATATGTTTATCTATGATTATAGATTTGTACATGTAACATCCCGAAATAGGGCCTAGTCGAAAAAGTGGTTTCCAGACCACAAAAATAACGTTGAAATATATGTTTTATGATTATTATAAGGTCCAGAATATGAAAATATGTATGTGCTAAAGTTTCATGAAGAAATTCTATAAGCAAGGTGTCCAATTGGAAAATAAGGACCAAATTGAATAAATTGCAAAACTTGGATTCTAGAAGCAATTTGTATGAAATTGCTTTAGATTATTAATTAGAATGTCTTAAAGAGTAATTTACCCAATTTTTAAGTTTTTGGACAAAAATCGGTATGCATGGAAAATTTTGGAAGTTTAGTAAGGAAGGGCATTTTGGTTATTTAGTAATAAATGAAATAAAAAGGGAAAATAAAGGCAAAAATCAGCCATTCTTCTCCCTTGTACTAGCTAAATTTCTCAAGCCCTCCACAGCTAGGCTTTTCAACATTTTCAAGCTCAATGTTAAGTGCTCTCTAGCCCATTTTTAATGTTCTTCGTATTTTTAAAATCTCGGTAGCTTACTCTCTCTATTTCTACTCATATTTTGAGTTATGGAATTATTTATGTAAAGTGACCCATGTGTGACATGTTTATTCTTTGATGATTTATGGAGGAATATGAAAGTTGGATGTGTGTTAAACATATTTTCCTAGGTGATTTTCATGAAAAACCCCTAAAAGGACCTTTTTGCAAAAGGTACAAAATATGTGGTAGAAATGTGAAATAATGGAAAATGTGGGCTGCCATAAGAGGGAATAACATTCGGGTAGGCTTGGGTAATGTAGAAATTTCATGCATTTCATCATACGAGCCTAGGGACTAAATCGTAAATAATGTAAAAGGTTAGGGGCAAAAGGGTCATTTTGTCCGGGGGTGAAATTTAGACTCGAAAAGAATAATGTGAGGAATTAATGATTCATTTTTATTATTATAGACCCCGAGGAATAAATTCTGGAGGTCGATCGAGGAAAATGAAAAGTTTCAAAATAACCGGAACGCGAAATCGAAACGAGTACTAGGTAAGTTCGAATAACTTTAAGTAAACTATTAATATGCCTAATTTCATGTGTTATGAATGTATGATAATTGGATATAATGATGGCATGAAAATCCATGAAATGTGTTGATAATAATTATATGATAATAAATGTCTCGATTGCAGTCAAAAGGGAAATTCGATGAATAAACCATGGCTTACATGACTTGAGATCCTCCATGTGTTGCAGAAAAGGATTTAACCCAGACAGGTAATCCGTTGATCTCAAATATAGAAAGGATCTAGCCTGGACGGGTGTTCCTTAAGTGATCGAGCCTCCCGAAGAATATGTCTGCATTAAGGATTTAGCCCGAACGGGTAATCCGATCAAGGTCTGAATTTAGCCTGGACTGGTAATTCAGATCTGAGCTCATTAAGAGTGCTTGTCGTTACAAGGGATTTAGCCTGGACTAGTAATCCTGACAGCACTCTATGAGCTTATATTACAGGCTATTTAGCTTAGACTAGTAATCCCGCTGTAAGATGTGAGGTTCACGGGAGTGCGTACTTGAGATGATCGCTCTTATGACTTGATGGTAAATGGATAATCCATCGAGATTTTCGAGAAACTCAACGGGATTAACATGAGATATAAAAATGAAAATGTTATATGATGAGCTCATCTAAGACAAATTACATGGTTTAATGTTGTGGGACTAACTTGTTGATTGAGTGCATGTGATAGGGAAACTATTTTGTGCTTGTTGGTTCTATTGCCTAATGTGGATGTATGCTAATTAATCGATACATTTACTTTCCAGTTATTCGGGCTTACTAAGCATAAAAATGCTTACCCCTCTCTTTTCCCTATCTTACAGAGCTCGAGGACTTGTAGAGATTGGAAGACGGTTGGAGAATCAACACACTATCATCTTGTCTAGCTTTGGTATATAGATACTTTTATTTTATTTAATGGCATGTATAGGGCTTTTGTTTATTTTGTTATATGTGTCATTTGGTTGGACAATGTAAAGGCTTAAATATTAAACTTATTCTTTCTGTATGTGGCCATAAGACATGGCTCATTTTGTTGTAGGTTATGACCTACCAAGCTTGCATGTTTATGTTAAAAATGTTCTTGAGATGATTGAATGTGGTACATCATGAATGAACATATGGAATTTGGCCAAAACATTTGGAGCTAGATAGGCCATAATTGGCAATGAGTTATAATAATGAGCCAAGTCTAAATATGTTCTAGTGGGATGGAAATCCTCAATACGAAAAGAGGATAACTGAGCCTGTACATAACCGATGAGATGAGGTTAACATGCAATGGACTATTGATGATAATCCTTAAGTATATTTAGGTCATGTTAAATACAATTGGGGTTCATACATGTGAGTGTATGATGAGGGTGACCATTGGCTTGAAATTATAGCCGAATAAGTGTCCACACGGGTAGCCACACGGGCGTGTGTCTAGGCCATGTGTGACAAACGGATATCCCCATAGGCGTGTGGTATTGCTGTGTGTCCCTACACCTAGAATTTTTAAGTCAGAATGCATGGTAGCAAAACACACGGGTAAAGACACGGCCTTGTGTCTCAACCGTGTGAAAGGCACGACCTAGCCATGGGCGTGTGTCTTGGCCGTGTGCCCCAAATTGCATGCTGACATCATAAACAGAATGTCCAAGTTCTTGGACACGGGCGATCACATGGGTGTGTCTAGGTCGTGTGAGGGACACGGGCCAGGGACACAGGCATGTGCTTTACCGTCTAAAAACCCCTATAGGTTCAAAGTAAGAATTAAGTTTAATTAATTCCACACGGGTAGGGGACACGAGCGTGTCCCAAAGCATAAGAGCGTGTACATTGCCTCCACACGGGCGTGTGAGGCTTAACATAGAAAATTTTCCTGGAACTTTCTCAAGTTCTCGGTTTAATCCCAAACCATTCTTAATGTATGTTTAGGGCCCCGTAGGCCCACAATAGGGACACTAAGATTTTGTTTGATTGGTTTTAATTTGGAATGAAATTTTATAACCCATATTTTTCGAAAATGTCCGAGTATGTGTCTGGTAATGCCTCATGCCTGGTCCCAGTCTCGGGAATAGGTAAGGGGTGTTACATTTAGTGGTATCAGAGCTACGATTTAGTCGGTTCTAGGAATACCGTAGAGAGTATTGAGTTTAGCTATACATGCCATTATACGAACGTTGATAGTGTGATATCTTCTAACTGTTTAATTGTCTTTGAATATAGTAAATGTCTTCCAATCAAGCACAAGATGAGTCTGAGGGAGCCAAGAGCCATGCTCCAGCTTTCGTACAACGAGCTATTTCTAGCAGTAGTAGAAGGCCTATGTCTGAAGGTCGAGAAGAGGCTAGAGTCGCCTTTTTTGACATGATGGATGTGTGGTTTGGGGATTATTTGAGAAATCGCCCAATTTACCATGACCTCCCCCGCCCCTTAACCGACCTAACGAGGAAGTGCCACGAGGTATGGCACTTGTAAGAGTTGGTAAAGCCCCAGTGGACAAGCTTAAAAAGTATGGAGCAGAAGAATTTAGAGCTAAGATCGATGATGATACTGAGCGAGCCGAGTTCTGGCTCGAGAATACTACACGAGTATTGGACGAGTTATCGTGTACACCTAAGGAGTGTTTAAAGTGTGATGTATCTCATTTAAAGGATTCTGCATACCACTGGTGGAAGACTGTATCTTCAGTGGTGCCAAAGGAAAACATCACTTGGGAATTTTTCCAAGTAGAGTTTAAGAAGAAATACATCAGTCAGAGGTTCCTAGGCTCGAAGAGAAAGGAGTTCCTGGAACTCAAACAAGAAAATAAAATTGTAGCAGAATACGAAAGGGAGTTTGTAAGGCTAAGTCAGTATGCGACTGAATGGGTTCAAATAGAGTTAGAAATGTGTAAATACTTCGAGGAAGGTCTGAATGAGGAAATCAAGCTATTGATTGGGATCCTTGAGATGCGAGAGTTTGTTGCATTAGCAGATCGGGCCAAGAAGGCTGAATACCTCAATAATAAAAGGATGCAAGCTAAGAGAGAAGCTCGAGTTTCGAGCAAGAGATCCAGCGGTAGGGCGCTCTCATTTTCCACAAAGAAATCAAGGAGCCAACATGAATGCTCCACTTCATCGGTAGGATATTCGGGTAGAGGGAGAAGCTGCAAACGGCGTAACCTGAAGTCTTCTTCCTCGATGGTGACTAGTGTGGGGAGTGTAGATGATTAAAAGCCGAAGTGAAAAAGTTGCAATAAATTTCATTTCGAAGACTGCCAAATGAAGAGTGGTGCATGCTACGGATGTGGTTCTCTTGACCATTTCCTCAGAGACTGCCCAGAGTGAGCTGATAAAGAGGTGGAATTAGCCTCGAAGTCGAGTACTCCTATTCAACGAGGTAGACCTCTGAGATATCATGAAAGTGCTAGTGGCAGTTGAGTTGCGGCCAAAGACACTACAAAATTAGAGGCTTGAGCCCCAGCAAGAATGTATGCAATATGCGCTCGAGAGGAAGCCTCTGCTCCTGACGTCATCATGGGTACCTTTTCTCTTTTTAATACTTGTGTTGTTGCCTTAATTGATTCGAGATCGACGCATTCATACATTTACATGAGATTGGTGTCTAGTATGAATATATCCATTGAGCCTACGAAATTTATTATCAGAGTGTCAAACCCATTAGGCAAGTCAGTTCTGGTTGATAAAGTCTATAAGAACTAACCTTTGACGGTTCAGGGTCATTATTTTTCGGCTAACTTTGTGTTATTGTCATTTGATGAGTTTGATGTAATACTTGGTATGGATTGGTTAGCCTGCATGATGTAATTGTAAACTGTGGTAGCAAGTATATTGAATTGAAGTGCCCAGATTGTGAAATTCTACGGGTTGATTCAAGAGAATTGGATATACCGTCAGTTGTAATCACAGCAATGGTTGCTCAAAGATATATGACAAAGGGTACGAAGCCTACCTTGCTTTCGTACTAATAGCTAAAGAAACGAAGTTGAAGATTGAGTCCGTATCAATAGTATGTGAATATCCAGATGTGTTCCCAGAGGAACTACCTGGATTACCTCCTCATAGAGAATGTAACGCCCCGTACCCGAGACCGTTGCCGGAGTCGAACACGAGGTGTTAACAGACTTAATTCATTGCTTAAACAGCTCAAACAATTTAATTTTAGAAATTCCAGACAAGCTGGCTAACTGAGTCACAGTCGCTTAAAAATTCATATCTCGAGTTACGAAACTCAAAATCTAATTTCGTAAATTTTTCCTAAAAATAGACTCATATATCTATTTACTAATTTTTTTCTAGAATTTTTGGCTAGGCCAATTAGTACAGTTTATTAGTTAAAATCTCCCCTATTTTAGGGTTTGACTGCTCTGACCTCTGTGTATTACGAATCAGATATCTCTCTATACAGAATTTCAATGACTATGAAGTTTATTTCTATTAAAAATAGACTCAATAAGAAATCTGTAGATATAAATTATGACTTCTAATTATTTTTATACAATTTATGGTGAATTTCCAAAGTCAGAACAGGGGATCCAGAAATCGCTCTGGCCCTGTTTCACAAAAATTTAAACATCTCATAAAATATAACTCATATACCTGTTTCGTTTCTTCCATATGAAAATAGACTCATAATTCTTCAATTCCATGTTTTGTTCATCATCTAATTATATCTCTACTATTTTTAATGATTTTTCAAATTCACGTCACTACTGTTGTCTGAATCTATTTTATGGTAAAATTTACCTATTTCATGGTTTCCATGGATTAACTAGCAATTTGACATACATAACACCAAATATGGTCATAATTAGCCATTCCAATGGCTAATCATTACCAAACATTTTTATACTACTCAATAACCATATCATAAGACCATATATACAAAATGATTATAATGCTATACATGCCATACTCAAAATATACAAGCCATTATGCCAAGATGGTATACGGATAGTGTGAGCGTGCCTCTAACCGTTCCCGATTTTCGAGCTGGCTTGTCAACACTACAAGGAATGAAAAGGAGGGAGTAAGCATAAATGCTTAGTAAGTTCACATGCAAATAGCAAGTAACATAACCATATAAGCAAACATAAAACATCATTTGCATAATCATCACCAAGACATTCATATCATATTTTCATTTATCATCTTACCATATTGTTGTTATATCGATTTTTCAACCCGAGGGTTAAGTACATACCTGTTCAAAGTATCCATTTCACAACACTTACCAATACGTCCCTTTCATCTTGAGTATTCCTCCATTTGAGTAGAACTTTACCCGTTGATCACATTGGAATATAATTCGGATACATGGAAAGTTTGCACATAAGTGCCACATATGTAGCCAAGCTACTATGTAACCCGCCCATAAGCGAACTCGGACTCAACTCAACGAGCTCGGGCGTTCGCATCCATAAGTGAACTCGGACTCAACTCAACGAGCTCGGATGCCTAGTTACATTTCACGAACTCGGACTCAACTCAACGAGTTCGGACATTCGCATCCATAAGTGAACTCGGACTCAACTCAACGAGTTCGGATGCCCAAATATCCCAGTGATATGTCACTTGTATCCTAATCCATTCCTAAGGTTCAACGGGACCTTTTTCCCAATCATGTGTCTCAACCATCTTCTACGGAATACCGATACCGATACTACTGGTAGTATTTCACATTTTCCAAGTATATCACATAATTTGACATATTATCAAACAATTATCACGAGTATAATATTTCATAATAATTATCATATCATTTAAATAACATAAAAACATTTAAAATAATAACTATGTTACCAACATTTACATATGAACTTACCTAGTATGCGAAAATGGCTACTTTTACCATTTCGTCCACAACTTGGTATTTTCCCCATTTTATCCCGAATTTTAGTTTTCCTTGCTCTATCATTTAAAATATAGTCTAATTAGGACTCACATTATTCAAATTGACCGAAAATCATATTTTGGAAAAATTACAATTTTGCCCCTAAACTTTTGCATATTTACACTTTTGCCCCAAAGCTCGTAAATTAAACTTCAGTCTATTTTCTTATGTTTTATGACATGATGATCATTTTTCCCTTCTATGGAAACATCAAATTCTCACTCTAACATGTACTTATGACTATTAGGTATTTTTACCGATTAAGCCCTTTTGCTCGTTTTCACTTAAAACCGAGTAGCACAAGTTGTCTAACATAATTTAAAACCTCATATTCTATCATAAAACACCAAAATACACAAATTTCACCTATGGGTATTTTTCCAAATATAAACCCTAGGTTAAATTATTGCTAGCATAAGCTAAATCGAGCTACCGGGACTCCAAAAACGTAAATAACTTGAAAAACGGGGCTAGAATGGACTTACAATCGAGCTTGGAATCTTTAAAAATCCTATCCATGGTTTATCCTTGCTATATTAGGCCATGGTGAAGAAGATGAGCAAAATTGGCTTTTAATTTTGTATTTTAATTCATTTTACCCCTAAATGACCAAAATGCCCTTACTACTAAACTTTCCAAAAATTCCATCCATGTCCAAATTTTTGTCCATAAACTTAGAAATTGGTAAAATTTCTATTTAAGACCTAATTAATATTTCAAAACAATTTCATACTAGAAACTTCTAGAATGCAAGTTTTACAAATTATTCGATTTAGTCCCTAATTTCAATTTAAACACTTTATGCATAAAATTTCTTCACGAAAATTTCACACAATCATGCGATCATATCATTGACCTCAAAATAATCATAAAATAATTATTTCTATCTCGTATTTTGTGGTCACGAAACCACTATTCCGATTAGGCCCTAATTCGGGATATTATAGAGAGATAGAGTTTGGTATTGAACAGGTGCCAGGAATAACCCCTATTTCTATTACTTCGTACAGGATGGCACCAACTAAGTTGAAAGAATTAAAAGCACAGTTGCAAGAACTGACGGATAAAGGTTTTGCAAGGCTGAGCTTTTTGCCTTCGGGTGCTCCCGTATTATTTGTAAAGAAGAAAGATGGTTCAATGAGGCTATGTATAGATTATTGGTAGCTGAACAAGATAACTATCAAGAATAAGTATCCTTTACCAAGAATCAATGATTTGTTCGACCGGTTGAGGGGAGCCACTGTATTCTCTAAGATAGACCTGAGATCCGGCTACTATCAGTTGTGAGTTCAGGAATCAGACGTCCCTAAGACAGCTTTTAGAACGAGGTATGGCCACTATGAATTTCTTGTTATGCCATTTGGGTTAACAAATGCAACAACCGTATTTATGGACCTAATGAATAGGATATTTCAGCCATACTTGGACAAGTTTGTCGTTATGTTTATTGATGACATTTTGATTTATTCCAAGGATGAGACAGTGCATGCGAAGCATCTAAAGACTATGTTGTAGACTTTACGAGAAATATAATTTTATGCTAAGTTTAGCAAGAGTGAGTTTTAGCTCCATGAAGTAGGGTTTTTGGGTCATATTGTTTTGGGTGATAGTATCTGAGTTGATCCAAGTAAGATCTCTGCCAATGTTGAATGGAAACCACCTAAAAATGTAACTGAGGTTAGAAGCTTTTTAGGCTTAGCCGGTTACTACCGAAGATTTGTGAAAGGATTCTCCATGATAGCGACTCCAATGACGAGGTTGCTACAGAAAGATGTTAAGTTCGAATGGTCAGAAAAGTGTTAGCAGAGTTTCGAGAAGTTGAAAACATTACTGACGTAAGCTCAAGTTCTAGTATTACCCAAGTTGGGAAAAGAGTTTGTGGTCTACAGTGATGCGTCCTTAAATGGACTAGGTTGTGTGCTTATGCAAGATGGCAAAGTGATAGCCTATGCTTCACGAAAGTTGAAGCCACACGAGAAGAATTATCTGACGCACGGCTTAGAGCTTGCCGCCATTGTTTTTTCCTTGAAAAGTTGGAGGCATTATTTATATGGTGAAACTTGTCGTATATTCACAGACAACAAGAGTTTGAAGTATTTGATGACTCAAAAAGAATTGAATTTGAGGCAGTGGATATGGTTAGAATTAATTAAAGATTACGAGCTAATCATCGATTATCATTCGGGAAACGCGAATGTGGTCGCCGACGTGTTTTTGTTTGCATTGAGGGCCATGAACACTCGATTGGCATTGTTTGATGATGGATTTGTAACGCCTCGATTTTTGGGCCTAGGAGTAATGGGCCTTGAGTCTAGGTTCGGGTAGAAGATGGCTCGAACAATTTGGATGTTTTAATTATTATTATTATTATTATTTACTATGTAATTAAATAAATTACGAAGGGTTATGGTGTGGGAAAAAGGCCCAAGAGTAAATTTAATTCGAGGTAATTCCTGAATTTTTTATTTTGGAGAAAGAGGGTTCTGGTGATATGGGCTTTTAAAATTGAGGTGGTAAATTATGATACAAAATAAGGCCTTGGTAAAGTGGCAAGCTGGCGCCACTAAGTTCCTAACAAAATGGCGCCTGGGAAGGAATTAAAGGTCCAGGGTTCAAGTTGCAAGGTAGGCATACTGTTACTTTTTAATTTTAGGCATGTACCGGGCATGTGATCACTTAAGTGAATTTCGGCAAGGGCCATAGTTAGATTGGGCCGATTGTTTTAGTTGATATTAGGGTTAGGTTCTTTTCTTTTTCTGTCTTGGAGAATTAGGTTTAGCCACCTGAAAGCTTTCACTGTCATTCATCCCTTCTGAGTTCTCATAAAAGCCGAAAATGCAAATTCCTTCTCGTTGGTGCCGAGTTCTTCTTCCTCTCTTTTTCCTCCATTTTCTTTCTTCCTTTTTGCTTTTTCTTCTAGCCAAAACCTTTTGATCACCTTACTCACCTCTTCTATCGATTCCATCCTCCACAAAACCTTCATAGCCGATCGCCACAAAAGCCAAAATCCTGAAAACACACTTCTTGTGCCGATTTCTCCAAGCCAAAATCCTTTAGTTATTTTTGTTCCTTTTTATAAAATTTCATCTTCTCTAAACCCTTAGTATCTGTCGGCAACATTACTTCAAAGTTATAGCCTCAAATCATCATCTTTTTCATCACTTAAAAAGCCGAAGTACCATAGATTTAGGGACTTATAGTCGAAACTTCAGATCTCTTGGATTCGAGTTCTACTATCATTTAGAGGATAGATCTGCATTAGATCTGCATAGAAATCAAAGAAGAATATGTGGTAAGTGCTCATCACCTCAGATCTAGTCTTATTTTACAATTTAGAAAAAAGCCGAAGTCCCTAAAATCTAGGGAGGCTGTCGATTTGGGCATAGGGCTTTAAGGGTCTTTAACCGACAATTTCTTTTGGTGTTTAGTGTCTTATAGAGGTTGGATCGAAGGCTTGGATCTTTGGAACAACTAGACCTGGATCTAGTCATCGGTTTTCGGCAAAAAGGTAAGATTCTAAAGGCTTTAAGGGCATGGTTCGAATATGGTAGGTGAATATTGGGATTGGTTATTGTGGTTTGCAATCTAAGAATTGTGGTAATCAATTGTAGGACATCATAAGGGATCTCGGTGGCAGTCGTCACAAAACAGGTGTGTAACAACCCTCGTAGTAGCTTAGGCTAATATTCGCAGAAAAGCCGAAATACCAAAATTCTGGCATTTCGGGAACTTGAGATTTTGCATGCGGTTTTAGATGCGATAAAAACGGTATGATCGTTGTTTGGATCGATAGAATAGGTAATAGTGCAATTCTGTGCATGACGGTAAGTTGGGCCTCAATGGGCTGAAATTGGGCCCAATGTGCTTTCGGGGCCATTTGGGTAAAATTGCTAGAAAATGAAATTTGGAAAGATTGCATGTTAACGCGGTTAGTACTGTTGTAAAATTTGGATTATGTGGGCTTAATGGGCTAAATCGACATTCGTAGGACCCATCAGGGGTTTTGGGCCCAAAAGCCCTAATTTGATAAAGTGCGTTAAAATCACTGTTTAAACACTTGAGAATGTTGATAATTGTTAATGAACATGGAAAACCTTGATAATTGGTAAAGTTACGAAATTACCCTTATAATATGAAAAATGTCTATTTTGCCCCTAGGTAAAAATGATCATTATACCCCTAGGGTTTAATTATGAATATGATGCATGAGATTTTGATATACATGATATGAAATGATATGCACATGATATGTTATGAGATGCACATGATATACTAATTATATGCATGGGTTGGGTTTGATATAAATGGAGGAAGTGCAAAAAGGGCTTTGCCCCAGTTTACCGAAAAGGGCTTTGCCCCAGTTTATCAAAAAAGGGCTTTTCCCCAGTTATTAAAAGAGGCTAGGCCTCCAGTTATATGATAAAGCAGCTATGCTGCCAGTGGAGAGTTTGGTTGGGTGGGTTGAGTTATTCCCCACGTGGAGAGCTTGGTTGGTACGGGTGGAGAGTAGAGGATGGTGGGCTGAGTAGTCTCCCCAAATGGGCTTGCATACATCCATTAATATTACATGTGGCATTGAAATGGGCCTATGGGCCATACCATTTGCAGTGAAGGCTTCGGCCCAGTAACATGATTAATGAGAAGGCTTCGGCCCAGTAACATGATTAATGAGAAGGCTTCGGCCGAGTAACCGTTAAACGAAAGGCTTCGGCCCAATATGCTGGTATTAGTTTGGGCTCTAAAAGGGGCTTGTTGCACACTGAGTTTCCAAACTCACCCCCCTTTCCTTATCTTTGCAGGTGGGTCTTGATGTGGAGACTTGGAGCCGGAGGGGATTCAGAGTGGCCACGAAGATTAAATTCCTGGTTTTTAAATAAGTTTCAATTAGCTTCCCTTTAAATTTCGTATTTATTCTTGATTATTTCTATTTTGGTTAAAGTTGTAATAAGGCCGCTCTATTATTTTTATTGTGGGTTTTTAAATTATTTAAATCATTTTCAACTCGGGATTTACATCACTTAAATTGATTCCTTAGAATTTGTTAGCTCTAGGGTGCGTTTTATAAAAGTTACTTATTTTCAAAATATCACGATAACCGAGCAAAGCTTCCGCAGTGTAAATGTTTTCAAGGGAAATAAATATTTTAAATAGACTTGAACTTAATTTGTTGGTCGTGGACAAGTAGTAAGCTTAAAGTGTGGCAATGAATGTGTGCATGTCTAGGATTGGATCCAGTCAAGAGCTTGGTAGTTAAGCAGCTTTCATGGCTCACCTCCTCTGTTTCGGATACCTACTTGGTGCACAGCTTCCATTCACTTTATGAACTTAGCAAAGACTATCTTTTAAAACACTAAGAAGGACGTTGAAAGAGCCATGGGTTTTCTTAAAAACTTCAATGTGACACACTAGACTTGGTCATAGCGTCTAGGCCGGGTTTGGGGTGTTACAGGATCGGTCTTGGTAGAGTTAAGGGCTAGGCCAACATTTCTTTAGGAAATTTATAATGCTCAGACTAATGATAGTGACCTACAAGCAAAAAGAACTCAATGTGAGTCAGGTATCGAATAAAATTTTTAGGTCGGTTCTGATGGATGTTTGATGTTCAGAGACAGAGTTTGTGTACTGAGGAATGATGAAATTATTCAAAAAATCTTGTAAGAGGCACATGATAACCGTTTGTCTATTCATTCGGGAAGTACTAAGATGTATAATGATTTGAATAAAATGAACTGGTGGAATGGCATGAAGAGAGACATCTCTGAAATTGTATCGAAATGCTTGATATGTTAGCAAGTCAAAGCTGAACAGCAAGTACCTTCAGGTTTATTATAGCCTGTGATGGTCCTCGAATGGAAGTGGGACAAAATTACTATGGACTTCATGACAGGATTACCATTGACCCCCCAAAAAAATGATGCTATATGGGTTGTGGTTGATAAGTTGACAAAGTCGGCTCATTTTATTCCGATAAGGACAGATTATTCACTTGAAAAGTTGGTCGACTTGTATATATCTGAGATCGTGAGATTACACGGGATTCCGCTATCGATTATTTCAGACAGAGACCCAAGATTCACTTCGAGATTCTGGAAGAAGTTACAAGAAGCCTTGGGTACTAGGTTGAGTTTTAGTACAGCTTTTCACCCACAGACTGATGGTCAGTCTTAGCGAATGATTCAGATTCTTAAGGATATGTTGCGATGTTGCATCCTTGAATTTTAGGGCAGCTGGGAAAAGTACCTGCCATTAGTAGAGTTCACCTACAACAACAGTTTTCAAACAAGTTTGAAGATGGCACCTTACGAAGCCTTGTATGGCAGAAAGTGCAGAACTCCATTGTATTGGACAGAACTCAAGGAGAGTCAGATCCACGGAGTTGATCGAATCAAGGAAACTGAAGAAAAAGTTAAAGTGATATGTGACTGTTTAAAAGCAGCATCGGATATGCAAAAGTCATATGCTGATATGAAAAGAAAAGAGATAAATTTTCAAGTTGAAGATAGAGTATTCTTGAAAGTATCTCCTGGAAAAAGGTATTGAGATTTGGCCGGAAAGGCAAACTGAGTCCGCGATTTATCGGACCATACGAGATCACTGAAAGAGTTGGACCATTAGCCTATCCCTTGGCATTGCCACCAAAACTGGAAAAGATTCATGATGTGTTCCATGTATCTATGTTAAAGCGATATCGATTAGACCCCTCTCAAGTGATTACACCAACAGAGATTGAAATTAGATTGGACATGACCTATGGTGAGGAACCGGACTAGATTTTGGCTCGTGAGGTTAAACAGCTGAGAAACAAAGATGTGGCTTTGGTAAAAGTATTATGGCATCGACATGGTGTGGAAGAGGCTACATGGTAGCCAAAAGAAACCATAAGAAGCCAATATCATAACCTGTTTACTAGTAAGACTTTCGAGGACGAAAGTCCTTATAGGGGGAGAAATATAACATCCCAAAATAGGGCCTAGTCAGAACAGTGGTTTCACGACCACAAATCTGATGTTAATATATTTGTTTTATGATTATTATGAGGTCCAGAATATGAAAATAAGCATGTGCTAAAGTTTCATGAAGAAATTCTATGAGTAAGGTGTCCAATTGGAAAATAAGGACCAAATTGAATAAATTGCAAACTTGGATTCTAGAAGCAATTTTTATGAAATTAATTTAGATTATTAATTAGAAGGCCTTAAAGAGAAATTTTTCCAATTTTTAAGTTTTTGGACAAAAATGGGTATGCATGGAAAATTTTGGAAGTTTAGTAAGGAAGGGCATTTTGGTTATTTGGTAATAAATGAAATAAAAAGGGAAAATACAGGTAAAAATCAGTCATTCTTCTCCCTTGTACCATCCAATTTTCTCAAGCCCTCCATAGCTAGGGTTTTCAACATTTTCAAGCTCAATAGTAAGTGCTCTCTAGCCCCGTTTTTAATATTCTTCGTATTTTTGAAATCTCAGTAGCTTACTCTCTCCATTTCTACCCATTTTTTAGTTAGGGATTTATGTATGTAAAGTGACGCATGTGTTACATGTTTATTCTTTTATGATTTATGGAGGAATATGAAAGTTGGATGTGTGTTAAACATCTTTTCCTAGGTGATTTTCATGAAAAACCCCTAAAAGGACCTTTTTGCAAAAGGTACAAAATATGTGGTAGAAATGTGAAATAATGGAAAATGTGGGCTGCCATAAGAGGAAAAAACATTCGGCTAGGCTTGGTAATGTAGAAATTTTATGCATTTCATCATACGAGCCTAGGGACTAAATCATAAATAATGTAAAAGGTTAGGGGCAAAAGGGTCATTTTGTCAGGGGTGAAATTTAGACTCGAAAAGAAAAATGTGAGGTATTAATGATTTATTTTTATTTTTATAGAGCCCTAGGAACAAATTTCAGAGGTCGATCGAGGAAAACGAAAAGTTTCCTAATAACCGAAACGCGAAACCGAAATGAGTACTAGGTAAGTTTGAATAACTTTAAGTAAACTATTAATATGCCTAATTGCATGTGTTGATAATAATGATATGATAATAAATGGTTATAATGATTTCATGACTTGAGATCTTGCATGTGTTGCAGAAATGGATTTAGCCCGGACGGGTAATCCATTGATCTCAAATATAGAAAGGATCTAGCCCAGAGGGGTGTTCCTTGAGTGATTGAGCCTTCTGAAGAATATGTGTGCATTAAGGATTTAGCCCGGACGGGTAATCCGATTAGGGTCTGAATTTAGCCTGGAATGGTAATTCAAATATGAGCTCATTGAGAGTGCTTATCGTTACAAGGGATTTAGCCTGGACTGGTAATCCCGACATCACTCCATGAGTTCATATTAAGGGGGATTTAGCCTGGACTGGTAATCCCTAATCGTGATTTTGTGACAGGTTTTAAATATTTATAATTAATCGCTTTTGAAACTACTATTATCATGATGTAGGCAAGTGTACCTATCGAACAGTAGTATAGTTTTACCAAGACTGGATTGTCGAACCTAAAGGAACTAAAAGTATTAGTAATGACTGTCTTTTTATTATCTTGCCTAAGAATAAGCGGGTTTGTTTAAACTAAATAATTAACTAAACTAAGAATTCATAGAAAATAGAATTGGAGGATTACTTTTGGAAAACGATTGAATTAAGACAATACCTAAGGAAGAATCCACCTAGACTTTACTTGTTATTCTGACTCTGAATCGGATGATTTATTCATTTAACTTGTTCCGTAGAGATCCCTAAGTTATGTTATTATCCTTATTCAAGACTAATAACGTCTAATCCCTAGATTAAATAACTGAGACTTCTCTCTAATTATCACCCTAGGGTTGCATTAACTCGATCTATGGATCCGACAAAATCTTGTCACCCTATATCTAGGCGTGTAATCAACTCCGCTTAATTATGACAATTGTACTCTTAGACAGGGTCTATTCCTCCTCTGAATAAGAGCGTAACATGAATCAATATCCTAGAATATCAAAACAAGAATTAAGAACACATAATTAAGAACAAGTCAAATATTTATCATACAATTTAGAAAATAATAATAAGATTCGTCTTAGGTTTCATCCCCCTTAGGTATTTAGGGGATTTAGTTCATAACTAAAAAGGAAAACATCTCAGAAGAATAATGAATACAAAACATAAAGAAAACTGAAAACTCCTGAAGGGAAATTGAGGGGAGATTTTCAGTCTTGAGGATGAATTCGGCTTCTGAGATAGATCAATCGGCTTTCTTCGAGTAATTCCTTCCTTCCTCCCAGTTCCTCCCCTTTTCTCCTCTTTCTAGGGTGTATTTATAGGCTTTGGAATGCCTAAGAGCCCTCAAAATTAGCCTTTTCCGAATTGGACTCAACTTGGGTTCGACAGGGACACGCCCATGTGCGATTACTTCAGGCCGTGTGGTCTGCCCGTGTGAGGAAGTCCAGGCTGTGTTGATTTCATAAGTTGGCCCATTTTCTCCATTTATAGCCCATTTCTCGTTCCTTTCGCTCTCCTAAGCTCACCAAAGTATAAAACATGAAATTAAGGCATTAGGAGCATCGAAATCACCAATTCTAAGGAAAAATCATCCATAAAATGCGCAAAGCATGGGGTAAAAATATGTATAAATGACGGTTCATTAATCCCGCCGTAAGATGTGAGGTTCGTGGGAGTGCGTACTTGAGATGATCGCTCTTATGACTTGACGGTAAATGGATAATCCATCAAGATTTCTAAGAAATTCAACGGGATTAACATGAGATATAAAAATGAAAATGTTGGATGATGAGCTCATCTAAGACAAATTACATGGTGTAATGTTATGGGACTAACTTGTTGATTGAGTGTATGTGATAGGGAAACTATTTCATGCTTGTTGGTTTTATTGCCTAATATGTATGTATGCTAATTAATCGGTCAGTTTACTTTCCAATTATTCAGGCTTACTAAGCATAAAAATGCTTACCCTCTCTTTTTTCTATCTTACAGAGCTCGAAGACTGGTAGAGATTGGAAGGCGGTTGGAGAATCAACACTGTAACACCCCTCACCCGTATCAAGCATTGGGACAGGGATCGAGGCATTATCGGGTTTAAAATTTCATGACATATAAATTCGACTCACCAATTTTTTCCAAAAATTAAAACTTTTCAAACACATACATACTGTCCCTTATACAAGCCATTGAGGCATAAGACATACGTCGGGGTAGTTCGGGACAAAACTGAAAACATTTGATAGACTTTGGGCAACTTAATAAATTTTCTTGCCTTGGAGAGTCGCACGCCCGTGTGGGTGGGGCCGTGTGGCTTGGGACATGCCCATGCCCTTAGCCCATGTAACTCTCTTCTTATGACGTCAGCATGCATTTAGGGGCACACGGCCAAGACATACGCCTGTGTTTCTAGCCCGTGCACTATATTGACTTAAAATTTTAAGTGCAGGGGACGTACGGCCATACCACACGCCCATGGGGGCAAGCCGTGTGTCACACATGGCCTAGACACATGCCCGTGTGTCTACCCGTGTGGATCTTGTTAGGCCATTTTCCAAGCCTTTGGTCACCCTCTATCAACCAATCACACTTATAGGTTAATTTAATACATGATAAGGCCAAATTATACATTTATACAAAACCTTAATAAACCTCATTGCATGAAAACCTCATATCATCAGTTTTATGCATGCTAGATTAATTCTCTTTTTGTATTAAGGGTTTCCATATCTCATTGACATATTCAAGATTGGCTCATTCTTATAACTCATTGCCAATTAAAACCAAGCCATCACATATGAGCATAAACATGCATAGTTTTCTAGGTCATAGCCTACTTCAAAATGAGCCAAATTCCCATGGCCATATACAAAAAGATATGTATATCTTTACATGCCTTCATCTTTGCAAATCAAATGACACATATAATAAAATACTCAAAAGTTCTATACATGCCATTAAACAAAACAAAAGTGTCTATATACCAAAGCTGGACTAGTTGATAGTGTGTTGACTCTCCAATCGTCTTCCAATCTTTGCGAGTCCTCGAGCTCTGTAAGACAGGGAAAATAGAGGGGTAAGCATTTACATGCTTAGTAAGCCCGAATAACTGGAAACTTACCGATTATTTAGCATAAAACCATATTAGGCAATAGAATCAACAAGCATGAAAATGGTATCCCTATCACATGCACTCAATCAACAAGTTAGTCACAATAATAATGTACCATGTAATTTGTCTTAGATGAGCTCATCATTCAATATTTCCTTTTGAACATATATCTCATATTAATCCCCTTGAGTTTCTAGGAAATCTCGATGGATTATCCAATAACCGTCAATTCATAAGAATGATCATTTCAGGTATGCACTCCCCCAAACCTCACGTTTTATGGCGGGATTACCAGTCCAGGCTAAATCCCCCATATCGTAGACTCATATGGTGATGTCGGGATTACCAGTCCAGGCTAAATCCCTTTTAGCGACAAACACCCTTACTGAGTTCGGATCTGAATTGCCAGTCCAGGCTAAATTCAAACCCTAATCAGATTACCCGTCCGGGCTAAATCCATAATGTACAAATATTCTTCGGGAGGCTAGATCACTCAAGGAACACCCGTCTGGGCTAGATCCTTTTTATATTTGAGATCAACGGGTTACTCGTCTAGGCTAAATTCTTTTTGCAACACATGCAGGATCTCAAAATCACATGCAAAATGGTTTATCCATCGAACTTTCTTTCCAACCTCAACCGGGATATTTTCAACATGTCATTGTTAAGTATGAATTTCATGTATTTTCATGCCATCATCAAATGAAATTATCTTACATTCTTAAATCATGCAATTAGGCATATTATGAGTTTACTTTAAGTTATCCGAACTTACCTGGTATTCGCCTTGGTATCATGTTTCGGTTATTTCGAAACCTTTCGTTTTCCTCGATCGACCTCCAGAATTTGTTCCTCAGGGTCTATAACAATAAAAATAAATCATTAACACCTCACATTGTACTTTTTGAGCCTAAATTTCACCCCCGGTCCAAATGACTATTTTACCCCTAACCTTTCACATTTTTACGATTTAGTCCCTAGGCTCGTATAATGAAACACATGCAATTTCTACCTTACCCAAGCCTAGTCAAATATTTTTCCCTCCTATGATAGCCCACATTTTTCCATTATTTCTCATTTCTACCACACATTTTACACCTTTTGCAAAAAGTCCTTTTAGGGGTTTTTCATGAAAATCACCTAAGAAAAGATGTTTAACACACATCCAACATTCATATTCTTCCATAAAACATCAAAATACAAGTAACTCATGCATGGGTAAATTTCTAAACATGAACCCTAGCATGAAATATAGGTAGAAATAGAGAGAGTAAGCTACCGGGATTTCAAAAATACGAAGAACATTAAAAAGGGGGCTTGGGAGCACTTACTATTGAGCTTGAAAAGCTTGGAAACCCTAGCTATGGAGAACCCTAAAGTTTCGGCAGCAACAAGAAGAGAATGAGCTGATTTTTTACTTATTTTTCCCATTTTATTTCATTAAAATACCAATGACCAAAATGCCCTTAAGCCCTTTCTTTAAGATTTCATCCATACAAGCCCATTTTTGTCCAAAAACTTAGAAATTGGGAAAATTGCTCTCCAAGACCTTCTAATTTAAAATCTAAAGCAATTTCACACAAATTTCTTCTAGAATCCAAGTTTTGAAACTTATTCAATTTGGTCCCTAATTTTTAATTGGACACCCTACTCAAAGAATTCCTTCATGAAACTTTAACACATGCATATTCTCATATTCTAGACGTCATAATAATCATAAAATAAATATTTTGATGTCGGATTTCTGGTCCCGAAATCACTATTCTGACTAGGCCCTATTTCGGGATGTTACATTTCTCCCCCTTAGCGACTTTCATCCTCGAAAGTCTTACCAGTAAACAAGTTCGGATATTGGCTTTTCATGGTTTCTTCCGGCTCTCATGTAGCCTCCTCCACACCATGTTGGTGCCATAAAACCTTTACTAAGGCCATATTTTTATTTTTCAACTGTTTAACCTCACGAGCCAAAATCTTGACTGGCTCCTCTCCATAGGTCATGTCTGGTCTAATCTCAATCTCTGCCGGTGAAATCACATCAGAGGGGTTTGATCGATATTGACTTAACATAGATACATGAAACACGTCATGAATCTTTTCCAGTTCGGGTGCCAATGCCAAATGATAGGCTAATGGTCTAACTCTTTCGATGATCTTATACGGCCCAATAAATCGTGGACTCAGTTTGCTCTTCCGGCCAAATCTCAACACCTTTTTCCATGGAGACACTTTCAAAAATACTCTATCTCCAACTTGGAACTCAATCTCTTTTCATTTCAGATCAGCATATGACTTTTGCCTATCCGATGTTGCTTTTAAATAGTCTCGTATCACTTTAACCTTTTCTTCAGTTTCCCTAATTAGATCAACCCCGTGAATCTGATTTTTCTTGAGTTCTGTCCAGTAAAATGGAGTTCGGCACTTTCTGCCATAAAAGGCCTCATAAGGCGCCATCTTCAAACTCGTTTGAAAACTATTGTTTTAGGTAAATTCTACCAATGGCAAGTACTTTTCCCAGCTACCCTGAAATTCGAGGATGCAACATCGCAACATATCCTAAAGAATCTGAATCATCCGCTCAGACTGACCATCGGTCTATGGGTGAAAAGCCGTACTAAAACTCAATTTTGTACCCAGGGCTTCTTGTAACTTCTTCTAGAATCTCAAAGTGAACCTTAGGTCTCTATCTGAAATAATCGACAGCGGTATCCCGTGTAATCTCACAATCTCAGAGATATACAAGTCGACCAATCTATCAAGGGAGTAATTTGTTCTTACCGAAATAAAATGAGTCGACTTTGTCAACTTATCCACCACAACCCATATAGCATCTTTCCTTTTCAAAGTCAATGGCAATCCTGTTACGAAATCCATAGTAACTTTGTCCCACTTCTATTTGGGGACCAACACAGGCTGTAACAAACCTGAAGGTACTTGATGTTCAGCTTTAACTTGCTAACATATCAGGCATTTCGATACAAATTCGAAAATGTCTCTTTTCATGCCGTTCCACCAGTACATTTTCTTCAAATCATTGTACATCTTGGTACTTCTCGAATAAATAGACAACCGACTATCATGTGCTTCTTGCAAGATTTTCTGAATAATCTCATCATCTTTGGGCACACAAAATCTATCTCTGAACATCAAACATCCATTAGGACTGATCTAAAAATCTGATTCAATGCCCGACTCGCATTGAGTTCTTTTAGCCTGCAGGTCACTATCATTAGTTTGAGCATCATAGATTTCCTGAAGAAATGTCGGCCTAGCCTCTAGCTCTGCCAAGACTGAACCACCATCAAGCAATGCTAATCGAGCGTCTATGTCTCTCAGTGCAAACAAAGATTTTCTGTTTAACGCATCGGCAACCACATTCGCCTTTCTCAGGTGATAGTCAATAATCAGGTCATAATCTTTAATTAATTCTAACCACCTTCTTTGTCTCAGATTTAATTCTTTTTGAGTCATCAAATACTTCAAACTCTTATGATCGATAAATACACGACAGGTCTCACCATATAAATAATGCCTCTAGATTTTCAAGGCAAAGACAATGGCGGCGAGCTATAAGTCATGAGTCGGATAGTTCTTCTCGTGTGGCTTCAATTGCTGTGAAGTGTAGGCTATCACCTTGCCATCTTGCATAAGTACACAACCCAGCTCGTTTAAGGATCATCACTGTAGACCACAAACTCCTTTCCCGGCTCAGGCAATACTAAAACAGGACCACAAACATAGCTCATTTTGTTGTAGGTTATGACCTACCAACCATGCATGTTTATGTTAAAAATGTTCTTGAGATGATTGAATGTAGTACATCATGAATGGACATATGGAATGTGACCAAACATTTGGAGCTAGATAGGCCATAATTGGCAATGAGTTATAATAATGAGCCAAGTCTAAATATGTTCTAGTGGGATGGAAATCCTCAATACAAAAAGAGGATAATTGAGCATGTACATAACTGATGAGATGAGGTTAACATGCAATGGACCATTGATGATAATCCTTAAGTATATTTAGGTCATGTTAAATACAATTGGGGTTCATATATATGAGTGTATGATGAGGGTGACCATTGGCTTGAAATTATAGCCTAATAAGTATCCACACGGGTAGACACACAGGAGTGTGTCTAGGCCGTGTATGATACACGAATATCCCCATGGGCGTGTGGTATTGTTGTGTGTCCCCTGCACCTAGAATTTTTAAGTCAAAATGCATGGTAGTAAACACACGGGTAGAGACACGGCCATGTGTCTCATCCGTGTGAAGGGCACGGCCTAGCGCACGGGCGTGTGTCTTGACCGTGTGCCTGAAAATGCATGCTGACTTCATAAATAGAATGTCCAAGTTCTTGGATACGGGTGATCACACGGGCGTGTCTAGGCCGTGTGAGGGACACGGGCGTGTGCTCGGCCCTGTGAAAACCTCTGTAAGTTCAAAATAAGAATTAAGTTCAATTAATTCCACATGGGTAAGGGACAAGGGCGTGTCCCAAAGCACACGGGCATGTGTATTGCCTCCATACGGGCGTGTGAGGCTTAACCTAGAAAATTTTCAAGGAACTTTCTCAAGTTCTCGGTTTAATCCCAGACTATTCTCAATGTATGTTTAGGGCCTTGTAGTCCCATAATAGGGACATTAGGATGTTGTTTGATTGGTTTTAATTTGGAACGAAATTTTATAACCCATATTTTTAAAAAATGTCCGAGTATGTGTCTGGTAATGCCTTGTGCCTGGTCCTGGTCTCGGGAATGGGTAAGGGTGTTACAGTACATCTCGAGTACAAGTATACTTTTCCTATTTTCATCGATATTTTAAAGAGTTCAACGGGTAAAATTTTGATATGAAACAATCTGAATTGTGACAAAATATTATGGTTACATACTTGAATTACATGGACTTGAATTATACCTGATATTTGATTACTTGATGTGGAAAGTATGAGCATATGGAAAAAAAAAGATTATTATTATTAAGCTCATACAAATTTATTGATATTTATATGAAATATATATGACTAGCATGCTTTGTACATGCTACATGAACACATGATGAGAGAAGTATTTGAACATATAAATGATATCACTTGATATATTGAAGCATGGTATGCTTGTTACACAAATGTGGAACATGCTTAATGACTTTGTTCATCTATAATTCGGTATATGCCTGAAATACTGAAACTGATATTACAAAACATGTTGAAATGTGAGATGGATAGTACATGTGTATAAAATTTTCCTGATAATTGTGTAAATTTGTGATTATGAAATATTATATGGATTATAGTGATTAACATGTTGATGAGGATATGTATTTAGGCAATTGGCCAACACGACTTGGCAATGAAATGTATGTTTACCTTATGTTTATAAAATAGTGGTCAGTTAAATTTCCGGTTATACGAACTTACTAAGCTTAAAAGCTTACTATGTTTTAAATTTCATTGTTTTAAAGGATTTCGAAAGCTCGTTGGGTTGGAAGCTTGGTAGAGATATTTCACACTATCCATCGACCCATTCGGTGTAAATGGTAAAATTAATTCTGGTTATAATGGCATGTATAGGTTAATTTGGCCTATGTTAGCATGATGATGCTTTGGTTGTAACTAGCCATTGGAATGACTAGTATTAAACATATTTTGATGAAATTGTATAAGGCCTTATTATGTTTGATGTGTTTGAAATGGTTATGTGATGAAAAGCATATAAACCTAATGATAAATGGCTTTAAGTAAGCATAAATGAGAAAATATACTTATATGTATATATATGTGTATTTCATAAGTTTAAACACTTGAACATAGGTAATGATAAGTCATGCATAAGACTCGGTTTTGGCTTGATTTTAACGTTTTGTATTGACTTGAGAATCCATTAAAATGTCAATGTAAGTGGAAGACATATTTGGGTGAGAAATAAGGCTTGGAAAATGGCCTTATTCCATCCACATGGGTAGACACACGGGCGTGTGTCTCAACCGTCTGTGACACATTGCCATGCGCACAGGCGTGTGGTTTGGCTATGTGTCCCCTGCATATTAAAAATTAAGAAACAGAATGCTCAGGCATTATCACACGGATAGAGACATGGGTGTGTGTCTCAGCCGTTTGTGTCACACATCTGAGTACACAGGCATGTGTTTTGGCCGTATGACCCTTGCACCAAATTATTAAAAATTAAATTGTCCACACGGCCTAGCACATAGGCGTGTGGCTGGTCATGTGACCCAAGTCAGAGAGTTACACGAGTAAGGACACGGGCTGGGACACGATCGTGTGTCTCATATCGAATGCCCACATGGCCTAGGACACGGGCGTGCCATTTGGCCGTGTGAGCTACACGGCCTAGCCACATGGGCGTGTGTCCCTTGTACCTAGGAAAATTTTGTAATTTCGCAAAAAATTCTTTGAGTTTCCAATTTAGTTCCGACTTACTTGTAATGCATATTTTGGGCCTCGAGGGCTCTTACAAGGGACTTAATGATTGATTTCTAATATGAATACTGTATAAATGTGAATTTCTTTATCTGATATGTAATCTCTGGTAATACTTCGTAACCCTATTTCAGCAATGGATTCGGGTTAGGGTTGTTACACAGAAGCTTGTAAAATGGCGGACTATGCTACCATAGTGAACTAAAATAGGTAACCTCCATTTTTATTCACCTTTTTCTTGGATTCGCCAGAGCCTATGGTCTTGATTTGTTTCTACCTCATCTCAGCTTCCTTTACACCTTAACAAGCTTCACTCTCATAGTTAACCATACACTTGGACATAATGCTCATTGCCTACCACTGGTTGTCTTCTACCTAAGTCTTCCTTACATTCAAATCCTTACCCTAATCCATTCATCCCATGCTAGACTAAACTTAGGGTTTTCCTCAATAGCGTTTCTTTCAATCCAAATTCAACATTCTAATCATGATAATAAACTGTCTGAAAAGATGCCCCATATTCTTAGCGAATTCATACTTCACGACCTTGCCTTGGGATATTAGTTTGACTTGTTCCAAACCTCTGAAAAATTGAGATTAACAAATAGTTCCTAATAAACCTTCCCCTTCGCTATTTCCAGAAGACTATCCGCCCAGGGCAGCCTTTTGTTGTTTTCTTGTTCTGTTAGCCCTTGTGGTCTAATTCTAGACATTTTATAAATCATAGGTACTTCTCAAAAGAATATACCTTCAAAGCCCGATTCATACAGATCATCTCTTAACATACAAACTTACTTTAGAATAATTGTCAACAAATATTAATCACTAGTGAAAACATACACACTTGGAAATACTACGTAGATCTAAATATCATCAAACTACTAATCAAATCATAACTTGGTTTGATACCATACAAAATCTCTTTGATAATGTACTACACAGATTATTCAGATGAATTGCACTTAACTTTATTTCAGAATCCCAAATATTTAGGATAACGATAACTTAGATTCCATATGATTTCAGAAGAAGACATTATACAACTCATATATAGAAGATTCCAGATAACTCAAATTCAACCATTACCTAACTCAGACAAACTTGAATTGACAATTTCTTATGTCTTTCATAACCATGGATATGCCCATTTTTAAAACTAGCATATTACCATGGTGGATACCTTTTTTAACATACAGATACACACTTCTTTTCAAAACTTTCTTTATCTAATTCAACGAAATTAATCTTAGACATTCTATAACATTCATAAAAGTATCTATCACAGAACAATCAGAATTTACCTAGAACTTACTAGAAGGGCGAATAAGCATACCTTACCAAACAGACTTAGTAGACTGCGCCACAAGGGCCAAACAGAATACACCATAAAGGCATCATGCAGATTCACGTGTTTACTATCCCGTCGGACTTCTACATAATTTTATGTATCATGATTTGCCAATTCGATTTACACATTATCAAAGGCTACACCATGAACATACATACAGACATGTCTTATCATGGGTCTCAGCCACATGGACTTATACACATTCATGTATCGTGATCTGTCAATCTAGTCTTCAACTTACTGAATGCTACACCATGAGTGTTCTCATAGCATATGATGCCATGGGTCTTAACTTCATGGTCTTACACTTAATTTCGTATCATGATTGATCGTGATTTTGTGACAGGTTTTAAATATTTATAATTAATTCTTCTTGAAACTAACTATTATCACGATGTAGGCAAGTGTACCTATCAAACGGTAGTATAGTTTTAGCAAGACCGGATTGTCGAACCCAAAGGAACTAAAAGTACTAGTAATGACTGTCTTTTTTATTATCTAGCCTAGGAATAAGGGGGTTTGTTTTAACTAACTAATTAACTAAACTAAGAATTCACAGAAAATAGAATTGGGGGATTACTTTTGGAAAACGATTGAATTAAGACAATACCTAAGGAAGAATCCACCTAGACTTTACTTGTTATTTTGACTCCGAATCGGACGATTTATTCATTTAACTTGTTCCGTAGAGATCCCTAAGTTATGTTGTTCTCCCTATTAAAGACTAATAACGTCTAATCCCTAGATTGAGTAATTGGGACCTTTCTCTAATTATCACCCTAGGGTTGCATTAACTCGATCTATGGATCCCCTTATTAGGTTTCACCCTAATCCAGCAAAATCTTGTCACCCTATCTCTAGGCGCACAATCAACTCCGCTTAATTCTGACAATTTTACTCTTAGACAGGGTCTATTCCTCCTTTGAATAAGAGCGTAACTTGAATCAATATCATGGAATATCAAAATAAGAATTAAGAACACATAATTAAGAACAAGTCAAATATTTATCATACAATTTAGAAAATAATAACAAGATTCATCTTAGGTTTCATCCTCCATAGGTATTTAGGGGACTTAGTTCAAAACTAAAAAGGAAAACATCTTAGAAGAATAATGAATACAAAACATAAAGAAAACCCAAAACTCCTAAGGGGAAATTGAGGGGAGATTTTCAGTCTCAAGGATGAATCTGGCTTCTAAGATGGATCAATCGGCTTCCTACGAGTAATTCCTTCCTTCCTCCCTATACCTCCCTCTTTTCTCCTCTTCTAGGGTGTATTTATAGGCTTTGGAATGCCTAAGAGCCCTCAAAATTAGCCTTTTCTGAATTGGACTCAACTTAGGTTCGGCAGGGACACGCCCGTGTGATACGCCCGTGTGCAATTACTTCAGATCGTGTTCGAGCCTGTTAGAATAGCACGGCCATGTGGTCTGCCCATGTGAGGAAGTCCAGGCCGTGTTGATTTCGTACGTTGGCCCATTTTCTCTGTTTTTGGCCTATTTCTCGTTCCTTTCGCTCTCTTAAGCTCACCTAAGTATAAAATATGAAATTAAGGCATTAGGAGCATCAAATTCACCAATTCTAAGGAAAAATCATCCATAAAATGCGTAAAGCATGGGGTAAAAATATGTATAAATGACGGTTTATCAAATACCCCTACACTTAAGCATTTGCTTGTCCTCAAGCAAAATTCTCAAGTCATAATCAAAACAAATTCTTCTCAACTTATAATTTCTATCGATAATACCTCAAAATAATCCATAGGTAATCAAACATTAAAAATTTGACTAAAAGAACATCAAAGTTTCAAACATTCCAAGTTGAGCATTTTATCATGAAAACATAGGTGTCTCCCTTTATCTAAGTAATTAACTTTGATTCAAAATATCACAGAGTTTCACATCCTCACTAAAGATTCACCCAAATCACTCAAGGTGTTTAAGGACAATAAATGAATCACTTAATAGTCAATAATGAAAAGTCATTACCATAAGCTTGCATGAAAATCAAATCTCCACCACTATAAATTGAGATGAAACATCAATCAAAAGGTCTTTAGAGGATTGTAACATGGCTTCGGTTAAAGGGTATGGTCACAAGCTAGAAGAAAGGGTTAGAATCGAGATTGAATTGAAAATTTTCCTAACTAGAAAAGTGACTAGTCATCAGTTGCGTACAACAGAGCTTTTTTCTCGGAATATGGAATATAACTATTTTAGCTCAAAAGATCACTACTACCTGTATGTATACATTTTTTTTATGAACAAGTCAAATAACTAACTATTTAAATTAGGACATAGCTAAGCAATTTATTCAATTCAAATCTCGACAAAAATAGGGATCAATTTAATTGAGGGGATTTCAACAATAATGGGTTAAGGGTTAGTGTTAAGCGTAATACAAGAAATGGCTTGTTAGCTCAACGGGGTTTACTAAGGGTTAATCGTGGAGGTAGGCTTTTCATGGCATGAATGGGTTAATCCTAGGTTCCTCTATCATCTTGACATATCAAATCAAATAGTGTGGTCTTGACATGCATAATCAAGCAAGTTTTAGAATATCAGTTCCACACCAACGCACTCATAATGAAAGTGAGCATAAAGGAATTAATAGATGCTCTTGAAGGCTCAAAATCTCACAAAATTATGGCTTTTTGATGTTTAAACTTGTGAATTTCAAATCAAGAGAATACCTAAACTTGTGGAAACAACCTAAAATTTTAAATTCTTAAAAAAAATCAACTTATCATGCTTGCTTCCCTAATGTCTTAAAGTTTAAATACTCAGTGCATGAATGCCTATGTTTTAATTTAAGATATATCAATAAAAATCATAAATCAATCAAAATTTATTCTAAACATGATATGAGAGCTTTTCAAGAGAACAAGGCAATCATTCATGGATTTTTCTGATAGTGAAATGAATACCCCCCACACTTAAGATGTATATTGTCCTCAATGGACAAAGATAGATAGGAAAAAGATAAATTTGTAATCATAAGATAGAGAGAGAAGTGAAACTTCCTGAATGATGAATGAATTCCTTGAACTGGAGTTTTGGAGAGTAATCGGCACGAGAGTGGAGAAGGATACTCCGGTGGGGAGTAGAGGTTCGCTAGACCCTAAGTCCCACGCTAAAAGAATATTATATGTAGTGGTAGCTACGGTCGTGGTCGAGCAGGACATGGCAGTTGTGGAGAACCTTTCCCGTTGGAGTTTTTAGTTCCTATGCGATGATGAGCTTAGGAGCTCTATATAACTGTGTCAGAATCAAGAACTTTTTAGAAGATATAAATAAGAATAATTACTCTTAATGGAATAACCGAAATTGATAATTGTAAAATAAAATTCTAAAATCTAATAAAAATAAAAAGTAGTTTTAATAAAAATTAAAATCATAAAATAATAAATTATTTTTAAACATCTTCATTGCTGGATGGTTCGCGAGGTAGGACTAGCAATGAGATGTGGAGGTGGTGACAAATCTACTGTAGAGTAGCATCAATGTTGTCAAATCATTGAAAACACTGCTGTTCGAATCGAGTGAGGCGCTCAGAGATGTCAGCATATGAAGTCGCCGCACGAACTGGACGAGAGGGTGGTGGTGATTTAGACGGTGGGTCCTCGTGCTATGAAGGGACATCATCAGTAATGTCCTCGGGGGCCTCCTCCTCGGTAGATTGGGCGAGACGATATTGAGGAGGGTAAGTTCCTTGGCACTTTTCGATCATCCTCATGCTTAGCATGCTCGAGATGCCTTGTGGAGACATTTGGCCAATGAGGGTCAGGGATGATTCTTGAGCTACGATGTTGAGGAGCCCGAAGTGTCACACCAGTCGCGTCACATAGGGCCCAATGGAGATGACCCCTTTCCGATGTCGCTCTGTCTGGTGGCGAATGGCAAGGGCGATAAAGTAGGCAAGGTCGAAGACGTGCCCGTGCGGCATACACCATAAGTAGTAGACGCCATTGGTGGTGACGACGCTGGTGCTCTCTCTCCGCCCTGTCAAGGTGTGAGATAGAATTGAATGTAAACACCTCAATGATGGAGGAAGAGCTGATGCCTTGGAGCGACTGGGGTCGTAGGTGGCCGAATGTGGTACGAGTGTGCCCAAACATCGTGAGGGAGAACGATAGATGTGACGGTTGAGAGAATATAAGTCATTTTCTTCATTGAACTCCTCTGTATATAAGCCCAATGCAGTACCGAATTCTGGGATGCTTAGCTGGCGGACTAATCCGTCTAGGCGAAATTGGACTGTGCCGGGATCATCGTAATTTGTCATTACAGTCTAAAGATGAAACGTTGAGCATAGTTCCATCGTGAGTTTGAGATACGTCGGCTGGATGATCCCAAAGAAAAGCTCCCAAGGGTCGGTGGTTAGGAGGGCCCGAATCGCATCAACCAACTGAACTTGTTCTACTGCAGCCCAGTCGATGCAGCAGCCCGTAGTTAAAGGTCAAGCCCGGAGTATTTGGTAAAGTTCTTCTTGGGGCCCAATGGGGAACTGCAGAAAAGGGTGGCAAATTTTCGCGGTAGGACCCGAGGAAGATGACGCCCCCTTCCTTCTCTTCGAAGCGGGGACGGTAGTTTTCTTTCCTCGTGAAGACGACATTGTACCTACAATCAAAACCATTAATTCATCTTGAGGAATGGTCAAAGTAAAATGAAGACAAAAATTAAAATAAAATAAAAATCATAATTTCAGCCACAAATACTAAGACTAACAACTTAACCAAAGCAATCAATTTTATGGCATAAGAATGGCAGAGAATTTCATGAAATGCAATCATACTTGACAGATGAAAGATGTCAACACAAAATGCATTAGTATGTCTGTTATTCTAACCATGAATAATTACTTTAAACTAGTCAATTGGGGCAGGGAAATCATGTAATGAGTAAGAATTTCACATGAAAAAGATGATAACTACTCTACATAGTGAATTTTGAGTGATAGAAAGAAAAAAATAAAATATAAAATGTAGATTGCTATGATAACTAGCATGAAAAATGAGTGCAATTAAAGGGAAAAGAGTAAACAAACGCTAGAAAGGGGAGAATGAGCATCAAAAAAGGGGTTGGAAGCGACGCACGGGCGTGGCGGGGTGGGCGTGTGGACTTCCAGCGGCTAGGGTTAGGGATTTTGGGTGAAGAAGACAATGAATAGTGTAGCCTATTTATCGATTTTGGGGCACATGGCTAAGGAACACGAACATGCCTGTGTTCCCCAATTTTAGCCCATTTGTTTTGCATTTTTTGAATTTAGGTGCGTCTGGCATTTAGTCCACGGCCGTGTCGCACAATCGTGTCTGACTTCGTTCACTTCTCCCACGCCCGTGTATGTAGGCCCACGCCTGTGTTAATTTAACAGGTTCGACCACGGGTGTTAGACACAGGCATGCCGCACGCCCGTGCTATTTTCTCAGGTTCAACCACGATTCTGCAACACGGGCAAGGTGAATGCCTGTAACACCCCCGTACCCGAGACCATCGCCGGAGTCGAGCACGAGGTGTTAACGGGCTTAATTCATTAATTAAACAACTCAAACAATTTATTTTAGAAATTCTAGACAAGCTGGCTAACTGCGTCACAGTCGCTTAAAAATTCATATCTCGAGTTCCAAAACTCAAAATTAAGATTCGTAAATTTTCCTTGAAATTAGACTAATATATATATCTACTAATTTTTTTCTAAAATTTTTGGTCAAGTCAATTAGTACAGTTTATTAGTTAAAGTTTACCCTGTTTCTGCATTCGACTACTTTGACCTCTATTCACTACAAACCACTTTTCTCTTTGTACAGAACTCAAAAGACTATGACATTTGTATCTCTTAAAACTAGACTAAAATAGAAATATTTAAATATAAAGCATAACTTCCAATTATTTTTGTACAATTTTTGGTTAATTTCCAAAGTCAGAACAGGGGATTAAGAAATTGCTCTGGCCCTATTTCACAAAAATTTAAATATCTTATAAAATACAACTCTTTTACCCATTTTGTTTCTTCCACATAAAAATAGATTCATTAGGATTCAATTAAATATTGTATTCATCATCTAATTATATTTCTACTATTTTTAGTGATTTTTTCAATTCACGTCACTGCTGTTGTGTGCTTCTATTTTATAACCAATTTCACCATTTTATGGTTTTCCATGGACTAAGTAACACATTAAACATAAATGACATCAAATACGATCTAGATTGGTCATTCCAATGGCTAATAATTTCCAAACCTTTTCTTACCAAACCATAACCATATCATAAGATTATTTACACAAAGTGAGTATAGTGCTATACATGCCACACTCAAAATATACAAGCCATTTTACCAATTTAGGTCTTCGGATAGTGTGAGCGAGCCTTCGACCTATCCCGATTCTCAAGCCGGCTTGTCAAAACTACAATGAATGAAAAGGAGGGAGTAAGCATAAATGCTTAGTAAGTTCACATGCAAATAACAAGTAACATGATCATGCAATCCAACATAAACATCATTAAGACACTCATGTCATAAGAATACTTACTATCTTACCACAATTTTGTCTTACCAAATTCTCAACCAAGGATTAAACTCATACCTATCCATTTTCACTTCTTCAACACATTCATCATCAATCACTTTCGTTTTAAGTACTCTCCCTATTCTCTTAGGATTCTCCTGTTGAGCACATCGGAATATAATTTCAGATATGCGGATAGTGTGCACGTAAGTGCTATACTCATAGCTAAACAAGCTCAATAGCTTTTGAAATCTATATATCCGCCCATAAACAAACTCGGACTTAACTGAACAAGCTCGGGCGTTCACATCCATAAGTGAACTCGGACTCAACTCAACGAGCTCGGATGCCTAGTTACATCTCACGAACTCGGACTCAACGAGTTCGGAACTCAACCATCTGAGTGATATGTCACTTGTACCCTAATCTATTCCCAAGGTTCAAATAGGATTCTTCTTAATTACACATTTTGATCGCCTTCTTCGAAATGTAGAAACCGATACTTACTAGTATCTCATACTTATCAAGTTGTTTACATAATTTGCATATTACCAAATAATAATTCACAAAGCATAATATTTCATGATAATAAGTATCATATCATATAAATAACATTAAATCACTTAAAATAAAAATTATGTTACCTTATTTACACATGAACTTACCTCGATACAAAATATTAGCAATCGAGCCTATTCCTCGTAAACTTTGTTTTTCCCTCGATCACGACTTGAATCTTGTTTCTCTTGATCTATAATACCGAATTAATTTATTTAATACATACATTCATCAAAACAGCCCTTAGTACCAACTTTGGCAAAATTACCATTTTGCCCCTAAACTTTCACATATTTACACTTTTGCCCCAAGGCTCGTAAATTGAACCTCATCCTATTTTCTTATGTTTTATGACATGTTGATAATTTTTCCCTTCTATAGCAACATCAAATTCACACTCTAACATGTACTTATGAATATTAGGTATTTTTACCGATTAAGCCCTTTTACTCGTTTTCACTTAAAATCGAGTAGCACAAGTTGTCTAGCATAATTTAAAACCTCATATTCTATCATAAAATACCAAAATACACAAATTTCACCTATGGTTATTTTTCCAAATATGAACCCTAGGTTAAATTATTGCTAGCATAAGCTAAATCAAGTTACCGGGACTCCAAAAACGTAAAGAACATTAAAAATGGGGCTTGGAATCACTTACTATGGAGCTTAGAAGCTTGAAACAAACCCTAGCTATGGAGAAACCTTTAATTTCCGTCCTAATGAAGAAGATGGACATATTTTGCCATCTTTTTCCTTTTTTTTAATCTTTTAATTACCAAATGACCAAAATATCCTTAATACCTTTCTTTGAAAATTTTCATGTACAAGCCCATTTTTGTCCAAAATTTTAGAAATTGGTCAAATTGCTATTTAAGACTTCCTAATTAATATTCCAAAGTAATTTCATACTAAAAACTTCTAGAATTCAAGTTTTACAAATTATTCGATTTAGTCCCTAATTTCAACTTAAGCACTTTATGCAAAGAATTTCGTCACGAAATTTTCACACAGTCATGCAATCATATCATAAACCTCAAAATAATTATAAAATAATTATTTCTATCTTGGATTTGTGGTCACGAAACCACTATTCTGATTAGGTCCTAATTCGGGATATTACAACTCTCCCCCCTTTAAGGATTTTCGTCCTCGAAAATCTTACCGGTAAACAGGTGGGGGTATTGATTTCTCATAGTTTCCTCAGGTTCCCATGTAGTCTTTTCTACCCCGTGCTTTTGCCACAATACTTTCACGAGAGCGACACTTTTATTTCTTAATTGCTTGACCTCTCAAGCTAAAATCTTAATCGGTTCTTCTTCGTAAGTCATATCCGGTCACAGCTCGATTTCTGTTAGTGAAATTATATGTGAAGGATCCGAACGATACTGACGTAGCATAGATACGTGGAACACATCATGTATCTTCTGAAATTCAGATGGCAATGCTAACCGATAAGCTACTAGTCCAACTTTTTCAATTATTTCATACGGTCCAATAAAATGCTGACTTAACTTGCCCTTCCGTCCAAATCTAAGAACTTTCTTCTATGGAGACACTTTTAAAAATACCTTATCACCAACTTGAAACTCGATTTCCTTTCGTTTCAAATCCGCATAAGATTTCTGTCTATCCGAAGCAGCTTTCAAACAATCTCGAATCACTTTCACTTTTTCTTCAGTTTCTTTTCTTAGATCAACTCCGTAAATTTAATTTTCCTTTAGTTCAGTCCAATACAATGGCATCCGACATTTACGACCATACAATGCTTCATAAGGTGCCATCTTCAAACTCGTCTAATAACTATTATTATAAGCAAATTCTACCAACGGTAAGTATCTTTCCCAACTACCTTGAAATTCCAATACACAACATCTGAGCATGTCTTCAAGAATCTGAATCACTCTTTCTGATTGTCCATCAGTTTGTGGATGAAAGGCAGTGCTGAAATTTAACTTCGTACCTAATTCCTCTTGCAACTTTTGCCAAAATCGCGAAGTAAATCTCGGATCTCTATCCAAAATGATTGACAAAGGTATTCCGTGAAGTCTAACAATATCACTGATATACAATTCGGCCAACTTATTAAGAGAATAATCCATACGTACCGGAATAAAATGAGCCGATTTAGTCAGTCTGTCAACAATTACCTAGATGGCATCTTTCTTCCCCGGAGTTAACGGCAACCCTGATACAAAATCCATAGTAATCTAATCCCATTTCCATTCAGGAACCATGATAGGCTGGAGTAGTCCCAAAGGTACTTGGTGTTTAGCTTTCACTTGTTGACAAATTAAGCACTTTGATACAAACTTGGAGATATCTCTTTTCATTCCATTCCACCAATACATTTTCTTCAAGTCATTATACATTTTCGTACTGCCCGGGTGAACCGCCAAACAACCACTGTGTGCTTCATGCAAAATCTTTTGAATCAACTCATCATTTTTCGGTACACAAATCCGATCTTCAAACATCAAGCAACCATCAGAACCGATTCTGAAATCTGACCTTGTATCAACCTCATGTTGTTTCCTTTTGGCTTGCAAATCTTCATCGCTTTTTTGAGCTTCACAAATCTCTTGTAAAAACATTGATCTTGCTCTTAACTCTGCTAAAATCGAACCATCATCTGATACCTTTAACTGAGTGTTCATAGCTCTCAAAGCAAATAGCAACTTTCTGCTCAAAGCATCGACAACCACATTCGCTTTTCTCGGATGGTAGTCAATAACAAGCTCGTAATCCTTCAATAACTCCAACCATCTTCGCTATCTCAAATTCAAGTCTTTTTGTGACATCAAGTACTTAAGACTTCTGTGGTCGGTATATACTCGGCATTTTTCACCATACAGATAATGTCACCAAATCTTCAAAGCAAATACTATAGCAACCAATTCCAAATCATGAGTCAGATAATTTCTTTCGTGAGATTTTAACTGCCTCGAAGCATAAGCCACCACTTTTCCTTCTTGCATAAGTACACATCCTAAGCCATTTCAAGAAGCATCACTATACACCACAAATTCATTACCTGATACGGGTTGTACTAACATTGGTGCTTTAGTTAATAGCTTTTTCAATTCTTCAAAACTCTATTGACATTCTTCCGTCCACTCAAATTTAACATCATTTCGAAGTAGTCTAGTCATAGGAGCAGTAACTATAGAAAATCCATTTACAAACCGCCGATAATACCCAGTTAGCCCCAAGAAACTTCTAACCTCAGTTAAATTTTTCGGTGGTTTCCAATCAACAATAGCCGAAATTTTACTAGGATCAACCCGTATACCATCACCTGAAACAATATGACCCAAAAATCCAACTTCTCGAAGCCAAAATTCACTTTTACTAAACTTGGCATATAATTGCTTATTTCTCAAAGTTTGCAAAACTATCTTTAAGTGCTCGGCATGCGCTGTCTCATCTTTCGAATAAATTAAGATGTCATCTATAAATACCACAACAAATTTGTCCAAGTATGGCCGAAATATGCGATTCATCAAATCCATAAACACAGCAGGAGCATTTGTTAACCCGAATGGCATTACTAAAAATTCATAATGACCGTACCTTGTTCTAAAAGCAGTTTTAGGCACATCTGACTCTTTTACTCGCAGCTGGTAGTACCCAGATCTCAAATCAATCTTTGAAAACCATGTCGCTCCTTTCAGCTGGTCAAACGAATCATCGATTCTTGGCAACGAATACTTGTTCTTGATTGTCACCTTGTTTAATTGCCGATAGTCAACACACAATCTCATAGAACCATCCTTCTTTTTGACAAATAATACGGGAGCACCCCAAGGTGAAAAACTCGGTCTCACAAAGCCTTTGTCAGTCAACTCTTGCAACTGCGACTTTAATTCTTTCAACTCTTCTGGTGCCATTCTATACGAAGCAATCGAGATCGGAGCTGTTCCCAGTATCAACTCAATACCAAATTCTACTTCTCTGACTGGAGGCAAACCTGGCAACTCTTCTGGAAATACATCCGCGAACTCACACACAATCGACACTGATTCGATTTTCTTTTCAATTTCTTTTGTATTAAGTACATATGCCAAATAAGCTTCATAGCCCTTCCTCAAATATCTTTGAGTCGACATCGAAGAAATTACACTAGATAATGCCTCTGATTTGCCTGATTCAACCCGCAGAATTTTACCACTTTCATACTTTAATTCTATAACCTTTTCTTTGCAATTTACTATAGCATCATGCAATGTCAACCAATCCATAACCAAAATAACATCAAATTCATCAAACGACAACAACATCAAGTCAGTCGGAAAGTAATGACCCCGAATCATTAAAAGACATTTCTTGCATACTTTATAAACTATCACACATTTGCCAAATGGATTCGACACTCTAATCATAAATTCTGTGTACTCAACAGGCATATTCATACTAGACACCAATTTCATGCACACATATGAATGAGTAGAACCGGGATCAATCAAAGCAGTAACATTAACATCATAAAGAGAAAATATACCAGTAATCACATCGGGTGATGAATCATCTTCACGTGCCTTTATGGCATAAGTTCTAGCTGGAGCCCTTGCTTTAGGTTTAGCTATTGAATCTCTAACTACATTCTTGCTGCTTGCTTCATTTCCAGCTTTTCTCGAATATCTTCCCCTTGAGTCTGCACCACTAGCTTTTACGCTCTGAAATTTTTTTTTCTCAACTCTCTCTGGGCAATCTCTAATAAAATGATCCGGAGAACCACACCGAAAACATTCATTCGCTTTACATGGGCCAAAATGATTTCTACCACACCGCTGGCACTCGAGCTTAACAAATCTCGAATTCCCCACACTAGCCACGGAAGTAGTCTGAGATTTAAGACCCACATTTTGTTTCTTAGAATTTCCATATGATTGTCCGGCTGAAACCTAAAAACGAGAATTCATATTTCTAGATTTTCTAGATTGCTGTGAGAATGAACTGCTCGTCGATCTTTTCTTCCAACTTCTAGTCTCAACTTCTACTTTTTTCTTCTCTTTAAGTAGTTCTTCAGCCTTGCAAGCTCGATCAACAAGTACCATTTCTTTTAATTCAAGAATCCCAACAAATACTTTGATGTTTTCATTAAGTCCGTTTTCAAATCGTCTGCACATTTTAGCCTCTGTAGGAACATATTCTCTAGCATACTTACTCAACTTGACGAACTCCCTTTCGTATTCAGTAACTGTCATGTTGCCCTGCTTCAACTCAAGAAACTCTTTATGCTTCTAATCAACAAATCTTTCACTGATGTATTTCTTCCGAAATTCTTCTTGAAAGAACTCCCAAGTCACTTTCTCTTTTGGCACCACTGAAATCAATGTCTTCTACCAACGATAGTCTGAATCCCTCAACAATGATATAGCACATTTCAAGTATTCCTCAGGTGTACAAGACAATTCATCAAAAACTCGAATAGAATTCTCAAGCCAAAACTCTACTTTCTCGGCATCATCATCAACATTTGCCCTGAATTCTTCGGCCCCTTGTTTGCGGATTCTATCAACTGAAGTTCTGTGAAATTTCATCAGATTCATACCTTGAGGCATCGGGGGTACAGGTTGAGGAATCGGGGGAGGTTGTGCATTCAGGTTCGAACGAACGAACTCTGTATACCAAGCATTCATCATTTGGAGAAAGGCTTCCCGAGCCCCTTCTCCTCCTCCTTGACCAACAGTAGGAGGTGGATTTTCAGTCGGAGGTGAATTTTTAGTCGGCACTGCCCCTTCAGCCAGAGCTGGTGCATTACTCTCTACATCATCAGCCACAGCTGGATTGGGATCCATTTACTATAAAAAAAATCATTTAAAAGGTCAGAAATCGTCACACTATCACAATATATATATATATTTGGCATGGCATGTATAGCAAAACCTGTACACACAACACGTTAGTCTGAGAACCGACTAAACCTACTCTGATACCACCAAATGTAATGCCCTCGTACCCGAGACCGTCTCCGGAGTTGAGCACGAGGTGTTAACGGGCTTAATTCATTAATTAAACAACTCAATCAATTTATTTTAGAAATTCCAGACAAGCTGGCTAAATGTGTCACAATCGCTTAAAAATTCATATCTCAAGTTTCAAAACTCAAAATTAAGATCCGTAAATTTTCCTTGAAAATAGACTCATATATATATCTACTAATTTTTTTATAAAATTTTTGATCAATCCAATTAGTACATTTTATTAGTTAAAGTTTACCCTATTTCTACATTCGACTACTTTGACCTCTATTCACTACAAACCACTTTTCTCTTTGTACAGAACTCAAAAGACTATGACATTTGTATTTCTTAAAACTAGACTCAATAAGGAATATGTACATATAAAGAATAACTTCCAATTACTTTTGTACAATTTTTTGGTAATTTCCAAAGTCAAAATAGGGGATTCAGAAATTGCTCTGGCCCTGTTTTACAAAAAATTAAATATCATATAAAATACAAATCTTTTACCTATTTTGTTTCTGCCACATGAAAATCGATTCATTAGGATTCAATTAAATATTTTATTCATCATCTAATTCTATTTCTACTATTTTTAGTGATTTTTCCAATTCACGTCACTGCTGCTGTGTGTTTCTATTTTATAACCAATTTCACCATTTTATGGTTTTCCATGGACTAAGTAACACATTAAACATACATGACATCAAATATGATCTAGATCGGCCATTCCAGTGGCTAATCATTTCTAAACCTTTTCTTACCAAACCATAACCATATCATAAGATTATTTACACAAAGTGAGTATAGTGTTATACATGCCACACTCAAAATATGCAAGCCATTTTACCAATTTAGGTCTTCGGATAGTGTGAGCGAGCCTTCGACCTATCCCGATTCTCAAGCCGGCTTGTCAAAACTACAATGAATGAAAAGGAGGGAGTAAGCATAAATGCTTAGTAAGTTCACATGAAAATAAAAAGTAACACGATCATGCAATCCAACATAAACATCATTAAGACACTCATGTCATAAGAATACTTACTATCTTACCACAATTTTGTTTTACCAAATTCTCAACCAAGGGTTAAACTCATACCTATCCATTTTCACTTCTTCAACACATTCATCGTCAATCACTTTCGTTTTAAGTACTCTCCTTATTCTCTTAGGATTCTCTAGTTGAACACATCAGAATATAATTTCGAATACGCGGATAGTGTGCACGTAAATGCTATACTCATAGCTAAACAAGCTCAATAGCTTTTGAAATCTATGTAGCCACGCTACCATGTAACCCGCCCATAAACGAACTCGGACTCAACTCAACGAGCTCGGGCGTTCGCATCCATAAGTGAACTCGGACTCAACTCAACGAGCTCGGATGCCTAGTTACATCTCACGAACTCGGACTCAACTCAATGAGTTTAGAACTCAACCATCCTAGTGACATGTCACTTGTACCCTAATCTATTCCCAAGGTTCAAACGAGATTCGAAATGTAGAAACCGATACTTGCTAGCATCTCATACTTATCAAGTTGTTCACATAATTTGCATATTACCAAATAATAATGCACAAAGCATAATATTTCAAGATAATAAGTATCATATAATATAAATAACATTAAATCACTTAAAAAAAATTATGTTACCTTATTTACACATGAACTTACCTCGATACAAAATATTAGCAATCGAGCCTATTCCTTGTAAACTTTATTTTTCCCTTGATCACGACTTTAATCTTGTTTCTCTTGATCTATAATACCAAATTAATTTATTTAATACATACATTCATCAAAACAGCCCTTAGTACGAACTTTAGCAAAATTACCATTTTGCCCCTAAACTTTCACATATTTACACTTTTTCCCCAAGGCTCGTAAATTAAACCTCATCCTATTTTCTTATGTTTCATGACATGCTGATAATTTTGCCCTTCTATAGCAACATCAAATTCACACTCTAACATGTACTTATGAATTTTAGGTATTTTTTACCGATTAAGCCCTTTTACTCGTTTTCACTTAAAACCGAGTAGCACAAGTTGTCTAGCATAATTTAAAACCTCATATTCTATCATAAAATACCAAAATACAAAAATTTCACCTATGGGTGTTTTTTCCAAATATGAACCCTAGGTTAAATTATTGCAAGCATAAGCTAAATCAAGTTATCGGGACTCCAAAAACGTAAAGAACATTAAAAACGTGGCTTGGAATCACTTACTATGGAGCTTAGAAGCTTGAAACAAACCCTAGATATGGAGAGCCCTTTAATTTTCATCCTAATGAAGAAGATGGACAAATTTTGCCATCTTTTTCCTTTTTTTTAATCTTTTAATTACCAAATGACCAAAATACCCTTAATACCTTTCTTTGAAAAATTTCATGTACAAGCCCATTTTTGTCCAAAATTTTAGAAATTGGTCAAATTTCTATTTAAGACCTCCTCATTAATATTCCAAAGTAATTTCATACTAAAAACTTCTAGAATGCAAGTTTTGCAAATTATTCGATTTAGTCCCTAATTTCAACTTAAGCACTTTATGCATAGAATTTCGTCACGAAATTTTCACATAATCATGCAATCATATCATAAACCTCAAAATAATTATAAAATAATTATTTCTATCTCGGATTTGTGGTCACAAAACCACTATTCCGATTAGGCCCTAATTCGGGATATTACAACGCCTGTGTTATTTTGGCAGGTTTGCCCACGGCAATGTCGCACGGCCGTGGCATTTTATCGTAGCCCGTATTTGGGAAAAATCTCTGCCCTGTTTCCACACAGTCCTCAGCACGCCCGTGTGCCTGGACGTGTTTGTGTGGAAAACCTGTATTCAAGATCTCCGTTAGTAAGTTAGGTGTTAAATACTAAAATTTAATGAAATTAATATTGTTAGTACTTGGTTTGCCTCCCGAGAAGCGCTTATTTATAGTCTAAGCTCGACTTACCTCTCCATTGAATGGTCATAGTGGTTCGAGGGGTCTATACTTCTCATTCCTGCTACCCATCTTATCAAAATAAGATTTTAGACGGGTGTTGTTTACCTTAAAAGTGCCAAACTTGGGATGACTTACCTCGACTGTACGGAATGGGAAAATGCTAAGTACTGTAAGAGGGACTTCTTCATTCAATTTGGTAGTGAAAATGTGAGGATCTGTGGCTTCTAATAAAATTTTATCTCCAACCTTAAGTTGATTTGGAAAGGTATTGAGCTCGTTTTGGCATAGTTTTGGTTTATCGGGTGTTCTTGGTTTATGTGTCTGCCATTCATCTAGTTCCTCGATTTGTAGCCTTCAATCTTCATGAATAGATCCTCTACTATTGCTTGGAAATGGCTCATGTACTTCCTTCAGACTCATTTCCTGCAAAGTAGGTTGCACTATATTGTCAGTTTTAGAAGAATGGTTTAGACGATCACCTTCAATTTCTGATGTGGTGCCAGAAATGCGAGCTTGAAGGGTGATTGTTTCGTCTCTCACACGAAGTGTGAGCTCACCTGTGCCAACATTAATAATCGTTTTAGCAGTTGCTAAAAAGGGCCTTCCTAAAATCAAAGGAGTGTTGCTATCCTCCTCTATGTCTAGAACAATGAAGTCAATGGAAAATATAAATTTATCGATTTTAACTAGCACATCTTCAATAATACCTCTAGGAAATCTTATAGTTTTATCTGCTAATTGTATGCTCATCCTAGTCTGTTTGGGTTTCCCAAGACCTAATTGTTTGCACATTTTGTAGGGCATGACGTTAACACTAGCCCCTAAATCAGCTAATGCATTATTAACATCTAAACTACCAATTAAGCAAGGAATTGTAAAACTCTCTGGATCTTTTAATTTGTTGGGTAGCTTATTCTGTAGAATAACTGAGCAAACTGCGTTTAGCTCTACATGTGACGCCTCGTCTAACTTTCGCTTATTTGCTAAAAGCTCCTTTAAAAATTTCATTGCGTTTGACATCTGTGATAGAGCTTCAATAAACGGTAAGTTAATGTGTAATTTTTTTAAGAGTTTAAGGAATTTACCAAATTGTTCATCTGAGCGGTCTTTCCTTGTCGCGTTGGGGTATGGCACACGAGGTTTATATTCGACATTCATTGATTTATTTTTATCATGACCTACCTCACCTTGACCTTTGCTCACCACAGTTTCTTGCCTTGGTTCTAGCTTAGGCTCAACGAGTCCTTCTTCATTTTGAACATTAATTGTGTTGAGCTGTTCCCTTAGGTTGGGTTCAGTATTACTTGGCAAGCTACCTTGTGGTCGTTCAGAGATTAGTTTGGACAGCTGGGCTATCTGAGTTTCGAGCCCTTGGATCGACGCTTGTTGATTTTTAAGTGCTGTCTCGGTGTTCTGGAAACGAGTTTCAGACACTGAGATAAATTTAGATAGCATCTCTTCAAGGTTCGGTTTCTTTTCCTGTTGATAAGGGAGTTGTTGAAAACCCGAAAGATTCTGTGGCCTTTGATTCCCTTGACCACCCCAGGAGAAATTCGGGTGGTTCCTCCAACCTGTATTATAAGTATTACTATAAGGATTATTTTGAGATCGAGGATTATTACCCATGTAATTTAATTGTTTGTTCTCCATGCTGTGGCCATAGGATTGATATTCTGAATTGCTTGATCCACCTCCACTAACTTCACAGTGCATTACTAGATGAGCCTACATAGAACCAAGTAAACCATTAATTTTTTTATTTAGAAGTTCTACCTGATTTGACAGCATAGTAACCGAATCGACGTTATAAACGTCTGTTGTTTTAGTTGGCTTAATCTTCATGACTTGCCACTGATAGTTATTTAGTGACATCTCTTCAATAAATTCGTAAGCCTCTTCAGGTCTTTTGCTATTGATGGTTCCCCCAGCTACTGCATCAATCATCTGTCTTGTCGAGGGGTTCACACAATTGTAGAATGATTGAACTTGCAACCATAGAGGTAATCCATGGTGAGGACACCTTTGCAGTAGGTCTTTGTATCTCTCCCACGTATCGTAAAGAGTTTCTAAGTCCATCTGTACAAACGAAGAGATATCATTACGTAATTTGGCCATTTTAGCTGGCAAAAAATATTTTAATAAAAATTTTTCGGTCATTTGTTCCCAAGTAGTAATTGACCCTCGTGGTAACGAGTTCAACCACTGTTTAGCTTTGTTCCTCAATAAAAAAGGGAATAACCGAAGAAGAATGGCATCGTCAGAAACGCCATTAATTTTAAATGTATCGCAGAATTCCAGGAAATTTGCCAAGTGAGTGTTTGGATCCTCATCCTGCAAACCATCAAATAGAACAAATTGCTGTATCATTTGAATAGTGTTAGGTTTTAGTTCAAAATTATTCGCAGCAATAGCAGGTCTAACTATACTTGACTCAGTTCCTGTTAAAGTAGGTTTAGCATAATCATACATAGTACGAGGAGCAGGATTCTGATTTGCTAGTTCAGCGGGTATCGTAGGAGGTAGCTGATTATCTTGATTTTCAGCCATCTCTTCAGTCGTATTTGAGATATCGTCTTCTTGCTCTTCCTCTGTGTATCTTAGGCTTCACCATATTTCTCTTCGGTTTCTGTGAACTGTGCGATCGATTTCTTCGTCAAAAAGTAGTGGTCCTAACGGGTTTCTTCTAGTCATAAACTATAAAAACCTGCCAAGAGAAAGAAAAGGTAAATTAATAATAATAATAATAATAATAATAATAATAATACAATTAATTTGCAAGGAAAATAAATTGCTAAAGTAATAAAAATTGAGTGTTCCTAATATCTTAGTTCCCCAGAAACGGCGCCAAAAACTTGATAGTGATTTTGTGATAGGTTTTAAATATTTATAATTAATCGTTCTTGAAACTAACTATTATCACGATGTAGGCAATTGTACCTATCGAACAGTAGTATAGTTTTAGCAAGACCGGATTGTCAAACCCAAAGGAACTAAAAGTACTAGTAATGACTGTCTTTTTATTATCTAGCCTAAGAATAAGGGGGCTTGTTTTAACTAACTAATTAACTAAACTAAGAATTCACAGAAAATAGAATTGGGGGATTACTTTTGGAAAACGATTGAATTAAGACAATACCTAAGGAAGAATCCACCTAGACTTTACTTGTTATTCTGACTCCGAATCGGACGACTTATTCATTTAACTTGTTCCGTAGAGATCTCTAAGTTATGTTATTATCCCTATTCAAGACTAATAACGTCTAATCCCTAGATTGAATAACTGAGACTTTTCTCTAATTATCACCCTAGGGTTGCATTAACTTGATCTATGGATCCCCTTATTAGGTTTCACCCTAATCTAGCAAAATCTTGTCACCCTATCTCTAGGCACACAATCAACTCCGCTTAATTATGACAATTGTACTCTTAGACAGGGTTTATTCCTCCTTTGAATAAGAGCGTAACTTGAATCAATATCCTGGAATATCAAAATAAGAATTAAGAACACATAATTAAGAACAAGTCAAATATTTATCATACAATTCAAAAACTAATAACAAGATTCGTCTTAGATTTCATCCCCCTTAGGTATTTAGGGGATTTAGTTCATAACTAGAAAGGAAAACATCTTAGAAGAATAATGAATACAAAACATAAAGAAAACCCAAAACTCCTAAAGGGAAATTGAGGGGAGATCTTCAGTCTTGAGGATGAATCTGGCTTCTGAGATGGATCAATCGGCTTCCTACGAGTAATTTCTTACTTCCTCCCTGTGCCTCTCTCATTTCTTCTCTTCTAGGGTGTATTTATAGGCTTTCGAATGCCTAAGAGACCTCAAAATTAGCCTTTTCCGAATCGGACTCAACTTGGGTTCGGCAAGGACACGTACGTGTGACACGCCCGTGTGCAATTACTTCAGGCCGTGTTCGAGCCTGTTAGAATGGCACGACCATGTGATCTATCCGTGTGAGGAAGTCCAGGCCATGTTGATTTCGTACGTTGGCCTATTTTCTCCATTTTTGGCTCGTTTCTCGTTCCTTTCGCTCTCCTAAGCTCACCTAAGTATAAAACATGAAATTAAAGCATTAGGAGCATCGAATTCACCAATTCTAAGGAAAAATAATCCATAAAATGCGCAAAGCATGGGGTAAAAATATGTATAAATGATAGTTTATCAATGATCTACCGATCTTGTTAGCAATATAACTACTGTACCAGAAGCTTCACAAAGGAACATTTACTCAACATATACTTACCTAGATTTATTTGCGTTCTAGACTGAACTCATACTTTCTATTTATTAAACTTTGCATGTATTCTTACAATTCAACATTCTTTTTCAACAAAACTTTATACATACCAACATAACCCATATCTCCTCTTGACTATACTCACAAACTTATCAATTTTCATATATACCGTCATCCTTTATATATATATACACTTCTACTTAAATAGTTTACATAAGAGATTTGGGATAGAGACTCACCTAATACTCGCCTACTGCAGTTCTAAGCTCCAAACTCAGACATCCTTCTTGAACTAGTAGCGACAACTACTTACAAAACATATGACCACCATTAAAACTCATTTACATACAAATTACTATCATCTTAATCATTGGTAACCCCCATCCAAAACCTTATACTTACAACGTACTATTCAAATATCACATACAGACTTACTCATTCATATTGACATGCGGAGCTGTAATACTTACCCAGAGATGGAATAACCACTTATTAGCTAAGAAACATGGCTTCTAGCTTAACGAGGAAGAGATACAATTAAACTTAAGATAAAGAATCAGAATGTACTTTTGAAGGAAGAAGAAGAACCTTTCCCAGAACCCTTCTCACACATATAAATATGACCCATCCTACTTAGTGGAACTTAACAAGTGCCACACATTTCAGAATTTGCCTTCTTATTAGTTTACAATTTCCGAGAGAAATATAAATGAGTACCCTGCATTTGCAAATATCATACTAATCTATCTAGTTGATTCCTAACCAGATTACTTTACAATCTAACTAGTACAGTACTTTAGACAAACAATGCATACTATATGTTTGGCAATAACTCATACTATACTTACCCCTTTTCGCTTAACACAATCTTTTCCTTTGAATAGAAAAATATCCTGAAATAAAATCTTTACCTACTTATACGGATGTTACTACACGCTTACACGTATACGCCAAAATAAGCAATTGGGCGAATTATACTTTGCCAGGTAGATTATTTTACTTCTATACATCATAATCTTAAACCTGCCAAACCTGGGGTGTGACAAAAGTCGTATTTAATAAATTTTATCTTCAAAATTTGTTTATGCGACCACTAACATCATCATTTAGTCATGCTTACATCATGATGTTGCAATGCTAAGATCCCCATGTCGCAACGTCAACCCTGTTTTCAGCCCTTGATGCTTTAAAGTTCAGTGATGTGACGTGAACTTCGTTCATTGCATAATTAAGCCCAAATTGATACCCTACACACTCAAATAACCTATTAGTCATACCTAAGGCCCGAGTTGGCCTAACGGGTCATCAAAAATACTAAAAACTGCGTAAAAATGCTTATTTTACTGAAATTAAACCTAAACTACTAAATACTAAAAATGTAATAAAAACATATAAAAGAGCTAAGAAACAAGGTCATTAAGTGTCGAAAAGACTATAATTTGTCACAACAAATTCTGACAGATCAGTTAGATGTTGAGGGTGGAGAGGATGGTATAGACCATTGTTTGTGTTTTAAAGTTCTTCCTATTTAATTTCTTTTGTTTATTTTTGCTTTAGAATAAAATTATTTTCTTTAATTATTTGTTAATTATAGGCAGTCAAATCTTAGTTTTAATTTTAGGTTGATTATTAATATGGTGTTTGAACAGTGAGATTTGAAAACGCACTTTCACTCTCCATTTTGATATTCGTTAATTCTTCAATTTAGGAGATAGACTTAGTCATCTCACAATGTTGTTTTGGCATCAAATAGAGAAAGGTGCCTCTTAATTCATTGTTGGATAGCATACAGCAGGTGATTCGATACAATCCATAATTGTTATATTTGTCTCATTGAAGAGCAAATTGACGTGACCAATTGAATAAGTGGTTGGATCCATCAAGGGAGTTAACAATTAAGTTTAAATGACTCACACAACTGAGGTCATTGATTTGAGTCGAGTCTTTCTAGTTCACAAGGCATATAAAGAATTAAATGGTGGAAGTTACTTTTCAGGTTATTCATTTGGTAAGGGTTAATTATCAAGTTGTTCACGCAATTAATTTATATACGAAAGTTTTGATGGTTTAAGGTTCTTCTTTGACCACTATAATTGACTTATCGGTTTGAGGAAAAAACATATTGTTTGAGATAAGTACAAACTCGAAGTCAAAATTGTGCCTGAAGCTAAAGTTATTGTCTTATTGGTTTGTTCATATTTACTTTTGTTCTGCTCATTTTTGTTGCTTTTTTATTCTTTTATTTAATTTATGTTATTTATATTCATATTTAATACTCCTTTCTATTTCTTACAGGTCGGTACAAATCGTCAGGACGAAAACTATTTACGATACATTTACTTACAACAAACCATAGATTCAGATAAATCAGTCTTTCTAGGATCAACCTTACTCCCTATACTGTTAATTTATATTCTATTTACTCGTAAGAAATTTTTTTCGTGAATTTAGCATCAATTAGTTTTACATCTAAAATATTTCATGTTCTAATTGATGTTTAAAAAAAAATTAGTGTCAAAATAATAAAAAATAAGAATAAAGATTTAAAAGGTAAGATGGTACATTCACAAATAATATTTATCTTTTAACCCTTACCAAACATAAGGTACGAAAAGTAATAGATACTACAATTTTTAGCAATCAAACATCTTGATATAATAACATTTATCTTTCATCTAGTTTTTTTAATACAGAAACATTATTTAACACATCACCTCTCTTTTTACATCCTTTGGGGCGTAAAGTATTGAATTTAATAAAAATGATATTTTTATTTTAAATAATTAAATGCATTCAGGTGAACTTTAAAATCTAATTATCAAATCGAATCAAAATTAAAGGGAAATAATATTGATATTATTCGTAAATTAGAATCAAGAGAGTTTAACCGTGTGAAAGAAGAGTTTATAGAGTGTGGCATGATTGAAAATAGGTGGTGAAAGAAATGAATTTGGCCATTCATCAAAACTAAGAGGGGGTGAATGGGCTCTAATCAAATGGGTCCCCTCTCATAAGATAAAACGATTTTTTTTTATAAAAATAATCCAAAAATTTTAATTAATTATAAAAATGATTCATTTTTTTATTATGTACATAAATAACCTAAAATAAATAGTGAAATTTGGTGGAGTTAAAGAGAGTGGTGCCACCAACTTGCCACGTTAACCAATCATTGGCTAGCAGATTAAAAGAATAATTTTTTTGAGAGGAGAAAATCTATTTGGCATCATCTGTATAAATACCAGAGAAATATCAGTATTTTTGAATAATAAGAGGGTCAAAAAATAAATAATAGTGGTGAAGCCATAGAGAATGGTGTCACTACTGTAACACCCCAAATCTAGCCTAGAAGTTATGGCCGAATCAGGCGTGTCACATCAAAGAGTCTTTCGAAAATTGGTCTTTTCGGTAAAATCCGTTTCTGAGTTTAAATCCTTTTTATTGTTATTTAAAAATAGTTCTTGTCAAAATGTTTACCAATTTATTTTACTCTGGTACATTTATTCAACTTAAGTCGCGAAATCATTTTGAAAACTTTATTGTTGAAGCTCGTGTTCTTTCGAGAACCGTGCCGATTTGAAAACTCGTGTTTTCCTAGTTTAGCAGTTTATCATAGGAATTCAAAAGCCCAATTAAAACTTAAAACCACTAATGGCCATTATTACACAATCAAAACCCCAAAATGAAACTTAGATAAAGTTAAAAGTAGAACATCAGCAATCGTGTGGCCACCTCCGAGTCCCTCGCAGCACCAAACTGTCTAAGGCTAGGGATTACCTGCATAGTTGAAAGGAAAGGGTGAGTTTATGAAAACTCAATGTGTAATCCCCTATCAGTCAAACAAAAAACAATGCATGTAGTAACAGTCTGGGCCTGAGCCCCGTTCAATGTCGGTATAGTCTGGGCCTTAGCCCTATACAGTAATAGTGTGGGTCTAAGCCCAATTCAGTATTAGTACGGTGCAGTCATGTAACCTATCCCAATCCAACCAACACACCACCCGTACCAACCAACACACCTTGTGGGGATTAGATCGACCCACCCAACCAACACACTAATAACGTAGAGAAGCTGCTAGCAGTAACGCAGCAAAGCTGCTTATACAGTAAGCATGGCAAAGCCACCATAGCACTAATTACGTGGCAAAGCCATTAATATAGTACTTCTGTAACACCCCTAACCCGTATCCATCGCTGGAATGGGGTTACGGGTTACTACCAATCAAAACATAAATTTGAACAATCACATGCATAAACTTGTACCAACTTATAAACCAATCAATCTTAATATAAAAATTTATTAATTAATAACACTTAACCAAAAGTAATATGGATACAATTTTTTTCTATTATACTAATTATACATTCATACCTCAAATGAAAAAGTCACAGGTAAATAGAATTCACAAAATCAAGTACATCAATTTATTCCAATATTATCATGTCAAGATGGACTTTTTAATATGATACTTATTTTGTCAAATTATACTATAATAAAAAGAAATACACACTGACTACTTAATATTTTCTTACTAAAGTACAAGTCATCATTCAATTTTCCATTTTCATTTCATTTAGCCGAATGTATATGCATTATCCATGATACTTAACAATCATTCATTTCTAACCTTATTCACCCATCTTAAGAATCGATACTTATTTAATATACATTTTAAAAACATATACCGAATATATTTCTCCTACTCATAACCAGCATTTTAGCTTATTAATGTAAAACTCATTATAATACAACATATATTCCCTATTCATGAATAACCAAACACATCATTAGATATTATCAAGTTTATGTTTATAGGCATGTATACCTTAAGACAAATTATATATCAAGTCAATTCCACATGCATGATTATTTATATATTTAATTGCCAAATCGCAAGTTGATCAAAACCATTTCAAATGGCTTCATTTATAACAAACAAATCAAACGGCCACCATTCGGACATTTTAAGCTATGGTCCGTTTCTTGCTAACCATGACTCTATTTAATAGCAAAATCATAATATCAACTTAAACATGCAATCTTAAATCCCATGCACCAACAAATCTAACAAACTATCATATACATATATTTATAGGCAAAGTCAAATCACAACTCAAACTTAGCCATCATATTCAATTCCATTTTATGACCGAATATATCAAATTCATATAGGTGTCACCTATGCAAAACATTGACCAAACCATTTAGTCATGCTTATGGCCGATTCTACCTTGCTCCATACAAGGTCATAACCCACCTTAATATATGATCATATAACGCATTTCACAATTATTCATAGCACACGGCACCTAGATCAAAATAGTATTAAACCATAATTGAACCGAAACCAAAATCAAGCAAAATAATTAAGCCATTTTTGCATGGCTAATATAAATTAATTTTCAGAATATCTAACTTCAAAATAGTCTATACATGCCATAATTCAAGTTTAGTTCAAAGGTACCAAAGTTGTAGATAGTGTAATGAACTTGGTTGACGATCCTCGAGCTTGCAGCTTAACTTCAAAATCTATAAAACAGAGTAACGTAATACACAAAGTAAGCTACCACAGCTTAGTAAGTTATAAGCAGTAAACAACTCAATAACATATTTGATTTTTATTAACTGAATGAAATGCATTAACATTATTCACTACCTAAGCCGAATACATATATAGTCACCTAATACACTATAAATCAATTTCCATTTCCAAGCCTAATAGCCATAACAACCATACATCCATATACTCTTTTATGCAATTCAAAAATCATCAAAAGTCACCCCATGTATAATTTACACCTAAATAGCCGAATGCACAAAGTATACATATACACATATTAAATGACATTTCAATACCACACAATTTATTCATCACAAGCTGAATACACATATCCAAATACACATGGATTCCTCATTTGCATTATATATGATTTATAGCATACAACTATAACATTTTCTTACCTTGTTTTAAGTAAATATCAAATTAACTCTTACCTGACCATTTAGCTCATATTACACAATCCGCACACGATTTACATTTGCCCAATGAATCATTCAGAATTGGATAGGACACTCAGATAATCACATTAATCATACAATGCCAACGTCCTAGACATGGTCTTACATGTAGCCACATATCGATGCCACTGTCCCAGACAGGGTCTTACTCGTAAACACATATCGAAATCACAAATTGATGCCATGGAATTACTCGCACACATATATCAGAATCCTATGTCATGACATATGTATCCTAACTATTCCTAAGGTTCATACGGGGCTTTCGAACGTCGTTTCTCGATCAAATCGAACTCGAAAGTGTAGTAACCATATTCAAACACATTCGGCCTTAGCATAATTTAATCTTAACATTTCATATCAGCAAGTCATTGTAACATTAAACTATCAATAAACACGTCTATTTGCTTATAAACTTACCTCAGACGCCGTAAAACGAGACGGGGCTGCTAGTCGACAACATTCGTTTTTCCCCGGTCCAAATCCGATTTCTTTGGTTCTTGATCTAAAAATATTCAAATTAAGCTCATTCAAACATATTTTCATTCAATTTAATCCAAAAACACATAAATGGGCAAATTACCATTTTACCCCTGATATTTACAATTTTTATAATTTAGTCCTAATTACTCAAAATCATCAAAAAATCCAATACAAAATATGTTAATCTAAAACATACCTTTCATATTTCATCATCAAACAAAAAAAATCACAAACTATCTACAATGACACAACTCAAAATATTCATCAAAATCAAAAATCAAAGCTTGGGTTTTGAAGATTTTTAAGCAACTATCTCAAAAACATAGAAATTATCAAAAACCGACATGAAAACGAACCTTGATTGAGCTCCAAATAGGCTGAACCCTAGCTTTTATTCTTTCTTCTTTTCTTTTCTTAAGTTTCGGTGTAAGAGAGAATGAAAAACATAGTTTATTTTATGTTAATATATCATATATATGTTTTAATAATTAAATTACTTTTATAACCTTAGTTAATAAATTATAAAATCACATATATCATGTCCACTACCGTCCAATTCATTTAATATTGGGGTGCAAATTAGCCCTTTTTAGAAATAACCACCTAATTTTCACTTTACGCGATTAAGTCCTTTTACTTAATCGGGCACCTAAATGACGAAATTAAATCACGTAAATTTCATAGATATAAATTCACACAAATTAAACACAGAAAACAATTTAAAATTTCTTTTTGGCTAAGATTCATGGTCCCGAAACCACCGTTCTGATTAGGGTCTAAATCGGGCTGTTACAACTTCCTCCAAGTCAGAAACCCAACACCATGCAGTATGCTGTGTCATAAATATTACGTGTATGCAGCATGTCATACTTAAACCAGTCATGAAGATGTCATACACACATCGGTTAACCTACCACTAAGAGTATAATGGTCATTTCATCGATTAGGGGTAAAACGATAATTTTAACTAATTTTGGGGTCTCGATACAGATAACGACCCTTCAAAAGGTCTACAATCATCTCGAATGACACAATAACCCATATGACCAAATTAGTGAAGATGGGCCCAAGGCCCATTACTCGACCCAAGTGGGCCCACATGCTCGTGTGGCCCTTTTTGGTCAAATTCAGTAGCGACTATACGATCACAATAGCCCACTCCATTATTTGTCACTTACCGCAAATTTTATCCGTGTGGGGCCCACGAGCCCAGTGGCCCCACACGGTCCATCTCGGCCCATAACAGCCCAAGCCCATGAGAAAGCTCGTGGCGGCCTCTACTGTTTGTCACCCATGATTTGTGGGCTCAGTTTACCCTACGAGTGCTCGCATGCTTGTGAGACCTCAGATGCCGAAGTTTCGGCTTTTCGGCTTTCCAGCTTTTGTCGATTCATATTAACAGGGTGGTGTGAATACACACCTTTATCCAATGTTTGACAGTAGCGAAATTGGGTGTACGGTTACACACCTTAAAGCGGCCCTCTTGCGAAAAACCCAAAAGCACCAATCTAGATTTAATCCAAATATTCAATCAGTCCTTAAATTGATAATAATAGGATTCAAAACCCTGAATCTCTATATTGCCCATACCACTAACCTTGACAAACAGGAGTGTAGCCTTAAACCCTTAAATTGCTTGGTTAGACTCCCACACTTGTCGATTGACCACTAACTGCATAACGACTGATCTTGTTAGAGAGTTGACTAAGGGTGTAGTTTACACCCATCAATAACAACTTGAGCAAGACAGAAGACAACTTACCATATCCCCTAGAACCAAATATTTACTTATGGGGTGGCACGCGCGAGTGGAGTAAGGCATTCGATCTAAGAGAGTAATCGAAGGAAGATCATTAGATAGAAACAACGATAATCTTAGAAAGGAAAACCGCAAAGTAACCAAAAATACAAATTAATTCCTTACCACCAATATTCGGCTTGGTATCCACGATAAAGGTAATGGTAGATTCGCAATAGAAATGGAATGACAATAAGAGAGTATGTGATTGCCAATGCTATGGTCGGCTTGTCAGAGTTTTAGAAGGTGTGGGAAGAACATAAGATATTCGGCTATTACCTAGGAAGAGAGGGAGAGACGGAATCAAAGTTGATCCCCAGATAGAATATTTGATCAAGCACCAAGAGAGAGATTGAAGGTCTAAGGTATTCGATTTAGAAAAGAGGAGAAGAAGAAGAATGCCAATTCGGCAGAGAGGAAATGTGAAGAAGAAAGGGAAAAGGTTAAAAAGAGAGTTTGACACACACTCACTTGTATTCGGCAAAAACAATCGGAAATTAAGTTTAAGAGAAGAAAGACCTGAATGTCAGAAACGCACCAAAAACAAAAAGAGGACACAGTACAACTCAAGAGGAAAGTTACCGAAAACAAAAAATGAAAATCCCTCTTGTTCCTATACCTATTCGGCACAACCAAAGGAAAAGAGAAAATTCCCCATAGTGCCGAATACACACTCCAAGGAGTCTCAAATTTGACCAACACCTTCCCACCCACACTCCACAATTTTCTCCCCCTTATCTCTCCACTTTTTCCTCCTCAAAATCCCCACCAACCTTCATCCAAATCTCTTTTGACCAAGTCTCCAACCACCTCTGTAGAGTTTGCATCAAACTCCACCTCTCACGCCACAGAGGCATAAAATAAAATCCCTTTTGCATTTCCTAGGATTCAAACCCATGCCCTCTCAAATGCTCCACATGCTACTTGCCACTAAGCCACAAGGCTTTTTGTAACACAAAACAACCACAACTATTTATAAAGCCCATGTGTCAGTACCCAGATTTTTTTAAGAGCAAAATCACAAATTCTGCAAAAGCCAGAGCTTGAACCCAGGACTTCCCAAACACACCCAAATCACCTAGCCTTTAAAGTAAACATGGAATTTATGCCAAAACACGAAAAATTACAAACCTTAGATTTTTTTTTTGAGACGTTACAACTACTTTAATGTGTTAGGATTTTTTTTAATTTAAAACTAAGATTTATATTTTATTTCGTCACCACCCCTTTTATAAGAAGCAGTCGTGAAGGAAGGCCTCAGCTCAGGTAAGTTTTTTTTTATGTTAAAAAAAAAGCAAAGAGAGCCTCTAGACCAAATATAATAATTTTACTTTTAAACTAAAAAAAAATTATGACATTAGTGGTGTCATTCTCTATTACTCCACAAAATAAAATATTAATTTTAGTTTTAAATTAAAAATAACTTAAAAAAACTGACACATTTAAAGTGGTGCCGCCATTCTCTATGGCTCAACTGTTATTATTTATTTTTTGGCCCCCGAATCATTAAAAAATATTAATATTTCTCTAATATTTGTACAGGTGATACCGTATAAATTGATTCCACTCAAAAAAATAAAAAATTTTTAATCTAGGCTAATCAATGATTAGTTAACCTGACAAGTTGATAGCGCCAATTTTTTTTATTCCACTAAATTTCACTATTTATTTTAAATCATTTATATAGATAATAATAAAAATAAATATTTCATAATTAATTAAAATTTTTAGATTATTTTATAATAAAAAAGCCTAAAAACCGCTTCCTACAATTATAGTAGTGTTGGAAATGGGACCCCTACCATACAATGAGTTTCATTGATTTAAGGATCAAAATGGGAGAGAGAAGATATTATGAGTGGGATGATGGAATTGTGTTGATGACTCGTGGCATGTGTGGTGTACAACAGTTAGCTGTAATAATTTCGGATTAAAACCTATTAAAATTTCTTACACATGATTATTATAATACATGAAGAAAATTATTATAATGTAAAGCCGTTGAACAGGATATAAATACCGGGGGTCCTATGGAGTGAGTGGACCCATCAGAGTTGTTAAGAAAGTGGAGAAAATGGGTTTCCAAAAGGATTCCATTGACTTTCCTCTTATTCCCTTTCTGCACATTTGCACTGTGAGAGTCAGAGCGCGCATGCGCCGAGGATCATTTTTGTCTCCTGTGTCCGTCCTTTCAACCAAACTTAAACTGTTGCCTTCCAGATAGGTTACAAATTGTTGTTCATAAAATTAGATCCCAACATTAAATCATAAATTAAAGCATCAACCTAAAGGTTGTATAAATAAACTTACAAAATCATTCGAGTTTCAAACAAATAAAATTAATAAAAAGATAATATAATTGCTTAGAAGTAAATCATCAAAATTCATATAACGCTAAGTATTTATCTATAACAGTATAGGAGTGTAAGGGATACTTCGTATATATAAAAAGTAAATATTTAATCAAAGACCTTTTACTCATAAAGTACAAAAGCAATATATTTAACTCAAGAAACAACTTCCAATTTTAAATGCAATTTATTTAATCAAAAACAAATTAATACAAAGTATCCATAGCAATTCAATAAGAAACACCAAGTATAATAGCTTAATTAATAAGTGGCGGGAAACAAAGAAGATGATTATAAATTTTAATTAATAAGTCTTTCACAATATTAAAGTTGACAAAAATGCAATATAAACAAAAGTCATTTATTGAAAATTTTTATAATTGATTTTTGAAAAATAATTTAAAAAGTATTTATTTAAAATTGTTTTTGTGTATCAACTAGATGTACTCATACACCATGCCAGACTTAAGCATGATATTAATATATTTTATATTTGTCCAAATCTAACCCAGCTTGGAATATGGACATAATTTTTTGTCCAAAGTTACTCATATTTCTAAAAAAATTATCCAAGCCCATTTAGGCCCACTCATATTATTTATAATTTTTTTCAAAAATATTTATATTATTTTAATTTAATATTTAATAATTTTTTATATTTTTTATTTATTGAAATTTTATATTCTTTTATTTATTTAATGTGTTATAAATTACATAATATATAAAAATAATATAATATAAAGTATCATAAATTTAAAAATGGATTGGATTCGACTCGAATTATTTTAAACGGGTCTAATTTTTTTACTCAAGTCCATTTTTCAACCCTAATATTTTTACACAAATTTTCATAAATTTCAACTTAACCTTCAAACTTGAGTTCTAGTTTCAACTATATATGCAATTTTAGGTGCAACTTTATAATTGGTTAACATGTGCTGGTAATTAGTATTTGCCCAACAAGTTGTTAAGTGTTTACAGAGAAAAAAATTATTGAATCATATAAGGTACTTATATTTTATTTTTATTCACCTGAGTACTTATGAATTAAAATGATATAAGGTAAGCTTATATAGATATTAAAATAATCGATAACACTTACATTTTAGTTGTATTCACCTGAGAACTTATGAATTAAAATGATATAAGGTAAGCTTATATAGATATTAAAAGTCAAAACTTATATTTATATTATTATTTAAACCTCTAATTAAGTTGTGTCACGTACTAATTAAGCATCAATTCAGTTAAAAAAATTATAAAGGTATCCTTTCATAATTAAAATAAGTTATATTATTCTGAAGTATTTTAATTTTTTTTAAAGTTAATAAAAAATTTGCATGGAATATGAACCCATACCATTTACATTAATAAAACCTTAACTTTACCACTTAACTAAAGTCTTATTTTAATTTTTTTATACATTTTAATTTTATTATGCATAGTTTTTTTACTTCCATCATTTGTATATATTGGTAAAGTTGGTGATTTTAGTTGAGTCATAAGTTAACTTGTCACAGACTAAAGATTGATGACAACACAAAGATAAGCAACTTATGCATTTAAATTTCATTTTACTCACAATTTAATCTATTTATTTCATGTTAATATTGTACATACACTACAAAATAACTCACTTTACGGACATTTATAAGTGCTGGTAAAAGACCAAAAAAAAAAATTGTCAATATTGCTTTTACCAATAGTTCATTGACCACTGGTTAGGCATGTGCCGATAAAAATATGTCATAAAATGCGACATTTACCAACACAAAATTTTCGGCACTTTTAACCCCTCGTTATAAGTAAGTTACATGTTCAAGACATTTTAAAGTTACAACAAGAATTATATTTACCTTTAAATTTAAGGGTAAATAATACTCATAGTCACTTTTGTTTACCTTAGATTATATTTTAGTCACTTATTTTTGAACTGTTACGTTTTAATCACTTACGTTATCGTGTTGTAATATTTTAGTCACTGAGCTGTTAATTGCGGTTAATGGTGTAACGTAAGCTGATGTGGCACGTTAAACCATCATTTCAAACAAAAATTTTAGGTTAAATTATATAATCGATTCCCTTTTTTTTTTTTTTCATTTTGAGCAATTTAATTTTTTTCTTTTATGTTCTTTAAACTTTCCTTTTTTTTCCATTCTCTTTTGTTTCTCCCTCTGTTTTCTTAACTTCTCTATTTCTTTTAACATATCAGAAAGTCGAATTGATAGTAAAGAAAAAAGCAGTGTAATAGCCTAGTTTAGACCCTAGTCGGAATAGTGGTTTCGGGACAACAAATTCGAAGTTGTAAAATTATTTTAATATTATTTTTGGTGTTTACAGTATGTGAATTTATATGTGTGAAAATTTCGTGAGCTAATTTTATCGTTTAATAGCTCAATTTGAGAAAAAAGACTAAATCACGTAAAATACAAAAGTTGCATTCTATATGATAAAGGTGTCTATTGTCATGGCTTATTAAATGGAAGGTCCTTATGTTGAAAATAGACCACTGATAGTGGAATTTGACATAAATGGTCTTGAATTATGTGATTTTTAATGTTTTAATAAAAGGTTAATAAAGTAAATTATGTATTATGTGTAATAAAATAAAACAAAATTGTAAAATGGTTGTCATCTTTACTAGCTTCAACCAAATATTGAGAATAGAAACATCCATTGAAGCATTTTAGGGTCCGGCTCTTTAAATCTTTGATTAAGGTATGTATTTTGCTCGGTTTTTGATGATTTTTACGTTTTTGTGATGTTGCTTTAAGTTCTAGTTAACCCATGCTTCAAATTTTGAAAGTGTTGATGATTTTCAAAGTTGCTATTGATGAATTCTTGAGCTTTATGATGTTTGATGATGAAAAATGAAAGCTTGGTGTTTGATATACATGTTTTGTAAAGTGATTTTTTGACAAAAATGTCAATTAAGGATTAATTTGAGAAAAGTGTAAATTGAGGGGTTAAATTGTGAAATAAATGAAATTTTGGGGCTGGTATGGGTCCTTAGGAAATTCGGCTAGGCTTGGGTGAAATTAAATTTTGTGTAAATTTTGTTTTTGTGAAATAGGGACTAAATTGAATAAATGAGTAACTTTAGGGGCTAAAATGAAAAAATACCAAAATATGTGTTTGTGGATTAAATTGAATGAATTGGTGATTAAATGGGTTAATTTTGAACACATATAGATCAAGAAAGAATGAATTCGGATTTAGATCGAGGAAAATCGAAGGTTATCAAGTAATTGATCTGATTCGTCAATTCTAAGTATGAGGTAAGTTCTACATGATAAATGAAGTTACAATTATGTTTTTTAATGCTTTAATAATGCATAAATTGTATATATGTGCTTACGATTGCGTACGACAATAAATCGACTATGTTTGACACTTAGTGTGCGTTTCAAAATAGCTTCAACTGTAAATAGCACTTAGTGTGCGAATTGGAATAGCTTCGGCTATATGAGGCACTAAGTGTGTGATATTGAGATAGCTTCGGTTTAATGTGAAGGCACTAAGTGTGCCAGATCGTTATAGCTTTGGCTAATCACTGATGTACTAAGTGTGCGAATTTTTAGAGCATTGAAAGACATCCGAACGAATTAATGTATTGAGCAAAGAGGTGAGAATGAAATAAATAAATATGAGAAAGTTCAGGTATATACGATACCTATGTGGTAGTTGATACTATGTGTATGAAGCTTGATGAATTTGTATATACATGTTAAATAGTGGTGGATTAGAATTGAATAATGATATAAAAACTAGTAACTGTTTATTAATTGATGTTTTGTATTATATAAATTGTTGAGTATATTTGGCATGAACTTACTAAGCTATGAAGCTTACTGTGTGATATTTGTCTATGCTTTATAGATCATCGAAGCTAGTTTGGATTCGAGGATCGTCAGGAAACGTCATCACACTATCGATCATCTTGTTGGTACTTTTGAAGCTTGTATATATGGTATATGGCATGTATAGGCTAGTGTCATTTTGAGTATGTTTTGAGTTATGAATTTAGTCATGAGATGTGGCTTGTAAATGGTGTTGTTTATGAAGTTGAATTTGACTTGATTTATATGTTGTCAAGTGATAAGTATGTGATGTATATAATGCCTTCTATGTTGGCTTATTTTGGTATGTTGGCATTTGTTGTTGATATAGTTTAATGATGTGTTTTGTGATTTGGAATAGATGTTAATGTGATGAATTTTGGTACAATAATTTGATAGGTTTTGAAGGTGGAAATGAGTAGCTGAATGGGTTGATGATAGATGGAATGACATAAGTATGAATTTGCATGTTTTTGATTACTTAAAGGTGTATTGAAATGGTGCTATTTTGGTTGCTTTGTGTACTTGAGAATAGGGTGGCAAATTGGGTTTACAGATGGCCTATTTTTGTCCATACGGGCAGAGACACGGACGTGTGTCTTAGCCGTGTGTGACACATGGTCATGTTACACACCTGTGTGTCCACTGGGATAGCCCTACGAATTTAAGTTAGTCTCAAGCATGGCTTAGACACACGGGTGTGTCTAGTGACTGTATGAGGCACATAGCCTCGACATATAGGCATGTGTGGCCATTTCGAAGGGTAAACGGGCTAGACACACGGGCGTGTGGTTGGCTGTGTGACCCAAGTCAGTAACCCCTCCAATTTTCCCACGGCCAAGGCACACGGCGTGTCTCCAACCGTATGGTGCAAGTCAGTATGTATGCTCTGTTTTCACATGATCTAGGACACGGGCGTGTCCAGTAGCCGTGTAAGGCACATGGCCTACTTACACAGGGGTGTGACCTATGAATTTAAAATTTTTCTAAGTGTTTGGAAATTTTTATATGTGGTCGGTTTAGTCCCGAACCACTCTTAAGCATGTTTTAAGGTCTTGTAGAACCTTATAAGGGACAATGTGAATGTTTGCGAATGGTTTTTGATAATGAATATATAAATGTATGTGAATGGGAAGTGTTATTCGGTAATGCCTCGTAACCCTATTCTGGCGTCGAATATGGGTTAGGATGTTACATTTATTGGTATTAGAGCTACGATTTAGTCAATTCTAGGACTAACATAGCGTGTGAGAGTCTAGCTATACATGCCATATATATAAATTGTGATATTGTGATGATTTCTAACAGTTAAAATGTGTTTTTCGTATAGCAAATGTGTAACACCCCAAACCTGGCCTGGACGTTATGGCCGAATCTGGTGATGTCACATTGAAGTATTTTTCGTAAAATGTGATATCGTTGAAAAACCCACTCTATAATTAATCTCTTATTGATCTTGACGACGATTTTAAGATGTCTCGTTCATTTCCAAAATGTATGTTGTTTAGCAAAGAATTAATCGTATTAAATCGCCATTTATTTGAAACATTATTTATTGCGGAAACTTTTAAAACATGTTGCGTAAACGTGGTGTTTTGGAAAAAAAAACATTTATCTTTTTAAAAATACGCGTCTTTTCCTACTGCTAGCAGTTATAAACCAAAGCAAATAAAAACCCAAATTATAGTTAAAATCCATAGAGGCCTTATTACAATAAAAATACCCAAATTAAAATTACTTATAAATTGAAAGTCGAATACGGAAGCATGAGTGGTTGTGTGGCCACCTTCGAGTCCTTCGCAGCACCGATCTGCCTAAGGATTGCCTGTGCAAATAAGCAAAAGGGTGAGTTTACGAAAACTCAGTGTGTAATCCCATATAAGCAAACAGTTAGAAAACAACCACAGTCAGGGCATAAGCCCTTTTTGGTAACAGTGACAATATCAGTTTGGGCTTTAGCCCATCTCAATATAGATTACAGTCATGTGTTTTGGCCTTGGCTCATTGCAGTAACAGTAATCAGTGCAGTAATAGTTTAAACAATATGTAGGTCCAACCCATCCAACCTCTACACTCCATCTCCGTCCAACCCTACACTCCATGTGGGGATATAATCAACTCACCCATCCCTACACTCTAGAATTAGCACTGGTTGCGACACAAAATAGTATTTGTAGCAGATCTGCCAGTATAATAGGCTAAGAGCCATCAGTGATTTGCAACAAAGCTGCCAGTACAATACACTTCCTCCAATCATACAAAAACCTATCCCCATGTGATAAACCGTAATTTATACATATTTTTATCCCATGTTTAGCACATTTATGGATGAATTCTCTTTAGATATGGTGAATTTGATGCTCTTAATCCTTTAATTTCATGTTTTATACTTAGGTGAGCATAGGAGAGTAAAAAAAGCGAGAAACGGGCCGAAAATAGAGAAATTGAGCCAACGTGGGAAATTAACACAGCCTAAACTTCCTCACATGGGTAGACCACATGCCCGTGCCCTTTTAGCAAAATTGAGCATGACTTACACTAGTAGACCACACGACCATGTCTATTCAGCAGACTCTAACACGGTTTGGAGCAATCGAACACAGGCATGTCACACGGGCGTGTCCCTGTCGAGCCCAAGTTGAGTTTTATTCGAAAAAGGCCACTCTTGAGGGTTCTAAGGCATTCTAAATCCTATTTAAACACCAGAGAGGAGGATGAAAAGGGACACATGGGGTGGGAAGCAGGAATTTACTCAAAGAAAGCCGATTGATCCATCTCAGAAGTCGGATTCTCCTTCAAGACTGAAGATCTCCCTTCAATTTCCCTTCAGAAGTTTTGGGTTTTCTTTATATTTTGTATTCAATATTCTTCTGAGATGTTTTCTCTTATAATTATGAACTAAACCCCCTAAATACCTAAGGGGAATGAAACCTAAGACGAATCTTGGTATTATTTTCTGAATTGTATGATAAATATTTGACTTGTTCTTAATTATGTGTTCTTAATTCTTGCTTCAATATTTCAGGATATTGATTCAAGTTGATGCGCTTATTCAGAGGAGCAAAAGTCCTTGTCTAAGAGTAAATTTGTCATAATTAAGCGGAGTTGATTGCACGTCTAGAGATAGGGTGACAAGATTCTGCCGGATTAGGGTGAAACCTAATAAGGTAATCCATAGATCGAGTTAATGGAACACTAGGGGTGTTAATTAGAAAGAGATTTCAATTAATCAACCTAGGGTTAGACGTTGTTAGTCTTGAGAGAGATAATAATATAATTTAGGGATTTCTACGGAACAAGTCGAATGAATAAATCGTCTGATTCAGAGTCAAATAACAAGTGAAGTCTAGGTGGATTTTCCCTTGGGTATTGTCTTAATCAATCGAATTTCCCAAAAGTATTTTCCCAAATTTTCTTTCTGTGAATTCTTAGTTAGTTAATTAGTTTAGATAAAACAAACCCCTTTATTCTTAGGCTAGATAATAAGAAAAGAGTTAATACTAGTACTTTTAGTTCCTTTGGGTTCAACATCCCGGTCTTGCTAAAACTATTCTATTGTTTGATAGGTACACTTGCCTTCGTCGTGATAATAGTTAGTCTTCAAGAACGGTCAAATATATATTTATTAAAACTTATCACGAATCAACACGATCAAGTTTTTGGCGCCGTTGCTGGGGAGCTAAGATATTAGGAACGTTTGATTTTTATTACTTTAGCCATGTTTACTTTTATTGCAATTTATTTCTTATTTTAGTCTAGCTTATCTTTACTAGTTCTTCTTTTTCTTTATTTCTGGCAGGTTTTTATAGTTTATGACTAGAAGGAAACAGTCAGGACCATTACTTTTTGATAGTGAGATCGATCGTACAGTTCACAGAAACCGAAGAGAAATAAGGCGAAGCCTAAGATACACAGAGGAAGAGTAAGAGGGCGACATTCACACCACAACCGATGAGATGGTTGAAAATAAAAAAAATCCGCTACCTCCTACGATTGTTGCTAATCCAGTAAATTAGAATCCTGCTTCACGCACTATGTATGATTATGCTAAACCTAATTTAATAGGAACCGAGTCAAGTATAGTTAGACCTGCTATTGCTGCAAATAATTTTAAACTGAAACCTAACACAATTCAAATGATACAACAGTTTGTTCAGTTTGATGGTTTGTAGGATGAGGATCCAAACAATCACTTGGCGAAATTTCTGGAGTTTTGCGATACTTTTAAAATCAATGGCATTTCTGATGACGCCATACGCCTTCGGTTGTTTCCCTTTTCAATGAGGAACAAAGCTAAACAGTGGTTGAACTCATTACCACGATGGTCAATCACTACTTGGGAACAAATGACTGAAAAGTTTTTACTTAAAAATTTTTCACCGGCTAAAATGGCTAAGTTGAGGAATGACATCTCTTCTTTTGGGCAGATGGATCTAGAAACGCTCTATGATGCATGGGAGAGATACAAGGATCTTTTTAGAAGGTGCCCTCACCATGGGTTACCACTTTGGCTATAGATTCAGACGTTTTACAATGGTGTGAACCCCTCAACGAGGCAACTCATCAACGCAGCTGTCGATGGAACTTTGAATAACAAAATACCTGAAGTAGCTTACGAATTCATTGAAGAGATGTCACTGAATAACTGTCAGTGGAAACTTATGAGGACAAAGCCGACGAAAACAATCGATGTTTTCAACCTCGGTGCGGTTACTATGCTCTCTAACCAGGTAGAACTTTTAAATAAAAAGATTGATGGTTTATATGGTTCTACTCAGGTACATCCAGTAATGAGGTGTGATTCAAGTGGAGGAGGAGTACACACAGATTATCCATCCTTCAACCCTAACACTGAGGAGGAACAAGTTCAATATATGGGTAATAACAATTCTAGATCTCAAAATAACTCATCAGTAACACGTATAATATAGGTTGGTGGAACTATCCCAACTTCTCGTGGGGTGGTCAAGGAAATCAAAAGCCACAACATCCCCCAGGTTTTCAACAACCACCTTACCAGCAGGAAACGAAGCCGAACCTTGAGAAAATGATAACATAATTTATCTCGATGTCGAAAACTCATTTCCAGAATACTAAGACAGCTCTTAAAAATCAGCAAGCATCAATTTATGGGCTCGAGAACCAAATAGGCCAGTTGGAAAAGATGATTTTCGAACGACCACAAGGTAGCTTGCTGAGTAATACAGAAACTAACCCAAAGGAGCAGCTTAACACAATTACTGTCCAAGATGAGGAAGGGTTAGTGGAACCTGAACCAGAACCAAGGCAAGGAATTGTGGTAACCAAAGATAAGGATGAGGTAGACCGCAGTGAGCGAAAAAAGGTAAGTACAGAGTACAAACCTCGAGTGCCATTCCCCAATGCGATAAGGAAAGACTGCACAGACGAACAGTTTAGTAAATTCCTTAAAATATTAAAAAAAACTACATATTAACTTACCATTTACTGAAGCTCTTTCGCAGATGCCAAACGCAGTTAAATTTCTAAAGGAGCTTCTAGCAAATAAACGAAAAATGGATGAAGCATCGCATGTGGAGTTGAATGCAGTGTGCTCAGCCATACTACAGAATAAGCTGGCCAACAAATTGAAAGATCCAGGGAGTTTTACGATTCCTTGTTTAATTGGTAGCTTAGATGTTAGTAATGCTTTGGCTGACTTGGGGGCTAGCATTAATGTCATGCCCTATAAAATGTTTAAAAAATTAGGTCTTGGGAAACCCAAGCAAACTAGGATAAAAATTCAGCTAACAGATAAAACTATTAGATTTCCTAGGGGTATCATTGAAGATGTACTTGTTAAAGTTGACAAATTTATTTTCCCAGTTGATTTTGTTGTTCTAGACATAGAAAAGGGTAGTAACGTGCCTCTAATTTTAAGAAGGCCCTTTTTAGCAACTGCTAGAACCATTATCGATGTTGGTATAGGTGAACTCACACTTCGTATGGGTGACGAGACAATCACCCTTCAAGCTCGTAATTCAAGTAACACTTCGAATATTGAGGTTGATTGTATAAATCGTACCACTAAAACTGACCATGTGGTGTAACCTTCTTTGCAGGAAACACATCCGAAAAGCATACATGAGCCATGTTCAAGTAATAACAAAGGACCCATCTATGAAGAACGAAGGCTATGAGTCGAGGAACTAGATGAATGGCGAACACAGAAATCGAGAACACACGATAAACTGAAACTACGCCATGACGAACCCAATGCTTCACAAAATCAACTTAAGGTTGGAGACAAGGTACTACTAGATGCCGTAGACCTTTGCATTACCACCTCTGAACCTAATAGAGAAACCCCTCTTACGGTACTTAGCATTTTTCCATATCGCACAGTCGAGGTAATTCATCCCAATTCGATACGTTCAAGGTAAATAGTACTCGTCTCAAACCTTATTTTGATAAAATTAATAGCAGGAATGAGGAGTGTAAACTCCTCGAACCACCATGACCACACAATAGAGAGGTAAGTCGAGCTTAGACTATAAATAAGCGCTTCTCGAGAGGCAACCCGAGCACTAAAGGTTTTCCAGAACCACACGGTCAGGCACACGGGCATGCCTTAGGCCATGCCCATACCACGGAAGGCAACACGGCCGTGCGAAACGGCCATGTGAAAACAGGGCAAAATTTTTCCCCAACACGGGAGTCAATAAGTTTCCACGGCTGTGCGACATGGCCATGGATGAATCTATCAAAACAACACGAGCGTACGGCACGCCCGTGTCTAGAGGCCATGGTTGAAACTGAGAAAACAACACAAGCGTGCGACACGCCCATGCTCACTACCCGTGGTCAAGACTGACAAAATAACACGGGCGTGGACATACATACACAGGCGTTGGAGAAGCGAACGAAGCAGGACACGGCCATGTGACACGGCCATGTGCATCAGCACGCCCAAAGAACACGGGCGTGGGCCAAATTTCAGACGCGCCCAAATTTGAAAATCACGATATGCACAGGCTAAAATTAGGGCACACGGGCGTACCCCACGGCCGTATGCCCCAAAATCTATATAAACCCCTACTATTCATCATCCCCTTCCCCAAACATCAAACCCTAGCTGCCAGAACCCTTTCACACGACCTCCCTGCCACGCCAGTGCACCGACCACAGCACCAACCTTGACGACCCAAGCTCTTTCTTCTTGTGTTTGTTTACTTTTTTCTCTCTATTCTCTTCAAATCTTTTACTTATTTTATGATTTTTTTTTATTGTTCTATTTGACTATTTTGAGTAATATTCATGGTTGTAATGATAGTAATACTTATGCTCTTTGTTAAAAATTTGCCATGTCAGTCAATACATTTTGCTACATTCATCCATTTTTCTTTCCATGGATTTCATGCTTACCCACACCATATTTCATATTCTCAAATCCACATGCATTCATTCACTAGGTATTTCATTTAGCACTATTCTCATGTTCCTATTGTTTATAATGGCTTCCATAAGAATTTAGTTACTTTTCGGTACATCTCACATTTTGCCTATGATGCCCATGAAGTATTCTTCTTTAATTTGAACATACTTGCATGCTTCTCCATGCTATTCTTGGGAGTATTGTTTTAACTTGGACTTCTCATTATAGGTATACCATGTCAACTTCACGTGGCAAGAAGATCGTCATCCCCGTTTCAAAAAAAGGAAGAGACTCGGAGCCACATCGGTAAGCGTATCAGCTGAAGTGCTCCACCCCTTTCTCCAGTTTCCCTTGGGTTCCTAGGAGGAACTTTTTCACATACTTTGGGTCCGACCCTAAGTGTGGGCCACTGCATTGATTGGGCAGCACTTGAACAAATCCAACTGGCTGACGTGATCTGAGCCCTTCTGACGACTGATCCATGGGGCATCTTTTTCAAATCATCGAGCCGACGTACCTCGAGCTCACACTCGAACTCTGCTCGACTCTCCACCTTCAAGTCGTCATGACATAGTTCGATGATCCTAGAAAGGTCTAGTTTCGTCTCGGCGGCTTAGTACGCCAGTTGAGAGTACCAGAGTTCAGAATTGCACTTGGGCTATACACGGAGGAGTTCATGGTCGACAACAAACTCGATACCCTCCATCACCACGTCCACTACTCTCCATCAAAGTGCTAGAGGGCCTTCGTCCCTGCCTCGGCCACCTACGACCCTAGTCGCTCCAAGGCATCGGCTCTCGCCCCATCCTTGAGATACTTACACGCTATCTTGGCCCACACACTGACAGGATGGCGAGAGAGCACCAGTGTCGTCAACACTCACGACGCCTACTTTTTATGGAGTATTGCGCATGGGCACGTCTTCGACCCTGCCTATTTCATCGCCCTCGCCATTCGCCATCAGACGTAGTGACATAGGAAGGGAGTCATCTCCATTGGCCCCTATGTGACTTGCCTGGCGCACTAACTCGGCCTCCTCAACACAGCGGCACAATCATCCTCCCTCACTCTTATCGGCTAGATGACCTCATAAGGTATCTCGAGTATGCTGCATATGAGGATGATCGAGAAACGACATGGACCCAACCCTCCTCAGTACCGCCTGGCCTAGTCTGCCGAGGAGGAGGACCCAGAGGACATTACTGATGATGTCCCTCCACATCATGAGGACCCACTGTCTTAGTCACCACCCATCCATCGTCCAGTTCATGCGGCGGCTTCATACTCTGACATCTGTGAGCGCCTTACTCGATTTGAGAAGTAATTCTTTTAGTGCTTTGACCACATTGATACTACTCTACTTCAAATTTGTTAGCACCTTCACATCTCATCGCCACCACCACCTCGCGAACCATCCGGCGATGACGATGTTTAAAGACTTTTTGTTTATTATTTTTATTTTCACTTTTATCTTTATTTATATTCTTAAAGTACTTTTTATTTTATTTTCTTTAATACTATTTCATTCTTAGGTTTTATAATTTTTATTGAACAATTTATAGTTTCAGCAATTTCATTACGAGTAATTATGCTTCTTTATATCTCCTAAAAGAGTTCTTGATTTTATCACAGTTAGAAAGAGCTCCAAAACTCACCACCACTTAGCAACTTGCAACTCCATTGGAAAAGGTTCTCCATGTCTGCCATGTCCTACCCAACCACCACGATAACCTCCTCAATGGACACTTTGGTTGTGGAACCCAACCTTAGCACCACCTGTAACACCCTTATCCCGTAACCGTCACCGGAATAGGTAAGGGGCATTACCAGATAGATAGAACATTACAAACCAATTTAGAATCACAGATATCAAATAACATTAATACATAAGCAATCATCAATAATTCGTCCCTTATAATGGTCTACGAGACCTAAAACATACTTTTAGAAAAAATCGGGACTAAACTGAACGCATTCATGAATTTCAGAACTCAGAAAATATTTTAATTCTGTTGAGATCACACGCCTGTGTGACCAGGCCGTGTGCATCACATAGGCACTAGACACGCCCATGTGAACCAGCCATGCCAAAAATAAGGCATACATACTGGCTTTCACCTACGTCCAACAGACACGCCCGTGTGCTATGGCCGTGTGATTCTTAGCTAGCTATTGGCTTGAGCCCACGGCTAGATGACACGCACATGTTTCTTAACCGTGTGGTCTTAAGAGGTTACTACTTTACCTACACGGCCACAAGGCATGCCCGCGGTCCCTGACCATGTGGCATAATGCAGGCTTGGTTTAAGCCAACATGCCACCCCTTTATGGGTCATTCCTAAGCAATATTAGACAACATTTATACCAACATTTTCAGCCAATTCCATGCTTAAAATGACCAAATCATATTAGATCATAAAACATTTCAAACATACACCTTTTAGCATCACCAACCAAATACCAAAACTATGCACAAACATATCATTTGCTAGCCAACTCTCATGGCATAACATATATAAATATCAAATCTTACTTACATAAACATTCTAGCCTATACATGCCATACTTAAAAATATTTACACTTTCAAAAGTACCGAAAAGAGTTCGATAGTGTAGTGACGATCCTCGGCTATCCCCAAGCCTTCAGTAGCTACAATAACTATAAAACAGAAAGAAACCACATAGAGTAAGCTACAAAGAGCTTAGTAAGCCAAATACAATTGGTCTAACCATTAAAGCATAGAAAATAAAAGTCAATAGCAAGAATTCATAACCATTTCACAAAGTATTTCATGAGCCTAACCATGCTCATTTGCTTGTATACATGTCATGTTTCATTTCCATGATTCCATACATAATTTGTATTCATTATTTCATAGAAATAGAGTCTTTCATATTCAAAACTTTAGTACGATACAAACATACCTGTATAGATTATACAGTTCATCTACTCATTACCTTATCTCGTACTTTATCATCTGACGGTTCAGAAAAGATACAGATACTCATAAATGGGTACAATGTCGACGTCCCAGACGTGGTCTTACATGTAATTCAGTACCGATGCCTCTATCCCAGACAGGGTCTTACACGAAATCAAATATGATGCCGATGCCCCAGACATGGTCTTACACATTAATCTCAAATCGAGGCCTGTGTCCCAGACAAGGTCTTACACGATATCTCAGATCAATATCAATATTCTTTCAGAAACGTAAAGAGCTTTTCAGATACTAGCATATTATCGGAGTTTACTCGAAATTTATTCATCAGGCTCTCAAGGCCGTCTAGTACAGATTGCAGTATATATATATATGCGCAAAATTAAGTCAATTTAACATGTAATTGTAATTTGACTTACCTCGTATGGATTTCAGACGGAAACGAGTCGATTATTCAACTATTTTGGACTTCCCTCGATCTAAGTTCGATTTTCTTTGTTCTTGATCTCAATCTAGCTACCAAAGTGCCGAATGTATAAAAGCTTCAAACCCTCCTTCTTTTTGCTGATTTTCGGCTATCATGTATGATAAAATGGCTTCCTTTCATTTTATTTTATTATTCATAACATTATATGCCATTTACTAATTTTTCCCTTATTAATAACATATGAAAATCCACCTACTAATGTCTATACTTGTCCATGCATTAGTAAAATGGTCCAATTGCATTATAAAGACTTAACACTTAAAAAGCCACTTCACATAGGCACTTTATCAATCAGTACTCAACTTTTACATTTTACGCGGTTAAGTCCTTATTCAAATTTAAGCACAGAAACAGACAAATTAAATCATAGAAACTTCGCAGATATAAATTCACAACTGGTAGTCCATTCAGATCACTAGACTCAATTCGAATTATCTCATCATTCTTACACCTTAAATTAATGACTTTTCTTTTGCAATTCACAATAGCGTCATGCAAAGTTAACCAGTCCATCCCTAGAATTATATCAAATTCGTCGAAAGGTAAAAGCATCAGATCAGCAGGAAAATAGATAACTCGTATCAATAACCGGAAATTCTTGCAAAATTTATCAACCAAGACACTTTTGCCTAAGGGGTTCGATACTATAATTACGAATTCAGTAGACTCTACAGGTAAAGTCTTACTGTGCACTAATTTCATACAAATATAAGAATACGTTGATCCCGGTCTATCAATACAATCACAGAAGTATCATAAAGAGTAAAAGTACCAGTAATCACATCTAGAGACAAGGCTTCCTCACGCACTCGGATAGCATAGGCTCTGGCAGGTGCTCTGGCCTTAGATCTGACAACAGTATCCCTAGTAGATCTTTGACTACCGCTTGCATTTCCTGTATTTCTTGAAGGTCTACCTCTAGCTGAGCTGTTGCTAGGTTTCAGATTCTGTATTTTCTCTTGCTCAACAGGTTCAGAACAATCTCTTACAAAATGGTCCAGAGATCCACATCGGAAATAGGCTCGGTCATTCAATCTACAATTTCTTGGATGTCTTTTACCACAATGTTTACAATCGGTTTTCTCAAATTGGACATTCCCGACACTTACAAAAATATAACAGAGAGTTTTGAAATTTAAATGTGATCTAACTCGATCTCGATTCGAATGTCTTACATTAGCCTTTGAATGGCTATAATCATCTTGAAATTTCTTTTACATAGACTGAAATGATCTACTCGAAGATCTCTTTCTAACATTTCTAACTTCAGAATCAGCTTTTCTTTTCTCTTTACTTAATTCTTCAGCTTTACAAGCTCGCTCAACAAGCACTATCATTTCTTTAATCTCCAAAATCCCAACTAACAGACGGATATCTTCATTTAGTCAATCTTCAAACCTTTTGCACATTATTGCTTCATTTGATACACATTCTCGAGCATACTGGCTCAATCTTACAAATTTACGTTCGTATTCAGTAACAGACATATGGTCTTGTTTAAGCTCGAAAAACTCTTTACGTTTCTTATCGATAAATCTCTGACTAATGTATTTCTTCCAAAATTCAACTTGGAAGAAATCCCAAGTAACCCGTTCACTCGGAACCACATATATTAAAGCTTTCCATCAATGGTACGCCATATCTCTCAGAAGTGAAACGACACATTTTATAAATTCTTCAGGATTCAGAGACATTTCATCAAATACTTGTATTGTATTTTCTAACCAGAATTCGGCTCTTTCAGCATCATTATTCGTTGTAGCTCAAAACTTTTCAGCCCTATTCTTTCTAATCTTATCAACTGGTGGTCTATGGAACTGAACTGGATTCACTGAGGGCATAACAGGAATTTGGGAAGGATTAACTGGGGGTGGAGGTTGTTGTACTGTCGGATTGGTTCTAATATATTGGGTGAACCAATCATTCATCATCTGAAAGAAGGCTTGTTTAGTTTCACCATCACAGCTACTCGTAGCCGGTCTAGAATTAGCTTGCAATGTCCCTTGCGCGGGAGTAGGTGTATTACTTTTTACATCGTCAGCTACGGCTCTATCGGGATCCATTTGCTATATAAAAGCACATTTCAAAGTCAAGATTCATCACACTATCGCAGTTTCAGATATATGGCATGTATAGCTAGACTCACATACACTATAGTAGTCTTAGAACTAACTAAACCGTAACTCTGATACCAACTAAATGTAACACCCCTATCCCGTAACCGTCACCGGAATAGGTAAGGGGCATTACCAGATAGATAGAACATTACAAACCAATTTAGAATCACAGATATCAAATAACATTAATACATAAGAATTCATCAACAATTCGTCCCTTATAATGGTCTACGAGACCTAAAACATACTTTTAGAAAAAATCGGGACTAAACTAAAAGCATTCATGAATTTCAGAACTCAGAAAATATTTTAATTCTGTTGAGGTCACACGCCTGTGTGACCAGGCCGTGTGCCTCACATAGGCACTAGACACGCCCATGTGAACCAGCCATGCCAAAAATAAGGCATACATACTGGCTTTCACCTACGGCCAACAGACACGCCCGTGTGCTATGGCCGTGTGATTCTTAGCTAGCTATTGGCTTGAGCCCACGGCCAGATGACACGCACATGTTTCTTAACCGTGTGGTCTTAAGAGGTTACTACTTTACCTACACGGCCACAAGGCACGCCCGTGGTCCTTGATCGTGTGGCATAATGCAGGCTTGGTTTAAGCCAACTTGCCACCCCTTTATGGGTCATTCCTAAGCAATATTAGACAACATTTATACCAACATTTTCAGCCAATTCCATGCTTAAAATGACCAAATCATATTAGATCATAAAACATTTCAAACATACACCTTTTAGCATCACCAACCAAATACCAAAACTATTCACAAACATATCATTTGCTAGCCAACTCTCATGGCATAACATATATACATATCAAATATTACTTACATAAACATTCTAGCTTATACATGCCATACTTAAAAATATTTACACATTCAAAAGTACCAAAAAGATGACGATACTTGAGTATCCCCGAGCCTTTGGTAGCTACCATAACTGTAAAATAGACAGAAACCACACAGAGTAAGCTACAAAGAGCTTAGTAAGCCACATACAATTGGTCTAACCATTAAAGCATACAAAATAAAAGTCAATAGCAAGAATTCATAACCATTTCTCAAAGTATTTCATGAGCCTAACCATGCTCATGTTTCATTTCCATGATTTCATACATAATTTGTAGTCATTATTTCATTGAAATAGAGTCTTTCATATTCAAAAGTTTAGTACGATACAAACATACCTGTATAGATTATACAATTCATCTACTCATTACCTTATCTCGTACATTATCATCTGATGGTTCAGAAAAGATACAGATACTCATAAATGGGTACAATGCCGACGTCCCAGACGTGGTCTTACATGTAATTCAGTACCGATGCCTCTATCCCAGACAGGGTCTTACACGAAATCAAATATGATGTCGATGCCCCAGACATGGTCTTACACATTAATCTCAAATCGAGGCCTGTGTCCTAGACAAGGTCTTACACGATATCTCAGATCAATATCAATATTCTTTCAGAAACGTAAAGAGCTTTTCAGATACTAGCATATTATTTGAGTTTACTCGAAATTTATTCATCAGGCTCTCAAGGCCGTCTAGTACAGATTACAGTATATATATATATGCGCAAAGTTTAGTCAATTTAACATGTAATTGTAATTTGACTTACCTCGTATGGATTTCAGACGGAAACGAGTCGACGATTCAACTATTTTGGACTTCCCTCGATCTAAGTTCGATTTTCTTTGTTCTTGATCTCAATCTAGCTACCAAAGTGCTGAATGTATAAAAGCTTCAAACCCTCCTTCTTTTTGCTGATTTTCGGCTATCATGCATGATAAAATGGCTTCCTTTCATTTTATTTTATTATTCATAACATTATATGCCATTTACCAATTTTTCCCTTATTAATAACATATGAAAATCCACCTACTAATGTCTATAATTGTCCATGCATTAGTAAAATGGTCCAATTGCATCATAAAGACTTAACACTTAAAAAGCCACTTCACATAGGCACTTTATCAATTAGTACTCAACTTTTACATTTTACGCGGTTAAGTCCTTTTTCAAATTTAAGCACAGAAACAGACAAATTAAATCATAGAAACTTCGTAGATATAAATTCACAACTGGTAGTCCATTCAGATCACTAGACTCAATTCGAATTATCTCATCATTCTTACACCTTAAATCAATGACTTTTCGTTTGCAATTCACAATAGCGTCATGCAAAGTTAACCAGTCCATTCCTAGAATTATATCAAATTAAATCGAAAAGGCAAAAGCATCACTCAAAGAGAAAACAGATATCTCGTATCAATAACCGGAAATTCTTGCAGAATTTATCAACCAAGACACTTTTGCCTAAGGGGTTCGATACTCTAATTACGAATTCAGTAGACTCTACAGGTAAAGTCTTACTGTGCACTAATTTCATACAAATATAAGAATGCGTTGATCCAGGTCTATCAATGCAATCACAGAAGTATCATAAAGAGTAAAAGTACCAGTAATCACATCTAGAGACAAGGCTTCCTCACGCGCTCGGATAGCATAGGCTCTGGCAGGTGCTCTGGCCTTAGATCTGACAACAGTATCCCTAGTAGATCTTTGACTACCACTTGCATTTCCTGTATTTCTAGAAGGTCTACCTCTAGCTGAGCTATTGCTAGGTCTCAGATTCTGTATTTTCTCTTGCTCAACAGGTTCAGAACAATCTCTTACAAAATGGTCTAGAGATCCACATCGGAAATAGGCTCGGTCATTCAATCTACAATTTCTTGGATGTCTTTTACCACAATGTTTACAATCAGGTTTCTCAAATTGGACATTCCTGACACTTACAACAGAAGTAACAGGAGTTTTGAAATTTAAATGTGATCTAACTCGATCTCGATTCGAATGTCTTACATTAGCCTTTGAATGGCTATAATCATCTTGAAATTTCTTTTACATAGACTGAAATGATCTACTCGAAGATCTCTTTCTAACATTTCTAACTTCAGAATCAGTTTTTCTTTTCTCTTTACTTAATTCTTCAGCTTTACAAGCTCGCTCAACAAGCACTATCATTTCTTTAGTCTCCAAAATCCCAACTAACAGACGGATATCTTCATTTAGTCAATCTTCAAACCTTTTGCACATTATTGCTTCATTTGATACACATTCTCGAGCATACTAGCTCAATCTTACAAATTCACGTTCGTATTCAGTAACAGACATATGGTCTTGTTTAAGCTCAAAAAACTCTTTACGTTTCTTATCGATAAATCTTTGACTAATGTATTTCTTCCAAAATTCAACTTGGAAGAAATCCCAAGTAACCCGTTCACTCGGAACCACACATATTAAAGCTTTCCACCAATGGTACACCGTATCTCTCAGAAGTGAAACAACACATTTTATACATTCTTCAGGATTCAGAGACATTTCATCAAATACTCGTATTGTATTTTCTAACCAGAATTCGGCTCTTTCAGCATCATTATTCGTTGTAGCTCAAAACTTTTCAGCCCTATTCTTTCTAATATTATCAATTGGTGGTCTATTGAACTAAACTGGATTCACTGAGGGCATAACAGGAATTTGGGAAGGATTAACTGGGGGTGGAGGTTGTTGTACAGCCGGAATGGTTCTAATATATTGAGTGAACCAATCATTCATCATCTGATAGAAGGCTTGTTTAGCTTCACCATCACAGCTACTCGTAGCCGGTCTAGAATTAGCTTGCACTGTCCCTTACGCGGGAGTAGGTGTATTGCTTTTTACATCGTCAGCTACGGCTCTATCGGGATCCATTTGCTATATAAAAGCACATTTCAAGGTCAAGATTCATCACACTATCGCAGTTTCAGATATATGGCATGTATAGCTAGACTCACATACACTATAGTAGTCTTAGAACTGACTAAACCGTAGCTCTGATACCAACTAAATGTAACACCCCTATCCCGTAACCGTCACCAGAATAGGTAAGGGGCATTACCAAATAGATAGAACATTACAAACCAATTTAGAATCACAGATATCAAATAACATTAATACATAAGCAATCATCAACAATTCGTTCCTTATAATGGTCTACGAGACCTAAAACATACTTTTAGAAAAAATCGGGACTAAACTGAACGCATTCATGAATTTCAGAACTCAGAAAATATTTTAATTCTGTTGAGGTCACACGCCTGTGTGACCAGGCCGTGTGCCTCACATAGGCACTAGACACGCCCATGTGAACCAGCCATGCCAAAAATAAGGCATACATACTGGCTTTCACCTACGGCCAACAGACACGCCCGTATGCTATGGCCGTGTGATTCTTAGCTAGCTATTGGCTTGAGCCCACGGCCAGATGACACGCACATGTTTCTTAACTGTGTGGTCTTAAGAGGTTACTACTTTACCTACACGGCCACAAGGCACGCCCGTGGTCTCTGACCGTGTGGCATAATGCAGGCTTGGTTTAAGCCAACTTGCCACCCCTTTATGGGTCATTCCTAAGCAATATTAGACAACATTTATACCAACATTTTCAGCCAATTCCATGCTTAAAATGACCAAATCATATTAGATCATAAAACATTTCAAACATACACCTTTTAGCATCACCAACCAAATACCAAAACTATGCACAAACATATCATTTGCTAGCCAACTCTCATGGCATAACATATATAAATATCAAATCTTACTTACATAAACATTCTAGCCTATACATGCCATACTTAAAAATATTTACACTTTCAAAAGTACCAAAAAGAGTTCGATAGTGTAGTGACGATCCGCGGCTATCCCCAAGCCTTCAGTAGCTACAATAACTATAAAACAGACAGAAACCACATAGAGTAAGCTACAAAGAGCTTAGTAAGCCAAATACAATTGGTCTAACCATTAAAGCATAGAAAATAAAAGTCAATAGCAAGAATTCATAACCATTTCTCAAAGTATTTCATGAGCCTAACCATGCTCATTTGCTTGTATACATGTCATGTTTCATTTCCATGATTTCATACATAATTTGAATTCATTATTTCATAGAAATAGAGTCTTTCATATTCAAAAGTTTAGTACGATACAAACATACCTGTATAGATTATACAGTTCATCTACTCATTACCTTATCTCGTACTTTATCATCTGACGATTCAGAAAAGATACAGATACTCATAAATGGGTACAATTCTGACGTCCCAGACGTGGTCTTACATGTAATTCAGTACCGATGCCTCTATCCCAGACAGGGTCTTACACGAAATCAAATATGATGCCAATGCCCCAGACATGGTCTTACACATTAATCTCAAATCGAGGCCTGTGTCCTAGACAAGGTCTTACACGATATCTCAGATCAATATCAATATTCTTTCAGAAATGTAAAGAGCTTTTCAGATACTAGCATATTATCTGAGTTTACTCAAAATTTATTCATCAGGCTCTCAAGGCCGTCTAGTACAGATTGCAGTATATATATATATATATATATATATATATATATTCGCAAAATTTAGTCAATTCAACATGTAATTGTAATTTGACTTACCTTGTATGGATTTCAGACGGAAACGAGTCGACTATTCAACTATTTTGGACTTCCCTCGATCTAAGTTCGATTTTCTTTGTTCTTGATCTCAATCTAGCTACCAAAGTGCCGAATGTATAAAAGCTTCAAACCCTCCTTCTTTTTGCTGATTTTCGGCTATCATGCATGATAAAATGGCTTCCTTTCATTTTATTTTATTATTCATAACATTATATGCCATTTACCAATTTTTCCCTTATTAATAACATATGAAAATCCACCTACTAATGTCTATACTTGTCCATGCATTAGTAAAATGGTCCAATTGCATCATAAAGACTTAACACTTAAAAAGCCACTTCACATAGGCACTTTATCAATCAGTACTCAACTTTTACATTTTACGCGGTTAAGTCCTTATTCAAATTTAAGCACAGAAACAGACAAATTAAATCATAGAAACTTCGCAGATATAAATTCACAACTGGTAGTCCATTCAGATCACTAGACTCAATTTGAATTATCTCATCATTCTTACACCTTAAATCAATGACTTTTCGTTTGCAATTCACAATAGTGTCATGCAAAGTTAATCAGTCCATTCCTAGAATTATATCAAATTCGTCGAAAGGCAAAAGCATCAGATCAGCAGGAAAACAGATATCTCGTATCAATAACCAGAAATTCTTGCAGAATTTATCAACCAAGACACTTTTGCCTAAGGGGTTCGATACTCTAATTACGAATTCAGTAGACTCTACAGGTAAAGTCTTACTGTGCACTATTTTCATACAAATATAAGAATACGTTGATCCAGGTCTATCAATACAATTACAGAAGTATCATAAAGAGTAAAAGTACCAGTAATCACATCTAGAGACAAGGCTTCCTCACGTGCTCGGATAGCATAGGCTTTGGCAGGTGCTCTGGCCTTAGATCTGACAACAGTATCCCTAGTAGATCTTTGACTACCACTTGCATTTCCTGTATTTCTAGAAGGTCTACCTCTAGCTGAGCTGTTGCTAGGTCTCAGATTCTGTATTTTCTCTTGCTCAACAGGTTCAGAACAATCTCTTATAAAATGGTCTAGAGATCCACATCGGAAATAGGCTCGGTCATTCAATCTACAATTTCTTGGATGTCTTTTACCACAATGTTTACAATAAGGTTTCTCAAATTGGACATTCCCGACACTTACAACAGAAGTAACAGGAGTTTTGAAATTCAAATGTGATCTAACTCGATCTCGATTCGAATGTCTTACATCAGCCTTTGAATGGCTATAATCATCTTGAAATTTCTTTTACATAGACTGAAATGATCTACTCGAAGATCTCTTTCTAACATTTCTAACTTCAGAATCAACTTTTCTTTTCTCTTTACTTAATTCTTCAGCTTTACAAGCTCGCTCAACAAGCACTATCATTTCTTTAATCTCCAAAATCCCAACTAACAGACGGATATCTTCATTTAGTCAATCTTCAAACCTTTTGCACATTATTGCTTCATTTGATACACATTCTCGAGCATACTGGCTCAATCTTACAAATTCACGTTCGTATTCAGTAACAGACATATGGTCTTGTTTAAGCTCGAAAAACTCTTTACGTTTCTTATCGATAAATCTCTGACTAATGTATTTCTTCCAAAATTCAACTTGGAAGAAATCCCAAGTAACCCGTTCACTCGGAACCACATATATTAAAGCTTTCCACCAATGGTATGCCGTATCTCTCAGAAGTGAAACGACACATTTTATAATTCTTCAAGATTCAGAGACATTTCATCAAATACTCGTATTGTATTTTCTAACCAGAATTCGGCTCTTTCAGCATCATTATTCGTTGTAGCTCAAAACTTTGCAACCCTATTCTTTCTAATCTTATCAACTGGTGGTCTATTGAACTGAACTGGATTCACTGAGGGCATAACAGGAATTTGGGAAGGATTAACTGGGGGTGGAGGTTGTTGTACAGCCGGATTGGTTCTAATATATTGGGTGAACCAATCATTCATAATCTGATAGAAGGCTTGTTTAGCTTCACCATCACAGCTAATCGTAGTCAGTCTAGAATTAGCTTGCACTGTCCCTTGCGCGGGAGTAGGTGTATTGCTTTTTACATCGTCAGCTACGGCTCTATCGGGATCCATTTGCTATATAAAAGCACATTTCAAGGTCAAGATTCATCACACTATCGCAGTTTCAGATATATGGCATGTATAGCTAGACTCACATACACTATAGTAGTCTTAGAACTGACTAAACCGTAACTCTAATACCAACTAAATGTAATACCCCTATCCCGTAACCGTCACCGGAATAGGTAAGGGGCGTTACCAGATAGATAGAACATTACAAACCAATTTAGAATCACAGATATCAAATAACATTAATACATAAGCAATCATCAACAATTCGTCCCTTATAATGGTCTACGAGACCTAAAACATACTTTTAGAAAAAATCGGGACTAAACTGAACGCATTCATGAATTTCAGAACTCAGAAAATATTTTAATTCTATTGAGGTCACACGCCTGTGTAACCAGGCCGTGTGCCTCACATAGGCACTAGACACGCCCATGTGAACCAGCCATGCCAAAAATAAGGCATACATACTGGCTTTCACCTACGGCCAATAGACACGCCCGTGTGCTATGGCCGTGTGATTCTTAGCTAGCTATTGGCTTGAGCCCACGGCCAGATGACACGCACATGTTTCTTAACCGTGTGGTCTTAAGAGGTTACTACTTTACCTACACGGCCACAAGGCATGCCCGTGGTCCCTGACCGTGTGGCATAATGCAGGCTTGGTTTAAGCTAACTTGCTGCCCCTTTATGGGTCATTCCTAAGCAATATTAGACAACATTTATACCAACATTTTCAGCCAATTCCATGCTTAAAATGACCAAATCATATTAGATCATAAAACATTTCAAACATACACCTTTTAGCATCACCAACCAAATACCAAAACTATGCACAAACATATCATTTGCTAGCCAACTCTCATGGCATAACATATATACATATCAAATCTTACTTACATAAACATTCTAGCTTATACATGCTATACTTAAAAATATTTACACTTTCAAAAGTACTAAAAAGAGTTCGATAGTGTGGTGACGATCCTTGAGTATCCCTGAGCCTTCAGTAGCTACCCTAACTGTAAAATAGACAGAAACCACACAGAGTAAGCTACAAAGAGCTTAGTAAGCCACATACAATTGGTCTAACCATTAAAGCATAAAAAATAAAAGTCAATAGCAAGAATTAATAACCATTTCACAAAGTATTTCATGAGCGTAACCATGCTCATTTGCTTGTATACATGTCATGTTTCATTTCCATGATTTCATACATACTTTGTAGTCATTATTTCACAGAAATAGAGTCTTTCATATTCAAAAGTTTAGTACGATACAAACATGCCTGTATAGATTATACAGTTCATCTACTCATTACCTTATCTCGAACTTTATCATCTGACGGTTCAGAAAAGATACAGATACTCATAAATGGGTACAATGCCGACGTCCCAGACGTGGGCTTACATGTAATTCAATACCGATGCCTCTATCCCAGACAGGGTCTTACACGAAATCAAATATGATGCCGATATCCCAGACATGGTCTTACACATTATTCTCAAATCGAGGCCTGTGTCCCAGACAAGGTCTTACATGATATCCCAGATCAATATCAATATTCTTTCAGAAACGTACAGAGCTTTTCAGATACTAGCATATTATCAGAGTTTACTTGAAATTTATTCATCAGGCTCTCAAGGCCGTCCAAAACAGATTACAGTACATATATGCACAGAATTTAGTCAATTTAACACGTAATTGTAATTTGACTTACCTCGTACGGATTTCGAACAGAAATGAGTTGACTATTTAACTATTTTGGATTTCCCTCAATCGAAGTTCGATTTTTTTTGTTCTTGATCTCAATCTAGCTACCAAAGTGCCGAATGTATAAAAGCTTCAAACCCTCCTTCTTTTTGCTGATTTTTGGCTATCATGCATGATAAAATGGCTTCCTTTCATTTTATTTTGTTAATCATAACATTATATGCCATTTACCAATTTTGCCCTTATTAATAACATATGAAAATCCACCTACTAATGTCTATACTTCTCCATGCATTAGTACAATGGTCCAATTGCATCATAAGGACTTCATACTTGAAAAGCCACTTCACATAGGCACTTTATCAATTAGCACACAGTTTTTACATTTTACGCGATTAAGTCCTTATTCAAATTTAAGCACATTAACAGACAAATTAAATCACAGAAACTTCGCTGATATAAATTCACATATCACAGACACTGAAAATAATATTAAAATATTTTTCAGAATTGGTTACATGGTCTTGAAACCACTATTCCGACTAGGGTCTAAACCAGGCTGTTACACCACCGGAGTATCCTCCTCCAATCTCATCATTGCCTTGGCCGATTATTCTCCATTCAAGAAGTTTTACCTCTCTCCCTATCTTATGATTTTATATTTTTTCATATATCTGTCATTGTACATTGAGGACAATGTACATCTTAAGTGTGTGGGGGGTTATCTATATCATTATTAGAAAAATCCCTGAATTTTGTCTTATTCTCATGTGATCTTCTCATATCATTATTAGAATGAATTTTGATTAATTTATGATAATTATTGATATGTCTTGAATTAAAACATAGGCATTCATGCACTGATTGTTTAAACTTTAAGGAATTAGAGAATCAAGCATGATAAGTTGACTTTTGAGAATTAAAAATTTTTTAGGTTGCTTCCCTAAGTTTAGATATTATCTCGAGTTAAAATTCACAAGGTTTAAACATCAAAAAGCCATAATTTTTGTGAGATCTTGAGCCTTTAAGAGCATCTATTATTTCTTCCATGCTCACTTTTATTGTTGCTTTGAGTGCGTCAATCTTGATTTGTTATTCTAGAACTTGCTTGATTATGCATGTCAAGACCACACCATTTGATTTGATATGTTAAGATGATAAAGGCACTTAGGTTTAACCCACTCACTCCATAAAAGCCTACCTTCATAATTAACCCTTAGTGAACCCTCTTGAGCCTAATAATCCATTCATTGATTTACCCTCCATATTAACCCATAACCCATTATTGTTGAAATCCCCTAAATTAATTTGATCCCTATTTTTGTCGAGATTTGATTTGAATAAATTGCTTAGCTAAGTTTTACCTTTAATAGTTAGTCTATGTTATTTGACTTGTTCTTAAAAAAAAAGAAAAAAATTTACAATATACATATTTATATTAGTAACAATTCTTTGTTTTTGAGTTTAAGTGTTTAAGTCCATATTCTAAGAAGAAGCTCACATGTATTCAATTGATGATTAGTTGTTTTTCTAGTTAGGTAATTTTTTCAATTCAATATCGATTCTAACCTTTTCTTTCAGCTTGTGACCACACCCTCTAACCAAAGCCACGTTACAACCCTTTAAAGACCTTTTGATTGATGTATCATCTCAATATATAGTGGTGGAGATTTGATTTTTATGCAAGCCTATGGTAATAACTTTTCATATTGGCTATTGAGTGCTTAAAATTTTTGTCCTTAAAACACCTCGAGTGATTTGAGTGAATCTCTAGTGAGGATGTGAAACTCTGTGATATTTTGAATCAATGGTAATTACCTAGATGAGGGGAGACACCTATGTTCTCGTGGTAAAATACACAACTTGGAATGTTTGAAACTTTGATGTTCTTTTAGTTGAATTCTCAATGTATGATTACTTATGGATTATTTTGAGATATCATTAATAAGAATTATAAGTTGAGAAGAATTGATTTTGATTATGAGTTGAGGATTTTGCTTGAGGACAAGCAAACGCTAAAGTGTGAGGGTATTTGATAAACCATAATTATACATATTTTTATCCTATGTTTAGCACATTTATGGATAAATTATCTTTAGATATGGTGAATTTGATGATCCTAATCCTTTAATTTCATGTTTTATACTTGGGTGAGCATAGGAGAGTAAAAAGAGCGAGAAACGGGCCGAAAATAGAGAAAATGGGCCAATGTGGGAAATCAACACGGCCTGGACTTCCTCACACGGGTAGACCACACGCCCGTGCCCTTTTAGCAGAATTGAGCGTGACTTACATAGGCAAACCACATGGTCATGTCTATTCAACAGACTCTAACATGGTTTGGAGCAATCGAACACGGGCGTGTCCCTGTCGAGCCCAAGTTGAGTTCTATTCGAAAAAGGCCACTCTTGAGGGTTCTAAGGCATTCTAAAGCCTATTTAAACATCAGAGAGGAGGATGAAAAGGGAAACACGGGGTGGGAAGCAAGAATTTACTCGAAGAAAGCCGATTGATCCATCTTAGAAGTTAGATTCTTCTTCAAGACTGAAGATCTCCCTTTAATTTCCCTTCAGGAGTTTTGGGTTTTCTTTATGTTTTGTATTCAATATTCTTCTGAGATGTTGTCTTTTATAATTATGAACTAAACCCCCTAAATACCTAAGGGGAATGAAACCTAAGATGAATCTTATTATTTTTGGAATTGTATGATAAATATTTGACTTGTTCTTAATTATGTGTTCTTAATTCTTGCTTCCATATTCCAGGATATTGATTCAAGTTGATGCGCTTATTCAAAGGAACAAAATTCCTTGTCTAAGAGTAAATTTTTCATAATTAAGCGGAGTTGATTGCACGCCTAGAGATAGGGTAACAAGATTTTCCCAGATTAGGGTGAAACCTAATAAGGGAATCCATAGATCGAGTTAATGCAACACTAGGGGTGTTAATTTGAAAGAGATTTCAATTAATCAACCTAGTGTTAGACATTGTTAGTCTCGAGAGAGATAATAATATAATTTAGGGATTTCTACGGAACAAGTCGAATGAATAAATCGTCTGATTCAGAGTCAAATAACAAGTGAAGTCTAGGTAGATTTTCCCCTGGGTATTGTCTTAATCAATCAAATTTCCCAAAAGTATTTTCCCTAATTTTCTTTCTGTGAATTCTTAATTAGTTAATTAGTTTAGATAAAACAAACCCCTTTATTTTTGGGCAAGATAATAAGAAAAGAGTTAATACTAGTACTTTTAGTTCCTTTGGGTTCGGCATCTCGGTCTTGCTAAAACTATACTACTGTTCGATAGGTACACTTGCCTTCGTCGTGATAATAGTTAGTCTTCAAGAATGGTCAAATATAAATTTATTAAAACTTATCATGAATCAACACGATCACCATGCAATGCACCATGCAACGTGTCATGTCATATCATAATATTATACATGTACTCAATACAGTTACAAATCGCGTGCTAAAATATAAACATACATCACATATGGGTATATCAGTTATCTTACCATATAAGGGAAAAATAGTCATTTTACCTCATAAGGGCAAAACAATCATTTTACCACATAAGGGCAAAACAATCATTTTACCACATAAGGGCAAAATAGTCATTTTACCTCATAGGGGTATAATAGTCATTTCACCAAATTGGGGTCTAGGTATACTTACCGACCCAACAGTAGGTCCACAGTCGTCTTGGGCGACCCATGCAACCTTGTTAGTCAAACAGTTAAAATGGGCCCAAGGCCCACAATGCAGGCCCACACGCTTGTGTGGCTCATATAGCCCTAAAATGCCTCGGTCGTGTGAACTACATAGCCTGGCCCAATATTTTCCATACTTTCGTATAGTTTACCCGTGTGGGGCCTACGAGCTCGTGGGGCTCACACGGCCTATTTTCGGCCCAACGTGGCCCAAAACAGCCTAAGCCCATGAAATCACTCATAGTGGCCTCTACGTTCAAATGCCCACATTTATGCGTTCAGATTACCACACGACCGAGCGTACGCCCATGTAGCGTTAATGGTCACATTTGCCGGCTTTTTCCAATTTACGATTGGGCAGTGTTTACACACCTTATTTGTAGAGAAGCGCAACCACGAACACCCTAACACCCAGAATGAACGATAATGATTCCCTTACTGCTTCAGGACCGCTCGAATCACTTCCGTCACTATCAGTTACCTAACACCCATTAAGCCCCCATTAGAAAAATACTCAATAATCTTAACATAAAGCTTACTCATACCAATTTTAATGTAGAAAAGAGACCACAAATCCAAAAATTACTATAACGTTACCTTCAAACGTACCTACGGGGTTTCGCACACTTTGCACGCTGGTCAGAGTTCATTAGCTGTCTGAATAAAACCTATCGCCAACAAGACCCCATCTTAAACCATATTCCAAAAAGAAAAGACAAGGCTATCACCTACCAAACTTACTGAACAAGTGGAGATAGGAGTTGGCACGAATGAAAAAGAGAATCAGCAGAAGAGATGAAAAGGATAAAGAAAAGGGTGCAGAAAACACAGAGGAGTAGACAACATTACTATGACAAAACGAAATCGATCATTAGAAGTTTGGGCCATGGAGAAAAGGACAGAAAATGAAAACGGCCTTGTTTGACAAAACTAAAAGATAGCAATCGCCCCAAAGAAACAAAATAGTGGAGATAGGTAGAAGAAAAGAAGAAATCAGCAACAGAGGAGAATTTGGAGGAATCCACTTCGGCATAAAAAATAAAAAAGAGAAAGAAAAGAGCAGAGGAACAAAGAGAAAAAATAAAAATGAGCGAATGGGCAAATGAGGAGCCAACCATACCCCTCCGGAATTTTGAGTACAAGGTAGTTCAAACTTGGTTCAAACACTAATCAAATCCCTAAAAATTCTTCACAAAATCCTCTTAAAATTTTGCCATAACACCACACACCCTTCAAACACTCCAACCGTCTACTAGCTTTAGAATTCAACTAGCACTCAAACATTCACACGGCACCAAGCAAAATAAAACACTCCTCTGCACGCACAGGGACTCGAACTCAAGACCACCATCATTTTAGCTCTCCACCTAACCACCAGACTAGAAGGCCCATTCTGTCATATTTTACTAACATTTAATAATAAGCCCACTGACTAGAGTTAGGGGTTTATTCAATTAAAACAAAAATTTTGCACCAATCAAGAACCCAAGACTTCTCAGACACTCCCAGAACACTCAGAACACTCAGAACACTTAACCACTGAATCAGATACACAGTTGTGTCACTTTTTTGCACAACTAAACATTTATATGTAGCCTCCTACCTGTTCCCATGCTCAAGACCTAATACTTCTAGGCCTAAAATTCGGGGCGTTACAAAATGGATCCTGATCGAGATCGAGTTGTAACTGACGATGTAAAAAGTAATGCGCCCGGTTCCGCTCAAGGGGCAGCGCCGACCGATTCAAGGCCTATGTCAAGTAGCCAAGGAGGAGATGTTAAGCAAGCCTTCTTCCAAATGATGAGTGAGTGGTTCATGGAATTTGTTCGAATGAATCCGGCTGCTCAACAACCTCCACCCCCACCTGTTCCTCAACAAATTTCGGTTGTGCCACAAGTGATTGATCAGTTTATATTGAATAAGCCTCTAGTGGATAAGATATGTAAACATAGGGCTGAAGAGTTTCGGCTATGTAAACATGGGGCTGAAGAGTTTCAGGCTACAGTTGTAACACCCCCTAACCCTATACCGTCACAGGAACAGGGTTACAGAGCATTATCGGACATATCGAACAAATTACGAATAACTTGCAAATAATTAACATACAAAGTATAAATTTAATCCTTAAGTCCCTACAATGGACCCTTGAGGCCCAAAACACGTATTAGAAATAGATCGGGACTTATCCAGGTGCTCAGACTTATCCATGCCCAAAACACTCTATCACCAACGGAATATTCTATGTCCCGCCGTTTCGAATCTATATAAGACTTTGTCTATGAAAAGTTGCCTTCAATCTGTCTTTGATTTTCTTAATTGCTTTCTTTATTTCTTAAATTATTTCTGGTCCAATCACTTTTCTTTCATTCAATTCTATCCAACACATAGGCGATCTACACTTCTACCATATAAAACTTCATACGGAGCCATTTAAAGGTTAGACTAGAAACTATTATTATAAATAAATTCAACTAATGGTAGATAATGTTCCTAACCTGACTCAAAATCAATAATGTAAGCTCAAAACATATCTTCTAGTATCTAATTTACCTGTTAAAACTGCCAGTCAGTTTGCGGATAGAAAGTTGTGCTGAAATTAAGTCTAATACTTAGAAAATCGTGTGATTGCCTCCAAAATCTTGTGATAAACCGTGGATCCCGATCAGAAATTATAGACACAAGAATACTATGTAATCTTACAAATTTTTTGGATATAAACCTTAGCAATCTTCCGTAACGACCAATCAGTTCTAACTGTTATACAATGAGCTGACTTTGTAAGTTGATAAACAATTATCCATATAGCATTCTTTTTACTTCTTGATAATGGTAATCTCGTAACAAAATCCATAGTAATACAATCCCATTTACACTCAGGAATACTAATAGACTGAAGTAGACTTGTCGGTACCTGATGTTTTACTTTTACCCGCTGACAAGTTAGGCATTTACTAACAAATTTAACTATATCTTTCTTCATCCATAGCCACTAATACAATTCTTGCAAGTCACAATACATCTTTATTTCACCAATGTACAAAGCAAAAGTGCTATCGTGTGCCTCTAAGCGAATAAACTCTTTACACTCAGAAGCAACTGGAATACAAATTCAATTCTGAAACCCCAAGCAATCATGTTTATAAATGTTGAAAATTTTTTTATCATACCATTCTGTACCATTTCTCTTTTTCCTTATCAATTTGTTATCTTCTAATTGGGATGTCTTGACTTGATCATATATCACTGGTTTAACTCTTAACTCTACCAGCAGACTCTTATCTAAATCAGAATGAATAACACAAGCTAAATATACCGTACAACCCTACTGAAGCAATTTATTGGCTTTTGTTGCTGAAATGATATGTGTTAAGCCATTAGTATTAATACTGTTTACTTCAATTTTGTCTCCATCTTCTATCTAAATACTGAACCTCTTATTATAGCAATCCAATACCACTCCATGTTCAGACAACCTATCCATACTCGGAAAACATTTTATCCCGAATCATCAACGGACATTTTCAGTACACTCAACCCACATACACAGTTTATTCCAAAGAACTAAACACCTCTATTAAAACTCTAGACATCTTAGATTTTAATTTCTCTGGCTCAACTAGTTTTGTATTAATATATGAATGTGATGAACTCGAATCAATTAATGCATAAACAGGCTCAAAATACAATAAAAATATACCTATCACGACATCGTGGGCATCGCATTCCTCTCGAGCCTGAACTACGGAGGCCTTGGCTGGTGTTCTATCCTCCGACTGCTGGGTAACTATATCATTGTTCCTTCAAATACCTCCACCTCTAGGTATTGAACCACCTCTGCTCGAGCAGTAGACACTATTTTCTGTGATGTGACAGGAGTAACGTTTTTATTCTTCGGACAGTTTTTAACAAAATGCTCCGCCGACGCACAGCGGAAACAACCTCCAATTACTTTCCAACATTCACCCAGATGCTTTTTCCCATAATGTTCACATTTTGGAATTTCCACATCCTGGGATAGACCTCTTACACTACCTATAGATATTGTCATTTGTTTTCCTCGACTTCTTTCACTTTGGTCAGATCTAAAACTTGGCCCCCAACCACCTCTAGATTCTCACAATCTTTTTAGTAATGAATTTAAACTAGTAGCACCAGCTCGTTTCCCGGTCAATCTAACTATTTCGGGCTTTATATCCAAACCCAAAATCTACTCCACCATTTTTACTCTCTCCACCTAGTTTACAAATTCTGTAATTCAATGTGACACTAACTATACTCTGATTTCATCTCTCAATCCCTGTAAGAACCTCTTACAACTATCTGCCTCTATCAATATAAATTCAGAAGCATATCGGCTGGGTCTTGAAAATTCCCGTTCATAATCCACAACTAACAGATCACCTTATTTTAACATAAAAAAACTCTTGCTTTTTATCTTCAATATAGAACTACCCGACATTTTTCTTCCGAAACTTTCTAAAATAATTCTCATATTACTTGTTCTGTAAAATGATGTCATATTACAGATTCCCACTATAGATAAGCTTCACTTTACAACAGAGAAATAGCATAAATCAAAATTTTCAAGGGTTACATTCCAATTGTAACAAAACTTTTTTTTTAGTTGATTCCATCCAATTCTCTGCCGTGGATGGATCAACTCCTTTCAGACCCAAGAATTCAGTGGCACTGTATTTTCTTAATTCTTTTTATCAAGGCTCATATCTGAGTAGGTGCTGAAGTTGTAGCAGGAGCAATCCCCGCTACTCTTTGTAAGGCATCGGTAATAACTCATAATAAATGAGAATTATCTCTATTATTCTCCTTATCTACTCTAAGAGATTGATTTCTTGTTGGGTTATTACTAGAGGTTACTAATTTAGTCTCATCTAATCTGGATGATTCTTCGTTTCCAGTGTACATTTCTTGATCAGTATCATTTATTTGTTCATCTAACATCTTTAATCTATAAAACAGAAATAAACAATTAGATTAGCATCCAAATCCTGACTCAGTTTTGACTCAATAGTGGCATGTACTTCTTGAGTCAATTTTAAACCCGATTTAGCTTGAGAATTGGCTAAACCTGATAGCTCTGATACTAATAAAATGTAACACCCCCTAGCCCTATACCGTCACTGGAACAGGGTTACGGAGCATTACCGGGCATATCAAACAAATTATGAATAACTCACAAATAATTAACATACAAAGTATAAATTTAATCCTTAAGTCCCTCTAATGGATCCTTAAGGCCCAAAACACGTATTAGAAATGGATCGGGACTTATCTAGGTGCTCGTAGAATTTTCATAAATTTTTAAAGTTTTTTTAACTCAATATAACCTCATTTATATACATCTAACCTTCTCCGCAATTTCAAACCGAAACCTATCCAATACCAATGATATAACCAATTCAATTCATACATGTAACATCTAAAACATACCAAAATTAATACTAGAATTTACTACATGATCATTCATATCATTATTCAAATTAAATTAAAAGTTCTATTCAATTATCAATTCAAAATTAATGTTATATATACCATTTCATTTATTTAATCTTTCATTTACCAATTTAAATCATCACATATTATCCTTACAATCCGAAACCATATTAACTCAATATACAACCTAGGTACATGCCACATATACCAAACTAAAATATACATAACCAAGGTTGCTGAGATCGGGATTGGTTCCGATTCTGGACCAGATTTTGACTTCTACTGACCTGCACATGGAAAATAACCGTACGCTGAGTATAGACATACTCAGTGGTATTACTATAATTCAAACTATAATAACAATAATAAAATATAAATATTAAACATATAACAATTGAATTTTCTCAAATATTAACTCATTCTTAAACTTAATTCGTTAATAATAGTAACACAATTTCAACTATTTATCAGTTTCAATCAAATATCATAGACTTCAATTTTCTTCACTACATCAACGTTTAGTTCATGCCTTCCATTTTATCTCAACTTTAATCCATAATTTAAATTTCTAATTTCAGTTTTTCACCCTATTAACAGACCCAGACTTTGGCGGATACACGGATCCAGCCAAACACACCAAAATGGCACCTAGCGCCTCATCTGATAGTTCGAAGCAAAGTTGACACCCAGTGTCTCATTGGCCTAGCCGAAGTAAAGTGGTACCTAGTACCTTATCGAATCTATCTGAAGTACAATAGTTACACCTAGTGCCTCATCGACTCGAGGTCAAAGTATCCCTAAACACTTCCAATCCTATGGCATGCCAACTATATCCGACTTAGCCCGACTAGTTAATAGGGTATTTAATTCACTTTCTCTGTTTCAATCAATATTCACATAAATTCCACTTAAATCACAATTTCGCTTTCATTTCAAAAATCCACTTTCAAAATCAAATACACTTTCCATTCACCAATCAGAATACAATTCAATACTAACACATATTTCTCATTCAATTCAACTTCACTTTAAATTCCAAATTCTCTTTCAATTAAACAATTCAATCATAATCCAATACTAAAATTTATTTAACAACCATTTCAATTATCATTCAATTCCATAACAACTCTTACCTTATAATTTACTTACCAAATACATAATTTAATTTAACATTTAATGAATAAATAAATAATTTGAATTATAGTAATACAAACCCGGATTTGTTCGATTACTCCTCGACAACTTTTTCCTTTCCTTTTGGTACCGATATCTCAGGCTCTTTGCTAGCTACAAAAATAATAATAATTTTCACTATTAATTACAGCATTAAATTATAATAAATAATTGAATTTTATTCAATTCCTACTTATTCTCGATTTAATCCTAAGTTTACTTACTTTTCTAACTTTATTCATACTTCTTTTCTACTTAATTTCTTGCCATATGAAACTCAACTATTCAATATTCATAATAAAACTCTAATTTAAAATTTCTTTCAATTTAATCCCTCTATCACAAAACTTATAGCTTCTTTTACAATTTAATCCCTTTATCAATTCTAACTTGAAATTCATTCAATTAAATCCCTAATTCACTATTTTGTTCAACATGAACTATATTCAAAAACCTTAAAACTTCCAAAGCCTCAACTTAATTTCATCAAAACTTTGTTCTAAAGCTTCTAAAACATCAAATTTAAGAGAAAAGGGCTTAATTGACTTACCAAATTAAACTTCAAGCTTTAAAACCTTAGTTTCTCCTTTTCTTTTCTTTCTTTCTTTCTTTTCCCACTTTCGAATGGCTTTCTCTGTTTTATTTCCTTTATTTGTTTCTTTTTTCTTATTTACTTTATAATTATTACTTAATATATATATTAACTACTTAATTTATAAATATCTATTTGATAGCAAATATATATGTTACAATTGTACATTATCTCCACCCTACATTTGTCTTAATCTAATCTATTTCATAATATAATAATATAATATTAATAAATAATAATTATCTATTTACTTAAATAAAAAGTAATTAAATAAAAAATATTACAATTATATGTACATGATTTATCACACTTGTATTTTACTATCACCTTACATTTGTCAACTTATTAATTTATTTATTAATTTAATAATATAGTATCAATTAAAAAATAATAAATATAATAAGTATATATTTAATACACAAATACATATGTTACAAATGTACATTTATACATTGTTACATTTGTATATCATCATCACTATCCACTTGTCATGAATTTAATTTATTTATCATATAAAAATCTTTTAATATAATTAATAAACATAAAATATCTTTATACTTAAATTATAAGTAAATTATGTATTTAAATTACAATTGTACAAATATAATTTTTACACATGTATATTTTTATTACCATATATTTGTATTTATTTAATTTGTTTCATAATATATAATATAATTATAATATAATCAATTAATAATAATATATAATGTATATACCTAAGAAAAATCTCAGATTTTTCAATCTAATTGCCTCCTCAATTATATCAAATGGCATATTTGCTATTTTAGTCCCCCTTTCTTTTTATTAATCTATAATTCAACTTTTGTCCCTTATTCAATTTAGTAATTTTTCCTAATTACTCTTAATTAAGCTAAATTTGCCTAATTAAAATCTAATTAGACACACTACTAGACTCATAGGCATTTCTAATAATTATTTATAGGTTCGATTTACTGAGACGGAGACCCTATAATGTATTTTTTCGATGCCCGTGAATTTTGGGTCATTACAATAGTTGAGGATGATGCTGAGAAAGCTAAGTTCTGGCTAGAGAATACAATCTGAGTATTCGATGAATTGTCTTGTACTTCAGAAGAATGTATCAAATATGTGGTATCTTTACTTAGAGATAATGCATATCATTGGCGAAAAACGTTAACATCTGTGGTTCCTAGAGAACGAGTCACCAGGGAGTTTTTCCAAATAGAATTCTGAAAGAAATACATAAGTCAACGATTTCTTGGTCAGAAACATAAAGAGTTTTTAGAGTCGAAACAGGGTCGAATGACTGTGACAGAACATGAAAGAGAATTTGTGCGATTGAGCAAATATGCTCGGAATATGTTTCTACTGAAGAGATCATGTGTAAACGATTCATTGATGGATTAAATAAAGACATAAAACTTCTAGCCGGGATTCTAAAAATCAAAGAATTTGTTGTGTTAGTTGAAAGGGCTTGTAAAGCCGAGGAAGAGGTCGATGAATAAATCTTATCATTCCTCATCAAAGAAATCTAGAGACTATTTTAACCGATCGATAGCTTTAACGGGATATCAGAATAAAGATCGCGGGAAATCATACACCAACCCTAAAGCTCAAGCCACATCGGTATCGAATGTGGGTAACGTAAAAGATGTTAAACCTGAATGTCAACAGTGTGGAAGACGACATTTTGGAGATTGCTGGGTGAAAAATAATAATAGAACTTGTTACAGTTGTGGTTCAAGAGACCACTTTATTAAAGATTGCCTAGGGTTAGCTAAAAAAGATAGGGCTCCGAACATGAGATCGAGTAACACTGCAGTTAGAGGGAGACCATCTCGTAATGTTGGAAATGTGAGTGGTGGTAAAGGTGTGACACGAGACACTGCAGCGAGATTTGATGCTAGAGCATCTGCACGAGCCTACGCTATTTGCGCTCAAGAAGAAACGTCATCTCCAGATGTCATTATCGGTACTTTTACTTTCTATGATACTAAAGTTATTGCATTGATAGATCCAGGATCAACTCATTCATATATATGTGTGAATTTAGTATCCAGTAAGACTTTGCCTGTAGAGCCTACTGAATTTGTAATTAGAGTATCGAACCCCTTAGGCAAGTGTGTTTTGGTTGATAAAGAGTGCAAGAACTGTCCAATGATGATTTGGGATAATTGCTTTCCGGCCGATTTGATATTGTTACCATTTGATGAGTTTGATATAATTCATGGTATGGATTGACTAACATTGCATAATGCTATTGTGAACTACAAAAGAAAGACGATATATTTATGATGTCAGAATAATGAGATTATTAGAAATGAGTCAGATGATCTGAATAGTTTACCAGTAGTGATTTCTTCGATGTTAGCTCAGAAATATGTGAGAAAGGGTTTTGAAGCTTATTTTGCTTATGTACTTAATACGAAAGTGACTAAAAAGAAGATTGAATTAGTGCCAGTTGTATGTGAGTATATAGATGTGTTTCCTGAAGAGGTACCGGGTTTACCACCGATCTGAAAGGTTGATTTAGCATTGAGTTAATACCGGGTACAACGCCAATACCGATAGCTCTGTACAGAATGGCTCCGATAGAGTTAAAAGAATTAAGAGCTCAGTTGCAAGAATTAACCGATAGAAGATTTGCATGACTAAGTTTCTCGCCCTGGGGTGCTCCTGTGTTGTTTGTGAAAAAGAAAGATGGCACGATGAGAATGTGTATAGAATACCGACAGCTTAATAAAGTGACGATCAAGAACAAATATCCTCTACCTAGAATTGACGATTTGTTTGATCAACTAAAAAGAGCTACAGTGTTTTCAAAGATAGATTTGAGATCGAGTTATTACCAATTGCCAGTTAGAGATTCTAATGTGCCAAAGATTGTATTTGGAATGAGGTATGGTCATTACGAATTTTTAGTTATGCCTTTCGGACTAACGAATACACCTGCTGTCTTTATGGATTCAATAAACCGAATTTTCAAACCGTATCTAGATCGATTTGTTGTGTTTATCGATGGCATATTGATATATTCATGAAATGAAACTGAGCATGCCAAGTATTTGAGAATTGTATTGCAAACTCTTGAAGATAAACAGTTATATGCAAAGTTCAGTAAATGTGAATTCTAGTTGCGTGAGGTTAGTTTTCTAGGGCATATTGTGTCAGCATCGGGTATTCGAGTCGATCTGAGTAAGATTTCTGCAATAATGGATTGGAAGCCTCCGAGAAATGTATTCGAAGTTCATAGTTTTCTAGGACTAGCTGGCTATTATCGACGATTCATAAAAGGTTTTTTAATGATTGTGACTTCGTTGATGAGATTACTTCAGAAAGTTGTAAAGTTAGAATGGTCCAAGAAATGTAAGAAAAGTTTTGATCAGTTGAAAGCTCTTTTGACTGAAGCTCTAGTATTAGTACAGCTAGAATCGGGTAAGGAATTTGTGATTTATAGTGATGCATCGTTGAATGGCCTGGGTTGTATTTTGATGTAGGAAGGCAAAGTCATAGCTTATGCCTTAAGATAGTTGAAGCCACATGAAAAGAATTATCCAACCCATGATTTAGAATTAGCAGCCATTGTGTTTGTGTTAAAGATTTGGCGTCATTATCTATTTGGTGAGGAATGCCATGTTTACACAGATCACAAGAGTTTGAAATATTTAATGGCACAGAAAGATTTGAATTTGTGACAGCGGAGATGGCTAGAATTACTAAAAGACTACGAGTTAGTGATTGATTATCATCCGGGAAAGGCTAATGTTGTTGGTGATACATTATGTCGGAAATCTTTGTTTGCTCTACGTGCAATGAATACTTAGTTGGCTCTACCTAACGATGGCTAGATTGTAGCTGAGTTAAAAGTGAGACCGTTGTTTGTACAGTAGATTTATGAAACTTAGAAGACTGATAATGAAATGTTAGCTAGAAGAGCTCAATGTGATTCTAATCCTAATTCAGAGTTTCAAGTTGATTCTGATGATTGTTTAAGATTCAGAGGTCGAATATGTATTCTGAGAAACTCAGAGTTGATTCAGATGATTTTGAATGAAGCACATAGTAATCATTTATCTATTCATCCGGGAAGTACAAAAATGTATAATGATTTGAAACAACTCTATTGGTGGCATGGTATGAAATGTGACATTTCAGAGTTTGTTTCTAAATGGTTGATTTGTCAGTAAGTTAAAGTTAAGCATCAAGTGCCATCAAGTTTATTGTAGCCGATCATGATTCTTGAGTGGAAATTGGATAGAATAACTATGGATTTTCTTTTGGGTTTGCCCCTATCTTCGAGTAAGAAAGATGCAATTTGGGTTGTTGTTGACCAGTTGACAAAACCAGCTCATTTCATTCCTATACGAAAGAACTATTCGCTTGAAAAGTTAGCTGAGTTGTATATCTTCGAGGTTGTGAGATTACACAGAGTACTTGTTTCTATTATTTCGGATAGAGATCCAAGGTTTACGTCGAGGTTCTGAAAGAAATTGCAAGATGCACTGGGAACAAAACTACATTTTAGTATTGCGTTTCACCCACAGACAGATGGTCAATCCGAATAGGTTATACAAATACTCGAGGACATGTTGAGATGTTGTGTTCTTGAGTTCGAAGGTACATGGGAAATATTTTTTTCGTTGATTGAATTTGCATATAGTAATAGCTTTCAATCTAGTATAAAAATGGCACCTTATGAAGCTTTGTACGATTGCAAATGCCGAACACCTTTGTATTGGACTGAGCTCAGTGAGAATAAGATACACGGGGTCGATTTGATCAAAGAAACTGAATAGAAAGTGAAAGTGATTCGTGATAGTCTAAAAGCAGTGTCAGATCGTCAGAAATCATATGTAGACTTGAAACAGAAAGATATTGAGTTTCAGATCGGGGATAGAGTGTTTTTGAAAGTGTCACCATGGAAGAAAATACTTCGATTCTGTCGTAAAGGCAAATTGAGTCAGAGATTCATCGGGCCGTATGAAATTATTGAGCGAGTTGGACCAATGGCTTACTGGCTAGCATTGTCATCTAAAGTAGAAAAGATTCATAATATATTTCATATATCAATGCTTAGACGATACAGTTCTGATCAGATTTAACATACAGTGAAGAACCGATCCAAATTTTAGCTCGTGAGATTAAAGAGCTAAGAAATAAGAAAATCACATTAGTAAATGTGTTATGGCATTGACAAGGAGTAGAAGAAGCTACATGAGAAATCAAGGATGCTATGAGAAAGCATTATCCAAACCTATTCGCTGGTAAGATTTTCGAGGACGAAAATCCCTCATGCAGGAGAGCTGTAACAACCCAATTTAAGCCCTAGCCGAAACATTGGTTTCGAGACAACAAACCCGAGGTCGTAAATTTATTTTAATATTATTTTTTGTGTTTACAGTATGTGAATTTATAGGTGTGAAAATTTTGTGAGCTAATTTTATCGTTTAATAGCTCAATTTGAGAAAAATGACTAAATCGCCTAAAATGCAAAAGTTACATTCTATATGATAAAGGTGTCTATTGTCATGGCTTATTAAATGGGAGGTCCTTATGTTGAAAATAGACCATTGATAGTGGAATTTGACATAAATAGCCTTGAATTATGTGGTTTTTAATGTTTTAATTAAAGGTTAATAAAGTAAATTATGTATTATGTGTAATAAAGTAAAACAGAAATGTAAAATGGTTGTCATCTTTACTAGCTTCAACCGAGTATTGAGAATAGAAACATCCATTGAAGTATTTTAGGATTCGGCTCTTTAAATCTTTGATTAACGTATGTATTTTGCTCGGTTTTTATGATTTTTACGTTTTTGTCATTGTTGCTTTAAGCTCTAGTTAGCCCATGCTTCAGTTTTTGAAAGTGTTGATGATTTTCAAAGTTACCATTGATGAATGCTTGAGCTTTATGATGTTTGATGATGAAAAATGAAAGCTTGGTGCTTGATATACATGTTTGTAAAGTGATTTTTGACAAAAATGTCAATTAGGGATTAATTTGAGAAAAGTGTAAATCGAGGGGTTAAATTGTGAAATAAATGAAAGTTTTTGCCTGCTAGGGGTCCCTAGGAAATTTGGCTAGGCTTGGGTGAAATTAAATTTTGTGTAAATTGTGTTTTTGTGAAATAGGGATTAAATTGAATAAATGTGTAACTTTAGGGGCAAGAATGTCAAAATGCCAAAATATATTTTTGTGAATTAAATTGAATGAATTGGTGATTAAATGGGTTAATTTTGAATACATATAGATCAAGAAAGAAAGAATTCAGATTTAGATCGAGGAAAATCGAAGGTTATCGAGTAATTGATCCGATTCGTCAATCCCGAGTACAAGGTAAGTTCGTACATGATAAATGAAGTTACAATTATGTTTTTATTGCTTTAATAATGCATATATTGTATATATGTGATTACGATTGCGTACGATGATAAATCGACTATGTTTGTCACTTAGTGTGCGTTTCAAAATAGCTTATATATTGTATGTATGGGATTACGATTGCGTACGATGATAAATCGACTATGTTTGGCACTTAGTGTACGTTTCAAAATAGCTTCGGCTATAAATAACACTTAGTGTGCGAATTCGAATAGCTTCGGCTATATGAGGCACTAAGTGTGCGATACAGAGATAGCTTTGGTTTAATGTGATGACACTAAGTGTGCGAGATCATTATAGCTTTTCGGCTAATCACTAATGTACTCAGTGTGCGAATTCTTAGAGCATTGAAAGACATCCGAACGAATTAATGTATTGAACAAAGAGGTGAGAATGAAATAAATAAATATGAGAAAGTTCAGGTATGTACGATACCTATGTGGTAGTTGATACTATATGTATGAAGCTTGATGAATTTGTATATACATGTTAAATGGTGGTGGATTAGAATTGAATGATGATATAAAAACTAATAAGTGTTTATTAATTGATGTTTTCTATTATATGAACTATTGAGTATATTTGGTACGAACTTACTAAGCTATGAAGCTTACTGTGTGATATTTGTCTGTTTTATAGATCATCGAAGCTAGTTTGGATACGGGGATCGTCAGAAAAAGTCATCACACTATCGATCATCTTGTTGGTACTTTCGAAGCTTGTATATATGGTATATGACAGGTATAGGCTAGTTTCATTTTGAGAATGTTTTGAGTTGTGAATTTAGTCATGAGATGTGGCTTGTAAATGGTGTTGTTTATGAAGTTGAATTTGGCTTGATTTATATGTTGTCAAGTGATAAGTATGTGATGTATATAATGCCTTCTATGTTTGCTTATTTTGGTATGTTGGCATTTGTTATTGATATAGTTTAATAATGTATTTTGTGATATGGAATAGATGTTAATGTGATGATTTTTGGTATAATAATTTGATAGGTTTTTAATGTGGAAATGAGTAGTTGAATTAATAGATGATATATGTCATGACATGAGTATGAATTGGCATGTTTTTTATTGCTTAAAGATGTAATGAAATGGTGCTATTTTGGCTACTTTGTGTACTTGAGAATAGGGTGGCAAATTGACTTTACAAATGGCCTATTTTTTTCCACAAAGGAAGAGACACGTACGTGTGTCTCAGCTGTGTGCGACACATGGTCATGTTACATGGCCGTGTGTCCCCTAGGATAGCCCTTCGAATTTAAGTCAGTCTCGAGCACGGCTTAGACACACGGGTGTGTCTGGTGACCGTGTGAGGCACACAGCCTTGGCATATGGGCGTGTGTGGCCATTACGAAGGGTACACGGGCTAGACAAGTCAGTAACCCCTCCAGTTTTCCCACGGCAAAGGCACACGGGCGTGCCTTCGGCTGTGTGGTCCAAGTCAGTATGTATGCTCTATTTTCACATGGTCTAGGACACGGGCATGTCCAATAGCCATGTGACGCACACGGCCTACTTACACGGGCATGTGACTTATGAATGTAAAATTTTTCTAAGTATTTGGAAATTTTTATATGTGAACGATTTAGTCCCGAACCACTCATAAGCATGTTTTAAGGTCTCGTAAAACCTTATAAGGGACAATGTGAATGTTTGCGAATGGTTTTTGATAATGAATGTATAAATGTATATGAATGGGATGTGTTATTCGGTAATGCCTTGTAACTCTAATCTGGCGTCGGATATGGGTTAGGGGTGTTACAAGCAGAAAGTTGAAAGCCATCATTGCCTATAAACGAAACCCATAAACCCATAAACCCATATCATGCTTTTTTATTCACTGTCAATTCGACTCCCTGATATGTTAAAAGAAATGAAGAAGGTAGGAAAATAGAGGGAGAAGTAGAAAAGAATGGGAAAAAAATTGAAAGTTAAAGAACATAAAATAAAAAATTAAATTGCTAAAAATGAAAAAATATAGAGATCAATTGTACAATTTAACCTAAATTTTTTGTTTACACCGTTAACAACAATTAACGGCTCAATAACTAAAATGTTACAATATGATAACGTAAGTGACTAAAACGTAACATTTCAAACATAAATAATTAAAATGTATCTTGAAATAAACAAAAATGACTATGGGTGTAGTTTACCCTAAATTTAAATATATTCGCATATACTTTTTTTGAAGCATTTATAAGTGTCGGCAAAAGTCATACTCATATTATATTAATATGTTAATTTACATATTTATTTATTAAAGTGAAATTGTTGCTCTACTTTTACATTCCTCTAAATGGTAACATTTTGGAATTAGTAGAGTCAGGTCAAGGGAAACAGACCCTAAATCTGATTGAACCTTTACAGGATTCGAAAGGTGTGAAGTAGTGGTTGTGGTAGCCTTCGAGGGATCAGGGGATGCATCATGTGCATATATGTTGGAAACCACTTGGCTACTCGCTTAGGAATCGTTTTCAGATTCTAACCCAAGGTTTGGCAGTGTCATTCTTGGTAAAGCAGCAAGTTTTGTGCTTGTTCCTTTTGATATCCCATACGGATTGCTGCAGTACTAATTCTTTAGCTCTTCAACACTTGCACATACCGAAAGAAATGAAACAATGGCTAAAGATGAAAAATGCAATGGGCCAGAGTTGTCATGCACATTTTATATGTTATGCATTCAACCTAAAATAAAATAGCAACAGGTGTAAACACCCAACTCAAACAAAAAACTAAAAGCAATCTAGGATTTAACAGATGTTGGAGGAGGTTTCTGTGCTGCACTTGAACCAGAGGATTTCAAACTACTTTGAAGCAAAAACAACAAAGCAGATGTATTGGACAGCCAATAAGCCATATGATCATTGTCATCCTGTGTTGGAAGACATCAAACGAGATCATGAATGTCATATTTGATTTATTTATCTCATCTTCTCAGTTGCTTAAAACTTCTCTATCAGAGAAACAAAATTTAAGGAAATGTGACCATAAGTCCCTAGCAAAGAAAGCAAGCAATCCATAAGTTTGCACAAATTTCCTGTGCTATTTAGGCATATCTGTATGTGCAAATGGTGTGTAGAAGTTGAATGAAAGCAATGAGTACATAGAGAGACCTAACCAGATTTATCATCCATGTTATCTATTCCATATTGTTTGCAACAAAGCGAAGAACGACAATTTCTATTGAGAATTTGGCACATAGTCCTGCAACCAAAAGGGAGTGAGTTTTACAATAGAATACCTTTTGACACACTCATTTAAGCTATTCCTTATCGAAGGAAGGCAAAGTCCTTAAACATACCGATATATAACCTTGTTCTTACATAGTATGTTTGCTTTGTGCCGGTGAACATATAGATGACAAAGGTTGGCATAGAGTAGACAAAGAAAGCTTTAACTAGCCTTGCTTCAAGCATCATGGCGTCGTGTAGTGCAAACAACTTGTCTACTACAATGAACATCCTAGCTTACTATAATTAAACATGGTCGATTATATAAGTTTTTACTATTTTATTCAAAGGAAGAAGACAAATCTCACTTGCTTATAATTAATCTCAATGGTAATCTTAGCAAATTATAATATCATCATATGAACTTTTTGTGTTTACAAAATGGAGCAAACAAAATAGAAAATAAAGAAAATAAACAATGAAAATCGCCAAAACTAAAAACAGAAGTGTAGCAATCTAAAATAGACGCACAAAAATATAGAAGAGATGCACAAAATAAGAGATATCATGAGCAACAGATATAATAATTAGAGAAAAATAATAGGATTATCATAGGCAGATTCATTTGGGCTAGGAAAAAATATAATAATTCTGTAGAGGCAGTTTTATAAATCACCCATAAAAATGCCCTTAAAATTAAATTGTTTTCTAGTGATATTTTATGTGTTATTTTTAATTAGTTTCAAATTATATGTTTCATTATTTATTGCTCATAATATTTCACATTTTGTTGCCCACGATATCTCTCATTTTGTATGCCTCTTCTAGATATCAATCCTAGACCATTTGTACATCTCGCATCAATAAGAAAGTACTTAGCTACATATAAAATTATATTGTAAGTAAAAAGAACAAAACTAAAACAAAAAGATCATTTTAGAAAAAAATATAAATATTTACCTAATGGTATTTTTAGGCCAAAATGTCTATTTAAAGCATGTTGTAGGACTTAAGAGTCAATTGCAGAACTTTCCCATCTTGGTAACACATATATGAATCTCAATCTGTCATCACAGCTTTCCAAGACATTCATACTAAGGATCCCTTTTCTATTTCTATATCTATTGTGATCTTCTATTGGAACGATTATTGTAATATGTGTTCCACCAAGTGCCCCAAGTGCTCCTTTGAAACATTTCCATTTGTCATCACTATTAAGGGTTTTACCATTTTATCTCAAGTTATTTTCCCTACATTCATCATTGCTGGAAAACTATCAAGAGTGCAATGAAAATCATTGATAAAAAACATTAGACTTTTTGTAACACCCCTTACCGTTATTAGACGTTGGAACAAGGTTCGAGGCATTATCGGACTCACATCACAAACAATAATACAATTTTGAGTCATAAATTTTCATCCAAATTAAAACCATTAGAAATTAATCATAAATTCCCTATTACGAGCCTACGACGCCCAAAACATGCTTTGGAAATGGTCTGTGACTAAACTGAAAACTTTAGAAACTTTTACGAACTTAGAATAATTTTCCACTAAACAGGAGACACATGCCCGTGTGATCAGACCATGTGTGGTCACACACGACCGTGTCCCGACCCGTGTAACTCTCTGACTTGTAACCCATGAACAAATTGAGATCACACGGTCAAGTCACACGCCTGTGTGCTAGATCGTGTGGAAAATTAATTTTCATAAAATAGGTGTAGACTTCACATGCCCAGGACACACGCTCGTGCCTAAGGCCGTGTCATCCACATGGCTGAGACATACGCCCGTGTCTCTGCTCGTGTACTCAATTCTGAGCATTCTATTTCCCATAATTAAGGTGCAGGGGACACACGGCCGAAACAAACGCCCATGTGGTAGACCGTGTGTCACACACGGCCTAGACACATGCCCGTGTGTCTACCCATGTGGACAAAATAAAGGCTATTTGCCAAGCCATTTGCCACCCTTATTCACACTTACACCTACACCAAATTAAAGGCACAAAACATAATATACTTAGGTAGCCAAAACATCCACATTTAGGACCAAGACAAGCCAATACATTGTCAACATCTATCTTACATACAACATTTATCAAACCACAATTGACTACTTTCAAGATATCTAATTGTACACAAATTTTATTATTTCATCCATAGATCATATCACCAAAAATTTCACATTCATGCCTTAAATCACAATTCAATCATTCACTAAGCATTCATAGACCACAACACACAAGGATGATTGCACATGCATGCACACATAAATATATATATATGCTTACAACCAATCCAATCAAAATAAGCCAAATTACATGGCCAGATACCACCTCAACCTTTGACAATTACAAGCCAATATTTTTGGCCAAAACACAATGACAAATATAACAAAATGACCAAGTCCCTATACATTCTATACTTTCAAAATACTAAGATCATCAATACCCAAAACTAAAGTTTGATAGTGTGATTTGAGTCTCTGACAATCTCCAATCAGAGCTATTTAAGGGACACAATAAAAACATGGAAAATAAATGGAGTAAGCTATATAGCTTAGTAAGCTCATATGCAAGAAATAAGCAACCTTACCATGTATATAACATTCAAATAATACAACTTAATTAAATGTAAATTTACCATAGTATCATAATTCATTTCATCACAAAATTTACCTTATTTTCATCATTTCAAGCATTTAATAAACATGAGCTTTACACAAATACCTGAACCATCTCAAAATGAACTTACACATATTCTCATCTTCGACATACCCATGAACCACTCAGAATAAAAATGTTGGATACTCAGGAAATTTGCACACTAAGTGCCACATATGTAGCCAAAGCTACCCAAGTCTCATATCACATAGTTACTCGCTCTCAAGCTATCAATGGGCTTGCTCACACAAGTTGTCTGTCAAGATGTAGCTACGCGATGCTACTCACACAAGCTGTCAAGTATCCGCAACATATGCTGGTATACTTAGCCACCGGTAGGACGTACAAGCCCAGCACCCGATCACATAATCACATAATACATAATGACCCTAGTGACATGTCACTTGTATCCTACCCTATTCCTAAGGTTCAAACGAGATTTCTTGCTTGTTGATTAGTCTTCAGACTCGATCATAGAATTAAGCTCATCCACATTTATCAAACATACAATTCATGCAATATTAGAGCAATGAAATACAATCATATTAAAGCTTATTTTTAACATACGAACTTACCTTGGTACAAAATGGCTAATAGTTCGATTTAGTCTACAACTTTGTTCTTTCCCTAGTCTAGGTCAGAACCTCGTCTTTCTTGATCTATAATACCACATTTAACTTATTCAATCATCAAATTTTTAAATTTAATCCTAAAAACACTTTATGGAAAAAATATAATTTTTGCCCCTAACTTTTCAACTTTTTACATTTTAGTCCCTAGGCTCGTAAAATGATTTTCATTCGATTTCTTCATTACCCAAGCCTAGCCGAATATTATTAGTACTTATATTAGTTCAAAATTTTCATTTATTCACATTTATTCACATTTTTACATACATTTTACAACTTTTAGAAATATGTCTCTATTTGACATTTCATAAAAGATTACTTAGTAAATGGTGTTCATCTAACACCAAACATACATTTTCTACAATTAAACATCAAAATACACAAATATTCAACATGGGTAAAATTTTAGACTTTGATTTTCTTTCAAATTAATCCTTAGAATAGCTAAATCAAGTTACAACATTCACAAAAACGTAAAAATCATTAAAAACGAGACAAAGACGGACTTACAATCGAGCTTGGAAGTTGGCCAAACCCTAGCTATGTCTCCCTTAGTGATTTTCGACCATGGGAGACTAAATTGGGGAAGATGACATCTTTTTATTAGTTATTTTTGTCTTTATTTACCAAATGACCAAAATGCCCTTCACTTAAAACTTTGAAATTTTATCTAACTATGTCCATTTTAAAATATAATGGTCTAATTACCATTTTAGGACCTCCAATTTAAAATTTCATAGCAATTAGACATCTCTAGCTTTTAGAACACACATTTTGTACATATTGCAATTTAGTCCTATTAGTCAAATTGGACACTCTATCGATAAAATTTATTAATGAAATTTTCACACAATATTTCAATCATACTGTAGACCTCAAAAAAATAATAAAATTAAATATTTCTACTTTGGATTTATGGTCCCAAAACCACTTTTTTGATTTGACCCAAAAATGAGCTGTTACGACTCACCCCCTTTAGGGATTTTTGTCCCCGTAAATCTTACCAAAAAAGAGGTTTGGGTATTGTTTTCTCATAGCTTCCTCGGGTTCCCACATAACCTCTTCGACCCTATGTCATTGCCACAAAACTTTCACTAGAGCTATACTTTTATTTCTTAATTGTTTAACCTCTCAGGCTAAAATCTTGATCGGTTCTTCACCATAAGTTATATCGGGTCGAATCTCAACCTCAGTTGGTGAAATTATGTGTGAAGGATTTGATCGATAACAGTGCAATGTAGACACATGAAACACATTGTGGATCCTTTCTAACTCTGACGGCAAGGCTAGTCGATATGACACTGGCCCTATCCTTTCAATAATCTCATACGGACCAATAAAACGTGAACTCAGTTTACCCTTGCGATCGAATTTAAGAATTTTCTTCCACGGAGACACTTTCAGAAATACCTTTTCACTGACTTGAAATTCAATTTCCTTTCGTTTCAAATCCACGTACGATTTCTGTCTACTCGAAGTTGCTTTCAAACAATCACGAATTACTTTCACTTTTTCTTCGATTTCTCTAACCAAATCAACCCTGTGAATCTATCTCTCACTGAGCTAGGTCCAGTACAATGAAGTTTGACACTTGCGACCATACAATGCCTTATACGGTGCCATCTTTATACTTGACTAAACACTGTTGTTGTAAGCAAATTCGACTAAAGGTAGATATTTTTCCCAACTACCTTCGAACCTTAATACACAACAACGAAGTATATCATCGAGAACCTGAATTGTTCTTTTCAATTGACCGTCAGTCTGCAGATAAAATGCGGTACTAAAATTCAACTTTTTTCCCAAAGCTTCTTGCAACTTCTTCTAAAATCGTGAAGTAAATCTCGGATCTCTATCCGAAATAATAGAAATAGGCACCCCGTGCAATCTAACAATCTCAGCTATGTACAACTCAGCTAGCTTGTCAAGTGAATATTTAGTACGTACCAGAATAAAATGAGTCGATTTCGTCAATCTATCAACAACGACCCAAATAGCATCTTTCTTCTTCAGAGTCTGAGGTAGTCCGGTTACGAAATCCATTGTAATTATGTCTCATTTCCACTCGGGAATCATCACAGGCTGAAGCAATCCTGAAGATACTTGGTGTTCGACCTTTACTTGTTGAAAAATCAAACATCTAGATACGAACCTAGAAATATCTCTTTTCATATCTAACCACCAATATAATTGCTTCAAATTATTGTACATCTTCGTGCTTCCTTGGTGAACGGATAGACAACCACTGTGTGCCTCGTGAAGAATTTTCAAAATAAGCTCAGTATCTCTAAGTACATAAATCCTACCTTGGAACATCAAATAAACATCGGCCCCAATTTGAAAATCTGAATCACTAGTTAATTCGCTATGAACTCTTTTAGCTTGAAGTTCTTTGTCACTTTTCTAAGCTTTGCGAATTCGTTGAAGAAATACCGGCTTCAGCTATAATCGAACCATCATCAGATAAAGTTAGTTGTATATTCATTGCTCTTAAACCAAACAAAGATTTCCTACTCAAAGCATCGGCGACCATATTCTTCTTTCCCAGATGATAATCGATTACTAACTCATAATCTTTCAACAACTCAAGCGATCTCCTTTGTCGCAAATTCAAATTCTTTTGAGTCATCAAGTATTTTAAACTCTTGTGGTCGGTAAAGATGTGGCACTTCTCTTGAATAAATGGTGTCTCCAAATCTTTAAAGCAAACACAATGGTAGCCAATTCTAAGTCGTGCATCGGATAATTCTTTTCGTGATGTTTCAACTGTCTCGAGGCATAAGCTATCACTTTGCCCTCTTGCATCAACATACATCCAATACTGGTCAATAACGCATAATTGAAAATCACAAACTCTTTTCCTAATTCAGGTTGCACTAATACCGGTGCCTCAGTCAGTAACGCTTTTAACTGCTCAAAACTCTTTTGACATTTCTCTGACCATTCAAACTTAAAATTTTTTTGTAACAATCTTGTCATAGGTGTTGCGATCATTGAAAATCCTTTGACAAATTGTCGATAATACTCGTCTAAACCTAAAAAGCTTCTAACCTCGGATACAGTCCTCGGCAGTTTCCAATCAACAATTGCCGAAATCTTACTCGGGTCAACCCTTATACCTTCCACGGAGACAATATGTCCCAAAAATCTGACTTCTTGGAGGCAAAACTCACTTTTGCTGAACTTAGCAAACAACTTCTTATCTCTCAAAGTCTGCAATACAATTCTTAAATGTTCAGCATGCTCAGAATCATTTTAGGAATAAATTAAAATGTCATGAATGAACACAACTACAAACTTGTCTAAATACGATCGAAAGATTCGATTCATCAAATCCATAAAAAGAGCAAGAGCATTAGTTAATCCAAAAGGCATAACAAGAAATTTATTATGCCCAAACCTCGTTCAAAATGTCGTTTTCGGCATATGCTAGTCTTCAACTCTCAGCTGATAATAGCCGGATCTCAAATTTATCTTCGAAAACATTGTTTCCCCTTTTAACTAGTCAAACAAATCATCAATCCTCAGTAAAGGATACTTGTTCTTTATCGTAACCTTGTTGAGTTAACGATAATCAATACAAAGTCTCATGGATCCATCTTTCTTCTTGACGAATAATACCAGTGCACACCAAGGAGAAAAACTCAGTCTCGGAAAACCCTTGTCTATCAACTCTTGTAACTAAGACTTCAATTCTTTCAACTCGGTTGGAGCCATTCTATACGGAGCTATCAATATTGGTGTGGTCCTTAGTACTAAATCAATAGCAAACTCTACCTCTCTGACCGGTGGTAACCCTGACAACTCTTTTAGGAATACATCCGGATATTCACAAACTACTAGCACAGATTCGATCTTCAATTCAAACTCTTTCGTGTTTAGCACATATGCCAGATAAGCTTCACAACCTTTCCTTATATACCTCTGAGCAGATATCGATGAAATCACCATAGGTAACTCACCTGACTCATTTGACTCAACCGGAAGAATTTCGTTGTTTTGACATTTCAATTCAATAACTTTTCGTCTACAATTCACTACTACATCATGTAGAGTTAATCAATCCATTCCAAGAATCACATCAAACTCATCAAATGACAAAAGCATTAAGTCAGCCAGAAAACAGTGACCCTGGATCATTAAAGGACAACTTTAGCAAACTTTATCAACTAAAACATATTTCCCTAATGGGTTCGACACCTTAATCACAAACTCAGTAGACTCAACGGGAAAATTCTTACTAGATACCAAATTCATGCAAATATAGGAATGAGTCGATCCAGGATCAATTAATGCAACTACTTTAGTATCATAAAGAGAAAATGTACGATGATCACAATGGGGGAGGACGCATCCTCACAAACACGGATGCCATAAGCTCTTGCAGGTGCTCTAGCTTCCGATCTCACAGTTGAGTCTTTGGATACTCCTCTGCTAGTGGTCCCATTTCTTGTATTTCTCACTGGCCTCCCTCTAGCAACAGTATCACTTGATCTTGCATTCTAAAAACTATCCTTTTTAGCCATTTCAGGACAATCCCGAATGAAGTAATCTTGGGAGCCACATCTAAAGCAAGACCGATTATTCATCCTACATTCACTGGAATGTCGTCTACCACGGTGTTGGCACTCAGGCTTATTAGACCTAGCATTACCAACGCTCGCTATGGATGAAGTTTGGGCCTTAGAACCCGAATATTGCTTCCCACGATCTCTAGCTGGGATATCTAGCTGAAGCATTCAATCGAGCATACAAATCTCTCGATTTCTTTGATGAAGACTGAAATGGCTTATTCATCAGCCTCTTCCTTAAATCTCTAGTCTCAAACTCAACTTTTCTCTTTTCCTTACTCAACTCCTCGGCCTTGCAAGCTCATTCGACTAGCATAACAAATTCTTTCAACTCTAAAATTCCAACTAATAGTTTGATATCCTCATTCAGTCCGTCTTCGAATCTTTTACACATAATAGCCTCTGTCGAGACACATTCCTGAGCATACTTACTAAGCCTAATAAACTCTCATTCATATTCAATCATAGTCCTACTGCCCTATTTCAGCTCTAAGAACTCTTTACGTTTCTGATTAATGAACCGTTGACTGATGTACTTCTTTCTAAATTCCTCTTAGAAGAAGTCCCAAGTAACTCTTTCCCTCGGTACCACAGGTATAAGAGTGTTCCACCACTGATATGTTGTATCCCTCAGAAGTGATATAGCGCATTTCAAGCACTCATCCGGGGTGCAAGAAAACTCATCAAATACCTAGATAGAGTTCTCAAGCCAGAATTCTGCTCTTTCAAGATCATCATTGACATTTGCTCTAAATTCTTCAGCCCTTTGCTTTCGAATCTTATCGACTAGAGGCTTGTTCAGTCTTACCAAATACATACCTTAGGGAGCTACGGGAACTTGTTGAGGGTTAGGCAAGGGTGGAGGATGTTGGGCAGCTAGATTTGTCCGAAAAAACTCGGGAAACAACTTATTCATCCTTTAGAAGAAGGCTTCTCTAGCCTCTCCTCCTTAACTAATAGTCACTAGTGTACTTTCAGATGGCGTGATCCCTAGAGCAAGAGCCGGCACATTACTCTTAACGTTATCAGCCACTTCTCGGTCAAGATTCATTTGCTATATGAAAACATAGTTTAAATTGTCAAGAGTCGTCACACTATTGAAATTTATATATGGCATGTATAGCTAGACTCTTACAGTTGCTATGTTAGCCAAGAATCAACTAAATTATAGCTCTGATACCACTAAATTTAACACCCCTTACCCATATTCAATGTTAGAACAGGGTACGAGGCATTACCGGACTCACATCACAAACAATCATACAATTTTGAGTCATAAATTTGCGTCCAAATTAAAACTATTTAAGATTAATCATAAAGTTCCTAATACGAGCCTACGAGGTCCAAAACATGCTTTGGGAGTGGTCCAGGACTAAACCAAAAACTTTAGAAACTTTTACAAACTTAGAAAATTTTTCTACTAAACAAGGGACACACGCCCGTGTGGATATGGGACATGCCCGTGTGATCAGGCCGTGTGGTCACACATGCCCGTGTCCTGACCCCGTGTAACTCTCTAACTTGTAACCCATGAAAGAATTGAGGTTACACGGCCAAGTTACACGCCCATGTGCTAGGCCATGTAGAAAATTAATTTTCATAAAATAGGTGTAGACTTCACATGCCCAGGACACATGCCTGTGCCTGCGGCCGTGTCATCCACACGATTGAGACACACGCCCGTGTGCTCAATTCTGAGCATTCTATTTCTCAAAATTAAGGTGCAGGGGACACATGGCCGAAACACACGCCCATGTGGAAGACCGTGTGTCATACACGGCCTAGACACATGCCCGTATGTCTACCCGTGTGAACAAAATAAAGGCTATTTGCCAAGCCATTTTCCACCCTTATTCATACCTACACCTACACCAAATCAAAGGCACAAAACATAATATACTTAGGCAACCAAAACATCCACATTTATGACTAACACAAGCTAATACATTATCAACATCTACCATACACACAACATTTATCAAACCACAATTGACTACTTTCAAGATACCTAATTGTACACAAATTTTATTATTTCATCCATAGATCATATCACCAAATACTTCACATTCATGCCTTAAATCACAATTCCATCATTCACCAAGCATTCATAGACCACATCACATAAGGATGCTTGCACATGCATGCATACGTAAACATATATATATATGTATGCTTACAACCAATCCAATCAAAATGAGCCAAGTTACATGGCCAAATACCTCCTCAACCTTTGACAATTACAAGCCATACATTCAAAATACTAAGATCATCAATACCTAAAACGAAAGTTTGACAGTGTGATTCGAGTCTCCGATGATCTCTAATCTGAGCTAGCTTGGCGACACTATAAAAACATGGAAAATAAACGGAGTAAGCTGTATAACTTAGTAAGCTCGTATTCAAGAAATAAGTAACCTTACCATGTATATAACATTCAAATAATACAACATAATTAAATGTAAATTTACAATAGTATCATAATTCATTTCATCGCAAAACTTATCTCATATCATTTCAAGCATTTAATAAACATGAGCTTTACACACATACTTGAGCCATCTTGAAATGAACTTACACATATTCTCATCTTCGACGTACCTGTGAACCACTCGAAATAAAAATGTCGAATACTTAGGAAATTTTCACACTAAGTGCCACATATGTAGCCAAAGCTACCCAAGTCTCATCACGTAGTTACTCCTTCTCGAGCTATCAATGGGCCCGCTCACACAAGCTGTCTGTCAAGACGTAGCTACGCGGTGTTGCTCACACAAGCTGTCAAGTATCCGCAACATATGCCAGTATACTCAGCCACCGGTAGGACGTACAAGACCAGCACCCAGACCACATAATCACATAACACATAATGACCCTAGTGACATGTCACTTGTATCCTACCCTATTCCTAAGGTTCAAACGGGATTTCTTGCTTATCGATTCATCTTTGAACTCAACCATAGGATTAAGCTCATCCACATTTATCAAACATACAATTCATTCAATATTAAAGCAATGAAATACAATCATATTAAAGCTTCTTTTTAACATATGAACTTACCTCGGTACAACATGGCTAATAGTTCGATTTAGTCTACAACTTTGTTCTTTCCCCGGTCTAGGTCAAAACCTTGTCTTTCTTGATCTGTAATACCACATTTAACTTATTCAATCATAAAATTATTCAATTTAATCCTAAAAACACCTTATGGCAAAAATGTAATTTTTGCCCCTAACTTTTTAACTTTTTATATTTTAGTCCCTAGGCTTGTAAAACGATTTTCATCCGATTTCTTCATTACCCAGGCCTAGTTGAATATTATTAGTACTCATATCAGTCTACATTTTTCATTTATTCACATTTTTACACACATTTTACAACTTCTAGAAATAGGTCTCTATTTGACATTTTCATCAAAAATCACTTGGTAAATGTTGTTTATCTAACACCAAACATACATTTTCTACCATTAAACATCAAAATATGCAAATATTCAACATGGGTAAAATTTTAGACTTTGATTTTCTTTCAAATTAGTCCTTAGAATAGCTAAATCAAGTTACAACATTCAAAAAAAGTAAAAATCATTAAAAACGAGACAAAGACGGACTTACAATCGAGCTTGGAAGTTGGCCAAACCCTAGCTATGTCTCCCTTAGTGATTATCGATCATGGGGGACAAAATTGGGGAAGATGACATCTTTTTATTAGTTATTTTTGTCTTTATTTACCAAATGAACAAAATGCCCTTCACTTAAAACTTTGAAATTTTTTCTAACCATGTCCATTTTTGTCCAACTTAAAGTATAATGGTCTAATTATCACTTAAGGACCTCTAATTTAAAATTTCATAGGAATTAGACACCTCTAGCTTCTAGAACACACATTTTACACCTATTTTAATTTAGTCCTATTAGTCAAATTGGACACTCTATTGATAAAATTTCTTAATGAAATTTTTACGCAATCATACTGTAGACCTTAAAGAAGTACTAAAATTAAATATTCTACTTCAAATTTGTGGTCTCGAAACCACTGTTCCAATTTGACCCAAAAACAGGCTGTTACACTTTTCTTATCTTCCTCCTTATTTTTTTCGTATTCCTCCCTAAATCGTTTAAATTGAGGCCATTCTCCACTAGCCACATTTTCGTACAACAAAATAAATTCATTCACATTGATAATGATAATGTTCTTACAAGGCATGTTCCATCAAATAATAAAAAGAAATAATCTTAGAGAGAAAAATAAAGAAAAAAACCAATTTGATTGATATTTAACTAATGACTTAATCATTTGTCTTGATTTCTGAAGCAACCAACTATTGGCTTGATGGATGCTAACCCATAAAAACTTTCTGAAGAAGAAAGAAAATAATATATGGTAGAGTTGCTACAAACTTATGACAAAATCTACACCACCATTGATAGCGCCAAAAGATTCACCTCCTTGACCAAGAACAACATTATCAAGGAGTAGAACATCAATGATAAAAGTTATGGTGATCATGCAATCAACAGAATTTTGAAGAAGAAAAATATGTTGATATCTTTTTAGTTTGCCAAGCCATATGTCATGCAGATTTTGTTGGAATTCTACGTCAACATGTTTCAGAGCATTTGTGACCCCACCAGCAAGTTGTATCATAAAGTGTATGTGCGAGGAAAATGGTACTAGTTTAGGCATGTTCAAATCAGACACTCGTTACACTATCCTTACACCAAGAATGTGGAATTTAAGGAATTTGAAGACACTATTGCTGCTTAAATTACCAACAGAGTTCACCTCACATGGCTAGTTGGTTTAGAACTTCATTCATGAACCTTGGAACCAACTTATGTTACACTCTATTTCATAGCCATGATGAATTGGCTTCCCAATAGTCAAAGGCACAATTTAACTAAGAAGATGGTTGCTTTGCTAATGAAGGTTGGACTAGGGATCCAGTTTGATATTGGGGACTTGATCTTTATAGAGGTTTATCGTCATGATAAAAAGGTTTATAGTAAGCTTAGTCTTCCCTATCCATCTCTCATATTTCAGAATCATGTTTATGCAAAACTCTAAAATTGTCAAAATTGTTGAGAAGTATAAGAAGATGCATCTAGAATAGAATTTCTCTCACAAGTAGTTAGAAGGTAGGCATGTCCTTTAGATCCTGGTAATATGTAAGAGGAAGAAGCCCTTACTGAAGACATAATAGTGCCTGAAACTATTGGAATAGATTTTGGCACAGTTTCTACTTCCTCAAGCATATCAACTAATGTTGATCAGAGGCTTTTAATTTTCTTTCTAATGAAATTGTTGTCAATGAGAGGTAGATTAAGGACCTTAAAGCTTGCAATGATAAGCTATTAGCCATGAAGTTAGATATCTTAGCCAGATAGCTTTAGTGATCCCTTTAAAATCATTGAACAAAAAGAGGGAGTAGTGAACATGTATCATGGTTTTTTGGGGCCACAATCACCAGAAACTTGAGGTTTTGGTTCTCATCAGTTTAGTATGATGATTCTTCTACTCTTTGCAAAAATGCCCACTCATTCTCGTAATTTTGTACTCCTACCCTTACATGTTTTGGATCATATATTTTTGTCTTACCGTGTTAATACTTTCATTAATGGTTAGATTACTTTGAGATAAGGTAGTTGGAATTGTTTGATTAAGGGGGGATCCTTAGGAGGGAATATGTAACTGTGATGATTTTATTTTTCCTTGTATATATTTTGTTTAAAAATTGCCAAATGAGGAGATTGTTGACATATTTAAAGGCAAGGAAAAATTCTGTGGCTGAAACAGTGACCAAAACTTGAAGAACTATTTTATTACTTTACTTGCCTATTTTCAAAATTGGTAAATTTTAGAGCAAAAGAATTGGGTTATTTGTTTTGGAGACATTTGGATGAGTTAGAGCCCAAAACATGAAGACCAATTGAGTTAAAGGTGAAAGGTTTGAAAGAATGGTTGCTTAAGGATCAAGTAAAGGCATTGGATTACACTGAGACTCTTATGGAATTATGTTAAGATTATCCCACATTGATTTTCAACTTTACTTTATAGAAAAGTGATTAGACTATTACGTAAGCAAAAAGTAGTATATAAACTTAAGTTTTTTTTAGGTTAAAGATATTTCGAGAGATCAAAAGAGTACAATTTTGTTCAAGTTAGGAACATTTTATATATTTGTTGTTTTTGTAAGCCATCAAGAGTAGCTTGTATTGCAAAACTAACCTTTCAAGGAGGAAGGCTAGTGGGAGAGTGATCTACTCTTTGTACAATGGTAAGAGTGTTAAATTGGTGAGAGTTAGCCCAATGTTAGGACTTCAATCATTAGTTGTATTGTGAGAAAGATAGTGGATCATTCCTCTGGGCAAAGCCTTACAAACATACACTAATGTCAAATTTCTAAACAATTTTGGTGTTTATTTTTACTTTTATGCACTTTTGGTTTCGTGGTTGAAACTGTGGCCATAGTTTTAAGCATTATTTTAGCTACAATTTCTATTTGCTAAGAAGTACCCTCTCGTTTCTACAACATGGACAAACCATGAAATTTGGTTTTAGCATTTACTAATATCAATTACAATGGGCTAAATTTGATACACATATTTTGGGCTACTCCAAGCTTGGGAGAATATAAAAGGTGTTGACACCATACTTAGGTTGGAACACAACCTGATTAGACCATAGACACCTTTGATTGGAATTTTCATTATTTCATTATTTACAACTTCTTTATTGTATGTTTAGTTAACTAAATACATTTTAAATTATATTTGGAAACACTAAAATATATAGACTTTTTAGCACATTTTAAGTACTAATTCATGCAGTTTCTAAGTATTTTTTGTCAAATTTTATTCTTTTATTATAAAATAATTAATTTCAACATAATTTATAAAACATTTTGAATTTTAGTCATTTTTATAATAATTTTTCATAATTAGGATTATTTTTTATAGTTTGCACAAATGATTAAAAATCAGCTCGGTAGTCACCTTGAAAGAATTAGTTGTCAAGGCATTTTTATCGGAAAAAGTGGACAGCCTGAAGCGGAGAAATGGTGTTTGAATTGAGCAAATGAGGAGGAAGGGTGGACAAACCCAAGAGAGCATCCCAAACTATCCCTACTTGTTGCCCAAATCAGCTAAATTAAATTCATTTCAAGACTTGCAAAACAACCCCTAAACTCTTCCCAATTGTTGTTGCAACCTCTCCTATTTTCTAGATTTTTCATTTAAACCCTAAGCTAAAAATAACAAACCCATCAACCATTCCTTCCACCTAGAATGGCCAGCCATATGAAGGGGATTTCATGCTATTTTTAGCTAACTTGAGCTGTCAATTTGAAGTATAAATAGCCCTCTTCACTTCCTCATTCAACACACCATTCATCATTCACTCATATCTTTTTTCACTTCTCTCTTTAACTCTCATTGCCTTTCATTTTCTTTCCCTTTCCTTTGCTGAATTTCTCTCTTACGAAAGAGGTAGCACACCCATTGGAGCATCAGCATTCAAGTATTTGTGATAGCCTTTGATCGATAGAATGAGCAAAGAAGAAGAGGAGCACACTAGTTTGGCTTTGGAGAATCACCGAGATTTGTTTTCTAGTTCCCTTCTCTTTATCTTTTAAGTTTATTTTGTGATCATCAACATGAATGTTTGTTATTCTGATGCTTCAATTTTAATTAAAATGACTTAAATCTTGTTCATGTTAGATTAATCGCATTCTGTCCGCTTAAATTATTAAAAATGTGTTTGTGTTGTTATAGGCCTTGGTAATTTGGCAATGCATTTATGTTATGCTTTTATTTTAATTGTAAGATCGCAATTGAAATAATTATTAATCGGATTAGAATTATAATTAATCGACACAATATCTAATTGGTGCATGTTTAATCTTCGAATGTAATTGAGGGTTAAATTAGCAGTCATATTAAACAATATTCTTGCCCTGCATAACTTGTAAGATTGTTGTGATTAAATCGTTCAGTAGAGAAATATATTTAATTCACTCTGTCTTATACTTTCTTATGAATTGATTAACTAATTCAACATAGGAATATGTTTTTTTGATTAATTCAATAAGTATGTATGTGCATTAGTTAACAAAAGACTAAGTTGCCACGAAATTATTCGTAATAACATGAACATAGTTTTAATAATTCCAAATTAAAGAATAAAATTAATCTAACACACTTATGTCATATAGATTAAAACCTTTTTTAGAAATCATGCATTGAAATTTTATTTTCTTATTTTAGTTGATGACTAGGTTAATTCTTAGTTATTAGATCACCTCTTTCAAATCAATATATTTTTCTCTACCAATTTGTTTAAATTTATATTTCATAAATATTTGCTTATACAGTCCTTGTGAGTATGATAACTCGACATACTTGTCACTTTATTACTTGTTACGATTGTGTGCATTTGTACATTTTTGTCGTTCCGAGTTTTTTCCACTATTGTCGGGGACTGTTTTAAAAGACATTATTTATGAAATTATTAATTTTGCATTTTGGTTTATTTTTCTGTTTAATTTTAATTTAATTATTTTTTTGTGATTGTTTCAGGTGTTTATGAGTATTGACCGAATTATCAACTTACTCCCCGTAGATCTTGAAATAGAACTGACTTTCAGAGAAAAGAAAAGACAAGCAAATCAAAGAAGGACCGAAGAGATGAATTTCAAAAATTAAAACCAAAACCAAGGAAATGGAGTGAATCATGCTCAAAATCTTATCTTTATTGCTGATGATAGGGATAAATCCTTAAGACAGTATGTCGTGCCATTGTTTCATGAGCTTAATCTAGGAATTAGGAAACCCGAGATCAAGGCACAACAGTTTGAGTTGAAGCCGGTCATGTTCTAAATACTTCAGACAGTGGGCCAATTCATTGAAATGCCTACTGAAGATCCTCACCTTCACTTTAGATTGATTATGGAGATGAGTGATTCCTTCAAGTTAGCCAGAGTACCCAAAGATGCGTTACGATTAAAGTTATTCCCATACTCACTAAGGGATAGAGCTCGAGCCTAATTGAACTCATTGCCACCAGATTCCATCACTACATGGCAAGAGTTAACAGAATGCTTCCTTATGAAATATTTCCCACCTAGGAAGAATGTTTAGTTGTAGAATGAAATCACTACCTTCCAACAGATGGATGACGAGTCCTTGTATGAAGTGTGGGAAAGATTTAAAGAACTGTTACAATAATGCCTTCATCATGAAATTCTGCATTGCATCCAACTAGAGACATTCTACAATGGTCTCAATGCTCACACGAGGATGGTAGTAGACACTTTTGCTAATGGTGCTCTCCTTTATAAGTCTTACAATGAGGCTTATGAAATCATTAAGAGAATTGCCAGTAAGAATTACCAATGGCCAACCAATTGAGAAGCTCCAAGACGAGTAGCAAGAGTACATGAAGTGGATGTCCGCACTTCACTTGTAGCTTAGGTATCTTCGATATCATCAATGCTTAAAAATTTTAGTACTAATGGGTTTAACAATGTTGCAGCTCAACCACCCAATCAATTTGAAAATTTAACATGTGTCTATTTGGGGAAGGGAACTTGTTCAAAAATTGCCCATCAAACCCAAAATCTGTCTATTACATAGGTAACCAGAACCAAAATCGAGGTAGGTAGGGACCTCAATCCAATTTTTATAACCCATCTTGGCAAAACCACCCAAAATTTTCTTGGTGTAACCAACGGGGTTGGACCCAGTAACACTTATACACAACCTAGCCACCTGGATTTACCCAATAAGTTCAGAAATCAACTTAAGTTGAACCTTCCAATGGTTTGGAAAACCTATTGAAGGCATACATAGCAAAAAATGATGCATTAATCCAAAGCCAAGTGGCCATATTGAAAAATCTTGAGAACCAAATAGGCAACTTGCAACTAAACTTAGAAACCGACCACAATGCACTCTTCCTAATGATACGAAAAATCTAAAAAAATTCGAGGAAGAAACACTACCAAGCATTTACTCTAAGGAGTGGAAAATGTTAAAGCCCAGTACTATAGAAGTTGAAGAGAAGCCAGGTGACACTTGAGATAAAGTGGAAGTTCAACCAAGTGTTGAAAATCCATCTTCACCAGAACCAGAATTTGAAAAATCTGATAAGGTAACTTCTAACCCGATTAATTATGATAAACCAACATATTTGTTAGATGTAGAAAAACTGCCACAATAGACAAATTGCCCAGTTTAAATAAAGAATCTTCCACCACCCTACCCTCAAAGACTTCGAAAGCAGAAATAGGAAGTCTAGTTCAAAAAGTTCCTAAATGTACTCAAGCAAATTCACATCAACATCCCATTGGTAGAAGCTCTTGAGCAGATGCCAAACTACATTAAATTTATAAAGGATATCCTATCTAAGAAATAAAGACTCGGATAATTTGAGATGGTAGCCCTGACAAATGAATGTAGCACATATTTAAAAAAAAAAACTACCCCCAAAGATGGACCTTGGATGTTTTACCATACCTTGCAACATCAGAACAACGTATTGTGGTAAGGCACTGTGTGATTTGGGTGCAACCATCAACATGATGCTCATGCCCATATGCATCATGCCCATATTTAGAAAATTGGGGATAGGTGAAGTTAGACCAGCTACGATTATGCTTCAATTAGCAGATCGATCCTTAGCACATCTAGAAGGAAAAAATAAAGAATGTATTGGTACATGTAGACAAATTTATTTTTCCTACTGACTTTGTTATTTTACACTTTGTTTTATTAGAATTTGAAGCAGATAAGGAGGTTCCAATCATCTTAGGAAGGCCATTCTTAGTAACTGAAAGGACCATTATTGATGTATAGTCATACATGCATAGATGGGGTGAAATTTATTAAATTCCATTCACTGAAGCTAACGATTCTCAAGTAGGGGAAATCATCAGATTTGGATAACTTTTTGGATGGGATCCAAACATTTCTTAGTAAAGATGTCTTCATGATGTTCAAATATCTAACTTTTATCTTCGAAACACACTTTGAATCACTGAATTTTAAGCTTTAGAGCTCAAGTTATGATCGTTTTAGTTAAGACTGCGCAAGTAAATTTTTTTGATGAGATTATGACAAGAATTACGAGTTTCAGGCTTTCAATTCAAGTTAAAATCATATTGGGTTGGGTTTCTGGCTTAATTTTTATTATATATAATCCCGATATTATATTTATCAGTTATGATTATTTTATTATTCTAAATTTTTAATTATTATTAAGTATTTTAAGTTATTTAGGAGTTTTATGTTAACAAGAAAGTTTAGTTTAAAACTACTTCTTGTGTAGGTTAATTAGAGTTCTAGTATACTTAAAAGTTTTATTTATATTTGTTTAGTTAGCCTATATAAATGATTCTTCATTGTTTATTAAGGAGACATTTTGTTTTCATTAATAAAGTTTTCAACTATAGGAGTTTGTTTCTTTGTGCAATATTTCTTTCTAGTGATTTTTAGAAGTAATTTTCTTTTCGATTTTATTCAAGGAGTCATGGGAATTCATTCTTCACCCTTCAATTTGCCAAGGACTATTTCTTGGAGGGTTGATTAGAGTCATTAATTGAGTTTTTTGGGATTTGCATCTCAAATGGTTTAATTGGACGTTTATCCTTCTATCCATCATATCCATCAGTTTATCGTTCCATCTTCCACTTTGCTTTAATCTATCTTTTCGCTATTTAGTTATTATTTTGAATATTTTTCCTTTATTTTTTTAATTTTTATTATTTTCTTTGTTATTTTCTAAATGTATTTGGTTTTGATAAGTAATAAAAGTAACATATTTTAGTCTTGTTATTAATGTGTTTTTGGATGATTATTTATGCAAATTGGTGAATTTTATGGTCCTAATCCTTTAAATTCATGTTTCTATACTTAAGAGAGCATTGGGGAGTAAAATGAGTGAAAAAGGAGTGAAATAAAAAAATTGGAGTAGATTTCAAGAGCCACATGGGCTGGGCCTTTCACAAGGGTTGGACACACGACCATCTGCCAGACCGTGTCGATTTCGTGATTTGCATCCCAAACACGCGGAAAAATGCAATTTTTAGGATTTTTGGGCATTCTAAAGCCTATAAATACCAAATAGAAGAAGAGAATGTGGAGTCATCAGAGATTATTGAAGAAAACAACTTGAAGAACACCATTGAAGCCAACTCTGAAGCAGATTTTCATCGAGATTGAAGACCTCTTTTTAATTTTTTTTGAAGCTCTTTATGAGTTTCTTTATTTCTTGTGGTTATACTGTCTTTGAGATGTTTTTATCTACAATTATGAACTAATTCTCTAAATACCGAGGGAAGATGAACCCTATGATGAATTCTATTATTTGATTTATGTTTTATGTGATAAACTCTCAATTATGTGTGTTTATCTCTTGTTTTAATATTTCCTGAATATTAATGCATGTTTAATGTGCTTAAATCAGAAGAGGAAAAGTCCTTGTTTAAGAGTAGATCTAGCATAATTGAGTGGAGTTGCATGCAATCCTAGAAATAAGATGACATAAATCTATCGGATTAGATTCAAATCTAATAGAGGGATCCATAGATCGAGTTAATGCGACAATAGGGATTTTAATTAGAAAGAAATTTCAATTAATCAACCTAGAGTTAGTTGCTCCTACTTTCGAAAGAGATATTAGCATAATTTTAGGGATTTCTACGGATCAAGATACTAAGTGAATAAAACGTTTAATTCAGATTCATAATGATAGATGAAGTCTAGGTGGATTCTTTCCTGGGTATTGTGTAGCTTCTTGGTTTTTATTCAATTATTTTCCTGATTTATCTCTTTTGAGTTCTTTAGTGAATTAATTTAGTAGATTTTAGCTTAAACCAATCACTCCAGCAAACATTTCAAAATAATTTTTTTTTACCCATAAGTTTTTTCAAAAAAATTATTTTTCTGTAGGTAAACGTTTTCCAAACAATATGATATTTTACACACTGATTTTGGGCACTCTCTTAGAATATAAAAAAATATTTCCCACAAAAAATTGTGACCGAAAAGTGCAAAATTAAAATTAAAAAAAAAAAGAAAAAGAAAAAAATATTCTGTGGGTTGAATTTTGTGTCAAAAATTTCCAAATTAGATCTACATTATTTGAGGAGACTCTAGTTCAAAATTTTGTGATGTTTGGAAATCAGAAATACCTTGAACGAAAAAAATTCAAGTTATCTTTCATTAGGTAGTTTATTTTCTTTGATTCTAGCATTAGTGTTTCTTTTGTTTTAGCTTTTCTTACTCTATTACGCATTCTAACACATTTTCATTTCTTGTGTTACTAGGTACGAAAACAGTTGCCTCTCCTTTCTCTATGCAACTTACTTCTTTTAGAGTCGAGTTTTTTTTTTTGGCTTCTTAGAGCCTTATGTCAACTTTTTTAGAGAGTGATCCCACATCTTTTTTAATATTTTTGAGTTTGATTACTCTTTAAAAGTTACAAGCGAGAAAATCTTAACTTCTTTTCTTTGTCTCTTAGAGTTATTTATTTATTTATTATTGTGATGTGTATAATAATGAGGTTTAATTTTCCTAGATCAACTTTTTTTTTGAGTGTTTCTATTTTAGCCTTTAATAATGGTACATACACGTAGTAAGGATGAGGAGCATGATACATCCTTGGTTACCATGGACCAATTTATAGTTCTGTTCGATGAACTTTCAAAATATTTCAAAGAAGCACAAGAGCATTTGGAAAATAAGTTCGACACATTGCAAGCTCAAGTCCTTCATCACAAGGCGGTTCAACAAAATTTCAGTCAAACTTTGGCTCAAATGGAAACTTACAGCGATAAACCTTAGGCAAGACATAGATGTTATATTTGTAAAAAACCCGCACGGACATGTTGTTCCCGATGTCATTCAACCTTCTATTGTTCATGGACTTGTCAAGAAAGATATTGGTACAAAAAAACACAACATTTTGTGCGAGCTTAAATGACTTATGATAGAATAAAGAGAACGAGCTAGCAAGTGCATGTGGTGTAATGCGAAGGATCACAAAGCTTTTTAATTTCCAACATATTCATTTAAGAAAACATACTTACAAGTCGAGGAATGTAAGTATGACACAAAGCTTATTGAGGAGTCTTCATCTATTGCTATCATTGACAATGATGATATAAATGAGCAAGAAACTTCGAGTGACACCATTTGTAAAGACAGTAAGTGTGATTTTGTGCCTATTGTTAATTCTAGATCTAAAATTGCACCTTGTTTCAAAGTTGATGTCGAAGAAGTTGATAATAATAGTGTGAGCTATGATGATAGTAATAGTGCAAACTATGATGATAGTGATAGTGAACTTTGTGAACCAGAAAAATTTAATAGTGAGAATTGTTTCCTAGAGTGTACGAATTTGGATGGGTTAGACATCTATTCTTCTCATACAAATTTATGTTATGACAAATTCAATGTTCAAATTTTTTTTTGCGAGAGGCTAAAAAGAAATGAGAATGTTTCATAGAAAAAGATTGAGCGAAAGGAGACATTGCGCTATAAAAATCAATTTGATGGTCCAACTTTGGTGAATGAAAATTTCTACTAGGTAAAATTAAAGAGTTCAATTCACATTGAAAAATAGAATATAAAGAAAGAGAGAACTTATCCGAAAGAGAGGAATAATTATGTTTTCACTAACCTTAACTTGAAATTTTCTACTAGACTTGTTTTATTCTTTCAAGAATTTGTTGATCCTTTGCGAGGAGCTCTATTAAATCATTCCACCTATGATAAAGATTCTTTCTTATTCAACCAAAGACAAGATTCGAGGATGAATCTTTTTGAGTAAAGGGGGAATGATACATGCATGGATGGGGTGAAATTTATTAAATTCCATTCACCGAAGCTACCAATTCTCAAGTGAGGGAAATCATCAGACTTGCAATGAATTTTAATATGGGATTCAGACATTTCTTAGTTAAGATGTCTGCATGGAGTTTGAAGATCTATCTCTTAGCTTCAAACGACACTTTAAATAACTCGATTTTAAGTTCAAGAGCTCAAGTTATGACCATTTCGGTGAAGACTGCGTGAGCAAAATCTCTGGATGAGATTATGATGAGAATTACTAGTTTTGGGCTTTTAGTTCAAGTTTAAATCATATTGGGTTTGGGTTTTAGGCTTAATTTTTATTATATATGAGCCAAATATTGTATTTATCAGCTCTTATTATTTTATTATACTAAATTTTTAATTACTATTAAGTATGTTAAGTTATTTAGGAGTTTTATGTCAACGAGAAAATTTAGTTTCTTGTTTAGGTTAATTAGAGTTCTAGTATACTTAAGAGTTTTATTTAGATTTATTTAGCTAGCTTATATAAAGGCTTCTTCTTTGTTTATTAAGGAGACAATTTATTTTCATTAATAAAGTTTTCAACTCTGGGAGTTTGTTTCTTTGTGTGAGATTTCTTTCTCGTGATTTATAGTAGTTTTCTTCTCAATTTTCTTTAAGGAGTAATGGGAATACATTCTTCATCCTTAAATTTTCCAAGGATTATTTCTTGGAGGATTGATTAGGGTCATTAATTAAGTTTATTGGGATTTGTATCTCAAAGGGTTCAATTTAACATTTTTCCTTCTATCCATCATATCCATCGGTTTATCGTTCCATCTTCCACTTTACTTTACTCTATCTTTTTGCTATTCAGTTATTATTTTGAATATTTATCCTTTATTCTTTTATTTTTCTTATTTTTCTTATTTCCTTTGTTATTTTCTAAATTTATTTGGTTTCTTCCTTTCAGGTCACATCCAAATTTTTTCTTCTTGAGTCGAACAACTTGAATTCGATCCTTCTTCCACTTCTTCCGTGTCAACCCGTATCATGTAGAAGAGCGATCTTACCATGCGTGATTAGGACGACTAGGTAACATTCAATTTTTTTTAATCTATGCGATTTCTTGATTTAGTTATTATTTTGAATATTTATCCTTTAGTTTTTTATTTTTTTATTTCTCTTATTTCCTTTGTTATTTTCTAAATTTATTTGGTTTCTTAAATTTCTTTGGTTTCTTCCTTTCAGGTCACATCCAAATCTTTTCTTCTTGAGTCGAACAACTTGAATTTGATCCTTCTTCCGCGTCAACCCGTATCATGTAGAAGAGTGATCTTACCATGCGTGATTAGGACGACTAGGTAACATTCAATTTTTTTAAATCTATGCAATTTCTTGATGCAATTGATGATTGTTCTGCAGTGGTTGAGTTAAAGGAGTTAGCGTGGAATGAGAGCTCAATTCTATTGAGGATCCACTAGAACAATCTTAATCTCAATTCTGTTGAAGCTAACCGAAAGGGATTTATTCTTCAATCCCGCTTTGAATCTTTGGAATTAGAAAGCCGGGATTATGTTCAACCAAAAGCATCAATCGAAGAGCCACCTAAATTACAGCTTAAGGTATTTCCTTTATATTTGAAATATGTTTATTTAGGTGATGTAACACCCCTTACCCATGTCCAACGCCAGAACAGGGTACGAGGCATTACCGGACTTAAACATACACATTCATGCAAAAATCGGGCCATAAAATCTCTTTTAATACAAAACCTTTCAAACTCATCCATGTTGTCCCTTATTTGGGTCTACGAAGCCCAAAACATTTATCGGGAACATTTTGGGACTAGACCAAGAACTTTAAGAAGTTTCAGGAAAACTTAGAAAAATTTCCCAAGAAACAGGGTTACACGCTCGTGTGGACATAGGGATACGTCCGTGTGCCTTTGGCACGCCCGTGTCCTCAGGCTGTGTAACTCTCTGTTTATGACGTCTGCATGCACATTGAACCACACAGCCAGGCCACACGCTTGTGTCTCCAGGTCATGTCCCTCACATGGTTGAGACACATAGTTGTGTCTCAGCCCGTGTAGCCAACACTTAGGCTATTTTCTAAGCCTTCATGTTACCCATAATCTCTTACAACCTTATGCACATCAAAATCACAAATCATGGCATCATTTTAGTGATTAAACACTCTTTATTAAGACATATCCTTAACATTAATGTATCCTTTTACAAGTAATGCATCTACTCATGTAATACCAAGTCTAGACTCCTTATTTCACATTCATAAGACTTGTCATTTTGATGACCACTTTTATCATTATACTATGGTTACCAACTTATTCATCAAGCACTCATGTTTAATCATTATCATGTTGTGCTTATAACGTGCAATTACTACATGGCTATGACCACCTCAATTGGTCATAGAGCATACATCCAACACACATGTCATATTACTAACCATGCATGGCAAACAAACATGATCACATTATAAACATTAGACATGACATGAATAGCTAGGCTTACAAGCCATAATCAATATGAGCCACATCTCATGGCCATATGCATATAACTCAATACAAGCCAACACATTTGGCCAAAGAAAAATAATACATGTCAATCAACTAGATCCCTATACATGCCACTCACCAAAGATCTTATCACACTATCAAAGCTATCGTTTTGGGTATTGATGAGTTCAAGTATTTTAAGTTATGGCATGTACAGGGACTTGGTCATTTTGTTATATGCATCATATGATTTTAGTCAATGCAATGGCTTGTAATCGTCAAAGGCTTGTTTTGCTATTTGGCCATGTAAGTTAGCTTATATTGGCTAACATGGTTGTAAGCCTAATTATATTCATATATGTGTCAATGTCCATGGTGATATGATCATCGTATACTTGGTGAATGTGAAATGTTTGGAAATGTGATTTATGGCATGATTGTGTAATTTTTGGAAATGTGACCTATTGATGAGATGAGGAATTTGAGTATAATTTGGTAACTAGAAAGTAATTGAATGAAGTCTAATGAATGTGAAATCTGTATGTTTGATTTAAGGCTTAAGAAATGTAGTGAATGTGTTAGATAAAGACATTGAGTTGATATGTTTGAACCATGAATGTGGATGTTTTGGTTGCCCAAGTATGTATTGTTTTGTGCCTTTGAATTGGGGTAAGTGTATGTGAGAATACGGGTGGAAAAATGGCTTGATAAATAGCCTTGTTTTTGTCCACACGAGTAGAAACACGGGCATGTGTCTAGGCCGTGTGTGACACACGGTCAGCCCCATGGGTGCGTGATCCAGCCGTGTGTCCCCTACAGCTAAATTATTGCAAAACATAATGCACAGTATCAAGCACATGGGTATGAGACACGGCTGTGTGTCTCAGCCGTGTGAAGGACATGGCCTCGTGGCCGTGTGACTTCAATTTGCTCTTGTGTGACAAATAGAAAGTTACACGGGTTAGGGACACGAGTGTGTGTGACCACACAGCCTGCCCACACGGGCGTGTCCCAAGCCACATGGTCATGTGACCCCTGTTTTAGCAAAAATTTTCTAAGTGTCGTAAAATTTTCTAAAGTTCTCGGTTTAATCTTGAACTGTAACAGCCCAATTTAGACCCTAATCGGAATGGTGGTTTCGAGACCACGAATCTGAGTCAAAAAAATATTTAAAACTTATTTTCTGTGTTTATTATGTGTGAATTAATTTCTGTGAAATTTTTGTGATTTAATTTTATCGTTTGCGTGTCCAATTAAATAAAAGGACTTAATAGCATAAAAGGAAAAGTTGGTGGTTAAATGTGAAAGTGCTTAATTGTTGTTGTCTTTATTAGTGCAGGCATTTATAATGCAAATAAACCATTGGTTTTATAGGTGGATGGTAATGGGCATGTTATATATGTATTCTAATTAAATTTGTTAAGGTTATAATGGTAAAATATGTAATAATATGTATATAATAGAGCATAAATAAACAAGCCATAGTTTATATTTTTTCTTCCATGACCGAATAGCTAAATAAGAAAGAAAAGAATAAGGTTTCAAAGGTTCGGCCACCTTCCAAGCTTGATTCAAGGTTCGTTTTTACTCGATTTTTGATAATTTCTACGTTTTTGAGATCGTTGCTTCGAGTACTACAAAACCCATGCTTGAATTTTTTATTTTGATGAATATTTTGAGTTGTGCCATTGTTGAGAGCTTGTGATTTTTGTTGTTTGATGGTGAAATATGAAAGATATGTTTTAGATTAACATGTTTTGTATTGGAGTTTTTGATGATTTTGAGTAATTAGGACTAAATTGCAAAAATAACAATTTGAGGGACTAAAATGTGAAATAAATGAAATATATGGACTTTTTTGAGACTGAGTAAAATTCAGCTCATCATAGGTATGTTGAAATTTTGTGTATTTTGTGTTTAGTGCAATAGGGACTAAATTGTAAAAATTGTAAATGTCAGGGGTAAAATGATAATTTGCCCATTTATGCGTTTTTGGACTAAATTGAATGAAAATATGTCTGAATGAGCTTAATTTGAACATGTTTAGATCAAGAACCAAAGAAATCGGATTTGGATCGGAGAAAAACGAAAGTTGTCAAATAGCCGCTCCGTTCCGTTTTACATTGTCCGAGGTAAGTTTATAAGCAAATAGACGTGTTTAACGGTAGTTAAATGTTAAATTTATATGCTAATATGAAATATTAGAATTTATGTTGGTTATGAATAAATATGAAAAAGCTTAATTACTACATTTTAAAATTTGTTTCGACCGAGTTACGTCGTCCGAGAGCCCCGTATGAACCTTAGGAATAGTTAGGTTACATATGTCATGACATAGGATTCCGATATATGTGTGCGAGTAAGACCATGGCATCGAGATGTGATTTCGATATGTGTTTACAAGTAAGACCCTGTCTAGGACAATAGCATCGGTACATGTAAGACCATGTCTGGGACGTTGGCATTGTACGATTTGTGTGATTATCTGAGTGTCCTTTCCAATTCCGAATGGTTCATCGGGCAAAGATAAGTTATGTTCGAGCATGTAAAATAGGTCAGATGGCTAGGTACGAATTGGTTTTTTGTTTACTTAAAATATGGTAACTGAGTAATTTGGTACTTACTACAAACTATGTGTAATGCAATTGAAGATTTTATGTGAGTTAGATAAGTGTGTTCAGCCATGTGAATAGTAATGAAATGAGTTCTAATTAATAGCATGTATGATGATATGTATTTGGTTACAAGTCTAATATATATGTATGAAATTATTTTGTAACATATGAGCTTGTGTATTTATATGTATGTAAACTAGGTTATTAATAGTCATTTAGCTTTAGAAGTTTAATGATAATAAGTTAACTTGGCTATGTGAGCATTTGGTCAAAGTGACTTTTATGAATGAATATTTAAATGTATGATATGAAATTTATATGCTTGGATCTATATGTATTATGATAAATTACTTTGGTTAGTTAATTAAGTTGATGATATTATTAAGTTACTCTTTTGCTTATGACTTACTAAGCTATAAAAAGCTTATTCTATGTATAAGTGTGTTTCTGTTTTATAGATTTTGGAGTCAAGCTACGAGCTCGGGAACTGTCAGCAAAGTTCATCACACTATCAGCTATTTTGGGTACCTTTATAAATATACTATCAAAATTATGACATGTATAGGCTAGCTTAAAGTTGGCTTATTTTGGAAAATGGATGTATAAAAGCCATGCAAAAATGGCTTAATTTCTATGCTCGAGTTCGGTATTGATGAAATCTTGGTTTAAGTCTATTTTGGTTATCATGTCGTATGTCATGGTTGATTATAGTTTGTGTTATGTGATTATATTTTGAGGTTGGTTGTTGAATTCAGATGTGGCATGAAGGAATCGGCTATGCTATATATATGTGTGTGTGTGTGTTCGGTCTTGGTTTGAGTCTATATTTAAAGAGTAGCTAAATATATGATGTTTGTGAAAATGCTATGGATTTCGGTCATATGTATAAATGGATGTTAATTAAGCTAAGGTAGGTTATGTGTTGTTAGGTAAAAACCAAGACATATGCATGGTTTAAATTGGGTGTTCATTTATAGACTATATTAATGATATAAATGACACTTGAATTGTTGTTTTGGTAAGTAAGACATATTTGGATTTAGATTTATATAAGGTATTTGGGCTAATGATAAAGGATATATGTGTACTTGATAATCGGTCACGTTATGTTAGTTGAGTTTTTACATGTTTTACATGTATAAATATATGTGCTTATAATATGGTTGATATGTATATGTGCATGGCAATATAAATCTGTTAGATATTTGTAAGTTATTAAATATGTATAAATGAATTGAGTTAGCCAAGTACACATAGAAATGAAATGGGTTACTTATAACCGAATGCTTGTTATTAAATTGTGTTAATATGTAAACATATGAATTTCACATAGACAAACACATTAATGTCGCAAATATGAATGAAAGACTTAGTAATGAAATTTAGTTCAATTGATAAATAACTTGTGTATATGCATGACTTATTTAAAAAAATATATAGGTTTAATATTCAATAATGAAATTATTGATGTGTTATATGTTTTAAATTGTTTTGATATATGTTTATTTTTTTGGATTATGTTTTATTTAAGCTATGTGGTGAATGATAGTAAATTTAAGATTAGATATTTGATTAAGTTATAACCATTGATGTGACCTAGATCTTGAATTGCAATGAACGTATGATTCGCATTTGTAATACAGTTGTTAAATATATATGATTATGACTTGAATTAATATGAAAATATTCGGAACTGTGCTTTTGTTTAGTAATGCCTCGTAACCCCATTTCGGCGATAGATACGGGTTAGGGGTGTTACATGAACTGCTTCCAAAGCACATTTTGGGCCTTGTAGGCTCGTATTAGGGACTTTATGATTTAATGCAAATGGTTTTAATTTGGACGAAAATTTGTGGCTCAAAATTGTGTGGTAGCTTGTGTTTAAGTCTGGTAATGCCTCGTACCTTGTTGTGTCGTCGGATATGAGTAAGGGGTGTTACAGGTTTAACATCTAGGGGTTTCTGATCTACTTGAAGGAAACCCAGATCAGATGTTTAAAGCTACAAAAGGTGAGGATATCACAAAGGTCTTGTGAGTACCTCGTGAATCTCTAACTGGTCTCTTTGCGTATGCATGTATTTTTGTATGTTTATATATTGATCTCTCTATAATAATGATTGTTTCGTGAAATCAGATAGAAAGACATGCCAATGTAATACGTTGATTCTATGATGATGAATGCTTGAAGAACTTGCATGTGATGCTCACGTAACGTTATACACTGTAACACCCCTAATCCGTATCTGTCACCGGAATAAGGTTTAAGAGCATTACTAAATAAACGTTACCTAAATAATTCATTTCAAAATTTTAGTAATCACAACGTAATCCATCATTAAGCATACATATCGTCCCTTATTCAAGCCCTCGAGGCCTTAGAATCACTTTAGAAATGATTCAGGACTAGATCGGGAACAATTGAAAATTTTAGGAAAAATTTAGAAAAATCCAACTACAGGGGTCACACATCCATGTGGCCAGGCCTTGTGACTCACACGACTGAGACACATGCCCCGTGTCTCAGGCCGTGTAACTTTTGAAATAGGGACACACGATCGTGTCCCAGCCCGTGTAACTCTCTAACTTGGGTCACACAACCAAGCCACATGCTAGTGTTCCAGACCGTGTAACTCTCGAAGTGGCCTCACATGCTCGTGTGTCTAGCCTTGTGTCTTACACGAACAAATGGACCTTAAATGTACCTTAAAAACCAAGTTTACCATTTCCTACTTACTTGGGCATTAAGCAACTCAAAAACCATTCATTTAACCTATTCAAAACATGCTCAAAACATGCCAAAACAATCATCTTAGGTGCCTAACCAATGTTCCCTCATTGGTACCACGAGTTATATCATCAAAACCTATCAATAATGCATCATTCAAATCAAAGTTTAAAACATACCAAAATCACTCAATTTAGCCTAGTGTATAACCACCTAAACATTATTCACATACACCTAACAAGCCTTGGTTCAAAACAACATGCCAAATTATGGCTTCAAACATAAACATATGTTTATATTTACCAAACCAACATTATACTTATAACTCTATTACAAACCATTCACAAAATAACTATTAATTTAAGTCATCTTAGGTACATGCCATCACAAAAGGTAAATATCACCACATTTGAGATCAGGATAGTTGTTGGATGCTGAGTTGACAATCAAAAGAGAAGTACCTAACCTTTGCACGAAAAACAAAACCGTACGCTGAGTAAAACTTAGTGTTATTTTTCTAATCCGAACATTTAAAGACATAAAGATACATGAATGTTCAATTTGAATTGTTTAATCACATTACTATCTAACAAGCAATTCTAGTTTATCACCATATCAAATTCATGCATAATACCACATTATTTCATCTTTTTATCAACTTCATAAATATTCTTCCATTAGTTGGTTTAACATGTAACTCAATTCATATCAATTGCAATAAAAATAGCTTTTCATATATCATTCAACAATTCATTTTAACAATGGCATAAACCAACTATATTCAATCCATGAGTATATTACTCAAATATCTCATTTATGATCACAACATTTTCATCTTTCATATATCAATCCCCTTTTCCATTTCCAATTCACATATTTTTCCATTTCAATATCGATCATAGAACTTTATTATTTAATTACCCCTATTAACATGACTCAGACTCGGACGAATACATAGATCCAATTGACAAACCAATTTGGCACCCAATGCCTCATCGGATAAATCTAGAGTAATAATTGCGCCCAACGTTATATAAATTGACACCCAATATTTCATTGGTTAAACCAAATAAAATTGACACCCAGTGCCTCATTGAGTCGAAGTCAAAGAAATCCCTGACCTTTTCCTATCCTATGGCATGCCATCTATATCCTACTCAGCCCGATACAGTTAATAGGGTTTCATTTCACTTTTCAAATACAACCAATATCCAATTCTCATATTTGCACATTATCACATTTACACATATATTCATTTCAATTCATATAGTTCATACATTCATAACGTATATGCCAATTCAATCCATTTCAATCAACTATAATTTCAATTCACTATCAAAGTGCCAAAATACTCACCTCAACCACTTACCATATGCATTAAATTGAAATACAACAATTAACAACTAGGTTCGGATTTATAGAAATACAAACCGTGGATTCTGAGCTATTCGATGTCGATTTTATCCTTCCCTTTTTCAGTCGTGGATTCCGTTACGACGTTAGTTACGGAATTAAAACAATTAAAATACATCAATACAACATAATTCAATTTCACATTAAATATTTCAATTTTTACTCAATATTTGCTTAAATTTCAATTTAGTCCTTAAACCAAAACTAGTTTTTATTCTTCACGATTAACTCTATATTTTCATACTAATTTCAAATTAAACTAAATTTAACTCCCTATTTTCAATTAAACCTTTAAATTTCAAATTTTTCACAATTTAGTCGTTATTACTCAAAATTTATAATTTGTTCTACGATTAAATCCTTTTCCATTTCTAACTTAAAAATCTATCAATTAAATCACTAATACTAAAATTATTCAACACTAACATCTAAAATACTAATCAATGTTAAAATTTTGACATGGGTCGGGTAGTTCTAAACACTGGGATTCGATAAATATAAAAATTTCAAGAAAATTGACTAAATTGAGTAACCAATTTTGAATTTGAAACTAAAATCCCTTAGGTTTGCTAACTTCTTCTCCCTTTTCTATCTATCTTTTTCTTTCATTTCTTTCTTCTTTTTACTTTAATTTTTATGCCAGCACTACTTTTTATTATTTCTTTTTTTTTGTTTTAATTATAATATAACATATACGTATATCCATTTCATAATAGTAATTAATAAAACATATATATTACATATATCAATGCCATCCACTAACGTTAGATAAATGGGGTGATTACTACTTTAGTCCCTCTATTACTTTTTAATCTATAATACAACTTTTAATGCTCTACGCGATTTAGTCCATATACTATAATAACTCTTAATTCATGCATATTCACTTAACCAAAATCTAACTAACTACACAACTAACTTCGTAAATAGTCTGATTTACGGGAATGGAGTCCTAGGAATGTACTTTCACTAAAGAAACTCATTTTTTACGCAACTCTTTCACCTCGATGGCCAAAATCTCAACCGGTTCTTCTTTATAAGACAAGTCGAGTTGAATCTCAATGTCTTCCGTTGAAACAACATGAGACAGATCTGATAGATATCTTCTAAGCATTGAAACATGGAAAACGTCATGTATTTTCTGTAATTCTGCAGGCAAAGCTAAACGATATGCAATTGGTCTTATTCTTTCAGTGATCTCGTACGGTTCGATAAAATGAGGACTCAGCTTCCCCTTTCGGCCAAATCTCAAAATGTTCTTCCAATGTGAAACTTGAAAAAATACTTTATAGCCAACAGAATATTCAATATCTCGACGTTTCAAATTCACATATGATTTCTGTCTATTGAAGGTTGTCTTCAATATATCTCAAATTTTCTAAGCAATATTTTCTGTTTCTTGAATTAATCCTGACCCAATCATTCTCCTTTCACCTAATTCCATCCAACAAACAGGTAGTCGACACCTACGGCCGTATAAAGCTTCATACAGAGCCATTTAAAAACTCGATTGAAAGCTATTGTTGTATAGGAATTCAACTAAAGGTAAGTAATGCTCCTAACCTGATTCAAAATCAATAACACAAGTGCGAAGCATATCTTCCAAAATCTGAATAACACGCTCAGATTGTCTGTCTATCTACGGGTGCAAAGCTGTGCTAAAATTAAGTCACGTACCAAGAGATTCGTGCAACTGTTTCCAGAATCTCGAAGTGAAACGTATATCTTGATCAGATATTATTGACATAGGAACACTGTGCAATCTCATAATTTCCTAAACATAAACTTCAGCAAGCTTTTAGAGTGACCAATTAGTCTTGATTGCTATGAAATGAGCCAATTTAGTGAGCCGATCAACTATCACCCACACAACATTTTTCTTACTTGCCGATAAAGGTAACCCTGTTACAAAATCTATCGTGGTGTGTTCCCATTTCCACTCAGGAATAGAAATAGGCTGAAGTAATCCTATGGAACATGATGTTCTACTTTAACTCATTGACAAGTTAAACATTTAGCTACATACTCGACCACATCTCTTTTCATCCCTGGACACCAATAAGATTCTCGTAGATCGTGATACATTTCCGTTCCTCCAAGATGCAAAGCGAAAGGACTATCATGAGCTTTGTGAAAAATTAACTCTTTTAGTTTTGAAACATTCAGAACATAGATTCAGTTATGAAATCTTAAGCAATTACAATTTGCAATGGTGAAATTTTCTAATATGTCATTTTGAACCATTTCTCTTCTCTTCGCCAACTTGACATCATCTAACTGTGTTGCCTTGATCTGATAAAACATCACTGGGATCTTTAATTTAGCCAACAAGCTTTCATCGTCATCTATACTAAGTTGATCAAACGTTACTCGCAGCTTTACTAGGATGGTAATCAATAATGCAATCAAAATCTTTTAGAAGGTCAACCCAATGACATTGCCACAAATTCAACTCTTCTTGATATAGGAGGTATTTGAGACTCTTTTGATTAGTATAAATGTGACACTTTTCACCGTACAGGTAGTGCCTCCAAACCTTTAAATGGTCTGATATGCTCTATAATCTCATACGGTCCAATGAATCTCAGACTCAATTTTCCTTTACGACCGAATCTGAGAATTTTCTTCCAGGTGATACTTTCAAAAAGACTTTGTCTCCAATCTGGAACTCTATATCTTTTCATTTTAAGTCCGCATACGATTTCTGGTGGTCTGACGCTGTTTTTAGACTTTCACGGATCACTTTTAATTTTTGTTCAGTCTCACTGATTAAATCGACCCCGTCTATCTTATTTTCACTGAGCTCAGTCCAATACAATGGTGTACGACATTTATGATCGTATAAAGCCTCATAAGGTGCCATTTTGATACTCGATTGAAAGCTATTATTGTACGCAAATTCAGTTAGAGATAAGTATCGTTCCCACATACCATCGAACTCAAGAATGCAACATCTCAACATATCCTCAAGTATCTGAATGATTCGTTCGGACTGACCATCTATTTGTGGATGGTAAGCAGTGCTGAAATGTAATTTCGTACCTAATGCATCTTACAGTTTCTTTCAAAACTGCGATGTAAACCTCAGATCTCTATCCGAAACAATAGAAATAGGCACACCGTGTAATCTCACAATCTGAGAAACATATAACTTAGCAAGCTTGTCAAGCGAATAATCTGTACGGACCGGAACAAAATGAGCCAATTTAGTCAATCTATCGATAATAACCCAGATTGCATCTTTCTTGCTCAGTGTCAACGGTAAATCGGATACAAAATCTATTGTGTCTCTATCCCATTTCCACTCAGGCATCATAATTGGCTGAAGCAATCCAGAAGGTACCTAATGTTCGGCTTTTACTTGCCGATAGATTAAACATTTTGAAACAAAGTAAGAAATGTCTCGTTTCATACCATGCCACCAGTAAAGCTGTTTCAGATCATTATACATCTTCATACCACCCGAGTGAACAGATAACCGATTGCTGTGAGCTTCGTTCAAAATTATCTAAATCAATTCTGAATTTCTCGGGACACATATTCGATTTATGAACCTCAAACAACCCTCAGCATCAACTCTGAACTCTGAATCAACATGTGAATCACATTGAGCTCGTTTTGCTATCAAATCATCATCAATTTTTTGAGCATCACAAATTTGGTGAAAAAATAACAGTCTTGCTTTTAATTCAGCTATTATCGAACCATCATCAGACATAGCCATATGTGTATTCATTGCACGCAAAGCAAATAGAGATTTTTAGCTTAGAGCATCAGCAACAACATTAGCCTTTCCTGGATGATAGTCAATCAGAAACTCGTAGTCTTTTAGCAATTCTAACCATCGGTGCTGTCTCAAATTCAGATCATTCTAAGTCATCAAGTATTTCAAGCTTTTGTGATTAGAATAAACATGACATTTTTCACCGAAGAGATAGTGACGCCATATCTTTAATGCAAACACAATAGCTGCCAATTCCAGGTCATGTGTCGGATAGTTCTTTTCATGTGGCTTTAACTGTCTCGAGGCATAAGCTATAACTTTTCCTTCCTGCATCAAAACACAACCCAAACCATTTAAAGATGCATCACTATAAATAACAAATGTTTTACCCGATTCTAGCTGAGCTAGCACTGGAGCTTCGGTCAAAAGGGCTTTCAACTAATCAAAACTTTTCTGTCACTTTTCTAACCACTCGAACTTAATATATTTCTGCAATAGCTTCGTCATCGAGGCTTCAATCATAGAGAAACCTTTCACGAACTATCTATAATAACTAGCAAGTCCTAGAAAACTTCAAACTTCGAAAACATTTCTCGGAGGTTTCCAATCAAGTATAGCTGAAAGTTTACTCGGATGAACCTGAATATTCGATGCTGATACAACATGGCCAAGAAAACTGACTTCACGTAACCAGAACTCATATTTACTGAACTATGCATGTAACTATTTATCTTGCAATGTCTGTAAGACAAGTCTCAGATGTTTGGCATGCTCAATTTCATCACGGGAGTAGATCAAAATGTCATCTATGAACACAACCACAAATTGATCTAGATACTGTCTAAAGATCTAATTCATCAAATCCATGAAAATAGCAGGTGCATTAGTAAGTCCGAAAGGCATAACCAAAAACTCATAATGTCCGTACGTAGTTTGAAAAGCAGTCTTTGGCACATCAGAGTCTTTAACTCACAACTGATAGTAGCCTAATCTCAAATCTATCTTCAAAAACACTGTAGCCCCTTTCAGTTGATCAAACAAATCATCAATCCACGACAACGGATACTTATTCTCTATAGTCACCTTATTGAGCTATCTATAATTGATACACATTCTCATAGTTCCGTCTTTCCTTTTCACAATTAAACTGGTGCACCCTAGGGAGAGAAACTCAGTCGTCCGAAACCTCTATCTGTCAACTCTTGCAACTAAGCTTTCAATTCTTTTAATTTAGTAGGTACCATTCTGTACAGAGCTATCGATATTAGAGTCGTCTCCGGCACTAACTCAATACCAAACTCTACTACCCGAATAAGTGGCAAACCCGACAATTCTTCAGGAAACACATTCGGATACTCGCACACAACAAGTACTGATTCAATCTTTCTTTCGACCACTTTACTATCAAGTACATAGGAAAAATAAGCTTCGCAACCTTTCCTCACATATTTCTGAGCTAACATCGAAGAAACCACTTCTGGTAAACCATTCAGATCATTAGATTTAATTCAAATAATCTCATCATTCTGGCACTGTAAATCAATAGTCTTTCTTTTGCAGTTTACAACAGCATCATGCAAAGTCAACCAATCCATACCCAGAATTATGTCAAACTCATTAAATGGCAACAACAACAAATCAGCCGAGAAACACGAATCTCGAATCATCAAGGGACAATTCTTACACACTTTATCAACCATAACACACCGGCCTAAGGAGTTCGATACTCTAATCACAAACTCAGTAGACTCAACAGGCAAAGTTTTACTAGATACTAAAGTCTCACACACATAAGAATGAGTCGAACAAGGATCAACAAATGCAATTATATTAGTATCATAGAGAGTGAATGTACCAGTAATAACATCTAGGGATGAGGCCTCCTCGCGTGCACTAATAGCATAAGCTCTGGCAGGTGCACGAGCCTCAGATCTAACTGTTGTATCTTTAGTCCCTCTCTGACTGCTACTCACATTACCCGTATTTCTAGGTGGTCTACCTCGAACTGCAGTGTTACCCGATCTCGTATTTTGTACTGGATTTTTTTAGCTAACCCAAAGTAGCCTTAGAACGGCTAAAATAATCTCAAAACTTCTTTGGTGTCGACTAGAATAACTTACTGAATGATCTCTTACGTGAATCTCTAGCTTCAAAATCAACTTTTTTTTCTCTTTCCCGAGTTCTTCAGCTTAGCAGCCTCGCTCAACCAGTACTACGAACTCTTTTATCTCAAGTATGCCAACTAGTAGTTTAATGTCTTAGTTCAACCCGTCTTCAAATCTTTTACACATTATGGCTTCGGTCGAAACACACTCTCTGGCATACCAACTGAGTCTCACGAATTTTTGCACATACTCTATCACGGTCATCCGACCCTATTTCAACTCCAAAAATTCTTTGCGCTTCTGGTCGATAAATCTTTAGCTGATATATTTCTTACGGAACTCAGTCTAAAAGAACTCCCAGGTCACCCGCTCTTTCGAAACCACCGATACTACTGTATTCCACCAGTGATAAGCGGTGTCTCGAAGTAAAGATATGGCACATTTCAAATATTTGTTTGGAGTACAAGATAGTTCATCGAACACATGGATAGTATTATCAAGGCAGAATTTAGCTAGCTCAGCATCATCATCATCAGTAGCTTTAAACTCTTTAGCCCCGTGTTTTCTGATTTTATCAACAGGTGGCTTATGTAATCTCAATGAGTCACTTACTTGAGGTATAGTAGGTATCGAAGATGGATTAGTTGGGGGTGGAGGTTGTTGTGCAGTCGAATTAGTCTGGATATACTGAGTAAACCAGTTATTCATCATTTGGTAAAAGGCCTTCTTAGCCTCTCCCTCTTGGTTACTTGAAGTCGGTCGAGAATCAACCGGCGCTGTCCCTTGCGCGAGAGCAGGCACTACACTCTCGACATCATCAGCTACAGCTCTGTCGGGATCCATTTACTATATGAAAACACATTTTCAAATGTCAGAAGTCATCACACTATCGCAGTATATAATATGGCATGTATAGCTAGACTCACACGTGCTACGTTAGTCCTACAATCGACTAAACCGTAGCTCTGATACTAATAAAATGTAACACCCCTAACCCGTATCTGTCGCTGGAATGAGGTTACGAGGCATTACTGATCATAATACAATTTAGAACAGACTTTCATTACATAGTTAATCATCTAATATATTTTCAAAATCAAACTGACATATTTCGATTCTATAGTTCATATAATTTCCAAGGATATAATTAATCAATACAAATAAAGATTCATGAAGATCAAATGTTAAATTCAAAACCAATATATGTCATTTCACATACCAATTAAATATGTATACTATAACATTTGTGACATTCAAATAATGTGCCATTTAAAAACCAATACAAAAACCATATTAATCTTTTATCTATTTGGCTAACAAAGTTTACCTATACATATTTATTGATTTTCGAATAGCTATTAAACTCACATACCCATAGATATTTTTACTTTACACAATAAGCATATACCAAATATACCTCAGATAAATAACATGCATTTTAATTTACTAATGCATTACATGTTATAACAGAATACACATCCATCTATTACTCCATAATCGAAACACATGATCAAGCACCATCATATATATATATCTAAAGATGAGATATATATCAAGTCAACTCATCATATGCATAAATATTTATACAAGAAAATGCCGAATCACAAATTGGTTATAACCGTCTCATATAATTTCATCTTATAACTGAATTTACAAACATATTATTGTAATAGGTTTCAAACCAACTCATGTTACAATTTATACTTACACAAGAATAAGGCATTAACCACAAATAGACATATATTTAAAACATGAATCTTACATACCATGTAATAAACATATCAAAAAAAACTTATATCATGTTCGGATATAGCCAAACAACCTTTAATGCCAAATCACATAAAATACATTGACCAAATACAACAACCAAATTCACATATACTTTTATCTATGCATACCATAGCTGAATCAGGCACATATTCATCCAAAATCATTGACCATTTCCAAAACATATAACACATATCACAAACACCATTCATCCATAGCACGTAACATTATAACCAAAATGAATTCAAACCACAACCAAACATTAACGAATTCAAACATAGAAATTAAGCCATTTTCGCATGGCTTAAATTATACATAAACCAAAACACAACATTTCAAAAATATAATCCAGCCTATACATGTCATAGGTTCTAAAATTCAACTTATAAAATACCAAAGACAGTCAATAGTGCGATAGAATTTGCTGATGATCCCCGAGCTCATAACTTGATCGAAAATATACAAAATAGAAATAAACATACACACACAGAGTAAAGTTTTATAGCTTAGTAAGTCACAAGCAAATAAACTATTCAATGACATCATCAATTCTTTTAAAGTAAATCTAATTATACCAACATAATCATATTAAACCAAAATCTTATGATTTCACATATAACATATACTTTTTCATATAAATTTACTTATGGCCAAATACACATATAAATGTTGACAAAATATCTTTCGATTTCAAAGCTAAATATCATTATGTGAACACATATACATATACTCTTGAATCGTAATATGATATCGTATGCATGTACATAGCAATGGCCGAATATACTTCATAAGGTACAGATGTTCACATTAGTAACTTACTTACCTTATTTTTAAGTAGGCAATCACATTCGATCACAACCAATCGTTGCCCGATGAACCATTCAGAATTGGATAGGACACTTAGATAATCTCACATATCGTACAATGCCAACGTCCCAGATGTGGTCTTACATGTAATTACATATCGATGCCACTGTCCCAGACAGGGTCCTACTCGCACACATAATTCGGAGTCACATATCGATCCCAACGTATAAAATGTGGTCTTACTCACACACATATATCGACGCCATGGTCTTACTCGCACATCACATGTCGGAATCCTATGTGATGACATATGCATCCTAACTATTCCTAAGGTTCACACGGGGCTTTCAGACGTCATAACTCAGTCGAAACAAATTCCTAAACATTTTTGTCGAGCTTATTCACATTCGAATAATACATATATATATTTTACATATTTCAATTTAGCATGTATAATTCACATTTAATTAAAATTAAGTACGCCTATTTGCTTATAAACTTACCTCGGACGATGAAAAATGGAAAGGACGACTAGTTGACAACTTTAGTTTTCCCTTGATCCAAATCTGATTTCTTTGGTTCTTGATCTAAACATATTCAAATTAAACTCATTCAAACATATTTTTATTCATTTTAGTCTAAAAAAACATAAATGAGCAAATTACCATTTTACCCCTAACATTTCACATTTTTACAATTTGGTCCCTACTACACAAAACACAAAATATGCAAAATTTCAATACACCCATGTTAGGCCGAATTCTCCTAGTATTCATACAAGTCCATACATTTAATTTATTTCACATTTTAGTCCTTCAAATTATTATTTTTGCAATTTAGTCCTAAATACTCAAAATCATCAAAAACTCCAATACAAAACATGTTAGTCTAAAACATATCTTTCATATTTCATCATCAAACAACAAAAATCACAAGCTTTCAAAAATGGCATAACTCAAAATATTCACCAAAATCAAAATTCAAGCATGGGTCTTGTAGATAACTTAGCAACGATCTCAAAAATGTAAAAATTATCAAAATCGAGCTAAACACATACATTAATCAAGCTTGAACAAGGCCGAACCCTAGCTTTCTTCTACTTTTCTTTCTTATTTATGTTTCGGTCATGAACAACAATTATGAAACCATTTTTTATCTTTTATGTTTTATTATATTAACTTATATTTCTAATTCACTAATTTAACCTTAGTTAAAATATTATACTATTACATATATTATGTCCATTGCCATCCACCTATACTAATAGTGGCCTAATTATATTCTAAATGCTTCATATTATAAAGACAACAACAATCTGGTCCTCACACATTAAACTATCAAGTTTTCATTTACGCGATTAAGCCCTTTTATTTAATCGGAGACTGAAACGATAAAATTAAATCACGAAAATTTCACAAATATAAATTCACACATAATAAACACAGAAAATAATTTTAAAATATTTTTCTATCTTGGATTCAAGCTCCTGAAACCACCATTCCAATTAGGGTCTAAATCGGGTAGTTACAGAGTTAGTGCCGAATATGAACTCCTGACTCTCAGGATTTTCGGCTTAGGTTGGTTGTTCTCTCCATTTTCAGTTTCTATCGATTTCCCATTGTACCAAATTTTGCTTCTAGTTTTTGTTGCTTCTTGTCTTGTCATTTTTCTCTATTCTTGGGGCCAATTAATGCTAAGGATCATTCGGGTTATCGCGTTTTTTGTTTATTCTGAGTTTTCTTTTCCCTAGAGTTCTCTTGTTGACCGATTGCTTCCTTTTCTCTCCCTCATAATTGGTTCTTAACAGTCACCCTCTCCCTTGGTGCTTGGGCCAAATACCTCTTCTCTTCCCCTCTCTTGTCTTTCGATTTTTGGGCAAATCCCTCTACTCATCTACTTGCTTCCCTGTCGATTTTCCCTTCTCTGTTTCTTCTTCTTTTCCTCCAGCACGCTTTGCATCTTCTTGCATGTTTCTTTGGCTGACTATTGATAGGTAAGTCTCTGCTTTGCTTTTTTCCCCATTCGGCTTTTCACTTTTCTTAGCACCATTTCTCTTCTTTTCCTCTTCTTGTCGTTACCCTTCTATTTACTTTTTCAATTCAATCCTCCTTTTCGGCACTTTCTTCATTGTATCATTGATTTACACTCTACTCTGTCGTTGTTTGGTAAGTGCTTTAGGTTCTTGTTGTAACAATTCATAAGTTATTGAATGAAGGTGGTATTGAATAATAAGTGTGGTTCAGTCGAGATTGTATTATAATCCAAGTGTACGTTTAGTAAAAAGGTTGTGACTTTCGTGTAGGTGGAGATCAAGGTTGATTGGTGCATCTTCTAAGAGCCAAGGGTACGATTTCGATTGATTTTTGATAAGGAGATGGGTATCATGATCGATTTGGAACTCCGTTAGGTTCCATTTGATTTATGAGTTAGGTAACTAATTAAATGACATTTTGATTGAATCCAGGTATAGGAGTTTTCAGAGTGCGGTTAACTTCAAATCACAATCAGGTGTGTACAAACACAACCCAAACTATAGAAAATGGCAAAAGCCAGAATAAGTGAGCGTCAACACTGCACGGGCGTGCTTGCAGCCATGTGGTTAGACCATGTGATTAACCATGAGCGATTTTATAGGCTGAGGTCGTATTGGGAAATATTGTACCGAGTTTGGCCGTGTAGGCCCTACGGGCATGTGGGCCTCACATGGGTGAGCCACACGGACGTGTGGAAATATTTGGGCCAGGATGTGTAATCCACACGGCCAAGGCCATTTTTAGGCTGTGTGGGCCACATGGGCGATTAGGCTCACATGGGCCACACGGGCGAGGAGGCTGACATGGGTCGTAATTTGGGTCGTGGGCCCATTATCACTGTTTGATTGTTAAGGTTGCACGGGTTGCCCGAGACGACTGTGGACCTACTGTTGGGTCGGTATGTTTACCTAGACCCCCTATTTGATAAAGTGACTTTTTTTCCCCTACGTGATGTATGACCACAATATAGTATGCCATTTTAACTGCATTGAGTACTTGTGAAATATTATGATATAACACGACATGTTGCATGATGCGTTGCATGGGGATGGGTTTAATATGATTGGAGGAAGTGTACTGTGCTGGCAGCTCTGCTGCAAATAATGTTTAGTGCCACAATCGGTACTACTTGGAGTGTAGGGATGGGTGGGTTGATTATATCCCCACATGGAATGTAGAGGCTAGTTGGGTAGGATTTCTTGATTTCATTTTCGTATCGTTACTGTCACTGAGACAGGCTCAGGCCCAAACGGATATTGATATTCTAATGAACTAAGGCCCTAACTAAAATTGAACCATTACTATAATGGGCTTAGGCCCAAACTGTATTTGCACTGTGTGGTTGTTTGATATGGAATTACACATTGAGTTTTCGTAAACTCACCCTTCTGCTTATCTGTACAGGTAATCCCCAAGCTTAGGCGGATTGGTGCTACGAGGGACTCAAAGGTGGCCACACAACCGCATTTACTTTCATATTTGTTTTATTTTTATAAGTAATTTAATTTTTGGGTATTTTACTATAATAAGCCCTTATGGATTTTAACCTTAATTTGGGATTTTTATTTGCTTTGGTTTACAACTGCTAGTGTTAGGAAAACTCGAGTTTTCAAAAGAAACGATGTTTTTACAAAGTAAACGCAAGTATGCAACTGTTTTAAAAAGCTTCTGCTATAAAATGATATTTTAATTAATAACATTTTTAAAGTAACTACGTTTTGGATAGTGACGAAAGTTTTGAAATGAATGACATATCTCAGAATCATCATTAGAAATACACAAAGAGGTTAAATGTATTAAGGGTTTTCATCGATATAACACTTTACGAAAAACACTTCAATACGACATCATAAGATTCGGCCATAACGTCTAGGCTTTGGGGTGTTACATTATGCAACAGCTTTGTCATCGACAAAGCTATCTTCAAAAATCCATTTCCAAATCTTCAGTAATAACCAGTTAGTCTAAGAAAGTTGTGAACCTTTGACACATTCCTCGGTGTTTTCCACTGAACAATTGCCTAGACTTTTTCAAATCAATTTTAATCCCATCTGTCGAGATAACATGACCCGAAAATATAACCTCTGCTAACTAGAATTCACACTTACTAAGCTTTCCATACAACCGTTTCTCTCGTAACACTTGCGAAACAATTCTGAGGTATTGCTCATGCTCGGATTTAGATTTCAAATAGATCAAGATGTCATCAATAAAGACCACCACAAATTGATCCAAGTACGATTTAAAAATATGGTTCATGAGATCTATGAATGCTATCGGAGCGTTTATCAGTCCAAAAGGAATTACTAAAAATTCGTAATGGCCATAATGTGTACAAAACACTATTTTTAGTACGTCGCTATCTTTTACTTTCAACTGATAGTAACTCGATCTTAAATCGATCTTTGAAAAGATAGAAGCTCCTTTTAGTTGATCGAATAAGTCATCAATACGAGGTAGAGGGTATCGATTCTTAATCATCAACTTATTCAATTGTCGATAGTCAATACAGAGCCAAATGAGCCATCTTTTTTTTGACAAAAAGCACTTGAGTTTCCCAAGGCAATATACTAGGGCGTATAAAGCCGTGATTCAATAAATCTTGCAATTGCACTTTCAATTCTTTTAAATTTGTGGGTGTCATATGATAAGGTAACATTAACATTAGATCCATACCAGGAAACACTTCAATTGCGAACTCAACCTCTTGATTTGGTGGTAATCCCGATAATTCCTCAACAAATACATCAGGGATTTAGCAAATAGTTTAGATTTTACTACACTGACTATCTCTAGAATTCAAATTGATAACATAGGTTAGAAAAGCTTCACAACCTTGAATGAGAAGTTTATCAGCTTTAAATTGCTAAAATGATACGAGTTGAACCACTCGTTCAAACACTATTCACTTCAACCATATCACCGTCCTCATTCTGAATAACAAACTTTTTTTTACGGTAATCCAGAATCACTCCATGTTTCGTAAGCCAACCCATGCTCAAAATCATATCAAAATCACCAAACAACATTATCAACAAATCAACAAGGAAGATTATATTCTGTATCACTAACAGGCATCTCCTACACACCTGATCTACTAACGTAAATTGTCCCAATGGGCTAGACACCACTATCGATACTCTAGATGTCTCAAATTTTAAACACCCCGATCTAACTAGTTCAGTATTAACATACGAAAGCGAACATATCAGATCTATCAAAGCATAAATAGGTTCTGAATGTAATAAAAAGATACCTATCACAACGTCATTAGCATCGCCATCTTCACATGTCCGTACAACATAAGCTCGGGCTGGTGCTTTAACCTCTGATTGATGAGTAACAACATCATTTCCCTTTCTAGTACCACCTCTCGAAAATGAACTATCTCGACTCGACCCGCAACCCCTAGGTGCAGGCATAAACCTCTAAGAAGTAAATGGGATAGCATTCTTATTCTTCGGACACTCTTTAGAAAAAAATTTCGTAGATCCACAGCAAAAACAATCTCGAGTTAACATTCAGCATTCACTACAGTGCTTTTTCTCGCAATGCTCACAATTCAAAATATCAGTATCCCTAGATGGACCTCGCACACTACCCGTAGACATAGTCGATCGTTGGTCACGATTTCGCTCAACTTTATCTAATTTAAAACTCGACTTCTAGCTACCACAAAATTCTTTTGATCGCTTCAGTTGTGGATTTGAACTAGCAACTCCAAGACGTTTCCCACCTGTACAAGTAGTCTCAGCCTTTTTATCAAGACCCAGAGCTTGTTCTACCATTCTTGCCCATTCAACTAAATCAACAAACTTAGTAATTCTATGTGATACTAACTGTACCCAAAGCTCATCACATAAACCACGCAAAAATAGCTTGCAACTTTCAATTTCAGTCAGCACAAATTCAACAGCATACCTACTAAGTCACGAAAACTCTCGTTCATAATCAACCACAGATATTCCACCTTGTTTCATCATCAAAAATTATTGTCTTCTATAATTAATATACAGCTCACCCACATATTTCTTTTGGAATTCCTTTTGAAAGAATTCCCAATTAACTTGATCTACAGATACGTGGCGTGCCACTGATTGCCACAAGGTATATGCTTCTCCTCGCAATAGAGAAACAACACAAATTATGCTTTCCCACGGGTTGGATTCAAGTTGTTCTAAGACATGTTTAGTGGATTAAATCCAAACTTCAACTGTAGAAGGATCAACTCCTTTCAACCCGAATAAAATAGTCGCATCGTATCTACATAACTCTTTTGTCAGAGCTCGACGAACAGGAGGTGCGGATGCCACAATGAATGTAGGTCCCACGACACGTTGAAGAGCATCAATGATAGTTTGAAGTAAATGTGAGTCACCTCTCCCCTCAGCATTACATCGCTCAATATTAGGTTATGGAACACTAACTAGATTACCACTCAGTGTTACTGATTCGGTTCCATCTAACTCATTAGAGACATCGTCTCCGGTATACATCTCTTGATCAACATCATTATTATAGTCATCTGACATTTTCAACTATAAAACAAAAACAAATATAATCAACATCCAAATCCCGACTCAATTTGACTCAATTATGGCATGTAACTCTAAACTCAACTCTGAGCTCGATGTTGTCTGAGAATCGGCTAAACCTGTAAGCTCTGATACCACTCAATGTAACCCCTTTAACCCATATCCGTCGCCAAAATAAGGTTTCAAAATATTACTTAAATAATTTATTTTAAAACGTTTCAATAATTACAACATAATCCATCATTAAGCATGCATATCGTCCCTTATTCAAGCCCTCGAGGCCTTAGAATCACTTTAGAAATGATACGGGACTAAATCGAGAACATTTGATAATTGTATGAAAATGTTAGAAAAATTCAACTACAAAGGTCACACGGCTGTGTTGCCAGGCGTGTGACTCACACGGTTGAGACACACGCTCGTGTCTCAGGCTGTGTCACTATCGAAATAGGGATACACGGCCATGTCCCTACCCGTGTTCATGCCTGTGTAACTCTCTAACTTAGGTCACACGATCAAGCCACACGCTCGTGTGCCAAGCCATGTCACTCTTGAAGTGGCCTCACATGCCAGTGTGTCTGGCCTTGTGGACCTAAAATGTACATTAAACACCAAGTTTACCATTTACTACTTGCTTGGGCATTAATCAACTCAAAAACCATTTGTTTAACCTATTCAAAACATGATCAAACATGCTCAAAACATGACAAAACAATCATCCTAGGTGCCTAACCAATGTACCCTCATTGGTACCCCAAGTTGTATTATCAAAACCTATCAACAATGCATCATTCAAATCAAAGTTTAAAACATACCAAAATAACTCAATTTAACCTAGTGCATAACCACCTAAACATTAATAATAAATTCACATACACCTAACAAGCCTTAGTTCAAAACAACAAGTCAAATTATGGCTTCAAACACAAATATATGTTTACATTTACCAAACCACCATTATACTTATAAATCTATTACAAACCATTCACAAAATAACTATCAACTTAAGCCATCCTAGGTACATGCCATCACAAAAGGTAAACATCACCACATTTGAGATCGGGATCGTTGTTGGATGCTGAGTCGACGATCAAAAGAGAAGTACCTAACTTGTGCACGAAAAATAAAATCATACACTGAGTAAAACTCAATGATATTTCTATATTCGAAACATTTAAAGACATAAAGATACATGAATGCTCAATTTGAATTGTTTAATCACATTACTATCTAACAAGTAATTCTAATTTATCACCATCTCAAATTCATGCATAATACCATATTATTTCATGATTTTCTCAACTTCACAAATATTCTTCCATTAGTTGGTTTAACATGTAACTCAATTCATATCACTTGCTATAAAAATAGCTTTTCATAGATCAGTCAACAATTCATTTTAACAATGGCATACCAACTATAATCAGTCCATGAGTACATTACTCAAATATCTCATTTAGGATCACAACATTTTCATCTTTCATATATCAATCCACTTTTCCATTTCTAATTCACATATTTTTTCATTTCAATATCAATCATAGAAATTTATTATTTAATTACCCCTATTAACATGACTCGAACTTGGACGGATACATGGATCCAACCAACATACTAGTTTGGCACCCAGTGCCTCATTAGATAAATCCAAAGTAATAACTGCGCCCAGTGCTATATAAATTGACACCCAATGTCTTATCAATTAAACTAAAGAAAATTGGCACCCAGTACCTCATCGACTCGAAGTCGAATAAATCCCTAAACTCTTCCTATCCTATGGCATGCCATCTATATTTGACTTAGCCCAATACAGTTAATAAGGTTTCATTTCACTTTTCAAATACAATCAATATCCAATTCTCATATTTGCACATCATCACGTTTACACATATATTCATTTCAATTCAAATAATCAATACATTCATAATGTATATACCAATTCAATCAACTATAATTTCAATTCACTATCAAAGTGCCGAAATACTCACCTTAACCATTTACCATATGCATTAAATCAAAATACAACAATTAAAAATTAGGCTTGGATTTAGAGAAATACAAACTGTGGATTCCGAGCAATTCAACGTCAATTTTATCCTTCCCCTTTTTAGTCGAGGATTCTGGTACGACGTTAGCTACGGAATTAAAACAATTAAAATACATCAGTACAACACAATTCAATTTCACATTGAATATTTCAATTTTTACTCAATATTTGCTTATATTTTAATTTAGTCCTTAAATTGAAACTAATTTTTATTCTTCACAATTAACTCTATATTTTCATACTAATTCACTTTAAACTAAATTTAACTCTTTATTTTTAATTAAACCCTTAAATTTTGAATTTTTCACAATTTAGTCCCTATTACTCAAAATTTACAATTTGTTCTACAATTTAATCCTTTTCCATTTCTAACTTAAAAAATAATCAATTAAATCACTAATACTAAAACTATTCAATAATAACAACATCTAAAATCTTACTCAATGTTAAAATTTTGACATGGGTCAGGTAGTTCTAAACATCGGGATTCCAAAAATATAAAAATTTCAAGAAAATGGACTAAATTGAGTAACCAATTTTGAATTTGAACGTAAAAGCCCTTAGGTTTTCCGTAACTTCCTTTCCCTTTTCTATCTTTCTCTTTCTTTCTCTTTCTTTCTATCTTTCTCTTTCTTTCTCTTTCTTTCTTCTTTTTACTTTAATTTGCATGCCACCATTACTTTTTATTATTTCTTTTATTTTATTTTAATTATAATTTAACATATATGTATATACATTTCATAATAATAATTAATAAAACATATATATTACATATATCAATGTCATCCACTAACCTTAGATAAATGGGGTAATTACTACTTTAGTCCCTCTTTTACTTTTTAATCTATAATATAACTTTTAATCATTTTCGCGATTTAGTCCTTATACTATAATAACTCTTAATTCATGCATATTTACTTAACCAAAATCTAATTAACTACACAACTAACTTCGTAAATATTTATTGAAAATATTTACAAGTCTGATTTACGGGAATAGTGTAATAGCCCGATTTTAGCTAATCAGAACAGTAGTTTTGGAACCATAAATTCAATGTCAAAAAATTATTTTAATATTATTTTTGGTGTTTTTAGCATGTGAATATGTATGTGTGAATGTTTCATGTGTTAATTTTATCGTTTAATAGCTCAATTTGAGAAAAAGGACTTAATCACGTAAAATGTAAAAGTTGCATTCCACTTGTTAAAAGTGTCTATTTGGTATGGCTTATTAAGTGAAAGGTCCTTATGTTGTAATTAGACCATTGGAAGTGGAATTTTACATAATTGGGCATACAGTAGGTGATTTTATAATGGTTTAATTAAGGGTAAAATAGTCAATTATATATTATGTATATTAAAACGAAACAAAATTGAAAATAGTTGTCATCTTCATTAATATTCAACTGAATATGGAGAAAAGAGACAACCATTGAAGAATTTTAGGGTTCGGCCCTTTGCATTCTCATTTGAGGTATGTTTTGAGCTCGGTTTTTGATGATTTTTATGTTTTTACGATTGTTGCTTTGAGTACTAGCTAGCTCGTACCCTAATTTCTGAATTTGTTGGTGATTTTGTAAATTTCCATCGATGAATGCTTGAGTCATTGAATGTTTGATGATGGAAAATGAGTATTTGTTGATAGATTATCATGTTTTATAAAGTTATTTTTAGTGAAATTACATAAAAAGGACTAATTTGTGAAAAGTGTAAAATGTGTGGTTAAATGTGTGAAATAAATGAAAATATGGACTGATATGTAGCTGTATGAAATTCGGCTAGCATGAAATTAGAAAGAAATTGTGTAATTTGTGATTTTGTGAAATAGGGATTAAATTGAGAAAATGTAAAATTATATGGGTTAATGTGTAAAATGCCCCAAATTGTGTGCTTTGGATGAAATTGAATGAATTGAGAAATAAAAGAGTTAATTTGAATTTATATAGATTCTGAAAGAAAGAAATCAGATTTGGATCAGGGAAAATCGAAAGTTATCGAGTAATCGATCCAATTCGTCTATTCTGACTACGAGTTAAGTTCATTTGCAAATAAATGTATTTGAATTGAATTATATATGTTTTATTATCATTGAATTGCTACGAATGTCGAACGAGCAAGTACAAACATGAATTGACGAAGTTACGACATCTAAAAGTCCCGTACGGACTCTAGTAATAGTATAGGATACGTATGTCATGACATTACATTCTCGAGATGTGATTACATGTAAGACAATGTCTGAAACATTGGCATCATTAATTGATTTCATGTAAGACCCTATCTGGGACAATGGCATCGATATGTGTTAACATGTAAGACCATATATGGGATATGGCATTGTACAAACTTATGTGATTTTTGAGTATGCTTAAGAATTCTGAACGGTTCAACGGGCAAAGTCAAGTCGAGAAAGAATATGTGAATGAGCTAAGTGATTCAGGTATGTACAAACTTCATATGAGCTTTGAGAAGAGAAAGTAATTGATGAATTGGAATGTTTGAGAAGTATAAATTTGTTGATAGAAAGTTAGTGATCTTGAGTTTGTATTTAATTTTGTTTATCCATATCTTGTTTAATTGATGGTAACGATATTGATTCATAAAACGATTTATTTGTGTATGGCTTACTAAGCTTTGAAAGCTTACTTTGGGTGTTCTTTCCATATTTTTATAGATCATCGAAGCTAGCTTGGACTTTGGGATCATCTGGAAACGTCATCGCACTATCGGTCATCTCGTTGGTATTTTTGGAAGCTTTGTATATATGGTTTATGGCATGTATAGGTTAGTGTCAATTTGATATGTTTTGAGTTGTGATTATAGCCATGAGATTTGGCTTGTGAATGTTGATGTGTATGGCCATTTAAGTTGGCTTGAATTGTGTTTGGTAAGATATATATATGTGATGTATATAATACTTTATATGTTGGCTTCTTTTGGTTTAGTTTGTGGTTGTTATTATGGTTAGTTGTAAATTGAAGTACTAAGATTGGAATATTGATATTTTTGTGGCTTAATTATGTGATGTTGAAATGGTAAGTTTTGTAGCATGAAATAGGTGATAAGGTGTTGATGAAATGCATTTAGAAGTAATGCAAGATTAATGATTTTGGTATATTGTTCTGTTATGAATTTGATTGAGAATTTAAGTAGTGAAATGGTTGTAAATAGATGATATGATACAAGTATAAATTGGCATGTTTTAGGTTGCTTAAAGATGTATTGAATTGGTGTTATTTTGGTTGTTATGTGTGCTTGTGGATAGGGTGGCAAATTTGGTTTTACAAATGGCCTTTTTTGTCTAAACGGGTACAGACACTGGCGTGTGTCTCAGCCGTGTGTGACACATGGTCATGTTATACAGTCGTGTGTCCCCTGGGGTACCCTTCGAATTAAAGCCAGTATACCCTAGAGTTTTGACATGGCCTAGACACACGGGAGTGTCTATTGGCCGTGTGTTGCAGACGGGCTGGCACATGCACATGTGGTTGGCCGTGTGACCCAAGTCAGTAACCCCCCTTAGATTTCTCACAGCCTAGCACATGGGCTTGTCATCGGCCATGTGGCGCAAGTCAGTATGTATGCCTTGTTTTCACACGGCTTGTGACACGGGCATGTTTGGTGGCCGTGTAAGGCACACGGACTGTTCACACGGGCGTGTAACCTTGAAATTAAAGAAAATTTTATTAGTTTTCTAAAATTTGCAAATGTTATCGGTTTAGTCTTGAACCACTTCTAAGCAAGTTTTAAGGTCTCGTAGGACCTTACAAGGGACAATGTGATTGATATGAATGGATTTTGATTATGACTGTATGAATGTATGCAAATGATGTGTGTTACCAGGTAATACTTCGTAACCCTATTCTGGCATCAGATACAGGTTAGGGGTGTTACATTTTATTGGTATCAGAGCTATGGTTTAATCGATTCTAGGACAAATGTAGCGTGTGAAAGTCTAGCTATACATGCCATATATATAAACTGTGATAGTTTGATGATTCCTGACAGTTAAAATGTGTTTTTCATATAGAAAATGGATCCCGAACGAGCCATAGCTAACGATATGAAAAGTAATGCGCCTGCTCCCGCTCAAGGGACAGCATCGTCTGATTCTAGACCTGTTACGAGTAGCCACGAGGGAGAGGCTAAACAAGATTTCTTCCAAATGATGAATGAGTGGTTCACTCAGTAGATTAGAGCTAATCTGGCTGCTTCACAGCCTTCACCCCTGCCTAATCCTCTACAAGTCCCTGTCATGCCACAAGTTGTGAATTCAATTCAATTGAGTAAGTCTCCAGTTGATAAAATTAGAAAATATGGAGCTGAAAAGTTTCAAGCTACTATTGATGATGATGCTGAGAGAGCTGAGTTCTAGTTCAAGAATACTATATGAGTATTTGATGAAATGTCATGAACTCTTGAAGAATGTCTTAAATGTGTTATTTCACTTTTGAGAGATACGGCTTATCATTGGTGGAAAACATTGATATCTGTGATTTCGAAAGAACGAGTCAATTGGGAGTTCTTTCAGACTGAGTTTAGAAAGAAGTACATCAACTAGAGATTCATATATCAGAAATGCAAAGAGTTTTTTGAGCTAAAATAGGGTCATATGTCTGTTACAGAATATGAACGAAAATTGGTGAGATTAAGTCAATATACACGAGAATGTGTTTCGATTAAAGCTATAATGTGTAAAAGATTTGAAGACAGATTGAATGAAGACATCAAACTGTTAGTCGGGATTCTAGAAATAAAAGAGTTTGTGGTACTCGTCGAGCGAGCATCCAAAGCTGAAGAACTTGGAAAAGAGAAAAGAAAAGATGATTTTGAAGCTAGAGATTTGCGAAAAAGATCATCGAGCAAGTCATTTCATTCAGCATCCAAGAAGTTCTGAGATGACTTTAGTCATTCAAAGACTACTGCGGGTTATTCTAGATGTGATCGAGATAGACTACCTGTGAGTTCAAAAGCTACCTCAGTAGCTAGTGTTGGTATCATCAGGCCTAACCGACCCAAGTGCAAACATTGTGGTAAATGACATCCCGGCGACTGTAGATTGAATGATCAGGCCTGTTTCAAATATGGATCTCTAGATCACTTCATTCGTGAATGTCCTGAGTTGGTTGAGCAAGATATGGTGTAGAATACTAGGTCGAGTAATACAAAAACTCGAGGCAGACCACCCAGGAATGTAAGTAGTAGCCAGAGGGAAACTAAAGAAACTACTGTTAGATCTGAGGCTCGTGCACCTACCAGTGCTTATGCTATTTGCACTAGCGAAGAAGCTTCGTCTCCAGATGTTATTACCTATACTTTCACTCTCTATGATACTACTGTAATTGCATTGATAGATCCAAGATCGACTCATTCTTATGTATGTGAAACTTTAGTATCCAGTAAGACTTTGCCTGTAGATTCTACTGAATTTATGATTATAGTATCGAAACCCTTAGGCAGATGTGTATTGGTTGATAAAGTATGCAAGAACTATCCGTTGATGATTCGAGATTCATGTTTTTTGACTGATTTGATGTTGTTTCTATTTGACGAATTTGATATAATTCTAGGAATGGATTGGTTAACACTGCATGATGCAACAGTAAATTGCAAATGAAAGATGATTGATCTGAGATGTCAGAATAATAAGATTATCTGGATTGAATCAGATTATTTGAATGGTTTATCGCCAATGATTTCTTCGATCTTAGCTTAGAGTTATATGAGAAAGGGTTATGAAGCTTACTTTGCTTATGTACTCGACTCTAAAGTGACCGAAAAGAAGATCAAATCAGTACCAGTTGTGTGTGAATATCCGGATGTGTTTCCTGAAGAATTATCGGGTTTTTCGCCGATCCGAGAGGCAGATTTTGGCATTGAGTTAGTGTTGGGAACAACTCCAATATTAATAGCTCCGTACAGAATGGCACCGACCGAATTGAAAGAGTTGAAAGCTCAGTTTCAAGAATTGACTGGTAGAGGTTTCGCACGATTGAGTTATTCTCTCTGGGGTGCACCGATTTTGTTTGTGAAAAATAAAGACAAAACTATGAGAATGTGCATCGACTATCGAAAGCTCAATAAAGTGACTATTAAGAATAAATATCCTCTACCTAGAATAGATGATTTGTTTGATCAGTTGAGAGGGGCTACGATATTTTTAAAGATAGATTTGAGATTAGGTTACTATCAGTTGCGAGTTAAAGACTCTGATGTGCCGAAAACTGCTTTTTGAACGAGGTACAGACATTATGAGTTTTTAGTTATGCCTTTCGGACTAACGAATGCACCTGCTATTATTATGGATCTAATGAATCGGATCTTTAGACCGTATTTGGATAGATTTTTTGTTGTGTTTATAGATGACATTTTGATTTATTCTCGTGATGAATCTGAGCATGTTGAACATCTGAGAGTAGTGTTACAAACTTTGCGAGATAAGCAACTATTTTCAAAGTTCAGTAAATGTGAATTCTAGTTGCACGAGGTCGGTTTTCTGGGGCATATTGTGTCAGCATTGGGTATTCGAGTAGATCCAAGTAAAATTTCAGCAATATTAGATTGGAAGCCTCCGAGAAATGTATCCGAAGTCTGAAGTTTCCTAGGACTTGCCGGTTATTACAGATAATTCATAAAAGGTTTTTCAATGATTGCAACTCGGTTGATGAGATTGCTTCAGAAAGATGTAAAGTTTAAATGGTTAGAGAAATGTCAGAAAAGTTTTGATCAGCTGAAAGCTCTTTTGACTGAAGCTCCAGTGTTAGTACAGCTAGAATCGGGTAAAGAATTTGTGATCTATAATGATGCATAGTTGAATGGTCTGGGTTGCGTTTTGAAGCAGGAAGGCAAAGTCATAGCTTATGCCTCAAGACAATCAAATTTGTACGAAAAGACTTACCCAATGCACGATTTCCAATTAGAAGGTATCGTGTTTGCGTTTAAGATTTGGCGCCACTATCTATATGGTGAGAAATGTCATGTTTATTCTGATCACAAGAGCTTAAAATATTTTATCACTCAGAAAGATTTGAATTTGCGACAACGGAGATGGTTAGAACTGCTAAAAGATTATTAACTAGTGATTGACTATCATCCAGAAAAAATAAATGTTGTCGCTAATGCTTTAAGCCATAAATCTTTGTTCACTTTTCGTGCAATGAATACTCAATTGGGTCTATCTGATGACGGCTCAATTGTAGCTGAGTTGAAAGTAAGACTGTTATTTTTACAGCAGATTTGTGAAGCTTAGAAGACTGATAATGAAATGTTAGCTAAAAGAGCTCAGTGTGATTCAAACCCTGATTCAGAGTTTCAAGTTGATTTAGATGACTGTTTAAGATTCAAAGGACGAATATGTATTCTGAGAAATTTAGAGTTAATTTAGATGATTTTGAATGAAGCACTTAGTAGTCGTTTATTTGTTCATCCGGGAAGCACAGAAATGTATAATGACTTGAAACTACTTTATTGGTGGCATGGCATGAAGCGTGATATTTTAGAATTTGTTTCGAAATGTTTTATTTTTCAGCAAGTTAAAGCTAAGCATCAGGTACCGTCTAGTTTATTACAGCCGATTATGATTCCTGAGTGGAAATAGGATAGAGTAACTATGGATTTTGTTTCGGGTTTGCCCCTATCTCCGAGTAAGAAAGATGTAATCTAGGTTGTTGTTCATAGGTTGACAAAATCGGCTCATTTCATTTCGGTACGAACGGATTATTCACTTGATAAGTTAGCTGAGTTATATATCTCTGAGGATGTGAGATTACACGGGGTACCTATTTCTATTGTATCGGATCAAGATCTGAGATTCACTTCACGACTTTGGAAGAAACTACAAGATGCACTGGGTACAAAACTACACTTTAGTACCGCAATTCACCCACAAATGGATGGTCAATCCAAGAGAGTTATACAGATACTTGAAGATATGTTGAGATGTTGCATTCTTAAGTTTGAAGGTACGTAGGAAAAATATTTACCGTTGATTGAATTCGCGTATAACAACAGTTTTCAATCGAGTATTAAAATGGCACCATACAAAGATTTATACAGTCAGAAGTGTCGAACACTGTTGTACTGGATTGAACTTAGCGAGAATAAGATTCACGGGGTCGATCTGATCAGAGTAACAAAAGAAAAAGTAAAAGTGATCAGTGATAGTTTGAAAGCAGCATCAAATGGTCAAAAATCATAAGCAGACTTGAAACGGAAAAATATTGAATTTTTGATCGGGGATAAAGTGTTTTTGAAAGTATCTCCGCAGAAGAAAATACTTCGATTCAGTTGTAAAGGAAAATTGAGTCCAAGATCCATCAAGCCGTATGAGATTATCGAGCGAGTTGGACTAGTGGCTTATCAGCTAGCATTGCCATTTGAGTTAGAAAAGATTCATATGTATTTCATGTATCGATGCTTCAATGTTACAGATTCGATCCATCGCATGTTATTTCCCTGACCAAAGTTGAGATTCAGTCAAATTTGTCATACAGTGAAGAACCTATCCGAATTCTAGCTCGTGAGATCAAAGAGTTAAGAAATAAAAGAATAGCATTAGTGAAAGTATGATGGCATCGAAATAGGTTTGAAGAAGCTATGTGGGAACCTAAGGATGCTATGAAAGAGCAATATCCAAACCTATTCGCCGGTAAGATTTTCGGGGACGAAAATTTCTAAGGGGAAAGAGTTGTAATAGCCCGGTTTTAGCTAAATTGGAACAGTGGTTTCGGAACCACAAATATGAGGTCAAAAAATTATTTTTAATATTATTTTTGATGTTTTTGGCATGTGAAGATGTATGTGTGAAACTTTCGTGTGTTAATTTTATCGTTTAATAGCTCAATTTGAGAAAAATGACTTAATCGCGTAAAATGCAAAAGTTGCATTCCACTTGTTAAAAGTGTCTATTTGGTATGGCTTATTAAATGAAAGGTCCTTATGTTGTAATTAGACCATTGGTAGTGGAATTTGACATAAATGGGCATATATTGGGTGATTTTATAATGGTTTAATTAAGGGTAAAATAGTCAATTATGTATTATGTATATTAAAACAAAACAAAATTGAAAATAGTTGTCATCTTCATTAATATTCAATCAAATATGGAGAAAAGAAACAACCATTGAAGCATTTTAGGGTTCACCCTTTGCATTCTCATTTGAGGTATATTTTAAGCTCGGTTTTTAATGATTTTTATGTTTTTGTGATCGTTGCTGTGAGTACTAGCTAGCTCGTACCCTAATTTCTGAATTTGTAGGTCATTTTGTAAATTTTCATTGATGAATGCTTGTGTTCTTGAATGTTTGGTGATGGAAAATGAGTATTTGTTGATAGATTATCATGTTTTTTAAAGTGATTTTTAGTGAAATCGCATAAAAAGGACTAATTTGTAAAAAGTGTAAAATGTGTGGTTAAATTTATGAAATTAATGAAAATATGGACTGATATGAAGCTATATGAAATTCAACTAGCATGAAATTAGAAAGAAACTGTGTAATTTGTGATTTTGTGAAATAGGGACTAAATTGAGAAAATGTGAAATTATAGGGGTTAATGTGTAAAATGCCCCAAATTGTGTGCTTTGGATGAAATTGAATGAATTTAAAAATAAAAGAGTTAATTTTGAATTTATATAGATCCTGAAAGAAAGAAATCGGATTTAGATCGAGAAAAATCGAAAGTTATCGAGTAAACGATCCAATTCTTCTATTCTGACTATGAGGTAAGTTCATATGCAAATAAATGTATTTGAATTGAATTATATATGTTTTATTATCATTGAATTGCTACGAATGTCGAACGAGCAAGTACGAACATGAATTGACGAAGTTACGACATCTGAAAGTCCCATACTGTAACACCCCTAACCCGTATCCGTCGCCGAACTAGGGTTAAAGGCATTGCCAGACGAATCGGAACATTTTAAAAACAATTCATAAGCATCATCCAAAATCATAATCATACTTTACAATAGAGTCCCTTATACGGGTCATCGAGACCTTAAACATGTATTAGGAAGGGCTCAGGACTAAACCGAGCTCATACAAAAATTTTCGAAAACTTAAACATTTTTCAAAGTTACAGAGGTCACATGCCCGTGTGAACAGGCCGTGTGCCTCACACGGCATTAGACACGCCCGTGTGTGTACACTGTGTCAATACAGAGCATACATACTAACTTCACTACACGGCCACAAGACACGCCCGTGTGCCTTGGCCGTGGTCGAAACTGACTTGGGTCACACGACCGACCACACGATCATATGTCTGTGTACCCTTCGAAATGGCCACACACGCCCATGTAACAAGGCTGTATGCCTTACACGACCACCAGACACGTTCGTGTGTCTTGGACGTGCCCGAGACTGACTTCAATAGCTAAATTACAATAGACACATGGTCAAGAAACACGCCTGTGTGCTCAACCGTGTGGGGTGAAATTAGGCTTGGTTTAAGCCACATTTCTCACCTATCTCAAGCATTCTAAAACCACAACGTTTTAGCATTATTTGCATACATTCATAAGCAACCAAATCAACCAATTTATATATATATATTTCATGCCATTCAATTACCATCCAATTCACTACTCAATTTCACAACCAACATACCAAATCAATGTACCAAAATGATCACAACTTGCATAAGTTCCAAATACATAAACTCATCATTTAATCACATACTTCATACCACAAACATACCAATTTAACATTCCAAAATCAAACCATCACTTGAACATTATATACATCATATGACTTACCTATCAAACACACCATTTTAGGCAACTTAAGAGGCCATACATACTAATATTTACAAGCCAAATCTCATGGCTAATCACAACATAAAACATACCAAAATGACACTAGCCTATACATGCCATATACCATATATACAACTCTCAAAATGGTACCAAAATAGATGTTCGATAGTGTGAGTGAGTCACTGACGATCCCTGGATCTGAGCTAGCTTTATAACACTGTAAAATAGAGAACATTTCACACAGTAAGCTTAAAAGCTTAGTAAGTTCATGATATAACACATTTAACTCGTCAATTAAAATAAAATTCTATCAATTAGCTAACACTTAATACAACTCATCTTATCATTTATTTACATAACCTTCCATCTACTTCATATTCAATATCACCAACCACATAGGTTCAGTACATACCTGTATCATCACGTTCTTATCTATTACATTTATCACTTCGATGCTCGATACACTACTTCATTCGATCATACTTGAACATTTGATGAACTAGCACATTTAGTGCCAATTAATTAGCTGGAGATATAATAATATCTCATACTTAGTGCCATTTCATTACACTGAACTTATATCGGTATCGCACACATAATGCCATTTATTCATCCATTGCTGCTATATTCTCGCACACTCAGTGCCACTTTTTTAATAGCCGTTGCTATTTCATTTCTCGCACACTTAGTGCCTCAAATTCGATACACATTTCACATACTCCAACTTCTCAATCTCATTTTTACTTATTTCATCACATACAAACATTATACAAACAATATGTATTATACACGAACTTACCTCGGACGTAAAAATGACGATATTAGTCGATCAATCGAGCACTTTGTTTTTGTCTCGATCTAGGTCTGAATTTCTCATTTCTTGATCTATATGTATTCAAAATCAACCATTTTATTCAACAAATCATTCAATTCAATACATATACACATATTTAGGGTAATTTACAATTTAGCCCTCACATTTTCACACTTTGGTCCTTAATTCACAAAATCACAAAATACACATAATTTTCATATACCCATGTTAGGCCGAATTCTCATAGTATTCATATAAGCCCATATGTTTCATTTATTTCACAATTTAGTCCCTCAATTTCTCATTTTCACAATTTAGCCCAAATTACTCAAATTCATAAAAAATTCAAAGAAAAACATATTTATCTATCACATATCTTTCATTTTTCATCATTTAATAATACAAAGCTCACAATTTCATCAATGGTTCAACTCAAAATCATCAACAAAATCATAAATTTAGACATGGGCTTGATAGATTACTAAGCAACGATCACAAAAACGTAGAAATTATCAAAAATAGATCAAAAATCATACCTCAATTAGCCAAGATTAGTGCCGAGCCCTATCTTGATATTTTCTTTCTTTTTCTTTGAAAGTTTTGGCTAGAATAAGATGATAATGGCCATATTTTCATTTTTGTTTTATTATAATTCATTTACTACATCAATTACCATTTTGCCCATTATTAATAATCATTTAAAACATTAAACATTAGGCCAGTTATGTCCATTAACCTTGTAAATGGCATATTAACAACATAAGGACCTTTCTTTTAAATAGACATAGCAAATAGACACTTTAACAACTAGCTAGTCATTTCTGTATTTTACGCGATTAGGTCCTTTTATCAAATTAAGCACACAAACAATTAAATTTTCATACGAAATTTTCACATATACTGATTCACATATAATAAGCACAAAAAATAATATTAGAATATTTTTTTAACTCAGATTTGTGGTCCAGAAACCACTATTCTGACTAGGGTCTAAACCAGGATGTTACAATCCTTCCCTTTAGGGATTTTCGTCCCCGAAAATCTTACTAGTGAATAGGTTTGGATATTGTTTTATCATAGTATCCTCGAGCTCCCATATAGCTTCTTCAACCCCGTGTCGATTCCATAATACCTTCACTAATGCTATACTTTTACTTCTTAGCTCTTTGATCTCACGAGCTAGAATCTGTACCGGTTCTTATTCATAAGACATATCAGGCTGAATTTCAACCTCAGTCGGGGAAACAACATGTGAAGGATCTGATCTATATCTTCGTAGCATTGATACATGAAATACGTTGTGAATCTTTTCCAATTCAGGTGGCAACAACAATCTATAAACAATCAGCCCAATACGCTCGATAATCTCATACGGCCCGATGAATCTCGGACTCAATTTGTCTTTTCTTTCGAATCGAACTACCTTCTTCCATGGAGATACTTTCAGAAACACTTTATCACTGATTTCAAATTCAATATCTTTTCTTTTTAAATCTGCATACGATTTCTGACGATCCACAGCTGCTTTCAGACTATCCCGTATTACTTTCACTTTTTCTTTTGTTTCTCTTATCAAATCAACCCCATGAATCCTATTCTCACTAAGCTCTGTCCAGTACAACAGTGTTCGACATTTGAGACCATACAAAGCTTCATAAGGAGCCCTTTTGATACTCAATTGAAAGCTATTATTACATGCAAATTCAATCAGTGGAAAACATTGTTCCCACATACTTTCAAACTTTAGAATACAACATCTCAACATATCCTTGAGTATCTGAATAATTCACTCAAATTGACCATCCGTCTGTGGCTGAAAAGAAGTGTTAAAGTGTAATTTCGTACCTAATGCATCTTGCAGTTTTCTCCAAAATCGTTATGTGAACCTCGGATCTCTATCCGAAACAACAAAAATAGGTATTTCATGCAATCTCACAATCTGAGAAATGTACAATTCAGCAAGCTTGTCAGGTGAATAATCTGTGCGAACCAGAATGAAATGAGCCGATTTAGTCAATCTATCAACAACAGCCCAGATTGTATCTTTCTTACTCTGTGTAAGAGGTAAATCTGATACAAAATCCATTGTGATTTTGTCCCATTTCCACTCAAGAATCATAATTGGTTGTAACAAACTAGATGACACCTGATGTTCAGCTTTAACTTGCTGACATATCAAACATTTTGGAACAAAATCGGAGATATCTCTTTTTATTCTAGACCACCAATAATGTTGTAATTGTAACTAAGTGGACGAAAATGGACATAGAAAATGAGATAGAATAATATTATAACAAAGGTTAATTATGTAATTAGATTAAATGTTAGTATATGTTAACATAAAACATAAAATAAAGGCATTGTAATCGTGGTTGGTCGAATATATCAAAGGAAAAAAAAGAAAAACACCAAGCTAGGTTTCGACTAGAGATTTGGATAGATTAAGATTAAGAACAAAAGAAATCGAACTTGGATCGAGGAAAAGCAAAAATAGTCGAATAGTCAATTTACATCGTTCATCGATATCCGAGATAAGTTTATAAGCAATAAACGTTGTTAAGTTTGAATGTGTATGATTTTTATATGTTGTACTTAGCTGTATCAATTTCTATGGTTATAGCCGAATGCATGAATGTTTATGAGATTTGGGAATATTTAGATTCAATTGAGATATGAATTATGAATAAGATCAACTTTGTAACAATGATATATCAGGCTTATTGCTTAGCAGGCTTTGATGCCGGTGTATGATATCAGGATTATTGCCTAGCAGGCTTTGATGCTGGTGTATGATATCAGGCTTATTCTTAGCAGGCTTTATGCCGGTGTATTGAATCAAGTTTATTACCTAGCAGACTCTGTGCCGGTGTTTTTTACAAGGCTTTATGCCTAATGAATTTTATGTGAGCAACAGTAAAAGCAATCAAATGTGTTAAGTGAACTAAAGCATTCACGTATGTGAATGTGGTTATTCTATACGAAATAAAAGTTAATTGATTGAAAGATATGTGATAGAAATGTTTAAAAGATATGTGATAGAAATGTTTAGTGATGATATTGAAAATGTAAGACATTATGAGTAATGTATTCAGTTTTATGATAAGTATAAGTATGTGAATTAAAAGTTTGATTCATGAGAATGTATATATATGAATAAATATGTATAATCGATTATCTATGATATTATGACTTTGAAATTGGAGAATATATTGATAATTTATATATAAGTGTATATTCAGTCATGGTATATTGATGTATAAATATATGTTTGATTCGGGTTATTTTATTGATATATAGAGGTTGATAATTTGCTTAAATTGCTTATAACTTCTAAGCTATGATAGCTTACTGTGAGTATATTTATTCTTTTTTCTTATAGATTTTTGGAAATTTAGCTACAAGCTCGGGGACCGTCAGTGAAGTTATCCACACTATCGTCAATCTTCGATACTATTAAAAGTATTATTTCAAACTTATGGCATGTATAGGCTAATATGCATTTTGTCCGATCTTGGATATGTATAATTTAAGCCACGCGGATATGGCTTGACTCCTATGCTTGAATTTGGCTTTGCTTGATTATGGTTCAAGTTCATTTTTGGTTAAAATGTTATGTGCTTTGGATGACTAGTATTTATGATATGTGTCTGTGCATTGAAGTTGGTTAAAGAATTTTGGATATGATATGAATGAATTGGCCATAATATATGCATAGGTATTTTTGATTGATTTGGAAGTGATTTATATAAATATAAAGTATATAAATGAATTTGGTAATTTGCCTAGTTAAGGTTTTATAAATGATTTGGTGTTAAAGGATATCTTGTATTAACCAAATATGGTTGGAGCTATTTTAATATATTTTCTGTATGATTTTGTAAAATTTGTGTCTTGATATATATATATTTGAATGAGTACATATATTTATATGTGCATAATTCATGAATATTAATGTAATGAATTGGCTAAGTAGAGTCAAGTAGAATATGTTATTTAATCTTATTAATATGTTTTACATGTGGTTCGGCAAATGTGATTAAATTAGGTTATTATATGTTCACTTATATGTTTATGTTATAAGTGAGGTATTGTATATTTATGATTAAGTATTATATGTTATTAAGGTTTGGTAATATTGAAAAGTGAAATGGACATTATGATACATGATATTTATATGAAGTATAATGATGTGTTTCGGTTACGTATGAATGGGAATGTATATGGTGTTACATGTGCAATAATAATTTACGAAAATTATATGTGTTTGATGTGATGTATAAGTGTTTAATTTAATATTAAATGAATACTGAATATGATATGATTTTTATCAAATGATTATAAGTAATACATTTTGTGTAATCCATTTGTGTTTGGTTACAGCATGTGACTAAAGTGTAATGAAGTCTGTTTATCTGCATGTATTATGAGTTTGAATTAAAAGTATATTCAGCTATGTGGTGGTAGAGATTAAATCGACTATTCAAATTCAAGTGTGTGTATGAGATCGTTTTAATTTGTGTTTTTGACTAGTAATACCTTGTAATCCTAATTCGGCGACGGATACGGGTTAAGGGTGTTAAAGTGTGTCTCAGCCGTGTGTGCCACACAGCCTAAAACACGGGCGCCTGTCTTGGCCATGTGAAATCTGCATCTAATTTCAAATTGAATTAATTGACCACACGGTCTAGCACACGGGCGTGTGGCATGGCCATGTGTGCAAGTCAGAGAGTTACACGAGGTCGAATGTAACAGCCCGTTTTTGAGTCAAATTGGAACAGTGGTTTCGAGACCACAAGTCTAAGGTCAAATTATTTATTTTATTATTTTATTAAAGTTTACAGCATGATAGAATTATTGTGTGAAAGTTTCGTAAAGAAATTTTATGGTTTGACATCTTAATTCAGTAAAAATGACTAAATCGCGTAAAGCGTAAAACTTGTGTTCTAATAGCTAAAAGTGTCTAATGGCTATATAACCTTAAAATAAAGGTCCTTAAGTGGTAAATATGACATTTATAGGTTAGTGGATGATGATAGCATGGCAAATGTTGTAATTTATAATATTTTTAAAGGTTATTAAGGTAAATTGGTAATTAAGGTTAATTATAATAAAAAAAAATTCTTTCTCCATTCATCATCATCAACCGAAATTTGGGTGAATAAAACACCATTTTTACTTTCTTCATTCGTCCAAGCTATTTTGAGAAATTAAGGTACGGTTTTTTATTTGTTTTTAATGATTTTTATGTTTTTGATATCGTTTCTTCGTATTCTAGCTTGCCCATACCTTAGATTTTAAAATTTTTAAAGATTTATCATGTTTCCATTGTTGAATTCTTGAATAACTTGATGGTTGATGATGGATTTTGGATAATTGTTGATAGTTAAACTGGTTTTGTAAAGTGATTTTTGACAAAAATGTCAAAAAGGGGTTAAATTGAGAAATTGTAAAATTAGGTGGGTAAAAGTGTGAATAAATAAAAGATATGGGTTGCTAGGGACTCCATTAAAATTCGGCTAAGCATGGGTGATACTAAATTGCATGAAATTTGCAATTTTATGTGATAAGGACGAAATTGTAAATATGTGAAATTTTAGGGTCAAATGTGTAAATTTGCTAAAATATGAGTTATAGTCTAAATTGAATTGATTGAATACTGAATATACTGAATTTGATAATATATAGATCAAGATAAACTGAGATCAGAATTAGATCAAGGGAAAAGAAAAGTAGACGAATAGTCGATAGTTTTCTTCTGAGCAACTCGAGGTAAGTTCGTATAATTAGAATCAAACTTTTAAATACTTGTATTTTGCTAATGCTTTATCAATATAGTTTGATGGTTACCGGGCCCCGTTTGAAATGCAAGAATGTGTAGGATACAAGTGACATGTCACAAGGGTTACCGTAGGTTGAGATCCTGCATGTGTTGCGGACTCACCACAGCTCGTATGAGCTTGCCGATATATCAACTCATAAGAGCTTACTGTTCTCAGCTTGTATGAGCTTACTGTTCAGATCGTTAGAGCTTACCGTTTCAGCTCAATAGAGCTTACTGTCCTTCAGCTCAAGAGGAGCTTACTGTTCATAGCTCGAAAGAGCAGTAAATGATAAGGAATTGACATATTACTGATTTATATGTACTGTATATCACCCGAGTATCCCCCGAGATCCTAATATACTCAATGGACATAAATTCTGTTTATATGGATGAAGTAATGTTTATACGAATGAGTTACGATTTTCAAATGAATTATTGTTTATATGATTGGAAATGAAATGTTACCAATGTTGTACATGATATATAAATTTCGTATGATGCAATGTATTGAGATAATGGATGATTTCATGTATTTAAATGACTAACTTGTGATGAATGTTTGTGTTTAGGCATTTGGTAATTGAATTAAATACACTTTGATTATTTGCCTTGATTTTGGTATTTATGGTAAGTTTAATTCTGAATTATACGAGCTTACTAAGCTATAAAGCTTACTTTGTTTCTTTTTCCATGTTTTATAGCGGTTCAATAGCTCGCTCATTTCGGACAAGTCAGAGTTACACATCACACTATCCAACTGTCGATTGGTACTTTTGAACTTGTGGATAATAGTAATTATGGCATGTATTGGCTAGTTATAATAGTGATAGTTATGGTTACTTGAGATTATGGTTTGGTACTTTTTGTGTACAAGCTAAGCCATTTGATTTGGCTAAACTTAATGTTATAATTTGGTATGTTTTGGCAAATAGTTGATGAAATGGAGATGTGCAAATGAGTTTGTTAGAAGGTAAAATTATGGATGGAAAATGTATGATATTAGTTAAGCAATTGAACATTATGTGGAATTGGCATTAATTGTGTATGAAATATTATGAAATGGATGCCTATTGTGTTGTAAAAATGTTACCATTTATGCTTGTATTTACATGTGAAAATAAGGTGGCATAATGGCTTTGCAAATAGTTTATTTTTGTCCATACGGGCAGAGATACGGGCGTGTGTCTCAGTCGTGTGTGATACACGGTCATGTTACACGCTGTGTGTCCCCTGATGTTGAAATTGAATTGATGTCAGTACGCTCCACATGGTCTCACACACAGGCATGTGACTGGCCGTGTGGTACAAGCCAGTATGTCCCCTAAGTAGCACATTGCCTAGCACACGGGCGTGTGATTTGGCCATGTTGCATAAGTCAGTATACTCTTTAGTTTTCACATGGCTTGGCACACGGACGTGTCTTCGGTCGTGTGATGCAAGTCAGTATGGTACGGGTTATTGTTGATTGGAAACCTCTGAGAAATGTGTCTGAAGTCTGTAGTTTTCTGGGTTTAGCAGGCTATTACCGGAGATTCGTGAAAGGATTCTCGATGGTTGCGACACCGATGACACGACTACTTCTAATAGATGTGAAATTTGAATGGTCAGAAAAATGTCAGCAGAGTTTCGAACAGTTGCAAGTTCTGTTAACTGAAGCACCAGTTTTGGTTCAACTGGAATCGGGGAAAGAATTTGTGCTTTATAGCGACGCGTCATTAAATAGTTTGGGATGTGTTTTGATGTAAGAAGGAAAAGTTATAGCTTATGCTTCTCGACAATTGAAACCGTATGAAAAGAATTATCCGACACATGACTTAGAGTTGGCTTAAATTGTGTTCGCATTGAAAATTTGGCGACACTACTTATACGGTGAGAAATGCCACATTTATACAGATCACAAAAGCTTAAAATATTTGATGTCAAAGAAGGATTTGAATTTGGAACAACGAAGATGGCTTGAGTTATTTAAAGATTATGAATTTGTGATTGACTATCACCCGGGAAAAGCTAATGTTGTTGCTGATGCCCTAAGCCGAAAATCTTTGTTTACATTAAGAGCAATGAACAACCAGTTGATGATTTGTGATGGTGGGTCTATATTAGCTGAATTAAAAGCTAAACTGGTATGTCTTCAACAAATCTGTGACTCTCGAAGAAATGATCGCGAATTGCAAGCTAAAAGAGCTCAATGTGAGAATATCCCTGATTCAAAGTTTCAGATTGGAGCTGATGATTGTTTAAGGTTCCATAATAGAATTTGCATACTGAGAAATTCAGAACTCATTCAAAATATTTTGCACGAAGCACACCATAACTACTTCTCTGTTCATCTAGGAAGTACTAAAATGTACAATGATTTGAAATAGTTTTATTGGTGGCAAGGAATGAAACAAGATATCTCAGAGTTTGATTCTAAATGTTTAATTTGTCAACAAGTCAAAGCTGAACATCAAATACCATCGGGTTTACTACAGCCTGTGACGATTCCTAAGTGAAAATGAGATAGAATTACAATGGATTTTGTGTCGGGATTGCCCTTAGCTCTGAAAAAGAAAAATGCTATCTGGGTTGTAGTTGATCGACTAACGAAATTTGCTCATTTCATACCGGTACATACAAATTATTCACTTGGCAGATTGGTTGAATTGTACATTTCCGAGATTGTTCGATTACACGAAATGCCACTATCCATTATTTCTAATAGAGATCCAAGGTTTACATCGCGATTTTGGAAGAAATTGCAAGAAGCTCTAAGTACAAAATTGAATTTCAGTACTACTTTTCATCCTCAGACTGACGGCCAAACTGAAAAAGTTATTTAGATTCTCAAAGACATGTTGAGATGTATTTTAGAGTTTGAGGGTAGTTGGGAAAAATACTTATCATTGATTGAATTTGTGTATAACAGCAGTTTTCAAATGAGTATAAAGACGGAACTGTACGAAGCTTTATATGGTCGCAAATGTCGAACTCCGCTATATTGGACTGAACTAAGTGAGAAAAAGATTCACGGGGTTAAATTGAACAGAGAAACTGAATAAAAAGTGAAAACAATTCGCAACAGTTCAAAAGTAGCTTCAAATCGACAGAAATCCTACGCAGATTTAAAACGTAAAGAAATTGAGTTTCAAGTCGAGGATCGAGTATTTTTAAAGGTGTCACCGTGGAAAAAGGTTCTTCGATTCGGTCGTAAAGGAAAGTTGAGTCCGCATTTCATTGGTCCGTATGAGATTATTGAGAGAATAGGGCCTGTAGCGTATCGACTAGCTTTACCGTTAGAACTTGAAAAGATTCATTATGTCTTTCACGTTTCTATGCTATGTCGATACATGTAACAGCCCGATTGTAACGCCCCAATTTTCGAGACTTCTGTGAATTGTGGTGAATTTTAGAATTTTTTGTGTTTTAACTGCTTGGCGTAGGTCTAAGTATGTTAGTGGGCCTCTAGAAGGCCCAAGTTTAAGATTAAACCCGGGGTTCAATTTAATTTAATCCATAAGAGAAAAGGGGGTTTTGGTTGACTAGGATCTTAAGTATTATTTGGGTAAAATAAGACATAAGGAAGCAAGTGGAAAAGTGGCATGTGGCGCCACTGAGAAGGCTATAAAAGTGGCGTGTAGAAGTGTAGAAAGAGCCCAGGTTTGAGCCGCAAGACAAGCAAATAAGGTGTTTATTTTTGTGCACAAAAAGGGGAGGTGATAGAACTCAAGGGGGAACTCTGTTAGGGAGAGTTTAAGATGATAAGGGGATTGAGTAAGGATAAAGATAAGGGGGGAAATCTAGGAGCTGATCAAGGAGTAAGAGGTGGCCGGCCAAGGGACTTTAGCATGGGAAATTCGGCTAGGTATTGTAGTAGTGGGAATTTCGGCATTTGGGTGTGTTGTGCCGTTTCTCTGACCATCCTTCCTCCTCCTCCTTTCTTTACTTTCTTCTCTCCATCTACCTTCTCCTCTTCTTTTCTCCATAGCCGAATCCTTCTACCACTTTACTCTTCACCACTTCCTTATTCTTTTTATTTTTAAGCCTTACAGCCGAATATCACAAAAGCCGAAAACCCGAAGGTTCATATTGTCTGTGCCAAATTCTCCTAGCCAACCTATTGATTTCTTTTTCATCTTTCTTCATCCTTTGCGATCAACTCTTACTTTTTCTGAACCCCAAACCTCTGTCGACAAAGCCACTACAAAACCCTCATCTTTTCTTCACTGTTACTAAAAGCCGAAAACCCCATATTTTAGGGGCATAGCCGAATTCTTAGATCATTAAAAGATCGAATTCTGCTAGGTTTGAGGGTTAGATCTATATCAAAATCAAATAAGAGCTTAAGTGAAATTGTTGGCTGAAGAAACTGGTGGTAAGTTTTTGAATCTATTCTTTATTTCGGGAATTAGAAAAGCCGAAATCCCTAAAGGCTTAGGGAGGCTGTCGTTTGGGCTTTAAGGCTCTAAGGGTTGTGACCATTGTTTATTATGATGATAGTGTGATTCAGAGGCAGATGATCAGAGGCTTGGACAAGGGGAAACGACTGAATCTAGACACAATTGCTAATTTCGGCAAAGGTAGGTTCGCTAATGCCTAAGGTGCTTTGGGCCGAATATGGTAAGGGGTTAGTTATAGTTCGTTTTTAGTAGTAGATTAACATGTTAGTAATCTAATTGTAGGCAGTTCGTGTGTGGATCTCGTCAGCATATCGTCATAAATCAGGTGTGTAACTGACACCCTCTCATAGACTAGATCGGCAAAAGCCAAAAAGTCGAAATGCCGAAATGTCGGTATTTTGGGAATTTGCGAGTGTGCGAATGCTCGAAAGATAAGTGGGTTAATATTTTTGATAATCTTAAGTGATAAAACTGCAGTACGTGCAATTTCGTGCATTATTGATATTTTGGGCTTAGTGGGCTGAAATCGGGTTAATGGGCCAACTAGCCCAATTCGGTAAGTATCTTGTGATGAGAGTTTTGATAGTGCGTAAATGGTAGAATTATGCATGAAAACCTTAAAATAGTTAAAATACTAAAATATCCCTATGCATGGAAAAATTACCATTATACCCCTAGGGTTAGTTTTGACTGGAAAGCATGATGATTTGAATCTGTACGATGTATGCCATGATTGCATCTCTGTTGCATTGGGACATGGGTTATATTATGGAGGAAGCGTCCTGGTGGCTATGCCACAAATTATCTGATCTGGTGGCTCTGCCACGTATATTTGTTCTGGTGGCTCTGCCACGATTATCTGTTTCCGGTGACTCTGTCACATTATCTGTTCTGGCAGCCATGCTGGACATTTCTGTGACGTGTAGCGGTTGGGTGGGTCGAGTAGTCTCCCCACATGGTGAAAGGTTGGTATGGGGGTGCATGTGGTTGGATATGGGTTGGGTTTTGCATAAGCATGTAATATCTGTTCTGAGCTGTTATGGGCCTATGGGCTTATTCTGATTCCTGTTCTGGGCTAAGGCCAACTTATTCTATTTCTATGGTTTGAGCTGATATAGGCTATGGTTGGGTTAACTTACACACTGAGTTTCCCAAAACTCACCCCTTTATTTTTCATCCACGCAGGTGATCCCCAACCATAGTGGGCTTGGAGCTGTGAGGGATTCGGAGTGGCCACGCAAGTCTGCAAATTCGGTTTCTTTCTGATGAACTGGACGTCCTATTTATCTTTTTTTTTTTGGTTTTGGGTTTTTAAATGTAATAAGGCCGCTCTATTATTTTTTTTAATATGGGTTTGATTTATATTTTGTTATGATGGACTTAATTTATATTAACTATCAAAACGGGCTAGATCTAGGGTTCATTTTTAAAAACATAAATTGATTTCAAAGTAACACGATTACAAACAAGGCTTTTGCTATGATGACGTTTTCCAAAGTTAAATATGTTTTATTTTAAAATGAACATAATTACAATAGTAACCTAAGAATATACGCGAAGTTAGAGTGTGGCAATGGCGGTGTGCATGTCTAGGATTGGATCCGAAAGAGCTTGGTACTTAAGCAGTCCGATGGACTCACCTCCTCTTTTTTTTGGTTTCCTACCTGGTGCATAGCTTCCATTCACTTTAACCTATAACAAAATTATCTTTTTAACACACCAAGTAAAGATTTTTAAACCAACAATATAATATGTTTTGAACGCTTCAATGTGGCACGTCGGATTCGGTCGTAACGTCTAGGCCGGGTTTGGGGTGTTACACTGATTTTGGGGCTAGTCAGAATAGTGGTTTCGGGACCACAGATTTGACATAGAAAAATTTTTTTTATTATATTTTTATGGTCTACAGTTTCATGGAATGATTTCGTAAAAATTTCATTCGAAAATTTTGACGTTTGGGCACTCAATTTAGTAAAAAGGACAAAATTGTAAAAAGTGCAAAAGTTAAGTTCTATATGCTATAGGTGTCCAATTGCTATGAGATTTTAAATTAGAGGTCCTTATATGATAATTATACCATTTGTTAAGTTAGTGGACAAAAATGGACATGGTGAGATAAAATTTTAAAGTTTGGCAAAAAGGGTATTTTGGCCATTTGGTAAATAAAAGAATGAAAAGGGAAAATCAAGTCAAATTTGTGTCCATCTTCTCCTACCTTGGCCAGAAATCTCAAGCTCACCATAGCTAGGGTTTTGTCAACTTTCAAGCTTGATAGTAAGTGCATTCTAGCCCCGTTTTTAATGTTCTTTACATTTTTGAAGTCCTCCTAACCCAATTTACCTATTTCTACCATTATTTTGATGTAAGGTTCATGTTTAAAAATTTACCCATGTGTGACATGCATGTGTTTTGATGCTTAATGGTAGAAAATGAAAGTTTGATGTGTAATAAACAACTTTTACTAAGTGATTTTTCATGAAAATACCTAAAAAGGACCTATTTGTAAAAAGATGTAAAATGGGTAGTAAAAATTTGATTTGATGAAAAATGTAGGCTGATATGAGACTGTATATGGTTCAGCTAGGCTTGGGTAACAAAGAAACTGAATACATTTCATTTTACGATCCTAAGGACTAATTTGTAAAATGTGAAACTTTAGGCCCAAAAAGGTAATTTTGCCATAATGTGATATTTAGAATAATTTGAGTAATGCGAATATTAAGTAAGCTAAATTTGCTGTTATAGATCAAGAAAAATGAAGTTCAGACCTTGATCGGGGAAAGAATAAGGTATTTGATGATTAAATCCATTTCTCCTATTTTTGTACCGAGGTAAGTTCGTATGTAAATAATGCATCGTTATTTCTGCTTTAATTGCAATAGTCCGATTTAGACCCTAATCGGAATGGTGGTTTTAGGACAAAGAATCCAAGTTAGAAAAATATTTTTAATATCATTTTACATGTTTATTATATGTGAATTTGCATGTGTGAAAGTTTCGTACGAAAATTTGATTTTTTATGTGCTTAAATTAATAAAATGACTTAATCGCGTAAAATGAAAACTTGATAGTTAAAAGCATAAGGGCCAAATTGTTGATGGCTTTGTAACTTGAAGTATTTAAGTGGTAATTTGACCATGTTTAATTAGATGGACGGTAGTGGCCATGTAATATAATGGTTTTATATTAGTTAATAAAGGTTAAATTTGTAATTGAATTAAAAGTTAATATATTACAAAACATAAAAAAATAAAGCCATGGAGTTTATATTTTCTCTTTGACCGAATAATAAAAAGAACGAAAAGAAACTAAAACTTGGTATATTCGGCCATTTCTCAAGCTTGATTCAAGGTTAGTTTGATTTCAATTTTTGATAATTTTTACGTTTTTGAGATCGTTGCTTCGAGTACTATCCGACCCATGCTTAAATTTCTAATTTTGATGCATATTTTGAGTTATGCCATTGATGAATATTTGTGCTTTGTGATGTTTGATGATGAAATATCAAAAATATGTTTTAGATTAACATGTTTTGTATTGGAGTTTTTGAAGATTTTGAGTAATTAGGACTAAATTGCAAAAATAATAAGTTGAGGGACTAAAATGTAAAATAGATGAAATATATAGACTAGAATGAGTATATGGAAAATTCGGTCCAACTACATTGTTGTGAGATTTTGTGTATTTTGCGTTTTATGCAATTAGGACTAATTTGTAAAAGTATGAAATATTAGGGGTAAAATGGTAATTTACCCATTTATGTGTTGTTGGATTAAATTGAATGAAATTGTGTTTCAATGAGGCTAATTTGAAATTATATAGATCAAGAACAAAGGAAATCGGACTTGGATCGGGGAAAAACAAAAATAGTCGAATAACCGATTTATAACGTTCATCGATATCCGAGGTAAGTGTTTAAGCAATTAGACATCATTATTCTTGATTGTAACTTAGTTTAATATGTTTTTACGGAAACTATAGATTCATAAAAGAGCTAGTTGGATGTATTTGAGCATAGAAATATTGCATTTGAGTTTAATTCGACGGAGTTATAACATTTAAAAGTTCGTATGATTTATTTGGAATATATGGAGTTTTTGTTATATGAATTGTGTATGAGACAGCATTATAGTAGTGATATTCGGGCTTTGAGCCTAGCAAGCTTTATACTAGTGAATGTAATCGGGCTTTATGCCTAGCAGGCTTATTGCCGGTGAAGAATATCAGGCCTTGAGTCTAGCAGGCCTTATGCCAGTGTGTGATTCAGGCTTATGCCTAGCAGGTTTTATACCAGTGATTTATTTTCAAGCCTATGCTTATAAGCTTACTTTGTTAGAGCTTACCGTTTCAACTCAATAGAGCTTACTATCCATCAGCTCAGGAGAAGCTTACTGTTCATAGCTCGAAAGAGTGGTAAATGATAAGGAATTGACGGATTACTAATTTATATATACTGTATATCACCCGAGTATCCCTCGAGATCCTAATAAGTTCAATGGGCATAAATTCTGTTTATATGGATGAAGTAATGTTTATACGAATGAGTTACAGTTTCCAAATGAATTATTATTTATATGATTGGAAATGAAATGTTACCAATGTTGTACATGATATATGAATTTGGTATGATGCAATGTTTTGAGATAATGGATGATTTCGTGTATTTAAATGACTAACTTGTGATGAATGTTTGTGTTTAGGCATTTGGTAATTGAATTAAATATACTTTGATTATTTGCCTTGATTTTGGTATTTATGGTTAGTTTAATTCTGAATTATACAGGCTTACTAAGCTATAAAGCTTACTATGTTTCTTTTTCCATGTTTTATAGAGGTTCGATAGCTCACTTGTTTCGGACAAGTCGAATTTACATATCACTCTATCCAATTGTTGATTGGTGCTTTTGAACTTGTGGATAATTGTAATTATGGCATGTATAGGCTAGTTATGATAGTGATAGTTATGGTTACTTGAGATTATGGTTTGATACTTTTTGTGTATAAGTTAAGGCATGTGATTTGGCTAAACTTAATGTTATAATTTGGTATGTTTTTGCAAATAGTTGATAAAATGGAGATGTGCAAATGTGTTTGTTAGAAGGTAAACTTATGGATGGAAAATGTATGATATTAGTTAAGCAATTGAACATTATGTGGAATTGGCATTAAATGTGTATGAAATGTTATGAATTGTCTGCCTATTGTGTTGTAAAAATGTTACCATTTATGCTTGTGTTTACATGTGAAAATAGGGTGGCATAATGGCTTTGCAAATAGCTTATTTTTGTCCACACAGGCAGAGACACGGGCGTATGTCTCAGCCGTGTGTGACACACGGTCATGTTACATGGCCGTGTGTCCCCTGATGTTGAAATTGAATTGAAGTCAGTATGCTCCACACAGTCTCAGACACGGGCGTGTGACTGGCAGTGTGGTACAAATCAATATGTCCCCTATGTAACACCCCCTTACCCGAGACCGTCGTCGGAGTCGAGCACGAGGCGTTAACAGACTTAAATTATCACCTAAACAATTACAAACAATTTATTTCACCTTTCGTAATAAACTGCCCATCTACACCACAGTCACTAAAAAATTCATATCTCGAGTTACAAAACTCAAAATTCAAATCCATAAATTTTTCCTGAAACTAGACTCATATATCTATTTACTATTTATTTTCTAGAATTTTAGTTTAGGCCAATTAGTACGGTTTATTAGTTAAAATTTCCCCTATTTCAGTGTTCAACTGCTCTGACCTCTGTTCACTACGAATCACTTTTCTCTCTGTACAGAATTAATATTACTATGCCGTTTGTTTCTCTTAAAATTATATTCAATAAGAAATATTTACATATAAAGTATGACTCCTAATTACTTTTATAAAAGTTTTAGTGAATTGATAAAGTCAGAATTGGGGATTCAGAAATCACTCTGACCCTGTTCCACCAATACCCAAATATCTCATGAAGTACAACTCATTTATCTATTTTGTTTCTTTCATATGAAAATAGACTTAATAAGCTTCAACTTAATATTTTATTCACCTTCTAAATCTATCTCTACTATTATTAGTGATTTTTAAAACTCATGTCATTGCTGCTGTATGATACTATTTTATAGTAAATTTCACCTTTTCATGAATTTCCATGGATTAGATAGCACATTAAGCATACATAACACCAAATATGATTTTTGATTAGCCATTTCAATGGCTAATCTTTACCAAGCATTTCCTTGCCACTCAATAGCCATACCATAAGATTATATACACAAAATGATTATAATGCTATACATGCCATACTCAAAATATACAAGCCACAATACCAAAATGATCCACGGATTGTGTGAACGAGCCTCCGACCGTTCCCGATTTTCAAGCTGGCTTGTCAAAACTACAAAGAATGGAAAGAAGGGAGTAAGCATAAATGCTTAGTAAGTTAACATGCAAAAAGCAAGTAACATAATCATGCAATCCAACCCAAAACACCATTTGCATAAATATCATCAAAACATTCATGTTACATTTGCATTTACTATCTTACTACGATTTTATCATACCAAGTTCTCAACCCGAGGTTTTAAGCACATAGTTGTCAAATTTTCTCATTCACCACACTTACCAACATGTCACATTCGTTTTAGGTGTTCTCCTTATTCACTTAAGATTCACTCATTGAACAAATCAGAATATAATTCAAATACACGGATTGCATGCATATAAGTGTCATACCCGCAGCTAGGCAAACTCAATAGCCTGCGGAAATTATGTAACCAAGCTACCATGTAACCCGCCTATAAGCGAACTCGGACTCAACTCAACGAGCTCAGGCGTTTGTATCCATATGTGAACTTAGACTCAACTCAACGAGTTCAGAACTCAAATATCCTAGTGACACGTCACTTGTATTCTAATCTATTCCCAAGGTTCAAACAGGATTTTCCTCGATCACATATCTTTGTCATCTTCCACGGAATGTTGAAACCGATACTTGGTAGCATTTCATATTTATCAAGTAGCTCACATAATTTGCATATTACTCAATAATAACCACAAAGTATAATATTTCATGATAATAATCATCATACCATATAAATATCATTAAATTACTTAAAATGACAATTATGTTACCATATTTACACATGAACTTACCTCGGTACAAAATGTTAAAAATCGATCCTATTCCTCAGAAACTTTATTTTTTTCCTCAATCACGGCTCGAATCTTGTTTTTCTTGATCTAAAATACCAAATTAATTTATTCAATATACACACTCATCAAAACAGACCCTAATACGGGCTTTGATAAAAATTATCATTTTACCCTAGCTTTTCAATTATTTACAATTGAGTCCTTAAGTTTATACAATGAGTTACATGTATTACCCATGACATCTAGGCATAGCCGAATTTCCTAATGTCCATAACAGCCCATATTTTACACCAAAAATCATATTTTTACCATCAATTTTACCCTTTTTACAATTAAGTCCCTTTTTAGGTGTTTTCACATAAAACTAGTAAGTAAAAGTTGTTAAACACATATCAAACCATCATATTCCTTCATTATTCATCAAAATACAATTATATCACACATGGGTAGATTTTCATACATGTATCCTAGCTCAAAATATTGCTAGAAAATGATAGAGCATGCTTTCTAGATTTTAAAATCGAAAAGAGCATTAAAAACGGGTATGAAAATCACTTAGAATCAAGCCTTAAAAATGTTGGAAACCCTAGCTATGGTGACAAGAAAAATTCGGCAGCCCTATGGAGAAGATGAGTCCATTTTGTGTTATTTTTCCCTTTTTAATGACTATATTTACCAAATGACAAAAATGCCCTTAATGCCTTTCTTTCTAATTTTTCATGTACAAGCCTATTTTTGTCCAAAATTTTAAAAATTGGTTAAATTGCTATTTAAGACCTCCTAATTAATATTCCAAAGCAATTTCATACTAAAATCTTCTAGAATGCAAGTTTTGTAACTTATTCAATTTAGTCCCTAATTTCAAATTAAGCACTTTATGCATAAAATTTCTTCACGAAATTTTCACACAATCATGCAATCATATCATAGATCTAAAAATAATTATAAAATAATTATTTCTATCTCGAATTTATGGTCTCGAAACCACTATTCCGATTAGGCCCTAATTCAGGATATCACACCCTAATTAGCACACGGCCTAGCACACAGGCGTGTGATGTGGCCATGTTGCAGAAGTCAGTATACTTTCCAGTTTTCACACGGCTTGGCACATGGGCGTGTCTTCAGCGTGTGATGCAAGTCAGTATGTATGCCCTGTTTCCACACGGCCTATGACACAGGCGTGTCTACTAGCCGTGTGAGGCACACGGCCTGTTCACACGGGCGTGTGACCCCTGAAATGTTGAAATTTTTCTAAGTTTCCAAAATTTTCATATGTTATCAGTTTAGTCCCGAATCATTTCTAAAACATGTTTAAAGACTTCGTAGATCCTTATTAGGGACAATATGATTGTGTTGAATGGTATTTGTATATGAATACATAAATATATAAGTTATGTAGGTTAAATGATGCGTATTGATTGGTAATGTAACGCCCCAAATATCTCGGAACCCAAAAATCCTGAAATCTCAAACTTTCTTTGTTCTCGTTTTTAATAAAAATTGTGTTTTATATTCCTAGCCAATTGATAATTATAGTAGGTCTTAATTAAGGTTTGAGTTTGAATCTAAGGGTAGAAGAAATTATCATTTAGTTTTTAAAAGAATCAGGGTTTGCAAGCAGTTGGGCTTTTAAATAAAGATAGGGGAAAATAGCATCAAAAAGCCTTGTGGAGGAGTGGCTACGTGACGCCACTTAGGGAGTAAGGAGGTGGCGTTAGTGGCTAGCATGGAGATCCAAGGTTCGAATCATAGCTTAGTAATTTTTAGAGTTTAATTTTGGCCTTCTTTGTCGATTTCGTCTACTACTCTTCTTCTTTTATTCGTGCCAAATAAACCTTATTCACCATACTAAGTTGAAAGCTGAAAAAGCCAAATCCCCCAAGGGTCGAATACTCTTTGACCGGATCTAGTGTAAGTGTTGCTCTTCCAATAGATTTTCCTTGCTAAGTTTCGATTATTGTCCCTCACTCTTTCTAATCAACTGTGGTAGGGAATTAGTATCGGATCTCGGATCTTAGCTCTACCAAAATTTCCTTTAGGTGATTGCTGTTTTGGTAAGTATTCCTCTCCCATTGGCTAAGGTGGTCGAATGTTCAAAGTTAAGGTAAGGGGACTTGTGTTGGATACGAATCATCTATTATTCTGGTTTTAATAGTTAAGATTGGTGCAGATCTAGGAGTTGATCGTGGTTAGTGATTTAAGAAGGGGCTGATCGCACAGGGTAAGGTTAAGGTGAGGTTTTGATTTTAGTAAAGAATGCATTAAGTATACGATTAATTGAAGGGTGATATCGTTTGTAGGTTGGTGACTACGAGAATCACAGCACGTTTGCTTACCAGGTGTGTACATACACTGCACACACAAGTAGATCGGCAAAAGCCGAAAAGCCAAAACGCGAAAATGCTGAAAAATCGAAAGTTTGGCTGTGATAGTCTTGTGAGTGCGCGAACACTCGTGAAGAGGAAATCGATAGTCTGCTTGAGGCCCACGAGCGATTTCGTAGACTTGGGTTGTGATTTGGCTATATGGGCCGGAATGGGCTAAATTAGCCCGATGGGCTATTGGGCCTATAATAGGCAAAAACTGAATATTGATGCTATGTGATAGGAATTTGTATGTGAGTATGAATATGAAAGTGACTGGGCCAAACGCGCCATATAAATTTGATCTGGGCCTAATAGGCCATATATAGGTGATTTGGGCCTAATGGGCCAGATATAGGTATGTGAATTTAATTGGGCTTTGTAAGGGGTTTTGGGCCTAGAATATGATAACTACATAAAACTTAATAATTATTTGTGATCATGGACAAGTCAGAGGGTTAAGGTGTGGCAACGGGTATATGCATGTCTAGGATTGGATCAAGGGAGAGCTTGGTACTTAAGCGGTCTTAATGACCCACCTCCTCTTCTCTGGAATACTACCTGGTGCATAGTATTCGTTCATCTTAGCTCACGGGACTTGTTAATGGGCCAAGGTAAGTGAAAATCGTAATGAAGGAAAAATTACCGAAATGCCCCTAAGGGTAAAAGTGACCAAAATACCCCTAGGTGTTGAATCTAAGTGACATGCATACATATGATATTCTGCTTAGGTTGCATATGGGTTGGGAATTATGGAACGGAGGCAGTATACGAGGATCGTATGGTTGCTTGACAATCGTGGATCCAACGGCGACTTTTAAACCCCAATATGTAAATGAAGGTAGTTCTGCAACTGGGCTACCCTTGGTGTGTCGGTTGACTGGGTCGATATTTATATCCCTACATGGTGTGATGGGGGATGGAGCTGGAGTGTAGCAGATGGATAATTTGGATGGGATAGCATTGCATTTTTTTTTTTGGATTGCTTATTTTTTTTTGTGTTGAGGGTTGTACACACTGAGTTTGTGAAAACTCACCCCGTCTTTTATTTTATTTTCAGGTGAAGCTCAGTAGAAGGTTCGATGTTTGGAGGGACTTTGGGTGGCCAGCTAGCAAGATAATTTGGACTTGATTTTTTTTAAGCATATAAGTTTTTATTTTATTAAGTATGTTTCAGACCAGATTGTAACAAGGTTTCATTATGTTATTATTACTTGAATTATTATTATTTTTGTTGTAAACACGAAAAGGTGAACATGGATTTCCTAAATTATAGTATGTTTTCTACGTTTTCGCAACTAAATTTTAAAATGACATGTTTTCATAAAATCATATGTTTTAAACAAGTGATTGAAAGGATTTTTTTTAAGTTAATTAAGGTTTCTTTTATTTTAAGAAGGGTTTTCAATGAAAACATGATTTTTGTTAAAACACTTCAATGTAACATGTCAGATTCAAACATAACGTCTGGGCCAGGTTTGGGGTGTTACATTTAGTGGTATCAGAGCTCGATTGTAAAACTCAGGCTGTGATGTGGGCCTTATTATTATTTGGTTTCTTTTTCTATTTTTTTTTAAATTTTGGATCACACTGTTTTGGAAATAAGGAAAACTTGCTCAGCGGCACACCAAGTCTCTGACGTCGAACCAAGTAAGTATTCTTATTCTTAAGTTTGTTTAAATTGTTATACAGTAGATAGTTAGAGGGCTACTTTAGATGATTTTGTTAGAATAGAACCAAAGCCCGCAGGAACTTGAAATTGTAGAGGATTTTCGAAAACAATAGTCTCTTTAAATATTTTCATAAAACATCGGTATAAGTATTTAACTAACTAAAACTTCATAAAATTTCTAATCCAGATAATACGCGAATCGACGATGAGTGCTAGAAGAGGTGCAAGAGGCCGTGACCGAGGCCGCAAAAGTGTTAGGGCTGAATCGTCGGCATCGGGCCATATGCCTAATGTTGGAGTAGAAGAGGCTTCGGCCTCACTTGTGGCTTGCAATGGACCGTATGATCGGGCCGCGGGAGAAGATGCATTGCCGCAGGCAATGTTGAGAATTTTGGAAAGGGTCGCTGGGGCCAACAATGGCACTGGAAATCGGGGCTGAGATCTTTAAGGGCATAGTTGGCGTGGCTCCTAACGTGGTGGAGTATTGGTTGGAGGCCACTGAAAGGATAATGGAGAACCTGGATTGTTCACTGGAGCAAAAGCTAAAAGGAGCCGTGTCACTACTTAGGGAAGAAGCCTACCAGTGGTGGTTGATGGTGAAAGAGGGCACCCAACTGGAGCGGGTCACTTGGGAGTTTTTCAAAGCTGCATCCCAAGGGAAGTATGTGGGTGCAAGCTGTGTGGATGCTAGAAGGAAGGAGTTCCTGAACTTGACCCAAGGAAACAAATCGGTGGCAGAGTATGAGGCGGAGTTTCTATGCCTTAGTAGGCATGCAAGAGTAATGGCGGCAATGGACTATGAGCGTTCAATTAGGTTTGAGGACGGACTGAGAGATAGCCTTAGGGTATTGATAGGTCCACAAAGGGAGCGAGTTTTCTCGGAGTTGATGGGGAAGGCAAAAATAGCGGAGGAGGTTAAGCGCACTGAGTACTTAAATTGGGAAAGATAAAGGGGTAAGAATAAGAGGGAGGCTGAGACTCCTGGTGTTGGACGGAGGCCTAGGGCTAGGGCTAGAAATAATGGGCCAATTAGAGTAGGGCCCCCTGCTGCTAATCCAGGGGTGCCACCTTGTGCTGATAGTGGAAGAAGATATGGAGGCGAGTGTTGGAAGAGAATGGGAGCTTGTTTCAATTGTGGGTCAATGGAGCAAAGGATCAAGGATTTCCCCCGAGTGCTAGGTCAAGAGCCAGTACTGGGCCAAGGTGGTGGTCAGCTCCAAGGGGTAGATAGCTGCCGCCAAGGGGTCGTGGATAGGCCAGGGGCGGTAACGGCAATGGACGTGGACATGGAGCTCCAAGCAGAAATGCGAGCCATGCTGAGGTGAGACACCCAACTTTGGTTTATACTGCTCGTCACCGAGAAGACGGGGATGCCCTAGATGTGATAACGGGTATGTTCTTTATATATGAGTTACCTTACACAGCATTGATTGATATTGGATCGACGTATTCATATGTTGCATGCAATATGACTGAATCCTTGGGTGATATGTTTGAAATTACTGCGAATGACATGACTGTGATCAGTCTGTTAGGGTAGTCAGTTGGAGTGAATAAGTTGTTTAGGGAGGTACCCTTAGTAGTCTAAGGAGTTACCTTTTCAGCGGATTTGATAGAGCTGTCGTTTAGCGAATTTGACTTAATCTTAGCTATGGACTGGCTGGTGAAGCACCGAGCCACCTTGGATTGCGCCGCGAAGCGAATGGTGTTAAGAACGGCGGAGGATAAGGAAGTAGTGGTGATTAGTGAACGCCGAAATTACCTGTCGAATGTGATTTTGGCGTTGAAGGCTGAGAAGTTAGTACGAAAGGGATGCGAAGCCTATTTGGCTTATATTAGTGATATGAAGGCTAAGAGCCTTATTGTTAAGGAGTTGAGAATAGTTAGGGAATTTTTGGATGTCTTTCCCGGGGAGCTGTCTGGGTCGCCACCCAGCAGAGAAGTAGAATTTGGAATCAAGTTGTTACCTGGGACAGTTCTAGTGTCCATCGCTCCTTATCGGATGGCACCCAAGGAGTTGTTAGAACTTAAGGCACAGATTCAAGAATTGTTGGATCGAGGAATCATACGACCAAGTGTGTTTTTACAAGGAGAGCACCAGTGTTATTTGTAAAGAAGAAGGATGGGACGTTACAAATGTGCATCGACAATCGACAGTTAAACAAGTTAACTGTTAAAAACAAGTACCCTCTACCGAGAATCGATGATCTTTTTTATCAGTTTAGGGGAGCTTCGGTGTTCTCGAAGATTGACCTGCGTTCGGGATATCTTCGACTAAGGGTTAAGGAGGCAGATGTTCATAAGATAGCTTTCAGAACTCGTTATGGGTAGTACGAGTTCTTGGTGATGCCATTCGGGCTGACGAACGCCCCTACCGTTTTCATGGATCTCATGAATCAGGTTTTCCAACCCTACTTAATGCAAAAAGGAAAAGTGGTTGCGTATGTGTCACGGCAACTTAAGACTCATGAGGGGAATTACCCTACCCATGATTTGGAGCTAGCTGCGGTGGTGTTCGCGCTTAAAATATGGAGGCATTACTTATATGAGGAGAAGTGCATAATTTATTCAGACCACAAGAGTTTGAAGTACCTCCTTATCCAAAAAGAGCTAAACCTTAGGCAGCGTAGGTGGGTGGAATTATTGAAGGATTATGATTGCACAATAGAATACTATCCTCGCCCGTTTAAGCTTGTTAGATAATGGTAGCTTGTTAGCTAAGCTTCAAGTAAAACCGATGTGGATTGAACAGATAAGGAGTAAGCAATTAGTGGATGCGACCTTAGGTGCTCGTTTTAGACAAGTGGAGAGTGAGGAGACATCGGACTTTGGGATAAATAGTGAAGGAGTATTGTGTTTCTGTGGGAGAATGTGTATACCAAAGGACGATGATCTAAGGCAATCCATTCTGCAAGAAGCACATAGCAGCCTCTACGTAATGCATCCTGGCGAAAACAAGATGTATCGGAGTTTGCGCGAGCTTTACTGGTGGCCTGGACTTAAGTGCGAGGTTATGGAGTTCATAAGCAAATGTTTGGTATGTCAAAAGGTAAAGGCAGAACATCAATTGCCTTCGGGAATGCTTCAGCCAGTGAAGATTCCACTCTGGATGTGGGAAAGGATCACTATGGACTTTGTTAGTGGGCTACCCTTGACGCCCACTAAGAAAGACTCGATATGGGTTATAGTGGATCGGTTAACCAAGTCTGCCCATTTTGTACTAGTTTGCACCGATTACTCGTTACAAAAGTGGCTAGGCTGTATGTGGCGGAGATTGTAAGATTGCATAGAGTGTCAATATCCATAATATCAGATAAGGACCCATGTTTCACTTCACGATTTTGGAAGAAGCCGCATAAGGCGTTGAGTACTAGGTTGAACTTTAGTACGGCATTCCACCCTCAAACTGATGGGCAGTCGAAAAGGGTGATTCATGTATTGGAAGATATGTTGAGGGGATCCGTGATTAAGTTCCGAGGTAGCTGGGAGGACTATTTACCGATAGCCAAATTCGCGTACAATAATAGTTATCAAGCAAGCATTGGGATGGATCCATATGAAGCATTGTATGGGCGAAGGTGTCAGACTCCAACATGTTGGACGGAGTTGGGCGAACAAAGAGTTTTGGGCCGTGAGTTAGTAGCCGATACTAAGGATAAGGTAAAATTGATTCAGGATCGATTAAAGGAGGCCTCGGATAAGCAGAAGTCGTTTGCTGACCTTAAGCGTCTAGAGATAGAGTATGCAATGGGAGACTTAGTTTTTCTTAAGGTCTCTCCGTGGAAAAAGGTATTAAAGTTTGGACGAAAGGGTAAACTAAGCCCAAGGTTCCTTGGGCCATATCGGGTTGTAAGGCAGATTGGGCCAGTCGCTTACCAGCTAGAGTTACCTCTTGAACTAAGCCAGATCCACGATGTGTTTCATGTTTCCATGCTGAGACGGTATCGCTCATATCCTTCACATGTCGTGGCGATTGAAGAAATCGAGGTCAGGCCAGACTTAACCTTCGAGGAAGAGCCCATACAAATAATTGGTCGAGATGTCAAAGTATTGAGAAGGAAGTCTGTTCCATTAGTCAAAGTGCTTTGGTGTAATCACAAAGCTGAGGAGGCTACTTGGGAACCTGAGGAAGCGATGCGACGTCAGTATCCTCAACTGTTTGAATCAGGTAAAATTTCGAGGACAAAATTTCTTTTAGGGGGTAGAGTTGTAACGCCCCAAAAATCTCAAAACCCAAAAAATCCTGAAATCCCAAACTTTCTCTGTTTTCGGTTTTGATAAAAATTATGTTTTATATTCCTAGCCAAGTGATAATTATAGTAGCGCTTAATTAATGTTTGAGTTCGAATCTAGGGGTAGAAGAAATTATCATTTAGTTATTAAAAGAATCAGGGTTGGCAAGTAGTTGGGCTTTTAAATAAAGATAGGGGAAAATAGCATCAAAAAGCCTTATGGAGGAGTGGCTAAGTGACGCCACTTAGGGAGTAGGGAAGAGGCGTTAGTGGCTAGCAAGGAGATCCAAGGTTCGAATCCCATCTTAGTAATTTTTAGAGTTTAATTTTGGCCTTCTAGAAGGTTGGAAGTGGCATGAAAATGGACTCTAATGGAAGTGTTCAGGAGAGAAAATTAAGGAAATGATCAAGGGGTTATTAGGGAGAAAAACGAGGAGATGAGAAGTGAGGAGCAAGTGGAGCCAAAATGGGAACTTGGGCTTGAGGAATTTGGCCATAGGGGTTATAAATAGGTGCCGAATGCAAGGGTATGAGGCTAATGCCGAAATCTTTTTCTCACCTTGTTGCCAGAAACACTCTTCCCTAAAAGGCAAAAACTCTTTTCTTTCTTTTCTTTCTGCCGATTTCTATTCTCCTCTACACAATCTTCTTTGTTGATTTCTTCTACTACTCTTCTTCTTTTATTTGTGCCAAATAAACCTTGTTCACCATACTAAGTTGAAAGCTGGAAAAGCCAAATCCCCCAAGGGTCAAATACTCTTTGACCGAATCTAGTGTAAGTATTGCTTTTCCAATCAGTTTTCCTTGCTAAGTATCGATTATTGTCCCTCACTCTTTCTAATCAACTATGGTAGGGAATTAGTATCGGATCTCGGATCTTAGCTCTCTGTCGGAATTGCCTTTAGGTACTTGCGGTTTTGGTAAGTATTCCTCTCCTATTCGCTTAGGCGGTCGAATGTTCATAGGTAAGGTAAGGGGACTGTTTTAGATACGAGTCATCTATTATTCTGGTTTTAATAGTTAAGACTGGTGCAGATCTAGGAGTTGATCGTGGTTAGTGATTTAAGAAGGGGCTGATCGCACAAGGTAAGGTTATGGTGAGGTTTCGGTTTTAGTAAAGATATGTATTAAACATGCGATTAATTGAAGGGTGATATCATTTGTAGGTTGGTGACTAAGGGAATCGCAGCACGTTTGCTTACTAGTGTGTACATACACTGCACACACAAGTAGATCGGTAAAAGCTGAAAAGCCGAAATGTCGAAATGCCGAAAAGCCAAAAGTTTGGTTGCGGTAGTCTTGCGAGTGCGCGAACACCCATGAGGAGGAAACCGGTTTCCTGAGGCCCACAGGCGATTCCGTGGACTTGGGTTGTGATTTGGCCGTATGGGCCAGAATGGGCTAAATGGGCCAAATGGGCTATTGGGCCCATAATCAGCAAAAACTGAATGTTGATGCTATGTGATAGGAATTTGTATGTGAGTATGAATATGAAAGTGACTGGGCCTAACGGGCCATATAAATGTGATTTGGGTCTAATGGGCCATATACAGGTGATTTGGGCCTAATGGACCAGATACAGATATGTGAATTTGATTGGACTTTGTAAGGGGTTTTGGGCCTAGAATATGATAACTACATAAAACTTAATAATTATTTGTGACCGTGGAGAAGCCATAGGGTTAAGGTGTGGCAACGGGTATATGAATGTCTAGGATTGGATCTAGGGAGAGCTTGGTACTTAAGCGGTCTTAATGACCAACCTCTTCTTCTCTGGAATCCTACCTGGTGCATAGTATTCGTTCATCTTAGCTCACGGGACCTGTTAACAGGCCAAGGTAAGTGAAAACTGTAATTAAGGAAAATTACCGAAATGCGCCTAAAGGAAAAAGTGACCAAAATACCCCTCGGTGTTGAATGTAAGTGACATGCATACATATGATATTCTGCTTAGGTTGCATATGGGTTGGGAATTATGGAACAGAGGAAGTATATGAGGATCACATGGTTACTTGACAATCGTGGATCCAAAGGTTGCTTTTAAAGCCCAATATGTAAATGAAGGTAGTTCCACAACCGAGCTACCCTTGGTGTGTCGGTTGGGTGGGTCGATATTTATATCCCCACATGGTGTGACGGGGGACGGAGCTGGTGTGTAGCGGATGGATAATTTGGATGGGATTGCATTGCATGTTTGATGTATGATGGTTTTTGGAATGCTTATTTTTTTGTGTGTGTTGAGGGTTGTACACACTGAATTTGCGAAAACTCACCCCCTCTTTTATTTTATTTTCAGGTGAAGCTCAGTAGAAGGTTCGATGTTTGGAGGGACTCTGGGTGGCCAGCTTGCAAGATAATTTGAACTTGTTTTTTTTTTTCTAAGAATATAAGTTTTTATTTTATTAAGTATGTTTCAGACCAGATTGTCACAAGGTTTCATTATGTTATTATTACTTGAATTATTATTATTTTCGTTGTAAACACGAAAAGTTAAACATGGATTTCCTAAATTATAGTATGTTTTCTACGTTTCCGCAACTGAATTTTAAAATGACATGTTTTCATAAAATCATATGTTTCAAACAAGTGATTGAAAGGAGTTTTTTTTTAAAAGTTAATTAAGGTTTCTTTTATTTTAAGAAGGGTTTTCAATGAAAACACGGTTTTCACTAAAATATTTCAAAGTAACATGCCAGATTCGGCCATAATGTCTGGGCTGGGTTTGGGGTGTTATAGGTAATACCTCAAACCTTATTCTAGCAATAGATACGGGTTAGAGGTGTTATATCAAACACGGCCTCCAACACGAGCGTGTCCTAGGGTCACACGGGCATGTCCCTTGGACCACACGGGCGTGTGAGCCCAGTACCTTGGAAAAATTTTGGAATTTCGTGAAAAATTCTTAAAGGTTCCGATTAAGTCCCAACTCAATTCTAATGCTCATATTGGGCCTCAAGGGCCCAATCAAGGGACGTTATGAATGATCTAGGTAAATGAATAGTAATTTACATAAGTTATTTCTAAATGTTTCTGAATGTTCTGGTAATGCTCCGAAACCTTGTTCCGACGACGGATACGGGTTAAGGGTGTAACACTTGGTTATGCCCTTTAAGCTTAATTTTGCAATTCTGGGCTTGAGTGTCAGTACCTCAAGTCCTAGTATTGGTATCTCTTGGCTTGAATATTGGTACTTAGACCCTTAGATTTGATGCCTTCAAAGTAGTAGCCAAAATTTTGAAACATGGGAGGCAAGTATAGGTACATGGCCCGGAGTATCAATACTCCAGGCTACGTATCAACACAGCCTCCTGATGTATTGGTACATCAAAACATCAAACTTAAATTGTTCTAAAATTTGACCAAGTATTGATTCCCATGACTTTGGTATCAATACTTAGGCCATTGTTTGCATAAATGGGCCTTCAAATAATGTTTTTAACCTATATAAAACTTGATTTTTCATGTAAAGATTCATGAATGGATGTCATGATGAAAGAGCTCGAACGATGGATAGATCAAGGTCGCTCTGACGACTAATGTAGGGTTCCTTGTTTGACCAGGCATTCGATCTAGGTGAGAGGTGTTACATGTAGGATCTCACCAAATAATTAGGTGTGTGGATCCAATATCAACTAAAAATTTTAAACTACTAATGAGGTCTGATAAGTGAAGTGGGCTTAACTTTTGTCACACAAACAGATAAACTCAAAACAATAGAAGAACAAAACACAAAAAGTTTTTAACATAGTTTCTTAAATTACATTTGTGTTGCCTTGACCAGAATGAATCCATTATAATCACCAAATACAATATATGATTTAAGTCTAACCCTCTTACTTTGTTCCAATCTCACTATCATACCACCTAATGAACTCATCACTTTCTCACCCTTCCTATTAAAGGTAGAAAAGCAAATCACTCACTAGTGAATATACAAAGCACTCATATGTTCCTTACAATATGAATAAAATAGTGCACACAATCCGTACATCAAATCCTAGCAAGTAAAGTGATTATGAATAGGCTACGAAGTTTTAGTAAAATGGTCTCTTTATGTATAAGAGATAAGTGTGATTATTCTTCAATTTCGTCAATTTCAATTGTTGATATTCAACCATTCCATTATTAACAAATTAAGATGACATTATCTTTAGACTCATCAAGTTGAAATCCTCATCATTATTAGCCAAAGAAGTCACAATCAACCAGGGCTATGCTTGTCGAAGTAAAGTGCCTTGTAAAACTTTTCTCACTTTTATACTTTCTTAAACAAGGCTGAATTGTATTAGATAAATCTATGAAATTTTGTTGCTCGTGCTTCCTTTTCTATTAAGAATTGTTATAAATGTGTTGTAAATGTTTTTAGTTTATATGGGACTCCTCCCAACTTTGCCTTGTTTTTTAAAATTCATGCTTAGACTAAGACTCTTCAATATGGTTGTACAAACTTATTTCTTAACAAGGATAAACCCTCATATTGATTTGGGCACTCGACCATTATTTTTGTTACTATATATGAAAATTAAAATAAGCACAAAGTAAAAAATTTTCAACATGCACAAACTACATGGGATGTAACACTCGTGCCCAACCCGATCACCGAGTTTAAGCTATAAGATGTTGCATTCGTCATTAGAGCAACTATAACAAATTTTAATGCATCATGCTTAATTGTATAAAATACATTTCAATATGACTTAAAATCAATTTTGGGTCTTATACGAGCTTATGAAATCTCTCTTACTAACCCAAGGTCAGATAAGGACTTAACTGTAAAGGTTTCAAAATTTGTGAGGTGACATTGCAGCACATGACTTCCATATTGCAACATCTACGTCGCAACTTATAAAATTTTGGCATCGTGATGTCACTCACTGTTAATCTATGTTGCGAGATTAGGGACTTGAGGTAGCAACGTTGCCCTTGGTTTGACAAAATCAATTTGGTACATCTTACATATGTTTCAATTAAACATCTATAGACTTTCATAACATCTTTCCACAATAATAAAACATCATTCCATACCATACTATGTCAATTCAATCAGATGAACGTTTCAACCAAGTACTTAATATGGCGTACACCACATGATCATCATTTAAGCTCATCCAAGCCATTTACCCATCAAGCCATACCAAGTTACCTCATTCAAGTTCAAATACATTTTTACCTATTCAATTTAAGAACCAAGAACTTATATGGCCTTACCTATTCAATTTGAGAACCAAGAACTTATATGGCCTTAACATGAACCAAACAAAGCATAAGCTCAACTATAATTCATGCTTGACATTTAAACATACCAATTTCAAACCGTTCATCAGCTTATCTAACATAACTACTTCACTTTGCAACCCTGAACATACCAAATTTATGCAAGTTCATGACCATCACTCCTAATAGCATCAAACATAACCAAAACCATGCATCAAATAGGTCATATTTAATTCTTAACATACAAGTCTATCCATAGCCATAATTACCACATAAAAATCCATTCAAAATGACCATTTGCACAACAAAATGCCTTTATATACATGCCACAATATCTAGACTCAAAATGAACATAATTCTACCATCTTGTTGATAGTGTGTGCTTCAGGTTGATTCGACTCGGTAAGTTTCACAAGTTGACTATCTACAGGTAGGAGAAACAACTAGAGTAACCATTAAATGCTTAGTAAGTTCAAATAGAAAATACTATGCTTATCTTGATCATACATAAGCATGTTAGCTACCTTAGTTTTGGCATAAATTTGGCTCGGACATGGCACTTAAAATAACAACAACGTGAGCATAAGTATCCATGATCATTAGACAATATAAGCAAAAATCAAAACATAAAAATTTATATCACTTTCACATAACTCATATTAGTGTCATATTTTATCATCAATCCATAAGAACATACTAATTTCACATAGTTCATTGCAATGTAATATTACATTATCCATCTATAAAATTTACCAGTTTCACACATTTCACTTCAATATTATATCAAATTAATTTATTGAATCCATTTCATTACATTTTCAAGTTTCAAGGCTCAAATTTCAATTATAATGTTTTAGCCTGTGGAACCCTAGCAAAATGGACTCGGATACATGGGTGAACTACACCACACTAGGTAGCTCGTGTAATAGCCCATTTTTCAGTGAAATCGTAATAGTGGTTTTGGGACCACAAATCTGACCCAAAAATAAGGTTTATTTTTATTTCATTATATGGTCTATATTACAATAGGCATGTCATGTAAAATTTTGATACGAAAATTTTATCCATTAAGTGTCTAATTACTAGAAGGACTAAATCGCATAAAATGAAAAAGTTAAATTCTAGTAGCTATAAGGATCAAATAGCTATGGGAATAAAAACTAGAGGTCCTTATATGGTAATTAGACCATTAAGAAAATTATGTAGATTTTTCTTGGTGACTCATCCATGGAATTATAGAAAAAGGGCAAGGAATAAATTGGAAATAGCAAAATACCTAATTAATTGAAAGATGAAAAGAAAATATATCATCTTATTTTCATCATATTCAACCTAAAAACACATGGAAACTCTAGGAGAGTAAAAAGAAACTTTCAAGGCCTAATTGGGTAAGTTTCCTTATCCCGTTTTTAGTCATTTTGGTATTTTTAAAATCGGGATAGCTTAATCTCTGTATTTAAGGGATTAATTTGAAAAGTTATGAAGGTATGAAAAATGGGTCATGGATGTATATGCTAGAAATTAGAAATTTATGGTAGAAAATGAAAGATTATTGATAGATAAACAACTTTTACAAAGTGATTTTTGATGAAAACGTGATTTAGGGACTAAAATGAAAAGTTGTAAAATTTGATGAAAAATTATTTAATTTTATGAAAACATGTGCTGGACAATTTGTAATGTGGCTTTGGTTAGGCTTGGAATAGGGAGTAATTTGCACAAGTTTCATTTTCCGAGCCTAGGGACAAAATCAAAATTTATGAAAAAGTTAGGGGCAAACTGATAATTTTGCCTATGATGTAAATTGAGTCCATTTAAATATGAGACGTGTGAAATTAATAGTTAAATTTATTTATATAGATCCGGACTACACTAATTCGAGGTTAGATCGAGGAAAAGAAAAGGTTTTGGATTAGTAGACTTTTTACGCGAATAAGTGTCGAGGTAAGTTCGTGTAACTTAATCGAGCATGTAATTATGTTAATTGAATGTTGTGTTTGTATGTAATGTGAGTTATATTTATATGCTTTATGTAATAGCCCGATTTTGAGTCTAGTTGGAACAGTGGTTTCGGTACCACAAATCGAACATAGAAAAATTTATTTTTATTATATTTTTATGGTCTACAATTTTATGGAATGATTTTGTGAAAATTTCGTTTGAAAAATTTGACGTTTGGGCATTCAATTCAATCAAAAGAACTAAATTGTAAAAAGTGCAAAACTTGAGTTCTACATGCTAGAGGTGTCTAATTGCTGTGAAATTTTAAATTGGAGGTCCTTAAATGATAATTAGACCATTGGTTAAGTTGTTGGACAAAAATGAACATGTTCTAAAGTTTTTCATTAAGGGCATTTTAGTAATTTGGTAATTAAATGAATTAAAAAGCCAAATTAAAAGCTAATTTTTGTCCATCTTCCTCCCATGGCCAAATTTTACAGGAAGAAACAATGGCTAGGGTTTTTCAAGCTTCCAAGCTCGATTGTAAGTCCATTCTGGCCCCGTTTTTAATGATTTTTATGTTTTTGAAATCCTTGTAACATGATCTATCTATTTCTACCACTAATTTAAGACATAGTCAAAGTATAAAATTTTACCCATGATGGATATGTGTATTTTGATGTTTAATGATAGAAAATGCATGTTAGTTGTTTGATAAACGACTTTTGCTAAGTGATTTTTGATGAAAATGCTTAAAAGGACCTATTTGTAAAAAGTTGTAAAATGGGTGTTAAAATGTGAATAAAAGAAAATTTTGGGCTGCTATAAGCATGTATAAGGTTCAGCTAGGCATGGGTATTGAAGAAATTGAGTACATTTAATTTTAAAAGCCTATAGACTAAATTGTAAAAATGTGAAACTTTAAGGGCAAAAACATAATTTTTTTCCATAATGTGATTTTTGGCTGATTTGAATAGTATAATGATTAAATAAGTTAAATTTTATATTGTAGATCAAGAAAAATGAGGTTCGAAATTAGAACGGGGGTAAAACAAGTATTTGGCGATTAGGTCATTTTCGCCATTTCTATGTCGAGGTAAGTTCGTATATGTAACAGTCCGATTTAGACCCTAATCAGAACGGTGGTTTTGAGACCACGAATTCGAGTCAGAAAAATATTTAAAAATTATTTTCTATGTTTATTATGTGTGAATTTATGTGTGAAAATCTCATTTGAAAATTATATTGTTTGGATGTTCAATTTAATAAAAGGGTTTAATTGCATAAGTTGAAAAATAGTTTATTTTATGAGAACCAATTTTTTAATGGCTTTGTATATTGAAGTATTTAAGTTGCAAATAAACCTTTAGACTATGTGGTTGCCGAATGTGCCCATATTAAGTATGTTTTATTATTAGTTTTAAAAGGTTAAATATGTAAAATAATAAATAATATACATATTATCATAAAACATAAAATAAACATAAGTATTCATTTTATTTTCTTGGTGACCGAAACATTAAAAAGAAAAGAAGGAAAGAAAGCTTAGATATTCGGCAACATTGAAGTTTGATTAAGGTATGGACTTTGCTCAGTTTTTGATAATTTTTACGTTTTTGAGATCGTTCCTTCGAGTACTATCCGACCCATGCTTGAATTTCTGATTTTGATGCATATTTTGAGTTATGCCATTGATGAATATTTGTGTTTTGTGATGTTTGATGATGAAATATCAAAAATATGTTTTAGATTAACATGTTTTGTATTGGAGTTTTTGAGGATTTTGAGTAATTAGGACTAAATTGCAAAAATAATAAATTGAGGGACTAAAATGCAAAATAAATGAAATGTGTGTATTTATATGTGTTAGATGAACATTCGGCCTAAGCATGATGAATGAAGATTTTGTGTATTTTGTCTTTTATGCAATTAGGACTAATTTGTAAAAGTATGAAATATCAAGGGTAAAATGGTAATTTTCTCATTTATGTGTTGTTGGATTAAATTGAATGAACTTGTGGTTAAATGGGGTTAATTTGAAATTATTAGATCAAGAACAAAAGAAATCGGACTTGGATCGGGGAAAAGCAAAAATAGTCGACTAGTCGATATATAACGTTCGTCGATATTCGAGGTAAGTCTTTAAGCAATTAAACATCATTTGTCTTGAATATAACTTAGTTTAATATGTTGTTTTGGAAACTATAGTTTGATAAAAGAGCTAGCCGAATGTGTTTAAAAATAGAAATACTGTATTTGATTTTAATTCGACTAAGTTATATCATTTGAAAGTCCGTATGATTGATATGGAATATTTGGAGTTTTTGTTATATGAATTGTGTACGAAATAGCTTTATAATAGTGATATTCAGGCTTTGAGCCTAGTAAGCTTAGTGCTGGTGAATGTAATCAGGCTTTATGCCTAGCAGGCTTATTGCCGGTGAATAAAATTCAAACCTTGAGTCTAGCAGGCCTTGTGCCGGTGTGTGGTCAGGCTTACGCCTAGCAGGTTTTATGCCGATGATTTATTTTCAAGCCTATGCCTATAAGATTTCAAGTTGATGTGAAAATTGAACAAGTAAATTGAGCTAAATGATCTTGTATATTCGGCTATATAGGTATGTACTTATGTGATGTTATAATTGATTTTGTATATTTGGCCAATTGAGTGATGTTGGAATAAGAAGTGAAGAATGTGAGTAGATATGAGAAGTATGTTTCGGTTATATATATATAAAGTTGAGTTTGATTCATGAGTATAAGTATTTGAATGTAAGCATACTTGGTATAATGTTATTTTGGGAATGAAAAGTTGAATGATATTATGCTAAATGAGAAATATTAGCATTCGGCCAAGGTAACTTATTTGTGTAGAAGAATAACATTAATGATATAAGTTGGCTTGTTTGAAATGTTTTGATTATTCTTTTGAGTTATTTAATTTGCTTAAGGCTTACTAAGCGAAGTTAGCTTACTCTGTGTGTTTTTATTACTCTGTTTTATAGATTTTGGTTGTAAGTTACGAGCTCAGGGATCGTTAGCAAAGTCATCCACACTATCGTCAACCTTTGGTACTTTTAGAAGTCTATTTTTGAACTTATGGCATGTATAGGCTTATATGTATTTTGTTTGATCTTGGATATGTATAATTTGAGCCATGTGAATATGGCTTAACTTCTAAGTTTGAATTTGCTTATGTTTGGTCATGGTTTAATCCATTTTGGTTATAATGATATATGCTATGGATGAATGGTATATGTGATTGGTGTTATATGTTTTGGAAATGGTTTGATAATAGTTGATGGACTTGATTGTGGTTGATGATTTGGTCATGGTGTGTATAAATTTGTATAAGTATGGTTAGATGATCCGATTTTGGTTGGGTATAAATAAAGTATATATATGACATTGGTTTTTATGTTTGATATAAGTGTTAATATGTAAATGAACATTAGATGATATATATATTTAAGTTTGAATATAGTAAGGGATTAATATGATATTTTATGTCTTGTAAAGGTCTAGTAATTTGGCTTAACAAAGAAGCAAGATGTTGATTGTATATATATATATATGCACATGTGTATGTGTGTGTAATTGAGTGATGCTTGTCATTATGATTCGGTTTATAATGGAAGTGTATATGCATATATATGATGCTTATGTGGTTGGTATAATATGTATAATGGATGATGATAAATATTGAGTAGGTATTAAATATGCTTTGTTAGTAAATTGTATATTTAATAAGTAACAAATATATATATTTATATATTTACAGATATATAATTAGTACACTTCTATTTTAAGATTGAATGGTGTAATTTGTATGACTTAAATGTTTAATGAAATATTTTTTTAATCATTTGTGAAGTTGATAATGCCATATATGTCAAGGGATAAAATGTCTTGTGATATTATTTATTTGGTTAAATATGGGCATGTATAGATTAAGAAATACAATGTTTGATTTTTTTTCTTTATTTTGGGTATTTGTTTATCAATAAAGTGATGAAATTGTAATTTGTATAGACAATATGTTTATAATGTACGTTTAATATTTAATTAATTATATGCTTTACATGTATATATGAGTATGACTTGTGTTAGCTTGAGAATGCTCGGAACTATATTTATGTTTAGTAATGCCTCGTGACCCTAGTATGGTGATGGATACGGGTTAGGGGTGGTACAGTATGATTAATAAGCATTAAATTATATATGAATGCTTAATTGATATGATTGTGGTAAAATGATATTTTATTGAAATAAAATGTGAATGTTATTGAGTACGACACTACGAAAATGACCGATAGAGGTTTGATACAGCGAAAGTCCCGATTGAACCTTAGGAATAGATAGGATACAAATGTCATGACATTAGGGTTACTGAGTGTAACATCCCGATTAAGATCTAGTCGGAACAGTGGTTTTGAGACCACAAATCCAAAATAGAAATAATTATTTTATGATAATTTGATGATCCATGATATGATTGCATGTTTGTGTGAAATTTTCATGAAGAAATTCTATGCCTAAAATGTCCAATTTGACTTTAGGGACTAAATTGAATAAGTTGTAAAACTTGTATTCTAGAAGCTTCAAGCATGAAATTGCATTAGATTATTAATTAGAGGTCCTTAAATAGCAATTTCACCAAGTTCTAAATTTGGACAAAAATGGGCATGAATAGGAAAAATTTGAAAGAAATAAGGGCATTTTGGTCATTTGGTTAATAATAGAATAAAAAGGGAAAAAAAGTCAAAAATTTTCTCATCTTCTCCAAGTGCTAGCCAAAAATTTCCAAGGGCCATAACTAGGGTTTTGTTCATCTTTTCAAGGTTGATTGTAAGTACTCCTAATCCCCATTTTTAATGTTCTTTACATTTTTGAGGTCCTTGGAGCATGATCTATCCATTTCTAGCCATATTTTGAAGTAGGGTTAATGTATGAAACTTGACCCATGTGTGACATGGTTGTATTTTGATGTTTAATAGAGGAATATGAAAGTTTGATGTATGATAAACTTCTTTTACTAAGTGATTTTTAGTGAAAACACCTAAAAAGGACTTATTTGTAAAAGATGAAGAAATGGGTAGTAGAAATGTGGTTTAATGTAAAATATGGGCTGATATGAGTTAGAATATGAATCATCTAGGCATGGGTAACAAAGAAAATGCATGCATTTCATTTTTCGAGCCTAGGGACTAAAGTATAAATAAGTGAAAAGTTAGGGGTAAAAAGGTAATTTTAGCAAAGTATGTGTTATGGGTCGATATGAGTAATGTGTGTATTGCACAAGTTAAATTTGGCATTATAGATCAAGAAAAACGTGATTCTGGTCTTGATCGAGGGAAAAACAAGGTTTACGAGGACTAGGCTCGTTTCTATCATTTTGTACTAAGGTAAGTTCATTTGCAAATAATGCAGCATGTACCATACTTTCAATGCTTTAATATTGCATGTATGGTAAGTACATACATATTTAATGTGATGTTGTATCATGTATTTATTGCCTAAATTGTATTATGAATTATGTTTGACAATTCCATGAATATGTGATTGGTACTATAAGTATTGAACTCAACGTTACGAGCAAGTTTGACAGAAATGTGGTATCGAAGAACCCTGTTTGAACCTCAAGAATAGTTTAGGATACAAGTGACATGTCACTAGGAACTATGTGATCTGAACTCATTGAGTTGTGGTCTGAGCTCATGATGTATGTGGCACATGTTTTGGCATTTGGGTATTGGTCTCGTATATTCTTCCGGTGGCTGGGTAGTCCAGCATGTGTTACGGATAACCGATAGCCTATGTGACCAGACCCATGATTAGCTCGATAGCGAGCAACATGTGATATGAGGTAGCATTGGCTACATATAAGGCACTTAGGTGCGAGATTGCGTTGTATCCGATAGTATTCCGAGTGTTCAACAGGTAGTTCTAAAGGAAGTTTAATGAGTAATCTTGATGAATACATCAAAGACGAGAAAATAAGTTATTATGTGCAAGTGGGCATAGTTATGTACATCGAACTCATGAGAATGTCAGGAGATATGATGAACTTGTGGTGAGAATATGAATATATATATGAAAAATGAGTTTAAGAGATTTGATAAAATGCAAGATTATGTTCATTATGTTAAATGTATGATTAATACTTATTTAAGTTGTATTTTATTTGCATGTGAACTTACTAAGCTTTAATGCTTACCCCATTTCCTTTCTCTTTCTTATAATGTCACCAAGCTAGCACGTGGATCAGAAGACGTCGGAGACTCAATCAAACTATCAATTGAATATTTGGTATAACTAGTCTCATCATTTTGAGTATGGCATGTATAGGGACTTGGTCTTTTTGTTACGTGTCATATTGATTAGCTAAATGTGTTGGCTCATGAAAGTATTATGATCATTTTGTATATGGCCATGAGAAGTGGCTCATATTGAGTATTTGGGTTGTAACCCTAATTATTGGTGCATGCATGAAAATGTCCTTATGCTTTAATATGGTTATGGTTGCTTATGGTTAATGAGTAGGATGGATGGCATGTATGTTTGGTGTATGAAATATGATTAATGTGTATGACAATAAAGGTAATGCAAGTAGGTAACTTGAAATTAGGTTAGTAAAGATGATAGACAAATATGAAATTGGTGTGGAATGCCATATGAAAGCATGATAGTTTAAATAGGTAATATGTTGACATTACCAAGTCATAATTTAACCATGAATGCAAATGCTTGATTAGCCAAATGTGCCATGTTGCATGCCATGAAGTAAGTATAAGTATGTGAGTGTTTAAGGGTGGCAATTGGCTTGGAAAATAGCCTAGAAATTGTCCACACGGTTAGACACACGGGCATGTGTCTTGGCCGTGTGTGACGCACGGTCTGCCCCACGGGCATGTGATCCGGTCGTGTGTCCCTTGCACCCTAATAATACAAAATAGATTGCCAATAGTAAACACACGGGAAGAGACAAGACCGTGTGTCTCAGCCGTGTGAAGGACATGGCCTTAGGACATGGGCGTGTGCCCAGGCCGTGTGAAGTCTGCACCTATTTGGAATTTATTTCACCACGCGACCTAAGCACACGGGCGTGTCACTTAGCCGTGTGACCTTATTTAGTTGATGACGTCATGGTTAGAGAGTTACACAAGTTGAGGATACGAGCGTGTCCCAAGCCACACGGGTGTGTGTGACCACACGGCCTACCCACACGGGCGTGTGACTCTCCAAAGTATGAAAATTTTCTATGTGTAGTAAAAGTTCCAAAAGTTCTCGATTTAGTCCTGAACCATTCCTAAGGTATGTTTTGGGCCTCGTAAGCCCATATAAGGGACGTTTTACTTGTAAATGAAAATTTTTAAATTTGGACAGAAATTCCTGTCTCGATTTTGTATGTTTGAAGTGAGTTAAGTCCAATAATGCCTCGAACCCTGTGCCAACATTGGATACGGGTAAAGGGGTGTTACACTGAGATTACGTGTAAGACCATATCTGGGATATGGCATCTATATGAGACTTCGTGTAACACCATATTTGGGATATGGCATCGATATGATACCGTGTAAGACCATAGTTGGGCTATTGGTGTAACATCCTGATTAGGGCCTAATTGGAACAGTGGTTTCGAGACCATGAATTCGAAATATAAATAAATATTTTATGGTTATTTGATGGTCCATGATATGATTGCATGTTTGTGTGAAATTTTCATGAAGAAATTTCATGCCTAAAATGCCCAATTTGATTTTAGGGACTAAATTGAATAAGTTGTAAAAATTTTTTCTAGAAGCTTTAAGCATGAAATTGCATTGGATCATCAATTAGAGGTCCTTAAATAGCAATTTGTCCAAGATCTAAAATTTTGGACAAAAATAGGCATGAATAGGAAAAATTTGAAAGAAAGGCTTAAAGGGCATTTTCGTCTTTTGGTAAATAAAAGAATAAAAAGGGAAAAATCAAGTCAAAATTGTGTCCATCTTCCTCCTTGTGTGCTAAAAATTGCAAGGGTTCCATAGCTAGGGTTTTCAACTTTTCAAGCTTGATTGTAAGTGCTCTCTAGCCCTTTTTTTATGTTCTTTGCGTTTTTGAAGTCCTTGAAGCATGATCTATCCATTTCTAGCCATATTTTGAGCTAAAGTTCATGTTCAAAAACTTACCCATGTGTGACATGCATGTATTTTGATGTTTAATGGAGGAATTTGAATGTTTGATGTGTGATAAACATCTTTTTACCAAGTGATTTGTATTAAAAATGGTTAAAAAGGACTTATTTGTAAAGTTTGTAAAATGGGTAGTCAAATATATGATTTAATGAGAAATGTAGGCTTCTATGAGTAAGTTATAAGTTCGGCTAGGCTTGGGTAACAAAGAAAATGAACATATTTCATGTTACGAGCCTAGGGACTAATTTATAAATATGTGAAAGTTTGGGGGCAAAATCATAGTTTTGCCTAAATAGAGTTTTTGGACTAGTTTGAATAATGTGATGATTAAATAAGCTGAATTTGCTATTATAGATCAAGAAAAACGGAGTCTGGACCTAGATTGGGGAAAAAACAATATTTTGGACTAAATCGAATTAATTGTCCATATTTTGTACCGTGGTAAGTTCATGTGTAAATAATGCAATGTTGTATCATGTTTTAATGCTTTATTAATGTATGAATTTCTATGTTTAATTGTTATGATGAGTGTATGAATGACATAATGGTCAATGAGAACGATTTTGTGAACGAGTTCGACAAAGATGTGACATCGAGAAAATCCCGTTTGAACCTTAGGAATAATTTAGGATACAATGTGACATGTCACTAGGAACTATGTGATTATGAGCTCATGAAATTATGTGTATATGTGACTATGTGAATCTGGGTGCTAGTCTTGTACGTTCTACCGGTGGCTGGGTAGCCCGGCATGTGTTGCGGTACACATCGAAACCATGTGTGCAGCACCGAGTAGTTACGTCTTGACTGTCAGCTTGTGTGAGCAGGCCCGTGATTAGCTCGAGAGCGAGCAATGAGTTATTGTGATATGAGGTAGCATGTGGCTACGTTTGAAGCACTATGTGCAAGTTTTCCGTGTCACACAAAGTTTGCTCAGGGATTGAAGCACTATGTGCAACTATACCCCTCTCTTTTCCATTTTCTTATAGTATCGCTAAGCTAGCTCAGGGATCGAAGGACGTCGGAGACACGATTCACACTATCAACTGGATATTTGGGTATAGTTAGTCTCAATATTTTGAGTATGGCATGTATAGAGACTTGGTTTTTTTTTGTTATATGTTATATTGGTCTAGTCAAATGTGTTGGCTTATGGTAATATTTGATTTATTTTGTATATGGCCATGTGATATGGTTCATATTGATTATTTGGGATGTAACCCTAATTAATTATGCATGCATGCAATGTGTTATGCTTGATGCGGTTGCTTGTGAATGATATGGGTGATGAATGGCGTATGTGCTAAATGAATGAATCGTGACTAATAGGCATGACCAAAGCTATGGTATAATTGGGTAAATGGGAAGTACGTTTACCATGATAGACAAATATGAAATTGGTGTGGAATGCCATATGAAAGCATGATAGTTTGAATAGGTGATATGTTGACGTTACCAAGTCATAATTCAACCATGAATGCGAATGCTTGAGTAATCAAATGTGCCATGTTGCATGCCATGAAGTGAGTGTAAGTATGTGAGTGTTTGAGGGTGGCAAATGGCTTGGAAAATAGCCTAGAATTTGTCCACACGGTTAGACACACGGGCATGTGTCTAGGTTGTGTGTGACTCCTCATGGGCGTGTGATCCGGCCGTGTGTCCCCTGCACCCTAATTAATGCAAACAGAATGCCCAGTAGTAAACACACGGGCAGAGACACGGCTGTGTGTCTCAGCCGTATGAAGGACACGGCCTCAAGATTTGGGCGTGTGCCCAGGCTGTGTGAAATCTACACTTCATTTTAAGAATTTAATTCGCCACACGGCCTAAGCACACGGGCGTGTGACTTGCCGTGTGACCTTATTTTGTTGATGACGTCATAGTCAGAGAGTTACACGGGCTAAGGAAATGGACGTGTCCCAAGCCACACGGGCGTGTGTGACCACACGGCCTACCCACACAGGCATGTGACTCTCCAAAGTATGAAAAATTTTCTAAGTGTAGTAGAAGTTCTGAAAGTTTTCGGTTTAGTCCCGAACCACTCCCAACGTATGATTTGGGCCTTGTAGGCCTTTATAAGGGACAATTTTCATGTGATTGAAAAGTTTTAAATTTGGATAGAATTTTATTGTAACACCCCTTACTCGTATCCGACACCAGGACAGGGTTCGAGGCATTACCAGACTTAAACATTTACAAACATGCAAAACCGAGCCTCAAAATTTTGCCCAAAATTTACAACATTTCAAACACATGTATATCGTCCCTTATACAAGCCTTCGAAGCCTATAACATACGTCGGGGTGGTTCGGGATTAAATCGAGAACTTTCAAAAATCTTTGGGCAACTTAACAATTTTCTAGCTTTGGAGAGTCACATGCCCATATGGGTGGGGCCGTGTGGTCACACATGCCCGTGTGGCTTGGGACACGCCCGTGTCCTCAGCACGTGTAACTCTCTGTTTATGATGTCAAGAAAATAATTTACACCACACGGCCAGGCCACACGCCCGTGTACTGGGCCGTGTCCTCCACACGGTTGAGACACATGGTCGTATCTCTGCCCGTGTAGCTAACACTTAGGTTATTTTCCAAGCCTTATGTTGACCTTATTTCTCCCCCATACTTATACACATCATAGACACAAATTATAACATCAATTTAATGTTTAATCAAACTTTGGTGAAATTCAATTAAATAATTTACATGTTGTCATACATGTGTTTATTACCCAATACTTAATCTCTACACATTCTACAAATGTCCATGTTCAATCATTATCATCTTACTACCATGCCACACATTCACTCCATGGCCACGACCTTCTCGAATGGTCCTGGAACATTCATCATGTACATATGTCATGTACTTCTCATACATAGTGAACAAGCATAATCACATAGCCACATCACAAGACATTAACACATACCATGGATAAATAGGCTTACAAGCCAAAATCATCATAAGCCACATCTCATGGCTATATAAAATGAATCAATATAAGCCAACATCTTGGCCAAAACATAAAAACACATGTCAATAATTAAGTCCCTATACATGCCACTCACTTGAAGAAATTAAGTTTCAACAATACCCCAAAGATGGTAGCTTGATAGTGTGAGGTTGCCTCCCATGATCTCCAACCCCGATCCGACCTAAGGACATTAGAAGAAATGGAAGGGGGAGTAAGCTTTATGCTTAGTAAGTCCATATGAAAATAATAAGCATTATAACAACATGTTTCCTTAGGTAGAACAACTATAATTACACTTTTACTCATGTTCTGGTCAAGCTGTCTACTCGAGTCATAGTTGATAAATTATTTATAACTAAATCTACAAGACTCTAAATTAAGATTCGTTAATTTTACCTGACACTAGACTTATATATATTCTTACCATAAAATTTCTAGAATTTTTGGTCTAGCCAATAAGTACATTTTATTCTTTAAATTCTCCCATATTTCGCTGTCCAATAGCCTCGACCTTTATCTACTAAAAATCAAATATCTCATGGTACGGAACTCGGATAATGTTTCTATCTCTTTCTCCTAAAAGTAGACTCATTATGGATTTCAGTAATATTATTGTTAACTCATAATTATTTTTGTACAATTTCTAGTGATTTTTCCAAGTCAAAATAGGGGATTCTGAACTCATTCTGACTCTGTCTCACAAGAATTCAAATATCTCATCATATGAGATTCCTTTACTAGCACCATTTCCTTTATCTGAAACTAGAATTTCATATTTTATTCAGTCTCTAACTCAATTTCCACTATTTTTTGTGGATTTTCAAAGTCGGACCATTGCTACTCTCCAAAACTGTTTTAGTGCAAATTCATAGTAACTATCATAAGCTCATTGACCATGGACTCATCATTTCATGAAACCCATATCTCATTACACAATGTAAGTTAACATGATATTACAACACAACTCACAAGCATAAGCATAAGGATGGTTTATCTTTCAAACCTTTTTACTTGTTTATCATGTACACACATACATATGCATGAATTTGCTTACTCATCATTTATTACCTTTCAATAAGGTGTCATTTATGAATATAATGTACGTACCTGTACATATCCGTAGCATATCAATTAACTTTACCTTTATCACCATGTCCATCTCGGGATTTTCATCACATTATTCATTATAATACTCGTTGAATTTCTCGAATATCTCGATGGATAGGTCATTTACCGTTAAGTCAAACAAGTGATCATTTTCAAGCAAGCACTCCCGCGAACCTCACATCTTACGGTGAAATTACTAGTCCAGGCTAAATCCCCCATAATATAAACTCATAAAATGATGTCGAGATTACCAGTCCAAGCTAAATTCAGACCCTAATTGAATTACCTATCCGGGCTAAATCCATAATACACACATATTCTTCGGGAGGCTCGATCACTCAAGGAACACCCGTTTAGGCTAGATCCTTTCTATTCCGAGATCAACAGATTACCCGTCCGGGCTAAATCCTTTTCTGCAACACATGCAAGATCTCGTATCATGTAAGAATAGCTTTTTATTCAATTGGGACTTTCTCTTTTCACCAAGTATACCAATAAGCATAGCTAATCATGCAATCTACATTCAATTCAACACATTTTCATGTTTATTTGGACATTAGTCCATGAAATAAACATGGTATTGCACATAATTATATTTAGGCATTTGTCACAATATATAATCTTCATATCAACTATATAAATATTCATCACACAATGTTGACACATCAATTTGAGTTCAAGCATGAACAACAATATCATTGCATTATCATTGACATATGAACTTACCTCGGGTTCGAGTACGACTATTTATTTCGAGTTTGTGCTTAATCTTGTTCAACCTCGTTCTAAGTCTGAATCTTGATTTCTTGATCTAAAATTTCAAATATAACTTATTAATTACTCACATTATTCATATGGGTCCAAAAAAACATATTTTTTAAAATTTGCATTTTGACCCCTAAACTTTCACATATTTGCACTTTTTCCCCAAGGCTCGTAAAATGATTTTTATTCAATTTCCTTGCATTTCAAGCCTAGCCGAATCATTTTCATAACTATGGAAGCCCTCAATTTCCACTAAATCACCCTTTTATGACTAATTTTATAACTTTTACGATTTAGTCCTTTTAAGCATTTTCACCGAAAATCACTTAGCAAAAGTCGTTTATTACACACCGAGCCTTCATATTCTACCATTAAACATCAAAATACATGCATATCATTCATGGTTAAATTTTTAAACACAAACCCTAGCTCAAAATAATGGTAGAAATGTGTAGAGCATGTTACCGGATTTTAAAAATGTATAGAACATTAAAAACGGGGCTTGAATGCACTTACTATTGATCTTGGAAGCTTGAAAACCATAACCATGTCTTATCCCATGCAATATTGGGCCATAGGTAGAAGATGAACAAGAAATTTGGCTTTTATTTTCTCTTTTAGTCCATTTAGTGACCAAATGACCAAAATGCTCTTTTAGCCTTTCTTTGAAATTTTATCCATCCAAGCCCATTTTTGCCCAAAATTTTAAAACTTGGAAAATTTTTTATTTAAGACCCTCTAATTAAAAATCCAATTCAATTTCATACTAAAAACTTCTGGAACTCATATTTTACAATTTATTCAATTTAGTCCCAAAAGTCAGATTGGACACTTTTCACATAAAATTTCTTCATGAAATTTTCACATAAGCATGTAAACATATCATAGACCTTATAATAATCATAAAATAATTATTTTTACTTCGTATTTGTGGTCTCAAAACCACTAGGCCCTAATTCGGGATGTTACATTTATGGCTTGGCATTGTTTGTTAGTTTACGTTTAAGCCCGGTAATGCCTCAAACCCTGTCCCGACATCAGATACGGGTAAAGGGTGTTACAATTGGCATCGATACGAGATTACATGTAAGACCATATCTGGGATATGGCATTGGTACGGTACTGTGAGTACGAGATTCTCGAGTATCCTTTAGTATTCCAAGTGGTTCAACGGGAAAATCAATCGGTATGTCAAAGAAGAGAAAGAGCATGTAAGTATTACAAATTTGTACAGGTATGTACATAAGTTATAAGCATTGACTCCAAGAAATTTTGAGTTCATGATTTCCATGAGAATGATTTTGTGAAAACCTTGTGATTATTGGTCTATATTTGTGATATACGAAATACATGGTAAATTCGGTTGATGATTGCGTAATTAGCTTTTGGTACAAAAATTGAGTTATGATATAGCATGTTTTATTCACACAAATTGTAATTTATTGGATATGAGAAAAAAGGATGATTGGCATGATTGCCTATTAAAATGACTATGGAAGTATGGGAAGATATGAGCTTTAACAATTGAAAGATGTTAAAATATATGCTTGAAATGTGAATACTCATTATTAATGTACATGTTATTATGAGGTTTGAAATGATTCGTTGATTGTGGTAATTTATTATAATGGAAAGATTACGGTTGTTAGGATAATGTCAAGACAAGTTAAATTATGCTTGCAAATTGAGATAGCAAACAATATGACTGAATAACTTATAACTATGAGGTTTATAGCAATTTATACTATTTTGTTTTGTGTTTATATTGTAAACTTGGTAAATGATTGGTAAGAGTTTCTTATTATGTTCATATGGACTTACTAAGCTATATAGCTTACCCCCTTCCTTTCTTATGCTTTTATAGTGTCGTCAAGCTAGCTCGAGTTGGAGATCGCCGGAGATCCTATCACACTATCAAGCTATCATTTTGGGTATTGATGAATTCAAGTACTTTGAGTTATGGCATGTATAGGGACTTGGTCATTTTGTTATATGCGTCATATGATTTTAGCCAATGTAATAGCTTGAAACCTTCAAAGGCTTGATTTGCTATTTGGCCATGTAAGTTGGCTTATAGTGGCAACATGGTTGTAAGCCTAAGTATATTCATATATATGTCAATGCCTTTGGTGATATGATCACGGTATACATGGTGAATGTGAATTGTTTGGAAATGTAATTTATGTCACGAATGTGAATGTCTGGTAAAATGGTCTATTAATGAGATGATAAATTTGTGTGTGTAATAAGGTAACTAGAAAGTAGTTAAATGAAGCCTAATGAAGGTGAAATTGACATGAATGATTTATGGCATGATAAATGTTGTGTATATGATAAATGTTGATATGGTATTGGTATGTGATGTTCATAATTTTGAATGGTTTGGTTGATCTTACATGCTTGAATTTGTTCCATGTAATGTTGTAACATCCCGAATTAGGGCCTAGTCGGAACAGTGGTCTCAAGACCACAAATTCGAGATAAAAATAATTATTCTATAATTCTTATGAGGTTTATGTATTGAATGCATGCTTGTGTGAAAGTTTCATGAAGAAATTCTATGCATAAAATGTCTAATTGCATTTTAGAGACCAAATTGAATAAAGTGCAAAACTTGCATTCTAGAAACTTTAAGCATGAAATTGTATTAGATTATGAATTAGAGGGTCCTAATTAGCAATTTGGTCGATTTCTAAAATTTTAGACAAAAATGGACATGCATAGAAAAAATTGGAAAGAGAAACCCTAAGGGCATTTTGGTCATTAGATAATTAAAAGAATAAAAAGGGAAAATCAAACCAAAAATGTGTCCATCTTCCTCCTTGGCTGTCAAAAATCACACAACACCATAGCTAGGGTTTTGTTCAACATTTCCAAGCTCAATAGTAAGTGTTCTTTAGCCCTGTTTTTAATGTTCTTTGTATTTTTGAAGTCCCGGTAACATGGTCTACCCATTTCTTGCTATATTTTGAGCTAGGGTTCATGTATGAAAATTTACCCATGCATGACATACTTGTATTTTGATGATTAATGCAGGAATATGAATGTTTGATGCATGATGAACATCTTTTATTAGGTGATTTTTAGTGAAAACACCTAAACAAGGGACTTGTTTGTAAAAGTGTAAAAGTGAGTAGTAATAATGTGAAATAAAAGAAAATATCGGCTGATATGAGCATAATAAAGGCTTGGCTAAGCTTGGGTAATCAAGAAAATGCATACATTTCATTTTACGAGCCTAGGGGCTAAATCGTAAATATGTAAAAGATTAGGGGTCAATATGTAAATTTACAAAACTATAATTTATGGACCCATTTGAAAATTTTGAATAATAAATAAGTTAAATTTGGCATTATAGATCAAGAAAAACGTGAATCGGTACTTGATCGAGGAAAAAATAAAGTATACGACGACTAGGCTCGATTATCATCGTTTTGTACTGAGGTAAGTACATATGCAAATAATGTGGTGTTGTAGTATGTTTTAATGCTTTAATATATTGTGATAAATGTTTTATTGTAATTATGAGTTATATGCTTATTGATTGTTATGAAAGCATTAATGTTATCATGGTCGTTAACCACGACAATACGAGCAAGTATGATGAAGATAATATATTTAAGTGAAGAAAATCTCATTTGAATCTTAGGAATAGTTAGGATACAAGTGACATGTCACTAGGAAATAAGAGATTCGAGCTCGTTGAGTTGGTCTGAGTTCGTGTGAAATCCAAACTTGTTGAGTTGGTCCAAGTTCGTAATATATGTGAGGCATCCGAGCTCGTTGAGGTGGTCTGAGTTCATTATGGATGCGGGCATCCGAGCTTGTTGAGTTGGTCCGAGTTCATTATGGATGCGATGCATGTAACATCCAAGCTCGTTGAGTTGGTCCGAGCTCACTATGGATGTCTACATGTTATGAGGTAGCTTTGGCTACGTATGTACATGAGGCACTTATGTGCAAGTTTTTCACGTATCCAATAGTATTCCGATGTGTTCAATAGGTAATGTAATGATTGTAATGAAGTCTCAATGAGGGCATATGAAAGAGGTATGGTTATTGATACTCTACTATGATTACAGGTACGTATGCTAAACCTATGAGTAATGCTTTGATAAAGATCGATTTAAGATGAGTATGTATGTATGTGCATATGATGAGTAAGCAAAGAGGTTTGAATTATGAATAATCTTTATGTATATGTTATTATGTTTTTGCATGTTAATTGTTTACCACTATCGCATATTATTTGCATGTGGACTTACTAAGCTTTAATGCTTACTCCCCTCTCTTTTCCATCCTTTGTAGTTCTACCAAGCTAGCTCGGGGATCGGAAGCTATCGGAGTATTCGATCACACTATCAAAAGACTTTTGGGTATAGTGAGATTATTGTTTTGAGTATGGAATGTATAGGAACTTGGTCGTTTTGTGATATGTATCATACTATTTGGCCAAATTGTGAAGGCCTATGATGATGATGATTCTTTTTGTAATGGCCATGTGATATGGCTTATATTTGATCATTTGGGTTGTAATCTAATTACCCATGCATGCATGTGTTAGTGTTTTGATGGTAGGATATGTTATTCCTTGGTGAGTGCATGATAATGATGTGATATGTTGTTGATTGATGAATGTATGGTAAAGTATGGATTAAGTGCTAAAGGTTAAAGGATGACCTAATGACTTAAGATGACTATGTGTATGAATACATAATTTGAAGTTATGGTAACAAGTTTAATAATGCATGAAATTGGTGTGGAATGCTCTAAATGGTATAATAAATGAGTGTGCAATAAGATGACATTATGAAGATATGAGCGTGCTATGGTGTGGAGTATTTGAGTGCATAAATATGTCATGTTGCATGTTATAAAGTGTGTTTGAATGTATGAGTGATTGAAGGTGACCACTGGCTTGGAAAATAGCCTCCAAAAAGGTCCATACGGGTAGACACATGGGCATGTGTCTAGGCCATGTGTGACACATGGTCTGCCCCATGGGCGTGTTGAATAGTCGTGTGTCCCCTACACCAAAAATTTCCAAGTCAGTATGCATGGTAGTAAACACATAGGCAGATACATGACTTTGTGTCTCAACCGTGTGAAGGACACAGCCTAGCACACAGGCGTGTGCCTTGGCCGTGTGCCCCTAAATGAATGATGATGTCATAAACAGAATGTTTAGGTTTTTGGACACGGGCGATGACATGGCGTGTCTAGGCCGTATGAGGGGCACGGGCCAAGGACACGGGTGTGTGCTCAGCTGTGTGAAAACCCCTGTAGGTTTGAAATAAAAAATAAATTCTAGAAATTCCACACGGGTACTGGACACGGGCGTGTCCCAAAGCACACGGGTGTGTGCATTGCCTCCACACGGGCATGTGAGGCTTAAACCTAGAAATTTTCTTAGAATTTTCTTAAGCTCTCGGTGTAGTCTCAAATTACTTTTAATATATGTTTTAGGCCTCGTAGGTCCATGATAAGAACAATATGAATTTGTTTGATTGGTTTTAATTTGGAGTGAAATTTTATGACCCGTATTTTCTGGGGATGCCTTGTTTATGTATGGTAATGCCTCGTACCTTGTCCCAATCTCGAGTACGGGTAAGGGGTGTTACATTTAGTGGTATCAGAGCTATAGTTTAGTTGATTCTTGGACTAACCTAGAGTATTTGAGTCTAGTTATACATGTCATACATATATATATAAGTAATGATAGTGTGACAACTCCTGACAATATTAAATTGTGTCTTCATATAGCAAATGGATCCCGACAGAGCAGTGGCGGATGACGTAGAATGTAATGCGCCTGCTCCAGCGGAAGGAGCGGTGCCATCTGAAAGTAGGCCTGAAACTGTTAGTAGAGGAAAATGAGGCCAAGAGGCCTTTATCTACATGATGAATGCATGGTACACGGAGTTCGTTCGAACGAACCCGAATGCTCAACCTCCCCACCTCCCCTAAATCCTCAACCTGGACCTGCGATGCCTCAACACATGGATTTCATGAGATTTGCTAGAACACCTGTTGATAGAATTCGAAAACAATGTGCTAAGGAATTTAGGGCAAATGCCAATGATGACCCCGAAAGAGCAGAGTTCTAGTTAGAAAACTCGATACGGGTATTTGATGAATTATCATGTACACCCGAGGAGTGCTTGAAATGTGACATATCCCTGTTGAGAGATACAGTGTATCACTGGTGGAGAACGCTGATATCTGTAGTACTGCCAGAGGAGGTTACTTGGGAATTATTTCAAGAGGAATTTCAAAAGAAATATACTAGCGAATAGTTCATCGAACAGAAACGCAAGGAATTCTTGGAATTAAAACAAGATCGTATGACAGTTAGCGCATATAAGAGAGAATTCATCAGGCTTAGTAAATATGCTGGGAAGTGTGTACCCTCTGAAGCTAAGATGTGTAGAAGATTTGAAGATGGACTCAATGAGAATATTAAGACATTAGTGAGTATTCTTGAGTTGAAAGAATTTGTTGTACTTGTTGAACGGGCTTGTAAAGCCGAAGACTTGGTTAAAGAGAGGAAAAAGGCTGAGTCTGATGCAAGAGATACAAGAAAAAGGTACATGAGTAAGTCATTTCCATCCAAGTCTAAAAAATCTAGAGAGATATATTCTCGTTCACATGTGTCAGCTGGACATTTATACGGGAATCGTAGAAAGCAGAATTCAGGTTTTAGATCTAAGGCTACGTCGATAGCGAGTGTGGGTAATGCTAAACCTTCTAAGCCCGAGTGCCCACAATGTGGTAGATGTCAATTTGGAACCTGTAGGGTGAGTGAGGGATCTAGTTTCAAGTGTGGTTCTCAAGACCACTATATTAAAGATTATCCCGATGTAACATCCCAAAATAGGGCCTAGTCAGAACAATGGTTTCAGGACCACAAATCTGACATCAAAATATTTATTTTATGATTATTATGAGACCTAGAATATGAGATTATGCATGTGTTAAAGTTTCATGAAGAAATTTCGTGAGTAAGGTGTCCAATTGGAAATTAGGGACTAAATTGAATAAATTGTAAAACTTGGATTCTAAAAGCAATTTGTATGAAATTTCTTCAGATTATAATTTATAAGGTCTTAAAGAGCAATTTGCCCAATTTTTAAGTTTTTGGACAAAAATGGGCTTGCATGGATGAAATTTTAAAGAAAGGACTTAAAGGCATTTTGGTCATTTGGCTTTTTAATGAAATAAAATGGGAAAAAGAAGGCAAAAATCAGCCATTTCTTCTCCATGGCTGCCGAAATTTGAAGAGTCACCATAGCTAGGGTTTTCAAGCTTTTCAAGCTCAATAGTAAGTGCTCCCAAGCCTCGTTTTTAATGTTCTTCGTATTTTAAAATCTCGGTAGCTTGATCTTTCCATTTCTACCCATATTTCATGCTAGGGTTCATGTTTAAAAATTTACCCATGCATGATTTGCTTGTATTTTGGTGGATTATGGAGGGGTATGAAAGTTGAAGGTGTGTTAAACATCTTTTCTTAGGTGATATTCATGAAAAACCCCTAAAAGGGACCTTTTTGCAAAAGTTATTAAATGTGTGGTAGAAATGTGAAAATAATGGAAAATGTGGGTTGCCATATAAGGGAAAAGTGTTCGGATAGGCTTGGGTAAGATAGAAATTGCATGTGTTTCATTATACGAGCCTAGGGACTAAATCATAAAAATGTCAAAGGTTAGGGGCAAAACAGTCATTTGGACCAGGGGTAGAAATTAAACTTGAAAAGTGTAATGTAGTGAATTAATAATATAATTTTGTTGTTATAAACCCGAAAGAACAAATTCCGGAGGTCGATCAAGGTAAACGCAAGGTTTCAGAATAACCGAAACACAGCTCCGAAACGAATACGAGGTAAGTTCAAATAACTCAAAGTAAACCTATAACAAGCATATTTGTATGTTTTGTAAATGTATGATAATTACACTGTTGATGGCATGAAAATACATGAATTGCATCTTTAATAATGATTGTTGGATAATGTCTCGGTTCAGGTTGGAAAGGGAATTTGATGGATAAACCATGATTTACATGAGACTTGAGATCCTACATGTGTTGCAGAAAATGATTTAGCCTGGACTGGTAATCTGAAGATCTCAAGAATGAAAAGGATCTAGCCTGGACTGGTGTTCCTTGAGTGATCGAGCCTCCCGAAGAATAAGTGTGCATTGTGGATTTAGCCCGGATGGGTAATCCGATTAGGGTCTAAATTTAGCCTGGACTGGCAATTCAGATCCGAGCTCATTAAGGGTGTTTGTCGCGTAAGGGATTTAGCCTAGACTGGTAATCCCGATATCACCTTATGAGTTTATATTACGGGGGATTTAGCCTAGACTGGTAATCCCGCCGTAAGATGTGAGGTTCACAGGAGTGCATACTCAAAATGATCATTCGTATGAATTGACGGTGACTGGATAATCCATCGAGATTTCCTAGAAACTCAACGGGACTAACAAAAGGTATATGTACAAATGACACTTAAAATGATGAGCTCATCTAAGATAAAAATGTTCATGGTATTTGTTATGTGACTAACTCATTGATTGGGCGCATGTGATAGGGAAACCATTTTCATGTTCATTGGTTTCATTATCTATTATGGATGTATGCTAAACAATCGATAAGTTTATTTTCCAATTATTCGGGCTTACTAAGCATGTAAATGCTGACCCCTCTCATTTCCCTACTTTTCAGAGCTCAAGGACTCATAAGGATTGGAAGACAATTGGAGAGTCAATACACTATCAACTAGACAAGCTTTGGTATAAAGACATTTCTATTTTGTCCAATGGCATGTATAGGATTTTTGAGTATTTTGTTATATATGTCATTTGATTTGCCTAATGAAGACATGTAAAAATATGTTTATCTTTTTGTATATGGCCATGGGAATTGGCTCATTTTGAAGTAGGCTATGCCCTACAATTCCATGCATGTTTATATTCATATGCGATGGCTTAGTTATAATTGGCAATGAGTTATAATAACGAGTCAATCTTAATATGTCAAGCATACATGTAAATCATTAAATGCAAGATAAGAATTAACTTAGCATGTATGAAACCAATGACATGAGGTTCACATGCAATGAGGTTAATCAAAGTTTCATATTTACAAATGGATAATTTGGCCTAAATATGCACTATAGTAATCTATAAGTGTAATTGGCTAGTAGAGGGTGACTTAAGGCTTGGAAAATAGCCTAACAAGGTCAACATGGGTAGACACACGGGCGTGTCTCTAGGCCATGTGTGACACACGGGCTACTCCCATGGGTGTGTGCTATGACCGTGTGTCCCCTGCACCTGAAATTTTAAGACAGCATAGAGCACGGGCTAAGCACACAGGCGTGTGCCTTGGCTGTGTTTATTTAACAGAATGGTAAGGTTGAAGTCAGTGTAGCACACTAGCTAAGCCCACAGGCATGTGCCTTGGCCGTGTTGCATACTGGAAAAAGGACACGGGCGTGTTCTATGCCCCACGGGCGTGTTACCCTTCAACTAAGGGAAAATTTCCTAAAGTGCCCCAAGTCCATCGGTCAATTTCAGTTTTGTTCCTTACTACCCCTAGGAGTATTTTTAAGCCTCGGAGGCATGTATAAGAGACAAAGTGCACACGTTTGAAAAGTTTTCAATTACGAGCGAAATTCAGTAACCCAATTGTGTAAGTTTGTAAAGGTGAATTACAGGTAACGCCTCGGACCCTATCTCAGCGTCGGATACGGGCGAGGGATGTTACATTTAGTGATATCAGAGCTACAGTTTAGTTAGTTCTAAGATTACTGTCGAGGATGTTAAAGTTTGCTATACATGTCATTATTCAAATGTTGATAGTGTGACATCTCCTAATTGTTTAAATTGTTTTGAATATAGTAAATGTCTTCCAATCGAGTACAAGATGAGTTTGAGGGAGCTGAGAGCCATGCTCCAGCTTTCGTACAACGAGTTGTATCTAGCAGTAGTAGGAAACTTATGTCTGAAGGCCGGGAAGAGGCCTGAGCCGCCTTCTTTGATCTGATGGATGAATGGTTTGGAGACTATCTAAGGAATCGCCCCAACATACCACCACCGGCCCGCCCCTTAACCAACCTGATGAGGATGTGCCATGAGGTATGGCACCGGTAAGAATCGGTAAGGCCCCTGTAGATAAGCTTAGAAAGTATGGGGCTGAGGAATTTAGAGCGAAAGTCGATGATGACGCTAAAAGAGCCGAGTTCTGGCTCAAAAATACTACACGGGTGTTAGAAGAATTTTCATGCACACCCGAGGAGTGTTTGAAGTGTGTCGTGTCCCTCTTGAAGGATACTGCATACCATTAGTGGAAGACCGTATCCTACGTAGTGCCAAAGGAAAATATTACTTGGAATTTCTTCCAAACAGAGTTTAGGAAGAAATTTATTAGCCAATGGTTTTTAGACTCGAAGCGAAAGGTGTTCCTGGAACTCAAACAAGGGAACAAGACTGTAGCGAAATATGAGAGAGAGTTCGTACGGGTAAGTCAGTACACAACTGAACGGGTCCAAACTGAATTAGAAATGTGTAAATGCTTTGAGGAGGGTCTGAATGAGGACATCAAATTGTTGATCGAAATTCTTGAAAAATGGGAGTTCGACGCATTGGCTAATCAGGCCAAGAAAGTCGAGGAGCTTAATAACGAAAGAAATCAAGCAAAGAGAGAGGCTCGAGTTGCGAGCAAAAGGACCAGTGGTAAAACACTCTCATTCTCCACGAAGAAAGCTAGGACCAGCATGAATGCTCCACTTCATCAGTAGGATATTTGGGTAGAGCGAAGGGTCTTAGACGACGAAGTCAAAAGTCTTCCTCCCCGATGATGACTAGTGTGGGGACTGTAGATGATCAAAAGCCGAAGTGTAAGAGCTGCAACAAATTTCACTTCGAAGAGTGCCGAGTAAAAAGTGATGCATGTTTCAGATGTAGCTCTCTTGACCACTTTCTCAGAGACTGCCCAGATTGAATGGAATAAGAAGTGGAAGTAACTCTAAAGTCGAGTAGTCCTATGGCACGAGGTAAACCTCCAAGATACCCTGAAAGTGCTAGTGACAGTCGGGTTGCAGCTAAAAATACTACAAGACCAGAGGCTAGAGCCCCGGAAAGAACATATGCAATACGCGCTCAAGAGGAAGCCTCTGCTCCTGACGTTATCACAGGTACTTTTTCCCTTTTTAATATGAGTATTATTGCTTTAATTGACCCGGGGTCGACGCATTCTTACTTTTGCATGAGATTGGTGTCTAGTATGAATATACCCGTTGAACCTACGAAATTTGTTATTAAACAAATCGATTCTAGTTGATAAAGTCTGTAAGAATTGTCCTTTGATGATTCAAGGTCATTGTTTTCTGGCTAACCTTATGTTGCTACCATTTGATGAATTTGATGTAATACTTGGTATTGATTGGTTAGCCCTTCATGATGTAACTGTGAATTGTGGTAGTAAGTATATTAAGTTAAAATGTCTGGATGGTGAGACTCTACGAGTCGAATCAAGAGAATTGGGTTCGCCGCCGAATATAATCACGACAATGGTTTCCAGAGGTACATGAGGAAAGGGTATAAAGCTTATCTTGCATTTGTACTGAATACTAAGGAAACAGAGTTGAAGATCGAGTCTGTGCCGATAGTATGTGAGTATTCAGATGTATTCCCGGAGGAATTACCAGGATTACCACCTGATAGAGAATTGAGTTTGGTATTGAATTGATGCCAGGAACAACTCCTATTTTTATCGCTCCGTATAGAATGGCACCAACCGAGCTAAAAGAGTTAAAAGCACAGTTGCAAGAGTTGACGGATAAAGGATTCGCAAGGCCAAGTTTTTCACTCTGAGGTGCCCTCGTGTTGTTTGTAAAGAAGAAAGATGGTTCAATGAGATTATGTATTGATTATCGGTAACTGAATAAGGTAACCATCAAAAATAAATCCTTTACCAAGGATTGATGATTTATTCGATCAGTTGAGAGGAGCCACTGTGTTCTCTAAGATAGACTTGAGGTCTGGCTACTATCAGTTGCGTGTCAAGGAATCGAATGTGCCAAAGACAGCTTTCAGGACGAGGTATGGTCATTACGAATTCCTTGTTATGTAGTTTAGGCTGACGAATGCACCGACCGTATTTATAGATCTAATGAATTGAATCTTTCGGCCATATTTGGATAAGTTTGTTGTTGTGTTCATTGACGACATCTTGATTTATTCCAAAGATGAGACAGAATATGCGAAGCACCTGAGAATTGTATTACAGACTTTGCGAGAAAAACAACTGTATGCTAAGTTCAGAAAAAGTGAATTTTGGCTCCAAGAAGTTGGATTTTGGGGTCATATTCTTTCGGGTGAAGGCATCCGAGTTGATCCAAGTAAAATCTCTGCTATTGTTGATTTGAAATCGCCTAAAAATGTAACCGAGGTTACAAGCTTTTTGGGCTTAGCCGGTTACTATCGAAGGTTTATAAAAAGATTTTCTATGATAGCGACTCCGATGACGAGGTTGCTACAGAAAGATGTTAATTTTGAATGGACGGAAAAATGTCAACAAAACTTTGAGAAATTAAAGACATTGCTAACTGAAGCTCCTGTTTTAGTGCTACCTGAATTAGGAAAAGAATTTGTGGTCTACAGTGATGCATCCTTAAATGGATTGGGTTGTGTGCTTATGCAAGATGGCAGGGTGATAGCCTATGCTTCACGACAATTGAAGCCTCACGAGAAGAATTATCCGACCCATGATCTAGAGCTTGCTGCGATTGTTTTTGCCTTGAAGATTTAGAGGCATTATTTATATGGTGAAACGTCTCGTATCTTTACAGGCCATAAGAGTCTGAAGTACTTGATGACTCAAAAAGAATTAAATTTGAGACAAAGGAGATGGTTAGAATAAATTAAGAATTATGATCTGATCATTGACTACCACCCGGGAAAGGCGAATATGATCGCCGACGCTCTGAGTAGAAAATCTTTATTTGCTTTGAAAGCCATGGATACTCATTTGACATTGCTTGATGATGGTTCGGTCTTGGCTGAGCTAGAGGCTAAGCCAATATTTCTGCAGGAAATTCATGATGCTCAGTTTAATGATGGTGACTTGCAAGCAAAAAGGGCTTAATGTGAGTCAGGGACTGAATCAAATTTCTAGATTAGTCCTGATGGGTGTTTGATGTTCAGAGATAGAGTATATGTACCTAAAGACGATGAACTTATCCAGAAAATATTGCAAGAAGTACATAGTAGCCGTTTATCTATTCATCCGGGAAGTACCAAGATGTACAACGATTTGAAGAAAATGTATTGGTGGAACAGTATGAAAAGAGATATTTCTGAGTTTGTGTCAAGATGCCTGGTATGTAAGCAAGTTAAAGCTGAACATCAAGTGCCTTCAGGTATGTTACAACCTGTGATGGTTCCCGAATGGAAGTGGGACAGAGTTACCATGGACTTCGTGACAGGATTGCCTTTGACTCCGAAAAAGAAAAATGTCATGTGGGTCGTAGTGGATAAGTTGACCAAGTCGGCTCATTTTATTCCATTAAGGACAGATTATTCCCATGATAGACTGGCCGACTTATGCGTTTCTGAGATCGTAAGATTGCACGGAGTACCATTATCGATTATTTTAGACAAAGAACCAAGGTTCACTTCGAGATTCTGGAAAAAGCTACAGGAAGCCTTGGGAAGGAAGTTGAGTTTTAGTACAACTTTTCACCCTCAGACCGATGGTCAGTCTGGGCGGACGATTCAGATTCTTGAAGATATGTTGCGATGTTGCATCCTCTAATTTTAGGGTAGTTGGGAAAAATACCTGCCATTGGTAGAATTTGCCTACAACAATAGTTTCCAAACAAGTTTGAAAATGGCACCTTATGAGGCCTTGTATGGCAGGAAGTGCTGAACTCCATTATACTGGACAGAACTTAAGGAAAATCAGATTCATGGAGTGGATCTTATTAGGGAAACTGAAGAAAAAGTTAAACTAATACAAGACTGTTTAAAAGCGACATCGGATAGGCAAAAATCTTATACTGATCTTGTAATATCCCGAATTAGGGCCTAATCGGAATAGTGGTTTCGTGACCACAAATCCGAGATAGAAATAATTATTTTATAATTATTTTGAGGTTTATGATATGATTGCATGATTGTGTGAAAATTTTGTGACGAAATTCTATGCATAAAATGCTTAATTTGAAGTTAGGGACTAAATCGAATAAGTTGCAAAACTTGCATTCTAGAAGTTTTTAGTATGAAATTGCTTTGAAATATTAATTAGGAGGTCTTAAATAGCAATTTGACCAATTTTTAAAATTTTGGACAAAAATGGGCTTGTACATGAAAATTTTCAAAGAAAGGTATTAAGGGCATTTTGGTCATTTGGATATTAAATGAAATAAAATGGGAAAAATAACACAAAATGGTCATCTTCGTCATTTAGTTGCTGCCGAATTTCACTCTCACCATAGCTAGGGTTTCTTCAACTTTCAAGCTTCATAGTAAGTGATTCTAAGCCCCGCTTTTAATGATTTTTACGTTTTTGAGATCCCAGAACTCGATAAAGCTTATGTTAGCAATAATTTAACCTAGGGTTTATATTTGGAAAAATACCCATAGGTGAAATTTGTGTATTTTGATGTTTTATGATAGAATATGAGGTTTTAAATTATGTTAGACAACTTGTACTACTCGATTTTAAGCAAAAACGAGTAAAAGGGCTTAATCGGTAAAAATACCTAATAGTCACAAGTACATGTTAGAGTGAGAATTTGATGTTGCCATAGAAGGAAAAGTGATCAGCATGTTATAAAACATAAGAATAAGGAATAAAGTTTAATCCAGAGCCTAGGGGCAAAAATGTAAATATGCAAAAGTTTAGGGGTAAAATTGTAATTTTTCCAAAATTTGAATTAAGGATTAATTTGATAATGTGAGTATTAAATAAGCTAAATGTGTTATTTTAGATCAAGAAAGACGTGGAATCGACCCCAATCGAGGAAAAGAAAAGATTGTGGACTAAATTGCAAAATCTTTGTATTTTGGTACCAAGGTAAGTTCATGTGTAAATAATGTAGCATAATTGTTATTTTTAAGTTATTGATGTTAATTATATGTTATGCTGAATTTTATTATGAAATGTATGCTTTGTGGTTAATTTCAAATAAAATGTAAATTATGTAAGCTACTTGTTAAGTACAAATTATTACCGAGTATTGGTTTCGGCATTCTACAGAAGACAACAAGGATATGTGTTTGAGGAAATCCCGTTTGAACCTTAGGAATAGATTAGGATACAAGTGACATGTCACTAGGATGGTTAGGCATCCGAACTCATTGAGTTGAGTCCGAGTTCACTTATGGATGCGAATGTCCGAACTCGTTGAGTTGAGTCCGAGTTCGTAAGATGTAACTAGGCATCCGAGCTCGTTGAGTTGAGTCCGAGTTCACTTATGGATGCGAAAGCCCGAGCTCGTTGAGTTGAGTCCGAGTTCGCTTATGGGCGGGTTACATGATTGCTTGATTTCATATGTGGCACTTATGTGCAAGTTATCCATGTATCCGAATTATATTCCGATGTGTTCAACGGGTAAAGTTTTATTCAAATGGAGGAATACTCGAGATGAAAAGAGACGTATTGGTAAGTGATGTGAAATGGATATTTTGGACAGGTATGTATTTAACCCTCGGGTTGAGTATTGATACAACAACGATAGGGTAATAAGATGATGAAAAATGATTAGAAATGTGATATATGTTTTGGTGATGCATGCTAATGTTGATTAGTATGATTGTTTGTTATGTTACTTATTATTTGCATATGAACTTACTAAGCATTTATGCTTACTCCCTCCTTCTTACTCATTGTAGTTTTGGACAAGCCACCAGTGAGTCGGGATAGGTCGAAGGCTCAGTCACACTATCTGAAGGACTTTTTGGTAAATGGCTTGTAAAATCTAAGTATGGCATGTATAGCAATATACCTATTTTGTGTAAATAATCTTATGATATGGTGATGAAATGGTTGAGGAAATGCTTGATAATGATAAGTTATGGAAATGGTTAGTTTAGATTATGTTTGATGTTATGGAAAGCTATTAGGATACCTAGTTCATGAAAACTCATAAAAAGGATGAAATTTGCCATAAATGTAACATTGCAAAGAACAACGACGTGAGTTTGAAAATTTACTAAAAATCATAGAAATCGAATTAGGTGATAATATGAAATTGAAGCTTAATATGTCTAGTTTCACATAAAACAAATGAAACAGGTAAAGAAATTATATGTTAGAAGATATTTGAATTTTATTGAAACAGGGTCAGAGCAGTTTCTAGATCCCCTGTTCCAACTTTAAAAATTCACCATAAATTGTACAGATATAATTAGGTGGTGTATTTTATATTCTCAGAATTCTCTAGTTTCAGGAGAAACAAACCTCATAGTCATATTAATTTTGTACAGAAATAAATGTGGTTCGTAGTAAACAGAGGCCAGTCCAGTCAAGTCCTGAAACAGGGGTAACTTTAACTAATAAACTGTACTAATTGGCCCAACCAAAAATTCTGGAAAAAAATTAGTAAGTAGGTAAAGGAGTCTAGATTCAGGGAAAATTTACGGATCTTGATTTTGAGTTTCGTAACTCAAGATATGATTTTTCTTGTGACTGTGACGGAAGTAGCTTAAAAGCTGTGAATGTAGAAACAAATAATCCAAAGTTCTAAAAATGTTAAATTAAGCTTAGTAACACCTCATACTCGACTCCGGCGACGATCTCGGGCGTAGGGGCGTTACAGATCTAAAAAGAAAAGAGATTGAATTTCAAGTTGGAGATAGAGTATTCTTGAAGGTGTCTCCATGGAAAAAGGTGTTGAGATTTGGTCAGAAAGGTAAACTGAGTTCGCGATTTATCGGACCTTATGAGATCACTGAAAAAATTGGACCATTAGCCTATCGCTTGGCATTGCCACCCTAATTGGAAAAGATTCACGACGTGTTCCATGTATCCATGTTAAGACGATATCGATCAGACCCCTCTCATGTGATTTCACCAGAGGAGATTGAGATTAGACCAAACATGACTTACGGAGAGGAACTAGTCAAGATTTTGGCCCGAGAGGTTAAACAGTTGAGAAATAAAAGTGTGATTTTAGTAAAGGTTCTATGGCACCGACATGATGTGGAAGAAGCTACATGGGAACCAGAAGAAACCATGAGAAACCAATATCCGAACCTATTTACTAGTAAGACTTTCGAGGACAAAAGTCCTTAAGAGGGGAGAAATGTAACATACCGAAATAGGGCCTAGTTGGAACAATGGTTTCGGGACCACAAATCCCATATCAAAATATTTATTTTATGATTATTGTGAGACCTAGAATATGAGATTATGCATGTGTTAAAGTTTCATGAAGAAATTCCGTGAGTAAAGTGTCCAATTGGAAATTAGGGACTAAATTGAATAAATTGAAAAACTTGGATTCTAGAAGCAATTTGTATGAAATTGCTTTATATTATAAATTAGAAGGTCTTAAAGAGCAATTTGCTCAATTTCTAAGTTTTTGGACAATAATAGGCTTGCATGGATGAAATTTTAAAGAAAGGACTTTAGGGCATTTTGGTTATTTGGCTTTTTAATGAAATAAAATGGGAAAAAGAAGGCAAAAATCAGCCATTTCTTCTCCATGGCTGCCGAAATTTGAAGATTCACCATCTCTAGGGTTTTCAAGCTTTTCAAGTTCAATAGTAAGTACTCTCAAGCCCCGTTTTTAATGTTCTTTGTATTTTTGAAATCCCGGTAGCTTGATCTTTCCATTTCTACATATATTTCATGCTAGGGTTCATGTTTAAAAATTTACCCATGCATGAGTTGCTTGTATTTTGGTGGATTATGGAGGGGTATGAAAGTTGAAGGTGTGTTAAACATCTTTTCTTAGGTGATATTCATGAAAAACCCCTAAAAGGGACCTTTTTGCAAAAATTGTTAAATGTGTGGTAGAAATGTGCAAATAATGGAAAATGTGGGCTGCCATATTAGGGAAAAGTGTTCAGATAGGCTTGGGTAAGATAGAAATTGCATGTGTTTCCTTATACGAGCCTAGGGACTAAATCGAAAAAATGTCAAAGGTTAGGGGCAAAACGGTCATTTGGACTGGGGGTAGAAATTAAACTTGAAAAGTGTAATGTAGTGAATTAATAATATAATTTTGTTGTTATAGACCCCGAGGAACAAATTCCAGAGGTCGATCGAGGTAAACGCAAGGTTTCAGAATAACCGAAACACAGCTCCGAAACGAATACGAGGTAAGTTCGGATAACTCGAAGTAAACCTATAGCATGCATATTTGTATGTTTTGTGAATGTATGATAATTGCATTGTTGATGGCACGAAAATGCATGAATTGCATCTTTAATAATGAATTGTTGGATAATGTCTCGGTTGAGGTTGGAAAGGGAATTCGATGGATAAACCATGATTTACATGAGACTTGAGATCCTGCATGTGTTGCAGAAAAGGATTTAGCCTGGACTTGTAATCCAAAGGTCTCAAGTATGAAAAGGATCTAAGTTGGGAGCACTTACTATTGAGCTTGGAAAGCTTGAAAACCCTAGCTATTGAGAGCATGAAATTTTCGGACACTATGGAGCAGAAGATGACTGATTTTGGCTTATTTTTCCCATTTTATTTCATTAGAAAGCAATTGACCAAAATGCCCTTAAGTCCTTTCTTTAAAATTTCATCCATGTAAGTCCATTTTTGTCCAAAAACTTAGAAATTGGGAAATTGCTCCCCAAGACCTTCTAAAAACTTAGAAATTGGGAAAATTTCTCCCCAAGACCTTCTAATTTATAATCTAAAGAAATTTCATACAAATTGCTTCTTTACAATTTATTCAATTTAGTCCCTAATTTCCAAACTCAATGAATTTCTTCATGAAACTTTACAACATGTATAATCTCATATTCTAGGTTTCATAATAATTATAAAATAAATATTTTGATGTCAGATTTGTGGTCCCGAAACCACTGTCCTGACTAGGCCCTATTTTGGGATGTTACAAATAGCCTCCAAAAGGGTTCACACGGGTAGACACGCGGGCATGTGTCTAGGCCGTGTGTGACACACGGTCTACCCTATGGGCGTGTTGAATAGTCGTGTGTCCCCTACACTGAAAATTTCCAAGTCAGTATGCATGGTAGTAAACACACGGGCAGAGACACTGCCGTGTGTCTCAACCTTGTGAAGGACACGGCCTAGCACACGGGCGTGTACCTTGGCCGTGTGCCCCTAAATGAATGATGACGTCACAAATAGAATGTTCAGGTTTTTGGACACAGGCGATGACATAGGCATGTCTAGGCCGTGTGAGGGACACGGGCCAGGGACACGAGCGTATGCTCGGCCGTGTGAAAACCCCTGTAGGTTTGAAATGAAAAATAAATTCTAGAAATTCCACACAGGTATTGAACACGAGTGTGTCCCAAAGCACACGGGCGTGTGTATTGCCTCCACACGGGCATGTGAGGCTTAAACCTAGAAACTTTCTCAGAATTTCCTTAAGCTCTCGGTTTAGTCTCGGATTACTTTTAATGTATGTTTTGGGCCTCGTAGGTCCATGATAAGGACAATATGAATTTGTTTGGTTGGTTTTAATTTGGAGTGAATTTTATGACCTGTATTTTTTGGAGATGCCCTGTTTATGTATGGTAATGCCTCGTATCTTGTCCCGATCTTGGATACAGGTAAGGGGTGTTACAGATGTTGTGTAGATGTGTGCAAGTGAGGGTGGCAAAATGGCTTATTAAATAGTCTTATTTTTGTCCACACGGGTAGACACACGGGTGTCTAGACCGTGTGTGAAACACGGTTAGCCCTATCAGCATGTGATCCGGCCATGTGTCCCCTGCACCTAAATTGTTGCAAAATAGAATGCTCAATACCGAGCACACGGGTATGAGACACGGCCATTTGTCTTAGCCGTGTGAAGGATACAGCCTCGGGATACGTGCATGTGTCTTGGCCGTGTGACTTCAACTTTTTCTTGGGTGACAAACATAGAGTTACACAGGTTATGGACACAGGTGTTTGTGACCACACGGCCTGCCCACACAGGCGTGTCCCAAGCCATACGGGCTTGTGACCCCTGTTTTAGCAAAAATTCTCTAAGTGTCTTAAAATTTTCTAAAATTCTCGGTTTAGTCCTGAACCGCTTCCAAAGCATGTTTTGGGCCTCGTAGGCTCGTTTTAGGGACTTTATGCTTGATTGTTAAAAAGTTTTAATTTGATGCCAAATTTACGTATCGGTTTTGTATAATTGCTTGTGTATAAGTCTGGTAATGCCTCGTACCCTATTCTGGCGTTGAATATGGGTAAGGGGTGTTACATTTTACTTGTATACCATGATGGAAAATTTGATACAATGCTTGAAATGGTGATAAAGGGTTAAGTCCCGATTGAATGTTGAATTCCGATGAATATAGGCGCTTTCCCAAAACTAATCAGGTCCTGCATTTGTTGTGGACGGGATTTAGCTCAGGCGAGAAATCCTATTGACCATGTTATAGAAAGGATTTAACCCGAACGAGTAATCTCGATATAATACCTCTCGAGCATACATTATGATTAGGATTTAGCCTAGATTGGTAATCCTAATCGAGCTCTTCTGAGCATAAATTATATAAAGGATTTAGCTTGGATTGGTAATCCTAATCGAGCTCTTCTAAGCATACGTTATATAAAGGATTTAGCCTGGACTGGTAATCCTGTTATACGATATGTGGCTCGAGAGAGTGTTTCTTAGTTAAATGCCCTAATAGGTATCCTTGAATAAGAAATTGACGGATTATTGAATCATACACTTTGAGTGTACTACTTAAGCCTCCATCGGAATTCAATGATTCAATGGACATATATCTCTAGACATGGCATGAAAATTATGAAATAAAATGATAATGTCTTGGAACTATATTGCATGATGAGCTCGTCTATTCTTACTTGATGTATATGTAAACTTTGTGACTAACATGTTTGATTGGATGTATGTGTTTAGGCAATTTAGCCAAATGGATGGAAAACTTGTTATTATATGCTTAAATTTATTAAATGGGATTGGTAAGTTTAGTTTTTGTTATATGAACTTACTAAGCATGTAATGCTTACTCCATTTATTTTTCCTCTGTTTTATAGTGCTTGGAAGCTCGTGAGGGTTGGAGATCACTGGAGCATAGTCACACTATCAACTAGTCATTTTGGGAATAATTAGTAAAAATCATTTTGGTATAATGGCATGTATAGGACAACTTGGCCAATAGTGGTTTGGAATGTTATTTTGTAACCTAGCCATTGGAATGGCTAGTAATGGTTCATTTGGTATGACTAAGTAGATTATATGATATATATATACACATGTGTTATGTTAAGAATATGTGATCAATGTTATGAATGCTTAAGTTAAACTAAGGTAAGGTTGTGAATACATATGCATGTAGTGATATGCCTTGTTGAATGATGGAATTGTCTATTTTGAATGCTTGGATTGGTTGGTATTAGATGTGTGTTTCAAGTGCAAGTCTTGGGTGAAATTTTGGGAGAGAAATGAAGCTAGAAATGGCTTCATTTTGTCCACACTGGCAAACACACGGGCGTGTGTCTAAACTGTGTGTGACACACGGCCTGGTAACATGAGCATGTGGTTAGGCCGTGTGTCCCCTACACCTTAATTTTGAGAAACAGAATGCTCAGAATTGGGCACACGGGCAGAGACATGGGCGTGTGTCTTAGCCGTGTGTGCCAGACGACCTAGAACACAGGCGTATGTCTTGGCCGTGTGACACTTGCACCTATTTTTGAATTGAATTAATTAACCATACAGCCTAGCACACGGGCGTGTGGCATGGCCGTGTGTGCAAGTCAGAGAGTTACATGGGGTTGAACACGGCCTCTAGCACAGGCGTGTCCCTTAGACCACACAGGCGTGTGAGCCCTGCACCTTGGAAAAATTTTGTAATTTTATGAAAAATTCTTAAAGGTCCCGATTAAGTCCTGACTCAATTTTAATGCTCGTATTGGACCTCGAGGGCCCAATCAAGGGACTTTATGAATGATCTCGGTAAATAAATAGTAATCTACATAAGTTATTTGTAAATGTTTCTAAATGTTTCGGTAATACTCCCAAACCCTGTTCCAATGACGAATATGGGATAGAGGTGTTACAACTCATAAGAGCTTAAACTACACCATACTAGGGAACCGAACTGCAAAGCTCGTAGGCACCAAATGCATATTCATATGCTAATACATCCCTCCATTACACTAAAGTCTCTGTAGAGACGTATAATACTCGATGATCCGCAATAGATGTTGGATCTCGATATAACTTGTAATAATCTTCTTACAATCACATATCTCTTACAAGAGTGCCTATGACCTTATTTTCATGCCAACTGTATCATAACAATTTACTAAGTTTACATGGGCATCCATTATACATATGTACATTACCATTCCTATAAACAATCATTTTCACATGTGTATACCCCGTAATTATCCATATTTACATATCACACCCTGTAATTGATCACATATTTCATTTTCATACCCTGTAATCATTCATATCTTTACATTTATACCTTGTACTATCTCATAATAGTCAATTATCACATAATATTTCAATTTAATCCATTACTAGTCATATATGTTAAATTCACTAGTGTTTCAAATTATACTCAAACTTTAACAGTTTGATTTAGCTAGTCCATGAACCAGATGAGATAGTAAGTTCCATTTGAATTTACCTTTGCAAAATACAAAATGAGTGGATCATTTAATGACTAATCCAAAATTTTCGTATTTCGCTTATTAGCTCCACTTTGATCCAAATCTTAATCTACATAAATATTTTGTTTAAAATAATCAATACTAAACATTATTACACAATATTATGAGATGCATGATCTTAATAAATCCATTTTTTGATTTCCCACAGATTTTATATTTTATTCAATTTAGTCCTTAAACTCAACATAGACATAACTTTCAATTCCTAGCTTTGGATTAAAATATGATTTCACATATTTTCATTAGGGACCTTATATTTTCTATTCTAACATAATTTCATGATAGATTTTACATTTATTCAATTTGGTCTCCAATGTAACAAAATTAACACACAACCTAAACTAACTTTAAAATCCAGTCATTATAATCTAAGCTTAAAATCTATCAATTTCAAGCCTAATTCATCAATTAATCAACAATGGAAACTTTCTAAACTTTAACAGTTTATCAAATTGGTTCATGGACTAGCTAAATCAAGTTCCCATGATCATATATCTATAAAAATTATAAGAAAAAAACTTGATTTCCTTACTTATTTATATAGCCGAATGATAGAGACCCGTGAACCTTTCTTAAGTTTTGTTGAAGATGAAGAGAATTTTTTCTCTTTATTTCCTCCATGTTTTGTATTTATAGATTAATTAAAGCTTAATTAACTTAACTAATTATTAATCATACTTAATGAATATGTCATCATCATCCACTATCTCTTAATCCAAAATGGTTTATTGACAATTTTGGCCCTTTGGTTAAATGCTATTCAAGTCCTCAAGCTTTTTATTAATTAAAACTATATGGCGATTGGACTTTTACAATTTAGTCCCTGAGATTTAATTAACTATTTAATTAACAAAATTTATTGATCATTCTTCAATATATTTTTTATTAAATTCATAAATATTTTTATTTTACATTTACGGACTCGATTTATAGAAATTAAATTTAAAAACCACATTTGCCACTACTATTGAAAATCGAGACGTTACAAAAAGAAATGTGCCAACTCCCTAAACCACACTATGAGGCACATTGCAGGTTGTGCAACAACAAGTGACTTAGTAAAATTTTAAAATCATATAATTATCCTATCATGTATTCATTTATTATAATTTTATCTACAATTTGTTAAGTACTTAAAAACATTCTTTTAACAAATTTTATTAAAAATTTAGTAAAAAACTTTAAACTTCAATAACTTAATTATAAGTTGACCTATATTTGAATTAAAATAATAAACTTTATTTTTATATATTTAATTCATTTAAATTTAAATAAATTAATAGATTACATAAAACAAAAGGTTTAATTAATTATATATTCAATTTTTTACTATTTTAATATGAATTAATATGATGTAAACTCTATTTTTAAATATTTGTTAATTTAAGTTAAATAAAACAATAAAATCACATGTTTAGATAAAAAGAAATTTGTTAAGAGTGCGCTTCAAAAATCATCTAGTAATTGGTTTTAAGTATAATTGTTTATAATTACAGATCTGTGGCATGTTCGGGTAACTAGTGTAGTTAATGGGTTCCACTAAATTGATTGTAATTGGAGCACCTCAATTACACCCTTCAATCCTTAAGGGGAGAATGAGAATGAGAATAATTACGCATGTAATTACTAATAATCAGTGGCTTTCCAAACATGCTCGTACATGATCTATGTCTAAAATGTTATTTTTATACAATAATAATAGTATTCTAATTTTAGAATATATAGTTTATTTTTAAAATATAATTATATATTACTTTAATTATCTCGTTTAAATAATTAATTTTTTTTTTACTGACAAGAGATAAATTCCTATACATTTTGGTGTACTAAATATTAACTAGTTACATAGTATTTATTATAAATTGCATAGAATTTATTATTTATTATTTATACTTGGTCAATAACCAATTGATGATAACAAGGAGGATATGTTTAATGTTAGAACATTACCCAATAAATACAGAAGATTAGAGTAATCAGATAAAATTGCATAGGATGTTTATTTTTCTTATTAATTTTATTGGTACTCATATTGACGAATATTTTCTCAGACTAACGTATTATATACGATGATTTGTTTTAAGTTTTGCTACTTGTTTTTTTTTAAAATCAAGTTTTATTAATAATTTTTTTAATAATTAATATTTTTTAAAATTTTAAATTATGTGGTTATAAAATTATAATTTATACGATCAAATATGACCCAAAAAAAAAAGGTAATTACATTCTATCAATCATGCATGTCCAGAGAAATAAAATTGTTAATTACAAGAGAGTGTAGTTACAAAAAAATAATTACACTTTTATCTAATTATTTTGTAATATCCCAGCACAAATAAATTTAAATTTTAAAAGCTACTTATATGGTTTATTTTTAATAGTTTTGAAGTTTATACTCGTATATTTACATGATATAAATATCCCATTAGACTAGATATGAAATTCAGATGAGGCAAACTGAAAAATAATAAGTAAATAAATGATCTGATAAGAATGGAACCCTATTCTTCTCTAATTTGACTTCAAAATTTCCTTTTTTATAATCAGAGACTTCGATATTTCCTGCTACTTGATATCTTTGCACATTGCATATATTTATCTATTCAAGGGACCACATTTTTTATATGTTCTATTTTCTTTTAGAAAAAAAAGGAAATGAATTAATCTAGAGAGCAGGCAGTCCCTTGCTCCCACAAAAAGAAAATTACTCTTATAATTTTTGAATATTTATAAAATTTTAAGTTAATTTAATAATAAAATTATATTTTAGTCTCTCTAAAAATTTAAAATTAAATTATATCTTCTCTATAAATTAAATAAATTATAATTTAATCTCTTAAAATTTATAAAATTTTACATTAATAAAATAACAATTAATTTTTAACTCTAAAAAAAATTATAATTTAAATTCCGCTCTCCAAAAAAGTTTCTAACTTGGGGATAGAACAAATTTTAAGCATTTTCGTTTGACTACATATAATGGAGTTCAAGAATATTTTTATAGAGAATACATATATGAAAATGATATCTATTTATAAGGCTTTCTTTTCAGATTTCTGCAACTTACACAGGAGAGCATCAAAAACAGTTTTGGCTACATAAAGAGAGAGAAGAGTGGGTTTTTTTTTACCTAAATAATATAAAAAATAAAATTAATAATTAAAATAGTATGCCCATAAGATTATTTACTAAAATGGTATAGTTTTTATTGGTGCCGCTTGTCAGATTGGCATCACCGAACTGCAATAGACAGCACTGGACTAAAATGTAATGGTATAAAGTATTTAGGGACCTGTTATGTAATTTTTCTATTTTAGTATGGCTGCTGAAAAGAAACGAAAGGGTGTCGCCTAACAGCGTGGCGGCACCAATCTTTAAATAGGGTCAATTGTCTTTTAAGCCCTCATTATTTATTATTTTCTTTTTATTCCCCTTCAACTCATTATATTGTGTTTAAACAAACTCTTAATCTATTTTTATAGTTAAATAAGCCTTTAACTTATGGTTTTTTCTCATAAAACCCCTTTATTTTAATATTAAATTAAATATATATTTTAAATTTCAAGCTCTTATCTTAATTTTTTGTTAATGCAATAAAAATTATATACAACTTTAACATCAACATAAAACTAAAAAAGTAATAAAAAATTTCAAAAAAGTAGTTAAGAATATCATGTATATAAGCACTCTCAAGAAATTTAAATTTTATATTTTTTATTTAATAAATTATTCTCATCAAATTCACATCAACATAAGATGTGAATTAGTTTATATTTTTTTAAATAGCTTTACTTTGAGGAAAATATATTTACTTTAATATTAAAATATAGGGCTTTTATGAGTAAAAACTATAAGTTAAGGGCTTATTTAACTACAAAAATAGGTTAAGGGTTTGTTTAAACACATTATAGTGAGTTGAAAGAGAATAAAAAGAAAATAATAAATAAGGAAGGCTTAAAAGGCAATTAGTCCTATTTAAAGTTTGGTGCCGCCACTCTGTTAGGCAGCACCCTTTTCCTTCCTTTCCAACAGCCATACTAAAATAGAAAAATTGCATCATAGATCCCTAAATACTTTAAACCATTATATTTCAGTTCAGTGCCGCCTATTGCAGTCCAGTGATATCAATCTGACAGGCAGCACTAATAAAAATTATACCGTTTTAGTAAATAATCTTATGAACATATTATTTTAGTTATTAATTTTATTTTTGTATTATTTAAGTAAAAAATTCGAAGAGTAGATTGCTGGAAATACTGGGCTGTCATCCATCTAATCAAGGACCTCCACCCACCATCACCATGGCACCATACCCTTCCATTATTATGCATAGTCTCTTGATAAATAAATAAATAAAGATGTTGAGGCTGAATCTCAACAGTCCCTCAAATAAGATGTGGAAACTGCCCATTTTCCCCCATTTGGCATACTTGCTTACCACACCACCCGCCCATCTTACTCCCAACTCTCAATTCCATCATTCAATTTGCCCACCTTCTCTCACTTTCCCTGCCTTGGAAATGGAAACTTGCCTAATTCTTGACATATATAGATATAGATATATTAAGCTTCGTCCACTTTGAAGAAAAATAAAATTAAAAAGAAATATATATAGTATATTTTTTTGCTTTTCTTTTCTCACATAAACGTTCTCTAATTTCGACCTTCCAAGTGGGGTTTCAATATTCAAAGTCAATTCCTGATGTCACATCTTCAGATCTTATCCCTCCCTCATCTTTTTCATCCGCTTCATGTCTCGGGACGATATCCATACCTGACCTGTTACAATCATAAACACCCAAAACAAATAATCATACTCTCAAACATACAATAAATTACTTTATAATCGCCAATAATGAATGACCAGCTCTTTTTGCATCAAAAAATATGTTGATTTTATAATCTTGACTTTGGAATTTAACTAACAATCTGGGTTTCTGTGGGCTCTCCCCAGTTCACTTCCCAATCTCATCATTGCTACTTGGAATGTTTTAACATTTTTAAAGTCTTTATTTTGGTTGAATTCTATGGGCTATCTAGACTCAAACCAGTAACTTACTTCCTTAGCAGACTAAACCATTGCAAAGTTCGGCTCGGTCGGTTTGTCGCTTACCCTAACTACAAAGCATGATTTATCATGATATTTCCGGTGAAAACAAAATTAAATCATAGGGGAAAAAAGAACAGATTACATAATGAAGGGTTTAATCATTATAAAAGTGGATTAAGTAGATTTGAAGTTATGAACTGCCTGCCTACTTAGGGGCCCGTTTTTATTTTAATTTTAAATTTTTTATTAGAGATAAAAAATTATATTATCCTGAAAAATCCTACTGTATTCGACAGCTTGGATGGGGCACTTATTGTTTCACCAATTGATGTCTGGTTTTGGACATTATTTTATAAGGGAAAATGGTTGGGACCGAAGAAAACCACGTCGCTACTTAATCATAGTTTAGTAATTAGTGTAATACAAATTGGCCACGTGCTAAGTGGTCGACCTTCCTTTATCAATGCTTTGTTCATCTGTCTCATTAGAAGCAGCAGCAAAAATCAAGTCGCTAACAGACATGCAGCATCTCGATATTTTATTAATTATTATAAATGCATTGCTTACCATGTAGTTTCAAGTGTAGGAGGGAGAACTAATAAAACTGGTGGGCTGTTGGACCCTGGCTCGACATCATCGAGCTAGCAGGCGTGGATGGTGGGGACTCGTCTAGCTGGTGGCATTCTAGGTTCACTCCAAATAGCCGCACCAGCCTCTTTGGGTTCCCCGCTGCTGTAACTTGGCTTCCTGCAATGGCAAATAAAAAACACTACTATCTCTCAATATATGTAATATTAATCCATGAACTCCAAGTTGCTACCCAGAAATGTTAACTGAATAATTCCATCTACTTTTGTTCGCCTTTTTTTGTTTATTATTCCAATGACACAAAGGAAGAAGAATACTTGAAGCTATCATAAGAAAAGGTTTTCTTAATGGTTACTAATTAAAGTGAAGGTAACAAAATCATTTGGAACACACACATATATGGGGTTATATAGATATTGATACTCCTAATCCCCATAAAAAATGGTCGTTCCGGAGTTAGTAGAATTTAAAAGAACAAATTATAGAAACAGTCTTACACAACCACATTGCTCCCATGTAATTGGAAAGTGTCTTTCACGCACTTCCATGTGCCAATAATTCTCAATTTTATATTATTCCTAAAATTTTTAAAAATAAAATCCATCTCTTTGAAGAAGATAAATAGATAAGAGTTTTACAATGCGACAATAAATATATACCTGCATGAAGACAGTCAGGTTGGTATGGCACATTAGCCTCAAGACCTTGAATGTGTCCAAGATGAGGATACCTTTGGTACAATCCCCTATTACTCCACGCTCCATTTCCACCCCCACCACCACCGCCATCATTCTCCATCACGGCGTTTCCGCCATCAATAGCTGCCGGTGCAACCACCACTGCTGCACCGCGCCTCCTCCACCCTATAAACAATCTATCACCATCCGTGCGGTGTCGTTGGAATAAAATAATGTCACCAGCATCAAGTTGCTTCTCTTTGACGTATCTGCTCCATCCTTTTGTTAACACGTAGCTTTGGCTGCTGTTCCAATACGAGTAGCGGAAACGCCAACACTTGCCTGACTCGTCTTCGAAACTTAGCAACAACCCTTTATCACTGGAGTCACCGCCTAGCGGGAAGTATTTCTCGGCATGTTGTTTGGGGATAACAAGCCTGTTCAGCTTGCCAACATCGCTGGGGGTTAAGGGCTTTTCAAACATGGGTTCCGTTTCATGGCCTAGCTGGTGGTTTTCAGGGGGATTTGGTTTAGGGTTTAGGGTGTTGAGAGTGGAGGTTTGGTCGTCGAGCTCTTCGTCGTCGTCATGGTTAAGGTTGAAGTGGCGGTCAGCGTGGATGGAGGATAGGAACATGGAGGGGTAGAAGTGAGAGGTCCAGGGGGAGTTTTCAAGGGAAATTGAGGAAGGGTTGTGAAGCTTTGAAGAAGGGGGGGTTTGGGTTGGTTCCATAGAAGGAGTTTGTTTTGTCGTTGGATTGTTTTGTTTGAATTACTGGAAGTGGTTAATGGACATTTGAGAGGCAAAAGATCGAAGAAGGAAAGAGATGGGTGCTTTAGAGCAAGTGTGGAGAAAAAGAAAAGAGAGGAAGGTATGGAAGAGTGAGGTGAAAGAGGGCAGGCGTGATGATTATGAGTTTGATGTGGAAACTATTTAATGCAGCTACAAAGATAAAGATATGACAATGAGAGAGAGAGAGAGTGAGGGAGAGAAGAACAGGGTAAGATTGAAGTGAAAGAGAGAGAAAAAGAGGGTCGGGGTAACGGGGAATTCTTTAAGTACTTGACAGCCTCTAAACTACTTTAAGGTTTTTTTTTCCTAGAAAAGAGGTAAAAATATGTGTTCTTTTAATAACTGAATTATATTTTTTATTTTTATTTAAAAATAAGTAAAAACAAAGAATAAGTTAATTTTTTTAAATGACATTGGTGTTTACGGTTAAAAATTAGTTTTTGTTATTAGAATAAGATAAATATAATATGTATAATTATTTGATTAGTCTGTTATTCATATTTAATGTGTAACTATCTATTATTCTATTAATTTTTTAATTTTAAATTTTAAAAATAAATAAAATTTTTAATAGAAAATATCTCTTTATAAATAAGATAAAATATAATTTAACTCTTAATATAAAAACTTTCATAATAATTTTACTTAAAAAAATAATATATTTTTATGTGAGTAAAGTATTTTTTACATATAAGTTTATTTTTTTCTCTAGATTTATGTCTATTCCTTTAGTAATCTCTTTCCATTATATGCTTCTAACACTGTCAGTAAAAAGATTATATTTCCGATCAATCATTATACGTGCTTTGTGTAACGCAAAACTTTGGCGTTAAAATTTTAGTTCAAAATTGGGGAAAAGCCTGGTAGAAAGTAGGTATTGACTTCATACTTAATTTCTACGTGTAAATATTAATAGGAAATTAAAGATAAAATACACACTAATTGTTTATTCAGATTCCGGAGTTACAATACTTTAGGGGGGAAATCTAAAAAGTGTATCATCATTGAATGAAAATAGAAAGGATAATGTTAAATCATAAACATTGCTGGGATTGGAGCAATTACAATTGATTTCCTTTCACTTTGCCTACAAAAAGAAAATTAGTTTCTGAAATTCACATTTCCAATATATCTTGTGATTGGGAGATATATATATTATAAAGTAAAAAAGATTTGCCGAATTGGGTAGAACAAATGTATCCAGATGAACCTTGAGAAAGAAAAAAGAGGGTTTGTCGATTGAATTTTCTGCAATTTAGAAAACACCCCATGTTACTAAGCAAGTAACTGAAAAGAGGGTACTCAGTAGGCCCAATTCTGACGCAATATGGGTAATCAGGTTACCATCCATCGCCACCCCCAAACTGCAGGGTTTTTGGTAATCAGGGCCACATGTTTGATCTTCTTTTCTTAATTTTTGCATCATTTCAAACAGTGAAAAATCTCATACTACATTGTAAAATCTGAAAGAGATGAACAGGCTTGGTAGGTTTATATATATTCAGTGAGAAAAGAAAAAAAAAAGAGAGAAGAAACAGTAAAATAAAACAGTGAAAAGAAGTTTTGTTTTGTTAAAAGAAAAAAAAAATACTGAAAGGATTAGGGGGATCTGACCTGAACGCCAGGAGTGGTCCATCTTCCCTAAGTTGTTTGTGGTATATTAGGTGAAAAGCTGGTTTTTTTTTTTTTAAAATATAAAAAAAATTTAAGCCTGCTATAATATTAATATGAAGAGAATGAGATTTGAGAGAATAGTATTTTCTTTTTCACGTGCATGAAAGCATTATTGATGTTTGGCCATTCCTAGTTTTAGAAAGCAGCAAGGAAACCATTGTGGGGGACTGAAAGTTCTAAATAAATTATTTAAAAAAAAAATCCATGAATCCCTTCCCTTCAAAATGAAGAAAAGAGATGATAAATAGATGAGATAAGATTTTCCAATATCCAATTGGATCAACCCTTTCTCTCTCTTTTCAGCTAGGTTTATATTGTATCAGTCCAAGAAAACTTGTCTTAATCATAGGCTGATTATTCCCTCTCACTTCTCAGTGCAAGTTTTGTAATAATAATAATAATAATATGTTTGTGAAAACATGTTATCTGGGGAACAACCTGAGGGTTTTTGGAAGGAATCTCTCCCATGTCATTCGTTAAGTTTCACATGCTATGGAAACCAGAGTGGTGAACTGATAGGCCCTAATATTGTAATAAAAACAAAGCTATATGATATGAGTCTGAGAGTTTCTTCAGTTCCCAAGCAGAACCACCTGGATTTGTATGACCAATCTATTTAAGAGTTTCCATGTTCACAAAATGTCCAAGAATCTCTTTCTGTCGTAAACTAATTAATTATTTCAAAGTATATTTATAAATATTGACACTTGGTCTGGGTGGTTGAATTTTACAGTGGTTGAATTTTACAAAGGCTAGCAACTTTTGTTGTGTTGTTATGACGAAACAAATATCTGATTAATTTATTGCAGTGCATAGATGCTTCACTCTTACGAAAGAGCTATAATCAATGCACCATAATCTATTTTTATTTCATTGCATGACAAGTTGGCAAATGTTCTAGCTGACGATTTGATATTCAATTTATTTTGTTCATACTAATTACATAATTAGTATCGTAAATTGTATAATATATATACATGCTTGATACAAATTAATTAAAAATAGTGAAATCTTGTTATGAGCAGGGGGTGTTTTACGACCATATATATAGCATACATGGAGACACTTGAGTTGGTAGTGTAGTAAATAAAGTTGGTTATATATATACATTCCTTGGAGGTGTTGATCCAAAAATTTCATTTTCAGTAGTAACAAAAGTGGACGGGCGGGGACCATATTTGAATAGGCTATGGGGGAATAACATGGCTTAACACTAGTTGACATGGACCAGGCTAGGCAATGCATTATCACAGTATGGAGCCGATAAATTGGACTTTTGGAGTTTCCAATTTTTTTTTTACACCTAACTTCCTTCCCCCCTTTTTTATTTATTTATTTTTATTAATTTCGACTTTCAGCGTCCCTTCCTGGATAAAACAAATCGTTTATGGTTTAGCTTGCCTCCTGCCTTTAAACTTTTTTTTTTCTTTAAAAATTAAATTACAAATTTAGTTTAATTACTTAATCTTGTGTACTTTAAACATCTTTATTTTCAGTTGTATCCTAAATAAGGGATTTTTGTTGGTGACTCGTGAGTTCACTTATCTCGGAAAATGACTCCATTGTCTAGAGCCTTTCTTCGTAGATAGAACTCGCATACATTTTTTTAATTAAAAATGTAGATTTATTAATAATTGTTCTTTAAATAACTACATACAAATGTTTATGGCCCGAATTGACTCGGGCGTAGTTTGATTCTTTTTAAATTTAGCATACTACATATTAATGTTTATATATTTTTATAATTAAGTTTAAATAAAAAAATGTTTAAAATTATTTAATTTAACTTAGAGCCAGACCAAATCAATTGAAGGATTAAAAATCTTTTCCAAGCCTAGGCTGAACTTAATCGACCAGACCGAGGGCCACGAACAGATATATTAAGTGTGTTGAATGAATTTATACCTACATTTTCTAGATGAATAGTTCTTCTCATTATCAATTCAAACAGTGGTTTATAGATTCCTTAAAAGAAACAGTGTTTTATAGATTAATGAAGTGTTGAATTCTTAATTTTCATGTTTAAAATTATAAATACTTTAAAACAAAATTAAATTATATGTATAATTAATAAAGATTTTCATAATTGAAATGCCCCGAACCATTATTGAAACTTGACAATGGAAGGTTCATGAATAATTATTATATAATATTAAAATAATCCTGTAAATGAGTAAAAGGATTGATAAAAAGAAGAAAAACAGAACTTGACTATTCAGTATTCATAATTGGAATACTCAGCAAATCATGAAACTGTATATTGTGGATTCATTTCCTTCCACAAATTCATCAAAATTTGGCACATGTGATGACATATCTGACATACAAACAAATTTAATTCAGAAACAAAATATTATTATATAAAATAATAATCTTTTTTATATTAAAAATCATGAATAAACTATAAATAATTGGATTTATAAATCTGAGTAAACAAACATCAAAATTCCAACTAAGTACCTCTCTATCTACAAAGGTTTTTTTTGGAATCTGATTCTATAAATTTAAAAAATTATAAAAATAATCTAATTTTGAGATTAATTATGTAAATGATCTAATTTTTATTGTAGAGTTGGGTGCCGTCACTTTCTCAAGCACCACCATCATAAAAATCCAAAAAAAAAAATAAAATTGGTACCACTTGAAAAATTGGCGGCATCGGACGATAGGACATAGGGGCAAAACTTACAGGTTCCTAAATGTTTTCAAGGCAATATGTCTCTCAAAAAATTTCCTCAAATTTATCTAAATTCAACTATACTAGGGAATGAATTAAGAATGTTTAAATTTAAATAAACTTGAGGAATTGTTTTGAAGGTCATATTGGTAATTTAAATAAGAATTTTATATAATTTTTTAAATTTATTATTTTTAAAAAAATAAAAAAATGAGAATTTTATTTTTGTTATTTTTATATATTTTAATTTTAAAAGAGAACAGACCTAACATGTAAATAGATCAAATGTTTAATTAGATACTGCCATACTCTTATGGGGCACATTTCTTTAACCAATCTAAAAAGGGTAATTATTTTATCAAATCTTTAAACGTTTTATCACTGTACGTTTCAGCTTAGAGCTGCCAATTTATTAAACGATATCAAAATATATATTTTTTAATTTTAAGGTGGTACTACTTAGAAAAATGATGATACTAAACTCTATTATAAGAACCAAATTATTTCCTTAATCAATCTTAAAATTGAGTTAATTTCATAATTTTTAAAATTTATAGGATTATATTCCTAAAAAAAGCCATCTACAAGCTATAGCTATGCATTGGCAGCATTTAAGCCAAGCGAACTGATCACTCATCCTTTAAATAGTAAAGGCAGAAAATGGAGTAACAGGCTAACTGCCAACCAATGCACCAAAACAGGGGTAAATTAATTGTTTAAATCATTGGACGGCATGTAACAATTTCCCGAGGCAATTAATGCCAATTTGCCTAAGAGAGAAAATAAAATTAATAGACTATATAGGACAGACCAATTAATTAAAAAAGAGGTCTTAATTAATATTTGTTTTTTACCAACTTGGTATCTAACTTTAGTTTTCATCACCCATTGTTTTAATTGTTTACATGTGGATTAAACCCCAAGAAAAAAACGAAAATGAAATTTATGTTGTTTCCATCTAACCTGATATTTAAATTACTTTTAATAACAGGAATGAGACTTAGGAGGATGATAACTATTTTTGGGCTTTTTTATAAAAATATTATTAATTGTAAAAATAGATGAGAATAAATTAATTACGAAAATAAAATGTTTGTTACAGTAACATTTGATGTTGCTTAATACATTGATGACATCGGTGAACTTTAAAAAAAATTATGACAGAAAAAAGTTGAAAAAGTGAAAAAAAAATTAATTGGTGTCGCCAATATGTCAGGCGAGACCCCTTGTGTAGCATCCTGGAATCGGGCCTAGGAGTCTGGGCTAGCGACCGTTATAGTTTATTAAGGGTCGAGATTAATTGGTTAGCAGTTAGGGACTAAATTACGATAAGGGTAAAAGTATGAGTAGTTGAATAGTTATTTGACCAAAAAGTTGAGAAAACGATTTCCTTTCTTAATTGAAACAGATGTACGTAGGACTTCTTCTGTCATTAGGAGACCCTTACAACCTATAATACCTTAGTTACATATGAATTAAAACTCTGCCAATGCAGATTTTAAACATCTATGCATACCAAAACTCTTCTATTAGCCAAACCTTCATTGAATTCTTTCACTTTGTTTTCTGTCAAGTTTTTGCAAACCAAAAACCAAGTTCATTTTTCTTAAAGATTCAAGGTAAGACTCTGTTTCTCTATTGGGTTAGATGTTTAGAAGTAATCTTAGAACTTTCAAGAAAGTTCCCAATAAAAGAAACTAGGTTCGCCAAAAAGGCTAGTACGTGCGAACCTAGGTTCACTTTCGTTTATGTATGAGTTTTAATGTGCTTTGTATGTCAGTGACTTGTGTATATTGTGAAGTTGAGAACCTGATAGAGCCATCTACAAGCAAAAACAAGGGAAAGATGAAGCTTGTTTAAAGCTTTCAGCAAATTGGTGAGTATACAAGGATCGCCGCTTATAAATGCGAACCATATGTTAATCAGGAGCTTAAGGCTTATCTTAAGCTTCAAGAGTAAGTCTTCCCTAAAACTTTGTTTTGTGATTGTGTTTAAATATGTGTTTTTATGAACAGTGATATGCGAGCTCTATGCTACGAGCTAGTCATGAAAAGTGTTTTTATGAGCTCCCTATGAATTGTGAGCTCTCTATTTAAGTAAATGTTTTGACAGTATAATATTTTGTAACCGTTGGATATAATGGCATGCCATAGGATTGTGAGTACTCACCTTAGTTTTTTGTTATTTGGGCAAGAGGCCCTAGGACAAGTTAGGAGAAATAAGGGAATGACGAGCTAAGCTCCATCCGATGGGATATGTTGGTGTGATGGAGAGTGTTAGCTTAATGCTACACTTATGGGATATGCCAAACTCATTGAGTCATTCTGAGGCGTTATAAGGAGATCTGTTTATCCAATAGAAAAGAATATGTGAACAAGATAGTTTTTAAAATATTATGTTTTACTGATTGACAATGTGTATTTGATGACCAGACTTCGTGTAACAGCTTGATTTAGACCCTAATCGAAACGGTAATTTCGGGACCACGAATTCGAGTCAAAAAATATTTAAAAATTATTTTTTGTGTTTATTTTGTATGAATTTATATCTGTGAAATTTTCGTGATTTAATTTTGTCGTTTAGGTATCCGATTAAATAAAAGGACTTAATCGCGTAAATTAAAAATTTGACGGTTAAAAGCATAAGGGCTAAACTGTTAGTGGCTTTCTAAATGGAAGCCTTTATGTTGCAATTAGCCCAATTGAGGAAAGAATGGACGGTAATGGGTATGTATTATATGATTTTATAATTTTATTTCTAAGGTTATAATAGTAAATTAGGTAATAATAAGCATATAATATAAACATATAATTAAAAGCCAAAGTTTTATTCTTATTCTCATCACCGAATATGAAAAAAAAAAGGAAAAGAATAAGTTCTCAAGGGTTCGACCATCTTCCAAGTTGATTTAAGGTTTATTTTTACTCGGTTTTTGATAATTTCTACGTTTTTTAGATCGTTGCTTCGAGTACTACAAAACCCAAGCTTTAATTTTTTTTATTTTGATGAATATTTTGAATTGTGCCATTGTTGATAACTTGTGATTTTTGTTGTTTGATGATGAAAAATGGAAGATATGTTTTAGATTAACATGTTTTGTATTGGAATTTTTGATGATTTTGAGTAATTAGGACTTAATTGTAAAAATAATAATTTTAGGGACTAAAATGTGAAATAAATTGAATATATGGACTTGTTTGAGAGTGGGTAAAATTCGGCCCAACATAATTATAGGGAAATTTTGTGTATTTTGTTTTTTGTGCAATAGGGACTAAATTGTAAAAATTGTAAATGTCAGGGGTAAAATGGTAATTAGCCTATTTATGTGTTTTTGGAATAAATTGAATGAAAATATGTTTGAATGAGTTTAATTTGAATATGTTTAGATCAAGAACCAAAGAAATCAGATTTGGATCGGGGAAAAATGAAAATTGTCGACTAGTTGTTTCGTTCCGTTTTACATCGTTCAAGGTAAGTTTATAAGCAATTAGACGTACTTAATATTAATTAAATGTGACTTATATATGCTGAAATGAAATATGTGAATTTATATCTTCAGTAGCCGAATGTATACAAGCTTGGCTATTATATTTTTGAATTCGTTTTGACCGGGTTTTGACGTCCGAAAGCCCCGTATGAACCTTAGGAATAGTTAGGATACATATGTCATGACATAGGATTCCAATATATGTGTGTGAGTAAGACCATGGCATCAATATGTGATTCTAATATGTGTTTACGAGTAAGACCTTGTCTGGGACAGCGGCATCAATATTTGACTACATGTGAGACCACGTCTGGGACGTTGGCATTGTACGATTTGTGTGATTATCCGAGTGTCCTATCCAATTCCGAATAGTTCATCGGGCAAAGATAGGTTATGTTCGAATATGTAAAACAGGTCAGACGACCAGGTACGAATTGGTTTATTGTTTATTTAAAATATGGTAAGTGAGTAATTTGGTACTTACTAGAAACTATGTGTAATGCAATTGAAGATTATATGTGAGTTAGATAAGTGTATTTGGCGATGTGCATAGTAATGAAATAAGTTTAAATTAATAGCATGTATGATTATATGTACTTGGTTACAAGTCCAATGTATGTGTATGAAATTATTTTTGTAATATATGAGCTTGTACATTTATATGTATGTGAATTAAGTTAATAATGGTCTTTTAGCTTTGGAAGTTTAATGATAAAAAGTTAACTTGGCTATGTGAATATTTGGTCAAAGTGACTTTTGCGAATGATTATTTAAATGCATGATATGAAAGTTATATGTTTGGATATATATATATATATTGATAATATACTTTGGTTTAGTTAATTAAATTGATGATATCATTAGGTTACTCTTTTGCTTATGACTTACTAAGCTGTAAAAGCTTATAGTTTAGTTAATTAAATTGATAATATCATTAGGTTACTCTTTTGCTTATGACTTACTAAGCTGTAAAAGCTTACTCTGTGTGTGTTCATGTTTACCTTTGTTTTATAGATTTTGGATTGCAAGTTTCGAGCTCGAAAATTGTCAGAGAAGCTTATCACACTACCGACTGTCTTCGATATATTATAAGCTAAAATTTTGAACCTATGGCATGTATAGGCTAGATTATAGTTTGAAATGTTATAATTTGGTTTTGTATAATCTAAGCCATGCAAAAATGGCTTGTTAATAAAGTTAATGTTTGCATATTTTTGGGCATAGTATAAGCATATTCTGGGAAGTATGTTTCATAGTATGTGTGTGTATGGTGATTTTGGATGCATATTTTTGGATGATATAGTTATGATAATTGGATAGATAAACATGTATGGGAATTCGGTTGTCATACCTAATGAAGGTATTATACTTGATCACTCAAGGAACACCAGTCCAGGCTAGATCCTTTTTATACTTGAGATCTTCAGATTACCAGTCCAGGCTAAATCCTTTTCTGCAACGCATGCAGGATCTCAAGTCTCATGTAAATCATGGTTTATCCATCGAATTTATGAGTATTTGATTATGTCCGAATAAGGTAAAAGGTTATTATAATATACTTAATCCTTGGAATATAAGTTTTGTTTGTTTGGGTAAATATATTTGAAAATTGGTTAAGTGATAAAATATAAGTGAAGGATATTAACTATATGAGTTTCGGCTTTTATGTTTATGAAATATGATAAATGGTTTTGTATATGGATTGTTTAACGTGAGTGATAATATATGAAATGGATATGCCATGTGTTTAAAGTTTGATTAGTGTCTTGGTGAGGTGTTTGCATTTTAAATAAATGTTTGTGATCCTTATCAGTTTGATTATATATTATGCTACAAAAGTAACTTGTTATAAAGGTATGATTCATATTAGGCCATGAAGTTAGCTTAATTTAGAAGGTGCGTTTTTCTTTGATGCGTTTTGGTGTGATGTTTGGACTTATAATTCGGCTTGGTAATGAGATAACAGATGGATGTATGTTCGGTATATGGTATGTATTAAATTGGTTAAGTAATGTATATGTCATTGTTGGTATTTGGCTATTAGGTTCGGCTAGTGAAGGTAAGAAATGAATATGCTACTTGATTGTTTTGGGTAAGTGTTTTGGTATAATTTTAAATGGTAATTGAGGATTATGATTTAGGTATGTTTTGGTTAGCTTATAATGAAATATTTAATAGTGTAAAATATGAAGTTTATATTCGACTAATGATAGGCAAATTATGTATAAATAAATATATGATATGTTTTGTTTGTGATTAAATTTTTAACGTCAATAGACGAATCAGTACTAATATGGTCCTGTGGAATTGGTTATTTATTAATGAATGATAAATGGTGCACATTCATATTCGGCTATAGATAAGTCATTGAATATATTTATAAATGATGCATATGACATGTTTGCATATGATTTGGTTTGTAATGACAAGAAAAATATTTGTGTCATGAATGATATATATTAAAGGAGTTTTAATGCCATAATATTTAGACAATAAGTTCAGCTAATAAAACTATAATGTATTTGTAAAAGGATGTGTTTAAATTGGGAGTTCGAATATGGTTCAATTGATAAGTACATATGTGCAAAATTTTGTAATGAGAAAAATGGGTATATTTGTTCATATTGACTATTGCTAATGATGTATATGTGAATGGATATTAAGTTGTGTAATATGGCTTATTTGGTTTTAAAATGTGCATGTGTATTGATTTCGAAGTATGGAATGTAATGAATGTCTGTTTGAGTTGTGATATGACTGGTAATGCCTTGTAACCCTATTCCGGCGACGGATACGGGTTAGAGGTGTTACACTTCACGTAAATGTGGCAGACCCAGTTTGCAGAACAATAACCTTGATAAAGCTCTCGTTTAACTTATGTATTTGTGTGTTCTATGTGGTTTTTTTGGTCATTCATTGAGTTGTGAACTCACACACTCTTTAAAATATTTCAAATAGGTAATAATTGGCTGTTTAACGTCATAACAATAATGTGTAAGCGTACTGTAACACCCCTAACCCGTACCCGTCACCGGAGGGTTAAAGAGTATTACCAAACAAGCACAAAATTCCAGTTACTTTATTTGAATAACTTCCGTTGGCACACCTATAAAAGAGTCATCTCGAGATAATGAGTATATTGATTCATTCTTAAGTTCAATTCACATCAAAACATTGAAAACATTAATTGAATATCAACCACACATTCACATTAACTATGTGGAATACATATAGTAACTTAACAAGCCATTTTCGCATGGCTATACTTATATACATCATCAAAAAGTTACATATTTAACAACAAAAAGTCAAGCCTATACATGCCATTATCAAAATTTAACTACTATACTACCGAATGGGCTTAGAAAGTGTGGGTAACTTTGACTTTGAGATCCCCGAGACCGTAGCTAACGAACGAGATCTATAAAACAGAAAATTAAAGCAACAAAGTAAGCATTTCTATGCTTAGTAAGTTTTAAGCATTTCAAACAATTAAAGCTTGTCATTAAAATCAAGCATTAAGTATCACAAAGTTCATATTCAAATTGTAAATCATTTGGCCAATTATACACAAGCACACTAGTTATAGGACTTATTGGCCGAATATATATATAAATACTCAAGAGATTTTCGGCACATTTTTTTTTACTATACTATTTGGCTCATACAATTAAATTTAGACATATACTTTCATATAATAATGAACATCAACCGAATAGGCCATTCTCTTATTCGTAGATACGGTAATCATCCACATATATATTGATATATATATATATCATTCTTTGATAATAATAGCTTGCTTTAAAAAAAATCAATTTACATATGAGTACATAATACGTACCTAGTCATCTTAATGTATCATACATAATCAATAGCGTTTTCCTCGAATATTCGAATTCATAATCTTACTCGAATCACCGGCGTTAAGCTTGTTAGGTTTTAAAACCCGAGTCTAGTTACTAGCACATAGCCTGCGGACCTCAAGTCCGGATATGTTCCAGCAAGTAGCCTGCGGACCTCAAGTCCGGATATGTTTCCATCACATAGCCTACGGACCTCAAGTCCAAATATGTTTCTAAATATCATGCATACTTATTCATATTTGAACACATCTCATTCAACTTATCACTTTAGTAGTCATTTGATACATTCGGATATAAACTCAATATGCACATCATCATTTACAATTCGGCTCAAGAGTCATACATAATATCACACATTCATTTCAACATTCAAGCTTAAACCCAAAGTGACCATTAGACTATAAGTCATATACATGAATTATTTATTTCACAACCTAATTCAAGTACAAACCAAAAGATCGCATTTCACCTAATATACTCGTATAGAGGCATCATCAATTATATAATAAAGGAGACTACTCAAAACTTACCTCGGATGTTTTGAACAGTTGCGGATAAGCTACTCGATTGCTTTCTCCTTTCCCCTATCTGAATTAGTTCTTCTTTGCTCTTGAGCTTAATTTAAACAAATGAAATTGTTTAATTACTTATCAATTAAGCAATTTAATTTAATACGTATATATCATATATTTAAAGTACAAATGACCTTACTAACTAGCTATTTAAACATCATTTATATACCCTACTCATGCACAATTGAACATATTACTAGGCTACAATCGACAATCAAATTTATTCTCAAATAAATAAACTAAAACTATCAAGGAACATTTTACTAACTTATTACCTTGCATAATCGAATTTCATAAACTAATTTGCATACAATTTCATGTATTTTATCATGGAGTAAATGCCGAATTACAATTTGTAATAAAATCAAAATATATCTATTATCATAATTCCATATACTTCATTTCATTTTATATAATAACCTATATTATCCAAGATCGACACAAAAGTCAGATGCATCACTCAAATGCCAAAGTCCAACAAAGTCTATAGTTATTCATTACTACAATTATAGCCTTATCATAGAAATGAACCCAATGACCTAATATACATTCTTGCCGAACCACAATTTAGGCACCAACCTAACATTTTAGTCTCTTTTTTTTATTATTAACGAGCCACTTTAGCTAATCATTCCAATATAAGATACAATCACATACATTGTTTATACATTCATTTCAATTGAATTCATTCATCAAGACATCCAATACAAAATGCAAAACATCTAAACATTTTTACCAAATTTTTGCTAACACCTAAAGCCTTTAGCCGAATATCCATTAAACATCTAGTTCACATGCACAAACACAATCTCTTAAGGCTTATTATATTTTCAAGTACACATCAAATCCATATAGCCGAATATATATTTAGCTCATCAAACCGATACTTAATCCTATTTCCCCTAACACAAATGTATTCGGCAATGACCACAACCATTTAACCAACCTTAAAAACAAATCACAACATTTTAAATTCATCTTATTACCCCCAATGACCGAATGCACACATATATATAAAAACTCAAATAACAAAAAAAAAAAAATTCTTTCCAAAGTGCATATATATATACATACGGCAACCTCAAATTCATACCTCCCAACAATGAATTCAACTTATTCATTTAAGCTACTTTAACATATAAATAACATCTTCTAAAAACTCATCAAATTAACACAAATTTATCAACTTGCCGAATGGTTATATGTTCAAGGATTCATGAATTTAAACCATGGGTTAACTAAACTATGCACTTATCAATTTAATCTCATAATCAATTAAAATAAAAATCACAATGCATACCTTTAAATTGGGATAGCCATGGCCGAATGCCTTGGTTTCTTCTTCAATATTTTCTTTCTCGATTTCGGCAATGAAGAAAGAAAGATGAGCATCCCTTAATTTTTATTATCCTTACCTTATTTTACTAATTATTTATATTTCAAAATAATGCCATTTCTTATTATAATACTTAAATAAACATATATTATCCATCAACCATCATTATGGCCGGCCACCATAATCAAAAAATAGATATTTGACATGCAAGTCCAAACTTTTTATGACATGCATTAATAGACCACTTTTAAATTTACCTATCACCTTTCACAATTATCTCACATAAGTGCTATTTAATAATTTCACATACAATTGACAAAAATTAAAGCGTGAAACTTTCACACATGCATGTACACATACAATAAGCATAGAATATAACAATTAATTATTTTTGTGACTCGGTTTTGTGGTCCCAAAACCACTTTCCGACTAGGGTCAAATTAGGGCTATCACACGTACATTGTCGATGCAAGTATAGTAGACAGATATGAGTCTGTCGGATGTCAATCCTACAAGGATGGTTGTCTTTCATCTATCAATGTTAGTGCAATAATTAGATAGGAATGAGATAAATTGTGAATGTAGTTGTCAAAGCAATAACTTGAAAATAGTAAGATAAAATAGGATACCAATAAACTGGGATTCCCAAAGTGAATATTCAACGGAATGCCAATTGCTCACAAGGTATAAAAGGATAGGTGATTGTGGATGCATTAAATTGCAATGAATATCTTACCAAGCTTAAATTCTATATTTAATCAAGGACTTAATCATGCATATTAGCCACACCTTCCGATGATGGCAATAGAACACTATTAAAAACAAGTGGATTAAATTCCTCTAATCTTCAAGCAACTTTTGTTGTTATGCTTGTTAGCTTGAACTGTCATTGCACCTTCCAGTGTCAGTGACCGTAATAACACTTTCATGCTAAAAACATTTAAATCCAAAGATTAAACAATAGAAGAAAGTTTGAATAAAATAACATTTAACCCAAAAACCATGTGTACTTCTGTATTAACATGAAATAAGAAGTAATCACCAGCGTTTAGAAAAGAAAAATAAAAGAAACAAGTGGAAAATACTATTCCTAGACAACTTAACTTGAATTTGTCTATTCCTTCTTGTGTCACACTCAGGGCTCCTCATCAAGAGCTGATCTGCATCCTTTTCACGTCGGTTCACCCATAGGAGTTTAAGCTGCCATAGTCGAAAGCTTCAAGGGATAAGTTGAAGAAAATAATACTTTCCTTAAAGCTCCCCATTTTTACGTAAATATGTTGATATTTATCCAAATAGTACATGTGTCCTTTCATCAGACTCATGCTGCCTCTATAAGTACAAGTTAGTTGTATGAAACTGGACAACTCACACTTCTTTGTTATTATCCGGACAGCTGTCAGATGCAACGACAAATTGTAATACCCCTCACCCGTATTCAATGCCGAAATAGGGTTATGAAGCGTTACCGGACTTACAAACAATTAAACATTCAACTTTGCATAAATTTTCACATTTTAAGCATTCATTAATCAATTTCAATCAATTTGTCCATTATATGATGCCCTAAACATGCTTTATAAGTGATTCGGGACTAAACTGGTTACTCAAGAAACTTGAACAAAACTTTGAAAATTTTTCTCAAAACAGGGGACACACGCCCATATGTCCAGACTGTGTGTCTCACACGGCCACTAGACATGCCCGTGTCATAGGCCGTGTGGATATTCGAAATAGAAGCACATGGCCGTGTCCCAGTCTGTGTCTGACCCCGTGTAACTCTCTGACTTGGGTCACACGGCCAACACACATGCCCATGTAGCTAACAAGTGTGCCCTAAAAATGACCATACACACTCTTGTCCAAGGCCATGTACTAGGCCGTGTCAAACCTGTAAGGGATACTGACTTATACCACACAACCATGTCACACACCCATTTGTGAGACCGTGTGGAGTATACTGACTTGTTTTCAAATTCAACACTAGCGGACACACGGTCGTGTATCATGACCGTGTGTCACATACGGTTGAGACACACTCCCGTATCTCTGCCCGTGTGGACAAAAATAGGCTATTTACCAAGCCATTTTGTCACCCATTTTGTACATACCTATTCAAGCTAAAATGGTACCATTTCAAGACACTAATATGCATAAAAATACCATCAACCAATGTTCAAATCATACCATTTCTTTACCCTCAATACCAATAACAAATATGCTACACTTTGCCATCTAATTTCATACCTAAATTCACATATACAATTCAACTAATTATACCCTTCCAATCATGCATTATCATGTATCAATTAACAAACATAAAGCTTCCCAAATATCAATCCTTTACCATTCAAATTACCTAATATCATTAAGCATCATAAATCCAACTTCAAACACACAAATTAAGTCAATTACCAAACTCAAAACAAAACCATTTGCACATTTATAAACATCATTAAATTCATCACTACAAGCCAACCTAAGTGGCTAAAATACATTTTCATCACCTACTAAAATGACTCAAGCCTATACATGCCATGTGCCATATATACACACTTCAAAAGTACCAAAATAGATGTTCGATAGTGTGATGAAGTCCTTGACGATCCCTGGATTCGAGCTAGCTTCGATATACGATAAAACATAGAAGAAAATAAACAAAGTAAGCTATAAAGGTTAGTAAGTTCATATGTAAATATGAAATAATCTCATCATTCATTAACATTTCTAAATGGATGAAATAAATTGCATTAAAGACATTAATCAATAAGTTAACATAAAGTTCTCAACTTCCATTAGGTCGTTATTCGAATAGTTTTTCGTACATACTTGTACTGATACATATCTGTTCTCACCAATTCACTTATCAAATCTCTCCGAGTTTATAAATGCTTATGGTACGAGTACGTCGATTTTTTGATGCCATAGTCCACTATGGTCTTACGCATGCATTGCTAAGGTCCTACCGTGGTCTTACATTCACATGCCATAAGCCGGTTATGGTCTTATTATTCGATTGCCATAGCCCAGTTATGGTCTTATTCAGCAACTCGTCCACCTAAACCGTACATTTAAATTAAGTTCTACACATTTAACCATAGGATAAATACAATCTAAATACCATCCATCCATTGAATAAATACACATTTAAGTTCAATTATACGAATTTACCTCGTGTACAGAAATGACGAAACAGATCGACTATTTAATTACTTTACTTTTTCTCCGATCTAAGTCTGAATTCCTCTTTTCTTGATCTATAAGTAACCAAAATCAACTTATTTTTTCTTCTATTTACTCAATTCAATCCAAAACACACATTAGGACTATTTTACATATTTCCCCTAAACTTTGACATTTTAACAATTTAGTCCTTATTTCACAAAATCACAAATTCATGAAATTCAAGACTAACCCATGCTAGCCGAATTACCATTATACCCCTAGAAGCCCATATTTTTCATTTATTTCACATTTTAACCACTAACTTTACACATTTCTCAATTTAATCCCTATTTTGCATTTTCACTAAAAATCACTTTACAAAACTTGTTTAACTAACATCAAATATCCATAATCTATCATTAAACATCAAATTATTCATATATTCATTAATGGAAACACTCAAAATCTTTAACAATTTTGCAAATTAGTCCCTGGGCTAGCTAGTACTAGATGCAACGATCACAAAAGCATAGAAATCATTAAAAACCGAGCAAAATCGGACTTACAATCAGATCATGAAGTGGCTGAATATCACAAACCCTAAAATGGTTTTCTTTCTCTCCCAAATTCGGCAATTAAAAGAAAGATGGACATGTTGGTGTGAAAATTTTGTTAAGAAATTTTATCGTTTAATTGCTCAATTTTAGAAAAAAGACTAAATCGCATAAAATAGAAAAGTGTTGTTCTATTAGCTAAAGGTGTCATTTTAGCTTTGGTTTTTAACTATGGTGGCCTTAAATGGTAATTAAACCATTTGAAAGATGAGTGGACAATTTTGGGCAACCATTAAATGATTTTTAAGTTATATTATCATTTAATGGTTGCCCAAAATTGTCCACTCATCTTTCAAATGATTTAATTACCATTTAAGGCCACCATAGTTAAAAACCAAAGCTAAATGACACCTTTAGCTAATAGAACACTTTTGTATTTTACGTGATTTAGTCTTTTTTCTAAAATTGAGCAATTAAACGATAAAATTTCTTAACAAAATTTTCACACCAACATGATATCATATTGTAAACATTAAAATAATAATAAAATAATTATTTTGACTTCAGATTTGTGGTTCTGAAACCACTGTTCTGATTGGACCAAAAATGGGCTGTTACAATTGGAAACACTAAAATATACAAACTTTTTCATGCCCTTTTTAACTGAAGTTCATGCAGTTTCGGTAAAATTATTGTCGAAAAATATATAATTATTATAACATAATTATTTTGGACTTAAAATATTAACATAATGAATTTTAAATAATTTTATAATAAATTTTGAATATTTTTTATCATTTTCGACAGTTTTGCACAAAGGGCAAAAATTGGTTCGGCAGACATTGCTAGAAGCGCAAAACCGAGAAGCGATTTTGAAGCATCGAGATGATTGGATTTTTCAACTAAAGACGGTCCAAATTATATGTATTAATTCATATTATAATTAATTTTAATTTTAATATAATTTAATTTGAGTTAAATAAATTATTTTTAATTAAATTATGAAAAGTGGCCTCGTTGAGTTGAACCGAGAGAACCGAACTGATCAAGCTTTGAGTAGCCCAAAACCGTGCAACATGCTGACCCAATCAACTTGCTTGGCTGATTAATTGGCTTGCAAAAAAGCCCTGAAGACTTCGTCAAACTGCAAACAAACCCCTCCACTATTCGTGCCTTACTAGATTTGCCCCAGCCTTAATATAGCAAGTTTGAAAACTTCAAACTTGCCACATGTGTGGCAACCCATGAGAGGGCTCTTTATTTTCTAATTTAGGCTATTTTTAGCAGCCCTTTCACCCTATAAAAAACCCCATACTACAAGAAAACAGACTTTTAAAAGCGCCGCAAAAACTAGTAGCGGCGTTTTCTCAAGCGCCGCAAAAAACGCCGCTATAGGAAATGCCGCTAAATTTTGCGGCGTTTATCTGAAAAAACGTTACAAAAGATCAAGACTTTTAGCGGCGTTTGTGAGAAAGCGCCGCTAAAAGTCATGGCTTTTAGCAGCGTTTGTTAGAACTTTTAGCGGTGCTTTTTTCACAAACGCCGCTAATTTTGGCAGATTTGAAATGTACATTTTTCACCAATATCCAAGCCTTTCTACATTAAATCCAACAAAAAATAGCAAATGTAGCATAAAAAATAGAACCAAAAACATTAAATCTAAATGATACTTCAAATTCAACGAAAGATCTATGATGTAAATTAATAAATTAAATATAACTCAAAATATTCTTACAATAATGTTAAATGTGACAATGTTAAAAAACATTCTTACAAGGAGAAAACTAATATCTAAGATGGTGACTTTTGCGACTGCTGAAACATCTGCATCATTTGCTGAAGCTGTAGCTGGAGCTCATCGTACTTTCTAGCTGCCTCTGCCTCCCTCGCTACTGTCCCTGCCTCCCTCTCTGCTGCCTCAGCTCTAAGTTGTTGCTGGAGTTCTTCATATTTTCTTTGAACCTCGGCAATATGCTCAACTGCTCGCTTGCATCTGAGCTATCTGGTTTCTTAACCTTTGAACTTCAGCTTGAGCTTGACTCCCTGAAGGCATGTATTGCTGGGAGCCGGATCCAAAAGATTGGGTCGTGGTAACACCAGATCCTTGAAATCGAACCCGACCGTACCTTTCAGGACCCAAAACTTTAGTGATAATTCTGTTATCAATGTTCTCAAGATTAACAAAACTATCAGTCGAAGCAATCGCTTCGTACTCTGCCTTCTTCTCCTTTAGTTTCTCCTAATAAATCAATGAAAGAGTTAGAAACGAAATATATAATAAAAAGGAATGCAACATAACATTATTTAAAACTACAAACGACGAATTAAACCATTATAATTAAACATTATAAATATTTATAATAAATTAAATTTTATTAAGTAAATATACCATAATTTTTCTAGCTTCGGATGTCATAGGAGATCCATCCTTCTTCCTATGTGTAATCTCAAAAAGCTGAAGGCGTCCAACTTTTTGACCTGACGAGACTTCCTACAATATAGTAGTAAAAATATTATTTAATAGTAGAAAGTCATTAATATTTGACAGAATTAATATATTCATAATACCTCGGCCTCAACTACAGAAGCAAAACTTCTTGACCCTGCCGTATGCGTAAATTTTTGTTTTTGCTTGCTGCTTGTTCCAACTCGCTCACGGTCCTACATAATGAAATTGTTATTACGTATATAGTAAACACTATATATAAGAGTTTAGAAATACGTAATACCTCTCCTTTCTTTGAATTCTAGAATCTAACCGCATCTTCTCATTGGTACCTCAGCATTCCCGGCGGGACATTTCTCAATTTTCCTTCGAGGCTTAGTCTTTCTTAAAATATAGTTTTTTCAAAGTGCTTTTATGGTCTCTCCATTTTTTACCCAATGCTTTCTTGATATAGTCATCGGAGACCTCTAAAGCAAATCTCTCCTAAAAAAATACAAGTTTAGAATGTAAATATAAATGAAAGTTAAACCAAAGTATGATAAATTACTTTAACGTTTTGTTACCTTAATATTATCGAGAGCCTATTTTTGTTGCTATCAGGCATGTAATGCCATGATTCATAGTTGATGGGCAACATATTGGCATTTCGTGCTATAATGCCCAAATAGCCTGCTAAAAGTCGAGCTTCAGATCCAACAGGCTGACCATGACTGTTTCTATTTACTTTGACACGCTTGACAGGATTTAGTTCGTATAAATCTTTAAGTAGCGTACGTCCTCGACCTCTGCGTGTCTGGAAACACAAAAAATTTATATACTTTTTCATACCTGTTTTAACTTAAAATCAGGCTATTCTGGTTAAATTCTTGTTGAAAAATAATTAAATATTATAAAATAATTAAATTATGTTAAAAATATGAAAATTATGAATTCTAATTAATTTTATAGTTAATTTTGATTAAATTTGGTTATTTTTGACAGAATTACACAATTAGAGAAAAAGGACCCGGTGAACACTACGAGAAGAACAAAATCGAGAGTAATTTGAAGTATCAAGGCCAATTAATTTCCAGCCCAAGATGGTCCAGAAATGTGTATTAATTCATAATTAAATTAATTTTAATTTATTTCCTATTTAATTTAGGTTAAATGAATTAATTTTAATTAATTATGAAGAAAAGGCCTAGTAAACTGCACTGGTTGAACCGAATGGAGTGAGCCGAACCAGCCACTAATTGGGCTGACCAGAACCGTCCATTGGCTGTCCCAAATCAACAAATTAGCTGATAAAATATGCTTGCAAAAAGGCCCTTGAAAAACCTCCAAATTACGTTCAAACCCCACCTTTATTTTAGGCTTTGTAGATTTGCCCCAGCCTATTTTTAGCAAGGTTGAAAGCTTCAACCTTGTCATGTATGTGGCCGGCCATGGGAGGGCTCTCTTGGTTGCTGAATTTGCTATTTTTAGCAGCCCTCTTCAGCTATAAAAGCCACCCTATGCTGCCCATTTCAAGGCATTCCTCAACATCCCTCATTCCAAAACATTCTCTCATCCTCTCTTCACTTCTCTCAAGTTTTCTCTCCATTTTCCATCCCATTTTCCCTTCCTCTTGTGCCGAATTCCTCTCCTGAGAAAGAGGTGTTCATCAGCCATCTTGGGCAGCAATCAAGGAGTCACAGAAGCCTTGCTCAGCGAAGACAACAGAGACAAAGAATGGAGCAACAGTCAAGCCGTAGAGAAACACTGGATTTGCTTTCTATTCCCTTTCTTTTAAATTTCTGTTGTTTTTATGATGAACATATCTATGAAAAATATTGTTGTTGAAATGATTATTTTAATTAATTTAGCTTGAACTTAATTCGTGTTGGGTTGATTATATTTTACCTACTTGAATTATTAAAATAGTGTTTATGCTATTATAGGCCTCAGTAAATGCTTGATTAAGTAAAATCATGCTTAGGTCATCTGGCATTATAAGTGTTTAGATAACTAAAGAATTAATTGTTTAAATGGATTGAAATTGCAATTAACGGACTCAGTACTTAATCAGTGCATGTTTAATTCTTCTAAGGTAATTGAAAATTAAATTAGCATTGTATTTGGCGATACATATGCCTTGCATAACTTGCAAGATTATTGTGATTAAATTGTTTCAAGGTATGGCTACTTTGTTACGTCACATAATCTTTTACATGTTTATTAAGTTGAATTAATCGGTTGAATCGACATAGGAATATGCGAGAGATAATTTAATTCAATAAGTATGTATGTGCGATAGCATGTTTACTTTATTAAATCTATTTAGTCGGTTGAATTGGCATAGGGATATGTTCAAGAGATAAATGGAATTTTTTAATTAGTAAATATGTTCATAAGTTAGCAAATTATTGGGTTGCCGTGAATTTATTCATAACAACATAAGCACGAATTTAATATTTCTAAGTTAAAAAGGTGTAATTAATCCAACACAATTATATCATCTTGATTAAATCTTAATTGAAATCATGCACTAGAAGTCTTTTATGTTATTTAAGTTGTTTGCTTAGTTTTAAAATCTTAGTTTATAAATCACTCTTTTCAAACCAAAATTATTTTTACCTCACCAAAGTATTTTAATTAATTTCATAAATATTACTTTTTACAGTCCCTGTGGGTACGATAACTCGACATTTACTTGTCACTTTATTACTTGTTACGATTGTGTACACTTGCACATTTCCACCGTTCCAGCGTCCCACCACTTTCAGCTGAAAAATGATATATTATTATTAATTAAAATTGAAAAATAAATCAATAATAAAAGTCAACATACATGTAAAATAAACTTAACATTACTTTGAAATTCTGCAGGCTCGTCAAGTGTCTCCGGCACATTCGAAGATCCAACAACCGTCTGCTATTCACTATTTACTTCTTCCGAATTTGGAGTATTCTAGATAATACTTAAATCTCGTTATCGTCTTCTACGCATTTTTCCTACAATACACATAAAATAGTTTAAATTTTAGTAACAAATTACAACAATAATAGTACATGTAAAATAGTTAAATTATATAACATGACCAAGATTAAAATTATAGTATTACATGTAATTAAAAAATTGTAAAATCTTACTACATCATTATTCGTAAATATCTTCATCTACATCATGTCGAACCCATTGATGTTGTGTACTAGTACTAGGGATATTTTCATCTAAGTTTTGTTCTGGAAAAGGCAATGTTTCTGATCTTTCAATGATGTCATCTCTACTTCCATTACCCATGTCAAACAAGTCTCTAAGGGTGTTCCAGAGTACAACATACCAACCCTCATCAGTTGGATCTTTCGAATAAAAAACTTGTTTCACTTGAGAAGAAAATATATATGGCTCGTCCATCAATTGTTGTCTAGTGTGAATCAAGCGAGAGAAATTAACCATTGTAAAACCAAATTAATCTTTTTTAATTCCGCGAGCAGTATTAACATCAGCCCAATCACACCGAAATAAGACAACTTTCCATCTGCCATAGTAATCCAACTCAATAATATCGGTAAGAAGTCTATAATACTCCACATTACCCTCAACCAGATTACTGTCCCTAGCACTAGCATAACTTGTAATTGAAGAATTAACAACAATTCCACAATTTTGAGTTCTCCTCATTCTCTCGCGATATTTTGTATGAAATTTGTATCCATTAATGAGGAAGGCACTATATCTTTTTATTACTCTGTTCAGACCTTGGGAAAGCCATTTAACTTCGTCATTGACGTCCTTCCCACTCCAAACCTATTGAATCAAAAGTAAATTGAAAAATCATAAATGTATTATGTAAAAACATTCTTATCTGATTAACTAAATTTTGCGATTATATGTAACTTATTAACTTCAGTTACATACCGTTTGGCTTAACCATTCATGAAAAGATTTTGTGAATAACTTATTAATCTCTCGATGTTGTAATCTTCGAGAACGTGCACGAGATCTCAAAATTTGTTTGTACTCACTATGTTAAAAACAAGTTTAATTGGTTAGAAAATAAACAAATCAAAACGACGAATATGTGAGGAAATTTTAGAATTTACTTGCGTAACGGTTCAAGTGAATCGTGGTGAAAAAGTACATATTGATGTGCTTGTATCCACGATATATCATCTAATTCTGCAATTTCAACTTTGCCGATTGGTTCTCTATAACTTTGGAATAAATAAGTTTCGGCCAAGTTATGATCATTGAGCCCAGCATTTCTAGTTGGTCTATTCAATCGTGTTTCAGCATCTTCTAAATATCTAGAACAGAAGGTCATGCACTCCTCTGCCAAGTAGCCTTCAGCAATTGATCCTTCTGGATAACGCTTATTACGACGATAAGACTTCAATTTGCTTAGGAACCTAAACACGATATACAATATTTATCAAAAGCTGTAACTAAATGTATAGAGGTGAATGAATGAATACTTGACAAATAAATTAGCACCTTTCTATAGGATACATCCATCGATAAAAAATCGGTCCACCAATTATTGCTTCGTGAGGGAGATGGATTACCAAGTGTACCATAATAGTGAAGAAGGACGGTGAAAAGATCTTCTCCAAATTGCATAAAGTCAAAGCGGCTTGATCCTGTACTTTCTCAAGTTCTTCAACATCCAAAACTTTGCCACAAATAGCTTTCATTATATTGGATAGTTCAATTATACAGGACGTTACATTTTTGGACATACAACATCGTAAAGCAACTGGGAGTAAATCTTGCATCAAGATATGGTAATCGTGTGATTTTAATGAATATAATCTTCGATCTTTAAGACTTACACATAGAGATATATTTGATGCATATGCATCTAGGACCTTTATATCCTTCAACACCATGCAGAACACTTCTTTCTCTTCCTTTGACATTGAAAAAATAGAAGGTGGCAACTGATATTTCCCATTCGAAAGTACTTGAGGATGAATATCACGCTGAATTCTCATGTCAACTAAATCAAGTCGACTCTGAAGATTGTCTTTTGATTTCCCATCGACATTCAAAATTGTCCCAATTATGTTCTCGCAGACATTCTTCTCAATATGCATGACATCAAGATTGTGGCGTAAAATATTGTGCTCCCAATAAGACAACTAAACAAATACTCCTTTTTTTCCACAAGTCCGCCTCATTAGAATCATCCTCTTCATTAGATTCATCATCAGATTCATCCCTTAATCTTCTCTTTGTTTGCGTGTTAGGTGGATGATTCATCTTTCCATAACTAAAATTGATATCTTTTAACATAAACAAGATTTCAGATCCAATGGTCTATTCAGGAGCTCCTCTTTACTCTTCAGTACTGTCAAATAGAGTCCTCTGAAATCTAAATTTATGATTTCTATCTAACCACCGACGATGGCCCATGTAAGAGAACTTTTTCCCATTATACAACCACTTCGAACAAGTTTGCGCAGCACAACAAGGACAAGCATAATGTCCTTTACCACTCCAACCCAATAAATTAACATAAGCCGGGAAATTATTAATTGTCCATAACAAAGCTACACGTAAATTAAAGTTCTCCTTTCTCAATACATCATATGTCTCAACACCCGACCATAACTGTTTTAACTCTTCAATAAGTGGCTACAAATAGATATCAATATCATTTTCGGGACCTTTCTCTCCAGCGATAATCATTGATAAAATGAATGAAGATTGCTTCATGCAAATCTATAGAGGCAAATTGTAGGGAACAAGCACTACAGGCCAAGTACTGTACGAAGTACTCATGATTTTAAAAGGATTAAAGTCGTCAATTGCTAGCCCAAGCCTCACATTCCGAGGATCGCTTGCAAAGCTTGAAAATTTACTGTTACATGATTTCCAAGCTAAAGAATTTGCAGGATGTCTTAATAATCCATCATCGGTTCGTTGGTCGTTATGCCACCTCATAGAATCGGCTGTCTTTGACGACATGAAACGCCTTTGAAGTCTTAGTATCAGGGGAAAATATCACAAAACCTTGACTGGCTTCTTTCTTAACTGTACCCCACCTTCATCCGCATTCACATCTTCTGTATTCCTATCCATCCAATGAGACTTACCGCAAACATGACAAGACTATTGGTTTTTCTGATCACCCCAGTACAACATGCAGTCATTTGGGTAACTATGAATTTTATCGTACCCAAGGCCCAAATCTTTTATTAGTCTCTTCATATCTTGACAAGACTGGGGGATTTTTGCAAACGAAAACATCTCTCTCAGAAACTCTAGCAGCATTGTAAAAGAGTTTTCGGTCCACCCTCCCAAACATTTTAAGTGAAATAGACGAATACAGAAGGACAATTTCGAATATTTTGATCCCTCGTAAAGTTATTCATTCATTTCATTAAGTAAATTGTAGAACTTCGCCGCTTCTTCATTTGGCTCCTCATTAGGTGCACTTGTTCCCGTTTCGCCAAAAACATTTCCACCAATATTACAATCATCGGATGCAATAAAGTCAGGTGGAAACGATTGCTCACCATGATTGTGCATATTAAATGCATCCCGCAACATACCTTCCATGTCATCTTGTCTAACATACTGATGGTAAGAGTATCAGGATAAGTCAAATTAATCGTTAAAGAAGTTCCACTAAATGTACACTCTCCATGAAAAATCCATTTTTTATACCCTCGAATAAAGCCATCAACAATTAGATGTTCGTAGACAACTTCACAATAATGCCAATTGATGTTGCCACACTTCTTACACGGGCAAAGAATCATATTCTCTTGGCTTGCATTTTGAAATGCAAAATTTAGAAATGTTTGTACTCCATTTCGATAGGCGTCGCTTACCCTTGACAAATTCATCCAACTCCTATCCATTTCGTAGTTCTTGAAATCTAAAGTTTATAATAAATTACACGGGTAAGTTGTTTATTTATAAGTATAATTAAGTTATGTAAGTTATGATATGATATATATTTATGTATTATGTAAGTTATCCAAATTATGTAAATTATGTAAGATATGATATATATTTATGTATTATGTAAGTTATGTAAATTATGTAAGTTGTTTATCTTATGTAAATTATGTAAGATATGATATATATTTATGTATTATGTAAGTTATGTAAATAATGTAAGTTGTTTATCTTATGTAAATTATGTAAGATATGATATATATTTATGTATTATGTAGGTTATGTAAATTATGTAAGTTGTTTATCTTATGTAAATTATGTAAGATATGATATATATTTATGTATTATGTAGGTTATGTAAATTATGTAAGTTGTTTATCTTATGTAAATTATATAAGATATGATATATATTTATGTATTATGTAAGTTATGTAAATTATGTAAATTATGTAAGATATGATATAGATTTATGATGATGAGATTGTGATTGTGTTGATGGGAAAACACAAGGGAAGTGAAGATTTGGTTATTAGATTAAAAATATAATTTAATTTAATTAGGTAATTCAAAAATAAAATAAAAGTAGACAATATTTTTCGTGATTAAAATAAAATAAAATAAAATATTTAAAATAAACTTTTCAATACAATTTAATTTAATTATGTAATTTAAAAAATAAAATAAAAGTAGACAAAATATTTTTCGTGATTAAAATAAAATAAAATAAAATAACATATTCGAAATAAAACTTTAAATACAATTTAATTTAATTAGGTAATTTAAAAAATAAAATAAAAGTAGACAAAATATTTTTAGTGATTAAATTAAAATCAAATAAAATATTTAAAATAAAACTTTAAATACAATTTAATTTAATTAGGTAATTTAAAAAATAAAATAAAAGTAGACAAAATATTTTTCGTGATTAAATTAAAATCAAATAAAATATTTAAAATAAAACTTTAAATACAATTTAATTTAATTACGTAATTTAAAAAATAAAATAAAAGTAGACAAAATATTTTTCATGATTAAATTAAAATCAAATAAAATATTTAAAATAAAACTTTAAATACAATTTAATTTAATTAGGTAATTTAAAAATAAAATAAAAGTAGACAAAATATTTTTCATGATTAAAATAAAATAAAACAACATATTCAAAATAAAACTTTAAATACAATTTAATTTAATTAGGTATTTAAAAATAAAATAAAATATTTAAAATAAGGTCGGAGAAAAAGTCGGCCATTATTGTTATATTAATAGAAACGCAAGCTACGGAATTAAATCAAGATAAGGTCAGTACAATGTCATCTCAATCATCCAAACTACCACCATCATTGTATATGTTTAAATGACTAAGCTGACAAAGAAGTTTATTTTATGACTAAACTGGCCCAGTTTAATAACAGAAATAAATCCATATTTGTGTTATTATCCAATTTACGTTTGTATAAAAAATAAGATTAATAATAATTGATATTAAAAATAAAATAATATAATCAAATCTTTATCAGTTCTGCTTCAATATTTCATTTCAAAACTATATATTACCTTGTTCACAACTAATTTGTACAAAAGAACATGGTAATAAAATTTTACCAAAAAAGGAACATGGCAAACTGAACGGCAGATAACAGAAAACATAAGGCAAAAAACTAGATGGCAAATGTAAAGTAAGTAAAACGATCCAATATTTGAAAGGAAAATCAATAATTAAATCTGTACAAAATCGAAGCCCCAGAAGATTAATTTTTCCAAAATCATCATGATGAAACTATTATTGATGAGAATTTTGAACTAAAACGTACCTTAATAATTTCAACAAGCTGGTCTACTCTACTCTCACCAGGAAACAGAGGTTGGAGTCAGAAAAATAGTATTTGTTAAGTAATTGAAAGTGAAAATGCATATAAATAAGCAAAAAAAAGTATGCAATGAAACATGTGCTCGATAGTACCTAGAACTAATGTAAGATATGTTTGGTTCTCCTTTCACCTGACAAAGTAGTTTTTCAACAACCTGGTCTACTCCACTCTCACCAGCAAACAGAGGCTGGAGTCAAAAAAGTAGTATTTCTTAAGTAAGTTAAAGTGAAAATGCATAGAAATAAGTTCAGTAATTTAGCAACAAAACATGTACCTAGAACAGATGTCAATGGCTATGGTGTATTTAGTTGCACCAAATAGTAGTTTAGGTGCTCGATAGTACCTAGAAAAGATGTAAGATAATAAGAGTAGCACCAAATATATTTCAGTTCAAGCAAATATAAAAACTTTATCAATATTAGTACCAAAAAATACTTCGAAGATTAAATGGCAGCTTCAGTTGAACCAATAGTTGCAGACACATGAATTGTTCAGTTGAATTAATCTTGTAAGATTAACGTTTAATGCTACTTAATGCTACTTGTTTAAGACTAACTTCCTACATGTTTCTAAGTTCAACCGAATATGTACTTCAATCCTACTTAACGCTATGTTACACGGACTGTTCTCGTTTTCTCAAAAGTGGCACATATGCCCTGTACATATTCAGAGGATTGAGATAAAATCCTTCAAACATACAGAAAAGCTTCGGAAATTTTGAAAACAAACTAGTATCTAACACGCGATTATACACATTTGAGATCAAACATGACAGGAATCGTTCTTTGCATGTATAAATGCAAGGTAGCAGCTATAACATCTCGAAATAGGGCCTAAATGGAACAGTGGTTGAGAAACCACAAATATGAGATAGAAAAGTTTATTTCGATTAATTTTTATGATTTACCGAGTGATTAGATGCATGTGTTAGAGTATTGATAAGAAATTTTATAGATTGCATGTTTAATTTGCCTATTAGGGCTTATTTGCAAAAGTTGCTGTAACAGCCCGATTTAGGGCCTAAACGGAACGATAGTTTTAGAACCATGAATTCGAAGTCGAAAAATTTATTCCGATTAAGTTTTAAGGTTTATTTATTGATTAAAATATTGTGTAAAAATATCGTTAAGTAATTTTACTGATAAAGTGCTTAATTGGACTTTTAGGACTAAATTGCAAAAGTTACAAAATATGCGTTCTAATTCATAAGTACTTGATTGAAATGGGGGTCTAAAGAGGAGGTACTTAAATGGTAATTAGACCATTATATTTCGTTCGGACAAAAATGGGAATGAATAGGACAAAATTTTAAAGAAAGGCCTTAAGGGCATTTTAGTCATTTGGTAATTAAAAGAAATAAAAAGGGAAAATAAAGCCAAAATTGACTCATCTTTTTCATGGAGGCCGAAATTAGCATGGGGGAAGCCATGGCTAGGGTTTTCAAGCTTTCCAAGCTCAATAGTAAGTCCGTTCTATCCCCGTTTTTTAAGTTCTTTAAGTTTTTGGAATCCCGGTAACTTGATTAAGCTTATTCTAGCAATAATTGAAGCTAGGGTTCATATTTGGAAAAATACCCATAGGTGAAATGTGTTTATTTTGATGTTTTATGGTAGAATATGAAGGCTGAAATTATGTTAAACAACTTTTGCTAAGCGGTTTTAAGCAAAAATGAGTAAAACGGCTTAATCGGTAAAAGTTGTTATTGTTCATAGCTATGTGTTAGAGTGAGAATTTGATGTTGCCATAGAAGGGAAAAATTATCAGCATGTCATAAAACATAATAATAAGGGATGAAGTTTAATTCCCGAGCCTAGGGGCAAAAGTGTAAATATGCAAAAGTTTAGGGGCAAAATTGTAATTTTCCAAAGTTTGAGTTAAGGACTGTTTTAAATAGTACATTAATTAAATAAGTAAAATATGATGTTTTAGATCCCGAAAAATGAGATTTGAACCTAGAATGAGAGAAAAATTAAAAATTGGGAAAGTTGGTAAAATGGCCTTTTTAGTATCGAGGTAAGTTCATATGTATAATAAGCATTAATTTATGCATGTTTCAATGTAAAATTGATATATTTACTATGGTTTCTGAGGTGTTGAAAGTAAGTATAATTATGATGATTTAAATGTTCAATACTAATTTGACATGGAAATGAGAAAGTATGTAAGTTTGTATGTAAATAATACATTATTATGTTTTTATATTTCAGCATATTTTGTGTATTGTAGCTAATTTTTGAATCATAATTGACTATTGGAAGTATGGAATCAAGTATTAGAAAGAGAGAGAAATCCTGGTTGAACCTTCGGAAAGATTGGATGATACAGATGGTATGTAGCTAGGTCACATGTATGGTGCTGAGTGCACATCATGTGTACAAGAGAGTTACGAGACATTATGATGTAGCTAGGTCGCATGGGTGATACTATATGTACACCATGTAGAAAAGAGAGCTACGGGATATATGTATCTAGGTTGCATACGTGGTTCCAGGTGAAGGACACCATGTAGACAAGAGAGCTACGAGATAAACTGGCTAGGTCACATGGGTGGTACGAAGTGTTCACCATGTGTACAAGAGAGCCAAAATTATGTGTACAATCGAGCTAGGTCACATGAGTGGTGCTAAGTGAAGGCCACTATGTGTACAAGAGAGCTTTGATTTTAAAGGTGGGCTGTGTGCGATACCATCGCGTATCTGTTATTATTCCGAAGCGTTCAACTGGAAAATTGATTAAATGAAATTGTGTATGACTTTGTGATGATAAGTGTAAGTATATACGTGTGTAACTTATGAGCAATATGCTTGATATGTGATTGGAAATTGGAAAGATTGTTATGGGTAAGTGATGAATACAATTGAAGTGTAAAAGATCAAAATTGACAATAAAACTGTTATGGATAGTTGCAGTGACATGAATCTAAAAATTTACCAAAAATAGTAGAAATTGAATTAGAGACTGAATGAGATATAAAATTAAAGCTTAATGAGTTTATTTTTATATAACAGAAAAAAAGCAAACAAAGGAATTCTAAATTATGATATATTTAAGCTTTTGAGAGATTGGTTTAGAATGACTACATGATCCCCTGTTCTGACTTGGAAAAATCATTAAAAATTGTAAAAAAATAATTATGGGATATAATTTATATTTTTGAAATAATTAATGAGTCTAGTTTCAAATAAAATAAACGAGAACATTCTTTGAATTCTGTACGAGGAGAAAATTTATTCTTAGTGAAGAGTAGTCAGAACAGTTGAGCAGTGAAAAAGGGGTAATTTCAATGAATAAACTGTACTAATTGACTAGACCAAAAATCCTGAAAATTTTATGGTAAGAATACACCTGAATCTAGTTTCAAGAAAAATTAACGGTTTGTAATTTTGAGTTCTGTAGCTCCAGAAATAAATAATTTAGCTACTAGTACTCTGCTAGACAGCTTATTTTGAACCTGTTTATGATTGTAATAGTGAAAGTATGTGTGTGTTTGTGATGGTAATATTCCGAGAACATATTGTGACTTTATTTAAAGTATGATAATGTATTGTTTATTAATATTTACATACTTACTTACTAAGCTATAATGCTTACTCCCTTCCTTTCCTTTTTCCTATAGTGTCTCAGATGTTAGCTCGAGTTGGAGGTCACCGGAGGTTAAATCACACTATCAAACTATTGATCGATATATAAAGGTTTTAAAGTATTTTTAAGTCTTTGGCATGTACGGAGACTCGTTTAATTGTTACTAAGTTGCTAGGAATTGGCCTAAAATACTGACCTATGTTATTTGAAGGTCTCTATTGTATAAAGTCATTTAATGTAGATAGTCTTGATTATGTTATTAATTAAATGATGCAATTTATGAATGTGCATGCTTGCCTATGTGTGTGGTTAAATTAAAGCATGATATGTGCCTTGTAAGCTCTTTTTAAGGGACAACTTGAATGTGTTTGAAAAAGTTTTAAATTAGAGTGAAATTATGAATCGGTTTTTTATACGATGATTAGTGATTAAGTCCGGTAATACCTCGTACCCTGTTCCGGCATCTAACACGGGTAAGGGGTGTTACAGTAACAATGGCTATTCGGATCAAATTTACAATTATCAAATAAAACAATTACTGGCGATCATTTAAAATACTAATAATTCAGGTATGGTAGCTTCTTCTACTTTTCCCAAATTCAAACTAGCAAAAAATATCTCTTCGCATATTACAACTCAAAGAGAAAATAATTGGGCAAAAACATGAAATCTAGATTAAATTAGGCATAAATTTAGCATAACTACTACAAAGGAATGAACATTCCATAGTTCCAAAAAAGGAAGAGAAAATTAACATAGTCAATTGCTTGCCGAGAAACATAAAACTCCAAACATAAAATTTAATAGGAGCAGGAAGCCATAACTGTAACATTTCTTTTTCCAAATCACTATGTTTTATGTTATACACATACATAAATCAAATACAGCATGGGATTAAAAATGAGTAAAAAGAAATACCTGCGGGAAAATATCCATCAAGCATTTATAAAGCTTTTTAAACCCAATATTGGAAAGCTATTAACCTGCAAATAAAGTAACAAAAATTTACATGAAATCTATAATCAAAGTCAAAAACGATAAAGGAAGTATTCATGATGAGAACCATAATTTTAATCACGGTAATCAAACGTAAAACTATAAAAGCTTACTTTTAACAACAAATTTGACGAATAAATTAAACAAAAACATTACATGCAAAATGACAGCAATGGTTTTGGGGAATCACAGCAAGCGAGACGAGTGGAAAGGGAAAGAAGTTAGGGATTTTGGGGATGGGGGAACAAATTTAGGGAAAAAAGTATGGGAAAAAAGGGGATTTGGGGAAAATGTTAGGGATTTCGAGTTTGGGGAATTAGGGGAGGAGAGGGAAAAGAGTTAGGGATTTCTTTGTTTTAGGGATTTAGGGAAGGAAGAATCGAAATAGAGAAATGACTTAGCAAAAAAAATGAACTGATTTCGGGTATAAGGGATAAACTTTAGGGGAGAAAAAACAACGCCGTTTCAAATAAGGAGATTTTGTGGCGTTTTCATCAAAGCGCCGCTAATGAGACCTTTTGCGGCGTTTTAGGCAAAGCGCCGCTAATGCCACTTCTATCTACACTACAAAACGACGCCGTTCTAAATTAAAGTCAATTACAATTTGTGGCTTTTTTTTATAAAAACGCCGCTAAAGCCACTAATATTCACATGAAACGATGTCGTTTTACTTTAATGTATAATTAAATTTTGTGGCTTTTTGTTAATAACGCCGCCACTGCCTATCATTTGCGGCCGCTAATACCTTTGATAATAAAAAATATTTTTTAAAAATTGATCAAAATTTAAAACTATATATTTTGAATTTCTTTTAAATTATATCCAAATAATGTTAGTGTGATGAATGTTAGTGTAGTACAAAATATATATTTCATATATTTATATTAGGTGTATGCAATATATAAATTAATACACATTTTAAAATACATCAATATATTTTTATATTGAATAAATATAAATATTATGTATGCAATATATAAATTAATTAAATAAAAACATGATGCTATTTATATTAATAATTGTGTTAATACTTTACAAGATCTAGATCAAATTACAGTTCATGTACACAACTGCACACTAAACCATTTTTCTTCTCAGCTACTTGCGATTTAACCCATTTTGATATATATTCTTTTAAAATAATAATTTATATATATTTATCTTCTAAATTCAAATTCAAAATTATACTCTAAACCCAAAACCCTAAACTTGAGAATCTAAACCCTAAACCACAAACACAAACACAAAAACCCTATCCCCAAACTTTAAACCTCAAAACCATTCACAGTAACCCCTAAACCAACCATAAATGCTAGACCATAAAGCCCAAACTATAAACTCTAAAAACCGTTAACCCTAAACCATAATCCTGAACATATTTTTGAGAATTCGTGTGGCCAATGCTAGTGTAGTACAAATTAAAACATATATGTTTATATTCTTATATTAAATAATATGGGTATAGTACAAAATGGCATGAATCTCAGTAAAATCTAAATGTTCTTCAGTTCTAATAGTATCATTTACTTGAAGCCTAAACCTAAACTTACACCCTAAATATATAGAATCTTAATATATATTACAAGTTCTAATTATAATATATATATTACAAGGGACAAAAGTAATTAAAATAGAATCTTAATGCTTACCAAAACCCTAAAATAAATTAATTTTTTATCATTAATCATAACCTCTAATCCCTAATAGCATAACCCCTAAAACCATGAACATTAATATTAATTCTACCCTAGCTAATACCTAAAACACAATAAACCCCAAAACTCAAACTCTAAAACATAAATCCATAACCCAAAATAATAAACATTATATCATAAACCCTAAAACTCTAAATTAACCATAGTCATTAAACCTAAAATTCATAACATTAAACCTTAAAATAACATAATTTTTTTCGGTGTTTTAATAAAAAAACGCTGCTAATGCTTCACATATTGCGGCGTTTTAGAAAAAAAACGCCGCTAATTCTCGATATATTGCGGCGTTTTATAGAAAACGCCGCTAATGCCTCTATAGTTCACAAGAAGACGTCGTCATTTTACTCAAAACTTTTGCGGCGTTTTTAAACAACCGCCGCTATTGCTTCACCTTTTGCGGCATTTTGAAAAAAAACGCCGCTAATTCTCGATATATTGTGGCGTTAATAGAAAACACCGCTAATGCCTCTATAGCTCACCAAAAGACGACATCGTTTTGCTCAAAACATTTTGCGGCGTTTTTAAACAATCGCCGTTGATTGCTTCACCTATTGTGGCGTTTTAGAAAAAATGCCGCTAATTCTCAATATATTGCGGCGTTTACAGAAAGCAACGCTAATGCCTCTATAGCTCACCAATACACGGCGTTGTTTTCCTTAACACTTTTGCGGCGTTTTTACACAAGCGCCACTATACCTCTAACCTTTAGCGGCGTTTTTCTTAAAGCGCCACTAATGTACATCTTTTGCGGCGTTTTTTGTTCAAACAACGCTGAAAGCGCCGCTAAATGTCTATTTTGCTGTTGTAACACCCCTTACTCGTATCTGACGTCAGAACAGGGCACGAGGTATTACCGAACTTGAGTACTTGTAATCATTTAAAATGAAGACATAAAATTTCATCAAATTTTAAACTTTTCAAACATATATAATTTGTCCCTTAAAAGGGCCTACGAGGCTCAAAACAATCATTGAAATTGGTTCAAGAACAAACCGAAATCTTCCAGACATTTAGAAATTTTTTTTTCACCAAAGCAGGGTCACACGCCCATGTGGCATGTGACACGACCGTGTGAGTAGATCGTGTGGTCTTCACACGCCCATGTTTGGACCCCGTGTAAAAATTAGCTAGCTACTGACTTGCTCACGCGGCTAGACCACACATCCGTGTGGTGGCCGTGTTCTTCACACAGCTGAGACACACGGCCGTGTCCCAAGCCCATGTGTATCACATTAGGCTATTTTCCAAGCCCTATTTTTGTGCTCTTAACTTAGCCACACCAAGACATTTATCTATGCATACACAAAATAGGTTTACATAACTTTAACCATTATGAGCCAAATCTTATGGCTACATACAATGAAGCAAAATGAGCCTATACATTTGGCTAAATCATAATATTACTTAATATCAATAACTAATTATCTATACATGCCACTTATTTGACAATAAATAAGAATTACCATTATTCTAATTTGATAAACTAATAGTGTGATGATACTTCCGACAATCTCCAACCCCGAGCCAACCTAACAACACTAAGAGAAATGGGAAAATGGTGTAAGCTTAAAAGCTTAGTAAGTTGGCATATTAATAATAATAAGAAATTTAATTAACAATATTATCCCATTCCTCAATAAATATGCTCAAGAAAATAGAATCATTAATCACATGATTTCATCTTTTTACACAACATCAGCTAAGGCTGTTTTCTTGAATCATAGTCACTAATTTAAATATTTCTTAAGCTATATAACTAAAAATTAAGTTTCGTAAATTTTTCTTGAAACTAGACTCATATAAATTTCTACCATAAAATTTTCAGAATTTTTGGTTTTGCCAATCAATACCAGATTTTTCTTAAAGTTTCCTCTATTTCACTGTCTGACAATTCTGATAAAAACTCAGTTATCTCATTTTACAGAATTCAAATAATGTTTTGATTATTCCAATAAAAAATAGACTCATTAAGGTTTCTAAGAATATAAATCATGCCCCATAATTATTTTTGTACAATTTATGATGATTTTACCAAATCAGAACAGGGGATCACGTAATCATTCTGAACCAGTCTCACAAAAATATAAATATCTAAAAATATAGAATTTCTTTGCTTACTATGTTTATTTTATATAAAAATAGACTCATTAATCTTTAATTTTATATCTCATTAAGCCTCTAATTAAATTCCTACTATTTTTGGTGATTTTTCAAAGTCACGTCACTGCTACTGTCCAAAACAGTTTTATTGCTAATTCACTCTTTCACACTTTCTTTGTATTAACCTCATTTTAACATACATATCACAAATCATTTTCACCACATTTCATACATCACAAGTATAGGCCCATGATTACAAGGTCACCATAAAATCATCCTCATGTATAACTTACTTTTTTATAACATTACCACATCCCGGTCACTTAATGAACACATCATTCACATAACCAAGTTCCTGCACTTATTCATCACAAAACTCACAAAGCAGTACATAATAAGTCTCCCGTTGAACACTTCGGATCAATCCTCGATACTTGGTGGTTTCAGCACATAGCTCCACCCATCATATAGTTCGGCTCTCTTGTACACATGGTGAACACTTAGTACCACCCATGTGACCCAGCCAGTTCATCTCGTAGCTCTCTTGTCTACATGGTGTCCTTCACCTGGAACCACGCATGTGACCTAGCTACATATATCCTGTAGCTCTCTTGTTTACATGGTGTACACATAGTATCACCCATGCGACCTAGCTAAATCATAATGTCTCGTAGCTCTCTTGTACACATGATGTGCACTCAGCACCATACATGTGATGTAACACCCCAAACCCGACCTAGACGTTATGACTGGATCCGACGTGCCACATCAAAACGTTAAAAACATTTTTCCATTCTAAGTTCAGAAAATCGTACTTGATGTTCAAAGGATTAATTCATTAAGGGTTTAAAGTGAATGGAAGCTGTGCACCAGGTAGGAAACCAGAAAAGAGGAGGTGAGTCCATTGGACTGCTTAAGTACCAAGCTCTCTCGGATCCAATCCTAGACATGCACACCGCCATTGCCACACTCTGACATCGCGTATATTTTTGGGTTACCATTGTAATTATGTCTATTTTAGAAAAAAAAACATATTTAAATTTGGAAAACGTTATCATAGCAGAAGCCTTGTTTGTAATCGTGCTACCTTGAAATCAGTTCATGTTTTTGGAAACGAACCCTAGATCTAGCCCATTTTGATAGTTAATATAATTTAAGATTATCATGATAAGTTATAAATCAAAACCCCAAAAAAATGATCATAAGCGGCCTTATTACATAACAAAACCCAAATCATCAAAGTAAAGAAAATTGAAGTCCAAATCACCAGAAGAAATCCATATTGCAGAACGAGTGGCCACTCCGAATCCCTCGCGGCCCCAAGCCCACTATGGTTGGGGATTACCTGCATGGATGAAAATAGGGGATGAGTTTGGGGAAACTCAGTGTGTAAAATTAACCCAACCATAGCCCATATCAGTTCAAACCACAAAAGCAGAATAAATTGGCCTTAGCCTGAGCGAATCACGCATTAAGCCCATAGGCCCATAACAGAATCGGATCGGATATTCCATGTATATGCAAACCCAACACATAACCAACCACATACACCCCCTTACCAACCTTTCACCATGTGGGAGACTACTCGACCCACCTAACCGCTTCACGCCATTGCAATTATGCAAAGATGGTCGCGAATGAATAATGTGACAGAGTCACCAGAGACAGATAATCGTGGGAGAACCACCAGAACAGATATATGTGGCGAGCCGCGGATCGAGATAATTGTGGCATAGCCACCAGGACGCTTCCTTCATAATATAACCCATGTCCCCATGCAACAAATATTTATTCATGGCATACATCATACAGATTTAAATCAACATGCTTTTCAGACAAAATTAACCCTAGGGGTATATTGGTCATTTACACGTAGGGGTATCATGGTAATTTTCCATACTTACGGGTATTGTAGTAATTTAGCTACCTTTAGGGTTTTCATGCATATCCTATCCATTTACGTACTATCAGAATACTTACCACGCATACTTACCAAATTGAGCCCGTTGGCCCATGAACCCGATTTTTGGCCCATTAAGCCCAAATTATCAAAATGCACGAAATCGTACGTACTGCAGTTTATTACCTTCAGAATACCAAACATACAAACCCAACTATCTTACGAGCATTCGCACACTCGCAAATTACCAAAATACCAACTTTACGGCATTTCGGCTTTTCGGTTTTTGCCGATCTAGTCTATGAAAGGGTGTCAGTTACACACCTGTTTTATGACAATTCGTTGACGAGATCCACGCACGAACTGCCTACAATTATAATGCTACCACGTTAATCTTACTACTAAAATGAACTACACATTAACTTCTTACCATATTCGGTCAACAACACCTTAGGCCTTAGCGTTCCTACCTTTGCCGAAAATAGCGTCTCGATCCAGATCCGTTCGCTCCACTTGTCTAAGCCCTTGATCAACAGCCTCTTAATCACACTATTACCAAAATAATACTATTATCACAACCCCTTAGGGCTACAAGTCCAAAAATGACAACCTCCCTAATCTTTTAGGGATTCCGGCTTTTCTTAAAATATGAAAGATAGACTAAGTTGGAAAGACTTACCACCGATTCTTTCACCAACGTTCCCCTTAGTTCCTACTTGATTCTCGATGCGATTTCTAAACCCTCAAACGATAACAAAAGTCGAGCCTTCAGTGATCTCAGTATTCGGCTATGTCCCTAGGATAGTGTGGGAGTTTCGGCTTTTTTTGCAAAAGTGTTGAGAAAGATAAAATATGAGGATTTTTACTTGTGGTATTATCGACAGAAACCTGGGGTTTAAAGGTTGAGACAATCAGCGAAAGATGATGAGAAAAATAAGGGATTTGGCTAGGGAAAAATCGGTACAAAAGGAGTCAAGTTTTCGGGATTTCGGGATTTGAGGCAATCGGCTATAGTCTTAAAAATAATGGAAGGAAGGTGGTATAGAGTAGGGTGGTTGAAGGATTCGGCTATGGGGAAAAGAAGAAGAAAAGAATAAGTGGATGGAGAGAAGGGAAAAAGAAAAGAAGAGGAGAATAGTCAGGAAACGGCACCACTTACCACTAATGCCGAATTTATACTGGCACTAACCCTAGCCGAAATTTTCCCCCCTTAAGCATCCTTTGGCCAGCCAACTCTTGCTCCTCAAGAGTCCACCATTCGGCCAACACAGTTCACCCTAATCAGCTCCTATCCTCTCCCTGATCAGCTCCTAAATCCTCTCCCTTATCAGCTCCTAAATCTTCTTCGCATGCACTTTCACTTGGGTTCCACTGCTTACCTTTTCTGTACATAAAAATTAATATCATTAATTTGCTTACCTTGTAACTCGAACCTTAGCCCTCCTTGGTCATCCACACGCCACATCTAAAGCCCCTAAGTAGCGTCACATGCTATCTCACCACAGGCTTCCTTGTGTCCTCTTTTACCCAGTTAATACTTAAAAGCCCAGTTAACCAGAACCCCTTTTTCCCTATGGATTAAAATCACCTAAAATTACTGGATTTTAACCTAAGCTTGGGCCTTCTAGAGGTCCCCTATCATAATTAAACCTTCATCAAGCAGACAAAGCACAAAATTTTAAATTTTACCAATCTTTCACAGAATTCCTGAAAATTGGGGCGTTACAATTCTACCCTCCTTAAAGAAATTTCGTCCTCGAAATTTACCTGATCTAAACAGATGAGGGTATTACTGCTGCACCTCCTCTTCTGGCTCCCAAGTAGCTTCCTCTCTGCCATGATTACGCCAAAGCACCTTCACTAAGGGGACAGATTTCCTTCTCAGAACCTTAACATCTCGATCCAATAGTTGCATTGGCTCTTCCTCGAATGTCAAATCAGTTTGTACGTCAATTTCTGTGACTGGCACGACATGAGCAGGATCAGAACGATAATGCCTTAACATGGAGACGTGAAAAATATCGTGAATCCTGTCTAGTTCTGGAGGCAATTCCAACTGACAAGCCACTGGGCCTACTCGCTTCAAAACCCGATAAGGCCCAATGAACCGCGGACTCAACTTGCCTTTCTTACCAAACCTCAATATCTTCTTCCAAGGAGAAACCTTTAAAAAGACCATATCCCCTACTGAGTACTCAATCTCCTTACGCTTCAAATCTGCATACGATTTTTGCCTATCAGGTGCTTCTTTCAAACGGTCCCTAATTATTCTGACCTTAGCCTCAGTATCAGCCACCAATTCCGGTCCAAGAACTTGTCGCTCCCCTAGCTCCTTCCAACAACTAGGTGTACGACACCTTCGACCATACAGTGCTTCATACGGTGCCATTCGAATACTCGCCTGATAACTGTTATTGTACGCAAATTCTGCCAACGGTAAGTAGTCTTCCCAACTACCTCGAAAGTGAATCACGCATCCCCTTAACATGTCCTCCAGAGTCTGAATGACCCTTTTCGACTGACCATCAGTTTGGGGATGGAAAGCCGCTTCAAGTTCAACTGCGTCCCCAATGCCTCATGCAACTTTTGCCAAAATCGAGATGTGAATCGGGATCCCGGCCGAGAGATAATCGAAACTCGACTCCATGAAGTCGCACAATCTACGCCACATACGCTTTGGCTAACTTTTGAAGCGAAAAAGTCGGTGCGTCTTCGGTATGAAATGGGCCGATTTGGTCAACCTATCCACAATCACCCATACCGAGTCTTTCTTCGATGGTGTCAACGGCAACCCACTCACAAAGTCCATGGTTACCCTCTCCCACTTCCAAAGTGGTATCTTCACCATTATAATGATCCGTAAGGTAATTGATGCTCACTTTCACTTGTTGGCATGTCGACATTTTCCTACAAACTCAAGCATTCTCGCTAAGTCCAGCCACCAAAGATAATTCTCGCAAGTTGTGATACAACTTATTCCTCCAGGATGCATGGCACATAGTCCCCATGAGCTTCCTTCAATATTGTCTGCGCCTTAGATCAAAGTCCTTCTAACACAAATTCTTCCTCGAAACACGTAACTCCATCACCATTTAAACCGAACTCGTAAGTTTCCCTTCCTTAACTTGTTGAAAATGAGCGACCAAAGACTCATCTTTCAATTGCTTTTCCTTAATCTGGTCCACCCAGGTTGGCCTTGTAATTCAGCCAACAAACTGCCATCATCATACAGACTCAAACGAGCAAACATTGCTCTCAGATCAGATACGGTTCTACGACTCAAAGCATCGGCTACCACGTTAGCCTTTCCTGGATGATACTCAATTGAACAGTCATAGTCCTTAAGCAACTCAATCCATCTCCTTTGCCTAAGGTTCAGCTCCTTCTGAGTCAACAAATACTTAAGACTCTTATGGTCTGTGTATATAATACACCTTTCCCCGTACAAGTAATGTCTCCAAATCTTAAGTGCAAAGACCACTGCTGCTAATTCCAAATCATGAGTAGGATAGTTCCCCTCGTGAGGCTTAAGTTGTCGTGATGCATATGCAACCACCTTACCCTCCTGCATTAGCATGCAGCCCAAACCTACATGTGATGCGTCACTATACACAGTAAAATCCTTCCTGCACTCCAAATTGAATTAACACAGTGCTTCAACAAAACTTTCTTCAACCTTTCAAAAGCTTCTGTTGGGACTCACCATACAAATGGTACCCTTTTCCTTATGAGTTTAGTCGAGGTGCAAACAACACCGAAAAAACCTTCCACAAACCTTCAGTATCCTCGCCAATCCTAGGAAACTCAGATCTCCGATCATCGATCTAGGCGGCTTCGACCCAAAAAATCGCTTCAATTTTTCGAGGATCCACCTTAATCCCCTCAAAGAGAGACACATGTCCTAAGAAAGTTACCTCCTCAACCAGAATTCACACTTGCTGAACTTTGCATAAAGTTCCTTCTCCCTTAACACTTGTAACACTATACGGAGATGCTCATCATGCTTTGCTTCCGTTTCAGAATATACCAAAATATCGTCAATAAAGACGACTACGAATTGATCCAGAAATGGTTGAAACACCCAATTCATTAGATCCATAAATGCCGCAGGAGCGTTCGTCAGCCTAAATGGCATAACCAGAAACTCGTAATGACCATACCGAGTCCTGAATGCCGTCTTATGGATATCTGTCTCCTTGACCTTTAACTGATGATATCCAGATCGAAGGTCGATCTTAGAAAATACAGAAGCCCCCCTAAGTTGGTCAAACAGATCGCCAATCCTTGGCAGTGGATACTTATTCTTAATTGTCAGTTTGTTCAACTGGCGATAATCAATGTACATCCGCATTGTACCATCCTTATTCTTCACGAATAACACCGGTGCTCCCAATGGAGACACGCTTGGCCTAATAAAGCCTGTATCCAACAACTCTAGAATTTGTTCCTTTAGCTCCACCAACTCCTTCGGTGCCATCCTATACGGTGCGATAGACACTGGCGCCGTTCCAGGCAACAAGTCGATTCCAAGCTCCACTTCTCGGTTTGGAGGTAATCTCGGAAGCTCCTCTGGAAAAACATCTTGAAACTCCTTTACGGTCCTGACCTTTTCCACTGTCAATCCCTTCTCTTCCGACTGGCTTACAAATGCCAAATAGGCCTCACAACCTTTTTGAATCCACTTTTCGACCCTCAATGCCGACACCACATTAGACAAATAATCCCTTCGCTCGCCTATCATCATAACCTCTTCACCCTCCGTGGTCCTTAACACCATTCGCTTAGCAGCACAATCCAAAGTCGCCCTATGCTTAACAAGCCAGTCCATTCCTAGAATGAGTTCAAACTCTCCGAACGGTAACTCTATCAAATCCCTAGGAAAAACCTTGCCTTGAGTTTCTAAGGGTACATTCCTATACAGTTTGTCTATCCTAACCGAGTGACCCAAAGGACTTAACACAGATACCCCACTCACAATCTTCTAAGAGTGCACACCCAACGACCCAGATATGGCACATGCAACATAGGAATGAGTAGATCCAATATCCACTAAAGTAGTATATGGCATGCTAGAAACCAAGAACGTGCAGCTTATGATGTCGGTCGCGCCGCCTCCTCACGACGACATTTAGTGCATACACCAAAGTCGGGGTCGTCGAGCTTCAAAGATTTCCAACACCCCCAGTGCCCTCGACCTTGGCCATTTTCGTTTCCACCCCTACCTTGTCCACGTCCTCTCGGTGGTTGTGGTCCACCCCTCATGGGTTGAACAACCCTCTCAGACAAAGAACTTCGGCTGATCGCCTCTCTGGGGCACCCTTAACTCTATGCTCTATAGATCCGCATCGAAAACAAGCACCTGAACGTTTCCTACACTCGCCCAAATGTACCTCACCACAGTTTCTACACATTGGTGGTCTAACCACATTCATCGGCATTGCTCGAACTGGTTCCTCTACTCTTGCTCTCTTAACATTCCTATTAGCACCACCCGAGGGTCCTGAATCCCTCCAAAACGGTTTCAATCCTTCTTCCGATTCGCGCTTCAGCCTCTTAACCTCCTCGCCTATCTTTGCCTTCTCCACCAAGACCGCAAAGTCCCGCCTCCTCTCATGGAGCAATCAACACCCTCGTGTCATCCCTAAGACCATCCTCGGCGCACACTTCGCTTCATATTCCGTAGCGACTATGCCCACGGCATGCATACCGCTCAACCTCGAAACTCACCCTCGACTGCAAATCGCCTTACCTCCTTGCACCAGATTCAAAAATTCCTTCCTGTGGCGCGCCCACATAACTTGCCCCAACATACTTGCCTTTAAAGGCCGTCTAAATGATTCCCAAGTTACCCTTTCAGCTGGGGTTCCTTCTCTCACGGTGAGCCACCACTCGTAAGCCTCGTCCCGTAGCAACGATACAGCTCCCTTCAGTTTTTGCTCCACAGAGCAATCCAAGTCATCCATAATTCATTCTGTGGCCTCCAACCAATATTCTGCCACATTCGGGGCAATACCAGACACACCCCTAAAAATCGCCACTCCGTTGGCCCGGAGTCGTTCCGAAATGGACCCCCGAACTCTGTTGCCCGTACTTGCCCCGGCAACCCTTTCCAGAACACGAAGCATTGCCTGCGACAGGGCGTCATCCCCAGCACCACGATCATGTGACTCTACTTCCGTTGCCAATGGTACCGGTGCATCTGTTGCCGGCATATGTCCCGAAGATGAAGATACCGCTCGAGCCCTTCCTCGGCCATGTCCACGGCCTCTTCCACGAGTGGCTCTTGTACTCATATTGTATTATCTGTTTTACGAATTTTATGCATTAATCCGGTATTCCAGTGATTATTACAGATGTTTTATGAATCAGACAGTATTTCAGAGATTGTTCTCGCAGAATCGAAGTCTAACTACAGTTTCAGTCTCTTATCAAATTTTCCTAGGGTTTTAGTATCATCCTATCTAGAGCATCCTAGCTGAGTTTCAGTACAGATAAATAATCCAAAAAAATATTCAGAGTAATTCAGAATGATACTTACAGGCTTGGGCCGGAGATTCAGAATGCCACCTTCAGAAGTCCAGATTTTAAAATCGATTTTTTTTGAAAATCTTTGCTTTTGTAAACCCATTCCACAGCCGCGTTGTTGCAACTTTGCTCTGATACCACTAAATGTAACACCCCAAACCCGGCCTAGATGTTATGACCGGATCTGACGTGCCACATCAAAACGTTAAAAACATTTTTCCATTCTAAGTTCAGAAAATCGTACTTGATGTTCAAAGGATTAATTCATTAAGGGTTTAAAGTGAATGGAAGTCGTGTACGAGGTAGGAAACCGGAAAAGAGGAGGTGAGTCCATCGGACTGCTTAAGTTCCAAGCTCTCTCGGATCCAATCCTAGACATGCACACCGCCATTGCCACACTCTAACATCACGTATATTTTTGGGTTACCATTGTAATTATGTCTATTTTAGAAAAAAAAACATATTTAAATTTGGAAAACGTTATCATAGCAGAAGCCTTGTTTGTAATCGTGTTACTTTGAAATCAGTTCATGTTTTTGGAAACGAACCCTAGATCTAGCCCATTTTGATAGTTAATATAATTTAAGGTCATCATGATAAGTTATAAATCAAAACCCCCCCAAAAAATAATCATAAGCGGCCTTATTACATAACAAAACCCAAATCATCAAAGTAAAGAAAATTGAAGTCCAAATCACCAGAAGAAATCCATATTATAGAACGAGTGGCCACTCCGAATCCCTCGCGGCTCCAAGCCCACTATGGTTGGGGATTACCTGCATGGATGAAAATAGGGGATGAGTTTGGGGAAACTCAAGTGTGTAAAATTAACCCAACCATAGCCCATATCGCTTCAAACCACGTAAAGCAGAATAAATTGGCCTTAGCCTGCAATGTAATCTGAAATTAAGCCCATAGGCCCATAACAGATCAGATCAGATATTTCATGTATATGCAAAACCCAACACATAACCAACCATATACACCCCCTTACCAACCTTTCACCATGTGGGGAGACTACTCGACCCACTCAACTGCTACACGCCACAGAATTATGCAGCATGGCTGCCAGAACAGATAATGTGACAGAGTCACCAGAGACAGATAATTGTGGTAGAACCACCAGAACGTATATATGTGGCAGAGCCACCAGATTAGATAATTGTGGCATAGCCACCAGGACGCTTCCTTCATAATATAACCCATGTCCCCATGCAACAAATATTCATTCATAGCATACATCATACAGATTTAAATCAACATGCTTTTCAGACAAAATTAACCCTAGGGGCATATTGGTCATTTACACGTAGGGGTATCATGGTAATTTTCCATACTTACGGGTATTGTAGTAATTTAGCTACCTTTAGGGTTTTCATGCATATGCTATCCATTTATGTACTATCAGAATACTTACCGCGCATACTTACCAAATTGAGCCCGTTGGCCCATGAACCCGATTTTTGGCCCATTAAGCCCAAATTATCAAAATGCACAAAATCGCACGTACTGCAGTTTATTACCTTCAGAATCCCAAACATACAAACCCAACTATCTTACGAGCATTCGAACACTCGCAAATTACCAAAATACCAACTTTTCGGTATTTCGACTTTTCGACTTTTGTCGATCTAGTCTATGAGAGGGTGTTAGTTACACACTTGTTTTATGACGATTCGCTGACGAGATCCACGTACGAACTGCCTACAATTATAATACTACCACGTTAATCTTACTACCGAAATGAACTGCACATTAACTTCTTACCATATTCGGCCAACACCACCTTAGGCCTTAGCGTTCCTACCTTTGCCGAAAATAGCGTCTCGATCCAGATCCGTTTGCTCCACTTGTCCAAGCCCTTGATCAACAGCCTCTTAATCACACTATTACCAAAATAATACTATTATCACAACCCCTAAGGGCTACAAGTCCAAAAACGACAACCTCCCTAACCTTTTAGGGATTCCGGCTTTTCTTAAAATATGAAAGATAGACTAAGTTGGAAAGACTTACCACCGATTCTTTCAGTCAACGTTCCCTTAGTTCCTACTTGATTCGATGCGCTCTAAACCCTCAAACGATAACAAAAGTCGAGCCTTCAAAGATCTCAATGATTCGGCTATGTCCCTAGGATAGTGTGGGAGTTTCACTTTTTTGCAAAAGTGTTAAGAAAGATAAAATATGAGGGTTTTTACTTGTGGTATTGTCGATGTAAACCTGGGTTTAAAGGTTGAGAGAATCGGCCAAAGATGATGAGAAAAATAAGAGATTTGGCTAGGGAAAAATCGGTACAAAAGGATTCAAGTTTTCGGATTTCGGATTTGAGGCAATCGGCTATAGTCTTAAAAATAATGGAAGGAAGGTGGTATAGAGTAGGGTGGTTGAAGGATTCAAGCTATGGGGAAAAGAAGAAGAAAAGAATAAGTGGATGGAGAGAAGAGAAAAAGAAAAGAAGAGGAGAATAGTCAGAAACGGCACCACTTACCACTAATGCCGAATTTATATCGGCACTAACCCTAGCCAAATTTTTCCCCCCTTAGCATCCCTTGGCCAGCCAACTCTTGCTCCTTAAGAGTCCACCATTCGCCAACACACACACCCCCGATCAGCTCTTAAATCCTCTCCCGATCACTCAAAATCCTCTCCCTTATCGCCTCCTAAATCTTCTCTAGACAGACTTTCACTTCAGCCCCACCGCTTACCTTTTCTGTACATAAAAATTAATATCATTAATTTGCTTACCTTGTAACTCGAACCTTAGCCCTCCTTGGTCATCCACACGCCACCTCTAAAGCCCCTAAGTAGCATCGGATGCCATCTCACCACAAAGCTTCCTTGTGTCCTCTTTACCCATTAATACTTAAAAGCCCAGCTTAACTAACCCTTTTTTCCTATGGATTAAAATCACCTAAAATTACTAGATTTTAACCTAAGCTTGGGCCTTCTAGAGGCCCCTATCATAATTAAACCTTCATCAAGCGAGATGTAACACAAAATTTTAAATTTTACCAATCATTCACGAGAATCCCAAAAATTGGGGCGTTACATGTGACCTAGCTACAAACCATCTGTATCATCCAATCTTTCCGAAGGTTCAACCGGGATTTCTCTCTCTTTTCCAACAATTTCACCAATCAAGTAATTATCAACAAACATATTTCCAATATTATTATAAAATATCATAATACAAGTAAAATTGATGTATTACTTACATATAAACTTACATCTCATTTAATACCAAGGCAATAACATTAAATTACACATTGCATTATTAAAAATCATATGAACTTACAATTTCTCATAATATCCATAATCATATGAACTTACAATTGCTCATAATATCCATAATCATAGAAATCACATTTATGTATGATAATTCAATGCACTTCATATACCATAGACATATTTTTAAATCAATTCATAAACTTGGCACCATAAACATTTAATTTAAAATAATTCAATTAATTCACTAAATTTAACTTTCAAATATAAATTACAGTATTATTGTAGTATTATTATCATACCAACTTACCTCAAATGCCGAAACGGCTAACTTTCCTGACTTAGCACACAACTTTGTTCTTCCCCGATCTTAATCCAAAATTTTATGTTTTCTTGATCTAACATGTCAAATAACACTTATTTAACACATTTTATCAACAAACTAACCAATTCAATTCATATATCAAATTTTAGAAAATTTACAACACATGCCCCCTAACTTTTCATAAATTACGCTTTTACCCCTTGGCTCGTAAAATAATTTTTTATTCAATTTCTATAAGGTTTAAGACATGCTGAACATTTTTCTCTTCTATGACAACTCCAAATTTTCACTAATTCACACACTTATGACCAATTTATAACTTTTACAATTTAACCCCTTTTTGACATTTTTACCGAAATTCATCGAATAAAACTCATATTTAACACATCAAACATTCATTATCTACTATAAATCATCAAAACACAACCATATAATGAATGGGTAAATTTTTAAACTCTAATTTCTCTTCAATCAATTGGTAGAAATAGAAAATTTAAGCTTCGAGGATCTCAAAAATACGAAAATCATTAAAAACAGGACAAAAACCGTACCTATATTAGCCATAGAAGCTTGGCTGAATGGAGCTCATCCATGGCTGCCATTTTTGGTTCTTTCCCACGGTTGAAGAAGAAAGAAAAAAAAAATGATAGCTTTTATCATTTTTGTCTTATTAGGTTATTTTAATTAATTTACAAAATTACCCTTTTTATTTCAACCAAATTTCAAAAATACCAAACAAATATCCATCCACTAACTTATTAAAGGACTAATTATCACATAAGGACTTTCAATTTAAAACTCATAACAATTAGGCACCTCAAATGTAAAGAACTCAACTTTTGCACTTTTTACAATTTAGTCCTTTTGGCTAAATTGAGTGCCCAAACGTCAAAATTTTTGAACGAAATTTTTACAAAATGTTTCCATAAATTTATAGACTATAAAAATAAAATAAAAATAGTTTTTTTTTCTCGTCGGGTTTGTGGTCCCGAAACCACTGTTCCGACTAGACCCAATTTTGGGCTGTTACAACTGCAGTGCCCTTGGCTGTTCATTTCAACACATCTCAAGCATTCACATCTTTTCTCTCTTCTCTCCACTTTCTTTCTTCTTTTTCATTCCAAATTCCCTTGCTCTCTTGCCGATTTCTCCTCTTGGAAAAGGGGCATTTATTAGTCATTTGGAGCAACAATTAAGTTTTCATAGCAGCCTTGGTTGACGAGGACAATGGAGAAAGAAGAATGGAGCAAACTAGTCAAGCCACGGAAAAACACCGGATTTGATTCTTGTTCCCTATCTCTTTAATTTTTTTTTGTTGTTATGATGAACATATCTATGAATATTTATGTTGTTGGAATGGTTAATTTAATCAATTTAGCTTGAATTTAATTTGTGTTAGGTTGATTGCATTTCGTTTGCTAAAATTGTTAAAATTGTGTTTATGTTGTTATAGGCCTCTGTAAGATGCTTGATTAAGTAAAAACCATGACTAAGTTATTCTTGCATTACAATTGTGAGGTAGCTAATGAATTCATTATTTAAACGGATTGAAATTGTAATTAATGGACACATTACTTAATCAGTGCATGTTTAATCATCTAAGGTAGCTGAGAGTTAAATTAGCAACAGTATCTGACAATACATTTGCCTTGCATAACTTGTAAGATTATTGTGATTAAACTGTTTCAAGGTAAGGATACTTAGTTACCTCATGTAGTCTTTTATGTGCTTATTAGATTTAATTAATCGTTTGACTTGACATAGGGATATGTACATGAGATTATTTTGATTTAATAAGTGTGTATGTGTAATAACGTATTTGCCTATTAAAGATTTGTTTAATCGGTTGAATTGACATAGGGATATAGTCAAGAGATGAATGGATTTTGGTAGGTGAGTATGTTCATAAGTTGGCAAGTTATCGAGTTACCGTGAATTTATTCATAACAATATAAACTTGAGTTTAATAATTCTAAGTTGAGAAATGTAATTAATCTAACATAATTATGTCATCTTGATTAAAATCGCATTTTGAAATCGTGCATTTAAGATTTATTTATTTAGTTTACTTAGTTTAAAATCTTAAGTTTTTAATCACCCTCTTCAAACAAATATTTTTCTTCACCAAAGTGTTTTAAATAGCATTCATAATTAATTCTTTTCACAGTCCCTGTGGGTATGATAACTCGACATTTACTTGTCACTTTATTACTTGTTGTGATTGTGTACACTTGCACATTTCCGTCGTTCCAACAACTCTCCCCCATTAGGGATTTTCGTCCCAAAAAATCTTACTAGTGAATAGGTTAGGGTACTATTTTCTCATAGTTTCCTCGGGCTCCTACGTAGCCTCTTCGACACCGTGATGTTGCTACAAAATTGTCACTAAAGCTATGCGTTTATTTCTTAATTCTTTAACCTCTTGAGCTAGAATTCTGATCGGTTCTTCGTTGTATGTCATATCAAGTTGAATTTCAATCTTAGACAGAGGAATTACATGTGATGAATCATATCTATGCCGACGTAGCATCGGTACATGAAACACGTTGTGGATATTTTCTAACTCTAATGGTAAAGATAACTGATATGCTACTGGCCCTATCCTTTCAATGATTTCATACAGCCAGATGAATCTCGGACTCAATTTGCCTTTACAACCAAATCTAAGTATTTTCTTCCACGGAGATACTTTCAGAAACACTTTTTCACCGATCTGAAATTCAATGTCTTTTGGTTTTAAATCTGTATACAATTTTTGTCGATCAGAAGCTACTTTCAAACTATCGCAAATCACTTTCACTTTTTCTTCCGTTTCTCTAACCAAATCAACCTCGTGAATCTGTTTCTTGCTAAGTTCAGTCCAATACAATAGAGTTCGACATTTGCGACCATACAAAGCTTTGTACGGTGCCATCTTTATGCTCGATTGAAAGTTGTTATTATACGCAAATTCAACTAGCGGTAAGTATTTCTCCCAGTTGCCTTCGAACTATAAAGCACAACATCTGAGCATATCTTTGAGGATCTATATTACTCGTTCCAACTAACCATCGGTTTGTGGATGAAAAGCTGTACTGAAATTTAATTTTGTACCCAGAGCTTTTTGCAATTTCTTCCAAAATCGTGACGTAAACCTCGAATCTCTATCCAAAATAATCGAAACTGTACACCGTGCAATCTTACCATTTCAGATATGTACAATTTAGCCAATTTATCAAGTGAATAGTCTATGCGTATGGGAATGAAATGTGCCGATGTTGTTAATCTATCAATGACAACCCAAATTACATCTTTCTTTTTGGGAGACAGGGGCAACCCAGATACGAAATCCATCATAACTCTATCCTATTTCCACTCAGGTATCATTACTGGCTAAAGTAGTCCTGACGATATTTGATGTTCGGCTTTAAGTTGTTGACAAACTAAACATCTAGATACAAACTCTGAAATGTCTCGTTTCATACCTGACCACCAATATAACTATTTCAAATCGTTGTACATTTTATTGCTTCTCGGATGTACGGATAAACAACCACTATGTGTTTCATTTAAAATCTTCTAAATAAGCTCGGGATTTTTAGGCACGCAAATTCTACCTCGGAACATCAAACAATCATCAGATCAGATTTGGAACTCTGAATTAGGAGTCGACTCACATTGAACTCAATTAACTTGCAATTCTTTATCACATTTCTAAGCTTCACTGATTTGCTAAAGAAATAGTGGTCTCGCTTTCAACTCAGCTACAATCGAACCATCATTAAACAAAGCTAACTATGTATTCATTGCATTCAAAGCAAATAATGATTTTCTACTCAAAGCATCAACAACTACATTCGCTTTCCCAGGATGATAATCAATTACTAGCTCATAATCTTTCAGTAATTCAAGCCATCTTCGTTGTCGTAAATTCATGTCTTTCAGAGTCATTAAATATTTTAAGTTCCATTAAATATTTTAAGTTCTTGTGATCTGTATAAATGTGGCATTTCTCGCCAAACAAGTGATGTCACCAAATCATTAATACAAACACAATCACGACCAACTCTAAATCGTGAGTCGGATAATTCTTTTCATGTGGCTTCAACTGTCTAGAAGCATAAGCTATTACTTTGCCTTCCTGCATCAATACACAACCCAAACTATTCAATGATGCATCATTATAAATTACGAATTCTTTACCCAACTCAGGCTGTACTAACACTGGTGCCGCTGTTAATAACAATTTCAATGTTCGAAACTTTGTTGACACTTCTCAGACCATTCAAACTTTACATCTTTCTGAAGTAATCGAGTCATCAGTGTTGCAATCATAGAAAATCCTTTCACAAAACATTGATAATAGCTAGCTAGTCCTAGAAAACTTCTAACCTCGGATACAGTTTTAGGTGGTTTCCAGTCAACATCTCTAGATATCTTGCTCGAATCAACTCGAATGCCATCCGCTGAGACAATATGTCCCAAAAATCTAACTTCCCGAAGCCAAAACTCACATTTGCTGAATTTAGCAAACAGTTTCTTATCTCTCAAGGTTTGCAACACAATTCTCAAATGCTCAGCATGCTCAGACTCATCTCGTGAATAAATCAGAATATCGTCAATAAAAAACGACAATAAATCTGTCTAAATACGGTCTGAAAATCTGATTCATCAAATCCATAAAAATGGTAGGAGCATTAGTCAATCCAAAAGGAATAACAAGGAATTCATAACGTCCGTACCTCGTTCTGAATGCTGTCTTCTACACATCAGTATCTTTAACTTGCAACTAATAATAGCCAGATCTCAAATCAATCTTAGAAAACACTATAGCTCCCTTTAGCTGATCATACAAATCATCAATTCTCGGTAGAGGATATTTATTCTTGATTGTCACTTTGTTGAGCTGTCTCTAGTCTATACACATTCTCATAGAACCATCATTTTTCTTTACAAACAACACTGGTGCACCCCAGGGTGAGAAACTCAGTCTTGCGAATCCTCTATCAGTTAATTCTTTCAACTAAGCTTTCAACTCTTTTAACTCTGTCGGAGCCATTCTGTACGGAGCTATCAATATCAGTAAAGTTCACGGTACTAAATCAATAGCAAATTCAACCTCTCTGATTTGTGCCAAACCCGATAACTCTTCTTGAAATATATCTGGATACTCGCAAACAACTGATATTGATTCAATCTTTGTTTCTGAGACTTTTGTATTAGGTACGTATGCAAGATATGCATTGCATCCCTTTTTCACATATTCCTGAGCTAACATCGACAAAATTACAATTGGTAAACCCTTCAAATCATTTGATTCGATTCGGAGAATTTCATTATTCTGACATTTCAACTCAATGGTCTTTCGTCTACAAGTTACTACTGCATCATGCAACATCAACCAGTCCATACCCAGAATAACATCAAACTCATCAAGTGGCAACAACATCAAATCAGCCATAAAACAGTAACCCTGAGTCATTAACAGACAATTCTTGCAAACTTTATCAACTAGGACATATTTTCCTAAGGGGTTTGACACTTTTATAACAAACTCAGTAGAATCAGTAAGTAAATTCTTACTAGATACTAAGTTCACACATATATATGAATGAGTTGATCCTGGATCTATCAATGCAACTACATCAGTGTCATAAAGAGAGGATGTACCGGTAAAAACATCTGAAGATGACGCTTCTTCACAAGCACGAATAGCATAAGTTCTGGTAGGTGCTCTAGCCTCTGATCTCACTACAGCAGCTCATGTTGCACCTCTACCACCACTCACATTTCCAACATTACAGAATAGTCTTCCTCTCGCAGTCGTGTTGCTTTTTCTTGCACTCTGGGATTTATCTTTCTTATCTAACTCAGCACAATCTTGAATGAAGTGTTTGTGCGAACCACATCTAAAATAGGCTTTATCATTCATTCTACACTCTCCGAAATGTCGTTTTCCACATCGTCCACATTCAGGTTTATTCGATCTAGCATTACCCACACTTGCCATTGATGTAGCTGGAGTTTTTGAACTCTTAAATTGCTTCTTACGATCTCTATTAGAGTATTCCACTGATGCATTTGATCAATAATATGAATCTCGAAATTTCTTTGATGAAGAGTGATAGGGTTTATTCATCAATCTCTTTCTCGAGTCTCTAGTTTCAAAATCAACCTTTCTCTGTTCTTTGCCCAAATCTTCAGCTTTGTAAGCATGCTCAACTAACACAATGAATTCTTTTAAATTTAATATCCCAACCAGAAATTTAATATCTTTGTTCAACCTGTCAACAAACCGCTTGCGCATAATCTCTTCGGTAGAAACATATTGACTTGTTTTCAAATTCAACACCAGGGCACACATGGCTGTATACCATTACCGTGTGTCACACACGTTTGAGACACACGCTCGTGTCTCTGCCTGTATGGAAAAAAATAGGTTATTTACTAAGCCATTTTGCCACCCATTTTGTACATACCTATTCAAGCTCAAATGGTACCATTTCAGGACACTAATATGCATCAAAATACCATAAACCAATGTTCAAATCATACCATTTCTTTACCCTCAATACCAATCACAAATATGCTACAATTTTCCATCTAATTTCATACCTAAATTCACATATACAATTCAATTAGTTATACCTTTCCAATCATGCATTATCATGTACCAATTCACAAGCATAAAGCTTTCCAAATATCAATCCGTAACCATTTAAATTACCTAATATCATTAAGCATCATAAATCCAACTTCAAACACATAAATTAAGTCAATTACCAAACTCAAAAGAAAAACATTTGCACATTTATAAACATTATCAAATTCATCACTACAAGCTAACTCAAGTGGCCAAAATACATTTTCATCACCTACTAAAATGACTCAAGCCTATACATGCCATATACCATATATACACACACTTTAAAAATATCAAAATAGATGTTCGATAGTGTGATGAAGTACTTGACGATCCTTGGATCTGAGCTAGCTTCGATATACTATAAAACATAATCATTCATTGACATTTCTAAATGGATAAAATAAATTGCATTAAAGACATTAATCACTAAGTTAACATAAAGTTCTCATCTTCCATTAGCTCGTTATCCGAATAGTTTTTCGTACATACATGTACTGATACATATCTATTCTCACCAATTCACTTATCAAATCTCTCCGAGTTTATAAATGCTTATGGTACGAGTGCGTCGATTTTTCGATGCCATAGTCCACTATGGTCTTACACATGCATTGCTAAGGCCCTGCCGTGGTCTTGCATTCACATGCCATAACCTAGTTATGGTCTTATTATCCGATTGCCATAGCCCAGCTATGGTCTTATTCAGCAACTCGTCCACTTAAATCGTACATTTAAATTAAGTTCTACACATTTAACCATAGGATAAATACAATCTCAATACCATCCATCCATTGAATAAATATACATTTAAGTTCAAATATACGAACTTACCTCATGTACGAAAATAAAGAAACGGATCGACTATTCAATTACTTTGCTTTTTCCCCGATCTAAGTTTGAGTTCCTCTTTTCTTGATCTATAAGTAACCAAAATCAACTTATTTTTTCTTCTATTTACTCAATTCAATCCAAAACACACATTAAGGCTATTTTACACATTTGACCTTAAACTTTTACGTTTTGACAGTTTAGTCCTTATTTCGCAACATCACAATTTCATGAAATTCAAGACTAACCCATGCTAGCCGAATTACCATTATACCCCTATCAGCCCATGTTTTTCATTTATTTTATATTTTAACCACTAACTTTACACATTTCTCAATTTAATCCCTATTTTAACCACTAACTTGTTTAACTAACATCAGATATCCACAATCTATCATTAAACATCAAAATATTCATATATTCATCAATGGCAACACTCAAAATCTTTAACAGTTTTGCAAATTAGTCCTTGGGCTAGCTAGTACTAGATGCAATGATCACAAAAACATAGATATCATTAAAAACTGAGCAAAAATGGACTTACAATTAGGTCATGAAGTGGACAAAAATCACAAACCCTAAAATGGTTTTCTTCCTCTATAGCACCCTTTACTCGTGTCCAACACCGAGACAAGATACGAGACATTACCAGACTTGAACATGCAGATACATGTAAAACTGGGCCATAAAATTTCAATCATATCAAAATCATTTGATCACATGCAAAATGTCCCATACATGAGCCTTCGAGGCTCTAAACATGCATTAAAAGCGGTTTGTGACTAAATCGAGAACTCACGAACATTTTTACAACATTTAGAAAATTTTCATGTTTGGAGAGTCATATACCTATGTGGGTAGGTCGGGTGGTCTCACACGCCCGTGTCCCCAGCTCGTGTAACTCTCTGTTTATGATGTCAGCAAACATTTAGGGTCACACAGCCAAGTCACATGCTCGTGTACTAAGGCGGTGTCCTCCACATGGCTGAGACACACGGCCTGTCTTTGCCCATGTGGTCAACACTTAGGTTATTTTCCAAGCCTTTTTGTTGCCTTAATCTTTCACATACTTAAATACTTTAAAGACACATATCATAGCATCATTTTAATGATTTAGCATGCCTCACTAAAGCACATTTTTAACAATCAACCATAACATATTACCCAATAATTAATCTCTACTTATTCAACAAATGTCCATGTTCAATCATTATCAACTTAATGCCAATTTACGCGTTTATTCCATAGCCATGACCACCCCAAATGGTCCTAGGGCATTCTCGTGCACAAATGTTATTTACTAGTCATTCATGGCAGACAATTATAATCATATCACAGAGCATCAACACATGGCAAGAATAATTAGGCTTACAAGCCAAAACATTATAAGCCATATCTCATGGCTATATACAATGAATCAATATAAGCCAATACATTTGGCTAAATCATAAGAAAACATATCAATAACTAAGATCCTATACATGCCACTCACTTGAAGATGCTTAAGACTTATCGATATCCCCTATTGATAGCTCGATAGTGTGATACTGCCTCCGACGATCTCCAACCCCGAGCTAACCTAAAAACACTAAAGAAATGAAAAGAAGGGGGTAAGCTATATAGCTTAGTAAGTCCATATGAAAATAGTAAGCAATTTATCAACATGATTCCATCAATTCTTACAACATGATTCCAAGGTAAAATAATCATAATTGCACTTTTACTTATGTTCAAGTTAAGTTGTTTACTCGAGTCATAGTCACTCAGTTACTTATAACTTGAGTTACGGAACTCCAAATCAAGATCCGCTAATTTTCCCTGAAACTAGACTCACATATCTACTTATCATAAAATTTTCAGAATTTTTGGATTAGCCAATAAGTACAGTTTATTCTTGAAATTCTACCTTGTTTCACTATCTGACAGTTCTGACCCCTTTGCACTAAAAATTAATTATCTCTTTGTACAAGATTTTTATAATGTTTCCATTTGTTTCTTTCAAAAATAGACTCATTAAGGATTTTAAACTTATAAATTATAACCCATAATTATATTTTTACAATTTTTAATGATTTTTCCAAATCAAAATAGGGGATTCCAAAATCATTTTGACCCTATCTCACAAAAATTAAAATATCATAGAATATATATATATTTTTTGCTTTCACCGTTTCTTTTATGTGAAAATAGACTTAATAAGATTTTATTTCATATCTTATGAAACTTCTAATTCAATTTCCACCATTTTTGGTGATTTTTCAAAATCACACAACTGCTGCTACCCAAAACTATTTTATTTCAAATTTCACTCTTACATAATGTCACTTACTCCATTCCATCTTACCGAAAGTTCGCTCAACTATTGAGCACATTGTTCATAAATTTTCACACACATATACCTACACTTATTCATCACATAGTCATATTCAATTACACTAGTCATTTCATGATCACATGTATTTTCACTTAGTCAATTTCCCGTTGAACTTATCGGAATAATAAAAGATACACGGTGGCCTGCACATATTACCACCCTTATAACCGAAGCTATTTGGTGCACATAGTAGCCTGCACTTAGTACTACACATGCGATCTAACCATCTGGTATACGTAGTAGCCTGCCCTTAGTACTACACACGTGATCTAAAACCATCTTAAACACATAGTAGCCTGCACATAGTACTACACATGTGTTCTCACAACGGATCATTCGTATCTTTTCTATTCCAAAGGTCCAACCGGGAAATTCCTCACTTTTCAACATTTTACCAATTCATCCATAATCAACATAAATTCATAATTTACATCAAGTGATCATTCAATATACAACCACATCTCATATAATAACAAAATATTATAACATAAATAAAAACGATATATTATTTACATAAAAACTTACTCGTTTCAAAGAAATATCATGTTCCATCAAATTTCCATTATATTCAATCATCCCATCACATGTTATCGACATTTGAGCTATCGATTACTTCATGGTACATCACATTCCCATACATAATATCATTAACATCTAAATCAATACAACCATAGCAAAATAGATTTCAAGTGTAACAATAATAACATGAATATCATGCTTATTTAATCACATGAACTTACCTTACATGCAATTACGACCAACTATTCTAATTTAGTCCATAATCTCGAACTTTTCGATTTAGGCCCAAACCTTGGTTTTCTTGATCTAACATTTCAAATATAGCTCATTTATTATTCACATTATTCAAATTGACCTAAAAATCATACTTTTACAATTTTGCATTTTTACCCCTAAACTTTATCATATTTACACTTTTGCCCCTAGGCTCGTAAAATGATATTTATTCAATTTTTTTGCACTTTAAGCCTAGTCGAATTATTTTCATAATTATACCAGCCTACAATTTCCACTAAATCACACTTTTATGACAAATTTTATAACTTTTACAATTTAGTCATTTTTAGTGTTTTCATTGAAAACTACTTAGTAAAACTCGTTTATCCAACCGTAGACATGCATAATCTACCATTGAACATCAAAATGCACAAATTTATAACATAGGTCAAACCCTATACCTTCATCATAACTCAAATAAATGGTAGAAATAGGTAGATCTTGTTATGAGGATTTCAAAAACGTCAAAATCATTAAAAACGGGGCTAGAACAGACTTATAATTGAGCTTGGAAGCTTTAAAAACCCTAGCTATGCCTTCTCCATGCAAGTTTTGACCATGGGGTTGAAGATGGACAAGAATTGACTTTTAATTTTGTTTTTAATCCATTTTAATTACTAAATGACCAAAATGCCCTTAACTTAAAACTATTTTATTTCATACGCATGTCATACGGCCAAGTCATACGGCCAAGTAAGACGCCTGTGTCTCTGCCCGTGTGCCCAATTTTGAGCATTCTGTTTCTCATTTTTAAGATGCAGGGGACACACGACCGAACCACATGTCCATGGGATAAGCTGTGTGTCACACATGGCCAATACACACACTCGTATGTCTGCCCGTGTGGACAAAATAAGGCCATTTCCTAGCCTCATTTGTCACCCAAAACTCACCATTTTCCTATACTGAAACTCACATGCATATATCCACCAATCCACCATCATATGCACAAGAAATTTATCACCAATCATATAGTATTATCTCATGCATTAATAGATATAAACTTACTCATAATAAGCACTTATGTGATTATCAAAACATCACTTTAAAATAGCCAAACTTAGACCATCATTAGCCACTCCAATGGCTAGGTTACAAAACAACCATAACAAGCCATCACTAGCCAACTAAGCTTATGCTTCCTATTATACCAAAATGAGATAGTGGATAGTGTGATGACTACTCCGACCGAATTCCAACCTTCACGAGCTTCGAGCTCTATAAAATAGGGAAAAATAAATGGAATAAGCATTTTATGCTCAGTAAGTCCGTATAACAGGGAATAAACTTACCGGTCTTATTTATTAACACAAGCACACATAAATACATATTCTGTAACAACCCATTTTTCATTGAAATCGAAACAGTGGTTTCAAGACCATAAATCCGACCTAAAAATAAGGTTTATTTTTATTTCGTTATATGATCCATATTATAATAGGCATGTTGTGTGGAAATTTTGAAACGGAAAATTTATCAATTAAGTGTTTAATTACGAGAAGGACTAAATTGTATAAAATGCAAAAGTTGAATTCTAGTAGCTATAAGGGTTAAATAGCTATGGAAATCAAATCTAGAGGTCCTTATATGGTAATTAAACCATTAAAGAAAAGTATGTAGATTTCTGGTGACTCATCCCTAGAAAAATTAGAAAAGGTCAAGGACTAAATTGAAATTTGAAATAATTAAATTAATTAAAAGATTATAAAAGAAAATATCATCTTATTTTCATCATCTTCAACCTAAAACACATGGAAACTCTAGGAGAGAGAAAAGAAACATTCAAAGCTTAATTAGGTAAGTTCTCTTGTCCTGTTTTTTGTAATTTTGGTATTTTTAAAACTGGGATAGTTTAATCTCTCTATTTGAGGGATTAATTTGAAAAGTTATCAAGGTATGAAAATGGGTCATGGATGTATATGCTGGAAATTAGAAATTTACGGTAGAAAATGAAAGATTATTGATAGATAAACAACTTTTACAAAGTGATTTTTGATGAAACATGATTTTGGGACAAAAATGAAAAGTTGTAAAATTTGATGAAAAATTTTGAAATTTTATGAATACATGTGCTGGAAATTTTGTAATGGGGCTTTGGTTAGGCTTGGAATAGGGAGTAATTAGCACAAGTTTCATTTTCTGGGCCTAGGGACAAAATCAGAATTAATGAAAAAGTTAGGGGCAAAATGGTAATTTTACCTAAGACGTAAATTGAGTCCATTTAAATATGAAATGTGTGAAATTGATGGTTAAGTTCATTTATATTGTTTTTGTATGTAATGTGATTTATACTTACATGATTTATTTGATTGTTGTGATGAATGTTTGAATACATGCTTAAATTGATGATAAAGGAGTAAGTCCCGATTGAATACTGAATTTCGATGATTATATATGTTTTCCTGAAACTAGTAAGGTCTTGCATTTGTTGTGAACGAGATTTAGCTCGGACAAGTAATCCTATTGACCTTGTTATAGAAAGGATTTAGACTGGACGGGTAATCCCGATATAATACCTCTCGAGCATACGTTAGGATTAGGGTTTAGCCTAGATTGGTAATCCTAATCGAGCTCCTCTAAGCTTACGTATATAAAGGATTTAGCCTGGACTGATAATCCTATTATACGATATGTGGCTCGAGAGAGTGTTTCTTGGTTAAGTGCCCTAATGGGTACCCTTGAATGAGAAATTGATGGATTATTGAATCGTACACTTCGAGTGTACTACTTGAGCATCCATCAGAATTCAATGATTCAACAGATATAAAACTTTTGACATGGCGTGAAAATCTTGAGAATATATGATAATTATTTGAAAGAATATTGCTTAATGAGCTCATCTATGTTACTTGATTGATATGAAGATTTTGGTGACTAACATGTTTGATTGAAAGTATGTGATTAGGCAATTTAGCCAAATGGATGGAAACATAACATTGTATGCCTAGATTTAATAAGCAAGATTGGTAAGTTTAGTTTCTGTTATACAAACTTACTAAGCATGTAATGCTTACTCCATTTATTTTTCCCTGTTTTATAGTGCTCAGAAGCTCGTAAAGGTTGGAAGATCGTTGGAGCATCATCACACTATCAACTAGTCATTTTGGGTATATTTAGTAGAAATCATTTTGGTATAATGGCATGTATAGGACAACTTGGCTAATAGTAGCTTGAAAATGATGTTTTTTAACCTAGCCATTGGAATGACTAGTAATGGTTCATTTTGGTATGAATAAGTAGATTATTATGATATGCATATACACATGTGTTATGTTATGAATGTGTTATCAAAGGTTACTATTGCCTAAGTTAATCCAAGGCAAGTTCATAACCACCTATGCATGTAATGGTATGCCTTGTTAAATGATGAATTTGCCAATTTTAAATGCTTGGAATGGTTGGTATTTGTTGTGTGTTTCAAGTGTAGGTCTTGGGTGAAATTTTAGGTGAGAAATAAAGCTAGAAATGGCTTCATTTTTGTAACACCCCCACCTGTATTCAACGCCAGAATAGGGTTACAGAGCATTACCGTACTTACAACACATTTAAACATACTTTTCTCAAATATTTAATCGATACATACAATCATCATTCAATCTTAAATAATTTGTCCCTAATACGAGCTACGAGGCCCTAAACATACATTGGGAGTGACTCGGGATTAAAACAATAACTTAGGAAACTTTCATAAACTTTAAATTTTTTTCTCAAAACAGGGGATACGCGTTTGTATGGCCAAGCCGTGTGTCTCACACGGCCACCAGACAAGCCCGTGCCAAAGGCTGTGTGGACGTCCGAAATGGGAGCACATGGCTGTGTCCCATCCCGTGTCCAACCCTATGTAACTCTCTGACTTGGGTCACACGGCCAACATACACTCCCGTGTTGCTAGCCCGTGTGCCCTAAGAATGGCCACACACTGTAACATCTCGAATTAGGGCTTAGTCGGAACAGTGGTTTTGAGGCCACAAATTCGAGATAGAAATATTTATTATATGATTCTATGAGGCTTATGTTATGAATGCATGCTTATGTAAAAGTTTCATGATGAAATTCTATGCATAAAATGTCTAATTGAATTTTAGGGACCAAATTGAATAAGAGGCAAAACTTGCATTCTAGAAGCTTTAAGCATGAAATTGCTTTAGATTATGAATTAGAGGGTCATAATTAGCAATTTGACCAATTTCTATAATTTTGGACAAAAATGGACATGCATAGGAAAAATTAGAAAGAGAAACCCTAAGGGCATTTTAGTCATTTGGTAATAATAGAATAAAAAGGGAAAAATCAAGTGAAAATGTTGTCCATCTTCCTCCTTAGCTGCTGAAATACCAAGACACCATAGCTAGGGTTTTGTTCAACATTTCCAAGCTCAATAGTAAGTGTTTCCCTAGCTCGTTTTTAATGTTCTTTGTATTTTTGAAGTCCCGGTAACATGATCTACTCATTTCTAGCTATATTTTAAGCTAGGGTTCATGTATGAAAATTGAACCATGTGTAACATGCTTGTATTTTTTTGATTAATGGAGGAATATGAATGATTGAGACATGGTAAACATATTTTACTAGGTGATTTTTAGTGAAAACACCTAAATAAGGGAGTTGGTTGTAAAAGTGTAAATATGGGTGGTAATAATGTGAAACAAAGAAAAATATAGGCTGATATGAGCCTAGTAAAGGTTCGGATAAGCTTGGGTAACAAGGAAAATGTATGCATTTCATTTTACGAGCCTAGGGACTAAATCGTAAATAAGTGAAAAGTTAGGGGTAAAAGGTGTAATTTTACCAAAACATGATTTATGGACTGATTTGAACAATGTGAATAATAAATGAGTTAAATTTGGCATTATAGATCAAGAAAGATGTGAACCGGGTCTCGATCGAGGGAAGAATAAAGTATATGACAATTAGGCTCGATTATTATCATTTTGTACCGAGGTAAGTACATATGTAAATAATGTGACAATGTAATGTGTTTTAATGTATTGTTATTCCATGATTGTTATTATGTCAATATTATATATGTTATGTTTATTAACGACATTGCAACTGAGATTTTCATGTACCAGTGAAGAAGCTACTATTATGTGAAGAAGAAATCCCGTTTGAACCTTAGGAATAGTTTAGGATACAAGTGACATGTCACTAGGAAATTAAGAAGTATGAACTTGTTGAGAAATCCAAGTTCGTGACGTATATGATATCCGAGCTCGTTGAGCGGTCAGATTTCATGAAACATGTGGTTATTTCGAACTTGTTGAGTGGTCTAAGTTCGTGAGATATGTAGCATCCGAGCTCGTTGAGTGGTCCGAGTTCATTATGGATACGAGCATCTGAGCTCGTTGAGTGGTCCGAGTTCATTATGGATGCGACACATGTGATTAGGTTCTACCCATATTTATATGGCACTTAGGTGCAAGGTTCCGTGTATCCATTAGTATTCCAAGAGTTCAATGTGTAATTCAACGAGTAAGTCCAATGGTTGATATAAAGGAGGATACGATGAAAGTCCTGAGATGGGCATGGTAATGAAGGTAAAATTATTGAATTGCTACAATCATGTACAGGTATGTATGATGTACTTAATGATGCCTTGTTAAAGAATGATACATGAAGTGTAACAACCCGATCTTGACTCTAATCAGAACAGTGGTTTCGGGACCACGAATCTGAGTAAAAAATATTTAAATATTATTTCTCGTGTTTATTATATGTGAATTTGCATGTGTGAAAGTTTCGTATAAAAATTTGATTGTTTGTATGCTTAATTTAATAATAGGACTTAATCGCGTAAAATGAAAATTTAGTGGTTATTTGTGAAAGGGCTGAATAGTGGTTATTCTTTTAATTTGGAGGCTTTAAGTTGCAAATTGCCCATGATAAATTGTGATGGACAGTAAAAGACAACCATTATATGGTTTTGTTATTATATTATAAATGTTATATATGTAATTTGGTTAATAAACTTATAATAATTAAAATAAAAGTTATCAAATTCATTATTTTCATGGTTCATCCACCGAAATTAGAAACAAAAGAAAAGAAAAAGAGTTCTAAAGGGTTCGACCATTAACAAGCTTGATTAAGGTATGTATCTAGCTCGATTTTTGATGATTTTTACGTTTTTGAGATCGTTGCTTTGAATACTACGCGACCCATACTTGAATTTTTGATATTGATGAATATTTTGAGTTATGCTATTGATGAGAGCTTGTGATTTTTGTTGTTTGATGATTTTGAGTTATTAGGACTAAATTGCAAAAATAATAAATTAAAGGACTAAAATGCAAAATAAATGAAATATATGGACTAGTATGAGTATAAGGAAGATTCAACTTAACTATGATGTAGTGAGATTTTGTGTATTTTTTGTTTTGTGCAATTAGGACTAATTTGTAAAAGTATGAAATATTAGGGGTAAAATGGTAATTTTCCCATTTATGTGTAGTTGGATTAAATTGAATGAAATTGTGTTTAAAGGAGGCTAATTTGAAATTATATAGATCAAGAACAAAAGAAATCTGACTTGGACCGGGGAAAAACAAAAATAGTCGAATAGCCGATTTACAATGTTCGTCGATATCCGAGGTAAGTCTTTAAGTAATTAAACATCGTCTTTGTTGAATATAAAATGGTTAAATATTATGATTCAAAATTTATAGATTTATAGTAGAGTAGCCGAATGTGGTTAAACATGGAATTAATGTGGTTGAGTTTTATTCGACTGAGTGAAAACCTCTGAAAGTTCGTATGAACTACATGGAATATCTGGACGAAATGACTTTATAACAGTGATATTCGGGCTTTGGGCCTAACAAGACTTGTGCTGGTGAATTTATTCAGGCTTGATGCCTAGCAAGCTTATTGTCGGTGTATAAAGTCAGACTCTGAGTCTAGTAGGCCTTGTGCTGGTGTGTGATACAGGCTTTGGCCTAGCAGGCTTTATGCCGGTGAATTAACATAAATGTATGCTTAAAAGACTTGATGCTGATGTGGTTATTAAATACGTTTAATGATCTGAATGATCATTTACGAATTAGCTTGATTTTTATTTGAGATAAGGTAAATAAGTAGCTTGATACTTATTGCTAATTATGTGTTATACAAATGAAGATTACATGTGAATTTAGTATGTGTATTCGGCCTTGTGAGTAAATGGCATGAATATTGAAGGATTGATTCTTGTATATGTGCATATTTGTGATCATGAATATTCGACCATATAAATAGTATATGTTCATAATGTTATAAAATGGTTTTTGAGCATATATAATGAGTATATGCATGTTTACTTATATACAGCCATTTTGGCTTTGAAAGTTGAATATTATTAGGTCAAATTGAGTAAATGAGTATTCGGTCAAGGTAGATTTTATGTATGAGAATGTGTTATTTATTTCATTTGTGGATTTCAGGTTAAGTTTGATAATGATAATGAAATTTGGATTAGCTTTAATCGAGTTGATTATATCATTAAGATGTTGATTGCTTATGACTTACTAAGCTATAATAGCTTACCATGTGTGTTCATGTTTACTTAGTTTTATAGATTTTGGACTTAGTTTTATAGATTTTGGATTCAAGTTACAAGCTCGGGGATCGTCAGCAAAGTCTATCACACTATCGGCCGTTTTCGGTATTTGATATAATGCATTATGGAACTATGACATGTATAGGCTGAAACATAATTTAAAAATGCTGAATGTTGGTTTTCTATAAAAGCCATGCAAAAATGGCTTATTTCTATGCTTGAATTCGGTTCTAGTATGATAATATTTCAAGTCCATTTTGATTAATATGCTATGTGCCATGAATGTATAATATATGTATTAAGCACTATATATTTGAAAATGGCTTGCTTATTATGTTTAAATTTGGTCTTGAAAGTTCTTAGTAAAAATGTTTAATGAACATGTAACACTCCCTTACCCGAGACCATCGCCGGAGCCGAGCACGAGGCGTTAACAGACTTAAATTATCACTAAAACAATTTCAAACAATTTATTTCACCTTTCGTAATAAACTGCCCATCTGCGTCACAGTCGCTAAAAAAAATCATATCTCAAGTTACAAAACTCAAAATTTAAATCTGTAAATTTTCCCTGAAACTAGACTCATATATCTATTTACTAATTTTTTTAGAATTTTTGGTCAGGCCAATTAGTACAGTTTATTAGTTAAAATTTCCCCTGTTTCAGTGTTCGACTGCTCTAACCTCTGTTCAATACGAATCACTTTTCTCTCTGTACAGAATTTAGATGACTATACCATTTATTTTTCTTAAAAGTAGACTTAATAAGGAATCTGTAAATATAAAGTATGACTCCTAATTATTTTTTTTACAATTTTTAGTGAATTTATAAAGTCAGAATAGGGGATTCATATATCACTCTGACCCTGTTCCACCAAAACCCAAATATCTCATGAAATACAACTCATTTACCTGTTTTGTTTCTTCCATATGAAAATAGACTTAATAATCTTCAACTTCATATTTTACTCACCTTATAAATCTGTCTCTACTATTTTTAGTGATTTTTCAAAGTGATTTTTCAAACTCACATCATTGCTACTGTATGATACTGTTTTATAGTAAATTTCACATTTTCATGAATTTCAATGGATTAGTTAGCACATTAAGCATACATAACACCAAATATGATTTTTGAATAGCCATTCCAATGGCTAATCTTTACCAAGAATTTCCTTTCCACTCAATAGCCATATCATAAGATTATATACACAAAATGATTATAATGCTATACATGCCATACTCAAAATATACAAGCCACTATACCAAAATGATCTACGGATAGTGTGAGCGAGCCTCCGACCGTTCCCAATTTCTGAGCTGGCTTATCAAAACTAAAAAGAATTGAAAGGAGGAAGTAAGCATAAATGCTTAGTAAGTTCACATGCAAATAGCAAGTAACATAATCATGCAATCCAACACAAAACATCATTTGCATAAATATCATCAAAACATTCATGTTACATATGCATTTACTATCTTACCACGATTTCATCATACCAAGTTCTCAACCCGAGGGTTTAAGCACATACCTGTAAAATTTTCTCATTCACCACACTTACCAACATGTCACCTTTGTTTTAGGTGTTCTCCTTATTCACTTAAGATTCACCCGTTGAACACATTAGAATATAATTCGAATACAGGGATTGAATGCACATAAGTGCCATACCTGGAGTAGACAAACTCAATAGCCTGCAGAAATTATGTAGCCAAGCTACCATGTAACTCGCCCATAAGTGAACTCGGACTCAACTCAACCAGCTCGGGCGTTCGTATCCATAAGTGAACTCGAACTGAACTCAACGAGTTCGGAACTCAAATATCCTAGTGACATGTCACTTGTATTCTAATCTATTCCCAAGGTTCAAACGGGATTTTCCTTGATCACATATCTTTGCCATCTTCCACAGAATGTCGGAACCGATACTTGGTAGCATTTCATATTTATCAAGTAGCTCACATAATTTGCATTTTACTCAATAATAACCACAAAGCATAATATTTCATGATAATAATCATCATACCATATAAATATCATTAAATTACTTAAAATGACAATTACGTTACCTCATTTACACATGAACTTACCTCGGTACAAAATGTTAGAAATCGAACCTATTCCACGGAAACTTTATTTTTCCCTCGATCACGACTCGAATCTCGTTTCTATTGATCTAAAATACCAAATTAATTTATTCAACATACACATTCATGAAAACAACCCCTAATACGGGTTTGGATAAAAATTACCATTTTACCCCTAGCTTTTCAATTATTTACAATTGAGTCCTTAAGTTTATACAATGAGTTACATGCATTACCCATGACATCTAGGCATAGCCGAATTTTCTAATGTCCATAACAGCCCATATTTTACATCAAAAATCAGATTTTTACCATCAATTTTACCCTTTTTACAATTAAGTCCCTTTTTAGGTGTTTTCACATAAAACTACTAAGTAAAGGTTGTTAAACACACATTAAACCATCATATTACTTCATTATTCATCAAAATACAATTATGTCACACATGGGTAAATTTTCATACATGCATAGAATCACTTACAATCAAGGCTTAAAAATGTTGGAAACCCTAGCTATGGTGACAAGCAAAATTCGACAGCCCTATGGTGAAGAGAAGTCCATTTTGTGTTATTTTCCCTTTTTAATGACTATATTTACCAAATGACAAAAATGCCCTTAATGCCTTTCTTTGTAATTTTTCATGTGCAAGCCCATTTGTGTCCAAAATTTTAGAAATTGATTAAATTTCTATTTAAGACCTCCTAATTAATATTCCAAAGCAATTTCATACTAAAAGCTTCTAGAATGCAAGTTTTGCAACTTATTCAATTTAGTCCCTAATATCAAATTAAGCACTTTATGCATAGAATCTCTTCACGAAATTTTCACACAATCATGCTATCATATCATAGATCTAAAAATAATTATAAAATAATTATTTCTATCTCAGATTTGTGGTCCCGAAACTACTATTCTGATTAGGCCCTAATTCGGGATATCACAGAATATGTTCATTGGTACTTGATGATGAAAGTTTTGGAATATGTATGTGATTTTAGGTAGCAAGATTTGGATATGAAAGTAAAATATTATAATATGTTTTTGGTGTGTTAACTAGTTGTGATGGATAATATGGATTGGATTATAATTTAGGTGATAGGTGTTTATAATTTAATTTGATTAATTCAGTGATTATATGGTAAATAATGCATGTGTTTCTTGAATATTTTGGTTGTTTGTTTAGTATACATACTTTTGGTGCTCAAATGTGAAGTGTGGTTTCAACTTTAGGGTAAAAGCATATCATGCATATATACATATTTATATTGATTAGGTTGTATATAAATGTTTGGTCTTATAATTGAATTAATAGGTAAAGAGGAAGATACATTAGTGATAGAAATTTTGGTATCCATTTATGAATTAAGTTAAGACATGTTTATATGTCATTTAAATGTTTCGATTAGCATTTAAACTGTAAAGCATGCAAGTTCAAGTTGATTATGACCTAAGCTGCATATGAATGCTGTTTAAGATATGTATTATGGATTATTAAGTTTTAAAAATTGTGTATGTGATTTGGTGGCTATACATAATTACAATAGTAGTACTAGAAGTATGTTTGATCATGTTGGTAATAGTTAATGCTATGTATATAAATGCATTATATGTAGTAGGTAATATGTTGAATATGGTTGTGACATATTTAGGTAAGATATAAATCAATGTATGATCTGAATTGTGATATGTATATATTTTTAATTATAAATGAGTTTGACTTGAGTGAATAGTAAATGTTCAGATTTGTGCTTTTTATTCGGTAATGCCTCTTGACCTTAGTCCGATGACTGATACGGGTTAGGGGTGTTACATGAAGGGTAAGCAAGTTTATGTACATGTATACATATGTGTATTTGAATATTTGATAAATAAGATAGAATGCCTACGCGATGAATAATATTGACAGATATGTTATAATACCTTGAATGGTCATGACATAATAATATTGCATATTATTTGCATGTGGACTTACTAAGCTTAAATGCTTACTCCCCTCTCCTTTTCTTCCTTGTAGTTCCGCCAAGCTAGCTTGGGGATCGGAAGTCATCGGAGTGTTCGATCACACTATCAAAGTATCATTTGGTATAGTGAATCTATTATTTTTAGTATGGCATGTATAGGGGACTTGGTTATTTTAAGATATGTGTCATGCCATTTAGCCATATTGTGATGGCTTATGAAGTTGATGATTTGTTTTGTAATAGCTAAGTGTTATGGCCTATGATTGATCATTGGGTTGTAACCTAAATACCCATGCATGCATGTGTTAACGCTTCGATGATACGATATGTTATTGCTTGATGGATGCCTGATAAAATGTTAGTTATGTGTTTAAAGATAAGGGATGACTTGATGTTTTAAAATGACTATAGTCATGAATGCATAACTTGATGTTTTGGGTAACAAGTATAACTGTAACACCCCTCACTCGTATCTAGTGCTGAGATAGGGTTTGAGGCGATACCAGATTTAAACTTTCACGACATACAGAATCGGTACACCAAAATTTGCCCAAAAGTTAAAACTTTTCAAACACATACATACTGCCCCTTATACAGGCCCTCGAGGCCTAAAACATATGTTGGAACGGTTCGGGACAAAATTGAAAACATTCGATAGACTTTGGGCAACTTAATAAATTTTATTGCCTTGGAGAATCACACGCCCGTATCGGTTGGGCCGTGTGGTCACACATGCCCGGCTTTGGACACGACTGTGCCCTAAGCCCGTGTAACTCTTTGTTTATGACGTCAGCATGCATTTAGGGGCACACGGCTAAGACACACGCTCGTGTGTCTAGCCTGTGCACTATACTAACTTAAAAATTTAAGTGCAGGGGATGCACGACCATACCGCACACCTATGGGGGCGAGCCGTGTGTCCTAGACACACTCCCATGTGTTTACCAGTGTGGACCTTGTTAGGCCATTTTCCAAGCCTTTGGTCACCCTCTATCAACCAATCACACTTATAGGTTACTCTAATACATGATAATACCAAATTATACACTTATATAAAACCATGATAAACCTCATTGCATGAAAACCTCATATCATTGATTTTATACATGCTAGATTAATTCTCTTTTTGTATTAAGGGTTTCTATATCTCCTTAACACATTCAAGACTTTTAACTCATTGCCAATTATAACCAAGCCATCACATATGAATATAAACATGCATAGATTTATAGGTCATAACCTACTACAAAATAAGCCAATTCCCATGGCCATATACAAAAAGATATGTGTATCTTTACATGCCTTCACCTCAGCAAAACAAATGACACATATAAAAAAACACTCAAAATTCTATACGTGCCATTTAACCAAATAAAAGTGTCTATATACCAAAGCTGGACTAGTTGATAGTGTGTTGACTCTCCAACCGTCTTCCAATCTTTGCGAGTCCTCGAGCTCTGTAAGATAGGGAAAAGAGAGGGGTAAGCATTTACATGCTTAGTAGGCCCGGATAACTAGAAAGTAAACTTACCGATTAATTAGCATAAAGCCATGTTAGGCAATAGAGTCAACAAGCATGAAAATGGTATCCCTAACACATGCACTCAATTAATAAGTTAGTCACAATAATAATGTACCATGTGATTTGTCTTAAATGAGCTCATCATTCATCATTTCATGGATATATGTCATATTAATCCCATTGAGTTTCTAAGAATTCTCGATGGATTATCCACTTACCGTCAATTCATAAGGATGATCATTTCATGTATGCACTCCCGCGAACCTCACATCTTACGACGGGATTACCAGTCCAGGCTAAATCCCTTATAATATAAACTTATAAGGTGATGTTGGGATTACCAGTCCAGGCTAAATCCCTTATAGTGAAAAAAAACCTTACTGAGTTTGGATCTGAATTGCCAGTCCAGGCTAAATTCAGACCCTAATCGGATTACCCGTCCGGGCTAAATCCTTAATGCACATATATTCTTCGGGAGGCTCGATCATTTAAGGAACACCCATTCGGGCTAGATCCTTTCTATATTTGAGATCAACGGATTACTCGTCTGGGCTAAATACTTTCTGCAACACATGCAGGATCTCGAGTCATGTAAGCCATGGTTTATCCATCGAATTCCCCTTTTAACTTCAACTGGGTCATTTTTCAACATGTCATTTTTAGAGATACATTTCATGTAATTTCATCCCATTATCACCTGCAAATGTCATACATTCTTAAATCATGCAATTAGGCATATTATGAGTTTACTTTAAGTTATCAGAACTTACCTGGTACTCGTCTCGGTATCGTGTTTCGATTATTCCGTGATCTTTCGTTTTACTCGATTGACCTCCAGAATTTGTTCCTCGAGGTCTATAACAATATAAGTAGATCATTAACATCTCACATTATACCTTTTGAGTCTAAATTTCACCGCCGGTCCAAATGACCGTTTTGCCCCTAACCTTTCACATTTTTACGATTTAGTCCCTAGGCTCGTATAATGAAACACATGCAATTTCTACCTTATCCAAGCCTAGCCGAATATTTTTCCCTCCTATGGCAGCCTACATTTTTCCATTATTTCTCATTTCTACCACACATTTTACACCTTTTTCAAAAAGGTCATTTTTAGGGGTTTTTCATGAAAATCACCTAGGAAAAGATGTTTAACACACCTCTAACTTTCATATTCCTCCATAAAACATCAAAATACAAGTAACTATTGCATGGGTAAACTTCTAAACATGAATCATAGCATGAAATATGGGTAGAAATAGAGAGAATAAGCTACCAGGATTTCAAAAATACGAAGGACATTAAAAACAGGGCTTGGGAGCACTTACTATTAAGCTTGAAAAGCTTGGAAACCCTAGCTATGGAGAACTTGAGAATTTTGGACTGGTACAAGGGAGAAGATGGCTGATTTTTGTCTTCTTTTTCCCATTTTATTTCATTAAAATGCTAAATGACCAAAATGGCCTTAAGCCTTTTCTTTAAGATTTCATCCATACAAGCCCATTTTTGTCCAAAAACTTAGAAATTGGAAAAATTTCTTATTAAGACCTTCTAATTAATAATCTAAAGCAATTTCATACAAATTGTTTCTAGAATCCAAGTTTTGAAATTTATTCAAATTGGTCCCTAATTTTCAATTAGACACCTTACTCAAGGAATTTATTAATGAAACTCTAACACATGCATATTATCATATTCTAAACCTCATGATAATCATAAAATAAATATTTTGATGTCTAATTTGTGGTCCCGAAACCACTATTCTGACTAGGCCCTATTTTGGGATGTTACATTTCTCCCCCTTAGGGACTTTCGTCCTCGAAAGTCTTTCCAGTAAACAGGTTCGGATATTGGCTTCTCATGGTTTCTTCCGGCTCCCATGTAGCCTCTTCCACACCATGTCGATGCCATAAAACCTTTACTAAAGCTACATCTTTATTTCTTAACTGTTTAACCTCACGAGCCAAAATCTTGACTGGTTCCTCTCCATAGGTCATGTCTGGTCTAATCTCAATCTCTGCCGGTGGAATTACATGGGAGGGGTCTGATCGATATCGTCTTAACATAGATACATGAAACACGTCATGAATGTTTTCCAGTTTGGGTGGTAACGCTAGACGATAGGCTAATGGTCTAACTCTTTCGGTGATCTCGTACGATCCGATAAATCGCAGAATCAATTTGCCTTTTCGGCCAAATCTCAAATCCATTTTCGATGGAGATAGTTTCAAGAATACTCTATCTCCAACTTGGAACTCAATCTCTTTTCTTTTTAGATTAGCATATGAGTTTTGGCTATCCGATGCTGCTTTTAAATAGTTTCGTATCACTTTAACCTTTTCTTCAGTTTCCTTGATCAGATCAATCCCGTGAATCTGACTTTCCTTAAGTTTTGTCCAGTACAATGGAGTTCGGCACTTTCTGCCATACAAGGCCTCATAAGGCCCCATCTTCAAACTCGTTTGAAAACTGTTGTTGTAAGCAAATTCTACCAATAGCAAATATTTTTCCCAACTACCCTAGAATTTGAGGATGCAACATTGCAACATATCCTCAAGAATCTGAATCATTTTTGTACCCAAGGCTTCTTGTAATTTCTTTTAGAATCTCGAAGTGAACCTCGGGTCTCTTTCTGAAATAATCGACAACGGTACCCTATGTAATCTCACAATTTTAGATATATACAAGTCGACCATTCTATCAAGAGAGTAATCTGTTCTTACAGGAATGAAATGAGCCAACTTTGTCAACTTGTCCACCACAACCCATATAGCATCTTTATTTTTCGGAGTCAATGGCAATCCTGTCACGAAATCCATAGTAACTTTGTCCCACTTCCATTCGGGGACCATCACAAGCTGTAACAAACCTGAAGGTACTTGATGTTCAGCTTTAACTAGCTGACATATCAGGCATTTTGATACAAATTCAGAAATGTCTCTTTTTATGCCGTTCCACTAGTACATTTTCTTCAGATCATTGTAAATCTTGGTATTTCCCAGGTTAATAGACAATCGACTATCATGTGCTTCTTGCAAGATTTTCTGAATAAGCTCATCATCTTTGGGCACACAAACTCTATCTCTTAACATAAAACATCTATCAGGACCGATCTGATAGTCTGATTTAATCCCCGACTAACATTGAGTTCTTTTAGCCTGCAAGTCACTATCATTAGTTTTGGCATCATAGATTTCCTGAAGAAATGTCGGCCTAGCCTCCAGCTTTTCCAAGACTGAACCATCATCAAGCAATGCTAATTGAGTGTCCATGGCTCTCAGTACAAACAAAGATTTTCTGCTTAACGCATCGGGGACCACATTCGCCTTTCCCGGGTGATTGTCAATGATCAGCTCATAATCTTTAACTAATTCTAACCACCTCCGCTGTCTCAGATTTAATTCTTTTTGAGTCATCAAATACTTCAAACTGTTGTGGTCTGTGAATATACGACAAGTCCCACCATATAAATAATGCCTCTAGTTTTTCAAGCCAAAAACAATGGCGGCGAGCTCTAAGTCGTGTGTTAGATAGTTTTTCTTGTGTGGCTTCAACTGCTGTGAAGCGTAGGCTATCACCTTGCCATCTTGCATAAGTACACAACTCAGTCCGTTTAAGGATGCATCACTATAGACCATAAATTCATTTCCCAGCTCAGGCAATATTAAAACAGGAGCTTCAGTCAGCAATGTCTTTAACTTCTCAAAACTTTGCTAACACTTTTCCGTCCATTCAAACTTAAAGTATTTCTGTAGCAACCTCGTCATTGGAGTCTCTATCATGGAGAATCCTTTCACAAAATCTTCGGTAGTAACCGACTAAGCCCAAAAAGCTTCTAACCTTGGTCACACTTTTAGGCGATTTCAATTCAATGATAGCAGAGATTTTACTTGGATCAACTCGGATACCTTCACTCGAAACAATATGACCCAAAAATCCAACTTCTTGGAGCCAAAACTCACTCTTACTAAACTTAGCATACAGTTGCTTTTCCCGTAAACTCTGCAACACAGTTCTCAGATGTTTCGAATGCTCTGTCTTATCTTTGGAATAAGTCAAGATGTCTTCAATGAACACAACGACAAACCTATCCAAGTATGGCCGAAAGATCCTATTCATTAGGTCCATGAATACCACCGGTGCATGCATTAACCCAAATGGCATGAAAAGAAATTCATAATGACCGTACCTCATTTTGAAAGCTATCTTAGGCATATCCGATTCTTTAACTCGTAGCTGATAATAGTCGGACCTCAGATCTATCATAGAAAATACGGTGGATCCTCTCAACTGGTCGAACAAATCATCGATCCTTGGCAAAGGATACTTATTCTTGATAGTTACCTTTTTCAGTTGGCGATAATCTATACATAGCCTCATCGAACCACCTTTTTTCTTTACAAACAATACGGGGGCACCCCAAGGTGAAAAACTTGGCCTTGCAAAACCTTTATCCGTCAGCTCTTACAACTGTGCTTTCAATTATTTCAGCTCGGTTGGTGCCATACTATACGATGCAATAGAAATGAGAGCTGTTCTTGGCATTAGTTCAATACCAAACCCGATCTCCCTTTCAGGAGGTAACCCGAGTAATTCTTCTAGGAACACGTTTGGATAATCACATACTATTGGCACAGACTCAATCTTTAACTCTGTTTCTTTAGTGTTCAATACAAAATTAAAGTAGGCTTCATACCCTTTTCTCATGTATCTCTGAGCAACCATTGCCGTGATTACAATTGGCGGCGTACCCAATTCTCTTGAATCAACCCGTAGAATCTTACCACCTGGGCGTTTCAATTTAATATACTTGCTACCACAATTTACAATTACATCATGCAGGGCTAATCAATCCATACCAAGTATTACATCAAACTCATCAAAAGTTAACAACATAAGGTTTGAGTGATTTGCCTAGTAGGTTCGTAAAAGGACAATTCTTACAAACTTTATCAACTAGGACTGATTTGCCTAGTGGGTTCGACACTCTAATAATAAATTTTGTAGGTTCAACGGGTATGTTCATACTAGACATCAATCTCATGCAAATGTTTGAGTGCGTCGACCCCGGTTCAATTAAGGCAACAACACATGTATTAAAAAGAGAAAAAGTACCAATGATGACGTCAGGAGTAGAGGCTTCCTCTCAAGCGCGTATTGCATACGTTCTTACCGAGGCTCAAGCCTCTGGTTTTGCAGTGTCTTTGGCCACAACTCGACTGCCACTAGCACTTCTAGGATACCTCGGAGGTCTACCTCATGCAATAGGAGCACTCGACTTCGGGGCTACTTCCACTTCTTTTTCGATTTGCTCTGGGTAGTCCCTGAGATAGTGGTCAAGAGAACCACATCTGAAGCATGCACTGCTCTTTATTTGACACTCTCCGCAGTGAAATTTGTTGCAGCTCTTACACTTCAGCTTTTGGTCATCTAGACTCCCCACACTAGTCACCATCGGGGACGAAGACTTCTGATTATGTCGTTTAGAGCCTCTCACTTTACTGGAATATCCTATCGATGAAGTGCAGCGTTCATGTTGGCTCCTTGATTTCTTTGTGAAAAATGGGAGCGTCTTACCGCTGGATCTCTTGCTCAAAACTCGAGCCTCTCTCTTCACTTGCTTTCTTTCATTATTGAGTTCCTCAGCCTTCTTAGCCCGGCCAGCTAATGCAGCAAACTCTCGTATTTCAAGAATCCCAATTAACAACTTGATTTCCTCATTCAGACCTTGCTCGAAGTGTTTACACATTTCTGACTCGGTTTGAACCCATTCAACTGCATACTGACATAGCCTTACAAACTCCTTTTCGTATTCTGCCACAATCTTATTCCCTTGTTTGAGTTCCAAGAACTCATTTTGCTTTGAGTTTAAGAACCTTTGACTGATGTATTTCTTCTTAAACTCTGCTTGGAAGAATTTCCAAGTGATATTTTCCTTTGGTACTACTGGAGATACGGTCTTCCACTAGTGGTATGCAATATCCTTCACGAGAGACATGGCACACTTTAAACACTCCTCGGGTGTGCAAGATAATTCATCTAGTACCCGTGTAGTATTCTCAAGCCAGAACTCAGCTCTTTCAGCATCATCCTCGATTTTAGCTCTAAATTCCTCAGCCCCATACTTCTTAACCTTATCTACAGGGGCCTTACCAATTCTTACCGATGCCATACCTCGTGGAAAATCCTCATCAGGTTGGTTAGGGGGCAGGGGAGGTCGTGGTATGTTGGGGCGATTCCTCAGATAATCCCCAAACCATTCATCCATCATGTTAAAAAAGGCGGCTCGGGCCTCTTCCCAGCCTTCAGACATAAACCTTCTACTATTACTGGATACAGCTCATTATATAGAAGCTGGAGCATGGCTCTCGGCTCATTCGGACTCATCTTGTGCTTGATTAGGAGACATTTACTATATTCAAAAACAAGTTTAACAGTTAGGAGATATCACACTATCAACGTTCATTTATTGGCATATATAGCGAACCTCAATACTCTCTATGGTAGTCCTAGAATCGACTAAACTGTGGCTCTGATACCACTAAATGTAACACCCCTCAATTGTATCCAGTACCAAGACAGGGTTCCAGGCGATACCGGGTTTAAACTTTCACGACATACAAAATTGACTCACCAAAATTTGCCCAAAATTTAAAACTTTTCAAACACATACATACTGCCCCTTATACAGGCCATCGAGGCCTAAACCATACATCAGAACAGTTCGGGACAAAACTGAAAACATTCGATAGATTTTGGGCAACTTAATAAATTTTCTTGCCTTGGAGAGTCACACGGCCGTGTGACTGGGGCCGTGTGGTCACACACTCCCGTGTGGCTATGGACACGGCCGTACCCTAAGCCCGTGCAACTCTCTGTTTATGATATTAGCATGCATTTAGGAACACACGGCCAAGACACACGCTCGTGTGTCTAGCCTGTGCACTATAATGAATTAAAAATTTAAGTGCAGGGGATGCACAACCACATCACAATAATGATGTACCATGTGATTTGTCTTAAATGAGCTCATCATTCATCATTTCATAGATATACGTCATATTAATCCCGTTGAGTTTCTAGGAATTCTCGATGGATTATCCACTTACCGTTAATTCATAAGGATGATCATTTCATGTATGCACTCCCGCGAACCTCACATCTTACGGCGAGATTACAAGTCTAGGATAAATCCCTTATAATATAAACTCATAAGATGATGTCGGGATTACCAGTCCAGGCTAAATTCCTTATAGCGAAAACACCTTTACTGAGTTCAGATCTGAATTGCCAGTCTAGTCTAAATTCAGACCCTAATCGGATTACCCGTCCGGGCTAAATCCTTAATGCACATATATTCTTCAGGAGGCTCGATCATTCAAGGAACACCAGTCCATGCTAGATCCTTTATATATTTGAGATCAACGGATTACCCGTTTGGGCTAAATCCTTTCTGCGACACATGCAGGATCTCGAGTCATGTAAGCCATGGTTTATCCATCGAATTCCCCTTTTTACTTCAACCGAGATATTTTTCAACATGTCATTTTTAGAGATAAATTTCATGTAATTTCATGCCATTATCACCTGAAAATGTCATACATTCTTAAATCATACAATTAGGCATATTATGAGTTTACTTTAAGTTATCAAAACTTACCTGGTACTCGTCTCGGTATCGTGTTTCGGTTACTCCGTGATCTTTCGTTTTCCTCGATCGACCTCTGAAATTTGTTCCTCGGGGTCTATAACAATAAAAGTAGATCATTAACACCTAACATTGTACCTTTTGAGTCTAAATTTCACCGCTGGTCCAAATGACTGTTTTGCCCCTAACCTTTCACATTTTTACGATTTAGTCCATAGGCTCGTATATTGAAACACATGCAATTTCTATCTTATCCAAGTCTAGCCGAATATTTTTTCCTCCTATGGCAGCCCACATTTTTCCATTATTTCTCATTTCTACCACACATTTTACACCTTTTTCAAAAAGGTCCCTTTTTAGGGGTTTTTCATGAAAATCACCTAGGAAAAGATGTTTAACACACCTCCTACTTTCATATTCCTCCATAAAACATCAAAATACAAGTAACTCATGCATGGGTAAATTTCTAAACATGAAACCTAGCATGAAATATGAGTAGAAATAGAGAGAGTAAGCTACTGAGATTTTAACAATACGAAGGACATTAAAAACAGGGCTTGGGAGCACTTACTATTGAGCTTGAAAAGCTTGGAAACCCTAGCTATGGAGAAATTGAGAATTTCGGCTGGTACAAGGGAGAAGATGGCTGATTTTTGCCTTCTTTTTCCCATTTTATTTCATTAAAATGCCAAATGACCAAAATGCCCTTAAGCCCTTTTCTTAAGATTTCATCCATACAAGCCCATTTTTGTCCAAAAACTTAGAAATTTGGTAAATTCTCTTTAAGACCTTCTAATTAACAATATAAAGCAATTTCATACAAATTGCTTCTAGAATCTATGTTTTGAAATTTATTCAATTTGGTCCCTAATTTTCAATTGGACACCTTACTCAAGGAATTTATTCATGAAACTCTAAAAAATGCATATTATCATATTCTGAACCTCATAATAATCATAAAATAAATATTTTGATGTCGAATTTGTGGTCCCCAAACCACTATTCTAACTAGGCCCTATTTTGGGATGTTACAATAACAATGCATGAAATTGGTGTGGAATGATTCTAAATAGTATAATAAAATGAATGGGTAATAAGATGACATTATGTTGATATGGAAGTGCTATGGGATTGATTATTGGAGCGACTAAATGTGCCGTGTTGCATGTTATGACTTATGCCTAAGTGTATGAAGGAATGAGGGTGACTATTGGCTTGGAGAATAGCCTTAAAATAGTCCACACGGGTAAACACACAGGCATGTGTCTGGACCGTGTGTGACACACGGGTAGCCCCATGGGCATGTGGTACAGTCATTTGTCTCTTGCACCCAAATTATCTAAGTCAGTATGCATGGTAGTAAACACACGGGCAGAGACACGACTGTGTGTCTCAAAAGTGTGGAGGACAAGGCCTAGTACACAGGCGTGTGCCTTGGCCGTGCGCCTCAATTTGGATGATGAAGTCATAAATAGAATCTCCAAGTTTTTGGACACAGGTAAAAACACGGGCATGTCGAGGCCGTGTGAGGAACACGGGCCAGGGACATGGGCGTGTGCTCGGCCGTGTGAAAACCAATGTAGGTTCGAAGTGAAAAATAGTTCTACATGGGTAAGGGACACGGGCGTGTGAGGCATAACATAGAAAATCTTCTAAATTTTTCTTAAGTTCTCAGTTTAGTCCCAGACCACTGTTAATGTATGTTTTGGGCCTTATAGGCCCATACTAGGGACAATTTATATATGTATGAATGAAGTCTTTTAAAGAAAAAAATTTATAGCCCAGTTTTTGCATGAGTGATTGTGTATGCCTTCGGTAATGCCTCGTATCCTATCCCAGTCTCGGGTATAGGAAAGGGATGTTACACACACTCCCGTGTGTCAGGTCGTGTGTTAGGCCATGACAAACCTGTAGGGTATACTGACTCATGCAACATGGCCAAGTCACACGCCTGTGTGTGAGGCGGTGTAGAGTATACTGACTTGATTTCAATTTCAACACCAGGGGACACACGGCCATGTACTTGACTGTGTGTCACATACGGCAAAGTCACACGCCTGTGTCTCTGGCCGTGTGGACAAAAATAGGCTACTTACTAAGCCATTTTGCCACCCAAATTGTCATACACATACACCACAATTCAAAGCATCAACTCAAAGCATAATAGGCATTAAATCCACCTCAAGCAAGTATCATTTAAACCATTTCAATGCCAACAATATACAAGACACACAATTTTCCAATTTGCCACTTAGTTCATACCAAATATCAACTACTTCAAACATCAAAATGACCAAACTCAAATATGCATTATTTGGCCTAATTTCACAAGCATACCAACATCCACAAATCATCAATTTAACATTCATAATACCTATTATCATCAATCATCACACAACCATCAATCAACTCAATTCGCAAGACATAATCATACATATATGTACATGATTCAAACATACCAAATATACCAAAATAAGCCATCACTCATTGCTATTTATACATACCAAAACATATACATTTACAAGCCAATTCTTTTGGCCAAAATCATTATCAAGTCATAACCAAAATGACCAAAATCCCTATACATGCCATATATTTAAAATACCAAGTTCATAAGTACCGAGAGATAGAAGGATAGTGTGACGATGTCTCTAACAATCCCCAAATCTGAGCTAGCTTTGAATTCACTATAAAACATAGAAAAATAAACGGAGTAAGCTATTAAGCTTAGTAAGCTCGTATGACATAAATTCGTTATAATCATAACACATAATTCAACCATTTATCATAAGTATAATTATTCATATCAACTAACAAACCCTTCAATAACTCATTCACTAAACTATATACTTTCTTCACCATTTCTTCAATTCAAAGCTAATATGATTTATGCACATACTTGTACCATCTTGTACTAATCTCATACACATTCCCGTCTTTCATTTACCCGTTGAACCATTTGAAATAGAAGTCGAGTACTCAAGGGTCTCACATGATAAGTACCTATACCATGTCCCGTAGCCAAATCAAGCTAACTTATCTCCAAAATATTGATATCATAGCCCAAAGCCAAATCAGCTGATATGCATGGCCCAAATCCAAATCAGTTTATCTCACACCCGAATTGCTATATCATGGCCCGAAGCCAACTCAAAGTATCCCTAATGACATGTCAGTAGCATCTTAAACTATTCTTAAGGTTCAACCGGGCTTCCAACTACTGAATCATCGTCGAATCATTCCCCAACTTGTCCGAAGTGACATAATCACAATTTATGCTATATTAAAGCATATAGAATACATTTGAAATGAAATTATAACATACGAACTTACCTCGATTAAAAAATGATGATTGTCGATTAATCGAGTTTTTCTCCTTTCTTGATCTGAATATATTAAAAACTAACTTATTTCATCATCTATTCATTCAACTTAGTCCAAAACACACTCTAAAACACATTTATACTTTTGCCCCACATATTTCACATTTTTTACAATTTAATCCTTATTTAATAAAATCAAAATTTAATGAAATTTACAATAAACCCATGCTAGCAGAATTACTATTATGCCCCTAGCAGCCTATATTTTTCATTTATTTCATATTTTAACAACTAACTTTACACATTTCTCAATTTAATCCCTATTTTGCATTTTCACTAAAAATCACTTTACAAAACTTGCATAATTCATGATAAATATTCATAATCTATCATCAAACATCAAAAATCATATATATTTATCAATGGAAACTTTCAAAATCTTTAACAGTGTTGCAAAATAGTCCTTAGGCTAGCTAGTACTAGATGCAACAATTACAAAAACATAGAAATCATTAAAAACCTAGCAAAAACAGACTTGTAATTGAGTGTCAAAGTGACTGAAACTTTCAAGCCGTAAAATGGCTTTCTTCAACCTTTATTCGGCTATGGTAAAGATGATAGCCTTTAAATATTTGTTTGTTTTATTTATTTTATGTTATTTACCAAATTACAATTATACCCTTCACGAAAAACCATTTAAAACATCCATTTAATGTCCAAATATGTACACTCATGTGTCAAATGGTCAAATTACAACATAAGGACCTCTAAATTAAGATTTCATAGCTATTAAATACCTTTAGCTAATGGAACTCCACTTTTACACTTTATGCGATTTTGTCTTTTTTAACAAATTGACCAATCAAACGATAAAATTTCTTAAAGAAAATTTCACACAATCATATTATCATACCATAGACATTAAAATAATAAAAAAATCTCAACACCTTTTTCCATCGAGATACTTTTAAGAATACTCTATCTCCAACTTGGAATTCAATCTCTTTTCTTTTCAGATCAGCATATGACTTTTGCCTATCCGATGCTGTTTTTAAACAGTATCGTATCACTTTAACCTTTTCTTCAGTTTCCTTGATCAGATCAACTCCATGAATTCGATTTTCTTTAAGTTCTGTCTAATACAACGGAGTTTGGCACTTTCTGCCATACAAGGCCTCATAAGGTGCCATCTTCAAACTCCTTTAAAAACTGTTGTTGTAGGTAAATTCTACCTATTGTAAGTACTTTTCCCAGCTACCTTGAAATTCGAGGATGCAACATTGCAACATGTCCTTAAGAATCTGAATCATCCGCTCAGACTGACCATTTGTCTGTGGGTGAAAAGCCATACTGAAACTAAATTTTGTACCCAGGGCTTCTTGTAACTTTTTACAGAATCTCGAAGTGAACCTCAGGTCTCTGTAAAAAATAATCGACAACGGTACCCCGTGTAATCTCACAATCTTAGATATGTACAAGTCAGCCAATCTATCAAGAGAGTAGTCTATTCTTACTGGAATGAAATGAGCTGACTTTGTCAACTTGTCCACCACAACCCATATAACGTCTTTCCTTTTCGGAGTCAATGGTAGTCCTGTCACAATATCCATGGTGACTTTGCTCCATTTCCATTCGGGGACCATTACAGGCTGTAACAAACCAGAAGGTACTTGATGTTCAGCTTTAACTTGCTAAAATATCAGACATTTTGATGCAAATTTGGAAATGTCTCTTTTCATGCCGTTCTACCAGTATATTTTCTTCAAATCGTTGTACATCTTAGTACTTCCTGGATGAATAGACAAACGACTATTATGTGCTTCTTGTAAGATTTTTCGAATGAGTTCATCGTCTTTAGGCACACAGACTCTATCTTTGAACTTCAAACATCCATCAGGACTAATTCGATAATCTGATTCAATGCCCAACTTGCATTGAGTTCTTTTGGTTTGCAGGTCTTTATCTTTAACTTGAGCATCATAGATTTCCTGAAGAAATATCAACTTAGCCTCTAGCTCTGCCAAGACCGAACCATCTTCAAGCAAAGCTAATCGAGCATCCATGGCTCTCAGTGCAAACAAGGATTTTCTACTCAACGTGTCGGTGACCATATTCGCTTTTCTCGGGTGATAGTCAATGATCAGCTCATAGTCTTTTATTAATTCCAACCACTTCCATTGTCTCAAGTTCAACTCGTTTTGGGTTATCAAGTACTTCAAACTCTTGTGATCAGTAAATACACGACAAGTCTCGCCATATAAATAATGCCTCCAGATTTTCAAGGCAAAGACAATGGCGGTGAGCTCTCATTCATGTGTCAGATATTTCTTCTCGTGAGGCTTCAACTGTCGTGAAGCATAAGCTATCACCTTGCCATCTTGCATGAGTACACAACCTAGTCCATTCAAGGATGCATCACTGTAGACCACAAACTCTTTTCTCGGCTCAAGTAATACTAAAACAGGAGCTTCTGTCAGTAATGCCTTTAACCTCTCGAAACTCTGCTGACACTTTCCTGTCCATTCAAACTTAACACCTTTCATTAGCAACCTTGTAGTAACCGGCTAAGCCCAAAAAGCTTCTAACCTCGATTATATTTTTAGACAGTTTCCATTCAACAATAGCTGAGATTTTACTTGGGTTGACTCGGATGCCTTCACCCGAAACAATATGACCCCAAAATCCAACTTCTTGGAGCCAAAATTCATTCTTGCTAAACTTAGCATACAATTGTTTTTCCCTTGAAGTCTGCAACACATTTCTCATGTGCTTCGCATGCTCTGACTCATCTTTAGAATAAATTAAGATGTCGTCAATGAATACAACGACAAACTTGTCCAAGTATGGCCAAAAGATCCTATTCATCTGGTCCATGAATACGGCCGGTGTATTCGTCAATCCAAATGGCATAACAAGGAATTCATAGTGGTCGTATCTGGTTCTAAAAGCTGTCTTTGGCACATTCGATTCCTTAACATAAAACTGATAGTAACCAGACCTCAAGTCTATCTTACATTCGATTCCTTAACACAAAACTGATAGTAACTAGACCTCAAGTCTATCTTAGAGAACACAGTGGCTCCTCTTAACTGGTCGAATAGATCATCGATCCTTGGCAAATGATACTTATTCTTGATAGTCACCTTATTCAATTGTCAATAATCTATACATAATCTCATTGAACCATCTTTCTTCTTTACAAACAATACGGGGGCACCCCAAGGTGAATAGCTTGGCCTTGAAAAACCTTTATTCATCAGCTCTTGCAACTGTGCTTTTAATTTTTTTAGCTTGGTTGGCGCCATTCTATATGGAGCAATTGAAATGGGAGCTATTCATGGCACCAATTCAATACCAAACTCTATCTCTCTTTCAAGAGGTAATCTGGGTAATTCTTCCGGAAATACGTCTGGATACTCACATACTATTGGCACAGTCTCGATCTTCAACTTCGTTTCCTTCGTATTCATCACAAACGCAAGGTAGGCTTCGTACCCTTTCCTCATATATCTCTGAGCAACCATTGCCGTGATTATAGCTGGCGACATGCCCAAATCTCTTGAATCAACCCTTAGAATCTTACCATCTGGACATTTCAATTTAATATACTTGCTACCACAATTTACAATTACATCATGCAAGGCTAACTAGTCCATACCGAGGATTACATCAAACTCATCAAAAGGTAACAACATAAGGTTAGCCGGAAGACATTGACCATGAATTGGCAACGGATAATTCTTACAGACTTTGTCAACCATAATTGATTTGCCTAGTGGGTTCGACACTCTAACAACAAATTCTGAATGTTCAACGGGTATGTTCATACAAGACACCAATCTCATGCAAATATATGAATGTGTCGACCCCGAGTCAATTAAGGCAATAACACAAGTATTGAAAAGAGAAAAAGTACCCATAATAACGTCGGATGGAGAGGCTTCCTCTCGAGGGCGTATTGTATACGTTCTTGCCGGGGCTTGAGCCTTTGATTTTGTAGTGCCTTTGGCCATAACTCGACTGCCACTAGCACTTTCAGGGTATCTCGGAGGTCTACCTCGTGTCATGGGAGTACTTGACTCTGGAGTTACTTCCACTTGTTTTTCAATTAGCTCTAGGCAATCCCTGAGAAAGTGGTCAAGAGAACCACATTTGAAGCATGCGCCGCTCTTTATTTGGCACTCTCCGAAGTGAAATTTGTTGCAACTCTTACACTTCGGCTTTTGTTCGTCTACACTCCCCACACTAGTCACCATCAGGAGGAAGACTTTTGATTTTGTCGTTTCGAGCCTCTTTCTTTACCCGAATATCCTATAGATGAAGTGGAGTGTTCATGTTGGCTCCTTGATTTCTTTGTAGAAAACGACAACATCCTACCACTAAATCTCTTGCTCGCAACTCGAGCCTCTCTCTTTGCTTGCTTCCTTTCATTATCAAGCTCCTTGGGCTTCTTGGCCTGATCAGCTAATGCGGCAAACTCCCATATTTCAAGAATCCCAATTAACAATTTGATTTCCTCATTCAGACCATCCTCGAAGCGTTTACACATTTCCGATTCAGTTTGAACCCACTCAGTTGGATACTAACTTAACCTTACAAACTCCCTTTCGTATTCTGCCACAGTCTTATTTCCTTGTTTGAGTTCCAGGAACTCCTTTCGCTTCGAGTCTAAGAACCTTTGATCTTCCTAAACTCTGCTTGGAAGAATTCCCAAGGGATATTTTTCTTTGGCACCACCGAAGATACGATCTTCCACCAGTGGTACGCAGTATCCTTCAAGAGGGACACAACATACTTTAAGCACTCCTCAGGTGTGCACGATAATTCATCAAATACCCTTGTGTTATTCTCAAGCCAAAACTCGGCTCTCTCAGCATCATCCTCAATTTTAGCCCTAAATTCCTCAGCCTCATACTTTCTAAGCTTATCTACGGGGGCCTTACTGATTCTTACCAGTGCCATACCTCATGGCAAATCCTCATCAGGTTGGTTAGGGGGCGGGGAAGGTCGTGGTATGTTGGGACGATTCCTCAGATAATCCCCATATAATATCCTGATTTTGGGCCTAGTCGGAATAGTGGTTTTGTGACCACAAAATCTGAGATAGAAATAATTATTTTATAATTATTTTGATGTTTATGATATGATTGCATGATTGTGTGAAAATTTCGTGACGAAATTCTATGCATAAAATGCTTAATTTGAAATTAGGGACTAAATCGAATAAGTTGCAAAACTTGCATTCTAGAAGTTTTTAGTATGAAATTACTTTGGAATATTAATTAGGAGGTCTTAAATAGCAATTTTACCAATTTCTAAGTTTATGGACAAAAAATTGGACATGGATGGAATTTTTGGAAAGTTTAGTAGTAAGGGCATTTTGGTCATTTAGGGGTAAAATGAATTAAATACAAAATTAAAAGCCAATTTTGCTCATCTTCAACCCCATGGCCGAATATAGCAAGGAGAAACCATGGCTAGGGTTTTTCAAGCTTCCAAGCTCGATTGTAAGTCCATTCTAGCCCCGTTTTTCAAGTTCTTTACGTTTTTGGAGTCTCGATAGCTCGATTAAGCTTATGCTAGCAATAATTCAAGCTAGGGTTCATATTTGGAAAAATACCCATATGTGAAATTTGTGTATTTTGGTGTTTTATGATAGAATATGAGGTTTTAAATTATGTTAGACAACTTGTGCTACTCGGTTTTAAGTGAAAACGAGCAAAAGGGCTTAATCGGTAAAAATACCTAATAGTCATAAGTACATGTTAGAGTGAGAATTTGATGTTGCCATAGAAGGGAAAAATGATCAGAATGTCATAAAACATAAGAAAATAGGCTGAAGTTTAATTTACGAGCTTTGGGGAAAAAGTGTAAATATGCAAAAATTTAGGGGAAAAATTGTAATTTTTCCAAAATATGATTTTCGGTCAATTTGAATAATGTGAGTCCTAATTAGACTATATTTTAAATGATAGAGCAAGGAAAACTGAAATTCGGGCTAAAATGGAGAAAATACCAAGTTGTGGACGAAATGGTAAAAGTAGCCATTTTCGCATACGAGGTAAGTTCATGTGTAAATAATGTAGCATAATTGTTATTTTTAAGTTATTGATGTTAATTATATGATATGCTGATTTTTATCATGAAATATATGCTTTGTGGTTATTTTCGAATAAAATGTAAATTATGTGAGCTACTTGTTAAATATAAATTGTTACCGAGTATTGGTTTTGGTATTCTACCGAAGACGGCAAGGATATATGTTCGAGGAAAATCCCGTTTGAACCTTAGGAATATATTAGGATACAAGTGACATGTCACTGGGATGGTTGAGCATCCGAACTCGTTGAGTTGAGTCCGAGTTCACTTATGGATGCGAATGTCCGAACTCGTTGAGTTGAGTCCGAGTTCGTGAGATGTAACTAGGCATCCGAGCTCGTTGAGTTGAGTCCGAGTTCACTTATGGATGCGAACGCCCGAGCTCGTTGAGTTGAGTCCGAGTTCGCTTATGGGCAGGTTACATAGTAGCTTGGCTACATATGTGGCACTTATGTGCAAACTTTCCATGTATCCGAATTATATTCCTATGTGTTCAACGGGTAAAGTTCTACTCAAATGGAGAAATACTCAAGATGAAAGGGACGTATTGGTAAGTGTTGTGAAATGGATACTTTGAACAGGTATGTACTTAACCCTCGGGTTGAAAAATCGATATAACAACAATATGGTAAGATGATAAATGAAAATATGATATGAATGTCTTGGTGATGATTATGCAAATGATGTTTTATGTTTGCTTATATGGTTATGTTACTTGCTATTTGCATGTGAACTTACTAAGCATTAATGCTTACTCCCTCCTTTTCATTCCTTGTAGTGTTGATAAGCCAGCTCGGAAATCGGGAACGGTCGGAGGCACGCTCACACTATCTGTATACCATCTTGGCATAATGGCTTGTATATTTTGAGTATGGTATGTATAGCTTTATAATAATTTTGTATATATGGTCTTATGATATGGTTATTGAGTAGTAGAAAAATGCTTGGTAATGATTAGCCATTGGAATGGCTAATTATGATCATATTTGGTGTTATGTATGTCAAATTGCTAGTTAATCCATGGAAACCATGAAATAGGTAAAATTTACCATAAAATAGATTCAGACAGCAATAGTGACGTGAATTTGAAAAATCATTAAAAATAGTAGAGAAATAATTAGATGATGAATAAAATATGGAATTGAATAATTATAAGTCTATTTTCATATGGAAGAAACGAAACAGGTATATGAGTTATATTTTATGAGATGTTTAAATTTTTGTGAAACAGGGCCAGAGCGATTTCTAGATCCCCTGTTCTGACTTTGGAAATTCACCATAAATTTTATAAAAATAGTTAGAAGTCATAATTTATATGTACAGATTTCTTATTGAGTCTAGTTTTAAAGAAATAAACTTCATAGTCATTAAAATTCTGTACAGAGAGATATCTGATTCGTAATACACAGAGGTTAGAGCAGTCGAACCCTGAAACAGGGGAGACTTTAACTAAGAAACTGTACTAATTGGCCTAGCCAAAAATTCTAGAAAAAAATTAGTAGATAGATATATGAGTCTAGTTTCAGGGAAAATTTACGGATCTTGATTTCGAGTTTCTGAACTCAAGATATGAATTATTAAGAGACTATGATGCAGTTAGCCAGCTTGTCTAGAAATTTTAAAATAAATTGTTTGAGCTGTTGAAGCAATGAATTAAGTCTGTTAACACCTCGTGTTCGACTCCGGAGATGGTCTCGGGTATGGGGCGTTACACCCCAAACCATTCATCCATCATGTTAGGCTTCTTCTCGGCTTTCAGACATAACCCTTCTACTACTACTAGATACAACTCATTGTACGGAAGCTGTAGCATGGCTCTCGGCTCCCTCGGACTCATCTTGTGCATGATTGGAAGACATTTACTATATTCAAAAACAATTTAAATAGTTAGGAGATATCACACTATCAACGTGCATATAATGTCATGTATAGCGAACATCAATACCCTCTACGGTAGTCCTAGAACTGACTAAATCGTAGCTCTGATACCACTAAATGTAACATCTCTCTCCCGTATCCGGCACCAAAATGGGGCTCGAGGCGTTACCGGGTTTAAACCTTTATAAACTCACTAAATCGGGTCATCGACCTTCGCCCAAAATTTTAAACATTTGAAACAGGTACACGTCGTCCCTTACAAGGCCTTCGAGGCCTAAGTCATAGCTGGGGGCAGTTCGGATAGAACCGGGAACTTTTAATAGACTTTGGGCATTAGAGAAAATTTTTCCCTTATTTTGAAGTGTAACACGCCCGTGTAGTGGGGCTTTGTGATCATGCACGCCCGTGTGGCTTGGGACACACCCGTGCCCTCAGCCCGTGTGCAACACTGACTTCAACCTCATCATACTATTAAATTCATATGGCCAAGGTACACGCCTGTGTGCTTAGCCCGTGTTCTATATTGACTTAAAAATTTAGATGCAGGGGACACACAGCCATACCACACACCCATAGGGATGAGCCGTGTGTCACACACGGCCTAGACACACGCCCGTGTGTTTATCCATGTGGACCTTATTAGGCTATTTTCTAAGTCTTAGGTCACCCTCTGCCAAACAATTACACTTATAGATTACTTTAGTGCATGTTAAGGCCAAAATGGTACATTTATAAATATAAAACTTTGATTAACCTCATTGTATGTAAACCTCATGTCATTGGTTCCATACATGCTAAGTTAATTCTCATCTTGCATTTAAAGATTTCCATGTATACTAGACATATTTAGGTTTGGCTCATTTTTATAACTCATTGCCAATTATAACCAAACCATCATATGTGAACATAAACATAGATAGATTTGTAGGTCACAACCTACTTCAAAATAAGCCAATTTCCATGGCCATATACAAGAAGATAAGTATAACTTTACATGCCTTCATTTTTGCAAACCAATTGACTCATATAACAAAATATTCAAAAGCTCTATACATGCCATTGAACAAACATAAGTGTTTATATACCGAAGCTAAAATAGTTGATAGTGTGTAGACTCTCCAACTGTCTTCCAATCTTTACGAGTCCTCGAGCTCTGTAAGACAGGGAAAAGAGAGGGGTAAGCATTTACATGCTTAGTAAGCTCGAATAACTAGAAAGTAAACTTACCGACTATTTAGCATACATCCTTATTAGATAATGAGACCAACAAATATGAAAGTAGTTTCCCTATCACATGCACTCAATCAATGAGTTAGTCATATAACAAAACATCATGTAATACACATATTAGATGAGCTCATCATTCAACATGTCATTTGAACATATATCTCGTTTTAGTCCCGTTGAGTTTTTAGGAAATCTTAATGGGTTATCCAATCACCGTCAATTCATACGAATGATCATTTCATGCACGCACTCCCGCGAACCTCACATCTTACGGCTGGATTACCAGTCCAAGTTAAATCCCCCGTATCGTAAACTCATAAGGTGATGTCGGGATTGCCAGTCCAGGCTAAATCCCTTATAGTGACAAACACCTTTAGTGAGCTCGGATCTAAACTACCAGTCTAGGCTAAATTCAGACCCTAATCGGATTACCCGTCCGGGCTAAATCCATAATGCACATATATTTTTCGGGAGGCTCGATCACTCAAGGAACACCTGTCCGGGCTAGATCCTTTTAATACTTGCGATCATCAGATTACCCGTCCAGGCTAAATTCTTTCTGCAACACATGCAGGAACTCAAGTCACATATAATTCATGGTTTATCCATCGAATTCCTTTTTTAACCTCAACCGAGACATTTTTCTAACAAATCATTATCAAAGATGCATTCTATGCATTTTCATGCCATCAACAATGCAATCATCATGCACTCATAAATTATACAATTATTCATATTATGAGTTTACTTTAAGTTATCCGAACTTACCTGGTACTTGTTTAGGTGTTGTGTTTCGGTTATTTCGAAACCTTTCGCTTTCCTTGGTCGACCTCCGAAATTTGTTCCTCGGGGTCTATAAAAATAAAAATAAATTATTAATGACTCCCATTGTACCCTTTTGAACCTAAATTTCACCCTCGATCCAAATAACCATTTTGCCCCTAACCTTTCACATTTTACGATTTAGTCCCTAGGCTCGTATAATGAAACATATACAATTTCTATCTTACCCAAGCCTAGCCAAACACTTTTCCCTCTTATGGCAGCTTACATTTTCCATTATTTTCACATTTCTACCACATATTTAACAACTTTTGCGAAAAGGTCCCTTTAGGGGTTTTCCATGAAAATCACCTAGGAAAAGGTGTTTAATACACATCCAACTTTCATATTCCTCCATGAGCCATCAAAATAAAAGTAACTCATGCATGGATAAATTTTTAAACATGAACCCTAGCATGAAATATGGGTAGAATTGGAGAGAGTAAGCTACCAAGATTTCAAAAATACAAAGAACATTAAAAACGGGGCTTGGGAGCACTTACTATTGAGCTTGAAAATGTTGAAAACCCTAGCTATGGAGTCCCTTGAATTTTCAGTAGCATGGAGAAGAAAATAAGCTGATTTTGGTTTATTTTCCCATTTTATTTCATTAAAATGCCAAATGACCAAAATGCCATTAAACCCTTTCTTTAAAATTTCATCCATTCAAGCCCATTTTTATCCAAAAACTTAAAAATTGGGAAAATTTCTCTCTACGGCCTTCTAATTTATAATCTAAAGCAATTTCATACAAATTGCTTCTAAAATCCAAGTTTTGCAATTTATTCAATTTAGTCCCAAATTTCCAAGTGGACACCTTACTCAAAGAATTTCTTCATGAAATCTTAACACATTCATATTCTCATATTCTAGATCCCATAATAATCATAAAATAAATATTTTGATGTCAGATTTATGGTCCCAAAACCACTATTCTGACTTGGCCCTATTTCGGGATGTTACAGATATGCTTTCAATAATACTTTATCATCGATCTAAAATTCAATGTCTTTTCATTTCAAATTCGCGTACGATTTCTGATGATCTGAAGCTACTCTCAAACAATCATGAATTAATTTCACTTTCTCTTCAGTTTCTCTAACCAAATCAACCTCCTGAATCTGTTTCTCGCTAAGCTCGGTCCAGTACAATGGAGTTTGGCATTTGCGACCATATAAAGCTTCATACGGTGCCATCTTTATGCTCGTTTGAAAGCTATTATTATACGCAAATTCAACCAGAGGCAAATGTTTCTCCCAATTGCCTTCAAACTCTAAAACACAACATTTGAGCATATCGTTGAGAATCTGAATTACTCGTTCAAACTATTCGTCAGTTTGCAGATGAAAAGCTGTAATAAAGTTTAACTTTTTACCCAAAGCTTCTTGTAATTTCTTCCAAAATCGCGATGTAACTCTCGGATCTCTATCCAAAATAATCAAAACTAGTACCCCGTGCAATCTAACAATCTCAGCAAGGTACAACTCAGCTAGTCGTTCAAGCGAATAGTCAGTACGTACCAGAATGAAATGTGCAGATTTTGTTAGTCGATCAATAGTAACCCAAATTGCATCTTTCTTCTTCGGAGAAAAGGGTAATCTCGATACAAAATCTATAGTCACTTTATGCCATTTCCACTCCGGTATGATCACATGCTGAAGTAAACCTGAAGGTACTTGATGCTCGACTTTCACTTACTGACAAATCAAACACTTCAATACACACTCAGAAATATCTCGTTTCATACCTGACCACCAATACAACTTCTTCAAATCATTGTACATTTTGGTACTCCCCGGGTGAACAAAAAAGCAACAACTTTGTGCCTCATGTAAATTTTTTTGAATTAACTCTGAATTTTCAGTACACAGATTCTATCTTAGAACATCAAACAATCATCGAATCCGATTTGGTATTTTGAATCACTAGTTGACTCGCATTGCACTCTTTTATCTTGCAATTCACTATCACATTTCTGAGCTTCACAAATTTGCTAAAGAAATACAGGTTTGCTTTTAACTCAGCTAAATTTGAACCATCATCAGATATTATCAACCGTGTATTCATTGCTCTCAGTGCAAACAATGATTTTCTACTCAAAGCATCCGCGACTATATTCGCTTTCCTTAGATGGTAATCGATTACTAACTCATAGTCTTTTAATAACTCGAGCCATCTCTGCTTTCGTAAATTGAAATCTTTCTGAGTCATAATATATTTTAAGCTTTTATGGTCAGTAAAGATGTGACATTTTTCACCATACAAATGATGACGCCAAATTTTCAATGCAAATATTATAACAACCCATTTTTAGTCAAATCAGAATAGTGGTTTCGAGACCACAAATCTAAAGGAAAAATATTTATTTTATTATTATTTTAATGTTTACAGCATGATAGCATGTATGTGTGAAAATTTCGTGAAGTAATTTTATCATTTAAATGGTCAATTTGAGAAAAAAAGACTTAATCGCTTAAATTGTAAAACTTGGATTATAATAGTTAAAGGTATTAAATACCTATGGATCATTAAAATAGAGATCCTTATGTTGTAATTAGACCATTAATAGTATGAGTGGACATAGATGGACATTTAATGGATGTTTTAAATGATTTTTCATTATGGTTGAAATGATAATTAGCATAATTATTATATGTTAAATAAAACAAAAGCCAAATTAGCCATATATTCATCTTCCTAGTTAAAAATTAGGGTTTAGAAAAGCCATAAAAATTGCTTGAAGATTCAGCACACTCTTAACTTCATTAAGGTACAGTTTTAGCTCAGTTTTTAATGATTTCTATGTTTTTGATATCGTTGCAACTAGGTCTAGCTAGCCTAGGGACTATTTTGCAAAAATGTTAAAGATTTTGAATGATGCCATTATTGAATACATGTGTAGTTTGAAGTTTCTTGATAGATTATGAATGGTTGTTGATAGTTAAACAAGTTTTGTAAAGAGATTTTAGTGAAATTGCAAAAGAGGGATTAAATTGAGAAATGTGTAAAATTAGTGGTTAAAAGTGTGAATAAATGAAAATTATGGGCTGTTAAGGGCATTATGGTAATTCAACTAGCATGGGTTAGTCTTGAATTTCATTAATTTGTGATTTTGTGAAATAAGGACTAAATTGTGTTTTCTTTTAGTAATGGATCCCAATCGAGCTATAGCCGACGAGGTTGAGTGTAATGCGTCTGCTCCCGCGCAAGGGACAGCGCCATCTGATTCTAGACTGGTGATGGGTAGCTAGGGAGGATAGGCTGAAGAAGCCTTTTTCCAAATGATGAATGAATGGTTCACTCAATACATTCGTATGAACTCGGCCGCTCAACAAGCTCCACCCCTCCTAATCCCCAACCAATACCCATAGCTGCTCAAGGAGTTGAACTTTTAAGATTGACTAAACCTCTTGTTGATAAGATTCGTAAACATAGGGCTGAAGAGTTTAGAGCTAGTGTTGATGATGATCCTGAGAGAGTTGAGTTTTGGCTTGAAAATACAATTCGAGTGTTTGATGAACTTTTGTGCATGCCATTTGAATGTTTAAAGTGTGCTATTTTACTATTGAGAGACACAGCATATCAATGGTGGAATACCTTGGTGTCTGTAGTACCGAGAGAATGAGTGACCTGGGAATTCTTTTAGACGGAGTTTCAAAAGAAAATATAAGTCAACAGTTCCTTGATCAAAAGCATAAAGAGTTTCTAGAGTTGAAACTGGGCCGAATGACCGTGACAAAGTATGAAAGGGAATTTGTACGGTTGAGCAAGTATGCTCGTGAATATGTTTCCACTGAAGAAATCATGTGCAAGTGATTTGTACATGGATTGAATGAATACATTAAACTTCTCATTGGAATTTTAGAATTGAAAGAATTTGTTATTTTAGTAGACAGAGCTTGCAAAGCCGAGGAACTTAGCAAAGAAAAGAGAAAGGCTGATTCAGAGGCAAGATATTCGAGGAAGAGATTCAAAGGCAACAGCTCAACAAAGTGACAATCAAGAATAAATACCCTTTGCCACAAATAGATGATTTGTTTGACCAGTTAAAAGGGGCAATAGTGTATTCGAAAATTGATTTGAGATCAGGTTATTACCAGTTGCGAGTTAAAAACTCAGATGTGCCAAAGACTGCACTTAGAACAAGGTATGGACAGTACGAATTTCTTGTTATGCCTTTCGGACTAACAAATGCACTTGCTATTTTTGTGGACTTGATGAACCAAATTTTCGGGCCGTACTTAGACCGATTTGTAGTTGTTTAACACCCCAAACCTGGCCCAGACGTTATGGCCGGATCCGACGTGTCACATTGAATATTTTAAGAAAACCCATGCCTCTTTCAGCATCCTTCTTAGTGTTTTAAAAGATAGTCTTTGCTAAGTTAATAAAGTGAATGGAAGCTGTGCACCAGGTAGGTATTCGAAATAGAGAAGGTGAGCCATGAAGGCTGCTTAAGTACCAAGCTCTTGACTAGATCCAATCCTAGACATGCCCACAACCATTGCCACACTTTGGTGCGAGGTTACATTTTGAAAAAAAAAAAACGTGTTGGAATTCATTCAAGTAGATATTTTTGATAAACCGATTAACTGTATCGTTGCGTTATTTTGAAAACAAGTATCATTTTGAAAACACGCCCTAAGCTTAACCCATTTTGGATTATTATCAGTAAAATATAGAGTATAAAATAAAATAATCCCAGAAAGATAATTAAAATGACCTTATTACAACCCAAAACTAAATAATAATAATAATTAAAAAAATCGGTTACTTATTGCAAAGTTCGAAAGCAATAACCATGACCCCTCTGAATCCCCTCCGGCTACAAGTCTCCACATGAAGGCTCACCTGCAAGGTTAAGGAAAGGGGTGAGTTTGGAAACTCAGTGTGCAACAAGCCCCTTTTAGAGGCCAAACTAATATCAGCATACTGGACCTAAGCCCTAATTCAGTCTCGACATATACTGGGCCGAAGCCTTTCGTTTAACGGTTACTGGGCCGAAGCGTTTTCATAAATCATATCACTGGGCTGAAGTATTTACTGTAAACGGTATGGCCCATAGGCCCATTTCAATATCACATGTAATACCAATGAATGTATGCAAGCCCATTTGGGGAGACTACTCAACCCACCATCTGCTACTCTCCACCCGTACCAACCAAGCTCTCCATGTGGGGAATAACTCAACCCACCCAACCAAACTCTCCACTGGCAGCATAGCTGCTTTATCATATAACTGAAGGCCTAGCCTCTTTTAATAACTAGGGAAAAGCCCTTTCTGATAAACTGGGGCAAAGCCCTTTAAGCGCTTCCTCCGTTTATATAAAATCCAACCCATGCATATAATGAGTATATCATAGTGTATCATGTGCATATCATGTCATATCATGTATAACAATATCTCATGCATCATATTCATAATAAAACCCTAGGGGGTATAATGGTTATTTCTACCTAGGGCAAAATAGTCATTTTTCATATTGTAAGGGTAATTTCATAATTTTACCAAATATCAGGGTTTTCCATGTTCATTGACAATTATTAATATTTTCGAGTGTTTAAACAATGATCTTTAACCCACTTTATCAAATTCGAGCTTTTGGGCCCAAAACCCCTAATGGGCCCTATGAATGCCGATTTAGCCCACTAAGCCCAGTTAACCCAAATTTTACAACAGTACTAATCGTGTTAACATGCAACTTTTCCAAATTTCATTTTCTATCAATTTTACCCAAATGGGCCCGAAAGCCCATTGGGCCCAACTCTAGCCCATTGAGGCCCAACTTACCATCGTGCACAAAATTGCGCTCTTACCTGTTCCATCGATCCAAACACCGATCTTATTGTATTTATCGCATCTATAACCCAACGCAAAATCACAAGTTCCCAAAATGCTAAAATTTTAGCATTTCGATTTTTCAGCGAATATTAATCTAAGCTACTACGAGGGTTGTTACACACCTGTTTTGTGACGTTTGCTAACAAAGTCTCCCACGACAACCTACAATTAATCACCACAATTCTTAGTTTACAATTCATGCTTATCAAATCCAAAATCCACCTTACCATAGTCGGCCAAAGAACCCCTAGTAGCCATAGATCACTTACCTTCACAGGGTCCGATGATTTGATCCAAGTTTATCCAAACCGATACTCCAAGCCTTACTGCTCCTCCAAAGTTGTCTATTTCACTAAACAAACCATAAAAGTCGAATGAAAAGGCCTAGTGAGGCCTATACCTCAAATCGATAACCTTCCTAAACTATAGGGGGTTTCGGCTTTTCTTAACATTCACACTACTGAATCGATTAGGAAAATGAGTACTTACCACAGTCTTCCCTTCTGCACTGCTTAGACCCAATGTAGACTCAGCCCTCAACCACCTAGCAGCCTTCGAATCCTAGAGGTCTACAGGTTCGGCTATTCCCCTAGAACTAAGGTATTTCAGCTTTTAGGACCAAGAAAAAGAAATGGTGTGGTGGCTTGTATTGGTGTTGCCGTCGGGGACTTTTAGAGTTTAGCGGATGAAGGGATCGGTCACAACAAATGAAGAGAAAAGAAGGATGCTGGTCTAAATGAAATCAGCACAACCAACTTCAGAAGTTTCGGCTCTTGTGGCTATTCGGCATGGGTGATGAAAGGAAAGGAAGTAGTTGTTTGGTTTTGGCAAAAGAAGAGAAAGAAAAATGGATGAAAGGAGTGGTGATTTCAGCTAGAGAAGAAAAGGAAGAAAAAAAATAACCCTATGATGTTTAAACTAAAGAAAATGGCACAACTAAAGCCCCTAATGCCGAAATACTAACCTAAAACCCCTAAGCCGATTTCTCCTCCCTAAATTCCCACTATTCGGCCAACACTAAGCCTCTATTCAAATCCCCAAAATATCTCCCCTTATCACTCCTAAACTCATGCATTTGACTGATTCAAACTCTCTCCAATAAAGTTCCATTCGACTTCAAACTCCTGCATGCTCAAGACATAAAAATTGCCAGCTTAGTGAATCGAACCTTGGCCTTCCCCCAACCACTTACACGCCACTTTTTAGCTCCTTAGTGGCGTCACTTAACCACTTTGCCAGGAGCTCTCTTGTGTTTCATTTTACCCACATCTTTTAATAAGGCCACCTATCCAATGCCCCTAACTCTTTAAGTCCAAAATTCAAAAATTCTACTGGGTTTTGGCCAACACATGGGCCTTCCATAGGCCCATTTACACACTCCCATTATGAATTTCATAACCAAATACCAAAATTTAAAAATTTTACCAAATTCTCAAAAATTACAAAAATCCCGAAAATCAGGGTGTTACAAGTTGTGTTTATTGATGATATTTTAAGTTACTCTTGTGATGAATCTGAGCATGCCGAGCATTTGAGAATCGTGTTACAAACTTTGAGAGATAAGCATTTTTTTGCAAAGTTCAGCAAATATGAGTTTTGGCTACAACGGGTTGGTTTTCTGAGACATATAGTTTCAGTTGCGGGTATCCGAGTTGACCTGAGTAAAATTTCTGTGATTATAGATTGGAAGCCTCCGAGAAATGTATCTGAAGTCCATAGTTTTTTGGGATTAGCTGGCCATTATAGACAATTTGTGAAATGCTTCTCGATGATTGCGACTCCGATGACAAGATTGCTTCAAAAAGATGTTAAATTTGAGTGGTTAGAAAAGTGTCAGCAGAGCTTTGATTAGTTGAAAGCATTATTGACAAAGGCACCAGTGTTAGTTCAGCCTGAGTCGGGTAAAGAATTCGTAGTTTTCAGTGGTGCATAGTTAAATGGCCTAGGTTGTGTTTTGATACAGGAAGGAAAAGTTGTAGCTTATGCCTCGAGACAGTTGAAGGCGCATGAAAAGAATTATCCGATGCACGATCTGGAGTTAGCAGCGATAGTATTTGCATTAAAATTTTGGTGTCATTACTTATTTGGTGAGAAATTCCATATTTATACTGATGAAAAAAGCTTGAAATATCTGATGACTCAAAAATATTTGAATTTGCGACAGCGAAGATGGTTAGAATTGCTAAAAGACTATGAATTAGTGATTGACTATCATCCGGGGAAAGCAAACGTAGTTGTTGATTCTTGGAGTCGAAAGTCCTTATTTGCTTTGCATGCTTTGAACACACAATTAGCTTTGTATGACGACGGTTCAATAATAGCTGAGTTGAAAGCGAGACCGTTATTTCTACAACAGATTTGTGAGGCTAAAGAATTTGATAATGAATTGCAAGCAAAATGAGCTCAGTGTAAGCCGATTTCTAATTCATAGTTTCGAATAGGGCCTAATAATTGTTTGATGTTTCATGACAGAATATGTGTACCAAGAAATTCTGAACTCATTCAGAAGATTCTAAATGAAGCACACAATAGTCGTTTATCAGTACATCCTAGAAGCAGGCAAATGTATAACAATTTGAAACAACTTTATTAGTGGCACGACATGAAATAAGATATATTTGAATTTGTTTCGAAATGTTTGATTTGTTAGGAAGTCAAAGCAGAGCATCAAGCACCATCAGGTTTATTACAACCTATTATGATTCTTGAGTGGAAGTGGGATAGAGTAGCAGTGGATTTCGTATTGTGTTTGCCCTTATCACTGAAAAAGAAAGATGCTATGTAACAGTCCGATTTTAGCTAAATTAGAACAGTGGTTTCGGAACCACAAACTCGAGGTCGTAAAATTATTTTAATATTATTTTTGGTGTTTATAGTATGTGAATATAAATGTGAGAAAATTTTGAATGCTAATTTTATCATTTAAGTGCTTAATTTTAAAAAAAAGGACTAAATCGCGTAAAATGCAAAACTGGCATTCTATATGATAATGTGCCATTTGTCATGGCTTTTTAAATGGGAGGTCCTTAAGATGAAACTAGACCATGGATAGTGGATATTGACATGATTAGCCATCCATTATGTGTTTTTAAATGATTTTAAATAAGGTCAAATTGGTAATTAGTTAAATAAATCATAATTTAATAAAACCAAAGCTAAAATTTTGTTCATCTTTTCCATTCTCAATTGAAAATAAAGAAGAAAAGAGAGCTTTAAGGCATTCTAGGGTTCGACAATATAGATACTTGATTAAGATCAAGAAAAGAGAAACTCAGACTTAGATCGAGGCAAGAACCAAGTACTCGATTAATCGGCTAGTTTCGTTATTCCACGACCAAGGTAAGTTTGTAGATGTTAGTTTCATTATAAAAGAATGTTATATGCTTTGTTATTGCATAAAATGTGTTTATGAGACTGTGGATAATGTTTGAATTGTGAATACGACTATACTGAAGTGTTCAACAATGAAATCGACGAGCAAAATTTCTCGGTTAAACCTTAAGTACAGTGGTGATGATAATGTAATGTCATTAACTTAACACATTGGCTTCGAGCCACGATATCAGCACTTTGGGTATGAATAATACCTTGATTTGGCTACGGGCCATGGTATAGATATTTTGAGAGGAGCTACCTTGATTTGGCTATGGGCCATGGTATAGGTACTCTGGGATAAGTTACCTTGATTTGGCTACGGGCCATGGTATAGGTACTTATCGATTGTGATTCTTGAGTATCCGATTTCTATCCCTAACGGTTCAAGAGATAACTGAATGCTGTATTTGAAAAAGAGGTTGGTACGAGGTGATACGAGTATGTACGAAACTTATTCAAGTACTACATTGAGAAAGTTCAATGAAATGCTATTTAATCATGTTTGAGACATGAATAAGGTTTGTATTAATGTAAAGATGAAATAGTAATGTGCAAATGGTTGATTTATATTATTTGACGAATTGAATTGCTTAATTATGAACTTACTAATCTATGAAGCTTACTGTGTGTTATTTGTTTAGGTTTTATAGATAATCAAAGCTAGCTTGGACTCAGGGATCGTCGGAAAATGTCGTCACACTATCGATCATTTGTTGGTACTTTTGAAGCTTGTATATATGGTATGTGGCATGTATAGGTTAGAGTTATTTTGATATGTTTTGGGCTATGATGTTATTCATGTGATTTGACTTGTTAATGATGTAAATGTTGGTATGTTTTTAGCCATTTAAGTTGGCTTAAGTTTTGTACTTGATAAGTGATATATGGGATGCATATAATACCTTATATGTTAGCTTGTTTTGGTATGTTTGGTATAGTTAAATGGATGTTGATTCGGTTAGTTATCAATGTTTGAAAGTTTTGGTATATGGATTTGGTATATTAGTATATGGAATTTAGTAGTTGAATTGGTTGATGATATATATATATAGCTTGGTATATGATTGATTTCACATATTTTTGGTTGCCTAAAAATGTAATGAAATGGTGCTATTTTGGGTTGATTTGTATGCTTGTGGCTAGGGTGGCAAATTTGCTTTAAAAATAGCCTATTTTTGTCCACACGGGTAGAGACACGGGCGTGTGTCTTAGCCGTGTGTGACACAAAGTCATGATACATGACCGTGTGTCCCCTGGGGTAGCCCTAAGAATTAAGTCAGTATGCGCTACAGGTTTGACACGGTCTGGACACACGGGCAAGTCTACTAGTCGTGTGTGTCACACGGACTCACACACGGGTGTGTGACTGATCGTGTGACATAAGTCAGTATACCCCTCTAAATGGCACATAGCCTGGCACACGGGCATGCGTTACCATTTTGAAGGGTACACGGGTGTGTGGTCGGGCGTGGGGTCTGCCGTATGACCCAAGTCAGTAACCTTCCTAGTTTTCCCATAGCCATTGCACACGGGCGTGTCTTCGGCCTTGTGGTACAAGTCAGTATGTATGCTCTGTTTTCACACAACCTGCGCTACGGGCATGTCTGGTTGTCATGTGAAGCACACGGCCTGTTCACACGGGCGTGTGACCTATGATATCATGAAATTTTTCTAAGTACCTAGAAATTTTTATATGTGATCGGTTTAGTCCCGAACCACTCTTAAGCATGTTTTAAGGCTTCGTAGACCTATTTAAGGGAATTTGTATATACGAATGAATGATATACAATATTGAATGTTTGATAAATATTATATTGTCTGATAATGCCTCGTAACCCTATTCCAACGATGGATACAGGTTAGGGGTGTTACATTTATTGGTATTAGAGCTACGGTTTAGTCGATTCTAGGACTAACGTAGTGTGTGAGAGTCTAGGTATACATGCCATATATAAAAATTGCGATAGTGTGATGATTCCTAACAATTAAAATGTGTTTTTATATAGCAAATGGATCCCTATCGAGCAATATCTGACGATGTGGAAAATAATGTGCCCGTTCTCGCTCAAGGGGCAGCACTGGCCGATTCTAGTCCTATTTTGAGTAGCCAAGGGGGAGAGGCTAAGCAAGCGTTCTTCCAAATGATGAGTGAGCGGTTTATGGAGTTCGTTCAAATGAATCCGACTGCTCAACAACCTCCACCCCCACCTGTTCCTCAACAAGTCCCGGTTGTGCCAAAAGTGATAGATCTGATTTTATTGAGCAAGTCGCTAGTGGATAAGATTCGTAAGCACGGTGCTGAGGAGTTCTGAGCTACCATTGATGATGGTACTGAGAGAGCTGAATTCTGGCTTGAGAACACTATCCGAGCATTCGATGAATTATCTTGTACTCCAGAGGAATGTATTAAATGTGTTGTATCCTTACTGAGAGATAATGCGTATCATTGGTGGAAAACGTTGATACCTATAGTTCTGAGAGAATGCGTCAGCTGGGAGTTCTTTCAATCTTAGTTCCGAAAGAAGTATATAAGCCATAGATTTCTTGATCAGAAACAAAAAGAGTTTTTAAAATTGAATCAGGGTCGAATGACTGTCACTGAGTACGAAAGAGAATTTGTACGATTACGCTAGTATGCTCGGAAATATGTTTCCATCGAAAAGATTATGTGGAAATGATTCGTTGATGGATTGAACGAGGATATAAAGCTATTCGTTGGGATGCTGGAAATTAAAGAATTTGTTATTTTAGTTGAAACGGCTTGTAAAGCTGATGACCTTAGCAAAGAAAAGAGGAAAGCAGATTTCGAGGCTAGAGACACTAGAAAAAGATTAATGAATAAGCCGTATCAGTCTTCATCAAAGAAATCCAGAGATTCCTATACTCACCCAAATTCTTCGATTGGATATCCGAACAAGGATAGTGCTAAACAACACTCTTGTTCTAAAGCTCAAGCTACATCAGTAGCTAGTGTTGGCCGTGTGAGAGACAACAAACCCGAATGTCAATAGTGTAGGCAACGACATTTTGGAGAATGCTGGAACAAAAGAAATAAACCATGTTACAAATGTGGATCGTTGGATTATTTTATGCGAGATTTCCTAGAGATGATGGAAAAAGATGATGTTCAGAACACGAGGCCGAGTAACACTGTAAGTAGGGGTAGACCACCTAGAAACACAAGAAATATGAGTGGTAGTCAGAAAGTGACTAAAGACTCTATTGTGAGGTCCGAGGCGAGAGCATCTGCTAGAGTCTACCCTATTCGTGCTCGCGAAGAAGTGTCATCTCCAGATGTTATCACCAATATTTTTACTCTCTGTGATACTAAAGTTATTGCATTGATAGATCCATGATCAACATATTCATATGTATGTGAAAATTTAGTATCTAGTAAGACTTTGCCTGTGGAGTCTACTGAATTTGTAATTAGAGTATCGAACCCCTTAGGCAGGTGTGTATTGGTTGATAAAGTGTGCAAGAATTGCCCTTAATGATTCAGGATAATTTCTTTCCGGCTAATTTGATGTTGTTGCCATTTGACGAATTTGATATAATCCTGGGTATGGATTGGCTAACGTTGCATGATGCTATTGTGAATTGAAAAAAAATGATGATAGATTTTAGATGTCAGAATAATGAGATTACCCGAATTAAGTCAGATGATATGAATGGCTTGCCAGCAGTGATTTCATCGATGTTAGCTCAGAAATATGTGAGAAAGGGTTGCAAAGCTTATTTTGCTTATGTGCTTGATATGAAAGTGACTGAAAAGAAAATTGAATCAGTGCGAGTTTTGTATCAGTATCTAGATGTGTTTCTCAAAGAGTTATCAGGTTTATCACCGATTCGAGAAGTTGAATTTAGTATTGAATTAGTGCCAGGAACGACTTCGATATCGATAGCTCCATACAAAATGGCTTCGATAGAGTTAGAAGAATTAAAAGCTCAGTTGTAAGAGTTGATGGATAGAGGTTTTTCTAGACCGAGTTTCTCGCCCTAGGGTGCTCCTGTATTGTTTGTGAAAAAGAAAGATGGCACTATGAGAATGTGTATAGACTACCGAAAGTTGAATAAAGTAACAATCAAGAATAAATACCCTCTGCCCAAAATAGATGATTTGTTTAATCAGTTGAAAGGGGCTACAGTGTTTTCAAAGATTGATTTGAGATCATGTTATTATCAGTTGCGAGTTAGAGATTCTGATGTGCCAAAGATAGCTTTCTGAACGAGGTACGGACATTATGAATTCTTAGTTATGCCTTTTGGACTAACGAATGCTCCTGTAGTCTTTATGGACTTAATGAACCAAATTTTCAGACTGTATCTAGATCGATTTGTTATTGTGTTCATAGATGATATTTTGATATATTCATGAGAAGAAACTGAGCATGCCGAGCATTTGAGAATTGTATTATAGACTCTACGTGATAAGCAGTTATATGCAAGGTTCGGTAAATGTGAATTCTGGTTGGGTGAGGTTGGTTTTTTGGGACATATTGTATCAGCATCGGGTATTCGAGTCGATTCAAGCAAGATTTCTGTATTAATGGATTGGAAGCCTCTGAGAAATGTATTTGAGGTTCGCAGGTTTCTAGGACTAGCCGACTGTTATAGACGATTTGTGAAAGGCTTTTCTATGATTGCAACTTCGTTGACAAGATTGCTTCAGAAAGATGTAAAGTTCGAATGGTCAGAGAAATGTCAAAAAAGTTTTAATCAGCTAAAAGTTCTTTTGACTGAAGCTCCAGTGTTAGTACATCCAGAATCGGGTAAAGAATTTATGATTTGTAGCGATGCATTGTTGAATGGCCTGGGTTGCATTTTAATGCAAGAAGGCAAAGTCATAGCTTATGCCTCGAGACAGTTGAAGCCGCATGAAAAGAATTACTCGACGCATGATTTTGAGTTAGCAGCCATTGTGTTTACGTTCAAGATTTGGCGTCATTATCTATTTGGTGAGAAATTCCATGTTTATTCAGATCACAAGAGTTTGAAATATCTGATGACTCAAAAAGATTTGAATTTGTGACAGCGGAGATGGCTAGAAATGCTAAAAGACTACGAGTTAGTGATCGATTATCATCCAAGAAAGGCTAATGTTGTTGCTGATGCTTTAAGTCAGAAATCTTTATTTGCTCTATATGAAATGAATACCCAGTTGGATCTATCTAAAGACAGATCGATTGTAGCTGAGTTGAAAGCAAGACCGTTCTTTTTACAGCAAATTTGTAAATCTCAGAAAGTTGATAATGAAATGTTAGCAAAACGAGCTCAATGTGATTCGAACCTTGATTCAAAATTTCAAGTTGATTTCGATGATTGTTTAAGATTCTGAGGCCGAATTTGTGTTCCGAGAAATTTAGAATTAATTCAGATGATTTTAAATGAAGCACATAGTAGTTATTTATCTGTTCATCCGGGAAGTATGAAAATCTGTAACGACTTGAAACAGCTCTATTAGTGGCTTGGTATGAAACATGATATTTCAGAATTCGTTTCTAAATGTTTGATTTGTTAGCAAGTTAAAGCTGAGCATCAGGTACTGTCTGGTTTATTGCAGCCGGTTTTGATTCTCGAGTGGAAATGGGATAGAGTAACCATGGATTTTGTTTTGAGTTTATCCCTATCTCTAAGGAAGATATATGCAATCTGGGTTGTTGTTGATCGATTGACAAAATCGGCTCATTTCATTCCTTTGCATACAGATTATTCACTTGACAAGCTTGCTAAGTTGTATATCTCCGAGATTATGAGATTACACGGAGTACCTGTTTTTATTATTTCAGATAGAGATCTGAGATTCACATCGAGGTTTTGGAAGAAACTGCAAGATGCACTAGGTACAAAATTACATTTTAGTATCGCGTTTAATTCAGATACTTGAGGATATGTTACGTTGTTGCATTATTGAGTTCGAAGGTACGTGGGAAAAGTATTTGTCGTTGATTGAATTTGCATATAACAATAGTTTTCTCTCGAGTATTAAAATGGCATCATATGAAGCTTTATATGGTTGTGAATGTCGAATACCATTGTACTGGATTGAGCTAAGTGAGAATAAGATTGACATGGATGACTTGATTAGAGAGACTGAAGAAAAAGTGAAAGTGATCCGTGATAGTTTGAAAGCAGCGTCAGATCGTCAGAATTCCTATGTAGACTTGAAATGGAAAGATATTGAGTTTCAGATCGAAGATAGAGTGTTTTTGAAAGTATCTCCGTGGAAGAAAATACTTTGATTTGGTCGTAAAGGCAAATTGAGCCCGAGATTCATCAGACCGTATGAGATTATTGAGCGAGTTGGACTAGTGGCTTATCAATTAGCATTGTCGCCTGAGTTGGAAAAGATTCATAATGTATTTTATGTATCGATGCTTCAAAGATACCGATTTGATCCCTCGCATATCATTTCCCCGACTGAAGTTGAGATTCAGTCTGATTTATCATATAATGAAGAACTGACCCGAATTCTAGCTCATGAGATCAAAGAGCTAAGAAATAAAATAATAGCGTTAGTAAAAATGTTTTGGCATTGACACATGGTAGAAGAAGCTAGGTGGGAACCCGAGGATGCTATGAGAAAGCAATATCCAAACCTATTGTCTGGTAAGATTTTCGGGGACGAAAATCCCTAAGGGGGGAGAGTTGTAACAATTTAGTTTTAGCTAAATCGAAATAGTTATTTTGGAACCACAAACTCGAGGTCATAAAATTATTTTAATATTATTTTTGGTGTTTATAGCATGTGAATATATATGTGTGAAAATTTTGTGTGCTAATTTTATCATTTAAGTGGTTAATTTGAAAAAGAGGACTAAATCGCGTAAAATGCAAAAGTGACAATTCTATATGATAAAGGTCCCTATTTGTCATGGATTTTTAAATGGGAGGTCCTTATGATGAAGTTAGACCATGGATAGTGGATATTGACATGAATAGTCATCCATTATGTGTTTTTAAATTATTTTAAATAAGGTCAAATTGGTAATTAGTTAAACAAATCATAATTTAATAAAACCAAAGCTAAAATTTTATTCATCTTTTCCATTATCAATCGAAAATAAAGAAGAAAAGAGAGCTTTAAGGCATTCTAGGGTTTAGCAATATAGATCCTTGATTAAGATCAAGAAAAGAGGAACTTGGACATAGATCAAGGCAAGAACAAAGTACCCAATTAATCTGCTAGTTTCATTGTTCTACGACCGAGGTAAGTTCGTAGATATTAATTTAATTATAAATGAATGTTATATGATTTTTTATTGCATAAAATGTGTTTAGGAGACTGTGGATAATGTTTGAATTGTGAATACGACTATACTGAAGTGTTCAACAATGAAATCGACGAGCAAAATTTCTCGGTTAAACCTTAAGTACAGTGGTGATGATAATGTAATGTCATTAAGTTAACACATTGGCTTCGAGCCACGATATCGGCACTTTGGGTATGAATAATACCTTGATTTGGCTACGGGCCATGGTATAGATATTTTGAGAGGAGCTACCTTGATTTGGCTATGGGCCATGGTATAGGTACTCTGGGATAAGTTACCTTGATTTGGCTACAGGCCATGGTATAGGTACTTATTGATTATGATTCTTGAGTATCTGATTTCTATCCCTAACGGTTCAACAGATAACTGAATGCCGTGTTTGAGAAAGAGGTTAGTACGAGGTGATACGGGTATGTACGAAACTTATTCAAGTACTACATTGAGAAAGTTCAATGAAATGCTATTTAATCATGTTTGAGACATGAATAAGGTTGTATTAATGTAAAGATGAATTAGTAATGTGCAAATGGTTGAATTATGTTATTTGATGAATTGAATTGCTTAATTATGAACTTACTAATCTATGAAGCTTACTATGTGTTATTTGTTTAGGTTTTATAGATAATCAAAGCTAGCTCGGACTCGGGGATCGTCGGGAAATGTCGTCACACTATCGATCATTTGTTGGTACTTTTGAAGCTTGTATATATGGTATGTGGCATGTATAGGTTAGAGTTATTTTGATATGTTTTGAACTATGATGTTATTCATGTGATTTGGCTTGTTAATGATGTAAATGTTGGTATGTTTTTAGCCATTTAAGTTGGCTTAAGTTTTGTACTTGATAAGTGATATATGTGATGCATATAATACCTTATATGTTAGCTTGTTTTGGTATGTTTGGTACAGTTAAATCCATGTTGATTCGGTTAGTTATCAATGTTTGAAAGTTTTGGTATATGGATTTGGTATATTAGTATATGAAATTTAGTAGTTGAATTGGTTGATGATATATATATAGCTTGATATATGATTGATTTGGCATATTTTTTGTTGCCTAAATGTAATGAAATGGTGCTATTTTTGGTTGATTTGAATGCTTGTGGATAGGGTGGCAAATTGGCTTTACAAATGGCCTATTTTTGTCCACACGGGCAGAGACACTGGTGTGTGTCTTAGCCTTATGTGACACACGGTCATGATACACGACCGTCTGTCCCCTGGGGTAGCCCTATGAATTAAGTCAGTATACCCTACAGGTTTGACACGGTCTGGACACACGAGTAGGTCTACTAGTTGTGTGTGACACGGACTCACACACGGGTGTGTGGCTGGCCGTGTGACATAAGTCAGTATACCCCCTAAATGGCATGTGTCCTAGCACACGAGCGTGTTTGACCATTTCGAAGGGTACACGAGCTAGATACACAAGTATGTGGTCGGCCATGTGACCCAAGTTAGTAACATTCCTAGTTTTCCCATGGCCATGGCACACGGGCTTGTCTTTGGCCGTGTGGTACAAGTCAGGATGTATGCCCTATTTTCACACGGCCTGGGCCACAGGCGTGTCTGGTGGTCGTGTGAGGCACACAGCTTGTTCACACGGGCATGTAACCTATGATATCATGAAATTTTTTTAAGTATTCAAAATTTTTTATATGTAATCCGTTTAGTCCCGAACCACTCTTAAGTATGTTTTAAGGTCTCGTAGACCTATTTAAGGGACTTTGTGTATGTGAATGAATGATATAGGATATTGAATGTTTGATAAATATTATATTGTCCGGTAATGCCTCGTAACCCTATTCCGATGATAGATACGGGTTAGGGGTGTTACATAAGATCTGGGTTACTGTTGACAGAGTGACGAAATCAGCTCATTTCATTTCGGTACGTACAGATTTCTCGCTTGATAAATTAGCTGAGTTACATATTTCTTAAATTGTGAGATTACATGGTGTTCCCTTATCCATTGTTTTAAATAGAGATCCAAGATTTACTTCACGATTTTGGAAGAAATTGCAAGAAGTTTTGGGTTCAAAGCTGCATTTTAGCACTGTATTTCACCTACAAATGGATGGTTAATCCGAACGAGTTATTCAGATATTTGAGGATATGTTAAGTTATTTCATTCTTGAGTTTGAAGGTAGCTAGGAGAAATATCTACCGCTAATTGAATTTGATTATAATTACAAAGTTCTATACGGTCGTAAATGTCGAACACCATTGTACTAGAGTGAGCTCAGCGAAAATAAGAATCATGGGGTTGATCTAATCAAAGAGACTGAAGAAAAAGTGAAAGTAATTCGTGATAGTTTGAAAGCAGCATTAGATCGGTAGAAATCATATGCGGATTTGAAACAAAAAGATACTGAGTTTCAGATTGGAGTTAAAGTATTTCTAAAAGTTTCACCATGGAAGAAAATACCCAGATTCGGCAGAAAATGAAAATTGAGTACGAGATTCTTCCCACCGTATAAGATTATCGAGCGAATTGGGCCAGTGCCATATCGATTATCTTTACCATCTTAGTTAGAGAAAATACTTAATGTGTTTCATGTGTAGATGCTTCAATGATACCAATTTGACCCTTCACATGTCATTTCCCCGACCGAGGTTGAAATTCAGTCTGATATGTCATATGCTGAAGAACCGATTTGAATTTTAGTTTCTGAGATAAAAGAACTGAGAAATAAGAGAATTACATTAGTGAAAGTATTATGGCATTGACATGGGGTTGAAGAAGCTACATGGGAACCCAAGGATGCTATGAGAAAACAATACCCGAACCTATTCACTGGTAAGATTTTCGGGGACGAAAATCCCTAAGGGGGAAGAGTTGTAACAACCCGTTTTTAGTCAAATTAGAAAGTGGTTTTGGGACCACAAATCCAAATTTGAAATATTTATTTTATTATTATTTTAATGTTTATAGCATGATAGCATGTATGCGTGAAGATTTCGTGAAGTAATTTTATCGTTTAAATGATTAATTTGAGAAAAAAGACTTAATCGCGTAAATTGCAAAACTTGGATTCTAATAGTTAAAGGTATTAAATAGCTATGGATCATTAAAGTAGAAGTCCTTATGTTGTAATTAGACCATTAATAGTATGAGTGGACATATATGGACATTTAATGGATGTTTTAAATGGTTTTTCATTAAGGTTAAAATGGTAATTAGGGATTAGAAAAGCCATAAAATTTTCTTAAAGATTCGGCACACTCCTAGCTTGATTAAGGTACGTTTTTAGCTCGATTTTTAATAATTTCTATATTTTTGAGATCATTGCAACTAGGTCTAGCTAGTCCAGGGACTATTTTGTAAAAATGTTAAAGATTTTGAATGATGCCATTGTTGAATACATGTGTATTTTGAAGTTTCTTGATAGATTATGAATGTTTGTTGATATTTAAGCAATTTCTGTAAAGTGATTTTTAGTGAAATTACAAAATAGGGATTAAATTGAGAAATGTGTAAAGTTAGTGATTAAATGTGTCAATAAATGAAAATTATGGGCTGCTAGGGGCATCATGGTAATTCGGCTAGCATGGGTTAGTCTTGAATTTCATTAATTTGTGATTTTGTGAAATAAGGACTAAATTGTGAAAAATGTGAAATTTGTGGGGCAAAAGTGTAAATGTGTTTTAAAGTTTAATTTGGACTAAATTGAATGAATAAATGATTGAATAAGTTAAATTTGAATATAATTAGATCAAGAAAAGAGAATATGGACTTGGATCGGGGAAAAGATAAAGTTATTGACTAATCGACTCGATTTGCTGTTTTAGCATCCGAGGTAAGTTTGTATGAATTAAGCATTATAATAATTTTGCTTTTAGTGCTTTGATATTGCATAAATTATATGTACGGAACTACAGATATGTTCGACAACAAATCGATTATTTGTGGCACTTTGTGTGCGATACGACATAGCTTCAGATATATATGGCACTTAGTGTGCGATTCGACATAACTTTGGCTATATATGGCACTTAGTGTGCGATTTGAGATAGCTTCAGCTATGTATGGCCCTTAGTGTGCGAGATATCGAGTGTGGCACTTAGTGTGCAAGATATCGAGTATGACACTTAGTGTGCGAGGCATTGAGTAATAACGACATTCCGTGGATGTATAAACTTGCTATGGATTGGTACATGTATGTACATGTATATTATGAGCTTAAAATCGAAGAAGTTACAAAGTTTATATATAAGCTGATGAATAAGCCATTGAAAGGTTTGTTAGTAATCATAAAGTATATGATAATATGTTTAGATTGATGAATTTTTTATTTGTGATTAGTTAAGTTTATATCATACGAGCTTACTAAGCTATGAAGCTTATTTTGTGTTATTTCTCTATGTTTTAGAGTTAATCAAGGCTAGCTTAGATCCGAGAGTCATCGGGAAAATCATTACACTATCAAACATCTAAGTTGGTACTTTTGGATTATACATTTTTGGCATATGGCATGTATAGGCTAGATGTGGTATTTTGGTTGTGATTATAGCCATGAGATTTAGCTTGTAAATTGTATATGTTTTGGTTTGTATATATATCCATGAGTGATGGTTTATTTTGGTATGTTTGTTATGAATGTAGTTATGGTTTTATAGTTGCTCAAAGTTTCCAGAAGTTTCATATGTTATTGGTTTAGTCCCGAACCACTTCTGAAGCATGTTTACGGCCTCGTAGGCCTTATAAGGGACAATATGATTGTGTTGTATGATTCATGAGAATGAAAGCTTTATGTTTGATAAATGTATGCTATATGTTGTGACTTCATTGGTAATACCTCGTAACCCTACTCCGACGACGGATACGGGTTATGGGTGTTACAAATACAATAGCAGCCAATTCTAAATCATGCGTCGGATAATTCTTTTCATGCAGTTTCAACTGTTCGGAGGCATAGGCCACAACTTTTCTCTCATGCATCAATACGCAACCAAAACCATTCAATTATGCGTCATTGTAAATCACAAATTCTTTACCCGACTCAGGTTGAACCAACAGTGGTGCCTCAGTTAACAATGCTTTCAATTGATCGAAACTTTTTTGACATTTCTTGGACCATTCAAACTTTACATCTTTCTGTAGTAGTCTGGTTATCGGTGTAGCAATCATCGAGAACCCTTTAATGAAACATCGATAGTAACCAACCAGTCCCAGAAAACTTTTGACCTCGGATACATTTCTAGGTGGTTTCCAGTTAATAACTGCAGAAATCTTGCTTGGATCAACTCGAATGCCATCCACCGAGAGAATATGTTCCAAAAATCTGACTTTCCAGAGCTAAAACTCACACTTACTAAATTTAGAATACATTTGCTTATCTCTCAATGTTTGCAACACAATCCTCAAGTGTTCGACATTGTCAAACTCATCTCGTGAATAGATCAAAATGTCATCAATGAACACAACAACAAATCTGTCTAAATAAGGTCTAAACATCTGATTCATCAAATCTATAAAAATGGCAGGAGCATTTGTCAATCCAAAAGGCATGACAAGGAATTCATGATGTCCGTCCTCGTTCTGAACGTAGTTTTCGTCACATCTGAGTCTTTAACTTGCAACTGATAATAACCAGATCTCAAATCAATCTTTGAAAACACTATTTCACCTTTCAACTGATCAAACAAATCGTCTATTTTCAGTAACGAATACTTGTTCTTTATGGTAACCTTGTTGAGCTGTCTATAGTCAATACACATTCTCATTGACCCGTCTTTCTTCTTTACAAACAATACTAGTGCACCCCAGGGCGAAAAACTCGGTCGTGTAAAACCACTATCTGTTAACTCTTCAACTGAGCTTTCAAATCTTTCAACTCTGTCAGAGCCATTCTGTACGGAGCTATAGATATCGATGAAGTGCCCAGTACTAACTCAATAGCAAACTCAACCTCTCTGACTGGTGGCAACCCAGGCAATTCTTCTGAAAATACATCCAGCACAAACTACAGGCACCGATTCAATCTTCTTTTCAGACACCTTGGCATCTCAAACATATGCTAGGTACGCATCACAACCTTTTCTCGCATATTTTTGAGCCAACATCAATGAAATCACTATAGGCAATCCACTCGACTCATCAGATTCAATGTGAACCCCTAACCCGTACACGTAACCGGAACAGGGTTTTAGAGCATTACCAAAACATTCAGAATATTTTCCCATTAATCTACGTAAATTACTAATCATTTACTGAAATCAACCATAATGTCCCTTGATCGGGCCCTCGAGTCCCAATACGAGCATTAGAATCGAATCAGGACTTAACCAGGACCTCTAAGAATTTTTCGCGAAATTTCAAAAGTTTCCAAGGTGCAGGGCTCACATGCCCATGTGGTCCAAGGGACACGCTCGTGTTGGAGGCCGCATCCGACCTTGTGTAACTCTCTGACTTGCACACACAGCCATGCCACACACCCGTGTGTTAGGCCGTGTGGTTAATTAATTTAATTCAAAATTAGGTGCAGGTTTTGTAACACCGCTAACCCGTATCTATCGTCGGACTAGGGTTATCAGGCATTACCTGGACATATCAAAACATTTCGTAATCATTTCACAATCAAAAGTCATACATCATCATATCATAGTCAAATATCAACATAAAATCCCTTTCTTAGGTCAACGAGACCTTAAACATACATTAGTAGAGGTCGGGACTAAACCAAACACAGACAAAATTTTTCGAAGCTAAAATTTTTTTCTAAGTTACGAAGGTCACACGTCCGTGTAAACAGCCCGTGTGCCTCACACGGCATTAGACACGCCTGTGTGTCTAGGGCGTGGCAAAATAGGACATATATACTGACTTGTCCACACGGCCACAAGACACGCCGTGTGTCAGGCCGTGTGAAAATTTGGGAGGCTACTGACTTGGGTTACACGGCCAGTCACACGCCCGTGTGTCTAGCCTGTGCTCGAAACTGACATAGCCACACGGCTTGGCACACGCCCGTGTGTGTGACCGTGTGGTTTACCCAGGCTCATTTTGAAATGGCCCTCGAGCAACACGGCAGAGACACACACCTATGTCCCTGCCTGTGTGGGAAAAAATAGGCCACTTACGAGGCCAATATGCCACCCATTTTGGGTCCTCCCTACAAGTACCAATTGCACCATAATTTCAACCAAATTCAATCCCAAAACATACATCATTCATGTCATATTATTATCAACCTATTTCATACTTACAATCCATACCAAATCATGCCTAATCATAAACCAAAGTCATACTAAAACATATGTTTCATACCCTCAATTTACTTTATTCAATTTCATGCCATAATCTTACCAATTCCTCCAATAAGCACATACCAAAATCTTACCAAATTGACCAATTCTCTTTGGCCATCCATGAACACATCACATTAGCAATATTGCATTACATAGTTTATACTCAAAAGTCATTTATAAAGACAACCAAAACCAAGCCATATCACATGGCTAAATAGTCATAACTCAAAAACATATCTCAATATAACTAGACTATACATGCCATACTTAAATATTTACACTTTCAAAAGGTACCAAAGATAAGTTTGATAGTGTGGTGATGATCCTTGACGATCCCTGAGCTCTCGGTAGCTTCGATATCTATAAAATAGTTGAAAAACACACAAAGTAAGCTTTCAAAAGCTTTGTAAGCCATATACAAATAAACTTGTCATATAACACAATTTTAAGTCAATTTATTCATGTAACTCATGGCAAAATACAATCACCAATCCATATGTCTCATATGACTCATTTGACCATAACTGACTTTTATGTAACACATCTCATCCTCATATAATTCATCCTCAACCTTGATATACATTTCAAACGTACCTGAATTGGATACACATTCACATAGTTATTCGTTTCTCGGAATGCCCGTTGAACCGTACGGAATCTAATAGGATACGCAGATAACTCAGAAAGTTTGTACAATGCTAACGTCCCAGACGTGGTCTTACATGTAATCAAATATCAATGCCACTGTACCAGATAGGGTCTTACACAAAATCAAATATGATGCCGATGTCCTAGACATGGTCTTACATGTAAATCTCAAATCAATGCCAACGTCCCAGACATGGTCTTACACGAAATCACATATCGAAATCCTATGTCATGACATATGTATCCTAACTATTCCTATGGTTCGTACAGGGCTTTCAAACGTCGTTACATTATCGAAACTTTCTCAATCTCACATATTCAACTTCTATAACCATTCATCACAATTCAATATCATATAAACATAAATAAATCAATTCAAACACATTTATTTGTATATAGACTTACCTCATATGGAAATAAATGGAAACGAATGACTACTCAATGACTTTCGACTTTCCCTGATCCAATTCTATTTTCCTTGGTTCTTGATCTATATAGATTCAAATTTAACTCTTTTATTCAAAAAATCATTAAGTTTAATCCATATACACATATTTATTGCATCTTACAAATTAGCCCTCACATTTTCTCATTTTAACACTTTAGTCCCCAATTCATTAAATCACAAAATACGCATAATTTCTTTTCACACATGCCTAACCGAATTTTCCTTTAGCTCATATAAGCCCACATATTTCATTTATTTCACATTTTAGACACTCAATTTCTCATTTTCACAAATTAGTCCAAAATACTCAAATTCATCAAAAATTGCAATACAAAACATGTTTATCTATCACCAAGCTTCCATATTTCATCAATTAACATCTCAAAACTCACATATTCAACATTGGCATATCTCAAAATCATCATAAATGTAACACCATATACTTTCCTTATTCATACATAGCCGAAACACATCATTAATCATCATCAAATTTAATCAAAACAATTAAATATGTATTAAACTTATAATAACCCTATCATACGATTTGATCCAGACAATCCATAATACTATCTCAAATTATATACTATAATCATATAGAGAATGCAAATTTACAAATAATCACTTATATATATATACTACATATAACTTGCATTCAAAACACATGACATGATAGTCTGAAAGAACTCATACATTGTCCAAAACGTATAACACCAATCATATATACCATTCATTAATAACATATAGCATTATATCCAAAACGAATTAAACCATGACTACACATAACCAAATTCAAACTTAGTAGTTAAGCCATATTCGCATGGCTGAAATTTTACATATTAAAGTTAAAAAAAAATACATATTTGCCTATACATGCCATAATGTTAACTTAAGATCAACTAAAAAGGGTACCAAAACGTTGTAGGTAGGTGTGATGACTTCGACGATGGTTCCAAGTACGCAAAATGGATCGAAGGAAAATCTAAATAAGAGACAAGTAAAAACACCAAATGAGTTTTCAACTCAGTAGTCGTAAGCAATAAAATGCAATAATTGACTCAGAGAGTGTCGAAATAGAACTAAAAGGTTCATATATTACCTAGACCATTAATTCAATACTAGTCAACTACTATTATTAAATCAAAGTATTACATAACCGATTTCGCACACGTAGCGCTCAATTAAGGAATTTTGCACCCATAGTACCATGCTAACCCGCACACAAAGTGCCTTAGTAATCCACACGCGAATCTACGGTTCAACTCCGCACACATAGTGCCAAATAATTCCGCACACATAGTGCCATACATATACGCACACATAGTGCCAAATAATTTTGCACACATAGTGCCATACATATACGCACACATAGTGCCATACAAATACACATATCTAGTAACCAAAGTTATTTCGTTATAAATAAATAATTGATTTAATTAACTAAATATAACCGGCCACAAATCTTTCAATCAAGAATACATGAACGAGAGTAATTCCTTTATGACATGTATATACCAATTATGTATAGAATAGCCAACTTTAATTGCTTATAGACTTACCTCTTGTTGGATAAAAACAGTTCCAATCGGCTACTCGATGTTCTTTGCTTTGCCCTTGCTTGATTCCCCTCCTTTAAGTTCTTGAGCTTAATCAAAATAAATTAACTAGTTTAACCGCCTTGCTAGTTATTTGTATCCAAATAAAATAAAAAAAATGATTTTTATATCATGAGAAACACATGGTAAAATTTGATTTCTTTCTACTTTATGGTTTTGATCTATTCGGCTAATAACCACATAATATCACATTACTATCAATAATCAAATCAATATTTCAATTACACATACATATATGACACATATATATATTTGTATATACAACAACTACCCTTGCTAATTTCTCACATATATAGTTTAATGATTTTCACAACACTTTATAACCGTAATTGATCAAGACATTAAAACTTCAACAAATATTAATCTAATGCCTCAAGGCCGAATGCATTATCACCTTCCAAAATAACCTTTTCTCGAATATGTTCACATTCAAATATACTTAATCATGAATCAAACTCAATTTATAAGCCAACTTCACTCATTTAATCGATTATATACAATCAAAGATAATATCACAAATGTGCCTACCTATATAACCGAATGTGCAAGATCAAATTCAACATCACCTATGTACTTAATTAGATGGCCGAATATACAATATTAATTATAATACCATTTTTATTTCATTTAAACACATAGCTTCATCTCATGAACACTTTGACCGAATTCTCCTAAACTAGCATAGCTCACATCTATTTATATCATCATATAAATCCACATATATCTATATATCTAGCTAAATTTTCTTTCACCTTTCTACTATTTCCATTCACAACACCAAAAACACCATCCTTTTAGCATTTACTCCATCTAACCGTATGCCCATTTAATCACCTATTTAAGTAGAATATCAACATATGTGTTATAATAAGACATTGACTACTAACTAGATTTTCATAAAGTTTAATAGAATTAACATGAACCTTACCTCAGTCAACCCTTAGGAAGGCCGAATGTCCTAGAAAATTTCCTCCTTCTTTCCCCTAGTTACGGCACTTGCAAGAGGAAGAAGATGACTACTCTCTCTCATTTCTTATTTTATTCCTCTTTTCCTATTAATTTATTTCTTTTATTTAATTTATTTTAACCATTAGCTAATATAAAATTATAACAAATTCAACTTAGTGGAAGAAGAATCATTACTTGGCCGGCCATTACTTGAATTTTGGGTAATTTAACATGCAAACCCAAACTTTCACACTTTGTAATTACTTAATCCTTACAATTTACCTATCATAATTTTTCTAAGTTTCTCAACTAAGTCCTACTATGAAAATTCACATTTCTTAGACTAAATTAATACATCAAATTTGCACACATACACCACCACACATAGAATATATGTAGTTAAATTTAAATTAAATTTTTATGACTCAGTTTTGCGGTCCCGAAACCACATTCCGACTAGAGTCTAATTAGGGCTGTCACAACTCTCCCCCACTTAAAAATTTTTGTCCCCGAAAATCTTACCAGCGAATAAATTCGGATAACGTTCTTTCAAAGAGTCTTCAAGCTCCCAAGTGGCCTCTTCTACTCCATGTTTGACCCAATTGTTATTCCGCAATTCTTTCACTTCTTGAGCTAAGATACGGATCGGTTCTTCTTCATAACTTAAATTCGATTGAATCTCGATTTCAGATGGACTAACCACATGTGAAGGATCTGATCTATACCGTCTAAGCATCAATACGTGAAACACATTATGAATCTTTGCGAGTTCAGGTGGCAGAACCAATCTATAAGCAACTGGCCCTATCCGTTCTACTATCTCGTACGGTCCAATAAATCTTGGGCTCAATTTACCCTTTCGGCCAAATCGGAGCAACTTTTTCCAGGGTGAGACTTTCAAAAATACTTTATCACCGAGTTGATATTCAATCTCTTTGCGTTTCACATCTGCGCATATGATTTACGACGATCCGATGTTGCCTTCAAACTATTACTAATCACCTCTACTTTTTCTTCAGCTTCTCTGATCAAATCAACCCCGTATATCTTATTTTCGCTGAGTTCGGTCCAATACAATAGTGTGCGGTATTTGCGACCGTATAAAGCCTCGTATGGTGCCATCTTGATACTTGATTGGAAGCTATTGTTGTATGCGAATTTAATCAAAGGTAAATACTGTTCCCACAAACCACTAAACTCGAGAATGCAACATCTCAACATATCTTCGAGTATCTGAATAACTCGTTCAGATTGACCATCTGTTTGGGGATGGAAAGCAGTGCTAAAATGTAGCTTAGTACCCAACGCTTCATGCAATTTTTTCCAGAATCGGGATGTAAATCTAGGGTCTCTATCAGAAACAATAGAAGTAGGTACTCCATGTAGTCGAACAATTTGAGAAACATATAATTCGCCAATCTATCGAGTGAAAAATCATGCATGCGACAGAATAAAGTGAGCGGAGACTTCGTCAATCTATCCACAATAACCTGATTGAGTTCTTCTTGTTCTGTGTCAACGGTAAACCAGATACAAAGTCCATCGTTACTCGATCCCGTTTCCACTCCGGTATCATGATCGGTTGTAATAATCCCGAAGGAACCTGATGCTCCACTTTCACTTGTTGACATATCAAACATTTAGAAACAAAGTCAGAAATGTCTCTTTTCATACCATGCCACCAATATTGTCTTTTTAGATCGTTGTACATTTTTGTACTACCAGGATGGACCGACATTCGGCTACAATGGGCCTCACACAAAATCATCGTGGTAAGTTTTGAATTTCTCGGAGCACACAATCGACCTCTGAATCTTAAACAATCATTGTCGTCAATTTGAAACTCTGAACCCATATTAGAATCACATTGAGCTCGTTTAGCAACCAATTCTTCGTCGATTGTCTGTGCTTCACAAATTTGCCGTATTAACATTGGTTCTGCTTTTAATTACGCTACCAGCACATCATCAGCAGAAATAGACAAATGTACATTCATTGCTCGAAGAGCAAATAGAGATTTTCGACTTAGGGCATCAGCCACCACATTTGTCTTACCTGGATGATAATCAATGACAATTTCGTAATCCTTTAATAATTCAAGCCACTGTCGTTGTCTCAGATTCAAGTCTCTCTGAGTCATTAAATATTTTAGGCTTTTGTCATCAGTATAAACATGGCATTTCTCTCCAAACAGATAATGACACCAAATTTTAAGAGCAAACACAATCGCAGCTAGCTCGATATCATGAGTTGGATAATTTTTCTCGTGAGGCTTTAATTATCTCGAAGCATATGCAACAACTCTACCCTCCTGCATCAGCACACAACCCAAACAATTCAAAGAAGCATCACTGTAGACTATGAACTCTTTACCAGACTCTGGCTGAACTAACATGGGAGCCTTCGTCAAAAGGGTTTTCAGCTGGTCAAAACTTATTTGACACTTCTCTGACCACTCAAACTTAGCATCTTTCCGAAGTAGTTTCGTCAACGGTGTTGCGATCATAGAGAAACCCTTAACGAATCGTCTATAGTATCCCACGAGTCCCAAAATGATCTGAACTTCAGAAACATTCCTCGGAGGTTTCCAATCAAGAATGGCTGAAATTTTGTTCGGATCAACTCTAATTCCCGAAGCGGATACAACATGCCCTAGAAAGCTGACTTCCTTTAACCAGAATTCACATTTACTGTATTTTGCATACAATTTATTATCTCGCAAAATTTGAAGTACTAACCTCAAGTGTTCAGCATGCTCGGACTCATTGTGTGAGTAAATCAGAATATCATCTATGAACACCACTACAAATTGATCTAAATACTATCTGAATATCTGATTTATCAGATCCATGAAAACTGCCAGGGCATTAGTGAGCCCAAACGGCATCACTAAAAACTCATAGTGTCCATATCTCGTTCTGAAGGCAGTCTTAGGAACGTCAGAATCTCTAACTCGCAACTGATAATAGCCAGATCGCAAATCAATCTTCGAAAACACAGAAGCTCCTTTCAACTGGTCAAATAAGTCATCTATCCGTGGCAACGGATATTTATTCTTTATCGTCATTTTATTGAGCTGACGATAATCAATACACATTCGCATAATTCCGTCTTTCTTTTTCACGAACGGAACTGGAGTACCCCAGGGTGAGAAGCTGGGTCACGTAAAACCTCTGTCAGTCAACTCTTGCAATTGAGCTTTCAATTCTTTTAACTCGGTCGGTGCCATACGATAAGGAGCGGTTGAAATCGGAGTCGTACCTGGAACCAATTCTATGCTGAACTCTACTTCTCTAATAGGTGGTAATCCCGGTAATTCTTCAGGAAACACTTCTGGATACTCACAAACCACAGGCACAGTCTCGAGCTTTCGTTCCGATACCTTGCTATCCAGTACATATGCAAGATAAGCTTCATAACCCTTTCTCACATATTTCTGAGCTAATACAGAAGATATCATTGCTGGTAACCCACTCAAATCACTAGATTCAATTCGAATCATTTCACCATTCGAACATCGCAAGTCTATAGTCTTTAGCTTGCAATTTACCATAGCATCATGTTTGGTTAACCAGTCCATTCTGAGAATAATATCGGATTCGTCGAAGGGTAATAGCATCAAATCCACCAGAAAATAGAAATCTTTAATTATCAATGAACATCTCTTGCATACTTTATCAACTAACACATACCGACCCAAAGGGTTTGACACTCGTATCATAAATTCAGTAGACTCAACAGGTAGAGTCTTACTAAATGCTAATGTTTCACATATGTAAGAATGAAATGAACCAGGATCAATTAAAGCAAGTACACTAGTATCATAGAGAGTGAATGTACCAGTGATAATATCAGGGGAAGATGCTTCCTCTCGTGCACGGATGGCATAAGCTCTGGCAGGAGCACGAGTCTCGAGTTGAATGTAGTAGTGTCGAGAGTCCTCTCGACTACCACCCCGCCTCCTCCTGTATTTCTCGATGGTCTACCTCTAATCATTGTACCACTCGATCTCGCACTTTGCACCTTATTTTTCTCATCAGGTTTTGTGCAATCTCGAACGAAATGATCTCGTGAACCGTATTTATAGCAGGCTCTGTTAATAGACTTACCCCAACATTCACCTATATGTCGTCTTCCACACTGTGGACATTCGGGTTTTTCTTGCCGATTGTTGCCCACACTAGCAACCGAAGTAGCTCGAGAGTTTGTTGATGGTCGTTCTTTAATAGAAATTCCTGCAGTCGTCTTTGATCTATTAGCATCATCTCTGAACTTCTTTGCAGTTGAAAAAGGATTTTTACCCGCCGATCTTTTACGAAAGTCCCTAGCCTCATATTCAGCTTTCTTTTTCTCCTTTGTAAGCTCTTCAGCCTTGCAAGCTCGTTCAACCAGTGTTACGAATTCCTTTATTTCTAGAATACCCACCAGCAGCTTTAAATCTTCATTCAATCCCTCTTCAAATCTTTTACACATGGCAATTTCGTCAGCTACACATTCCCGAGCATAACGACTGATTCTTATAAACTCACGTTCGTATTCAGATACCGTCAGTCGGCCTTGTTTAAGCTCTAAAAATTCTTTGCGCTTTTGATCGATGAATCGTTGACTAATATACTTCTTACGAAACTTCGTCTGAAAGAAGTCCCAAGTGACTCGTTCATTTGGAACAATCGAAATCAGGGTTCTCCACCAATAGTAGGTTGAATCTCATAATAAGGATATTGCACACTTTAGACACTCATCAGGTGTGCAAGAAGCTCATCGAAAACGCGGATAGTATTATCAAGCCAAAACTCAGCCCTTTCAGCGTCATCAGTAGCTGTGGCTCGAAACTCCTCGGCCCCGCGCTTCCTAATCGAATCAATAGGTGGTTTACTCAGTCTCAAGGAATCAATAGTTGCTGGTATTATAGGCACCAGAGGTGGAGTATTTAAATTCGAAAATGGTTGAGCAGCTGGGTTTGTTCGGGCATATTGTGCAACCCACTCATTCATCATGGTAAAGAAGGCTTGCTTAGCCCCATTATCTTGATTACTCGCAGAAGGTTGAGGTTCAACAGGCGCTGTCCCTTGCGCGGGAGCAGGCGCTACACTCTCCACATCATCCGCTAATGCTCTCTCCGGAGGGGATTCCATTTACTAATCAAAACCACAATTTCAACCGTCAGAAGTCATCACACTATCATTTAATTGCATTATGGCATGTATATCTAGACTCATACGCACTACAGTAGTCCTAGAACCGACTAAACCGTAGCTTTGATACCAATAAAATGTAACACCATATACTTTCCTTATTCATACATAGCCGAAACACATCATTAATCATCATCAAATTTAATCAAAACAATTAAATATGTATTAAACTTATAATAACCCTATCATAAGATTTGATCCAGACAATCCATAATACTATCTCAAATTATATACTATAATCATATAGAGAATGCAAATTTACAAATAATCACTTATATATATATACTACATATAACTTCCATTCAAAACACATGACATGATAGTCTGAAAGAACTCATACATTGTCCAAAACGTATAACACCAATCATATATACCATTCATTAATAACATATAGCATTATATCCAAAACGAATTAAACCATGACTACACATAACCAAATTCAAACTTAGTAGTTAAGCCATATTCGCATAGCTAATATTTTACATATTAAAGTTCAAACAAAAATACATATTTGCCAATACATTCCATAATGTTAACTTAAGATCAACTAAAAAGGGTACCAAAACGTTGCAGGTAGGTGTGATGACTTCGACGATGGTTCCAAGTACGCAAAATGGATCGAAGAAAACTCTAAATAAGAGACAAGTAAAAACACCAAATGAGTTTTCAACTCAGTAGTCGTAAGCAATAAAATGCAATAATTGACTCAGAGAGTGTCGAAATAGAACTAAAAGGTTCATATATTACCTAGACCATTAATTCAATACTAGTCAACTACTACTATTAAATCAAAGTATTACATAACCGATTTCGCACACGTAGGGCTCAATTAAGGAATTTTGCACCCATAGTACCATGCTAACCCGCACACAAAGTGCCTTAGTAATCCACACGCGAATCTACGGTTCAACTCCGCACACACAGTGCCAAATAATTCCTCACACATAGTGCCATACATATACGCACACATAGTGCCAAATAATTCCGCACACATAGTGCCATACATATACGCACACATAGTGCCATACAAATACGCATACGTAGTGCCATACAAATACACATATCTAGTAACCAAAGTCATTTCGTTATAAATAAATAATTGATTTAATTAACTAAATATAACCGGCCACAAATCTTTCAATCAAGAATACATGAACGAGAGTAATTCCTTTATGACATGTATATACCAATTATGTATAGAACAGCCAACTTTAATTGCTTATAGACTTACCTCTTGTTGGATAAAAACAGTTCCAATCGGCTACTCGATGTTCTTCACTTTGCCCTTGCTTGATTCCTCTCCTTTAAGTTCTTGAGCTTAATCAAAATAAATTAACTAGTTTAACCGGCTTGCTAGTTATTTGTATCCAAATAAAATAAAAAAAAAAGTGATTTTTATATCATGAGAAACACATGGTAAAATTTGATTTCTTTCTACTTTATGGTTTTGATCTATTCGGCTAATAACCACATAATATCACATTACTATCAATAATCAAATCAATATTTCAATTACACATACATATATGACACATATATATATTTGTATATACAGAAACTACCCTTGCTAATTTCTCACATATATAGTTTAATGATTTTCACAACACTTTATAACCATAATTGATCAAGACATTAAAACTTCAACAAATATTCATCTAATGCCTCAAGGCCGAATGCATTATCACCTTCCAAAATAACCTTTTCTCAAATATGTTCACATTCAAATATACATAATCATGAATCAAACTCAATTTATAAGCCAACTTCACTCATTTAATCGATTATATACAATCAAAGATAATATCACAAATGTGCATACCTATATAACCGAATGTGCAAGATCAAATTCAACATCACCTATGTACTTAATTAGATGGCCGAATATACAATATTAATTATAATATCATTTTTATTTCATTTAAACACATAGCTTCATCTCATGAACACTTTGACCGAATTCTCCTAAACCAGCATAGCTCACATCTATTTATATCATCATATAAATCCACATATATCTATATATCTAGCTAAATTTTCTTTCACCTTTCTACTATTTCCATTCACAACATCAAAAACACCATCCTCTTAGCATTTACTCCATCTAACCGTATGCCCATTTAATCACCTATTTAAGTAGAATATCAACATATGGGTTATAATAAGACATTGACTACTAACTAGATTTTCATAAAGTTTAATAGAATTAACATGAACCTTACCTCAATCAACCCTTAGGAAGGCCGAATGTCCTAGAAAATTTCCTCCTTCTTTCCCCTAGTTACGGCACTTGCAAGAGGAAGAAGATGACTACTCTCTCTCCTTTCTTATTTTATTCCTCTTTTCCTATTAATTTATTTCTTTTATTTAATTTATTTTAACCATTAGCTAATATAAAATTATAACAAATTCAACTTAGTGGAAGAAGCATCATTACTTGGCCGGCCATTACTTGAATTTTGGGCAATTTAACGTGCAAACCCAAACTTTCACACTTTGTAATTACTTAATCCTTACAATTTACCTATCATAATTTTTCTAAGTTTCTCAACTAAGTCCTACTATGAAAATTCACATTTCTTAGACTAAATTAATACATCAAATTTGCACACATACACCACCACACATAGAATATATGTAGTTAAATTTAAATTAAATTTTTATGACTCAGTTTTACGGTCTCGAAACCACATTCCGACTAGGGTCTAATTAGGGCTGTCACAATAAATTTCAGAAATTTGAGCATGGGCTTAATAGAACACAAAGCAACGATCACAAAAACATAGAAATTATCAAAATTTGAGTCAAAATTGTACCTTAATCAAGTAATCAAAGTGCTGAACTCTAGCAAGCTTATCTTTTTTTCTTTTTCTTTCAATTTTCGGAAAAGATGAACAATATAACACTAAATTCATGTTTTGTTTTATTAAATCAACATTATTACATAAATTACCATTTTAACCTTTGTTTAAAACATTAAAATTCATCCATTTTAAGGTCATTTATGACCAATCCCACTAACCATGGTCAAATTACAACATAAGGACCTTTGCTTTAATAAACCATAACAAATAACGACACTTAACAAATAGAAAACATCTTTTGCATTTTCTGCGATTAGGTCCTTTTATCGAATTAAGCACACAAATGATCAAATTTTTATACAAAACTTTCACACATATTAATTCGCATTTTCTGCCAGTGTGCTCAATTCTGAGCATTCTGTTTTGCAACAATTAAGCTGCAGGGGACACATGGCTGGAACACACGCCCGTGTGTCTACCCGTGTGGACAAAAACAAGACTATTTACCAAGCCATTTTGTCACCCTTCCATGCACACACCTACACATCAAAACATAACACCAATCCAAGCAATTATATTCAACCAATTTAGCTAAAAACAAGACATCCACACATCATTCACATGGTACCGTTTACCACATACAAACATCACATACTAACCAACTTAAACCATGCAAATTTCCACATCCATGAAAACTACATCATATGCATATATACTTAAACCAATATTAGCCAATGACAATGGTCATTTACAAAATGAATTATCAACCAATATAGGCCAACACATTAGGTCGAATCAATTATGACACATAACAAAATAACCAAGTCCCTATACATGCCATAACTCAAAATGTTAAATTCTTTGGAACCCAAATTAATAAGTTGATAGTATGATGGAGCCTACGACGATCCCCAAATCTGAGCTAGCTTGGCGACACTATAAGACATGGGAAAAGAAAAGGGAGTAAGCTTTAAAACTTAATAAGTTCCCATGCAAATTATTGGCATCATAAACACACATCTAACATACAATTAACATGATAAAAATTGGTATAAATGTGATTAAAATCTTATAATCATAACTTACTCAATCAAAACCTTACCGAGGGTTCATCACATAACGACCCGTATGAGATTATTGAACGAGTTGGACTAGTTGCTTATCACTAGCATTGTCGTCAGAGTTAGAAAAGATTCATAATGTGTTTCATGTACCAATGCTATGAAGGTACAGTTTTGATCCTTCGCATGTTATTTCCCCGATAGAAGTAGAGATTCAGTCAAATTTATCATATACTGAAGAACCGATCTGAATTTTAGCTCGTGAGATCAAAGAGCTAAGAAATAAAAGAATAATGTTAGTGAAAGTATTATGGCATTGACACGGGGTTCAAGAAGCTACGTGGGAACTCGAGAGTGCTATGAGAAAGCAATATCCAAACCTATTCGCTAGTAAGATTTTCGGGGATAAAAATCTTTAAGAGGGGAGAGTTGTAATAGCCCAATTTTAGCTAAATCAGAACAGTGGTTTTGAGACCACAAATCTGAGGTCAAAAAATTATTTTAATATTATTTTTAGAGTTAACAATATGTGACTATATATGTGTGAAAGTTTGGTGTGAAAATTTTATCGTTTAAGTGGTTAATTTGAGAAAATGACTTAATCGTGTAAAATGCAAAAGTTGCATTCTATTTGATAAAGGTGTCTAATTGCTATGGCTTATTAAACTAAAGGTCTTTATGTTGTAATTAAACCATTTATAGTAAATATGGACATAAATGGCCTTATATTTGATGATTAAATGGTTTAATAACCAAGGGTAAAATGGTAAAATATGTAATGAGTTATAATAAATAAAAGAAAAAAGAAATTTTAAAGCCTAATTGTCATCATCTTCCACAGAAAATCAAAAGAAAATAAAAGATAGAAGCTCATGTAGGGTTCGGCCATAGTTAAGCCTGATTGACATATGTTTTGAGCTCAATTTTTGATGATTTTTATGTTTTTGTGATCGTTGCTTTTTGTTTTAGCTAGCCCATGCCCTAATTTTTGAATTGGTTGATGATTTTGGAAATTTCCATTGATTAATTCATGTGTTTTATGATGTTTGATGATGAATTATGAAAGCTTGGTGCTTGATATACATGTTTTGTAAAGTGATTTTGAGTAAAAATGCATATTAGGGATTAAATTGAGAAAAGTGTAAATTGATTATTTAAATTGTGAAATAAATGAAAAAATATGGGCTGCTAGGGCCATATAGAGAATTCGGCTAAGCATAGGCTTTGTTAAATTTTGTGTAATTTGTGTTTTTGTGATTAAAGGACTAAATTGAATAAATATGGAACTTTAGGTGCTAAAGTGTAAAAATGCCCAAATACGTGTTTGTGGACGAAATTGAAAGTGTTGATGAATAAAAGAGTTAAATTTGATTGTATATAGATCAAGGAAAAAGGAACTCGGACTTAGATCGAGGCAAGAGCAAAGTACTCGATTAATCAACTAGTTTTGTAACACCCCTGACCCATATCCGACGCCGGAATAGGGTTACATGGCATTACAAGATAATACATCCCATTCACATATGTTTGTACATTATAATCAAAATCCATTCAAATCATTCAAAATGTCCCTTATAAGGCTCTATGAGACCTTAAAACATGCTTAGAAGTGGTTCGGGACTAAACCGATAACCTTCACAAACTTTGGAAAATATAGAAAATTTTCAAACATTCAAGTGTCACACACCTGTGTGAATAGGTCGTGTACCACACACGGTCACCAGACAAGCCCGTGTCACAGCCCGTGTGAAAACAAGCCACCCATACTGACTTGTACCACACGACCGAGGACACACCCGTGGGCCATGGCCATAGGAAAATTAGAGAGGTTACTGACTTAAGTCACACGACCAACTACACGCCCATGTGCCAGCTCGCGTGCCACACACGGCCAATAGACACCCCCATGTGTCTAGGCCATGCCAAACCTGTATGGTATACTGACTTTAATTCGAAGGGTACCCCAGGGGACATACGGCCATGTAACATGACCGTGTGTCGCACAGGCTGAGACACATGCTCGTGTCTCTGCCCATGTGGACAAAAATAGGCCATTTGTAAAGCCAATTTGCCACCCTTCTCAAGCACACCTAAACCACAACAACTTGCAACATTTATATACATTCAAAGGCAACCAAAACATGCCATTTAGTAAACAAAACATGTCATCTTATTGACAATCATTTCAATACTCAAACCATGACCAAAATCATATTGAAACATTATACCAAAACCAACTAATGCATTTATCTCCACATTTTATCACCTATTTTAATATCACAAAACATTCCATCACAACATCTTATAATCAAGCCACAACATTTCATCTTTCAAGTATTAACAACTACCCAAATGAACAATCATTTAGCTATATCAAAACTATGGAAAAAATACCAAAATAAGCCAACATTTACAAGCCAAATCTCATGCCTAAAATCCCAACTCAAAACATATCATTAACTCACTAGCCTATGCATGCCATATACCATAATTACAAGCATTCAAAAATACCAACAAGTAGTCAATAGTGTGATGATGGTTCCCGATGATCCCCGATGTCCGAGCTAGCTTCTATACCCTATAAAACAAAGACAAATAACACATAGTAAGCTTCATAGCTTAGTAAGTTCATACTAAATATTTACTCAACAGTTCATAATATACAAATCATCAATTAATAAACACTTATCAAGTCTCATATCATCATTTGATTCTAATCCATCACCATTTATCATATATATATATATACAAATCCATCAAGCTTCATACACATAGTATCAACTACCAAATAGGTATCGTACGTACCTATACTTTCCTATATTTATTTATTTCATTCTCACCTCTTTGTTCAATATGTTAAATAATTCGAAAGTCTTTCAATACTCTAAGAACTCACACACTTAGCGAAAAATTGATTAGCCGAAGCTATAACGATAACACACACTTAGTGCCATCACATTAAACCAAAGCTATCTCAATATCGCACACTTAGTGCCACATATAGTCGAAGCTATTCTAACTTGCACACTAAGTGCTATATATATAGCCGAAGCTATCTTGAAACGCACATTAAGTGCCAAACATAGCCGATTTGTCGTCATACGCAATCGTAGTCGTATTTATACAATTTATGCATTATTAAAGCATTAAAAACATAATTATAACTATGTTTATCACGTACGAACTTACCTCGTACTTAGAATTGACGAATCAGATTAATTACTCGATAACCTTTGATTTTCCCCGATCTAAACCCGAATTCTTTCTTTCTTGATCTATATGTATTCAAATTTAACCCATTTAATCACCAATTCATTCAATTTCATCCAAAAATATCTATTTGAGCATTTTTACACTTTAGCCCCTAAAGTTTCACATTTTCTCAATTTAGTCCATATTTCATAAAAAACACAAAATTCATGAAAATCAATTTAACTCATGCTTAGCTGAATTTCATAGGGACCACTAGCAGCCCCAAACTTTCATTTATTTAACAATCTAACCCCTCAATTTACACTTTTCTCAATTTATTCCCTAATATGCATTTTTACTCAAAATCACTTTACAAAACATATATACCAAGCACCAAGCTTTCATAATTCATCATCAAAAATCATAAAACACATGAATTCATCAATGACAACTTTCAAAACCATCAACACTTTCAATAATTGAGACATGGGCTAGCTAGTGCTCAAAGCAACGATCATAAAAACATAAAAATCATTAAAAATCGAACAAAAATCACATACCAATTTGAGCTCACAAGTGCTGAACCTTCAAATGTGACAACCCGAATTAGGGCCTAATCGGAATAGTGGTTTCGTGACCACAAATCCGAGATAGAAATAATTATTTTATAATTATTTTGAGGTTATGATATGATTGCATGATTGTGTGAAATTTTATGAAGAAATTCCATGCATAAAATGCTTAATTTGAAGTTAGGGGGCTAAATCGAATAAGTCATAAAACTTGCATTCTAGAAGTTTTTAGTATGAAATTGCTTTGAAATATTAATTAGGAGGTCTTAAATAGCAATTTGACCAATTTCTAAAATTTTGGACAAAAATGGGCTTGTACATGAAAATTTTCAAAGAAAGGCATTAAGGGCATTTTGGTCATTTGTATATTAAATGAAATAAAATGGGAAAAATAACACAAAATTGGTTATCATCTTCATTAGTTGCTGCCAAAATTTCTCTCCTCCATAGCTAGGGTTTCTTCAACTTTGAAGCTCCATAGTAAGTGATTTCAAGCCCCGTTTTTAATGTTCTTTACGTTTTTGGATTCCCTGTAGCTCGATTAAGCTTATGCTAACAATAATTCAACCTAGGGTTCATATTTGGAAAAATACCCATAGGTGAAATTTGTGTATTTTGATGTTTTATGATAGAATATGAGGTTTTAAATTATGTTAGACAACTTGTGCTACTCGGTTTTAAGTGAAAACGAGTAAAAGCTAAGATAATCGGTAAAAATACCTATTGTTCACAACTATGTGTTAGAGTGAGAATTTGATGTGGTCATAGAAGATAAAAATGTTCAGCATGTGTCATAAAACATAAGAATAAGGGCTGAAATTAAATTTCCGAGCCTAGGGAAAAATTGTAATTTTGTAAAAGTTAGGGGCAAAAATGTAATTTTTCTATAATGTGATCTTTGGATTAAAATAAATAGTATGAGTGCTAAATGAGCTAAATGTGTTGTTATAGATCAAGAAAGGCGTGGAATTGACCTCGAACGAGGGAAGGAAAAAGTTTTGGACTAAATCACAAAATTTCCACATTTTGCACCGAGGTAAGTTTGTATGTAAATATTATATTATTTTCATTTACATTCCTATATATTTCAGCCTATTATATGAATATACTAGCTGATGTTAAAATATAAATCGACTATTGGGAGAATAAAAATAAATAATAGAGAGGAATCCCGATTGAACATTCGGAGAGATCGAATAAAATAGAGGGAGCGTAGCTAGGTCACATGTATGATGCTGAGTGCACATCATGTGTACAAGAAAGCTACGAAATACCATGTAGTAGCTAGGTCACATGTGTGATACGGGATGTATCCCATGTAGACAAGAGAGCTACGTAAGAGATAAATGTAGCTAGGTCACATGTGTGATACGGGATGTATCCCATGTAGACAAGAGAGCTACGTAATAAATAAATGTAGCTAGGTCGCATGTGTGATTCCAAGTGAAGGACACCATGTAGACAAGAAAGCTACGAGACAAATTGGCTAGGTCACATGAGTGGTATTAAGTGTTCACCATGTGTACAAGAGAGCCGAATTAAATGAAGTATGATGGTGGGGCTGTGTGCTAAAACCATTAAATATCGAGGATTGATCCGAATTGTTCAACGGGATGGTTTTGTGGTGACGTTGTGGTTATGGACCTATACTTATGATGAATGAATTGTGGTGAAAATGATTTGTGGCATATCTATATATGTAAGATAAAATGAGGGTAGCATAAAGAATGTGTGAAAGAGTGAAATTTGCATTAAAACTGTTTTGGACGTAGCAGTGATGTGATTTTGAAAAATCACCAAAAATAGGAGGAACATAATTAGAGGTTGAATGAGATGTGCAATTAAATTTTAATGAGTCTACTTTCATATAAAAGAATCAGAACAAGCAAAGGAATTTTATATTTTGAGATATTTACAATTGTGTGTGACTTGCTCAGGATGAATGTGTGATCCCCTGTTTCAACTTTGAAAAATCATTAAAAATTGTACAAAGCAAATTAAGAAATATAGTTTACATACCTAAATTCCTTATTGAGTCTAGTTTTAAATGAAACAAATTTCAGGGTTATTTGAATTGTGTACTCAGAGAAATTCAATTCGTAGTGAACAGAGGTCAGACTAGTCGAGCTGTGTAACAGGGGAAGCTTTAACTAATAAACTGTACTAATCGGCTGAACCAAAAATTCTAGAAAAAAATTAGCAAAGAGATTTATGAGTCTAGATTCAGGGAAATTTTACGGATTTGAATTTCGAGTTTTTCAACTTGAGTTATGATTTATTTAGTGAATATGATGCAGGGGGGACAGCTTGATCAAATTGGGACAAACAATAAAAGTATAAAAATATTTTATAATTGAGTTATGTTGTAAACATGTTAGATTTCTTATTTGTTATTTATATACTTACTTACTAAGCTATATGCTTATCTTCTTTTCTTTTTTTTCTTGTCTTATAGAGTTACTAAGCCAGATTGGGAATTGAAGATCGTCGGAGACCCATCCACGCTATCAATACTTTTTGGTACATTGTGAACACTATTTTGAAATATGGCATGTATAGCAGACTTGGTTATTTTGTTACGTGTCATAAATGTCTAGGTTTAAATTACTACTTATAGTATCAAGCTAATCATTTTGTATGAAACCTTTGGAGTTAGTTTGTATTGTTAATAACAGATGTTATAATGATCAAATTGCACGCTATATTTTTGTTGGGTTTTATTTAATAGTATTTACCATGATTTGTTAATACCTCGTACCCTGTTCCGGCTACGGATATGGGTAAGGGGTGTTACATTAAAAATACCCATAGGTTGAATTATTGTTAGCATAAGTTTAATCGAGCTACCGGGAATCCAAAAACGTAAAGAACATTAAAAACGGGGCTTGAAATCACTTACTAGGGAGCTTCAAAGTTGAAGAAACCCTAGCTATGGAGGAGAGCAATTTTCGGCAGCAACTAATGAAGATGATAACCAATTTTGTGTTATTTTTCCCATTTTATTTCATTTAATATACAAATGACCAAAATGCCCTTAATGCCTTTCTTTGAAAATTTTCATGTACAAGCCCATTTTTGTCCAAAATTTTAGAAATTGGTCAAATTGCTATTTAAGACCTCCTAATTAATATTTCAAAGCAATTTCATACTAAAAACTTCTAGAATGCAAGTTTTGCAGCTTATTCGATTTAGCCCCTAACTTCAAATTAAGCATTTTATGCATGGAATTTCTTCATAAAATTTCACACAATCATGCAATCATATCATAACCTCAAAATAATTATAAAATAATTATTTCTATCTCGGATTTGTGGTCACGAAACCACTATTCCGATTAGGCCCTAATTCGGGTTGTCACATCAAAGCCCTAACTATGGTATTCTTTCTTCTTATTTTCAACTAGACAAGATGATAATGAAGCCAAATTCTTGTTTTGTTTTATTAATTATAACTAATATGCCCTTTTACAATTTTAACCTTAATGAAACCTTTATAAAATCATCTAATATATGCCCATTTATGACCATTCCCACTATCAATGGTCGAATATCAACATAAGGACCTTTCATTTAGTAAGCCATAGTAATTAGACAACTTTATCAAATAGAATACAACTTTTGCATTTTATGCGATTAGGGTTTTTTCTCAAATTAATCTATTAAATGATAAAATTAGCTCACTAAATTTTCATACACATATTCACATGCTATAAACACCAAAAATAATATTAAAATAATTTTACGACCTTAGATTTATGGTTCTGAAACCATTGTTCCAATTTAGCTAAAATCGAGCTGTTACAAGTTTCGTCGTTTTTACGTCTGAGGTAAGTTCGTATGTGATAAAAATTGTTACAATAATGTTTTTAATGCTTTGATAATGCATAAAATGTATATATGTGACTAAGACTATGTAAGACAATAAATCTACTATATTTGGAACTTAGTGTGCGTTTCAAGATAGCTTCAGCTATATACAACACTTTGTGTGCGAATTAGAATAGCTTCGGCTTTATGTGGCACTAAGTGTGCGATACTAAGATAGCTTCAGTTTAATGTGATGGCACTAAGTGTGCGACATCATTATAGCTTCGGCTAAGCATTTGTGCACTAAGTGTTCGAGTTCTTGAAGCATTAAAAGATTTCCAAACGATTTAACGTATTGAACAAAGAGGTGAGAATGAAATAAATAATACGGGAAAGTACAGGTACGTACGATACCTATGTGGTAGTTGATACTATGTGTATGAAACTTGATGAATTTGCATATACATGATAAATGGTCATAGATTAGAATTGAATGATGATATGAGAATTACTAAGTGTTTATTAAGTGATGATTTGTAATTTATGAACTATTGAGTATTTTTAGTACGAATTTACTAAGCTATGAAGCTTACTATGTGTTATTTGTTTTTGTTTTATAGAGTATCAAAGCTAGCTCGGATATCAGGGATCATTTGGAACCATCATCATACTATTGACTACTTGTTATTATTTTTGGATGCTTGTAAATTTGGTACATGGCATGTATAGGCTAGTGAGTTGTTGATATGTTTTGAGTCGTGATATTAGCCATGAGATTTGGCTTGTAAATATGTTTGGTAAGTGCTATATGTGATGTATATAATGCTTTACGTGTTGGTTTGATTTGAGATGATGATATGGTATGTTATATGATTTGAAATAGATAGTGAGATGATGAGTTAAAGAATTTGAAATTTATGCAAGTTGTGATAATTTTGGGTATATGGATTTGGTATGTCATTTATTATGGAATTGAGTAGTTGAAATGGCTGATGATATTATGTGATTGAATTGGCATGTTTTGTCTACCTATATATATGTTGAAATGATATCATTTTGATGGTTTGGTGTTCATGTGAAAAGGGTGGCAAATTGGCTTTGCAAATGGCCTATTTTTGTCACATGCGGCGCAGCGAGAGACACGGTATGTGTCTCAGGTGCAGTGTAACTTCTGGTCATGTTACACGGCCGTGTGTCTCCCTGGGGTACCCTTCGAATTAAATTCAGTATACCCTACAGTTTTGACATGGCCTAGACACATCGGCATGTCTGTAACACCCCTTACCCGTGTCCTATGCCAGGACGAGGTACGAGGCATTACCAGTCTTTAACATATACTTTAATGCAAACCGGGCCTTACAAACTTTCATCCAATCTTAAAAACATTCAAACATAAACACAATGTCCCTTCCACGGCCCACATGGCCGTTAACATGCTTCAAGGGTGGTTTGGGACTAAACTGAGAGCTTCTAAAAATTTTACAACACTTAGGAATAACTTTCAAAGTTGGGAGAGTCACACGCCTGTGTAGGTAGGCCGTGTGGATTTCACACACCTGTGTGGTTAGGACACGCCTGTGTCCTCAACCCCTGTAACTCTCTGTTTATGACGTCAGCATTAATTAAAGGTCACACGGCTAAGTTACACACCCGTGTGCTAGGCCGTGTGGCAAATTAAATTTTCACATTTAAGGTGCATACATCACATGACCGAGGCACAAGTCCGTGTCCTGAGGCTATGTTTTCTACACGATTGAGACACACGATCGTGTCTCTGCCCGTGTGTTTACTACCATGCATGTTGACTTGCAAAACTAGGGTGCAGGGGACACACGACCGGACAACACGCCCATAGGTCTGACCGTGTGTCACACACGACCTAGACACATGCTCGTGTGTCTAGCCATGTGGACAACTTTGAGGATATTTTTGAAGCCCTTTTGTCACCCTCACTAACACATACACACTCACATATGTCAATGGTGATTATCATGGCATAAATGGGTTACTTAAACATCCATAGCTTTAACTCATGCATGACAATTACATGCCAAAGTATACATATTTGGGACTCCATAACTTATTAGGTTCATTCAAAACATTACCCTACTTTAAACTATGGTATAACTCAACCGAGTGACATCAATCATCCATAATGCATAGATTCCATATTTTTATCATTCGTTGTCAACAACCAACTCATCAACACCTTAAGGGTAATAACACATCTCATGCATGCATCAATATTTAGGGTTACAACCCAATAATCAATATGAGCCATACTTCATGACCATATACAAAATGAATTAGGATACCAATATGAGCCATCATTTTGGCTAACTAATATGACACATATAACAAAATACTAAGTCCCCATTCCATACTTAAATGTATTAGGCCAAATATACCCCAAAAGATTTGTTAATAGTGTGACTTGAGCTTTGACGTCCACGATCCTCGAGCTAGCTTGGCGATGCTAAGAAAAAGGGAAAAGAGAGAGGGGGTAAGCGTAAAGCTTAGTAAGTTGTATGTAACTAATAAGAAACACAGATCATAAAATTTCATGAACTAAACATACTACTAATTACCACCACATTAGCAATTTACACACAATAGACTTAATAGGCATTGAAGATAAATGTCATTGAACTTCATAACTTATCTTACTCTTTCTTACTCAGCTAAATTTTTCCATCGTGAATCGAATTCCATACTCATAAGGTTTACGTACATACCTGTACTACTCATAGCTTATTCATATTTCTCCATCTCTTAACCTTGATCTTGAATGGCCCATTGAACCACTTGGAAAATGGAAGGAAATTCGGGATTATCATACAACAAATAAGGTGCCAAAGCCATGTCCCAAACATGGTCTTATACGGGGCTTCATATTGATGCCATGTCCCAAACATGGTTTTATACGAAATCACTTAATGATGCTGAAGCCATATCCTTGATATAGTCTTACACAGAATCTTGTATCGATGCTGATGCCATGTCCCAGACATGGTCTTACACAGGATCTCATAAATCATGGTGTCATGATATCCAAATTCTAAGTATTCCTTAGGGTCACCCGGGATTTCCGAGATACAAAGCTATCATCAAATTGTTTTTGAATCATCTCAAGTCAAATTCCATAAAGGCATATACACACATTTCATACAACATCAAGATTAAATATGTGATAATGAAATTATTGAATTACTTACACACAACTTACCTCGGTCCCAAAATATTGCTAACTTTACGTTTTAGTCCAAAACATTACTTTTCCCTCAATTTAGGTCTGGACTCCATTTTTCTTGATATATAATACCAAATTTAACTTGTCTAATAATCACATTGTTCAAATCGACCCCTAATTCATACTTTAGTAAAATTACCTTTTTATCCCTAACTTTTTACTTATTTACAATTTAGTCCTTAGGCTCGTAAAATGAAATGTATGCATTTTCTTTGTTACTCAAGCCTAGCTGAATTTTCTTTGTACCTATAACAGCCCACATTACTCATTAAAAACATATTTTTATCACTCAATTTAGTCCTTTTTAGGTGTTTTCATGCAAAATTACTTTGTAAAAGATGTTAAACACGCATCAAGCTCACATATTCCTTCATTAAACATCAAAGAACATGTATGTCACACATGGGTAAATTATTAAACATAAACCCTACTTCAAAATAAGGGTGGAAATAGGTAAATCAAGCTACGAGATCTTCAAAAATGTAAAGAACATTAAAAACAGGCTAGGGAACACTTACTATTGAGCTTCAAAATGTCAAAAACCCTAGCTATGGAGAGCTTAGAAATTCGACAGCCACATGAAGAAGATGAGCCAATTTTTGCTTTAATTTTCCCTTTTTATTCTTTTAGTTACTAATTGACCAAAATGCCCTTAAGGCCTTTCTTTCAAATTTTTCCTATGCATGTCCATTTTTGTCTAAAATTTTAGAAATTGGTCAAATTGCTAATTAGGACCTTCTAATTTATAATCTAAAGCAATTTCATACTTGAAGCTTATCGAACACAAGTTTTGCATCTTATTCAATTTGTTCCTTAAGGTTCAATTGGACATTTTATGCATAGAATCTCTCCATGAAATTTTCACACAAGCATGCATACCTATCATGGACCTCATAAAAATCATAAAACAATTATTTCTATCTCAGATTTGTGGTCTCGAAACCACTGTTCTGACTAGGCCCTAATTTGGGATGTTACAATGTCTATTGGTTGTGTATGACACACCGACTAGCACATGGGCATGTGGTCGGCCGTGTGACTCAAGTTAGTAACCCCCTTAGATAACACATGGCCTGGCACACGGGCGTGTCCTCGACCGTGTGGTACAAGTCAATATGTAACGGCTTATGACACAGGTGTGTCTGGTGGTCGTGTGAGGCACGTGTGACCCAAAAATCAAAGAAAATTTTCTAAGTTTCATAAGATTGCAAATGTTATCGGTTTAGTCCCGAACCATTTCTAAAAGCATGTTTTAAGATCTCATAGAGCCTTATAAGGGACATTGTGATTAAGATGAATAGATTTTGTTTATAATCACACAAATGTATGATTTATGTTGTGGTTGTTCGGTAACACCTCGTAATCCTATTCTGGTGATGGATACGGGTTAGGGGTGTTACATTTTATTAGTATCAGAGCTACGACTTAGTCAATTCTAGGACTAACGTAGCATGTGAGAGTCCCGCTATACATGCCATATATATAAACTGCGATAGTGTGATGATTTCTAATAGTTAAACTGTGTTTTTCGTATAGCAAATGAATCCTGATTGAGCTGTAGCTAATGATGTTGAAAGTAATGTACCAGCTCTCACTCAAGGGGTAGTGCAGTCTGATTCTAGACTTGTATCTAGTAGCCAAGGGTGAGAGGCTAAACAAGCCTTCTTCCAAATGATGAGTGAGTGGTTCATGGAGTTCGTTCAAACGAATCCACCTGCTCAACAACCTCTACTCCCACCTGTTCCTCAAAAAGTCCCAGTTGTGTCGCAAGTGTTAGATTCGATTTAATTGAGTAAGCTGCCAGTGGATAAGATATGTAAACATGGGGCTAAAGAGTTTCGGGCAACAATTTATGATGATGCTGAGAGGGCTGAGTTCTGGCTCGAGAACACAATTAGAGTATTTGATGAATTGTCCTGTACTTTGGATGAATGTATCAAATGCGAAGTATCTTTGCTTAGAGATAATGCATATCATTGGTGGAAATCGTTGACATCGGTGGTTCCTACAAAACGGGTTACTTGGGAATTCTTTCAGACTGAGTTTTGGAAAAAGTACATAAGTTAAAGATTTCTAGATCAGAAACATAAAGAGTTTCTAGAGTTAAAACAACGTCGGATGATAGTGACAAAATATGAAAGAAAATTTATACATTTGAGCAAATATGCTTGAGAATATGTGTCTATGGAAGAGAGCATGTGTAAACGATTTGTTAATAGGTTGAATGAATATATAAAGCTATTAATTGGGAGACTTGAATTGAAAGAATTTTGTAGTGCTGGTTGAGAGGGCTTGTAAAACTGATGATCTCAGCAAAGAAAAGAGAAAGTCTGATTCAGAGGCAAAAGATTTGAGGAAGAGATCGATGAGTAAATCTTCTCATTCCTCGTTGAAGAAATCTAGAGACTATTTTAATCAATCAATAGCTTCAAAGGGATATCAGAATAGAGATCGCGAAAAGTAATACACTAACCCTAAAGCTCAAGCCACATCAGTATCGAGTGTGGGTAACGTAAAAGATGTTAAACCCGAGTGTCAATACTGTGGAAGACGGCATTTTGAAGATTGTTGGATGAAAAATAATAATAGAACTTGTTACAGTTGTGGTTCACGAGATCACTTTATTAAAGATTTCTTAGAGTTAGCTGAAAAAGATAATGCTCAGAAAACGAGGCCGAGTAACACTGCAATTAGAGGGAGACCATCCCGTAATGTTGGAAATGTGAGTGGTGGTAGAGGGGCAACACAAGAAATTGCTTTGAGATCTGATGCTAGAGCACCTGTATGAGCCTACGCTATTTGTGCTTGTGAAGAAGAGTCATCTCTGGACATCATTACTGGTGCTTTCACTCTTTATGATACTAAAGTTATTGCATTGATAGATCCATGATCTACTCATTCGTATATATGTGTAAATTTAGTATCCAATAGGACTTTGCCTGTAGAGTCTACTAAATTTGTGATTAGAGTATCGAACCCCTTAGGCAAGTGTGTTTTGGTTGATAAAGTGTGCAAGAACTATCCATTGGCGATTCGGGATAATTGCTTTCCGACCGATTTGGTGTTGTTACCCTTTGACGAATTTGATAAAATCCTGGGTATGGATTGGTTAACATTGCATGATGCTACTGTGAATTGCAAAAGAAAGATGATAAATTTAAGATGTCAGAATAATGAGATTATCCGAATTGAGTCAGATAATCTAAATGGCTTGCCAGCAGTGATTTCATCGATGCTAGCCCAGAAATATGTGAGAAAGGGTTACGAAGCTTATTTTTCTTATATGTTTGATACAAAAGTGACTCGAAAGAAGATTAAATCAGTGCCACTTGTGTGTGAGTATACACATGTGTTTCCTGAAGAGTTACTGGGTTTACCATCGATCCAAGAGGTTGAATTTGGTATTGAGTTAATACAAGATACTATGCCGATATCGATAGCTCCTTACAGAATGGCTCCGATAGAGTTAAAAGAATTAAAAGCTCAATTGCAAGAGTTAACTGATAGAGGATTTGCACGACCGAGTTCCTCGCCTTGGGGTGCTCCTGTGTTGTATGTGAAAAAGAGATATGGCACAATGAGAATGTGTATAGACTATAGACAGTTGAATAAGGTGACAATGAAGAACAAATACCCTTTATGATGGATTGATGATTTGTTTGATCAGTTAAAAGGGGCTACAATGTTTTCGAAATTAGATTTGAGATCGGGTGATTACTAGTTACGAGTTAGAGACTCTGATGTGCCAAAGATAGCTTTTCAAATGAGGTATGGTCACTATAAATTATTAGTTATGCCTTTTGGACTAATGAATGCACCTACTGTCTTTATGGACTTTGTGAACTGTATTTTCATAATGAACCTAGATCGATTTGTTGTTGTGTTCATAGATGATATTTTGATTTATTCAAGAGATGAAACTGAGCATGCCGAGCATTTGAGAATTGTATTACAAATTGTTCGTGATAAGCAGTTATATGCAAAGTTCAATAAATGTGAATTTTGGTTATGTGAAGTTGGTTTTTTGGGACATATTGTGTTAGCATCAGGTATCTGAGTCGATCTGAGTAAGATATCTGCAATAATGGATTGGAAGACTCCAAAAAATGTATCTGAAGTCCACAGTTTTCCAGGATTAGATGGTTATTATAGATGATTTGTGAAAGGCTTTTCGATGATTGCAACTCCATTGACGAGATTGCTTCAGAAAGATGTAAAGTTTGAATGGTCCGAGAAATGTCATAAAAGTTTTGATCAATTGAAAGCCCTTTTGACTGAAGCTCTAGTGTTAGTACAACAAAAATCGGGTAAAGAATTTACGATCTATAGTGATGCATCGTTGAATGGTCTGGGCTATGTTTTGATGCCGGAAGGCAAAGTCACAGCTTATGCCTCGAGACAGTTGAAGCCACATGAAAAGAATTACCTGACGCATGATTTAGAGTTAGCAGCCATTGTATTTGCATTAAAGATTTGGCGTCATTATCTAGTTGGTGAGAAATGCCACGTTTATTCTGATCACAAAAAGCTTGAAATATCTGATGACTCAGAAAGATTTGAATTTGCGACAGCGGAGATGGCTAGAGTTGCTAAAAGACTATAAGTTAATAATTGACTATCATCTAGGAAAAGCAAATGTTGTTGCTGATGCATTAAGCCAAAAATCTTTGTTTGCTCTATGTACAATGAATACTCAGTTGGTTTTATCTGATCACGGCTCGATTGTAGCTGAGTTGAAAGCGGGACCATTATTTTTACAACAGATTTGTGAAGCACAAAAAGTTGATAATGAAATGTTAGCAAAACGAGCTCAATGTGATTCTAACTCTAATTCAGAGTTTCAAGTTGATTCTGATGATTTTTTAAGATTCAGAGGCCGAATATGTGTTTCGAGAAATTCAGAGTTGATTTAGATGATTTTGAACGAAGCACATAGTAGTCGTTTATTTGTTCATCTGGGAAGTACAAAAATGTATAATGATTTGAAACAGCTTTATTGGTGGCATGGTATAAAACTTGACATTTCAGAATTCGTTTCTAAATGTTTGATTTGTCAACAAGTTAAAGTTGAGCATCAAGTGTTGTCTGGTTTATTACAGCCGATTATGATTCCTGAGTGGAAATGGAGTAGAGTGACTATGGATTTTGTTTCGAGTTTTCCCCTATCTTCGAGTAAGAAAGATGCGATTTGGGTTGTTGTGGACAGATTGAAAAAATCAGCTCATTTCATTCCGGTATGAACGGATTATTCACTTGAAAAGTTAGTTGAGTTGTATATTTCTGAGGTTGTGAGATTACATGAAGTACCTATTTCTATTATTTCGGATAGAGATCCGAGGTTCACATCGAGGTTTTTGAAGAAATTGCAAGATGTACTGGGTACAAAGCTACATTTTAGTACTGCATTTCATCCGCAAATGGATGGTCAATTTGAGCGAGTTATTCAGATACTCGAGGACATGTTGAGATGTTGCATTCTTGAGCTCGAAGGTACGTGGGAAAAGTATTTACCATTGATTGAATTTACGTGTAGCAACAGCTTTCAATTGAGTATAAAAATGGAACCTTACGAAGCTTTATATGGTCGGAAGTGTCGAACACCATTGTACTGGACTGAACTTAGTGAGCATAAGATTCACGGGGTTGATCTGATTAGAGAAATAGAAGAAAAAGTGAAAGTAATTCGTAATAGTTTGAAAGCAGCATCAGATCATCAGAAATCATATGCAGATTTGAAACGAAAATCCCTAAGGGGGGAGAGTTGTAACAATCCGAGTTTAGCTAAACCAGAACAGTGGTTTTGAGACCACAAATATGAGGTCAAAAATTTATTTTAATATTATTTTTTGAGCTCACAGTATGTGATTATATATGTGTGAAAGTTTCGTGTGAAAATTTTATCATTTAAGTGGTTAATTTGAGAAAAGGACTTAATCACATAAAATGCAAAAGTTGCACTCTATTTGATAAAGGTGTCTAATTGCTATGGCTTATTAAATGAAAGGTCCTTATTTTGTAATTAGACCATTGATCGTGGAGATGGACATAAATGGCCTTATATTTGATGATTTAATGGTTTAATAACCAAGGGAAAAATGGTAAAATATGTAATAAGTTATAATAAATAAAAGAAAAAAAACAATTTTAAAGCGTAATTGTCATCATCTTCCACCAAACATCAAAAGAAAATAAAAGATAGAAGCTCATGTAGGGTTCGGCCATAGTTAAGCTTGATTGACGTATGTTTTGAGCTCGATTTTTGATGATTTCTATGTTTTTGTAATTGTTTCTTTGTGTTCTAGTTAGCCCATGCTCTAATTTTTGAATTGGTTGATGATTTTGGAAATTCCCAGTGATGATTTCATGTGTTTTATGATGTTTTATGTTGAATTATGAAAGCTTGGTGGTTGATATACATATTTTGTAAAGTGATTTTGAGTAAAAATGCATATTAGGGATTAAATTGAGAAAACTGTAAACTGAGGGGTTAAATTATGAAATAAATGAAAAAAAATGGGTTGCTAGGGACATATAGAGAATTCGGCTAAGCATGGGCTTTGTTAAATTTTGTGTAATTTGTGTTTTTGTGATTAAAGGACTAAATTGAGTAAATGTGGAACTTTAGGGGCTAAAGTGTAAAAAAGCCTAAATACGTGTTTGTGGATGAAATTGAATGTGTTGATGAATAAAAGAGTTAAATTTGATTGTATATAGATCAAGGAAAAAGGAATCCGGACTTAGATCGAGGCAAGAGTAAAGTACTCGATTAATCGACTAGTTTTGTCGTTTTTACGTCCGAGGTAAGTTCGTACGTCATAAATATTGTTACAATTATGTTTTTAATGCTTTGATACTGCATAAATTGTATATAGGTGACCACGACTATGTAAGATGACAAATCTACTATATTTGGCACTTAGTGTGTATTTCGAGATAGCTTCGGCTATATACAGCACTTTGTGTGCAAATTGGAATAGCTTCGGCTTTATGTGTTACTAAGTGTGCGATACCGAGATAGCTTCGGTTTAATGTGATGGCACTAAGTGTAACACCCCGTACCCAAGACCGTTGCCGGAGTCGAACACGAGGTGTTAACAGACTTAATTCATTACTTAAACAGCTCAAACAATTTATTTTTAAAATTTCCAGACAAGCTGGCTAACTGCGTCACAGTCGCTTAAAAATTCATATCTCGAGTTCTGAAATGCAAAATCAAATTCCGTAAATTTTCCTGAAACTAGACTCATATATCTATTTACTAAATTTTTTCTAGAATTTTTGGCTAGGCCAATTAGTACAGTTTATTAGTTAAAGTCTCCCCTGTTTCAGGGTTCGACTGCTCTGACCTCTGTGTATTACGAATCATATATCTCTCTGTACAGAATTTCAATTACTATGAAGTTTATTTCTCTTAAAACTAGACTCAATAAGAAATCTGTACATATAAATTATGACTTCTAATTATTTTATAAAATTTATGGTTAATTTTCAAAGTCAGAACAGGGGATCCAGAAATCTCTCTGGCCCTGTTTCACAAAAATTTAAACATCTCATAAAATATAACTCATATACCTGTTTCGTTTCTTCCATATGAAAATAGACTCATAATTATTCAATTTCATATTTTATTCATCATCTAATTATGTCTCTACTATTTTTAATGATTTTTCAAATTCACGTCACTACTGCTGTCTGAATCTATTTTATGGTAAATTTTACCTATTTCATGGTTTCCATGGATTAACTAGCAATTTGACATACATAACACCAAATATGATCATAATTAGCCATTCCAATGGCTAATCATTACCAAGCATTTTTATACTACTCAATAACGATATCATAAGACCATATATACAAAATGATTATAATGCTATACATGCCATACTCAAAATATACAAGCCATTATGCCAAGATGGTATACGGATAGTGTGAGCTTGCCTCCAACCGTTCCCGATTTTCGAGCTGGCTTTTCAACACTACAAGGAATAAAAAGAAGGGAGTAAGCATAAATGCTTAGTAAGTTCACATGCAAATAGCAAGTAACATAACCATATAAGCAAACATAAAACATCATTTGCATATTCATCACCAAGACATTCATATCATATTTTCACTTATCATCTTACCATATTATTGTTATATCGATTTTTCAACCGGAGGGTTAAGTACATACGTGTTCAAAGTATCCATTTCACAACACTTACCAATACATCCCTTTCATCTTGAGTATTCCTCCATTTGAGTAGAACTTTACCCGTTAAACACATCGGAATATAATTCGGATACATGGAAAGTTTGCACATAAGTGCCACATATGTAGCCAAGCTACTATGTAACCCGCCCATAAGCGAACTCGGACTCAACTCAATGAGCTCGGGCGTTTGCATTCATAAGTGAAGTCGGACTCAAATCAACGAGCTCGGATGCCTAGTTACATCTCACGAACTCGGACTCAACTCAACGAGTTCGGATGCCCAAATATCCCAGTGACATGTCACTTGTATCCTAACCCATTCCTAAGGTTCAACGGGACCTTTTTCCCAATCATGTGTCTCAACCATCTTCTACGGAATACCGATACCGATACTCGGTAGTATTTCACATTTTCCAAGTATATCACATAATTTGACATATTATCAAACAATTATCACGAGTATAATATTTCATAACAATTATCGTATCACTTAAATAACATAAAAATATTTAAAATAATAACTATGTTACCAACATTTACATATGAACTTACCTAGTATGCGAAAATGGCTACTTTTACCATTTCGTCCACAACTTGGTATTTTCCCCATTTTAGCCCGAATTTCAGTTTTTCTTGCTCTATCATTTAAAATATAGTCTAATTAGGACTCACATTATTCAAAATGACCCAAAAACATATTTTGGAAAAATTACAATTTTGCCCCTAAACTTTTGCATATTTACACTTTTGACCCAAAGCTCATAAATTAAACTTCAGCCTATTTTCTTATGTTTTATGACATGCTGATCATTTTTCCCTTCTATGGAAACATCAAATTCTCACTCTAACATGTACTTATGACTATTAGGTATTTTTACCGATTAAGCCCTTTTGCTCGTTTTCACTTAAAACCGAGTAGCACAAGTTGTCTAACATAATTTAAAACCTCATATTCTATCATAAAACACCAAAATACAAAAATTTCACCTATGGGTATTTTTCCAAATATGAACCCTAGGTTAAATTATTGCTGGCATAAGCTAAATCGAGCTACTGGGACTCCAAAAACGTAAAGAACTTGAAAAACGGGGCTAGAATGGACTTACAATCGAGATTGGAAGCTTGAAAAACCATAGCCATGGTTTATCCTTGCTATATTCGGCCATGGGGTTGAAGATGAGCAAAATTGGCTTTTAATTTTGTATTTTAATTCATTTTACCCCTAAATGACCAAAATGCCCTTACTACTAAACTTTCCAAAAATTCCATCCATGTCCAATTTTTGTCCATAAACTTAGAAATTGGTAAAATTTCTATTTAAGACCTCCTAATTAATATTTCAAAACAATTTCATACTAGAAACTTCTAGAATGCAAGTTTTGCAAATTATTCGATTTAGTCCCTAATTTCAATTTAAGCACTTTAGGGATAGGATTTCATCACGAAATTTTCACACAATCATGCAATCATATCATAAACATCAAAATAATTATAAAATAATTATTTCTATCTCAGATTTTATGGTCACAAAACCACTATTCCGACTAGGCCCAAAATCGTGATATTACAACTCTCCCCCTTTAGGGATTTTCGTCCCCAAAAATCTTACGTAAAAGTGGTCTTCACTTTTAATCTCATATTCGGTGCCGAAGAACTTTCACTTAGACTCATGACGTCCAATACATCTCTTTAATTTCTCATATGATCTGATCTGAAAGCTTACATCTCAACTCTCAATCGTTTTTAAATTTTCAACCCTTCTCGCTTTCCATGATATCATGACATAAAACCCGGATCTTAAGTTGATTAATGGAGACCAAAATTCCAAGAAATCCAACAATCAAAGAGACCTGAATTTCCATGAATCTGATGAGTAGGAATTCATTCAATACAGATATGATTTATAGATCTCGCCAAACATTTAACAATAGGATACATCACATTTTCCTCTTTCTCGCCATGGAAATAATTCTGATATGGCCTCAAGAATAATCCTTCTCATTTCCATCCCAATATTAACACTGACAATGATAATTTTGATAGATCCCAATGCTCGGCTTTAACCCCTTTAACAACTTCGATTTTATGTAACATCGAATGCTCTAAACTATCACATTACCTCACCGTCTTGAAACACATCACAATTCATACAACAAGATACATTCTTGAAAGTCGAAGTCTTTACTCAATGTAGACTAGTCTAGTTCAGACGCTTCGGTTACCAATATTCTCATCTATCCAAACTTTGTTAACATGTAATAAACTTTTCAGCTTTCACAAAATGAAAACCTTATCATTCGTAGTGACTTTAGCTAATATCAAACTTTTTCTAATAAATATACACTTCTCGTTCAGACTATTTACTCTTTTATCCGTACAAAATGAAATTCTATTATCAGACTTGGGAAAAATAATCCTGAAATAATTGTCACATGAAATCTTTCAAATAGATAATTCACCATACCGATCAAAACTAGCGCTTTTATCACTTATGCCTTTACGATGTCAAATCCTTACACGTAAATTAGAAAAAACCTAATACTAAAATCACCACATTACCAAGATCAAATTAGAAGTATAGTCATATTTGACATGATTATCGCAAGTGAAGAACGACTTGAACACGAGTCATAATTGACAAATTATGGAACAAAGATAACAAGAAAACCAAATAAAGAAATCCAAAATAGAGAAATCCAGAATAAAGAAATCTAGAAAAAAGAAACCCAAGATACAATACTATGCTGGAGAATCGAAAACCAAGCCGGAGAATCGAAAACCAAACTCATAGAGAAAATAAGAAATACCCCGATAATTCTTCAAAGAAAGAAAGTCCAAAAGAAAACATCATTTAATCCCACTGGAATCAAATATAACAAGAACAATATATCTTCCCATACATATATATCAGATGAAGCATCAAGTAGAAGAAACAGAATCATAATATCGTATGTATTCTCTCATCAATTCTTATCAGACGAAATGAAATAGAATACCCGATAAAATAGAGCAATATAAATTATAAACCAGTTAGACTACCAATGCTTCCATCCAACACCAGGATTAAAAGACATTCCCATATAACAAGAATTTCTTCAGAAGATCAATAGCCATAGAAATATTTCGAGAACGGTAAACACATAGAACATCTCAAAAGAGATCACTAAATCATCTCCAGTCATAACTATCACACTCGATAGTTCACATTTCAAATATCATTTCCCAAGTAGTTCGGCCGTCACAAATTTCATATTAAACCATTCACTAAAGAAGGCGATTCTGAATAAATTTCGATTTACACTTTTCTCGACCTTGCACTGAGTAATTCAGTTTACCAAGGAGAATTCCTTTTCTAACTGAAGCAGTGCATAATTCCAATAATCTTTACGTCAATCCGATACTTTATGGCTCGACTTTACTTATCAGCTCATTTTCAATCTCTGATCATACTTATAATTATTCTATCATTTGAACTCTTTGGGTTCTCAACCGAAACTTATTCCATACAAATCTCATGAAATTCCATTATAAGTACCATTTCGGAAAGGGGAGGGGTTGTAGGACCTCCGACTCGACTTTCTTATACATACACATATGACACAACTTCCATCATCATAACAACATCATCAAAATCATGTCATTCATTCATGTTGGCTTACACCAATTTTCCTATTGTCCTATTTAGACAATATACTTATGCATACATTCTATGTTTTCTAGATAGCTTTACTTATCCATTCATTTAATTAAATTAAGTCATGCTCATGACATCATATAAGGCCAAACAAACATAGATATTTGCACCACAATCATAACTTTCATTTCGTGCATCATCATGTACATATCATTACAATCATATAATTCAGTCCAACAATTTAACATAGATAAGTTCATTTCATTATAATCCTTTATCTCATAAAAATTATATATCATTAGCATTCATCAACATTCGACGTCCAAATCAAAACAAGGACATTTTCATTCGTATCATAATATTATGACTTTTATTCTTACCTCTACTACTTTCTATTTATTCCGTTCATCTTATCAAGTAAGCCACATACACTACATCATATGAGCATTAAGCAAATATGGATATTTATCACAACATGAACTTTCATCTCACATATTATCACATATGTATCATAAACCTTTATTCATACTTTTCTGAACCGAGACTTATCATAATCATAATTTTACTCATATACCTTCACATAACATTGAACATGGTCGGCGCAGCTCTGTTGGAGAGTACCCTGTCTAAATAAGACGGTACTCATGCGCATCGGAAGACATCACACTATCACAGATCAGTGGCATGTATAGCTAAACTTTTACACATGCTAGGTTAGTTCGAGAACTAACTAAACCTGCTCTGATACCACCACATGTAACGCCCCGTACCCGAGACCGTTTTCAAAGTCGAACACGAGGTGTTAACAGACTTAATTCATTACTTAAATAGCTCAAACAATTTATTTTTAAAATTTCCAGACAAGCAGGCAAACTACATCATAGTCGCTTAAAAATTCATATCTCGAGTTTTGAAACACAAAATCCAATTCCGTAAATTTCCCTGAAACTAGAGTCATATATCTATTTACTAAATTTTTTCTAGAATTTTTGGCTAGGCCAATTAGTACAGTTTATTAGTTAAAGTCTCCCCTATTTTAGGGTTCGACTACTCTGACCTCTATGTATTACGAATCAGATATCTCTCTGTACAGAATTTCAATGACTATGAAGTTTGTTTCTATTAAAACTAGACTCAATAAGAAATCTGTACATATAAATTATGACTTTTAATTATATTTATACAATTTATGGTAAATTTCCAAAGTCAGAATAGGGGATCCAGAAATCGCTCTGGCCCTGTTTCACAAAAATTTAAACATCTCATAAAATATAACTCATATACCTGTTTCGTTTCTTCCACATGAAAATATACTCATAATTCTTCAATTCCATATTTTATTCATCATCTAATTATATCTCTACTATTTTTAATGATTTTTCAAATTCACGTCACTACTGCTGTCTGAATCTATTTTATGGTAAATTTTACCTATTTCATGGTTTCCATGGATTAACTAGCAATTTGACATACATAACACCAACTATGATCATAATTAGCCATTCCAATGGCTAATCATTACCAATCATTTTTATACTACTCAATAATCATATCATAAGACCATATATACAAAATGATTATAATGCTATACATGCCATACTCAAAATATACAAGCCATTATGCCAAGATGGTATACGGATAGTGTGAGCTTGCCTCCGACCGTTCTCGATTTCTGAGCTGGCTTGTCAACACTACAAGGAATAAAATGGAGGGAGTAAGCATAAATGCTTAGTAAGTTCACATGCAAATAGCAAGTAACATAACCATATAAGCAAACATAAAACATCATTTGCATATTCATCACCAAGACATTCATATCATATTTTCACTTATCATCTTACCATATTATTGTTATATCGATTTTTTAACCCGAGGGTTAAGTACATACATGTTCAAAGTATCCATTTCATAACACTTACCAATACGTCCCTTTCATCTTGAGTATTCCTCCATTTGAGTAGAACTTTACCCGTTGAATACATCGGAATATAATTCAGATACATGGAAAGTTTGCACATAAGTGGCACATATGTAGCCAAGCTACTATGTAACCCGCCCATAAGCGAACTCGGACTCAACTCAACGAGCTCAGGCGTTCACATCCATAAGTGAACTCAGACTCAACTCAACGAGCTCGGATGCCTAGTTACATCTCACGAACTCGGACTCAACTCAACGAGTTCGGACATTCGCATCCATAAGTGAACTCGGACTCAACTCAACGAGTTCGGATGCCCAAATATCCCAGTGACATGTCACTTGTATCCTAACCCATTCCTAAGGTTCAACGGGACCTTTTTCCCAATCATGTGTCTCAACCATCTTCTACGGAATACCGATACCGATACTAGGTAGTATTTCACATTTTCTAAGTATATCACATAATTTGACATATTATCAAACAATTATCACGAGTATAATATTTCATAATAATTATCATATCATTTAAATAACATAAAAATATTTAAAATAATAACTATGTTACCAACATTTACATATGAGCTTACCTAGTATGCGAAAATGGCTACTTTTACCATTTCGTCCACAACTTGGTATTTTCCCCATTTTAGCCCAAATTTCAGTTTTCCTTGCTCTATCATTTAAAATATAGTCTAATTAGGACTCACATTATTCAAATTGACCCAAAATCATATTTTAGAAAAATTACAATTTTGCCCCTAAACTTTTGCATATTTACACTTTTGCCCCAAAGCTCGTAAATTAAACTTCAGCCTATTTTATTATGTTTTATGACACGCTGATCATTTTTCCCTTCTATGGAAACATCAAATTCTCACTCTAACATGTACTTATGACTATTAGGTATTTTTACCGATTAAGCCCTTTTGCTCGTTTTCACTTAAAACCGAGTAGCACAAGTTGTCTAACATAATTTAAAACCTCATATTCTATCATAAAAAACCAAAATACACAAATTTCACCTATGGGTATTTTTCCAAATATGAACCCTAGGTTAAATTATTGCTAGCATAAGCTAAATCGAGCTACCGGGACTCCAAAAACGTAAAGAACTTGAAAAACGGGGCTAGAATGGACTTACAATCGAGCTTGGAAGCTTGAAAAACCATAGCCATGGTTTCTCCTTGCTATATTCGGCCATGCGGTTGAAGATGAGCAAAATTGGCTTTTAATTTTGTATTTTAATTCATTTTACCCCCTAAATGACCAAAATGCCCTTACTACTAAACTTTCCAAAAATTCCATCCATGTCCAATTTTTGTCCATAAACTTAGAAATTGGTAAAATTACTATTTAAGACCTCTTAATTAATATTTCAAAACAATTTCATACTAGAAACTTCTAGAATGCAAGTTTTGCAAATTATTCGATTTAGTCCCTAATTTCAATTTAAGCACTTTAGGCATAGGATTTCATCACGAAATTTTCACACAATCATGCAATCATATCATAAACATCAAAATAATTATAAAATAATTATTTCTATCTCAGATTTTGTGGTCACAAAACCACTATTCCGACTAGGCCCAAAATCAGGATATTACACTAAGTGTACGATATCGTTATAGCTTCGGCTAAACATTTATGCACTAAGTGTGTGAGTTCTTGAAGCATTGAAATATTTCCAAACGATTTAACGTATTGAACAAAGAGGTGAGAATGAAATAAATAAATACGAGAAAATACAAGTACGTACGATACCTATGTGGTAGTTGATACTATGTGTATGAAACTTGATGAATTTGTGTATACATGATAAATGGTCATAGATTAGAATTGAATGATGATATGGGAATTACTAAGTGTTTATTAATTAATGATTTGTACTTTATGAACTGTTGAGTATTTTTAGTACGAACTTACTAAGCTATGAAGCTTACTGTGTGTTTTTTGTCTTTGTTTTATAAAGTATCAAAGCTAGCTCAGATATCGGGGATCATTGGGAACCATCATCACACTATTGGCTACTTGTTGGTATTTTTTGGATGCTTTTAAATTTGGTATATGGCATGTATAGGCTATTGAGTTGTTGATATGTTTTGAGTCATGATATTAGCCATGAGATTTGGCTTGTAAATGTGGTATGTATAGCCATTTAAGTTCGCTTGAATTACTTGTTTGGTAAGTGCTATATGTGATGTATATAATTCTTTATGTGTTGCTTTGATTTGAGATGATGATATGGTGTGTTATATGATTTGAAATAGATAGTAAGATGATGAGTTAAAGCAGTTGAAATTTATGCAAGTTATGATGATTTTGGGTATATGGATTTGGTATGTTTTTTATTATGTAATTGAGTAGTTGAAATGGCCTATGATAATTGGCTTGGTACATGATTGAATTGACATGTTTTGGCTACCTATATATATGTTGAAATGATATCATTTTGATGGTTTGGTGTTCATGAGAAAAGGGTGGCAAATTGGCTTTGAAAATGGCTTATTATTGTCCACACAATGTGTGCCTCAGCCGTGTACAGTACACAGTCATGTTACACGGCCGTGTGTTCCCGTAGCGTACCCTTTGAATTAAAGTCAGTATACCCTACAGTTTTGACACAGCCTAGACACACGGGCGTGTCTATTGGCCTTGTATGGCAAACCGACTGGAACGTGGGTATGTGGTCGACCGTGTAACTCATGTAACGCCCCGTACCCGAGACCGTTGCCGGAGTCGAACACGAGGTGTTAACAGACTTAATTCGTTACTTAAACAGCTCAAACAATTTAATTTTAAAATTTCCAGTCCAGCTAGCAATCTGCGTCACAGTCGCTTAAAATTCATATCTCGAGTTTCAAAACACAAAATCCTATTCCATAAATTTTCCCTGAAACTAGACTCATATATCTATTTACTATTTTTTTCTAGAATTTTTGGCTGGGCCAATTAGTACAGTTTATTAGTTAAATTCTCCCCTGTTTCAGGGTTCTACTACTCTGACCTCTGTGTATTACGAATCATATATCTCTCTGTAAAGAATTTCAATGACTATGATGTTTGTTTCTCTTAAAACTAGACTCAATAAGAAATCTGTAAATATAAAGTATGACTTATAATTATTTTTATAAAATTTATGGTGAATTTCAAAAGTCAGAACAGGGGATCCAGAAAATCACTCTGGCCTGTTTTCACAAAAATTCAAATATCTCATAAATTATAGTTCATATACCTGTTTTGTTCAATCCATATGAAAATATACTCATTAAGCTTAAATTTAATAACTTAATCATCATTTAATTCCATTTCTATGATTTTTAGTTATTTTTCAAATTTACATCATTCTTTGCTGTCAAATTCTGCTTTATGGAAAATTTCATTTTACTAAGGATTTTCATGTGATAGTTACTACTTAATCATACATACTATTAAACATGTATATCATCAGCCATTCTATTAGCTAATCACTAGAAAATATTTACATATCATTCATTGATCATATCATATCAAAAGAAGCCAAGTTCCTATACATGCCATACACAAAACGGAACGTCTAACTATACCAATGTAATTTCTTCGATAGTGTGATCAGGTCTCCGACGTTTCTTTTGATCCCCGAGTAGCTTGATAAAAACTATAAGAAAAATAAAATAAGAGAGTAAGCACTAGGCTTAGTAATCTTACAAGTAAATAAATTACAACATTCAACATAATGAATAAATATACATCAAGTCACCTAGCCTCATAAACTTTCTTTACTTCTCATTTTCTACCTTCTTCTTTACTCACTTACTTTCTTTCTTACCTGACCTTTCACTATTCACAAATATAATCTACCTTCCCTTTTTGCTAATAATTCACTATGATTTAACATATACAATGACCCGATGAACCACTCGGAATACTAAGGATACTAGGGTCATTCCTATCTATCAATGTCCTGCTAATGCCATGCCTTCGACATGGACTTACGTGAATTATTCCTGTCTCCAATGCCATATTTATATATATAATATGGGCTTACATGACTCATTCCTGTCTCCAAAGCTATATATCTGATATGGACTTACATGGCTCATTTCTATCCTGTCCTGTCAACCCCAATATCCTAATATTCCTAAGGTTCAAACGGGGCTTCCTAATGCTTTTCTCTCACTACTTACTTTAATTCGACTTTAAATATTCTAAAAAAAATAAGTATATAAATGCTGGAAATTAACAATAATAATGTAAAATATAAGAATATTGCATTTATTTACTGTAAACTTACCTCGATACAAAATGTGACTAAACTTTACAATTTAGTCCTTTACTTTTTCTTTTCCCCGATCTACTCCTGAGTTTCGTTCTTCTTGATCTATAATATAAAATTTAAATTATTTAATATTCACATTTATCAAAACAGTCCTTTACTCAAACTTTGGAAAAATTACATTTTCACCCCTAAACTTTTGCATATTTACACTTTTACCCCAAATCTCGTAAATTAAACTTCAACCTATTTTCTTATGTTTTATGACATGCTGATCATTTTTCCCTTCTATGGCAGCATCAAATTCATACACTAGCATGCACTTATGACTATTAGGTATTTTACCGATTAAGCCCTTTTACTCGTTTTTACCTAAAACCGAGTAGCACAAGTTGTCTAACATAATCTCAGACCTCATATTCTGTCATAAAACATCAAAATAAACACTTTTCACCTATGGGTATTTTTCCAAATATGAACCCTAACTTAAATTATTGCTAGCATAAGCTTTATCGAGCTACCGGGATCTCAAAAACGTAAAAATCATTAAAAACGGGGCTTGGACTCACTTACTATGGAGCTTGAAAATTGAAGAAACCCTAGATATGGAGAGAGCAAAATTCAGCAGCAACTATGAAGGTGATAACTAATTTTTGTGTTATTTTTCCCTTTTAATTTCATTTAATATCCAAATGACCAAAATGCCCCTCCTTACTAAACTTTTAAAAATTCCTTCCATGTCCTAATTTTGTCCATGAACTTAAAATTGATAAAATTTCTATTTAAGACCTCCTAATTAATATTTCAAAGCAATTTCATACTAGAAACTTCTAGAATGCAAGTTTTGCAACTTATTCGATTTAGTCCCTAACTTCAAATTAAGCATTTTATGCATAGAATTTCATCACGAAATATTCGCACAATCATATAATCATATCATGAACCTCAAAATAATAATAAAATAAATTTTTCTACCTCGAATTTGTGGTTTCGTAACCACTGTTCCGTTTAGGCCCTATTTCGAGATGTTACATTTCTCCCCCTTTAGGGATTTTCGTCCCCAAAATCTTACACATGAAGAGATTTGGGTACTGTTTTCGCATAGCCTGTTCGGGTTCCCATGTAGCCTCGTCTAGCCCATGTCTATTCCATAGTACTTTCACAAGTGCAATACTTTTGTTCCTTAATTGCTTTACCTCTCGAGCTAGAATCTTTACTGGTTCTTCACCGTAAGTCTTGTTTGGCTGAATCTCAACCTCTGTCTGAGAAATCACATGTGACAGATCTGAACGATAACAACATAGCATAGACACATGAAATACATTTTGAATCTTCTCTAACTCAATCGGCAAAGCTAACCGTTATGCTAATGGTCCGACTCTCTCAATCACTTCAAACAGTCCAACAAAACGTGGACTTAGTTTGCCTTTCTTGCCAAATCTAAGAACTTTCTTCAACGGGGATACTTTCAAAAAAACTTTGTTACCAACTTGATATTCAATCTCTTTTTCTCTTCAAATCTGCATACGACTTTTGTCTGTCTGAAGCTTCTTTCAAACAATCTCTGATGATTTTTACTTTCTTTTCTGTTTCCTTAACTAGATCAACCCCGTAAATCTGATCTTCCTTAAGCTCTGTCCAATACAAAGGTGTGCGACATTTACGTCCATATAAAGCTTCATAAGGTGCCATCTTCAAACTCGACTGATAACTATTATTATAGGCAAACTCTACTAATGGTAAATATTTTTCCCAACTGCCTTGAAATTCCAGTACACAGCATCTAAGCATATCTTCAAGTACCTGAATAACTCTCTCTCGACTAACCGTCGTCGGTTTGAGGATGGAAAGTCAGTACTAAAACTCAACTTTGTGCCCAAAGCCTTACGTAATTTCTTCCAAAATCGTGAAGTAAATCTTGGATCTCTGTCTCAAATGATCGATAATGGTACCTCGTGTAGTCCGACTATCTCTCGAATATACAACTCGGCCAACTTGTCCAAAGAATAATAATCCATACTGAATCGGGATAAAATGAGCCGACTTTGTTAATTTAGCAATCAAAACCCATACTACATCTTTCTTTCTCGGTGTAAACGGCAATCCTGTCACAAAATCCATAGTAATTCGATCCCATTTCCACTCAGGGACTAGCACGGGCTGCAATAAACCTGAAGGTACCTGATGTTCGGCCTTTACCCGCTGACAGATCAAGCATCTAGAAACAAACTCTGAGATGTCCCTTTTCATTCCTACCCACCAATACATTTTCTTCAAATCATTATACATCTTTGTACTACCTGAATGAATAGACAAAGAACTACTATGTGCTTCCTGTAAGATCTTTCGAATAAGCTCATCATTCTTCGGTACGCATACCCTGTCTCTAAACATCAAACAACCGTCAGAACTGATCTGAAAATCTGACTCTATATTCGACTCACACTGATCTCTTTTGGCTAACAACTCACTATCATTTTTCTGAGCTTCACAAATTTCTTCAAGAAACATCGGTTTGGCTCTCAACTCAACTAAGATAAAACCATCATCTGATAAGGCTAGACTAGTGTTCAAAGCTCTTAATGCAAACAAAGATTTCCTACTCAAAGCATCAGCAACAATGTTTGCCTTACCTGGGTGATAATCGATCACTAGCTCATAATCTCTAATCAACTCTAACCATCTTCTTTGCCTCAAATTCAAATCTTTTTGAGTCATCAAACATTTCAAACTTTTGTGATCAGTAAATATGTGGCACTTCTCACCGTACAAATGATGTCTCCAAATTTTCAGCGCAAAAACAATGACAGCTAACTCTAAATCATGTGTCGGATAGTTCTTCTCATGTGGCTTTAGCTGTCTACAGGCATAAGCGATTACCTTCCCTTCTGCATAAGTACACAACCAAGTCCATCCATGGACGCATCACTTTGTAAATCACAAACTCCTTACCCGTTTACGGTTGTACTAAAGCGAAGCTTTAGTCAACAATGCTTTTAACTTATCAAAACTCGTTGACACTTCTCGATCTATTCAAACTTGACATCCTTTCGCAGCAATCTTGTCGTGGGGTAGCTATCATAGAAAATCCTCTACAAATCGCCTATAATATCCTGTAAGACCAAGAAAACTTCTAACTTCGATACATTTCTAGGAGGCTTCCAATCAACAATGGCTAAAATCTTGCTCGAATCAACCTTAATACCTTCACTGAGACAATATGTCCAAGAAAACCAACTTCTCGTAACGAAACTCACTTTTTTGCTTGAACTTGGCATACAACCCGATTATCTCTCGAATCTGTAAAAACGTTCTCAAATGCTCTGCATGCTCGGTCTCATCATGAGAATAAATCAAAATATCATCAATGAACACAACTACAAACTTATCCAGTCTTCGTCTCGAAATTCGGTTCATTAAGTCCATGAAAATGGCAGGAGTATTAGTCAAGCCAAATGGCATCACAAGGAACTCATAATGACCATACCTAGTCCGGAAAGCGATCTTCAGACATCCGACTCTTTAATTATGGAATCGATAGTATCCGGATCTCAAATCTATCTTGGAAAACATAGTAGCTCCCTTCAATTGATCAAACAGATCATCAATTCTAGGCAATGGATTCTTGTTCTTTACTGTTACCTTGTTAGGTTGCCGATAATCTATGCACAATCTCATCGATCTGTCTTTCTTTTTCACAAATAGCACTGGTGCACCCCATGGTGAACTCTTGGGTCTTACAAAGCCTTTATCTCATTAATTCTCATGGCCGAGCTTTCAATTCTTTCAATTCCAACGGAGCCATTCTATAAGGAGCAATAGAAATGGGCGTGGTACCTGGAATCAACTCAATACCAAACTCAACTTCTCCAACAGGAGGCAAACCTGGTAGCTCTTCCGGAAACACATCGGGAAACTCACATACCACAGGCACTGATTCAATTTTCAATTCTGGATCTTTAGTGTTCAACACAAAAGTAAGATAAGCTTCATACCCTTTTCTCAAACATTTTTGAGCAGACATAACAGAAATTATGGAAAATGAACTATCTGACTTTTCTGAATTAACCCGAATAATTTCACCATTTTCACACTTCAACTCAATGAATTTCTTCCCACAATTCACTATCACATCATGTGTAGTCAACCAATCTATACCAAGAATCACATCAAACTCATCAAATGGCAATAGCATGAGATCGCCGTAAAAACAAGTAGCCTCTAATCATCAAAGGACAATTTCTACATACTTTATCTACTAATACATGCTTGCCTAATGGATTCGATACTTTAATCACAAATTTCAGAGATTCTATAGGCATACTTATACTAGGCATCAATTTCTTGCAAACATATGAATGAGTTGAACCCGGATCAATCAAAGCAATGACATTAATATTATATAGAGAAAATGTACCCATAATCACATCGAGGAAGGATGCCTCTTCGCGTGTACGAATAGCATAAGTCCTTGCAGGGGCTCTAGCATCTGGTCTCACAGCTGAATCTCTTGAGGTACCTCTGTTACTTGCTCCTACTCCCGGTTGCCTCAGTAATTTGCCTCTAGTAGGAGCATTTCCGAATCTAGCACTCTGTATTATCTCTCCATTAGTTACCTCTGGACATTCTCGTACAAAATGATCTGGAGCACCACATTTATAACAAACATTTTCGCCTGCCCGACAAGGACCGTAATGAAGTCTACCACACCATGGACACCCTGATCTACCCTGTCTAACATTACCTACACTCGCAGTCGAGGTGGTCTGAGTCTTCGAATCCTTAAATCTGCTGCCTCTATTCTGACTAGAATACCTGGCTGAGAAACTAGATCTTGTAGAAAACTCCTTTGGCCTTTTGGATGTAGCTTGGAATGACCTGCTCATCTGTCTCTTCTTTGTATCTTGTGTCTCTGTCTCAACTTTGCCTTTTCTTTCTAACAGCTCCTCTGCTTTACAGGCTCTCTCAACTAAAATAACGAACTCTTTTATTTCTAGGACACCCACTGACAGTCGAATATCATCATTTAACCCATCCTCAAACCTTTTACACATGATAGCCTCTGTGGACACACATTCTCTAGCATATTTACTAAGCCTGACAAATTCACGCTCATAATCGGTCACCGTCATATTACCTTGTTTCAATTCCAGGAATTCCTTTCTCTTCTGATCAATAAACCTCTGACTGATGTACTTTTTACGAAATTCCTCCTGAAAGAAATCCCAAGTGACCCTCTCCTTTGGTACAATTGATACAAGTGTTTGCCACCAGTGGTAGGCTGAGTCTCTAAGAAGTGATACTACACATTTCATACATTCCTCGGGCGTACAAGATAATTCGTCAAAAACTTTGATAGTATTTTTTAACCAAAATTCTGCTCTTTCTGCATCATCATCCTTTGTTGCTCGGAACTCTTCTGCCCCTTGTTTCTTGATTCTATCAATGGTGGCTTTTCTCTTATCACTATACTGTGGATCGGGAAGCTTGAGCTGCATGGGTAGCTTTGAGAATCATGAGGGGTGGAGGTCTAACTGCCGGATTCATACGAGCGAACTCGGCAAACAAATCATTCAAAGCTTGGAAGAGAGCTTCTCGAGTCACTCCTCCTGATTAATCTATTCTTCGGCCTATTCTCGGATGGCGCTGCCCCTTTCAGGAGAGCGGCGCATTACTTTCTACATCATCATCACCAGCTCGCTCGGGATCCATTACTATAAAACAAAATATTTAAAAATCGTTAGGAGTCGTCACACTATCAAAATACAGGTATGGCATGTATAGCTAGACTTTTACTCACACTAACTGTTCAGAGAACTGACTAAACCTAATCTGATACCAATAAATGTAACGCCCCGTACCCGATACCGTTGCCGGAGTCGAACACGAGGTGTTAACAGACTTAATTCGTTACTTAAACAGCTCAAATAATTTAATTTTAAAATTTCCAGTCCAGCTAGCAATCTGTGTCACAGTCGCTTAAAAATTCATATCTTGAGTGTCAAAACTAAAAATCCTATTCTGTAAATTTTCCCTGAAACTAGACTCATATATCTATTTACTATTTTTTTTCTAGAATTTTTGGCTAGGTCAATTAGTACAGTTTATTAGTTAAAATCTCCCCTGTTTCAGGGTTCTACTACTCTGACCTCTGTGTATTACGAATCATAAATCTCTCTATACAGAATTTCAATGACTGTGATGTTTCTTTCTATTAAAACTAGACTCAATAATAAATCTGTACATATAAATTATAACTTCTAATTATTTTTATACAATTTATGGTGAATTTCCAAATTCAGAACAGGGGATCCAGAAATCACTCTGGCCCTGTTTCACAAAAATTCAAATATCTCATAAATTATAGTTCATATACCTGTTTTGTTCAATCCATATGAAAATATACTCATTAAGCTTAAATTTAATAACTTAATCATCATTTAATTCCATTTCTATGATTTTTAGTTATTTTTCAAATTTACATCACTGCTGCTGTCAAATTCTGTTTTATGGCAAATTTCATTTTACTAAGGATTTTCATGTGATAGTTACTACTTAATCATACATACTATTAAACATGTATATCATCAGCCATTCTATTAGCTAATCACTAGAAAATATTTACACATCATTCATTGATCATATCATATCAAAAGAAGCCAAGTTCCTATACATGCCATACACAAAACGGAACGTCTAACTATACCAATGTAATTTTTTCGATAGTGTGATCGGGTCTCCGACGTTTCTTTCGATCCCCGAGTAGCTTGATAAAAACTATAAGAAAAACAAAATAAGAGAGTAAGAACTAGGCTTAGTAAGCTTACAAGTAAATAAATTACAACATTCAACATAATGAATAAATATACATCAAGTCACCTAGCCTCATAAACTTTCTTTACTTCTCATTTTCTACCTTCTTCTTTACACACTTACTTTCTTTCTTACCTGACCTTTCACTATTCATAAATATAATCTACCTTCCCTTTTTGCTAATAATTCACTATGATTTAACATATACAATGACCCGATGAACCACTCGGAATACTAAGGATACTAGGGTCATTCCTATCTATCAATGTCCTGCTAATGCCATGCCTTCGACATGGACTTACGTGAATTATTCCTGTCTCCAATGCCATATTTATATATATAATATGGGCTTACATGACTCATTCCTGTCTCCAAAGCTATATATCTGATATGGACTTACATGGATCATTTCTATCCTGTCCTGTCAACCCCAATATCCTAATATTCCTAAGGTTCAAACGGGGCTTCCTAATGCTTTTCTCTGCTACTTCGCCTTTAATTCGACTTTAAATATTCTAAAAAAAATAAGTATATAAATGCTGGAAATTAACAATAATAATGTAAAATATAAGAATATTGCATTTATTTACTGTAAACTTACCTTGATACAAAATGTGACTAAACTTTACAATTTAGTCCTTTACTTTTTCTTTCCCCAATCTACTCCTGAGTTTCGTTCTTCTTGATCTATAATAGCAAATTTAACTTATTTAATATTCACATTTATCAAACCAGTCCTTTACTCAAACTTTGGAAAAATTACATTTTCACCCCTAAACTTTTGCATATTTACACTTTTACCCCAAATCTCGTAAATTAAACTTCAACCTATTTTCTTATGTTTTATGACATGCTGATCATTTTTTCCTTCTATGGCAGCACCAAATTCATACTCTAACATGCACTTTGACTATTAGGTATTTTACCGATTAAGCCCTTTTACTCGTTTTTACCTAAAACCGAGTAGCACAAGTTGTCTAACCTAATCTAAGACCTCATATTCTATCATAAAACATCAAAATAAACACTTTTCACCTATGGGTATTTTTCCAAATATGAACCCTAACTTAAATTATTGCTAGCATAAGCTTTATCAAGCTACCGGGATCTCAAAAACGTAAAAATCATTAAAAACGGGGCTTGGACTCACTTACTATGGAGCTTGAAAATTGAAGAAACCCTAGCTATGGATAGAGAAAAATTCGACAGCAACTATGAAGATGATAACTAATTTTTGTGTTATTTTTCCCTTTTAATTTCATTTAATATCCAAATGACCAAAATGCCCCTCCTTACTAAACTTTTAAAAATTCCTTCCATGTCCTAATTTTGTCCATGAACTTAAAATTGGTCAAATTGCTATTTAAGACCTCCTAATTAATATTTCAAAGCAATTTCATACTAGAAACTTCTAGAATGCAAGTTTTGCAACTTATTCGATTTAGTCCCTAACTTCAAATTAAGCATTTTATGCATAGAATTTCATCATGAAATTTTCGCACAATCATGTAATCATATCATGAACCTCAAAATAATAATAAAATAAATTTTTCTACCTCAGATTTGTGGTTTCGTAACCACTGTTCCGTTTAGGCCCTATTTCGGGATGTTACAACTCAAGTCAGTATCCCCCTTAGATTACACACGGCTTGAAACACAGGCGTGTAACCCTAAAATCAAAGAAAATTTTCTAAGTTTTCTAAAAATTGCAAATGTTATCGGTTTAGTCTCGAACCATTTCTAAGCATGTTTTAAGGTCTCATAGAGCCTTATAAGGGACATTTTGATTGAGATGAATGGATTTTGTTTATAATTGAACAAATGTATGATTTATGTTGTGGTTGATCAGTAACACCTCGTAATCCTATTCTGGTGACGGATAAAGGTTAGGGGTGTTACAACACCACCCATGGGGCAAGGCGTGTGTCACACACGGCCTAGACACACGCTCGTGTGTCTACTCGTCTGGACAAAAACAAGGCTATTTACCAAGCCATTTTGTCACTCTTCCATGCACACAACTACACAACAAAAAATAACACCAATTCAAGAAATTATATTCAACTAATTCAGCCAAAAACAAGACATCCACACATTATTCACATGCTACCATTTACCATAAACAAGCATTACATACTAACCAACTTAAACCATGCAAATTTCCACATACATGAAAACATCATCATATGCATATACACTTAAACCAATATTAGCCAATTTCAATGGCCATTTACAAAATGAATTATCAACCATTATAGGCCAACACATTAGGCCGAATCAATTATGACACATAACAAAATAATCAAGTCCCTATACATACCCTAACTCAAAATGTTAAATTCTTTGGTACCGAAAATAATAACCTGATAGTGTGATGGAGCCTATGACGATCCCCAAATCCGACCTAGCTCAGCGACACTATAAGATAAGGGAAATGAAAGAGGAGTAAGATTTAAAGCTTAGTAAGCTCCCATGCAAATAATAGGCATCATAAACACACATTTCACATACAATTAACATGATAAAAATTGGCATAAATGTGATTAAGATCTTATAATCATAACTTACTCAATAATAACCTTACCAAGGGTTCATCACATAACAAGCTCATTTCGTATGAGTTTTGCGTACATACCTGAGTCATCTCGAAATGGATTTACACACAATTCATCTTTAACATACTTGTTAAATTACCCGTTGAACCATTTGGAATACTAAAAGATACTCGGGAATTCCATACACACTGTATCATACTAATGCCATATCCCAGATATGGTCTTACATGGGATCTCACATCGATGCCAATAGCCCAGCTATGATCTTACATGAAATCTCACATCGATGCCATATCTCGGATATGGTCTCACACAAAGTCTCATATTGATGCCATATTGCAGATATGGTCTTACACATAGTCTCAGTAACCCTAATGTCATGACATTTTTATCCTATCTATACCTAAGGTTCAACTGGGATTTCACTCTTGTCGTAACTTTGTCGAACACGCTCAATGGTCAATCATAATTCATACAATAGTAAAGTAATTAAAACATCATTAAAATAATGCATTATTTACATAAGAACTTACCTTGGTACAAAATAGTAGAAATATGACCTACTCGTCAAACACCTTGTTTTTCCCCCGATCTAGGTTCGAACCTCGTGTCTCTTGATATATAATAGTAAATTTAACTCATTTATTATTCACATTACTCATTTCAGTCCAAAAATCATATTATGGAAAAATTATATTTTTGCCCCTAAACTTAGACATATTTACACTTTGGTCCCTAAGCTCGTAAATTGAAATAGATTCAATTTCTTTGATTCCCAAGCCTAGAAAAACCTCTTTTATGCTTATAATAGCCCACATTTTTCATTTAATCACACTTTTACACACATTTTATAACCATTTTACAAATTGGTCCTTTTTGACATTTTCATCAAAAATCACCTAGCAAAAGTTGTTTGTTATAAACCAAACACGCATTTTCTACCATTAGACATCAAAATACACACATATTTAACATGTTTCAAACCATATACCTTAATCATATCTGAAATTAATGGTAGAAATAGATAGATTGAGTGATAACGACTTCAAAAATGTAAATAACATTAAAAACGGGGCAATAACAGACTTACAATCGAGCTTGAAAAGTGGAAAAACCCTATCTATGTCTTCCTTGCAAGTTTCGGCCAAGCATGAAGAAGATGGACTAAATTTTTGGCTTGATTTTTGGTTTTTAATTCATTTAATTACTAAATGACCAAAATGCCCTTTTCACAAAACACTAAAATTCTATTACCAGAGGTCTATTTTTGTCCAACTTAAAGTAAAATGGTCTAATTACAATCTAATGACCTTAAATTTAAATTTTCATAACAATTAGACACCTCTAGCAAGTAGAAATCAACTTTTTCACTTTTTACAATTTAGTCCTTTTTCTTAAATTGAGTGCCCAAACGTCAAAATTTTTGAACGAAATTTTCACGAAATCATTCCATAAAACTATAAACCATCAAAATGTGATAAAAATGAGTTCTAATACGTTAGATTTGTGGTCCCGAAACTACTCTTTCGACTAGGCCCAAAATTAGGTTGTTTCAACTCTCCCCCCTTTAGGGATTTTCGTCCCTGAAAATCTTACTAGAAAATAGGTTTAGGTACTATATTTTCATAGCCTCCTCGGGTTCCCACGTAGCCTCTTCAGCCCAATGTCGTTGCCATAACATTTTCATTAGGGCTGTACTCTAATTTCTCAACCTTTCTACTTCCAGGGCTAAGATCTTGATCGGTTCTTTACCATGCGTCATATCCGGTCGAATCTCAATCTCTGATGGAGAAATCACATGTGAAGGATCAAAAAAATATCATAACAACATCGACACATAAAACACATTATGTATCCTTTCCAACTCTGTCGGTAAAGCTAACCGATATGCCATTGGCCCTATTCTTTGGATAACCTCATATGGCCCAATGAAATGTGGACTCAATTTCCTTTACGACCAAATCTCAAAATCTTCTTCCACGGTGATACTTTTAAAAATACTTTATCACCAACCTGAAACTCAATCTCTTTTGTTTTCAAATCTGCATACGACTTTTGTCGATTTGAAGCTATTTTCAAGCAATCACAAATTACCTTTACTTTTTCTTCAGTTTCCTTAACCAAGTCAAACCCAGGAATCTATTTCTCACTAAGCTCCATCCAGTACAAGGGTGTTCGGCACTTGCAGCCATACAACGCATCATAAGGTGCCATTTTTATACTCAACTGAAAAATGTTGTTATAGGCAAACTCAACGAATGGTAGATATTTTTCCCAACTACCTTCGAATTCCAGAACACAACATTGGAGCATATCTTCGAGCACCTGGATCATTCTTTCAGTCTGACCATCGATTTGTGGATGAAATGCAGTACTGAAGATCAACTTTGTACCCAAAGCTTCTTGTAACTTCTTCCAAAATCTTGAAGTGAACCTTAGATCTCTATCCATAATAATAGACATAGGCACTCCATGCAATCTCACAATCTCTGAAATGAACAATTACTCCATGCAATCTCACAATCTCTGAAATGTACAATTTGACTAACTTATCAAGTGTGTAGTCAGTAGTACCAGAATAAAATGAGCCGATTTCATCAATCTATCAACAACGACCTAGACGACATCTTTCTTTTACGGAGTCAAAGGCAAACCAGTTACGAAGTCCATAGTAATCCTATCAAACTTCCACTCTGGTACCATCACTGGTTGAAGTAAACCCAAAGGCACTTGGTGTTCTGCTTTCACTTGTTGACAAATCAAACACTTCAAAACCAACTATAAAATATCTCGTTTCATACCTGACCACCAATACAATTTCTTCAAATCATTATACATTTTTGTACTACCCGGATGCACAGATAAACAACCATTATGTGATTCATGAAGAATTTTCTGAATAAGTTCATCACTTTTCGATACACAAATTCTGCCTCAGAACATCAATCATCAGATCTGATATGAAAGTCTGAATCACTACTCGATTCACAATGAACTCTTTTGGCTCGCAAATCACTGTCACATTTTTGAGATTTGCAAATTTGTTGAAGAAATAATGGTCTAGCTTTCAACTCAGCTAGGATCAAACTGTTATCGGGCAAAGTCAACTGTGTATTCATCGCTCTCAAAGTAGACAAAGTCTTTCTACTCAACCCATCTACAACTACATTTGCCTTACCCGGGTGGTAATCAATTACTAGCTCATAATCTTTCAATAACTCAAGCCATCTTCGTTGCCATAAATTTAAATCTTTCTGAGTCATCAAGTATTTTAAATTCTTATGATCAGTAAAGATATGGCATTTCTCACCATACAAATGATGTCTCCAAATTTTTAAAGCAAACATAATGGTGGCTAATTCCAAATCATGCATCATATAATTCTTCTCGTGTGGTTTCGACCGTCTCGAGGCATAAGCTATCACTTTTCCCTCTTGCATTAACACACATCCTAATCCATTCAGTGACGCATCACTATAAATTACAAATTCCTTTCCCAGTTCAGGTTGCACTAAAATCGGTGCGTCAGTCAATAATTGTAACACCCCAAACCCGACCCAGACGTTATGGTCGAATCCGACGTGTCTCATTGAAGTTTTAAAAACCCATGATCCATTTTAGTGTTTAAAAAGAACGTCTTTTGCTAAGTTAACAAAGTGAATGGAAGCTGTGCACCAGGTAGGTATCCGAAACAGAGGAGGTGAGCCATGAAGGATGCTTAAGTACCAAAATCTCGATTGGATCCAATCCTAGACATGCCCACAACCATTGCCACACTTTGGTAAACGAGTTGAAATTCCCTTAAGTAGATATTTTTGATAAACCGATTAGTTGTAACATTGTGTTATTTTGAAAACGAATAACATTTTGAAAACGTGCCCTAATTCTAGCCCATTTTGAATTATTATTAGAAAAATATAGAGTTATTAAAAATAAAAATAATCCCAGAAGAATAGATAAAATGGCCTTATTACATCCCCAAAAAAATAGTATTAATAGTTAAGATAAACAAAAAAAAAAAAGAACCGGTTACTTATTGCAAAGTCCAACAGCGATCACCATGGCCACTCTGAATCCCCTCCGGCTCCAAGTCTCCACACCAAGACTCACCTGCAAAGATAAGGAAGGGGGTGAGTTTGGAAACTAAGTGTGCAACAAGCCCCTTTCAGAGCCCAACCTAATACCAAAGATATCTTTGGTCAAGCCTTTCGTTTAACGGTTACTGGGCCGAAGCCTTCTCATTAATCATGTTACTGGGCTGAAGCCTTCTCATTAATCATGTTACTGGGTCGAAGCCTTCTCATTAATCATGTTACTGGGACGAAGCATTCTCATTAATCATGTTACTGGGTCGAAGCGTTCACTGCAAACGGTATGGCCCATAGGCCCATTTCAATGCCACATGTAATATTAATGGATGTATGCAAGCCCATTTGGGGAGACTACTCAACCCACCATCCGCTACTCTCCACTCGTACCAACCAAGCTCTCCATGTGGGGAATAACTCAACCCACCCAACCAAACTCTCCACTTGCAAACAAACCATTTATCATATAACTGGAGGCCTAGCCTCTTTTAATAACTGGGGCAAAGCCCTTTTTATAAACTAGGGCAAAGCCGTTTTCGCACTTCCTCTATTTATATCAAAAACCCAACCCATGCATATATTGAGTATATCATAGCATAACATGTGCATGTTATAACATATCATGTGCATATCATGTCATATCATGTAAATCAATATCTCATGCATCATATTCATAATTAAACCCGAGGGGTATAATGGTCATTTTTACCTTGGGGTAAACAGTCATTTTCCATATTTTAGGGGTAATTTCGTAAATTTACCAAATATTATGGGTTTTCCACGTTCATTAACAATTATCAATATTCTCAAGTGTTTAAACAGTGATTTTAACGCACGTTATCAAATTAGGGCTTTTGGGCCCAAAACCCCTAATGGGCCCTACGAATGCCAATTTAGCCCTTTTAGCCCACTTAACCCAATTTTTACAACAGAACTAACCGGATTAACATGCAATTTATCCAAGTTCCATTTTCTATCAATTTTACCCAAATGGGGCCAGAATCCCATTGGGCCCAATTTTAGCCCATTAATGCCCAACCTACCGTCGTGCACAAAATTGCGCTCTTACCTGTTCCATCGATCCAAACACCGATCATATCGTTTTTATCGCATCTAAAACCACATGCAAAATCTCAGGTTCCTAAAATGCTGGAATTTTGGCATTTCGGCTTATCTGCGAATATTAGCCTAAGCTACTACGAGGGTTGTTACACACCTATTTTGTGACGTTTGCTAACAGAGTCTCCCACAACAATCTACAATTAAGTATCACCATTCTTAGCGCACAAGTCATGCTTATCAGACCCAAAATCCACCTTACCTTATTCGGCCAAAGAACCCATAATGGCCATAGGTCACTTACCTTTACCGGGTTTGATGATACGATTCAAGCTTATCCAAGTCGATACCCCAAGCCTTGCTGCTCCTCCAAAGTTATCTATTTCACTACACAAACCATAAAAATCAAATGAAAAATGCCCAGTAAGGCCTATACCTCAAAACGACAGCCCCCCTAAACTATAGGGGGTTTCGACTTTTCTTAATATTTACTACTGAATCAGTTGGAGTATGAATACTTACCACAGTCTTCCTTGTGTACTGTTTAGAGTTTAGCAGAAGAAGAAATCGACCACAACAATTGAAGAGAACAGTAGGATACTGGTCTCAAAGAAATCGACACCACCAACCTTTAAAAAGTTTCGGCTCTTGGCTATTCGGCAAAGGTGAAGATAGAAAGGAAGTAGTAGTTGAAAAGAAGGGAATAGTAGATTGGTTTCGGAAAAGAAAAGGAAAGAGAGAAAAAAATGGATGGAAAGGGTGGTAGTTTCAGCTAGAGAAGAAAAAGAGAAGAAAAGAATAATCCTATGGTGTTTACACAGAAGAAAATGGCACAACTAAGTCCCTAAATGCCGAAATACTAGCCAAATACTCCTCTGCCGATATCCCCTCTCCAATTCCCACTATTCGACCAACTCTTAGCTTCTCTCCAAATCCCCAAAATTTCTCCCCTTATCACTCCTTAATCCATGCGTTTGACTGATTCAAACTCTCTCCAACAGAGTTTCATTCAACTTCCAACTCCTGCCTGCTCAAGACATAAAAAGAACACCACGATTGCTAGCTTAAAGAATCGAACCTTGGCTCTCCTCAACCACTTACACACCACTTTTTTAACTCCTTAGTGGCGTCACATAGCCACTTTGTCAAGGGCTCTCTTGTGTTACATTTTACCCTCGTCTTTTAATAAGGCCACCTATCCAACGCCCCTAACTCCTTAAGTCCAAAATTCAAAAATTCTTCCAGATTTTGGCCAGCAAGTGAGCCTTCCATAGGCCCATTTACATATTCCAACTATGAATTTTCACTCCAAATACCAAATTTTAAAAACTTACCAAATTCTCGAAAATTACAAAAACTCGAAAATCAGGATGTTACAACTCTACCCTCCTTAAAGAAATTTTGGCCTCGAAATTTTACCTGATCCAAACAGTTGAGGATATTGTTGACGCATCGCCTCTTCGGACTCCCAAGTAGCCTCTTCTTTGCCATGGTTCCTCCAAAGTACCTTCATTAATGGGACTGACTTTCTTCTCAACACCTTGACATCATGGTCAAGTATCTGCACAGGTTCTTCCTCGAAAGTCAAGTCCGACTATACCTCGATTTCTGCAACTAGCACGATATGAGTAGGGTTAGAACGATATCGCCTTAGCATGGACACATGAAAGACGTCATGAATACGATCCAGCTCTGGAGGTAACTCTAGCTGATAAGCCACCGGCCCTATCTGCTTAAGGATCCGATAAGGCCCAATGAACCGTGGACTAAACTTGCCCTTCTTACCAAACCTCAATATCTTCTTCCAAGCTGAAACCTTCAAAAAGACCATGTCCCCTACAGCATATTCAATATCCTTACGCTTCAGATCAGAATAAGACTTTTGTCAATCCGTTGCCTCCTTTAATCGATTCCTGATCACCTTAACTTTGTCTTCAGTATTCGCTACTAACTCCGGTCCAAATACTTGCCTTTCCCCTAACTCAGCCCACAAGTAGGCGAACGACACCTTCGCCTATACAGTGCCTCGTAAGGAGCCATCTGAATACTTGCTTGCTAACTGTTGTTATATGTAACTGTTGTTATATTTGAATTCTGCCAATGGCAAGTAATCCTCCCAACTGCCCCTAAAGTCGATAACATAACCCCTCAACATATCTTCTAGAATCTAAATGACCCTCTCTGACTGCCCATCCGACTGAGGGTGAAAAGCTGTACTAAAATCCAATCGCGTTCCCAACGCCTCGTGCAACTTCTGCCAAAATCGAGATGTAAACCTTGGGTCTCGATCAGAAATTATTGATACTGGCACTCCATGCAACCGCACTATCTCTGCCACATACAACTCGGCCAACTTCTGAAGTGAGTAATCAGTTCAGACAGGTATGAAATGGGCAGATTTCGTCAGCCTATCCACAATTACCCAAACTGAGTCCTTCTTGGAAGGTGCCAATGGCAGGCCACTCACAAAATCCATAGTTACCCTTTCCCATTTCGAAAGTGGTATCTTCACTGGCTGTAACAATCCTGAAGGCAGTTGATGCTCGGCCTTTACTTGTTGACGCGTCAAACATTTTCCCACAAATTCGGTCACTTCTCGCTTAAGCCCAGGCCACCAATATAGCTCTCGCAAGTCTTGATACAACTTACTCCCTCCTGGATGCAGAGCACAAGGTCCACCATGTGCCTCCCTCAAAATCATCAATCTTAAGTCAGAGTCCTTTGGCATACAAATTCTTCCTCAAAAACAAAGAACCCCATCATTATTTAATCCAAAGTCTGGATTCTCCCCCTTCTCAACTTGCTGAAATCGAGAAACCAACGACTCATCCACCAACTGCTGCTTCTTAATCTGCTCCACCCAAGTCGGTCTCACTTGTAACTCTGCCAATAACCTCCCATCGTCATTCAAGCTTAAACGAGCAACCATTGCCTTCAATTCCGCCATAGTTCTGCGACTCAATGCATCCGCCACGACATTTGCCTTACATGGATGGTACTCAATCGAACAGTCGTAGTCCTTTAACAACTCTATCCACCTTCGCTCTCTAAGATTCAGCTCCTTTTGAGTCAACAAGTACTTAAGACTCTTATGATCCGTATAGATAATGCATCTCTCTCCATACAAGTAGTGCCTCCATATCTTAAGCGCAAAAATCACCGCTGCCAACTCCAAGTCATGAGTAGGATAGTTTACCTCATGAGGCTTAAGCTGTCGTGAAGCATAAGCAACCACTTTGCCCTCTTGCATCAACACACAGCCTAAACCTACATGTGACACATCACTGTACACAGTGAAATCCTTACCAGACTCTGACTGAATCAACACTGGTGCCTCAATCAGAACCTTATTTAACTTTCAACTGATGATATCCTAACCGAAGGTCAATATTAGAAAATACTGAGGTTCCATTCAGTTGCTCGAACAGATCGTCGATTCTTGGCAAAGGATACTTGTTCTTGATCGTCAGTTTGTTCAGCTGCCGATAATCAATACACATCTGCATGGTCCCATGTTTCTTCTTTACGAACAACACTGGTGCACCCCACGGAGAAACACTTGGTCTTATAAACCCTCTATCCAACAGTTCTTGAATCGGAGCCTTCAATTCCACCAACTCCTTTGGTGCCATCCTATAAGGTGCAATGGACACTGGAGTTGTTCTAGGTAACAAGTCGATTTCGAACTCAACTTCTCTATTCGGAGGTAGTCTAGAAAGTTCTTCTGGAAATACATCTTGAAATTCTTTGATGGTCCTAACTGACTCCACAGTCATCCCCTCAGGTTCAGCTTGACTCACGAATGCTAAAAATGCCTCACAACCTTTCCGAATCAACTTCTCAGCCCTTAAAGCAGAGACAACATTGGACAAATAGTTCCTTCGCTCCCCTATGACCATTATCTCTTCATCCTCGGCAGTTCTTAGCACCATTCTCTTAACAACACAATCCAACGTCGCCCTATGCTTAGTTAGCCAGTCCATTCCCAAAATAAGATCAAATTCCCCAAATGACAGCTCCATCAAATCTCCCATAAATATCCTACCTTGTGTCTCTAAAGGCACCTCCCTAAAGAGTTTATCTACCTTAACCGAGTATCCCAAATGACTTATCACTGATACCCCACTCACAGTCTCCTCAGGAAGCACACCCAATGCCCCAGATACATCACACGCAACATACGAGTGAGTGGAACCCACATCAATCAAAGCAGTGTAAGGCTTGGTATGAATGAGGAACATACCCATTATAACATCAGGAGCATCACCCTCCTCACGATGCCATGCAGCATAAACCAACGTCGGTTGTCAAGCTTCAGCATGTCCAGCCAGGTGCCCCACGTCCTCGTCCATTACCATTGCCACCTCTACCTTGCCCACGGCCTCTCTGTGGTGGTGGTCCTCCTCGCTGCGATTGGACACCTCTTTGCTCCATAGCTTGATCCTGAGCTACTCTTCGAGTACACTCTCTGAACTTATGTTCCTTTGACCCACATCGAAAACATGCCCCAGTTCATTTCCAGCACTCCCCCATATGTGCTCTGCCACAATCCTTGCAAGCCTGCGGTCTAAAAGTATTAACCGGAGCTGGTCGAACTGGTTTCTCCATTCTACCTCTTTTAACATTTCTATTTGCAGCACCCGAGGGTTCGGAGTCCCTCCTGAATCTGGGTCGATCCCTCTCACAATTCTGCCGTTCAGTTCGTTTTACTTCCTCGACTATCTTAGCCTTCTCCACTAATATAGCGAAATCACGCTCCCTCTGTGGAGCTATCAACACCCTAAGCTCATCACGGAGGCTATCCTCGAATCAAACACTGCACTCATATTCGGTCGCAACTATCCCGCTAGCATATCGACTCAACCTCAAGAATTCCGCCTCATACTCCGCAACAGTCTTATTGCCCTGAGCTAGATTCAAAACTTTCTTTCGACGGGCATCCACATAACTAGCTCCAACATACCTCCCCTTAAAAGCACTCTTGAACAGTTCACAAGTTACTCGTTCGATCAGAGTACTCTCCCTTACAGTGATCCACCACCGGTATGCCTCATCTCGTAGCAACCACACGGCCCCCTTCAGCTTTTGCTCCACAGAGCAATCCAGGTCGTCCATAATCCGCTCTGTTGCCTCTAGCCAATATTTAGCCACGTTTGGGGCTACTCCAGATACGCCCCTAAAAGTCTCTACTCCGTTAGCCCAGAGTCGCTCAGAGATGGATCCCCTATTCACTGTCCCGGTGCTAGCTCCAGCAACCCTTTCCAAGACCCTTAACATCGCTTGGGACAAAGTATCGTCCACCGCAGCCTGATCATGTGACCCAGTCTTAGTTGCCTGTGTCACGAATGCCTCTTCAGCTGGCCTATACCCTGAGGATGAAGATTCAGCTTGCACCCTTCTGTGACCACGTCCGCGGCCTCGTCCACGAGTTCCCCTTGTACTCATATCGAATTATCTGATTACGAATTTTATGACATTAGTTTAATATTTTAGTTGTTTATTACAAGATATTTTATGGAAATATAGTAGTTCAGGGTTTGTTCTCGCAACATTGTAGCCTAGCTACAGTCTCAATCCTACTGTTTTACAGTTCTACCCTACTTAAAGTATCATAGTAGGGTCTCATTTCTATCTATAACATCATATCAATATCACATGGTGTAAAAGAAAGTGTACTTACAGACTTGGTGTCGGGGATTCAGTGTGCCACGTCTTTCTCCAAACCATTTAAAACTTAAAAATATGTATTTGGTCACAGGAGATAGAAATTTCCTAAAAATTAATTTAAAATACCTTTATTTGAAATTCTTGAATTTAACCCGTTTAGAAACCCACAGCCGAGTTGTTGCAATCTGGCTCTGATACTAGTAAATATAACACCCCAAACCCGACCTAGACGTTATGGCCGAATCTGACGTGTCTCATTAAAGTTTTAAAAACCCATGATCCATTTTAGTGTTTAAAAAGAACGTCTTTTGCTAAGTAAACAAAGTGAATGGAAGCTGTGCACCAGGTAGGTATCCGAAACAGAGGAGGTGAGCCATGAAGGATGCTTAAGTACCAAGTTCTCGATTGGATCCAATCCTAGACATGCCCACAACCATTGCAACACTTTGGTAAACGAGTTGAAATTCCTTTAAGTAGATATTTTTGATAAACCAATTAGTTGTAACATTGTGTTATTTTGAAAACGAATAACATTTTGAAAACGTGCCCTAATTCTAGCCCATTTTGAATTATTATTAGAAAAATATAGAGTTATTAAAAATAAAAATAATCCCATAAGAATAGATAAAATGGCCTTATTACATCCCAAAAAAGAATAGTATTAATAGTTAAGATAAACAAAAAAAAAAGAACCGGTTACTAATTGCAAAGTCCAACAGCGATCACCATGGCCACCCTGAATCCCCTCCGGCTCCAAGTCTCCATATCAAGACTCACTTGCAAAGGTAAGGAAGGGGGTGGGTTTGGAAACTAAGTGTGCAACAAGCCCCTTTCAGAGCCCAACCTAATACCAGCATACTGGGCCGAAGCCTTTCGTTTAACGGTTACTGGGTCGAAGCCTTCTCATTAATCATGTTACTGGGCCGAAGCCTTCTCATTAATCATGTTACTGGGTCGAAGCCTTCTCATTAATCATGTTACTGGGATGAAGCCTTCTCATTAATCATGTTATTGGGCCGAAAACTTCACTGCAAACGGTATGGCCCATAGGCCCATTTCAGTGCCACATGTAATATTAATGGATGTATGTAAGCCCATTTGGGGAGACTACTCAACCCACCATCCGCTACTCTCCACCCATACCAACCAAGCTCTCCATGTGGGGAATAACTCAACCCACCCAACCAAACTCTCCACTGGCAGCACAACTGCTGTATCATATAACTGGAGGCCTAGCCTCTTTTAATAACTGGGGCAAAGCCCTTTTTGATAAACTAGGGCAAAGCTATTTTCGCACTTCCTCAATTTATATCAAAAACCCAACCCATGCATATAATGAGTATATCATAGCATAACATGTACATGTTATAACATATCATGTGCATATCATGTCATATCATGTAATCAATACCTCATGCATCATATTCATAATTAAACCCTAGAGGTATAATGGTCATTTTTACCTAGGGGCAAAACAATCGTTTTCCATATTTTAAGGGTAATTTCATAAATTTACCAAATATTATGGGTTTTCCACGTTCATTAACAATTATCAATATTCTCAAGTGTTTAAACAGTGATTTTAACGCACTTTATCAAATTAGGGCTTTTGGGCCCAAAAACCCTAATAGGCCCCACGAATGCCGATTTAGCCCTTTTAGCCCACTTAACCCAATTTTTACAACAGAACTAACCGTGTTAACATGCAATTTATCCAAGTTCCATTTTCTATCAATTTTACCCAAATGGGCCCGGAATCCCATTGGGCCCAATTTTAGCCCATTGAGGCCCAACCTACCGTCGTGCACAGAATTGCGCTCTTACTTGTTCCATCGATCCAAACAACGATCATATCATTTTTATCGCATCTAAAACCACATGCAAAATCTCAAGTTCCCGAAATGCCAGAATTTTGGCATTTCGGCTTTTCTGCGAATATTAGCCTAAGCTACTACGAGGGTTGTTACACACCTGTTTTGTGACGTTTGCTAACAGGGTCTCCCACGACAACCTACAATTAAGTATCACCATTCTTAGTGCACAAGTCATGCTTACCAAACCCAAAATCCACCTTACCTTATTCGGCCAAAGAACCCCTAATGGCCATAGGTCACTTACCTTCACTGGGTCCGATGATATGATTCAAGCTTATCCAAGTCGATACCCCAAGCCTTGCTGCTCCTCCAAAGTTATTTATTTCACTACAAAAACCATAAAAATAAAATGAAAAAGGCTCAGTAAGGCCTATACCTCAAAACAATAGCCCCCCTAAACTATAGGGGGTTTCGGCTTTTCTTAATATTTACTACTGAATCGGTTGGAGTATGAGTACTTACCACAGTCTTCCTTGTGTACTGTTTAGGGTTTAGCAGAAGAAGAAATCAACCATAACAATTGAACAGAACAGTAGGATACTGGTCTCAAAGAAATTGACACCACCAACCTTCAAAAAGTTTCAGCTCTTTGCTATTCGGCAAAGGTGAAGATAGAAAGGAAGTAGTAGTTGAAAAGAAGGGAATAGTAGATTGGTTTCGGAAAAGAAAAGGAAAGAGAGAAAAAAAATGGATGGAAAGGGTGGTAGTTTCGGCTAGAGAAGAAAAAGAGAAGAAAAGAATAATCCTATGGTGTTTACACAGAAGAAAACGGCACAACTAAGTCCCTAAATGTCAAAATACTAGCCAAATACTCCTCTACCGAAATCCCCTCTCCAATTCCCACTATTCGGCCAAATCTTAGCTTCTCTCCAAATCCCCAAAATCTCTCCCCTTATCACTCCTTAATCCATGCGTTTGACTAATTCAAACTCTCTTCAACAGAGTTTCATTTAACTTCCAACTCCTGCATGCTCAAGACATAAAAAGAACACCACAATTGCCAGCTTAGAGAATCGAACCTTGGCTCTCCTCAACCACTTACACGCCACTTTTTTAGCTCCTTAGTGGCGTCACTTAGCCACTTTTCCAAGGGCTCTCTTGTGTTACATTTTACCGTCGTCTTTTAATAAGGCCACCTATCCAACGCCCCTAACTCCTTAAGTCTAAAATTCAAAAATTCTTCCAGGTTTTGGCCAGCACGTGGGCCTTCCATAGGCCCATTTACATATTCCAACTATGAATTTTCACTCCAAATACCAAATTTTAAAAACTTACCATATTCTCAAAAATTACGAAAACCCAAAAATCAGGATGTTACAATAATACTTTCAGCTTTTCAAAACTTTGTTGACATTTTTCGGACCATTCAAACTTAACATCTTTTTGCAACAACTTGGTCATAGGAGTAGCAATCACCGAAAATCCTTTGACAAAATGTCGGTAATATCTGGCCAAGCCCAAAAAGCTTCTAGCTTTAGATACATTCCTCGGTGGTTTCCAATCAACAATTGTCGAAATCTTACTTAGATCAACTCGAATACCATCACCTGAAACAATATGTCCCAAAAATCTAACTTCTCGGAGACAAAACTCACTTTTATTGAATTTAGCAAGCAATTTCTTATCTCTCAAAGTCTGCAATACAGTCCTCAAGTGCTCGGCATGCTCGGACTCATCTCGAGAATGAATTAAGATATCATCGATGAACACAACCACAAACTTATCTAAATATGGTCAAAAAATTCTATTCATCAAGTCCATAAAAATAGCAGGTGCATTAGTTAGTCCAAAGGGCATAACAAGAAATTTATAGTGCTTGTACCTTGTCCTGAAAGCGGTTTTCGGCACATCCGCCTCTTTAACTCTTAACTGATAGTAGCTAGATCTTAAATCAATCTTCGAGAATACCGTTGCTCCTCTCAACTAATCGAATAAGTAATCAATCCTCGGTAAATGATACTTGTTCTTTATAGCCACCTTGTTGAGTTAATGGTAGTCGATACAAAGCCTCATGGATATGTCTTTCTTCTTTACAAATAATACGGGTGCACCCCAGGGAGAAAAACTTGGTCTCTCAAAACCCTTATCTGTTAACTCTTGCAACTGAGCCTTTAATTCTTTCAATTCAGTCAGAGTCATCCTATACAGAATAATATATCGGCAAGGTCCCTGGTATTAACTCAATACCAAACTCAACTTCTCTAACCGGTGGTAACCCAGGCAACACTTTCAGGAACACATTCGGATATTTACAAACTATCAGCACTGATTCAATTTTCAATTCAAACACGTTGTACTCAACACATAAGCAAGATACGCTTCACAGCCTTTTCTTACATATCTTTGGGTAGACATCGAAGAAATCACAATAGGTAACTCACCAGACTCATCTGAATCAATCCGAAGAGTTTCACCATTTTCACATTTCAGTTCAATAATCTTTCTTTTACAGATCACTACGACATCATGCAGTGTCAACCAATCCATACCCAAAATAACATCGAATTCATCAAATGGCAACAACATTAAATCAACCAAAACATAGTTACCTCATATCATCAAGGGACAATTCTATCAACTAATACATGTTTGCCTAAAGGGTTTGACACTCTAATCACAAACCCAATAAACTCAACATGCAAGCTCTTACTAGTTGCGAATTTCACACAAACATAAGAATGAGTCGATCCAGGATCAATCAATGCAACTACATTAGTATTGTAGAGAGAAAAAGTACCAATGATAACATCGGGAGATGTTGCTTTTTCGTGTAACAGCCTGATTTTGGGGTAGTCAGAACAGTGGTCTCAGGACCACAGATCCGACATAGAAAAATTTGTTTTTATTATATTTTTATGGTCTATATTTTCATGGAATGATTTCGTACAAATTTCGTTTGAAAATTTTGACGTTTGGGCACTCAATTTGTAAAAAGGACTAAATTGTAAAAAGCGCAAAAGTTGAGTTCTATATGCTAGAGGTGTCCAATTGCTATGAGATTTTAAATTAGAGGTCCTTATATGATAATTAGACCATTTTTTAAGTTAGTGGACAAAAATGGACATGGTGAGTAAAATTTTAAAGTTTGGCAAAAAGGGCATTTTGGTTATTTGGTAAATAAAAGAATAAAAAGGGAATATCAAGTCAAAATTTTGTCCATCTTCTCCTTCCTTGGCTGAAAATTTCAAGCTCACCATATCTAGGGTTTTTTCAACTTTCAAGCTTGATAGTAAGTGCATTCTACCCCTGTTTTTAATGTTCTTTACATCTTTGAAGTCTTCGTAACCCGATTTACCGTTTCTACTATTATTTTGAAGTAGGTTTCATGTTTAAAAATTTACCCATGTGCGACATGCATGTGTTTTGATGTTTAATGGTAGAAAATGAAAGTTTGATGTGTAATAAATAACTTTTACTAAGTGATCTTTCATGAAAATACTTAAAAAGGACCTATTTGTAAAAATATGTAAAATGGGTAGTAAAAATCTGATTTGATGAAAAATGTAGGCTGATATGAGCATGTATATGGTTTGGATAGGCTTGGGTAACAAATAAATTGAATACATTTCATTTTACAAGCCTAAGGACTAATTTGTAAAAGTGTGAAACTTTAAGGGCAAAAAGGTAATTTTTCCATAATGTGATGTTTGGAATAATTTGAGTAATGTGAATATTATGTAAGTTAAATTTTCTATTATAGATCAAGAAAAACAAAGTTCAGACCTTGATCGAGGACAGAATAAGGTGTTTGATGATTAAATCCATTTCTCCTATTTTGTACCGAGCTAAGTTCACATGTAAATAATGCATTATTATTTATTATTTAATTTCTTTAATATCGTATGAATTGTAATTTACTCTTTGAATGAATTCGACAAAATTCGACAAGAGAGAAAATTTTCGGTTGAACCTTAGGAATAATATGGATACAAATGTCATGACATTAGGGTTAGTTGAGATTATGTGTAAGACCATATCTGGGATATGGCATCGATATGAGATTTTTGTAAGACCATAGCTAGGCTAATGGCATCGATATGAGATCCCATGTAAAACCATATCTGGGATATGGCATTGGTATGATACTATGCGTGTGAGATATCCCGAGTATCCTTTAATATTCCAAGTGGTTCAATGGGTAACTTAACGGTCATGTTAAAGTTATGAAAGATTATGATATGTTATGGGAGACAATGGTGTGTTGATAGTTGATACAGTTATGTACACAGAACCCATGCTTAATGAGCTCGATATGTGATGAGCCCTCGGTGTGGTATGATTGAGTAAGTTATGATGTTATGGTTTTAATGACATCTATGATAAGTTTGATCATGAAAGTTTACAATGATATTTATGATAATTTACTTCATATAATTATATGTTAAAGTGTGTTTATGATGCCTATTATTTGCATAGGAACTTACTAAGCTTTAAAGCTTACTCTTTTCCTTTTTCCTTTGTCTTATAGTGTCACCAAGCTAGCTTAGGGATCGAAGACGGTCAGAGATCCATTCAAACTATCAAAATTATTATTTTGGGTACTTATGATTACATTATTTTGAGTATGGCATGTATAGGGACTTGGTCATTTTGTTATGTGTCATAGTTGATTTGGCCAAAAGTGTTGGCTTATGTTATTTGATAATTCATTTTGTGAATGGCCATTGAAATTGGCTAATATTGGCTTAAGTGTATATATATACATATGATGATGCCCTTCATGAATGTGAATATTGCACGGTTTGAGATGATAAGTAGGAGATGTTGTATGTTATAGAAAATAGTATGTAACTGATGTGTGAATGACTTGGTTGTGGCTGATTTGGTGGTATGAATACACTTGGATTTGTGTTGGTTGTTGTTGTATAGGTTGGTGCAAGTAAGGGTGGCAAAATGGCTTGGTAAATAGCCTTATTTTTGTCCACATGGGTAGACACACAGGCGTGTGTCTAGGCCGTGTGTGACACACGGCTTGCCCTATAGGTGTGTGATCCAGTTGCGTGTCCTCTGCATTTTTGAATTTTAGCTTCGAATTGGCCACACTGGCATAAACATGACCGTGTGAAGGACACGAGCCAGGGACATGGGCATGTGCCCAAGGCATGTGAAGTCTGCACGTACTTTATGAAAAATTATGAAATTTATATCGCCCACACGGCCTAAGCACACGGACGTGTGACTTGGCCGTGTGACCACAATTTGTTGATGACATCATAAACAGAGAGTTACAAGAGTTAGGGACACGACCGTGTATGACCACACGGCCTACCCACACGGTGCGTGTGACCCCTGTTTTGATTAAAATTTTCTAAGTGTTGGAAAGTTTTCTAAAGTTCTCAGTTTAGTCCTAAACCACTTCCAATGTATGTTTTGGGCCTCGTAGGCTCGTTTAAGGGAGGATATGAATGTTTTCAAAAGGTTTTAAATTTGAGTGGAAATTCAAGTCTCATTTTGAATGTTGGCTTGAGATTAAGCCAGGTAAAGCCTCATACCCTATTCCGACGTCGAATATAGGTAAAGGGTGTTACATTTAGTGGTATCAGAGCTACGTTATAGTCGATTCTCGAACTAATGTAGCATGTGTAAGAGTCTAGCTATACATGCCATAAATGAACTATGATAGTGTGATGACTCCTAACAATTGTAAATTATGTTTTCAAATAGTAATGGATCCCATTCAAGCCGACGCTGATGAAGTAGAAAGTAATGCACTGGCTCCTACTTAAGGGGTAGCGCCGTCTGATAGTAAACCCCTTACGGTTAGTCAAGGACAAAGAGGTAGGGAAGCCTTTCTCCATATGATGAATGAGTGGTATACGAAATTTGTTTGAACAAATCTAAATGCCCAACCTCCTCCACCCTCCCATTCCTCAACCGGTTTCTATAGCCCCACAAGGTATGGACTTTGTCAGAATGAATAAGCCTCTAATTGATAAGATCTGAAAGTATGAGGCTGAAGATTTTCGAGCTAATGTGGATGATGACCTCGAGAGAGCTGAGTTTTGGCTCGAAAACTCCATCAGGGTATTTGACGAGTTATCCTACACACCAAATGAGTGTTTAAAGTGTGCTATCTCACTTCTGAGAGATTCAGCATACCATTGGTGGAATACACTTGTATCTGTAGTTCCGAGAGAAAGGGTCATATGGGACTTCTTTCAAGAGGAATTCTAAAAGAAGTATATTAGCCAATGGTTCATCGTTTAGAAACGTAAGGAATTTCTTGAGCTGAAATAGGGTTGTATGATCGTAACAGTGTATGAGCGAGAATTTGTCAGGTTGAGTAAGTATGCTCGAGAGTGTGTTTCTATCGAGGCCATTATGTGCAAGAAATTTGAGGATGGATTGAATGAAGACATTGGTGTGCTAGTTGGGATCTTAGAGCTAAAAGAGTTTGTGGTATTGGTTGAACAGGCTTGTAAGGACGAAGAATTGAACAAAGAGAAGAAGAAAGGTGATCTTAAAGTTAGAGACTCGAAGAAGAGACTGATGAGTTAGTTGTTTCCATCTTAGTCCAAGAAGTCTAAAGAAATGTATTCCCGTTTGAATTTCACAGCGGGATATTCAAGCAGAGATCGTGAGAAGTAACATTCGAGTTTTAAATCTCAAGCCACCTCAATGGCGAGTGTGGGCAACTTAAAGTTTAATAAGCCTGAATGTCAACAATGTGGAAGAAGACATCCCGACGAGTGCAGAATTAATGACCAAACTTGTTTCAAGTGTTGTTCACAAGGACATTTTATCAGAGATTGCCCGAAGATGGAAGAGAAAGAGAAATTCCAAGGTGCAAGGCCTAGTAATACTTCTTTTAGAGGAAGGCCCCTGAAGAATACTGGAAATGGAGCCAGTAATAAATGTGTGACTAAAGAAATCACTGTGAGATCCAAAGCCCAAGCACCGGTGAGAGCATATGCCATCCGTGCTCGCGAAAAAGCAACGTCTCTCGATGTTATTACTGGTACTTTTTCTCTTTATGATACTAACGTTATTGCATTGATTGACCCTGGATCTACTTATTCGTATATTTGTATGAATTTGGTAAATAATAAAAAATTCCGGTTGAGCTTACCGAATTTGTGATTAAGGTGTTAAATCCTTTAGGCAAGCATGTTTTAGTTGACAAGGTATGTAAGAGATGTCCTTTAATGATTAGAGGTTACTGTTTTCCGGCTGACTTGATGTTGTTTCCATTTTATGAGTTTGATGTTATTTTGGGTATGGATTGGCTGACATTACATGATGCTATAGTAAATTGTAGACAGAAAGTTATTGAATTGAAATGTGAAAGTGGTGAAATCCTTCGGGTGAACAAGATAAGTCAGATAGATTACCTGTGGTGATTTTTTCAATGTCAGCTTAGAAATGTATTAGAAAAGGATGTGAAGCTTACCTAGCTTATGTGTTAAACATGAAAGAGTCTGAATTGGAAATTTAATCAACGCCAATAGTTTGTGAATATCCGGATGTGTTCCTAGAGGAGTTGCCTGGGTTACCTCTAGTTAGGGAAACTAAGTTTAGCATTGAGTTAGTCCCTGGTACTTCATTGATATCTATTACTTCGTATAGAATGGCTCCAATTGAATTGAAAGAATTAAAAGCTCAGTTGCAAGAATTGACAGATAAGGGGTTCGTGAGACCGAGTTATTCCTCCTAGGGTGTTCCGATATTGCTTGTAAAGTAGAAAAACAGATCTATGAGACTTTGTATAGATTACTGACAGCTCAATAAGGTAACCATAAAGAACAAGTATCCATTACTGAGGATAGATGACTTGTTTGATCAGCTGAAAGGGGCAATAGTGTTTTCAAAGATAGATTTGAGATCCGGATACTACCAGTTGCGAGTTAAAGAGTCGGATGTGCCAAAGACTACCTTTAGGACAAGGTACGGGCACTATGAATTTCTTGTTATGCCATATGGAATTAACTAATGCCCCTGTTTTTTCATGGACTTGATGAACCGAATTTTCTAACCATATTTGGATAAGTTTATAGTTGTTTTTATTGGTGACATACTGATTTATTCTCGTGATGAGATCGAGCATGCCAAACATTTGAGAACTATTTTACAAACTTTGAGAGACAAATAGTTGTACGCTAAGTTCGGTAAAAATGAGTTTTGGCTTAGAGAAGTTGGATTGTTGGGCCATATTGTCTCATGTGATGGTTTTCGGGTTGATCCAAGTAAAATCTCAGCAATTGTTGGCTGGAAGCAACCGAGAAATGTGTTCGAAGTCAGAAGCTTTTTGGGCTTAGTCAGTTACTACCATTGATTTGTTAAAGGATTTTCGATGATTGCTACTCTTATGACGAGATTGTTGCAAAAAGATGTCATGTTTGAATGGTCTAAAAATTGTCAGCAAAGTTTTGAGAAATTGAAAGCTTTACTGACTGAGGCACCGGTTTTCGTGTAACCTGAACTAGGAAAATAGTTTGTGACATATAGCGACGCGTCACTAAATGGACTAGGATGTGTGTTGATTCAAGAAGGCAAGGTGATAGCTTATGCCTTGAGACAATTGAAGCCACATGGGAAGAATTACCAGACGCATGATTTAGAATTAGCTGCTATTGTGTTTGCTTTGAAGATATGCTGACACCATTTGTACGGTAAGAAATGTCATGTTTTTACCGACCATAAGAGTTTAAAGTATTTGATGAGTCAGAAGGACTTGAACTTACGACAACAAAGATGGCTCGAATTGTTGAAAGATTATGAGTTAGTGATTGACTATCACTCGGGTAAAGCGAATATAGTTGTAGACACCTTGAGTAGCAAGGCTTTGTTTGCTTTGAGAGCATTGGACACGAGATTGACCTTATCCGATGACGGATCTATTCTAGCCTAGTTGAGAGCTAGATCGATGTTTATTCAGCAGATTTGTGAAGCTCAGAAATGTTACAGTGATTTACAAGCCAAAAGAGTTCATGGTGAATCAGTTAGTGATTTAGATTTTCATGTTGAATCCGATGATTGTTTGATGTTTCGAGGTAGAGTTTGTGTACCGAAGAATGATGAACTTATTTAGAAAATTCTTCATGAAGCGCATAGTGGTTATTTATCTGTGCATCCGGGTAGTATGAAAATGTATAATGATTTGAAGAAAATGTATTGCTGGTCGGGCATGAAAAGAGATATCTCCTAGTTTGTTTCGAGATGTATGATTTATCAACAAGTGAAAGTCGAATACCAAGTGCCTTCGTGTTTACTTTAGCTAGTGATGGTACCCCAATGGAAATGGGAGAGAATTACGATAGATTTTGTAACTGGTTTATCTTTGACTCCGAAAAAGAAAGATGTCATTTGGGTTGTTGTTGATAGATTGACGAAATTGGCTCACTTCATACCAGTACGTATTGATTACTCGCTTGATAAGCTAGCTGAGCTGTACATTGCGAAGATTGTGAGATTGCACGGGTGCCTATTTCTATTATTTCGGATAGAGATTTAAGGTTTACTTCGAGGTTTTGGAAAAAAGTTTTAAGAAGCTTTACGAACAAAGCTGAACTTTAGTACCACTTTTGATCCACAGAATGATGATCAGTCTGAGAGAGTAATTCAAATACTTGAGGATATGCTTCGATGTTGTGTTCTAGAATTTGAAGGTAGTTGGAAAAAATATCTACCATTGGTCGAATTTTCCTATAACAATAGCTATCAGTCGAGTATAAAAATGGCACCTTATGAGGCATTGTATGGCCGCAAGTGTTGAACACCCTTGTATTGGACCAAACTTAGTGAGAAATAGATTCACGGGGTTGAGTTGGTTAAGGAAACCGAAGAAAAAGTAAAAGTAATTTGAGATTGTTTAAAAGCTGCTTCCGATAGATAGAAATCATACGCGAATTTGAAAAGAAAAGAGATTGAGTTTCAAGTTGGGGATAAATTATTTTTTAAAGTATCCCCGTGGAAGAAGATTCTTAGATTTGGCCGTAAAGGCAAGTTGAGTCCAAATTTTATTGGACCGTATGAAATTATTGAAAGAATAGGACTAGTGGCATATCAGTTAGCTTTATCGATAGAGTTGGAAAGAATTCATAATGTGTTTCATGATTCGACCAGATATGACGTACGGTGAAGAACCGATTAAGATTTTAGCTCGAGAGGTTAGACAGTTGAGAAATAAAAGTATAGCCCTAGTAAAAATTTTATGGAATAGACATGGTGATGAAGAGGCTACGTGAGAACTATAGGAGGCCATAAGAAAATAGTATCCAAACCTCTTTTTTGGTAAGATTTTCAGGGACGAAAATCCCTAAAGAGGGGAGAGTTGTAACAGCTTGACTTTAGGGCTAGTCTAAACAGTGGTTTTGGGACCATAGATTTGACATAGAATTTTTTTTTATATTTTAATGGTCTACAATTTCACGGAATGATTTTGTAAAAATTTCATTCGAAAATTTTGACGTTTGGGCACTCAATTTAGTAAAAATGACTGAATTATAAAAAGTGCAAAAGTTGAGTTCTATAGGCTATAGGTGTCCAATTGCTATGAGATTTTAAATTAGAGGTCCTTATATGATAATTAGATCATTTGGTAAGTTAGTGGACAAAAATAGACATGGTGAGATAAAAATTTAAACTTTGGCAAAAAGGGCATTTTGGTCATTTGATAAATAAAATAATAAAAAGGGAAAATGAAGTCAAAATTGTGTCCATCTTCTCCTACCTTGGCTGAAAATCTCAAGCTCACCATAGCTAAGGTTTTTTCAACTTTCATGCTTGATAGTATGTAACGCCCCGTATCCGAGACCGTCGCTGGAGTCGAATACGAGGTGTTAACAGACTTAATTCATTACTTAAACAGCTCAAACAATTTAATTTTAGAAATTCTAGACAAGCTGGCTAACTACGTCATAGTCGCTTAAAAATTCATATCTCAAGTTCTGAAACTCAAAATCCAATTCCGTAAATTTTCCCTGAAACTAGACTCATATATCTATTTACTACTTTTTTTTCTAGAATTTTTGGCTTGGCCAATTAGTACAGTTTATTAGTACAGTTAAAATTCATATATCTATGAAGTTTGTTTCTATTAAAACTAGACTCAACACGAAATCTGTACATATAAAGAACGATTTCTAATTATTTTTATACAATTTATGGTGAATTTCCAAAGTCAGAACAGGGGATCCAGAAATCGCTCTGGCCCTATTTCACAAAAATTTAAACATCTCATAAAATATAACTCATATACCTGTTTCGTTTCTTCCATATGAAAATAGACTCATAATTCTTCAATTCCATATTCTATTAATCATCTAATTATATCTTTACTATTTTTAATGATTTTTCAAATTCACGTCACTACTGCTATCTGAATCTATTTTATGGTAAATTTTACCTATTTCATGGTTTCCATGGATTAACTAGCAATTTGACATACATAACACCAAATATGATCATAATTAGCCATTCCAATGGCTAATCATTACCAAGCATTTTTATACTACTCAATAACCATATCATAAGACCATATATACAAAATGATTATAATGCTATACAAGCCATACTTAAAATATACAAGCCATTATGTCAAGATGGTATACGGATAGTGTGAGCGTGCCTCCGACCGTTCCCGATTTTTGAGCTGGCTTGTCAACACTACAAGGAATGAAAAGGAGGGAGTAAGCATAAATGCTTAGTAAGTTCACATGCAAATAGCAAGTAACATAACCATATAAGCAACATAAAACATCATTTGCATAATCATCACCAAGACATTCATATCATATTTTCTTTTATCATCTTACCATATTATTGTTATATCGATTTTTCAACCCGAGGGTTAAGTACATACCTATTCAAAGTATCCATTTCACAACACTTACCAATACGTCCCTTTCATCTTGAGTATTCCTCCATTTGAGTAGGACTTTACCCGTTGAACACATCGGAATATAATTCGGATACATGGAAAGTTTGCACATAAGTGCCACATATGTAGCCAAGCTACTATGTAACCCGCCCATAAGCGAACTCGGACTCAACTCAACGAGCTCAGGCGGTTCGCATCCATAAGTGAACTCGGACTCACTCAACGAGCTCGGATGCCTAGTTACATTTCACGAACTCGGACTCAACTCAACGAGTTCGGACATTCGCATCCATAAGTAAACTCGGACTCAACTCAACGAGTTCGGATGCTCAACCATCCTAGTGACATGTCACTTGTATCCTAATCTATTCCTAAGGTTCAAACGGGATTTTCCTCGAACACATATCCTTGCCGTCTTCCGTAGAATGCCGAAACCAATACTCGGTAACAATTTATATTTAACAAGTAGCTCACATAATTTACATTTTATTCGAAAATAACCACAAAGCATATACTTCATGATAAAAATCAGAATAACATATAATTGACATTAATAACTTAAAAATAACAATTATGTTACATTATTTACACATGAACTTACCTAGTATGCGAAAATGGCTATTTTTACCATTTCGTCCACAACTTGGTATTTTCCCCATTTTAGCCCGAATTTCAGTTTTCCTTACTCTATCATTTAAAATATAGTCTAATTAGGACTCACATTATTCAAATTGACCCAAAATCATATTTTGGAAAAATTATAATTTTGCCCCTAAACTTTTGCATATTTACACTTTTGCTCCAAAGCTCGTAAATTAAACTTCAGCCTATTTTCTTATGTTTTATGACATGCTGATCATTTTTCCCTTCTATGGCAACATCAAATTCTCACTCTAACATATACTTATGACTATTAGGTATTTTTACCGATTAAGCCCTTTTGCTCATTTTCACTTAAAACCGAGTAGCACAAGTTGTCTAACATAATTTAAAACCTCATATTCTATCATAAAACACCAAAATACACAAATTTCACCTATGGGTATTTTTCCAAGTATAAACCCTAGGTTGAATTATTGCTAGCATAAGCTTAATCGAGCTACCGGGACTCCAAAAACGTAAAGAACTTCAAAAACGGGGCTAGAATGGACTTACAATCGAGCTTGGAAGCTTGAAAAACCCTAGCCATGGTTTCTCCTTGCCATATTCAGCCATAGGGTTGAAGATGAGCAAAATTGGCTTTTAATTTTGTATTTTAATTCATTTTACCCCTAAATGACCAAAATACCCTTACTACTAAACTTTCCAAAAATTCCATCCATGTCCAATTTTTGTCCATAAACTTAGAAATTGGTAAAATTACTATTTAAGACCTCCTAATTAATATTTCAAAACAATTTCATACTAGAAACTTCTAGAATACAAGTTTTGCAAATTATTCGATTTAGTCCCTAATTTCAATTTAAGCACTTTAGGCATAGGATTTCATCACGAAATTTTCACACAATCATGCAATCATATCATAAACATCAAAATAATTATAAAATAATTATTTCTATCTCGGATTTTGTGGTCACAAAATCACTATTCCGACTAGGCCCAAAATCGAGATATTACAACTCTCCCCTTTTAGGGATTTTCGTCCCCAAAAATCTTACTGAAAAAGTGGTCTTCACTTTTAATCTCATATTCGGTGCCAAAGAACTTTCACTTAGATCTGCACGTCCAATACATCTCTTTAATTTCTCATATGATCTGAAAGCTTACGAGTCTCAACTCTCAACTGTTCTTAAATTTTCAACCCTTCTCGCTTTCCCATGATATCATGACATAAAACCCGGATCTTAACTTGATTAATGGAGACCTAATTCCAAGAAATCCAACAATCAAAGAGACCTGAATTTCCATGAATCTAATGAGTAGGAATTCATTCAATACAGATATGATTTATAGATCTCGCCAAACATTTAACAATAGGATACATCACATTTTCCTCTTTCTCGCCATGGAAATAATTCGATATGGCCTCAAGAATAATCCTTCTCATTTCCATCCCAATATCAACACCGACAAGGATAAGTTTGATAGATCCCAATGCTCGGCTTTAACCCCTTTAACAACTCCGATTTTATGTAACATCGAATGCTCTAAACTATCACATTACCTCACCGTCTTGAAACACATCACAATTCATACCACAAGACATTACCAAAAGTCGAAGTCTTTACTCAATGTAGACTAGTCTAGTTCGGGCGCTTGGTTACCAATATTCTCATCTATCTATCCGAACTCACAACATGTAATAAACTTTTCAGCTTTCACAAAATGAAAACCTTATCATTCGTAGTGACTTTAACTAATATCAAACTTTTTCTAATAAATATACACTTCTCGTTCAGGCTATTTACTCTTTTATCTGTACAAAATGAAATTCTATTATCAGACTTAGGAAAAATAATCCTGAAATAATTGTCACATGAAATCTTTCAAATAGATAATTCACCATACCGACTGAAACTCGCGCTTTTTTATCACTTATGCCTTTACGATGTCAAATCCTTACGTAAATTAGAAAAAAAAAACCCCAATACTAAAATCACCACATTACCAAGATCAAATTAGAAGTATAGTCATATTTGACATGATTATCACGAGCTGAAGAACGCACTTCGAACATGAGTCATAATTGACAAATTATGGAACAAAGATAAAAAGAAAACTAAATAAAGAAATCTAAAATAGAGAAATCCCGAATAAAGAAATCCAGAATAAAGAAACCCAAGATACGATACTATGCTGGAGAATCGAAAACCAAGCCGAAAAATTGAAAACCAAACTCATAGAGAAAATACGGAATACCCCGATAATTCTTCAAAGAAAGAAAGTACAAAAGAAAACATCATTTAATCCCACTAGAATCAAATATAACAAGAACAATATATCTTCCCATACATATATATCAGATGAAGCATCAAGTAGAAGAAACAAAATCATAATATCATATGTATTCTCTCATCAATTCTTATCGAATTTAAAATGAAATAGAATACCCGATGAAATAGAGCAATATAAATTATAAACCAGTCAGACTACCAATGCTTTCATCCAACACCAAGATTAAAGACATTCCCATATAACAAGAATTTCTTCAGAAGATCAATAGCCATAAAAATATTTCTGAGGACGGGTAAACACATAGAACATCTCAAAAGAGACGGCTAAATCTGTCCAGTCATAACTATCACACTCAGATAGTTCACATTTCAAATATCATTTCCCCAACTAGTTCTGTCGTCACAAATTTCATATTAAACCATTCACTAAAGAAGGCAAGTTCTGAATAAATTTTGATTTACACTTTTCTCGACCTTGCACCTGAGTAATTAGGTTTACCAAGGAGAATTCCTTTTCTAACTGGAACAGTGCATAATTCCAATAATCTTTACGTCAATCCGATACTTTACTGGCTCTGACTTTACTTATCAGCTTATTTTCAATCTCTTATCATACTTATAATTATTCTATCACTGAACTCTTTGGGTTCTCAACCGGAAACTTATTCAATACAAATCTCTTGAAATTCCATTATAAGTACCACTTCGGTAAGGGGGAGGGGTTGTAGGACCTCTGACTCGACTTTCTTATACATACACATATGACACAACTTCCATCATCATAACAATATCATCAAAATCATGTCATTCATTCATGTTGGCTTACACCAATTTTCCTATTGTCCCATTTAGACAATATACTTATGCATACATTCTATGTTTTCTAGATAGCTTTACTTATCCATTCATTTAATTAAATTAAGTCATGCTCATGACATCATATAAGGCCAAACAAACATAGATATTTGCACCACAATCATAACTTTCATTTCGTGCATCATCATGTACATATCATTACAATCATATAATTCAGTCCAACAATTTAACACAGATAAGTTCATTTCATTATAATCCTTTATCTCATAAAAATTATATATCATTAGCATTCATCAACATTCGACGTCCAAATCAAGACAAGGACATTTTCATTTGTATCATAATATTATGACTTTTATTCATACCTCTGCGACTTTCTATTTATTCCGTTCATCTTATCAAGTAAGCCATATACACTACATCATATGAGCATTAAGCAAATGTGAATATTTATCACATATGTATCATAAACCTTTATTCATACTTTTCTGAACCGATACTTATCATAATCATAATTTTACTCAAATACCTTCACATAACATTGAACATGGTCGGCGCAGCTCGGTTGGACAGTACCCTGTCTAAATAAGACGGTACTCATACGCGTCGGAAGACATCACACTATCACAGATCAGTGGCATGTGTAGCTAAACTTTTACACATGCTACGTTAGTCCGAGAACCGACTAAACCTGCTCTGATACCACCAAATGTAACGCCCCGTATCCGAGACCGTCGCTGGAGTCGAATACGAGGTGTTAACAGACTTAATTCATTACTTAAACAGCTCAAATAATTTAATTTTAGAAATTCCAGACAAGCTGGCTAACTGCGTCACAGTCGCTTAAAAATTCATATCTCGAGTTCTGAAACTCAAAATCCAATTCCGTAAATTTTCCCTGAAACTAGACTCATATATCTATTTACTAATTGATTTCTAGAATTTTTGTCTTGGTCAATTAGTACAGTTTATTAGTTAAAATCTCCCCTGTTTCAGGGTTTGACTGCTCTGTCTCTGTGTATTACGAATCAGATATCTCACTGTACAGAATTTCAATGACTATGAAGTTTGTTTCTATTAAAACTAGACTCAACACGAAATCTGTACATATAAAGAATGACTTCTAATTATTTTTATACAATTTATGGTGAATTTCCAAAATCAAAACAGGGGATCCAGAAATCGCTCTGGCCCTGTTTCACAAAAATTTATACATCTCATAAAATATAACTCATATACCTGTTTCGTTTCTTCCATATGAAAATAGACTCATAATTCTTAAATTTCATATTCTATTCATCATCTAATTATACCTCTACTATTTTTAATGATTTTTCAAATTCACGTCACTACTGCTGTCTGAATCTATTTTATGGTAAATTTTACCTATTTCATGGTTTCCATGGATTAACTAGCAATTTGACATACATAACACCAAATATGATCATAATTAGCCATTCCAATGGCTAATCATTACCAAGCATTTTTATACTACTCAATAACCATATCATAAGACCATATATACAAAATGATTATAATGTTATACAAGCCATACTTAAAATATACAAGCCATTATGTCAAGATGGTATACGGATAGTGTAAGCGTGCCTCCGACCGTTCCCGATTACCGAGCTGGCTTGTCAACACTACAAGGAATGGAAAGGAGGGAGTAAGCATAAATGCTTAGTAAGTTCACATGCAAATAGCAAGTAACATAACCATATAAGCAAACATAAAACATCATTTGCATAATCATCACCAAGACATTCATATCATATTTTCTTTTATCATCTTACCATATTATTGTTATATCGATTTTTCAACCCGAGGGTTAAGTACATACCTATTCAAAGTATCCATTTCACAACACTTACCTATACGTCCCTTTCATCTTGAGTATTCCTCCATTTGAGTAGGACTTTACCCGTTGAACACATCGGAATATAATTCGGATACATGGAAAGTTTGCACATAAGTGCCACATATGTAGCCAAGCTACTATGTAACCCGCCCATAAGCGAACTCGGACTATACTCAACGAGCTCGGGCACTCGCATCCATAAGTGAACTCGAACTCAACTCAACGAGCTCAGATGCCTAGTTACATTTCATGAACTCGGACTCAACTCAACGAGTTCGGACATTCGCATCCATAAGTGAACTCGGACTCAACTCAACGAGTTCGGATGCTCAACCATCCTAGTGACATGTCACTTGTATCCTAATCTATTCCTAAGGTTCAAATGGGATTTTCCTCGAACACATATCCTTGCCGTCTTCCGTAGAATGCCGAAACCAATACTCGGTAACAATTTATATTTAACAAGTAGCTCACATAATTTACATTTTATTCGAAAATAACCACAAAGCATATATTTCATGATAAAAATCAGCATATCATATAATTGACATCAATAACTTAAAAATAACAATTATGCTACATTATTTACACATGAACTTACCTAGTATGCGAAAATGGCTACTTTTACCATTTCGTCCACAACTTGGTATTTTCCCCATTTTAGCCCGAATTTCAGTTTTCCTTACTCTATCATTTAAAATATAGTCTAATTAGGACTCACATTATTCAAATTGACCCAAAATCATATTTTGGAAAAATTATAATTTTGCCCCTAAACTTTTGCATATTTACACTTTTGCCCCAAAGCTCGTAAATTAAACTTCAACCTATTTTCTTATGTTTTATGACATGCTGATCATTTTTCCATTCTATGGCAACATCAAATTCTCACTCTAACATATACTTATGACTATTAGATATTTTTACCGATTAAGCCCTTTTGCTCGTTTTCACTTAAAACCGAGTAGCACAAGTTGTCTAACATAATTTAAAACCTCATATTCTATCATAAAACACCAAAATACACAAATTTCACCTATGGGTATTTTTCCAAATATAAACCCTAGGTTGAATTATTGCTAGCATAAGCTTAATCGAGCTACCGGGACTCCAAAAACGTAAAGAACTTGAAAAACGGGGCTAGAATGGACTTACAATCGAGCTTGGAAGCTTGAAAAGCCCTAGCCATGGTTTCTCCTTGCCATATTCGGCCATAGGGTTGAAGATGAGCAAAATTGGCTTTTAATTTTGTATTTTAATTCATTTTACCCCTAAATGACCAAAATGCCCTTACTACTAAACATTCCAAAAATTCCATCCATGTCCAATTTTTGTCCATAAACTTAGAAATTGGTAAAATTGCTATTTAAGACCTCCTAATTAATATTTCAAAACAATTTCATACTAGAAACTTCTAGAATGCAAGTTTTGCAAATTATTCGATTTAGTCCCTAATTTCAATTTAAGCACTTTAGGCATAGGATTTCATCACGAAATTTTCACACAATCATGCAATCATATCATAAACATCAAAATAATTATAAAATAATTATTTCTATCTCGGATTTTGTGGTCACAAAACCACTATTCCGACTAGGCCCAAAATTAGGATATTATATAGTAAGTGCATTCTAGCCCCGTAACCCGATTTACCTATTTCTACCATTATTTTGAAGTAGGGTTCATGTTTAAAAATTTACCCATGTGTGACATGCATGTGTTTTGATGTTTAATGGTAGAAAATGAAAGTTTGATGTGTAATAAACAACTTTTACTAAGTGATTTTTCATGAAAATACCTAAAAAGGACCTATTTGTAAAAATATGTAAAATGGGTAGTAAAAATCTGATTTGATGAAAAATGTGGGCTGATATGAGCATGTATATGGTTAAACTAGGCTTGGGTAACAAAGAAATTGAATACATTTCATTTTACGAGCCTAAGGACTAATTGTAAAAGTGTGAAACTTTAGGGGCAAAAAGGTAATTTTTCCATAATGTGATGCTTGGAATAATTTGAGTAATTTGAATATTAAGTAATCTAATTTTGCTATTATAGATTAAGAAAAACAAAGTTCGGATCTTGATCGGGGAAAGAATAAGGTGTTTGATGATTAAATCCATTTCTCTTATTTTTGTACTGAGGTAAGTTCGTTTGTAAATAATGCATCGTTATTTACGCTTTAATTGCTTTAATATCATACGAATTGTAATTTACTCTTTGAATGATTGCGACAAAGTTTGATAAGAGAGAAAATTTTTGGTTGAACCTTAAGAATAGTTAGGATACAAATGTCATGACATTAGGGTTAGTTGAGATTACGTGTAAGACCATATTTGGGATATGACATTGAAATGAGATTTTGTGTAAGACCATAGCTGGGCTAATGGCATCGATATTAGATCCCATGGAAGACCATATCTGGGATATGGCATTTCTATGATACTATGCGTGCAAGATATCCCGAGTATCCTTTAGTATTCCAAGTGGTCCAACGGGTAACCTCTCTAATTCCGATATAAATCGTAAATTTCTTGTTGAACCATTTGGAATATTGCAGGATATTCAATAAGCCTCAGGCATAGGGTAAGGTGCCGACGCCATGTCCCGGACATGGTCTTACACTGGCTTACACATCAAAGTCGATGTCATGTCCCAGACATGGTCTTACACTGACTCTCGTATATCGAGGTTGATGCCATGTACTAGACATGGTCTTACGCTGGCTCTCATCTATCGGTGTTGATCCCATGTCTCAAACATGGTCTTACACTAGCTCTTATATTTTGAGGCCAATGTCATGTCCCAGACATGGTCTTACACTAGCTCTCATATCTTGCTAGCATCATGGCATGAATATCCGATCTATTCCTACAGTTCAATCAGGAGTTTCCCATATTAATCTCATCATACATTACTCATAGCCACATTCAAACATTTTATGCAAAATCAATCATTAAATGCATAATAATGATAAAGTTGTAATATTTACACACATCTTACACGTTTCAATGGAATATCATATTCCATCAAGTTTCCAATGTATCCTAAGAAAAAGGCCAGAGTTGATGGGCTAGTTAGAGTTGGGTCCCCTGTTGCTAATTATGGGAGACGGCATCAGGGTGAGTGTTGGAAAAGGTTAGGGGCATGTTTGAGGTGCGGATCTATGGAGCACCGTATAAGATATTGTCTAAGGAGGCCCGATCAGATGCAAGCTACGGGTATGGGTACTATGCAGCTGTCGAGAGGTGTCCAGCAGCCACCGAGAGGCCGTGGTCAGGCTCGAGATGGAAATGGTATGGACCGTGGTCGTGGAGCACTGGGCAAAGGTGCTGGTTATACATAGGTGAGGCTGCCGGCACTGGTTTATGCTGCATGTCGCTGAGAGGACAAAGACGCCCCAGATGTTATTACAGGTATGTTCTTTATCCATAATGTACCCTATACTGCATGGATTGATGTTGGGTCTACGTATTCATATATAGTATGCACTGTGTCTGAGACTTTAGGTATTATGGTTGAAAACACTACGAGTGAGCTTATTGTGTTGAGTCCATTAGGGCAATCAGTGAAAGTGAATAAACTGTTTAAGGGTGTACCTTTGGAGGTTCAAGGAATGATCTTTTTGGCGGATTTAATGGAACTTCCTTTTGGAGAATTTGACTTAATATTGGGCATGGGCTGGCTGGTTAAGCATCAGGTGAATTTGGACTGTGCTACAAAATGGGTGGTATTGAAAACTGCAAAGGGTGACGAGGTAGTATTGATTGGGGAGCGTCGGAATTATCTACCAAATGTGATTTCTGCACTTAGGGTCAAAAAATTGGTTCGTAAGGGTTGTGAGGCATATCTAGCCTATATCGGTGCTTTTGATTCTGAGGTTTTGTCTGTTAAAGATATTAGGACAGTTAAGGATTTTCCAGATGTTTTTCCTGATAAACTACTTGGGATACCTCCAAGCCTTGAAGTCGAGTTTGGGGTTGAGCTCCTGCTTGGTACAACTCCAGTGTCTATCGCCCCTTATTGAGTGGCATCGAAGGAGCTTGAGGAGCTTAAAGCTTAGATTCAAGAGTTACTAGATCGAGGGTTCATCCGCCTTAGTGTGTCTCCGTAGGGAGCACCGGTTTTATTTGTGAAGAAGAAGGATGGAACCATGCGTATGTGCATCGATTACTGACAACTGAACAAATTGACTATTAAGAATAAGTACCCCCTATCGAGGATAGATGATTTATTCGACCAGTTCCGAAGAGCTTCAGTCTTCTCTAAGATTGATCTCCGGTCAGGATATCATCAACTGAGAGTCAAGGAGATTGATGTTTACAAGATGGCGTTTAGGACTCGCTAGGGTCATTACGAGTTCCTAGTGATGTCGTTTGGACTGACGAATGCTCCAACGGCTTTTATGGATTTGATGAACCAAGTGTTCCAGCCCTACCTGGATCGGTTCATGGTGGTGTTTATAGATGACATTCTAGTGTATTCGAGAACTAAAGATGATCACAATGCACATCTCCGAGTTGTTCTGTAGATTCTGAGGGAGAAGTAACTATATGCTAAGTTTAGTAAATGCGAGTTCTGGAGAGGTGACATTTCTGGGCTATGTGGTATTTGCTGAGGGGATTAGGGTTGATCCTCGAAAAATTGAAGCTATTCTGGATTGGAAGCAGCCTAAGTCATTATCTGAGATTTGAAGTTTTCTAGGTCTAGCAGGGTATTATAGACGTTTTTTGGAGGGGTTCTTGTTAATTGCTACATCTCTGACTAAGTTGTTTCGTAAAAGGGTACCGTTTAACTGGACTGATAAGCAGTAGGAAAGTTTTGAGAAGCTTAAGAAAGTTCTAACTGAGGCTCCTGTCTTAATACAGCCAAAGTCTAAGAAAGAATTCACTGTCTATAGCGATGCATCACATGTTGGTTTAGGATGTGTGTTGATGCAAGAGGGTAAGATAGTGGCTTATGCGTCTCGTCAGCTTAAGACGCATGAGGTGAACTACCTGACACATGACTTGGAGTTGGCTACGGTGGTGTTCGCACTAAAAATTTGAAGGCATTACTTGTACGGTGAGAAGTGTATCATTTACACGGATCACAAGAGCCTCTGGTATCCCCTCACTTAGAAGAAGCTAAACCTTAGGCAGCGTAGATGGATTGAGCTACTTAAAGATTATGATTTTTCGATGGAATATCATCCTAGTAAGGCCAATATGGTGGCCGACGCACTGTGCCGTAGGGCTGTGACTGATCTGAGGGTGATGTTCACTCGTCTTAGCTTATTCGATGATGGGAGTCTATTGGCCGAACTTCAGGTTCAACCGACGCGGATTGAATAAATGAAGGGTAAACAGTTGGAGGATGAGTCATTAATTTCTCATTTTCAACAAATTGAGAGTGGTGACACATCAGATTTTGGACTGAATAGCGAAGGGGTACTCTGTTTCTGTGGGAGAGTCTGTCTACCGAAGGATACTGATCTAAGATAGTCTATATTGCAAGAGGCGTATAGTAGTCCTTATGCTATGCATCTTGGTGGGGATAAGATGTACCGGGGCCATCATGCGTTTTATTGGTCACCGAGTCTTAAGCGTGAAGTTATCGACTTTGTGGGTAAATGCCTTACTTGCTAGCAGGTTAAGGCTAAACACCAGTTACCTTCAGGTTTATTTCAGCCAGTTAAGATTCTGTTGTGGAAGTGGGAGAGAGTGACTATAGATTTTGTTAGTGGGCTACCCCTAACACCTTCTAAAAAAGATACAGTATGGGTCATTCGTGGATCGATTGACCAAGTCTACCCATTTCATACCTGTTCGTACTAATTATTCGTTACAGAAGCTGGCTAAGCTATATGTGTCAGAAATAGTGAGACTGCATGGGGTATCAGTTTCCATAATATCTGATAGAGATCCTCGCTTCACGTCTCAATTCTGGAAAAAGTTACACGAGGCTTTGGGTACTAGGTTGGACTTCAGTACGACGTTCTATCCTCAAACAGATGCTTAGTCGGAGAGGGTGATTCAGGTACTGGAGAACATGTTAAGGAGTTGTGTGATTGACTTTTGAGGTAGTTGGGAGGACTATTTGCCGTTAGCAGAGTTTGCATATAATAATAGCTACCAGTCTAGCATACAGATGGCACCTTAAGAGGCACTATATGGTCCTAGGTGTCATACTCCTTTGTGTTGGACTGAGTTGGGTGAGCGGCATGTTCTGGGTCCTGAATTGATTTCTGATACTGAGGATAAGGTTAAACTAATTCGGGATTGACTGAAGGCATCATCAAACAGACAGAAGTCATATACGGATCTGAAACGTAAGGAGATTGAATATTTTTTGGGGGACTCAGTTTTTCTCAAGGTCTTGCCGTGGAAAAAGGTTCTGAGGTTTGGACGGAAGGGCAAGCTAAGCCCTAGGTTCATTGGGCCTTACCGTATACTAAAACGTGTGGGGTCAGTTACCTATCAACTTGAGTTACCTTTAGAGTTGGACCAGATTCATGATGTGTTCCACATCTCTATGCTAAGGAGATATCACTCTAATCCTATGCATATCTTCTCAACTGAGGAGATTGAGGTTAGGCCAAATCTGACCTTTGAGGAAGAGCCGATTTAGATTTTAGACCGTGATGTAAAGGTTCTGAGGAGGAAGTTTGTTCCACTATTTAAGGTACTGTGGCGTAACCACAGCTCTGAGGAAGCCATATGGGAACTCGAGGAGATGATGCGACATCAATACCCTCATTTGTTTTGACCAGGTAAATTTTGAGGCCGAAATTTTCTTTTAGGGGGTATAGTTGTAACGCCCCAAAAATATAGGTACTTATTTTCTATATGTTGTGTAACACAAATTCATGCTTGTTTCAATGGTTAAGTGCCCTAGAAAGTGCCTGAGAAGTCTTGGGCTCAAGCTTGGGCATTTGCAAAAACTTTGTTTTTAGGAAATTAACCCTTGCTGTAGGTAGTAGACTTTTAAATTATTGTGGGTGAAATATGTCACAAAGGGCTTGCTAGTCTAGGGGTGAGTGGCGTGTGGGGTGTTCCTTGGGGTCTGAGGTTTGAGGCTTGGCAAGGCAAATGGAGCATTTTATTTTTGCTACAAGTGCTGGGGAAGCGTCCTTGGTTGACAGAAATTGATGTGTTTGATTGAAGTTTGAATGAGCAGTTGAGTAGATTATTGTGGAGAGATTCTAGGAGAGAGATAAGGGAGGAAAAAGTGGAGTTTGAGGTATGGTAGAGTTGTGTTGAAATTGGATAGTGGGCATAGGGATTTTCGGCTGAGTTGTTATTCTCTAATACTTTTGGCATTGTCCACTCTTGGGGGTTATTTTCTCTCCATTTTCTTTCGGGTTTTTACAAAATTTTGGTTGGTTTCTTTTGTTTCTGAAGCCGTGTTGTGCTATTTCGGGTATCTTTCGGTCCTTTTTTCTTGCGATTCTACTCCTCTCTACAACCCTCTTGTCCATGATTTTTCTCTCCTTCTTGGCCGAATCCCTATTGCTTTCCTATCTCTCAAACCCTTTCGGCTTTAGCTTGGGGTGATCGATTCTTTCCGGCCTTCTTTTTCCTTCTTCTCTCAAGTGCAATTGAATCTTTGTTGGCCGAATATTGCTCTTCCATTTACCCTTTGTGTGCCGACTCTTTCTTTTGCTTTTTGTCTGTCAATCGGGTGGTAAGTGCTGCTATTTAGATTTTGTTTTTGTTCACCCCTCTTCCCTTTCTGCTGAATCTATAGTTTTCTTTTAACACCTTCTTTTCCGGCCAACTATTGTTAGGGAAGTAATTGCACTAGTTCTGCCTTGTTGTAGCGGTGATCTTTTCGGGGATTGTGAACTGATTACTTTCCTTCTCTAGTTTTGGCCTTGCACCTTCGGTAAGTGGTTGTACGCTTGGTACAATTTATGTGTGTGTACTGTGTTAGTTAATAAGTTCGTTCAGAAAGCAAGTAATCTCTAAAGGAGGTCGTAATCAGTTGCGTGTATCGGTTTACGGTTGGAATCTTCATTAGTTCGACAAAGCCAAGTATTAGTGGAAATTTTTACGATAAATATAAGGAGGAGATGTTAATCCTATTGTCATTGATTAATGGAGTATTTTGATTGAATGTAGGCTTTGGGCTCGTGGGCTACTCGTGCATCTTCGTTTAAGGTGTGTAATCACACTACTATAATCATAAATTCGCAAAAGCCAGAAAACATGGGTTGTATTATGGGCTTTAGACCCATTTTCATTGATTGACTGTTAAGGTTGCACGGGTCGCCCGAGACGACTGTGGACCTATTGTTTGGTCGATAAGTATACTTAGATCCCATACTGATGAAGTGACTGTTATACCCCTATGAGGTAAAATGACTTATATGCCCCTATCATTTGTATGACTGTATTCGAGCATGACATTTTTGCATACACGTATGATATTATGACATGACATGTTGCATGGGGGTGGGTTTGATATATTTGGAGGAAGTGTACTGTACTGGTAGCTCTGCTGCATATACTGTTTAGTGCTGCAACCAGTGCTATATTTTGGAGTGTAGGGATGAGTGGGTCAATTTTATCCCCACATGGAGTGTAGGGCTGGACGGAGTGGAGTGTAGAGGATGGATGGGTAGGACTTCTGATTGCATTTATGTTACTATTACTGTAATGGGCTAAGGACTGCACTGCTACGGATACTGTATTAGGCTAAGGTCCTAACTATTACTGGACTGTTACTGAAACGGGCTTAGGCCCAGGCAGTATTTGCCTATTGTATGAATGATTGTTTGTTTAATAAGGAATTACACACTTAGTTTTCATAAACTCACCCTTCTACTTTCCTGTGCAGGTAATCCTTAGGCGGGTCAGTGCTGCGAGGGATTCGATGGAGGCCACACAACTGCTTTTTCTACTGTTTTAAACTTTTAATCTTTAAGCTATTTAACTTGGGGTATTTGTTACGTAATAAGGCCTCTTTAGATTTTTACTTTAATTTGGGGTTTACTTACTTTGATTTATATCTGCTAGTAGTAGGACGCGAATTTTCAAAAAGATAAATATTCTTCAAAACACCACACTATTACAACATATTTCAAAAAGCTTCCATAATAAATATTGTAACAAGGCTAACTCATATCTGTCGCCAGATTAGGGTCCTAAGGTTTTACTGAACAAAAGCACAACTCTGAGCATTCACACAAGTCACATTCATATTTATATAAACGAGTGTCCAATTAATTGTTAATCATGATTTTATTAATACATAATATAAAAATAGAAATCATATAATCGACATTGTAATGATATTTGAATATGTAGTAAACATCAATCATTTTAAGTCATATTTCTATACATGTATAAAATAAATCAAATAAAATCTAACACATGGCATTTTAGTCATTAACTTATACGGCATTATTAATTTCACAATTAGTCAAATGTGTTTCATTAAACAAATAAAACATTGTACGCATTTTAACCATGATGGAATGGAACTATTGCCGAACATCAATAATGAAACTAATCAAGCTTAGTTCACATACTAAACGTATATTCAATCATTTGTTTATAGTTAACCATTTTCTAATAGAGGTACTAACTTGAAATGCACTCATTTTACATACCAAAATGCATCTACATAACTAGTCTTTTTATCACTAATTCGGACATTTAAATATTACATAAAACGCATAAAATCTTGAATATCACCTATCTAATACATAATATATCTTAGTTAGCTTCATAAGCATTATTTACCTTGTGTTCGAAACCTATAAACCAAACTCCACAACACTTTATGTCTTGGACACACTTTCTATATAAGCCCAAACCAAGATCAAATGTATACACAACTATAAGCATTATAATCAACCATATTCCTTAATTCATTTTAACAAAGCATATCAACCAACATCACACATATTTATATATATGTATACCATAGCCGTATCAACTAATATACTTATGAACATGTACATTTATTTGTACCATGACCGATACATCATATACTTAAATATATAAGTGCAATAGCCGAATCATCAATCAATTTTTTCAAAACATAAATAAAACATCACACCAAATTTACTTGTCAACCAAATTTAGCTATTACTATCATAATAGTTCATAACCGAATCATTTTAACTAAGAGTGACACAACAACATAATTCATACCATATGTATACCATGTCCAACCCTTTCAAACCACATCCAAGTCATCAAGCAACTTCAATGTGCAAAGGCACATATCACATATACTTCTATCCATAGATGACTTTAGCCGAACCATTCACATGCACATCCTAAGTCATCAACCATTTTCAAAGCGTATAGTACCTAACACAAATATTACACATTCATAGCACATAACATCATGACCAAGATGAACATAAACCATACTTAGCATAACCAAATTTAAACATAAAAGATTAGCCATTTTCGCATGGCATAAATTATACACAACCAAAATCCAACATTTTGAAATGTAATCCAGCCTATACATGCCATAGGTCCGGATATTTAGCTTATAAAATACCAAAGACAGTCGATAGTGTGATAGACTTTGCTGACGATCCCCGAGCTCGTAACTTGAACCCAAAATCTATAAAACAGAAACACACATATACACAGAGTAAGCTTTTATAACTTAGTAAGTCATAAGCATATAAACCATTTAATAACATGAACAATTTATTTAAGATAAATCTAACTATACTTTCATGGTCGTATGAATCCAACAACTCATCTTTTCACATATCATATACCTTTGCATATAGCTTTACTTAAAGTCGAATACTCATATATAAATGTTAACAAAATGTCTTACAATTCAAAGCTAATTATCATTATTGTTAACACAGATACACATATCAGACAATGCCAACGTCTCAGACGTGGTCTTACATGTAATCACATATCGATGCCACTGTCCCAGATAGGGTCTTACTTGCACACATATATCAGAATCACATATACTCGCACACATGTATCAGAATCACATATCGATGCCAACGTATTAAACGTTATCTTACTCACACACATATATCCTAATCACATTTTGATGTCACATATACTTCCAAGTATCAACTTTAAAATTAGCCAAAATATACATAAGTTCATTAACAAAATTATCATTCACAACCAAGGTCACATTATCATCAAATATTCGAATATATATAACCATGATTCATACTATAATAACACATACATATTTCATTTAGCTGAATATAGACTTGTAATTAATATATAAGTGGTCAACATTCTGACATATATAGTTCATGTCATCACTTTAAATACTAAACTTATTCATTGATTTATCATCAAGCATAAATTATTTTCATTACTCAATACCGATTCTTAATTTACTTCTAATCAATATAAATATCTATTGATCACATATATTGAAATTTAACAACTTCTATTTACTTATAAACTTACCTCGGGCGATGTAAAACAGAATAGGACAGCTAGTTGACAGCTTTCGTTTTCCCCCGATCCAAATTCGATTTCTTTGGTTCTTAATATAAACATATTCAAATTAAGCTTCTTCAAACATATTTTCATTCAATTTAGTCCAAAAACACATAACTGGGCAAATTACCATTTTACCCCTGATATTTACACTTTTTACAATTTAGTCTTTATTGCATAAAACACAAAATAAATAAAATTTCAATACACCCATGTTAGGCAGAATCTTATCCATATTCATACAAGTCCATATTTCACATTTTAGTCCCTCAAATTATTATTTTTTCAATTTAGTCCTAATTACTAAATATCATCAAAATCTCTAATACAAAACATGTTAATCTAAAACATATCTTTCATATTTCATCATCAAACAACAAAAATCACAAGCTCTCAACAATGGCATAACTCAAAATATTCACCAAAATAAAAAATTGACGCATGGGTTTACTTGTACTCGAAGCAACGATCTCAAAAACGTAAAAATTATTAGAAACCGACTAAGAACGAACCTTGAATCAAGCTTGGAAGGATGGCCGAACCTAGGTTTCTCTTTTCTTTCTTTTCTTTCTTATTTTCAGTGGATGAACATAGTAAAATAAAATGAATATGATAACTTTGTTTTAGTTAGTATATGTTTATTAACCAAATTACTTATTTAACCTTTATAATATAATATAAAATCGTTATATTCCTTGGCCATTACCGCCCACTTATTCATTCAATGGGCTGATTGAAACATAAAGGCTTCCATTTAAAAAGCCAAATGCAATTCAGCCCCTTTCAGAAATAACCACCAAATATTCATTTTACGCGACTAAGTCCTTTTATTTAATCGGACATCTAAACGACAAAATTAAATCACGAAAATTTCACAGACATAAATTCATACAAAATAAACATAGAAAATATTTTTTAAATATTTTTCTAACTCAGATTCGTGGTCCCAAAACCACCGTTCCGATTAGGGTCTAAATGGGGCTGTTACAACTCTCCCCCTTAGGAATTTTCATCCTCGAAAATCTTACCGGTGAATAGATTCAGATAATATTCTTTCATGGCGTCTTTCTTATTCAATGTCAATGATAAACCGGATATAAAATCCATTGTAACTCTGTCCCATTTCTATTCAGATTCATTATTGTCTGAAGCAACCCAGAAGGTACCTGATGCTTGGATTTTACTTACTAACAGACTAAACATTTCAAATCAAAGTCAGAAATGTCTCATTTCATACCATGCCACCAGTAAAGCTATTTCAAATCATTACACATTTTCGTACTACAAGGGTGAATAGATAACTGACTGCTGTGAGCTTCGTTCAAAATCATCTAAATTAATTCTTAATTTCTTGTGATACACATTTGATTTTTGAACCTCAAACAACTATCAGTATCAACTCGAAACTCAGATTCAACATTCGAATCACATTGTCTCATTTTGATATCAAATCATCATCAATTTTCTGAGCATCACAAATTTGTTGAACAAATAACGTTCTTGCTTTTAATTCAGCTATCATGAAACCATCATCAGACACAGTGTAACATCCCGAAATAGGACCTAGTTGGAATAGTGGTTTTGGGACCACAAATACGACATCAAAATATTTATCTTATGATTATTATAAGGTCCAAAATATGAAAATATGCATGTGTTAAAGTTTCATGAAGAAATTCTATGAGAAAGGTGTCCAATTGGAAAATAAGGACCAAATTGAATAAATTGCAAAACTTGGATTCTAGAAGCAATTTGTATGAAATTGCTTTAGATTATTAATTAGAAGATCTTAAAGATAAATTTTCCCAATTTCTAAGTTTTTGGACAAAAATGGGCATGTAAGGATAAAATTTGAAAGAAAGGGCTTAAGGGCATTTTGGTCATTTGGCAAATTTATTAAATAAAATGGGAAAAATAAGCCACAAATCAGCCATTCTTCTCCCTCATGATGCTGAATTTCACAAGCCTCCATAGCTAGGGTTTTCAACATTTTCAAGCTCAATAGTAAGTGCTCCCTAGCCCTATTTTTAATGTTCTTCGTGTTTTTGAAGTCCTGATAGCTTACTCTCTTCATTTCTACCCATATTTCATGCTAGGGTTCATGTTTAGAAAACTACCCATGAATGAGATTCTTGTATTTTGATGTTTTATGGAGGAATATAAGATTTTAAAGGATGGTAAACAACTTTTACTTAGTGATTTTTCATGGAAATGGCTTAAAGGACTAGATTGTAAAAGTTGCAAAAAGTGAGTAGAAAAATGTGAAATAATGGAAAATTTGGGCTGCCATAAGAGGGAAAAACATTCATCTAGGCTTGGATAATGTAGAAATTTCATGCACTTCATCATACGAGCCTAGGGACTAAATCATAAATAATATGAAAGGTTAGGGGCAAAATGATCATTTTGTCTGGGTTGAGATTTAGGCTCGAAAAGAATAATTTGAGGTATTGATAATTCATTTTTATTGTTATAGACCCTGAGGAACAAATTTCGGAGGTTGATCGAGGAAAACGAAAGGTTTCAAAATAACCGAAACGCGAAATCGAAACGAGTACCAGGTAAGTTCGAATAACTTAAAGTAAAATCTTATTGTGCTTATTTACGTGTATTATGAATGTATGATAATTAGTTATAATTATGGTATGAAAATCCATGAAATGTGTTAATAATAATGACATGATAATAAATGTCTCGGTTGAAGTCAAAAAGGGAAATTCGATGGATAAACCATGGCTTACATGACTTGGGATCCTGCATGTGTTGCAGAAAAGGATTTAGCCCGGACAGGTAATCTGTTGATCTCAAATATAGAAAGGATCTAGCCCAAACGGGCATTCCTTGAGTGATCAAGCCTCCCAAAGAATATGTGTGCATTATGGATTTAACCCAGACGGGTAATCCAACTAGGGTCTGAATTTAGCCTGGACTAGTAATTTAGATCCGAGCTTATTAAGGGTGTTTTTCGCTACAAGGGATTTAGCCTGGACTGGTAATCCCGCCGTAAGATGTGAGGTTCGCAAGAGTGCGTACATGAGATGATCGCTCTTATGACTTGACGGTAAAAGGATAATTTGTCGAGATTTCTGAAAAGCTCAATGGGATTAACATGAGATATAAAAATGAAAATGTGGGATGATGAGCTCATCTAAGACAAATTTCATATGGTTGTAGGACTAACCTGTTGATTGAGTGCATGTGATAGGGAAACCATTTCATGCTTGTTGGTTATATTGCCTAATATGGTTGTATGCTAATTAATCTATAAGTTTACTTTCCAGTTATTCGGGTTTACTAAGCATGTAAATGCTTACCCCTCTCTTTTCCCTGTCTTACAGAGCTCGAGGAATTGTAGAAATTGAAAGACTATTGGAGAGTCAACACACTATCATCTTGTCCAGCTTTGGTATATAGATACTTTCATTTTATTCAACGGCATGTATAGGGATTTTGTTATTTTGTTATATGTGTCATTTGATTTGCCAATATGAAAGCTTGTAAAGTTATACATATTCACTTAGATGGCCATGGGAATTGGCTCATTTTGATGTAGGTTAAGACCTACAAATTTGTGCATGTTTATGTTCAATTGTTCTAGTAAGGATGAAATATGGTATATCACATTTAGGTACATGTAATGTGACCAAATCACATGGGATGGCTAGACCATAATTGGCAATGAGTTATAATAATGAGCCAATCTTAAAAGTGTTATAAGACATAAAAATCCTTATACAAAGTATAACACACAGGCATGTGTCTAGGCCGTGTATGACACACGGATAGCCCTATTGGCGTGTGGTATGGTCGTGTGTCCCCTGCACCTAAAATTTTTAGGTCAGAATGCATGGTAGTAAACACACGAGCAGAGATACGGCCGTGTGTCTCAACCGTGTGGTGGACATTGCCTAGCACATGGGCATGTGTCTTGGCCGTGTGCCCCTAAATGCATGTGACAGCCCTAATTTGACCCGAGTCGAAAAGTGGTTTCGAGACCATAAAATCGAGTCATAAAAAAGTAATTAGATGTTTTATTATGTGCTTATTATATGTGAAAGTGCATGTGAGAAAATTTCATGCTTTAATATTGTCATTTGTGAGTGAAATTAATAAATAGGACTTATGTGAAAATTTGTGAAAATATGATAGGTTATTTTTGTAGTGGCCAAATAATTTATGGTGTAAATAAGTGGATTTGCATGTCAAATTTCCCACTTTAGTTGTAGTGGCCGGCCATGATGATATTGATAAGCAAATATGTATTATATATTAATATTATAATAGTAATGGTTTAATTTATGAAATAAAAAACTTTAATTAATAATAAGAAAAGATGATAGAAAAGCAAAAGAAAAACAAAATGCTTGTTTCATCTTCTTCCTTAGTAGCCGAACCTTAAAGAAGAAAAGGGTGATAGCATTCGTTCACTTTGAGCTTGAATTAAGGTATTAAATTCATGTTAGTTTTTGAAATTGTAGCATATATTAAGCTAGTTACTAAGTCCCTTACTTAGCCCATGTCAAAATTTTGAATTGGGTAGTGATTTGAGTATTCGGCTATGGAAGATTTTTGAAGGGAATGATTGTTGTCTTTATGTTTTGATGAATAATTGTGAATGGGTGATGATTGGACTAGTTTAATGTTCATATAGGTGGTTTGAATGATAGAAAAATCGGCTTGTATATTTGCGAAATTGCCGAATGTGAACTTAGGTAATAGTTGAGAAATGTTTGTGTTTTAAATGATGGAATGGAGTGGATACTTTGAATGTGATATGCACAATTATAAGTTAAATTAAGGTTTGCTAAATTACCATTGTCATTGCCGAATATGAGCTTAGTCAAAGAAAAATTTGTTGTTGAATGTTTTAAATGAATTTGATAGTAATAAATTAAGTTTGAGATAGGTATTATACGTTTTAAGAAAGGTTAATGTGTTTGGGTTGAATTTGTGACTAGTTCGGTTATGATATGCATGGATAATAGTATAGGTGTATTAGGTTGTGGTATTTAATCAATGTATTGAAAAAGAATTGATATCTAAGGTTATTTTGTTATACCGAATTTGATAAATAAAATAATAAATAAAATGTTTTAATATGTTTATATCATAGCAAGATTTATGCTTTGATTTTATTACAATTTGTAATTCGGCAGTTGTTCAATGATATGATAATTGGATGTGTATGTATATTAATTTATGAAATTCGAATATGCAAGGTAATGAGTTAGGAAAATGTTTCATGAAGGTTATAGGTTAAGTTATAGGAATTTTGGTAATGTTCATATTTGGTCATTAAGGTTATATTGTACTTAGGCTATGTGAATTATGTGTTAAGGCAAGTTACTTATTGAATATATGTATTCGGTCATAAAGATGTACATGAGAAAATGTTAAATAAATGATATTAAATGACTTAATGTGATTAAAAATGTGTATGACCATTTTATATTTGAGCTAAGAGTAGCTATATGACTTATTTAGTTTCTTGTCATATTCGGTCATAAGCTAGCATGATGGGACCTTATAAATTATTTTTTTTTTAATTAGCTCAAGAGCATAAAGAACCAAGGTTGGACAGAGGAAAAGAGAAAGTAGTTGAGTAGCCGATCTGAGACTGTTCAAATATATTCGAGGTAAGTTTTAAGTAGTTAAATATTTATAATATTTGAAAATGACATGACAAATTATGAGAATTAAGTGTTACTTGTCATATTTGTACATGGCCGAATGGCAATTTGTATTGGAAGTAAGAAGTGATATGTTCTCATGATCAAATGATAGTGTTAGATGAAAATGAGTAAGATTTTACGTGTAAACAATTACGTATTTAAATGTGAGTGATGAAATGAGATAAAAGTGAATGAAATGTAGGATGATATATTCGAATGATGCTTGTACCAAAATTGGAGTGATTGTGTTATAAAAAAAACTTGTTGATTTGAATATTGTACAGTATTATTCGAGCCTTTGAGCCTAACAGGCTATAATGCCAGTGAGATACTATTCGGGCCTCTGAGCCTAGCAGGCTATAATGTCGGTGAGATACTATTCGGGCCTCGAGCCTAGTAGGCGAAATGCCAGTGAATGAATTCAGGTTTTTAAACCTAGCAGGCTGAATGCAGGTGATTTGATAAAAGTCTAAAACTAAGATACCTCGTGATAGAACGACAAATGAATACATTCAATACATTAAGTTGGCCAGGTGCGTATTATGTATTTATATGTGAGTATGATTTGAATTGAATCATAAGAGTATAATTTGATACATATGTGAATACATGATATATTTATATCTATGGTTATGATACATTCGGTCAAGGTGTGAAAGTATATGAAAATGTTCGATTTATTTATGCCATATGAATTCAGATAAAGTGAAATTAGAATGCTAATTGTGTATTATATGCTTGTGTATATTCGGCCAATGGTAATAAATATATAGGAAATGACCTTTTAAGAAATTGGATAATTGATGTATAATTGAGTTTATCTGTTGCATTGCTTAAAACTTAATAAGCTTATGAAAGCTTACTCCTTTTGTTATATTTCTCTATTTTATAGATTGTTGATTCCAGTTACCTGCTCAGGGAGGGGATTGTCAGCAACTCGTCACACTATCTTTCATTTTGGTACTACATTTTGGAGCTAGTATGGCATGTATAGAATAGACTTAAGTGAATGATATTTTGAGATGTCTTTGTATATATGCCATGTGAATATGGCAACTTTTGAATGACGATATAAGTTGAATTTCTATCTTTGATTGTGTTTGGCTATAAGTATAATTGCTAATGAAATTATGCAAATGTGTATGTACTAATGTTGAGTTTCGGATTAGTAATTCTTCATAACCCACTCCGGCGACGGATACGGGTTATAGAGGTGTTACAATGCATGCTGACGTCATAAACAAAATGCTCGAGTTTTTGGACACTGACGACCACATGGGCGTGTCTAGGCCATATGAAGGACACGGGCGTGTGCTTGGCTGTGTAAAAACCCCTGTAGGTTCGAAGTAGAAAATAAATTCAATTAATTCCACATGGTTAGGGGACACGGGCGTGTCCTAAGGCACACGGACGTGTGCATTATCTCCACACGAGTGTGTGAGACATTAACCTAGAAATTTTCTTAAATTTTCCTTAGGACCTCAGTTTTGTCCCGGACCATTCTCAATGTATGTTTAGGGTCTCGTAGGCCTATAATAGGGACACTAAGATATGGTTTGATTGGTTTTAATTTGAAACGAAATTTCATAGTCCATATTTTTCGAGAATGTTTGAGTACATGTATGGTAACGCCTCGTACCCTGTTCCGGCATTGAATAGGGTAAGGGGTGTTACACATAGCCATATTTACATTCATTGTATGCAAAGTAAACAGTGATTTTAGCCTTAAAGCATCAGCAAAAATTTTAGCCTTTCCCGGTGATAGTCAATCACAAGCTTGTTGTAACACCCCTTACCCATTACCGTCGCCGGAACAGGGTACGAGGTATTACGAGAACATAATACATACCATTAAAGAAAATCGAGATAGAAATATGTCATCCAATTTGATAGTGCATCGTTATAACATATGTTTTGAACAATGTTAATCAACTTCTATGGCTTGTACAAAGTAGTTGGTTGAGTACTGTAACCAATATTTTAAACCTAGGCAATTATGACACGTAACAAAATAATTAAGCCTACTATACATGCCATAATTCAAAATGTTTAGTTCGAATACCCTAAAGTATTGATAGTGCGGGCAGATCTTCACGATCCTTAACTCCTGAGCAAGTTGGAGGATACTACAAGACAAAAGAGAGAAAACAAAGTAAGCTTATAGCTTAGTAAGTAAGTATGTAAATAATAATTAAAGAATTTAATATGTTTACACAACAACTCAAGTATATCTACTTTAATTTCAATATCCACTCCACTTTGATTAAGCTATCTTTCCTGCGTTATGTTCACTAAATAAATCATAACTCGAGTTACAAAACTCAAAATTCAAATCCGTAAAATTTCCATGAATCTAGACTCATAAATCTTCTTGCTAATTTTTTTCTAGAATTTTTGGTTCAGCCGATTAGTACATTTTATTAGTTAAAGTTTCCCCTGTTACACAGCTCGACTAGTCTGACCTCTGTTCACTACGAATTGAATTTCTCTAAGTACACAATTCAAATAACCCTGAAATTTGTTTCATTTAAAACTAGACTAAATAAGGAATTTAGGTATGTAAACTATATTTCTTAATTTGCTTTGTACAATTTTTAATGATTTTTCAAAGTTGAAACAGGGGATCACATATTCATCCTGAGCAAGTCACACACAATTGAAAATATCTCAAAATATAAAATTTCTTTACTTGTTCTGTTTCTTTTATATGAAAGTAGACTCATTAAAATTTAATTGTACATCTCATTCAACCTCTAATTATGTTCCTCCTATTTTTGGTGATTTTTCAAAATCACGTCACTGCTACTGGCATCAAAACAGTTTTAATGCTAATTTCACTCTTTCACACATTCTTTATGCTAACCTCATTTTATCTTACATATATAGATATACCACAAATCATTTTCACCACAATTCATTCATCACAAGTATAGGTCCATAACCACAACGTCACCACAAAACCATCCCGTTGAACAATTCGGATCAATCCTCGATATTTAATGGTTTTAGCACACAGCCCCACCATCATACTTCATTTAGTTCGGCTCTCTTGTACACATGGTGAACACTTAATACCACTCATGCGACCTAGCCGATTTGTCTCGTAGCTCTCTTGTCTACATGGTGTCCTTCACTTGGAATCACGCATGCGACCTAGCTACATTTATCTCTTACGTATCTCTCTTGTCTACATGGGATACATCCCGTATCACTCATGTGACCTAGCTACTACATGGTATTTCGTAGCTTTCTTGTACACATGATGTGCACTCAAATCATCATACATGTGACCTAGCTACGCTCCTCTATTTTATTCGATCTCTCCGAATGTTCAACCGGGATCTCTCTCTATTATTTATTTCCATTCTTCCAATAGTCGATTTATATTTTAACACCAGCTAGTATATTTATATAATAGGCTGAAATATAAGAATGTAAATGAAAATAATGTAATGTTTACATACAAACTTACCTCGGTGCAAAATGTGGAAATTTTGCGATTTAGTCCAAAACTTTTTCCTTCCCTCGTTCGAGGTCAATTCCACGCCTTTCTTGATCTATAACAACACATTTAGCTCATTTAGCACTCATACTATTTATTTCAATCCAAAGATCACATTATGGAAAAATTACATTTTTGCCCCCTAACTTTTACAAAATTACAATTTTTCCCCTAGGCTCGGAAATTTAATTTCAGCCCTTATTCTTATGTTTTATGACATGCTGAACATTTTTATCTTCTACGACCACATCAAATTCTCACTCTAACACATAGTTGTGAACAATAGGTATTTTTACCGATTATGTCGTTTTACTCGTTTTCACTTAAAACCAAGTAGCACAAGTTGTCTAACATAATTTAAAACCTCATATTCTATCATAAAACATCAAAATACACAAATTTCACCTATGGGTATTTTTCCAAATATGAACCGTAGGTTGAATTATTGTTAGCATAAGCTTAATCGGGCTACCAGGAATCCAAAAACGTAAAGAACATTAAAAACGGGGCTTGAAATCACTTACTATGGAGCTTGAAAGTTGAAGAAACCCTAGCTATGGAGAGAGGGAGAATTCGGCAGCAACTAAGGAGGATGATGACCAATTTTGTGTTATTTTTCCCATTTTATTTCATTTAATATCCAAATGACCAAAATGCCCCTCCTTACTAAACTTTCAAAAATTCCTTCCATGTCCTAATTTTGTCCATGAACTTAAAATTGGTCAAATTGCTATTTAAGACCTCCTAATTAATATTTTAAAGCAATTTCATACTAAAAACTTCTAAAATGTAAATTTTGCAACTTATTCGATTTAATCCCTATTTTCAATTTAAGCACTTTAGGCATAGAATTTTATCACGAAATTTTCACACAATCATGCAATCATATCATAAACCCCAAAATAATTATAAAACAATTATTTTTATCTCAGATTTGTGGTCACGAAACCACTATTCTGATTAGGCCCTAATTCGGGTTGTCACAATTCTCCCCCCTTTAGAGATTTTCGTCCCAGAAAATCTTACCGTAGAAGAGGTTTGGGTCTTTGTTTCCTCATAGCTTCCTCAAGTTCCCACGTAGCCTCTTCTATTCCATGTCTGTGCCACAATACTTTCACTAAGGCTATACTTTTATTTCTTAACTGTTTAATTTCTCGAGCCAAAATCTTTATTGGTTCCTCCTCATAGGTCATATCCGATCGAATCTCAATTTCTGCCGGGGAGGTCACATGTGAAGGATCAGAACGATAACATCGTAACATTGATACGTGAAACACGTTATGAATTCTCTCTAACTCTGCCGGTAAGGCCAACCGATATGCCATTGGTCTAATTCTCTCGAGTAATCTCATGCACGCCCAATAAAACGCGGACTCAACTTGCCTTTTCGACTAAATCTCAGAATCTTTTTCCATGGTGACACCTTCAAGAACACTTTATCACCCACCTGAAATTCAATCTCTTTTCTTTTCAAATCTGCATATGACTTTTGTCGATCTGAAGCAGCTTTCAAGCAATCCCGAATTACTTTTATTTTCTCTTGGTTTCTTTAACTAGATCAACTCCGTGAATTTGTTTCTCACTAAGTTCAGTCCAATATAAAGGAGTCCGACACTTACGACCATACAAGGCTTCAAATGCGGTGCCATTTGTATACTTGACTGATAATCATATTGTGTAGGCAAACTCAATTAAAGATAGATATTTCTCCCAACTACCTCCAAATTCTAAAACACAAAGATCTAAGCATATCTTGAGTACTGGATTACTCTTTCCGATTGACCATCTGTTTGTGGATGAAACGCGATACTAAAGTTCAATTTTGTACCCAAAGCTTCTTGTAACTTTTTCCAAAATCTCGAGGTAAATCTCGGATCTCTATCTCGATATAATAGACATAGGTACCCGTGCAACCTCACAATTTCAGCAATATATAATTCGGCTAATTTATCAAGTGAGTAATCGGTGCGTCTCTTGGTATAAAGTGGGCTGATTTTGTTAATCTATCAACCACTACCCAGACAAAGATCCTTTTTTTTAGGAGTCAAAGGCAAACCGGTTACAAAATCCATGGTAATCTTGTCCCATTTCCACTCAGGCACCATTACCGGCTAAAGTAGTCCTGAAGGCACTTGATGTTCAGCTTTTACTTGTTGACAGATCAAACACTTGGTTACAAATTCAGAAATGTCCCTTTTCATACCTGGCCACCAATACAACTTCTTTAAATCTTTATACATTTTTGTGCTACCAGGGTGAACTGATAAACAGCCATTGTGCGCCTCATGTAATATTTTTCTGAATCAATTTATTATTTTTCGGCACACATATTCTGCCTCGAAACATTAAACAGTCGTCTGGTCCAACTCGAAAATCTGAGTCGTAACCTAATTCGCATTGAGTTCTTTTGGTCCGCAACTCATTATCATTCTTTTGAGCATCACAAATCAACTGGAGAAATAACGGTTTAGCTCTCATCTCTGCTAAGATTGACCCATCATCAGACAATGCTAACCCCGTATTCATGGCTCTCAAAGTAAAAAGAAATTTTCTGCTCAAGGCATCAGCAACTATATTTGCTTTTCCCGGATGATAATCAATCACTAGATCATAATCCTTTAATAATTCAAGCCATCTTCGTCATGCATTCAGATCCTTTTGATTCATCAAATACTTCAAACTTTTGTGATCGGTAAAAATTCGGCATTTTTCACCGTACAAATAATGTCGCCAAATCTTCAAAGCAAAGACAATAGCGGCCAATTCCAAATCATGTGTAGGATAATTCTTTTCATGCGGTTTTAACTGTCTCTCGAAGCATAAGCTACCACTTTACCCTCTTGCATCAACACACATCCAAGGCATCACAACGATGCATTACTATAAATTGCGAACTCTTTTCTGGCTCGGGCTGTACTAAAATTGGTGCTTCATCAATCGTGCTTTAAACTTTTCAAAACTCTGCGACATTTATCACCCATTCAAACTTAACATTCTTTTGCAGCAACTTAGTCATAGGAGAGGCAATCATCGAAAATCCTCAACAAAACGTCTATAATATCCGGCTAAGCCTAAAAAGCTTCTAACCTCAAATACATTCTTTGGCGCTTTCAATCAACGATCGCAGAAATCTTGCTTGGATCCACCCGAATACCATCACCTGAGACTATATGTCCCAAAAATCCGACTTCACGAAGCCAGAACTCACTTTTACTAAACTTGGCAAACAATATCTTTTCTCTCAAGATCTGCAATATGGTTCTCAAGTGTTCGGCATGTTCAAACTCATCCCGAGAATAAATTAGAATGTCATCTATGAACACTACTACAAACTTATCCAAATATGGCGAAAGATCCGATTCATTAAGTCCATAAATATAGCTGGAGCATTTGTTAAGCCGAAAGGCATTACAAGAAACTCATAATGTCCATACCTTGTCCTAAAGGCGGTTTTCGGCACATCTGACTCCTTAACTCTCAACTGGTAGTAACCAGACCTTAAATCAATCTTTGAAAACACTGTAGCCCTTTTAACTGATCGAATAAATCATCAATCCTCGGCAATGGGTACTTGTTCTTTATAGTCACCTTATTGAGCTAACGATAATCAATGCAAAGTCTCATTGAACCATCCTTCTTCTTTACGAATAATACAGAGCACCCCAGGGAGAGAAACTCGGTCTCACAAATCCCTTTATCTGTTAATTCCTGCAACTGAGCCTTCAATTCTTTTAATTCAGTCGGAGCCATTCTATATGGAGCAATCGAGATCGGTGCGATGCCGATAACAAATCAATGGCAAACTCTATCTCTCTGTTCGAGGCAACCTGAGCAATTCCTCCGAAATACATCCGAAACTCACAAACTATCGATGCGATTCAAACTTGATTGAGGCAACTCGGTATTCATTACATAAGCGGATAAGCTTCACACCCTTTCCTCATGTATTTTACAATGCAGACATGTGCGAAATCACCATAGGCAATTTATTTGATTAAATCTGTTTCAACCCACAAAATTTCTCCATTTTCACATTTCAACTCTAGTGTCTTTTGTTTACAATCTACCTTAGCATCATACAATGTCAACCACCCATTCCCAAGATAACGTCAAACTCATCAAATGGTAACAACATCAAATTGGCGGAAAAACAGTGACCTTGAATCATTAATGGGCAATTCTTGCAAACCTTGTCAACTAGCACATATTGGCCTAAGGGTTCGACACTTTAATCGTAAACTCGATAAACTCAACAGCAACTTTTTATTAGATGCTAAATTCATGCAAATATAGGAATGAGTGGACCCGAGATCAATCAATGCAATAACAATAGTATCATAGAGAGAAAATGTACCAGTAATGACATCGGGAGATGATGCATCTTCTCGGGCATGTATAGCATAAGCTCTAGCAGGTGCTCTAGCTTCTGATCTTGCCACTGAGTCTTTCATCGTAGCTTTACTGCTAGTCCCACCTCCAGTATTTCTCGGTGGTCTACCTCTACTAGCGGTGGTATTCTGTCTAGCACTCTGAAATCTTTCTTCTTTAACTTTCTCCGGACAATCTCTAATAAAATGCTCGCGAGAACCGCACCTGAAACAAGCTCGCTCAGTTCCCCAACACTCACCATAATGTTGCCTGCCACATTGCTGACACTCAGGATTTCTAGGTCGCACATTACCCACACTTGCCGCCGAAGTAGCTTGAGCTTTAGACCCCGAATACGCTCTACCATGATCTCTATGTGACTCCCCAATTGAAAATGTCATTCGAGGGTTTGCCTCTTTGGACCTCTTTGATTGAGATTGAAATGGCTTGCTTATCGGCCTTTTTCTGGCATCTCGAGCCTCAATAGCAGCTTTTCTTTTTTCTTTGTTCAATTCTTCAGCTTTAAGAGCTCGATCAACCAATATAACAAATTCTTTCAATTCCAAAATTCCTACAAGCACTTTAATGTCCTCATTCAGCCCATCTTCAAACCTTCGCACATAATGGCCTCGGTTGACACACATTCCCGGCATACTTGCTAAGTCTCACAAATTCGCGTTCATATTCTCGCCACAGACATCTTGCCTTGCTTCAATTCAAGGAACTCCTTCCGTTTTTTATCCATAAATCGTTGACTTATGTATTTCTTTCTAAATTCTTCCTGGAAGAAATCCCACGTAACTTTTTCTTTTGGCACCACTGATACCAAAGTCTTCCACCAATGGTAGGCCGAATCTCTCAAAAGTGATACAGCACACTTTAAGCATTCCTCGGGTGTACATGAGAGCTCATCAAATACACGGGTAGAATTTTCAAGCCAGAATTCCGCTTTCTCAGGATCATCATCGATCTTTGCTCTAAACTCTTCGGCCCCTTGTTTTCGAATCTTGTCAACTGGAGGCTTGTTCATCCTTACCAAATTTATATCTTGAGCAGCTACAGGAATCATCTGAGGTATAGGAGGGGGTGGAGGAGATTGAGTATTTGGATTTGCTCGAATAAATTCAGTATACCAATTGTTCATCCTTTGGAGAAAGGCATCCCGAGCCTCATCTCCCTGTCTCAATGTCTTTGGTCTACTTTCCACAGGTACGATCCCTTGTGCGGGGGCCGGCGCATTACTAGCAACATCATCGTACGCAGCCTTTCTTGGGATCCATTACTATATTAAAACAAAACACGCTTTAGAATAGTCGAGTCACCACACTATCACAATATTTTTATGGCATGTATAGCTAGACTTTTACACACACTTTATTAGTCCGAGAACCGACTAAACCATAGCTCTGATACCACTAAATGTAACACCCTTTACCCGTTACCGTCGCCGGAACAGGGTACGAGGTATTACTAGAACATAATACATACCATTAAACAAAACCGAGATAGAAATATGTCATCCAATTTGATAGTGCATCGTTATAACATATGTTTTGAACAATATTAATCAACTTCTATGGCTTGTACAAAGTAGTTGGTTGAGTATCAGTAACCAATATTTTAAACCTAGGCAATTATGACACGTAACAAAATAATTAAGCCTACTATACATGCCATAATTCAAAATGTTTAGTTCGAATACCCTAAAGTATTGATAGTGCGGGCAGATCTTCACGATCCTTAACTCCTGAACAAGTTGGAGGATACTACAAGACAAAAGAGAGAAAACAAAGTAAGCTTATAGCTTAGTAAGTAAGTATGTAAATAATAATTAAAGAATTTAATATGTTTACACAACAACTCAAGTATATCTACTTTAATTTCAATATCCACTCCACTTTGATTAAGCTATCTTTCCTGCGTTATGTTCACTAAATAAATCATAACTCGAGTTACAAAACTCGAAATTCAAATCCGTAAAATTTCCATGAATCTAGACTCATAAATCTTCTTGCTAATTTTTTTCTAGAATTTTTGGTTCAGCCGATTAGTACAGTTTATTAGTTAAAGTTTTCCCTGTTACACAGCTCGACTAGTCTGACCTCTGTTCACTACGAATTGAATTTCTCTCAGTACACAATTCAAATAACCCTTAAATTTGTTTCATTTAAAACTAGACTAAATAAGAAATTTAGGTATGTAAACTATATTTCTTAATTTGCTTTGTACAATTTTTAATGATTTTTCAAAGTTGAAACAGGGGATCACATATTCATCCTGAGCAAGTCACACACAATTGTAAATATCTCAAAATATAAAATTCCTTTGCTTTTTATGTTTCTTTTATATGAAAGTAGACTCATTAAACTTTAATTTCACATCTCATTCAACCTCTAATTATGTTCCTCCTATTTTTGGTGATTTTTCAAAATCACGTCACTGCTACCGTCCAAAACAGTTTTAATGCTAATTTCACTCTTTCACACATTCTTTATGCTAACCTCATTTTATCTTACATATATAGATATACCACAAATCATTTTCACCACAATTCATTCATCACAAGTATAGGTCCATAACCACAACGTCACCACAAAACCATCCCGTTGAACAATTCGGATCAATCCTCGATATTTAATGGTTTTAGCACACAGCCCCACCATCATACTTCATTTAGTTCGGCTCTCTTGTACACATGGTGAACACTTAATACCACTCATGCGACCTAGCCGATTTGTCTCGTAGCTCTCTTGTCTACATGGTGTCCTTCACTTGGAATCACGCATGCGACCTAGCTACATTTATCTCTTACGTAGCTCTCTTGTCTACATGGGATACATCCCGTATCACTCATGTGACCTAGCTACTACATGGTATTTCGTAGCTTTCTTGTACACATGATGTGCACTCAAAGATCATACATGTGACCTAGCTACGCTCCCTCTATTTTATTCGATCTCTCCGAATGTTCAACCGGGATCTCTCTCTATTATTTATTTCCATTCTTCCAATAGTCGATTTATATTTTAACATCAGCTAGTATATTTATATAATAGGCTGAAATATAAGAATGTAAATGAAAATAATGTAATGTTTACATACAAACTTACCTCGGTGCAAAATGTGGAAATTTTACGATTTAGTCCAAAACTTTTTCCTTCCCTCGTTCGAGGTCAATTCCACGCCTTTCTTGATCTATAACAACACATTTAGCTCATTTAGCACTCATACTATTTATTTCAATCCAAAGATCACATTATGGAAAAATTACATTTTTGCCCCTAACTTTTACAAAATTACAATTTTTCCCTAGGCTCGGAAATTTAATTTCAGCCCTTATTCTTATGTTTTATGACATGCTGAACATTTTTATCTTCTACGACCACATCAAATTCTCACTCTAACACATAGTTGTGAACAATAGGTATTTTTACTGGAGATTATGCTGCTTTACTCGTTTTCACTTAAAACCGAGTAGCACAGGTTGTCTAACATAATTTAAAACCTCATATTCTATCATAAAACATCAAAATACACAAATTTCACCTATGGGTATTTTTCCAAATATGAACCCTAGGTTGAATTATTGTTAGCATAAGCTTAATCAGACTCACGAATCCAAAAACGTAAAAACATTAAAAACAGGGCTTGAAATCACTTACTATGGAGCTTGAAAGTTGAAGAAACCCTAGCTACGGAGAGAGGGAGAATTCGGCAGCAACTAAGGAGGATGATGACCAATTTTGTGTTATTTTTCCCATTTTATTTCATTTAATATCCAAATGACCAAAATGCCCTCCTTACTAAACTTTCAAAAATTCCTTCCATGTCCTAATTTTGTCCATGAACTTAAAATTGGTCAAATTGCTATTTAAGACCTCCTAATTAATATTTTAAAGCAATTTCATACTAAAAACTTCTAAAATGTAAATTTTGCAACTTATTCGATTTAATCCCTATTTTCAATTTAAGCACTTTAGGCATAGAATTTCATCACGAAATTTTCACACAATCATGCAATCATATCATAAACCCCAAAATAATTATAAAACAATTATTTTTATCTCAGATTTGTGGTCACGAAACCACTATTCCGATTAGGCCCTAATTCGGGTTGTCACACTTGTAGTCTTTTAGCAATTCTAACCATCAGCGTTGTCTTAAATTTAGATCTTTCTAAGTCATCAAGTATTTCAAGCTTTTGTGATCAGAATAAACATGACATTTCTTATCGTACAGATAGTGATGCAAAATCCTCAATGCAAACACAATAGCTGCCAATTCTAGGTTGTGTGGTGGATAGTTCTTTTCATGTGGCTTTAACTGTCTCGAGGCATAAGCTATAACTTTTGCCTTCCTGCATTAAACACAGCCCAAACCATTTAAAGATGCATCACTATAAATAACAAATTCTTTACCTGCTTCTGGTTGAATTAGCACTGCAGCTTCAGTCAAAAGGGCTTTCATCTGATCAAAACTTTTCTGACACTTTTTTGACCACTCGAACTTAATATCTTTCTGCAATAGCTTTGTCATCGGGACTGCAATCATAGAGAAACCTTTCAAAGACCGTCTATAATAACCGACAAGTCCCAGAAAACTTCGAACTTCTAGAACATTCCTAAGAGGTTTCCCCGAATACCCGATGCTGATACAACATAGCCCAGAAATCTGACTTCTCGTACTAGAACCCACATTTACTGAACTTTGCATACAACTGTTTATCTCACAAGATCTATAACACAAGTCTCAGATGTTCGGCATGCTTAGTTTCATCACGGGAATAGATCAAAATGTCATCTATGAACACAACCACAAACTGATCCAAATACTGTTTGAAGATCCGATTCATCAAATCCATGAAAACAGCAGGTGCATTAGTAAGTCCGAAAGGTAAAACCAAAAACTCATAGTGTCTGTCCTCGTTCGAAAAGAAATCTTTGGCACATCGAAGCCTTTAACTTGCAACTGATAATAGCCTGATCTCAAATCTATTTTTGAAAACACTGTATCCCCTTTTTTGTTGATCAAACAGATCATCAATTCATGGCAATGTATATTTATTGTTTATAGTCACCTTATTGAGCTGTCTACAATCAATGCACATTTTCATAGTTCTGTCTTCCTTTTGCAATTTACAACAGCATCATGCAAATTCAACCAGTGCATACTCAAGATTATGTCGAACTCATTGAATAGCAACAACATCAAATCAGTCGGAAAGCATGAATCTCGAATCATCAAGGAACAATTCTTACAAATTTTATCAACTATAACACACCGGCCTAAGGGGTTTGATACTCTAATCCTTATTGAATACTAATGTTTCACACACATAAGAATAAGTCGAACCAGAATCAATTAATACAATTACACTAGTATCATAGAGAGTGAATGTACCAGTAATGACATCTGAGGATGAAGTCTCCTCGTGTATGTGAATAGCATAGGCTCTGGCAGGTGCACGAGCCTCAGATCTAACTGCTGTATCTTTAGTCCCCCTCTGACTGTTACTCATACGACCTGCATTTCTGGGTGGCCTACCTCGAGCTGCAGTGTTACCCGATCGCATATTATGTACTAGATTTTCTTCAGCTAATTCTAGGCATTCACGAATGAAATGATCCATCGATCCACATTTAAAACAGGCCCGATTAAGCAATCTACAACTATTGGGATGTCGTTTACCACAATGTCCACACTCAGGTCGATTCGACCAAACATTACTAACACTAGCAATCAAAATGGCTCGTGAACTCACATGTAGCCTGTCCTGATTACGTCTAGAAAAACCTACAGTATTCTTTGGTCGACTACAATCATCCCCAAATTTATTCGATGCTAACTGAAATATCTTACCTGACGATCTTTTACAGAAATCTTTGGCTTCAAAATTAGCTGTTCTTTTCTTTCCTTTTTGTATATCTTGGTAAGTTACAGGAACTTGAGGGGGTGGAGGTTGTTGAGTAGCCGGATTTGTTGAAATGAACTCTGTGAACCCTTGTTCATCAATTGGACGAAGGCTTGTTTAACCTCTTCCCTTATATTATTTGAAATCAGCCTTGAATCAGCCGGCGCTGCCCCCTGAGCAGGAGTGGGCGCATTATCTTCTATGTCGTCTGTTACTACTCGATCGGAATCCATTTACTATATAAGAACACATTTTCAAATGTTAGAAGTTATCACACTATCACAGTATATAATATGGCATGTATAGCTAGACTCACACATGCTACGTTAGTCCTAGAATCGACTAAACCGTAGCTCTGATACCAATCAAATGTAACACCCTTAACCCGCATCCGTCGCCGAATTAGGGTCCTGATGTTTTACTGAACAAAAGCACAACTCTGAACATTCACACAAGTCACACTCATATTTATATAAACGAGTGTCCAATTAATTGTTAATCATTATTTTATTAATACATAATATAAAAATACAAATCATATAATCGACATTGTAATGATATTCGAATATCTAGTAAACATCAATCATTTTAAGTCATATTTCTATACATATATAAAATAAATCAAATAAAATCTAACACATGGCATTTTAGTCATTAACTTATACGACATTATTAATTTCACAATTGGTCAAATGTGTTTCATTAAACAAATAAAACCTTGTACGCATTTTAACCATGATGGAATGGAACTATTGCCGAACATCAGTAATGAAACTAATCAAGCTTAGTTCACATACTAAAAGTACATTCAATCATTTGTTTGTAGTTAACCATTTTATAATACAAGTAATGACTTGAAATGCACTCATTTTACATACCAAAATGCATCTACATAACTAGTCTTTTTATCACCAATTCGAACATTTAAATATTACATAAAACGCATAAAATCTTGAATATCACCAATCTAATACATAATGTACCTTATTTAGCTTCATAATCATTATTTACCTTGTGGCCGAAACCTATAAACCAAACTCCACAACATTTCATGTCTTGGACACACTTTCTATATAAGCCCAAACCAAGATCAAATGTATACACAACTATAAGCATTATAATCAACTGTATTCTGTAATTCATTTTAACAAAGCATATCAACCAACTTTACACATATTTATATATATGTATACCATAGTTGTATCAACTAATATACTTATGAACATGTATATTTATTTGTACCATGACCGATACATCATATACTTAAATATATAAGTGCAATAGCCGAATCATCAATCAATTTATTCAAAACATAAATCTAACATCACACCGAATTTACTTGTCAACCAAATTTAGCTATTACTATCATAATAGTTCATAACCGAATCATTTTAACTAAGAGTGACACAACAACATAATTCATACCAAATGTATACCATGTCCGACCCTTTCAAACCACATCCAAGTCATCAAGAAACTTCAATGTACAAAGGCACATATCACATATACTTCTATCCATGGATAACTTTAGCCGAACCATTCACATCCACATCCTAAGTCATCAACCATTTTCAAAGCATATAGTACGTAACACAAATATTACACATTCATAGCACATTACCTCATGACCAAGATGAACATAAACCATACTTAGCATAACTGAATTTAAACATAAAATATTAGCCATTTTTGCATGGCTTAGATTACACACAACCAAAATCCAACATTTCAAAACGTAATCCAGCCTATACATGCCATAGGCCCGAATATTCAACTTATAAAATACCAAAGACAGTCAATAATGTGATAGACTTTGCTGACGATCCCCGAGCTCGTAACTTGAACCCAAAATCTATAAAACAGAAACACATATATACACAGAGTAAGCTTTTATAACTTAGTAAGTCATAAGCATATAAACCATTTAATAACATGAACAATTTATTTAAGATAAATCTAATTATACTTTCATGGTCGTATTAATCCAACAACTCATCTTTTCACCAATCATATGCTTTTGCATATAGCTTTACTTAAAGCCGAATACTCATATATAAATGTTAACAAGATGTCTTACAATTCAAAGCTAATTATCATTATATTTAACATATATACACATATTCTTGAATCAAAATATGACATAGTATACATTTACATAGCAATGGCCGAACATAATACACATAGTACACATTTTCACATTTGTAACTTACTTACCTTATTCAAGTAGATGATAACCCAATTCTTACCTGATCATGTTAGCTCATTTTGCAAAATCGATCACAACCTATCATTGCCCAATGAACCATACGGAGTTGGATAGGACACTTAAATAATCACACATATTATATAATGCCAAAGTCTCAAACGTGGTCTTACACGTAATCACATATCAATGCCACTGTCCCAGACAGGGTCTTACTCGCACACATATATCAGAATCACATATCGATGCGAACGTATTAAACGTAGTCTTACTCGCACTCATATATCAGAATCACATATCGATGCCAACGTATTAAATGTGGTCTTACTCACATATATATCCAAATCACATATTGATGTCACATATACTTCTAGGTATTAACTTTAAAATTGGCCAAAATATACATAAGTTCATTAACAAAATTATCATTCACAACCAAGGTCACATTATCATCAAATATTCGAATATATATATAATCATGATTCATACTATAATAACACATACATATTTCATTTAGCCGAATATAGACTTGTAATTAAAATACAAGTGGTCAACATTCTGACATATATAGTTCATGTCATCACCTTAAATACTAAACTTATTCATTGCTTTATCATCAAGCATAAATTTTTTTCATTACTCAATCCCGATTCTTAATTTACTTCTAATCAATATAACCATCTATTGATCACATATATTGAAATTTAACAACTTCTATTTACTTATAAACTTACCTCGAACGATGTAAAACGGAACGGGACAACTTGTTGACAACTTTCGTTTTCCCCCGATCCAAATCTGATTTCTTTGGTTCTCAATCTAAACATATTTAAATTAAGCTCATTAAAACATATTTTCATTCAATTTAGTCCAAAAACACATAATGGAAAAATTACCATTTTACCCCTGACATTTACACTTTTTACAATTTAGTCCCTATTGCACAAAACACAAAATATGCAAAATTTCAACACACCCATGTTAGGCCAAATCTTAACCATATTCAAACAATTACATATATTTCATTTATTTCACATTTTAGTCCCTCAAATTATTATTTTTGCAATTTACTTCTAATTACTCAAAATCATCAAAAACTCCAATACAAAACATGTTAATCTAAAATATATCTTTCATATTTCATCATCAAACAACAAAAATCACAAGCTCTCAACAATGGCATAACTCAAAATATTCACCAAAATAAAAATTCAAGCATGGGTTTACTAGTACTCGAAGCAACGATCTCAAAAACGTAAAAATTATCAAAAACCAACTAAGAACAATCCTTGAATCAAGCTTGGAAGTTGGAAGGATGGCCGAACCTAGGTTTCTCTTTTCTTTCTTTTCTTTCTTATTTTCGGTGGATGAACATAGTAAAATAAAATGAATATGATAACTTTGTTTTAGTTATTATATGTTTATTAACCAAATTACTTATTTAACCTTTATAATATAACATAAAATCATTATATTCCTTGGCCATTACTATCCACTTATTCATTCAATGGGCTAATTGCAACATAAAGGCTTCCATTTAAAAAGCCAAATGCAATTCAACCCCTTTTAGAAATAACAACCAAATTTTCATTTTATGGGATTAAGTCCTTTTATTTAGTTGGACACCTAAACGACAAAATTAAATCACGAAAATATCACAGACATAAATTCACATAAAATAAACACATAAATTAATTTTTAAATACTTTTTGACTCGAATTCGTGGTCCCGAAATCACCGTTTCGATTAGGGTCTAAATTGGGCTGTTACAAACATTGTTTTTTAAAGGGTAATAACAACCTGAAATGATTAAACTTTTGCTAAACCTACTTGAGTTTTTAACAACGATCAAGATGCCTAAAAGTTTTGTAAAATATCACTACGAGGGCTTTGAAATAGTGTGGACTTTTCAAAGAGAATGATGTTTCTCAAAACACACTTCAACGTGACATCATAGATTCGGCCATAACGTCTAGGCTGGGTTTGGGTGTTACAGTGAATATCTAGATATGTTTCCTAAAGAGTTACCGGGTTTACCATCGATTAGGGAAGCTGAATTTGGTATTGAGTTAGTGCCAAGAACAACTCCGATATCTATAGCTCCTTACAGAATGGCACCGACTGAATTAAAAGAGTTGAAAGCTCAGTTGCAAGAGTTGACTGATAGAGGTTTCGTACGATCGAGATATTCTCCTTAGGCTGTACCGGTTTTGTTTGTGAAAAAGAAAGACGGAACTATGAGAATGTGCATCAACTATCGACGACTCAATAAAGTGACTATCAAGAATAAATACCCTCTGCCATGAATAGACGATTTGTTTGATCAGTTGAAAGGGGCTACAGTGTTTTCAAAGATAGATTTGATATCAGGTTACTATCAGTTGCGAGTTAAAGACTCTGATGTGCCAAAAACTACTTTTAAAAGAGGTATGGACATTATGAGTTTTTAGTTATGCCTTTCGGATTAATGAATGCACCTGCTATTTTTATGGACCTAAGAGTAGTGTTACAGACTTTACGAGATAAGCAGCTATTTACAAAGTTCAGTAAATGTGAATTCTGGTTTCGCGAAATTGGTTTTCTGAGGCATATTGTGTCAACATCGGGTATTCAAGTAGATTCGAGTATGATTTGAGCAATATTGGATTGGAAGCCTCTGAGAAATGTATCCAAAGTCCTAGGTTTTCTAGGACTCACCGGTTATTACAAATGATTCGTAAAAGGTTTCTCAATGATTACAACTCCGTTGACGAGACTACTTGTAACGCCCCAAAAATTGGGCCTAGAAAGTATTGGGCCTAGAGTCTGGGTTCGGGTAGAAGACGGCCCGAATAATTCAGATGTTCTAGTTAATTATTATTATTATTATGTTTAGCTTAGTTTAGTAATTAAATAAATAACGAAGGGCTTATAGTGTGGGAAAAGTCTGGGGCTCGGCCTATAGCTTTAGCAAAATTCTCAAATTTTGCCTTTTAAGAGAATCTGGGCAGTAGGCCTTATTAATAATTTGGGCTGAGTTTTAGCATAAAGGAGCACCTGGCCCAGTGGCTAAGCACGCTAGGAAGGCATGGGAGGTGCCTGGGTTTAAGGCACGGCGTGCGCAATTGGTTATTTTTTTTACAACCAAGGATTATCACAAGGAGGCCTTATAAATATCTCGGGAGGAAAGGTGACACAAAAGAGGCACGTGGTCAAGTGGAAAGGAGGCGTTAAGAGTGTGCATGTGGTTAGGGGTTCGAGTCTGGTAAGTAGCGATATTTTGTTTTATTTTTAAACGAACCGAGACTGCTGCAGATAAGTCCTAAAATTAGTTGTGAGTAGATTATGTCATGGGAAGAGCTTCAGTGCAGTGGCAGCAGCATGCCAGGCCTACCGAGAGGTTATGAGTTCGATTCCAGGGGAAGGTGAATTTCATTTTATTTTTTGAAACGGGCCAGAACTGAAGTGGGTTAAAGGTTAAAATTAATTGTGACCATATATTAGTAAAGGAAGAAGCATGGTGCAGTGGCCAGCAACCCAGGCGAAGGCGCAAGGGGGCAAGACAGACGGAGGTCTGGGGTTCGAGCCTCATCTCGCGCACTTAAGGTTGGGATTTTTGATGCACGCGTGGGGAAGGAGTTGGGGTCTGATCAGGACTCTTGGCAGCATGCTGGAGCGGTGCAAGTAGTGGACTTATCGGTTAGGAGTTTGAATGAAATTCAAACACTGAATTTGGCCAAAAATCAAGGAGCAATTCGGGGAATTGGAATTTAGGAAGAATTCCTATGCCGAAATACACTCATTCGGCCATAACTAATAAGTGCCATATATCTTTAGCCTTTAGGATTTTTTTCTTTTTGGGATAGTGGGGGTATTTTAGTTTGGCTGAACTTAAATCCTTCATATTTCTTTTTCTCTCCCTCATAAGCCCTTATCAAGAATCGGTTAGCCAAAACTCCATTGAAGCCGAACCTCTCATTATTTCTTTTAAAACTGAAACTTTTCTACACCGAGGTACTTCAGAAACCGAATCCTTGAGTATAATTCTTCCCTTATCGTGCAGTGGTTGGATCTACAGTAGATCAGGAGTAGTGTCATAACAATATAGGTAAGTTTTTGAATCCTTCTTTAGTTACTTATGTTTTAAGGAAAAGTCGAAACCCCTTAAGGGTAGCTTACTTATGTTTTAAGGAAAAGTCGAAACCCCTTAAGGGTAGCTAAAGTTGGGACTAAGGGCATTGCTGCCTCTTTCTTTTGGTTTTGTATGTGCCAGCGTGGACAAGGGGGCGTACAGTGAAGGGCTTGAAGATTAACTCGGTTGGACATCTAGATCTAGTCCATATTTCGGCAGAAAGGTAAGAACTTTAGGGTCTAAGGCAATGTTGGCTGAATATGGTAAGGGGCTAGTATGTAGTTGTTTTGATATGTAGACTGATGCTTTAGTAACTTGATTGTAGGCAACTCGTGTGTGGATCTCACGAACGTATCGTTACAGATTAGGTGTGTAAATGACACCCACTAGTAGACTAGATCGGCAAAAGCCGAAATGCCGAAAAGCCAGCATTTCGAGAACTTGCGAGCGTGCGAGTGCTCGTGGGATTGTTTGTATTGATAATTTTGGTAACTTCAACGGTAATATTATAGAGTGCGCAATTTCGTGCACTTCGGTATATTTGGGCTTAATGGGCCGAAATCCGGTTAATGGGCCAACGGGCCCAATTCGGTAAAAATGCTTGGCAAGTGTTTCTGTTAATACGTTAATAACTGTAATGAGCATGAAACCCTAAAAAGACTGATAAAATTACTGAAATACCTCTGTTAGGTAGAATTACTGTAATATCCCTAAAGGGGTAAGTTTACGATTACGCCCCTCGAGGGTAAATAACTATTCTTACGCTATAATCTGACTGTCTTTCTAAAGCATGCCTTGTTAAATATATATATTCTGCATACATGTCATACTGCATGGGGTTGGGTTTTGTTATGGAGGAAGAATCCGTTCTGGTGGTTGTGCCACATATTCTGATATAAGCAACTTTGCTGCGGATTATAGTTAGTGCCGCAACCGGTGCTAACACTGTAAGTGTAGGGATGGCGTGGGTGATTTATTCCCCACAGGAAGTGTAGGGATGGACGGAGGCAAGTGCAGGGTTGAATGGGGGTTATCATGCATTAATCATATGATACTGTTTTGAAATGGGCCCAACTGTGTTAATATGGGCAAGGCCCAATATATCTCTACTTGTAATAGGGCTACGGCCAAGATTGATACTGATATGGGTTAGGCCCAATATACTCTGATACTGTAAGGGGCTATGGCCCAGATTAATATTGATATGGGCTAAGGCCCAGTTAACTCTGATTTCTGAATAGGGCTTAGGCCCAGTAAAGCTTGAGCTGATTTGGGCTCTGGTTGGTTTATTTTACACACTGAGTTTCCCAAACTCACCCCTTATTTTCATCCACACAGGTAATCCCCAACCATAGTGGGCTTGGAGCTGTGAGGGATTCGGAGTGGCCACGCGTTCTGCAAATTTGGTTTTCTTCTAGGGAATTGGACATCTTTTTATTTACTTTTATGATATGGGTTTTAAGTTGTGATAAAGCTGCTTTAATGATTTTTAATTGTTTTTAATATGTTTTACTAGAATAGGTATAATATTATCTTAATCACTGAAACTGATTAGTTTTAGGGCGCGTTTTCAAAAAAAGTAATTGATTTTAAAATATCACGACAACAAAGTGAAACTTCCGCAACGAAAACGTTTTCCAAAGTTAATCACTTTTTCTTAAACTAGACTTAAATAAATTGGTTTCCTAAGAACATACACTAAGTTAAGGTGTGGCAATGGTGGCGTGCATGTCTAGGATTGGATCCGAAGGGAGCTTGGTCCTTAAGCAGTCCGATGGACTCACCTCATCTTTTTCGGTTTCCTACCTGGTGCACAGCTTCCATTCACTTTAACCTATAATGAAGTCATCCTTTGAACACTAAGTACGATTTTTGGACTAAAAATAGGAAATGTTTTTAACGTTCCAATGTGGCACGTCGGATCCGGTCATAACGTCTAGGCCGGGTTTGGGGTGTTACACTACTTCAGAAAAATGTTAAGTTCGAGTGGTCGGACAAGTGCCAAAAAAGTTTTGATCAGCTGAAAGCCTTATTAATCGAAGCTCCAGTGTTAGTTCAACCAGAATCGGGTAAAGAGTTCATAATATACAGTGATGCATCATTGAATGGTTTGGGTTGTGTTTTGATGCAGGAAGGTAAAGTCATAGCTTATGCCTCGAGACAATTAAAGCTGCATGAAAAGAATTACCCGACGCACGATTTGGAATTAGCAGCTATTGTGTTTGCGTTGAAGATTTGGCGCTACTATCTGTTTGGTGAGAAATGTCATGTTTATTCTGATCGCAAGAGCTTAAAATATTTGATAACTCAGAAAGATATGAATCTATGACAGCGAAAGTGGTTAGAATTGTTAAAAGATTACGAGTTAGTGATTGACTACCATTCAGGAAAGGCCAATGTTGTTGCTGATGCTTTAAGTCAAAAAATCTTTGTTTACTCTACGTGTGATGAATACTCATTTGGCTCTATCTGATGACAACTCCATTGTAGCTAAGTTGAAAGCGAGACCGTTATTTATACAGTAGATTTGTGAAGCTCAGAAAGTTTATAATGAATTGTTAGCAAAATGGGCTCAATGTGATTTGAATTCTGATTCAGATTTCAAGTTGATGCTGATGATTGTTTCAGATTCAGAGGTCAAGTATGTGTTCTGAGAAACTCAGAGTTGATTCGGATGATTTTGAGCGGAGCACATAGTGGTCGTTTGTCTATTCATCCGACAAGTACAAAAATGTATAACTATCTAAAACAGCTTTACTAGTGGCTTGGTATGAAGCGTGATATCTCAAAATTTGTTTCAAAATGTTTAATCTATCAGCAAGTCAAAGCTGAGCATCAAGTACCATCTAGTTTACTACAGCCGATTATGATTCCCGAGTAGAAATGGGACAGAATCATGATGGATTTTGTATCAGGTTTGCCCATTTCTCCGAGTAAGAAAGATACAATATGGGTAGTTGTTGATAGACTAACTAAATAGTCTCATTTCATTCCGGTACGCACGGACTATTCACTTGATAAGCTTGCTGAGTTATACATCTCTTAGATTGTGAGATTGCACGGAGTACCTATTTTTATTGTTTCGGATAAAGATCTGAGGTTCACATCGCGGTTTTGGAAGAAATTGAAAGATGCATTAGGTATGAAGATACACTTTAGTAATGCTTTTCATCCACAGAAGGATGGTCAATCCGAGCAAATTATTCAGATACTCGAGGATATTTTGAGATATTGCATTCTTAAGTTTGAAGGTACATGGGAACGATATTTGTCATTGATTGAATTTGCATATAATAATAGCTTTCAATCGAGTATAAAAATGGCACCTTATGAAACTTTGTACAGTCGCAAATGCCGAACACCTTTGTATTCGACAGAGCTCATCGATAATAAGATTTACGGGGTCGATTTGATTAAAGAAACCAAACAAAAAGTGAAAGTGATTCGTGATGGTCTGAAAGCAGCGTTAGATCGTTAAAAATCATACGCAGACTTGTAATGGAAAGATATTGAGTTTTAGATCGGGGATAAAGTGTTTTTAAAAGTCTCTCCATGGAAGAAAATACTTTGATTCGGTCGTAAAGGTAAATTGAGTCTGAGATTTATTGGGCCGCATGACATTATCGAGCGTATCGGGCCGATTGCTTATAAATTGTTATTGCCACCTGAATTAGAAAAGATTCATAATTTATTTCATGTATCGATGCTTCGAAGATACAGATCCGATCCCTCGCATGTGATTTCCCCATCCGAGATTGAGATTTAGTCTGATATGACATACGAAGAAGAACCGATCCTAGTTTTAGATCGCGAGGTTAAATAATTGAGAAATAAGAAAATTTCATTAGTGAATTTCTTATGGCATCGACATGGGGTTGAAGAAGCTACGTGGGAGCCCAAGGATGCTATGAGAGAACAATATCGAAACCTATTCACTGGTAAGATTTTCGGGGACGAAAATCCCTAAGGGGAAGTTGTAACAGCCTGATTTTTTTAGCTAAATCGGAATAGTGGGTTTGAAACCAAAAATTTGAACTCGTAAAATTATTTTAATATTACTTTTAGTATTTAGAGCATGTTATTTGATATATGTGAAAATTTTGTGATTTAATTTTACCGATTGGTTGGCTAATTTGATAAAAAGGACTTAATCGCGTAAAATGCAAAATTGACATTCTATTATTTAAAGTACTTATTTGTTATGGTTTCTTAATTTTAAAGTCCTTAAATTTAGATTAGGCCACTATAAATGTGAGTGGACAATATTAAGCTTATAATATATGATTTTCAAATTATTTCATTGAGGTTATTTTGGTAAATGACTAATAAATGTTAAATAAATAAAACATAAGTAAAAATAACATGCATGTTCATCTTGTTTGGCCAAAACTCAAAGAAAAAGAAAGCCATTGACGTTGTTTTAGGTTTGACACTTTGAAGCTTTGATTTAGGTATGTTCTTTGTTTGGTTTTTGATAATTTTTACGTTTTTGAGATCATTACTTCGTATTCTAGCAAGCCCATGATTTAATTTTTGAATTTGATGATGAATTTGTGATTTTCCATTGTTGATAATTTGATGTTTTTGTTGTTTGATGATGAAAAATAAATATTTGTTATTAGATTATCATAGTTTATAAGTGATTTTTGATAAAAATGCTTATGAAGGACTAAACTGTGAAATTTGTAAATTGAGGGGTCAAAATGTAAAATAAATGAAATTAATGGGCTACTAGGGACCTAAGGAAAATTCAGCCTAACATGAACATGTTGAAATTTTGAGTATTTTGTGTTGTTTTGAATTAGGGACTAAATTGTGGAAATGTGAAATGTTAGGGGCTAAAGTGAAAAATGCCCATTTATGTGTTTTTGGGTGAAATTAAATGAATATGTTAATAAATAAGTTAAATTTGTATTGATTTAGATCAAGAAAAGAAGAAATCGGATTTGGACCGGTGAAAGTAAAAAATTATTGAATAGTCATTTCGATCTGTTTATCTCCGTACGAGGTAAGCTCATAAGTAATTAAAGGCTCTTAAAATTCAAATATATATATATATATATATATATATTATATGTAGCTGAATTAAATTGTATGTATTGACATATATATTGCCGAATTGATTTGAGCATTGGTTGACTAGTTTCGAGCATGAATTGATTTAATTACAAAGTCGAAAGCCACAAACGAACCTTAGGAAATGTATAAGATACTAATGTCATGAAAAAGGGATTTTCGAGGTGTGATTTCATGTAAGACCATGTCTGGGACAGTGGCATCGAAATGTGTAACATGTAAGACCATATCCGGGATATGGCATTGTACAAATTTATATGATTTTTGTGTATTCTTAACAATTCCGAAGGGTTCATCGGGCATTCACAAAATGAGCAAAGATGAAATTGAGCTAAATGGTTCAAGTATGTGAGAAGTATATATTCATGAAATATTAAGGTAAGCGTAGTACTTAGTGTGGTAATATACAATTATATAAGTAAGATGATTTTATATGTGTATGAGAATGATTAAATTTGGCCTATTTGAATTGAACTATCAATATTCTTGCAATAATTTAATTGCTTATTGTTTACTAAGCTTTCAAAGCTCACTTGGTGTGTTCTTACGTTGTTTTATAGATAAATATTAAGGTAAGTGTAGTACTTAGTGTGGTAATATACAATTATATAAGTAAGATGATTTTATATGTGTATGAGAATGATTAAATTTGGCCTATTTGAATTGAACTATCAATATTCTTGCAATAATTTAATTGCTTATGGTTTACTAAGCTTTCAAAGCTCACTTGGTGTGTTCTTACGTTGTTTTATAGATTTTGAAAGCTAGTTTCGAGCTAGGGGATCGTCAAGGATCATTGTCACACTATCGACCAATATTTGGTACTTTTGGAAATTTGTAAATATGACATACGGCATATATAGGCTAGTTTCGATAAGGTTCGGTTTGGTTTGTTATAAATAACCATGTGATATGGCTTAAATGTGATGTTTAATATTATGTAATATTGGTTATGTTATAAACTATTATGGGAAGTATGTTTCATAGTATTTATATTTGTGGTGTTTGGTTATTTGAATCTGGCTTTGAGTATTGATAAGCATGATGTATAGTTGGCTTTATAATTAGCTCATTTTGGAAGTATGGTATGTGCTACAATTTGGATGATGGGTGATTGTATAATTTTTGCTTGGTAATGAGGTAAAATGATGAATATATTGTTTATTGAGTAATGGCTATTTTAATACGGTTTGTAATGGCAAGGTATGATTATGTTTCATGAATGAATGGTTGGACACTTGGGCTATTATAATGTGTATATTTATTAAGATTAACTAGTTGTGAAATGGTATATTTAGTCAAGGTTTCATTGAGTGTGGTATGATCTTATGTGATTAATTTGATAGCCGAATAGGTGTGGAGTGAATTTGCCGTGTATATGTAATTTGATATAATGTTTAGACATAATACTTAGCTTGTGAATTATATATGAAATGAATTGTCATTTGTGTCTGAAAATGGTTAGTGATGATACGGTGAAATGCGCATGAACTTGGTAAAATATGCAATAATACTTGACCATATGGTGATATATGTTTATGTCTCATATCTATTTGGTTGTATATTAAGCCGTAGAAGTGACTTGTCATAATGTTCTATGTGAATGTGCTTAGGTATATATGTGGTATGATTAATAATTTATTTATGAAACAGATGTTTTCAAATGGATGTATTGAAATATGATGAGTATATGAAATGAAACATGTTTGATTATTATTTAGAAATTTGAATGTTATGATTATTGGTCATATGGTTCATCTATTGGAGTAATAAAGTACATGTATTGTGATATAATGTTCATTAGCTGGTTCGAATAAGTGATTAAATAAATAATATGTTTGATATTTAGCTAATGAAGTAGATGTATACAAGTGTACACGGTCTTGCATATGATTGTTATAAGAAATGTAATGATATGTGCTTGAATATATACATTAAATATGCGAATGCCATTAGTGTGATGTTCATAAGGATCGAATTTTTTTGTATAAAAAAATTGTGTATGAATGTGACTTATATGATTGAATAGATGGCTACTATTCAAGTTTTATAATTATTATAAATAATTTGGTATAATTTTTGTGCATGTTTTGAATTGAATGATTGTATTGAGCTGTGTTTTGATTGGTAATACCTCGTAACCCTAATCCAGCGACGGATATGGGTTAGGAGTGTTACATATAGATTATCAATAGCTCAACAAAGTGACAATCAAGAATAAATACCCTTTGGCACGAATAGATAATTTGTTTGATCAATTAAAAGAGGCAACAATGTTTTCGAAAATGGATTTGAGATCGGGTTACTTCCAGTTGCGAGTTAAAGACTCAGATGTGCTAAAGACTGCATTTAGAACAAGGTACGGATACTACAAATTTCTTGTTATGCCTTTCGGACTAACAAATGCACCTGTTGTTTTTATGGACTTGATGAACCGGATTTTTAAGTCGTACTTAGACCGATTCATAGTTGTGTTTATTGATGATATTTTGATTTACTCTCGTGATGAATCTGAGCATGCTGAGCATTTAAGAATCATGTTACAAACTTTGGGATTGTTGTTTGCAAAGTTCAGCAAATGTGAGTTTTGGCTACGAGAGGTTGGTCTTCTGGGATATATAGTTTCAGCCGTAGCCCAAGCGAAATTTCTGTGATTATAGATTGGAAGCCTCCGAGAAATGTATCTAAAGTCTATAGTTTTCTGGGACTAGCCGGCTATTATAGACAATTTGTGAAAGGCCTTTCGATGGTTGAAACTCTGATGACACGATTACTTCAAAAAGATGTTAAATTTGAGTGGTCAGAAAAGTGTCAGCAGAACTTCGAACAGTTGAAAGCATTATTGACAAAAGCACTAGTGTTAGTTTAGCCTGAGTCGGGTAAAGAATTCGTAGTTTTCAGTGATGCATCATTAAATGGCTTGGGTTGTGTTTTGATGTAGGAAGGCAAAGTTGTAGCTTATGCCTTGAGACAGTTAAAGCTGCACGAAAAGAATTATCTGATGCACGATCTAGAGTTAGCCGCGATAGTGTTTGCATTGAAAATTTGGTGTCATTATTTTTTTGGTGAAAAATGTCATATTTATACCTACCACAAAAGCTTGAAATAACTGATAACTTAGAAAGATTTGAATTTGCGACAGCGGATATGGTTAGAATTGCTAAAAGACTATGAATTAGTGATTGACTATCATCCAGGGAAAATGAATATAGTTGCTGATGCTTTGAGTCAAAAGTCTTTATTTGCTTTGCGTGCTTTGAACACACAATTAGCTTTGTCTGACGACGATTTGATAGTAGCTGAGTTGAAAGTGAGATCGTTATTTCTACAGTAGATTTGTGAGGCTCAAAAATTTGATAATGAATTGCAAGCAAAACGAGATCAATGTGAGTCGACTTCTAATTCAGAGTTTCGAATATGGCTTGATGACTGTTTGATGTTTCGTTATAGAATATGTGTACCAAGAAATTCTGAGCTCATTCAAAAGATTCTAAATGAAGCACATAGTAGTTGTTTATCAGTACATCTGGGAAGCACAAAAATGTAAAATGATTTGAAACAGCCTTACTCGTGGCACGACATGAAACGAGATATCACGAAATTTGTTTCAAAATGTTGTTAGCAAGTCAAAGTGGAGCATCAAGTGCCGTCAGGTTTATTACAGCCTATTAAGATTCCTGAGTGGAAGTGGGATAGAGTAACAATGGATTTCGTATCGGGTTTGCCCTTATCTCCGAAAAAAAAAGATACGAGTTGGGTTATTGTTGACAGGTTGTCGAAATTAGCTCATTTCATTCCAGTACGTATAGATTTCTCGCTTGATAAATTAGTTGAGTTGTATATTTCTGAAATTGTGAGATTACATGGTGTTCCCCTATCTATTGTTTTGGATAGAGATCCAAGATTTACTTCGCGATTTTGGAAGAAATTACAAGAAGCTTTGGGTTCAAAGTTGCATTTTAGCACTGCATTTCACCCGCAAACGGATGGTCAATCTGAACGAGTTATTCAAATACTTGAGGATATGTTGCATTGGTGTATTCTTGAGTTTGAAGGTAGCTGGGAGAAATATCTACTGCAGATTGAATTTTCTTACAAAAATAGCTTCCAATCGAGTATAAAGATGGCACCATACGAAGCTCTATAAGGTCATAAATGTCGAACACCATTGTACTGGAGTGAACTCAGCGAAAATAAGATTCACAAGGTTGACCTAATTAAAGAGACTAAAGAAAAACTGAAAGTAATTCACGATAGTTTGAAAGCAGCATTGGATCAATAGAAATTGTACACAGACTTGAAACGGAAAGATATTGAGTTCCAGATCGAGAATAAAGTGTTTTTGAAAGTGTCGCCGTGGAAAAAGGTATTGTGGTTTGGTCGGAAAGAGAAATTGAGTTTGCGATTCATCAGACTGTATGAGATTACTGAGCGAGTTGGGCTAGTGGCATATCGGCTATCTTTACCGTCTGAGTTAGAGAAAATACATAATGTGTTTCATGTATCGATGCTTCAACGATACCGATCTGACCCTTCACATGTCATTTCCCCGACCGAGGTTGAAATTTAGTTTGATATGTCATATGCTGGAGACCCGATTCAAATTTTAGCTCGTGAGATCAAAGAACTGAGAAATAAGAGAATCGCATTAGTGAAAGTATTATGGCATTGACACAAGGTTGAAGAAGCTACATGGGAACTCGAGGATGCTATGAGAAAACAATACCCAAACCTATTCACTGGTAAGATTTTCGGGGACGAAAATCCCTAAGGGGGAATGTTGTAAAGCCCGATTATAGCTAAATCGAAACAGTGGTTTTAGAACCACAAATCTGATATCAAAAAATTATTTTAATATTATTTTCTGTATTTACAGCATGTTATTTGATATGTGTGAAAATTTCGTGAGCTATTTTATTGATTGGTTGGTTAATTTGATAAAAAGGATTAAATCGTGTAAAATGCAAAAGTTGCATTCTACTTGTTAAAGGTGTTTAATTGCTATGATTTAATAAATCAAAGGTCCTTATAATGTTATTAGTCCATGATTAGTGTAAGTGGAAAATTATGGCCATCCATTATAAGTGGAAAATTATGGCCATCCATTATATGTTTTTATATGTTTATAACAAAGGTTATTATAGTAAATTGATAAATTAAGTTAATTAAAATATAGCAAAACATGAATATGTGTTAAGTTAATTAAAATATAGTAAAACATGAATATGTGTTCATCTTCTTCCTTGGTGACCGAATATCAAAGGAAAAAGAAAGGGTTTGAAGCTTTCTAAGTTTCGACACACTCCTAGCTTGATTAAGGTACGGTTTTAGCTCAGTTTTTGATGATTTCTATGTTTTTGTAATCGTTGCAGCTCAATCTAGCTAGCCCGTACCTTAAATTTTGAAACTGTTAAAGATTTTGAGAGTTTCCATTGTTGAATCTATGTGTTCTTTGATGTTTAATGTTGAAATATGAAAGCTTGATGATAGATTTTCATGTTTTTGTAAAGTGATTTTTTATGAAAATGCATAATAGGGATTAAATTTTGAAATTAAAGAAAGTTTTGGGCTACTAGGGACCTATAAATAATTCGGCCAAGCTTGGGTTTATTGAAATCATTTGAATTTTATGTTTTGTGAAATAAGGATTAAATTGTTAAAAATGTGAAAGTTTAGGGGCTAATGTGCAAATAGGCCTAAATGTATGTTTTGGACTAAAATGAATGAATAGTTGATTAAATAAGTTAATTTTGAATTCATATAGATCAAGAAAGAAAGAATTCAGATTTAGATTGGGGGGAAAGCAAGGTTATCGAGTAGTTGACCCAATCCGTCAATTTCAAATATGAGGAAAGTTCGTATGTGATGATTACATTATAAGTGCATGTTAAAATGCTTTAATATTGCATAATTTGTTAAAACAGGATTATGGATAATGTATGAATTGTGAAAATGACTCTACGAATGCATTCGATGATAGAAACGAAAAGTGTGAAAGCCCGGTTGAACCTTAAGAATAGTTTTGGATACTATTGACATGTCAGTAAGTGATAAGTTGAGTTTGCTTCGATCCATGATATTAGCACATTGGGTGCGTATTTTATTGATTTTTCTTCGGGCCATGATAATATTTCTTCGAATAAGTTGCCTTGATTTGGCTACGGGCCACGGTATAGGAACTTATCATACGAGACTCCTGAGTATCTGATTTCTATTCTGAATGGTTCAACGGGTAAACGAATGATGTGGTTGAGAAAGAGGTTAGTACGAAGCAATACAGGTGTAACACCCCATATTCGTTACCCAAGCCAGGGCGATATATAAGGCATTACCTAACTTGATCTCATGCATACAACCCATCTTAAGTCTCCAAGACTCAGCCAAAATTAAAACTTTTTCAATTTCTACTTTAAACTTCTTAATATGGGCCTACGAGGCCTAAATCGACCATTCGAAACCATTCAGAATCCTTCTGAGTCCTTATCCAATCTATGCAAACTTTGCATTGAAAATAGGGCACACGCCCGTGTGGAAGGGTAACACGCCCATGTGACCACCTTCACATGGTCGTGTTGATGGCCCGTGTGTCTCACACGGCCTAAACATCTAGGGACACGCCAGGTCCCTTACCCGTGTGGCCAATTTATTTACACAGTTTCACATAATTTAAGTGTAGACTTCACACGGCCTGGACACAAGCCCGTGTCCCTGGCCCATGTTGCTCACACGGCATTGACACGCCTGTGTCTTAGCCCGTGTGAGAAAACTTGAGTATTATGTTTCTGACGTCAGCACACCCAACATGTCTCATGGCCATAGCACATGCCCGTCTGCCAGGCCATGTCCTCCACACGGCTGAGACACACGGCCGTGTCTCTACCCGTGTGTTTATTACCCTACATACTGACTTGAGATTTTTATGTGCAAGGGACACACGGCCTCATCCCATGCCCATGAGGTTGACCGTGTGTTACACACGGCCTAGAAACACGCCCGTGTGCCTACCCATGTGGATAAAATAAGGCCATTTACCAAGCCTATGTGCCACCCTTATTTACATCAATTAACACAAACTCAACCAACACCAATTCTAGTCTATACCATACGACTAATTCAGCTACTATAGACATTCTTTCATAAGGCAATTTACTCAACCCAGGAAATATCATCTTTGCATATAATCAAAATGAGTAATAGTCAACATCAAGGCTAAATACAAAGTGTGGGGCTTATCCCAAGCCTACACCTCTGGCGAATGCTTAAGAACACAAAATAATAAAGACTAAGCCCTATACATGCCATATTCAAAAATATAAATCCAACCATACCGAAAGGTTCAGACGATAGTGTTGTCGATATCTCTGACTTCAAGTGATCGTTGAGCTAATTAGATGGCACTATAAGAAAATGGAAAAACAGAGGGTAAGCATAAAAGCTTAGCAAGTTGCATATAAATAAATATACAACAAGAATTCATCAATAATCATCATGCTCATAACGCAAGGGTAAGCATAAGCATGACTTACTCATTACCATCCATTCAAGTCATATGCTCTCTAATGAGCTCAATTCTCATACATACCAATTAGGTACTTGTACCACTCACAACATGGTTAAGTTTTCATTATTAACTCACAAGCATACTTATATCGTTGAACCATTCAGAACACTACCAATCATTCTAGAGACCTCAAACTTGGGGTAAGGGGCAGATGCTATGTCCCAGACATAGTCTTGCACTGGCTCACATCTTAAGTCGATGCCATGTCCCAGACATGGTCTTACACTGACTATCATTATCGAGGCCGATGCATGTCCCAGACACGTCTTACACTAGCACTCGTCCCAATACCGATGCCATGTCTCAGACATGGTCTTACACAGGCTCTCATAATGTGACCGACGCATGCCCCAGACATGTCTTACACTTGCTCACTCAAGTAACCCAAATGTCACAACTTGAATATCCAGTTTATTTCCTAGTGTTCCAATGGGAATTCTACCATCTCTTTGTCCTTATGCATTCTCAATACACAATCAAACAATTCATGCTATATCCATTCAATGAAAATTTAACACATATATTATTAATATAGTTGTATTATTTACATACAACTTACCTCGGTTTACAAAATGTACTCGACTAGTCGATTTAGTCGATTTGCTTGGCTTTCCCCCTGTCTAGGTTCGGATTTGACAAATCTTGATCTATAATAACAAAATGCACTCATTTAGTCACTAATTACAATTATGCATTCATAAATTCACATCTTTGGTAAAATGACCATTTTGCCCCTAGACTTTGGCAAAATGACCATTTTACCCTTATGCTCGAGAATCAATTTTTATCGAACTTCCTCTCATCTTAAGCCTAATCCAACCCTTTATACTCTTATATCAACCCCAAAATTACACTATTTCACACACTTATCAGTTATTTTGCAACTTATGCAAAATAGTCCATTTAGGTGTTTTCATGCTAACACCTTCACAAGAGTTGTTTAGAACTCTTCTAAGACCCATATTCTTCCATAAAAACTCAGTAAACATCACAATTCCATTAATGGAAAAACTCTAAACTCTTAATCATCTTGCAAAATAGACCCCTCATTTGGAAGCTCATGCTTTAAGGGTCTCAAAAATGCAAAGATCATCAACTAAGGACATGGAAATCACTTACTTGTTGAGGTGATAAGTTGCTGAAATTTCAAATATTCAAAAACCTCTCATTTGCTGATATTTTCAGTGGAGAGAAGATGTGGAGAAGAAATAAAATAACAGCTAAGCTTTTAGGCATTATTTTATCACAAAATTATGTCATCAAGTCACCTAATATTGACTTTTTGACTAAACTTGTCTCCTATGGCCGGCCACCTTGTTTCTAGGGGTCTAATTGCTCATTAAAGGCCCCCAATTTTAGTTCTCTAGTTATTTAAAACATTTGGGTACTAAAATGCAACTTTTTTCCTTTTGCGATTTAGTCCTTTTTCGCAATCAGGCTCGCAAATATCAAAATTAACTCACCAAATTTTTCATACACTAATATAATCATGTTATAACCTTATAATAATAATAAAAATATTTTTCCAAACTTTGAATTTATGGTCCTAAGACCACTGTTCTGACTAGACCCTAAATCGAGCTATTACAATTCTCCCCCCTTAGGGATTTTCGTCTCGAAAATCTTACCGGTGAATAAGTTCGGGTACTGCTCTTTCATAGCCTCTTCGGGTTCCCACGTTGCTTCTTCGACTCTATGTCTATGCCATAAAACTTTCACGAGTGCTATACTCTTATTCCTCAACTATTTGATTTCTCGAGCCAAAATCTTGACCGGTTCTTCTCCATAAGTCATTCTGGATGAATCTCAACCTTTCTCGGCTCAATCACATGCGAAGGGTCATAGTGATATCTACGTAGCATGGATACATGGAATACATCATGGATCTTTTCCAATTCTGATGGCAATCTTAACTAGTCGGCTACCGGCCCCATTTTCTCAATCACCTCATAAGGTTCAATAAAATGTGGACTTAATTTTCCCTTTCTGCCAAATTTGAGGACCTTTTTCCAAGGAGATACTTTTAAAAATACCTTATCACCGACTTGAAACTCGATTTCTTTTCGTTTTAAATCCACATAGGATTTCTGTATATTCGAAGCGGGCTTTAAACAATCACGAATCACCTTAACTTTTTCTTCGGTCTCCTTGACTAAGTCGACCCCATGAAAATAACTTTCTCTTAACTCAGTCCAATATAAGGGCGTTCGACATTTTCGTCTGTACAAAGCCTCATAAGGTGCCATTTTCAGACTTGTCTGATAACTGTTGTTGTAGGCAAATTCAACTAAGGGTAAGTATCTTTCCCAACTTTCCTGAAACTTAAGAACACAACACTGCAACATGTCCTCTAAAAGTTGAATTACTCTTTCCGACTGTCCATCAGTTTGCGGATGAAATGTCGTGCTAAAGCTCAACTTGGTTCCCAAAGCCTCTTGTAACTTCTTCCAGAACCTCAACAAAAACCTCAAGTCTCGGTCTGAGATAATCGATAATGGCACTCCATGAAGCCTCACAATCTCGAAAATATATAAGTCGACTAATTTCTCGAAGGAGTAATTGGTATACACTGGTATGAAAATGTGCTGACTTAGTTAGTCTATCCACAACAACTCATACTGCATCTTTCTTTTTCGGGGTTACCGGTAAACCTGACACAAAATCCATAGTGATCCGATCCCACTTCCACTCGGGGACCATGATAGGCTGATGTAGACCCGAAGGTACTCGATGTTTAGCCTTTACTTGTTGACATACTAGGCACTTGGACACAAACTCTGAAATGTCTCTTTTCATACCCGACTACCAATACATTTTCTTAAGGTCGTTGTACATTTTCACACTTCCTGGATGGACGGACAAACAACTACTATGTGCCTCTCTCAAGATCTTTTGAATAAGTTCACTATTCTTGGGTACACAAACTCTGTCCCAGTACATTACACATCCATTGGCATCAATACTAAAGTCTGATTCAATTTTCGATTCACACTAAGCCACCTTAGCTTGTAATTTCTTATCACCTTTCTGAGCTTCAAGGATCTCTTGTAGAAATGTAGGTCTAGCCCTCAACTCTGCTAGAACCGAACCCTCGTTGGACACTGTCAATTGAGTATTCAAGGCTCTCAAGGAAAACAACGACTTCCTACTCAAAGCATCGCTGACCACATTCGTTTTTCCTAGATGATAGTCAATAATCAACTCATAATCCTTTATTAGTTCCAACCATCGGCGTTGCCGCAAATTCAACTCCTTCTGAGTCATCAAGTATCTTAAGCTCTTATGGTCGATAAATACTCGGCATTTCTCGCCATACAGATGATGTCTCTAGATTTTCAATCCAAACATAATGGCAGGCAACTCTAAATCGTGTGTCGAGTAGTTTTTCTCATGTGGCTTCAGTTGTCTAGAAGCGTAAGCTATGACCTTACCTTCTTGCATAAGCACACACCCCAACCCATTCAAGGAGGCATCGCTATATATCACGAACTCCTTGCCTAACTCTGGTTGCACTAACACCGGGGCTTCCGTTAATAAAACCTTAATTTCTCGAAACTTTGCTGGCATTTTTCTGTCCATTCAAACTTGACGTCTTTTTGTAGTAGTTTAGTCATCGGGGTAGCTATCATAGAGAATCCGTTTACAAACCGTCTATAATATCCAGCCAAACCCAAAAAGCTTCGGACTTTTGTCACATCCCTTGGCAGTTTCCACTCAACAATAGCCGAGATCTTGTTTGGGTCCACTTGAATCCTGTCACCCGACATAATCTGTCCTAGGAACCCGACCTCTTTAAGCCAAAATTCACTCTTACTGAATTTGGCGTACAACTGCTTGTCTCTCAAGGTTTCCAATACAACTCTCAGATGATCCGTGTGCTCACCCTCATCACGCAAATAAATTAATATGTCATCGATGAAGACGACGACAATCTTATCCAAATACGACTTGAAAATGTGGTTCATCAAATCCATAAAAACTGCCAGGGCATTAGTCAGGCCAAAAGGCATAACAAGGAACTCATAATGCCCGTATCTTGTCCGAAATGCAGTCTTCGACACATCTTGCTCTTTAACCCATAGCTGATAGTAGCCAAACCTCAGGTCAATCTTAGAAAACATGACAACTCCCTTCAATTGATTGAACAAATCATCGATCCTTGGCAAAGGATACTTGTTCTTCACTGTTACCTTGTTGAGTTGTCTATAGTCGATGCATAGCCTCATCGACCCATCTTTCTTCTTCACAAAGAGTACCGGAGCACCTCACGGGGAATAGCTCGATCTTACAAAACCCTTGTCTGTTAGGTCTTGCAACTGTGCTTTCAACTCTTTCAACTCCGTTGAAGCCATCCTATACGGGGAGATCGAGATAGGTGCCATTCTAGGAACTAATTCAATCTCAAACTCAACTTCCCTCACTGGAGGTAATCTGGGTAACTCTTCCGGGAACACATCTGTAAACTTGCAGACTACCGGCACTGATTAAATCTTTAACTCAGACACTTGAACATTCAGCACAAAAGCTAAATAAGCCTCATATCCCTTTTTTAAATATTTCCCAGCAATCAACGACAATATTACTACAGGCAGATTTTCTGACTCATCTGTTCCAACCCGAAGAACATTCCCGTCTTCACATCTCAACTCTATTACCTTTCGTCCACAATCTACTACAACACCATGGGAGGCGAACCAATCCATCCCGAGGATTACATCAAATTCATTAAACGGTAACAACATCAAGTTGGTTGGAAAACAATGGCCTCTAATTGTCAAAGGACAATTTCTACATACTTGGTCCACTAACACATGCTTACCTAACGGGTTAGACACCTTTATCACAAACTCAGTGGACTCTACTATCATGCACATATGGGATATCAACCCTATACAAATATACGAGTGGGTAGATCCCGGGTTAATTAAAGCAACAGTAGTTATATCGTGGATAAAAATGTACCCGTGATTACATCGGGAGACTTTGCCTCCTCCCGGGCTCGTATCGCATAGGCCCTTGCAGAAGCCCTACCTTCGGACCCCACTACAATATCTCTGGGGGCACTTCTACTATTGGCCCCGCTGCCCGAGTTCTTTTGTGGTCTACCCCTCAAGGGAGCACTACTTGCTTTCACATCTTATTTTCCCTCTCTCTCAACCAATTCGGGGCAATTACAGATGAAGTGGTCTAGTGACCCACATTTGAAGTAGCCCCTTCCATTCCCTCGGCACTCACCGAAGTGACGTTTCCTACATTGCAAACACTCCAGCCTATTTGGCCGAGCACTGCCGACACTCGCGACCGAGGTGGTCTAGGCTCTAGATGCCTTGCTCTGCTGGTTCTTGTTTCTATTTGAATACCCCACCGAATCATTCAATCGGGTAGAGAATTCCTTTGATCTTTTGGAGGAGGACTGATGTGACTTCCCCATCTGCCTCTTCTTTGAATCCCGCGACTCAAAGGCCACTTTCCTCCTCTCTCTTACCAGCTCCTCTGCCTTACATGCTCTTTCAACGAGCACCACAAATTCTCTTAATTCTAGGATGCCCACAAACAATCGGATATCTTTATTAAGGCCATCCTCAAATCTTTTACACATTATGGCTTCCGAAGACACGTATTCCTGCGCATACTTACTGAGCCTAACAAATTCACGCTCATACTCCGTCACTGACAATCGACCATACTTTAGTTGTAAGAATTCCTTCCTCTTTTGGTCCATGAATCTTAGGCTAATATAATTTTTTTGGAATTCCTCATGGAAAAATTCCCAATTAATCCTTTCTGTCGGTACCACGAACACGAGAGTGTTCCACCACTGAAAAGTCGAGTCCCGTAGAAGTGACACGACACATTTCACGCACTCTTCAAGTGTGCATAACAGTTCATCGAATACCCTTATGGTATTTTCTAGCCAGAACTCTGCCCTCTCTGGGTCATCATCTATACTAGCCCGAAATTCTTCGGCCCTTTGTTTCTAGATCTTGTCTACCGAAGGCTTCTCTCTTCTAAACATGTCCGCACCTTGTGGAGCTACCGGGGCATATTGAGGAATCAGAGAAGGTGGGGGAGGTGGAGTGTTCGAATTCGCACAAACAAACTCCGTATACCAAGCATCCATCATTCGAAGGTAGGCTTCCCTAGCCCCTCTGCCTTGGCCCGTATTCACTGGCTCGCTCTCTACTGGCGCGGTCCCTTCGGCGGGAGCCAGAGTGTTACTTTTCATGTCATCCGTCGTAGCACTATTAGGATCCATTTACTATATAAAAACATAGTTCATAATCATTAGGAATCATCACACTATCAATATATTTTTATGACATGTATAGCTAGACTCATAATCTCGCTAGGTTAGACCTAGAACCGATTAAATCATAGCTCTGATACCACTAAATGTAACACCTCATATCTGTTACCCAAGCCGGGGCAGTATATAAGGCATTACCTAACTTGATCTCATGCATGCAACCCATCTTATGTCACCAAGACTCAGCCCACATTAAAACTTTTTCAATTTCTACTTTAAACCTCTTAATATGGGCCTACAAGGCCTAAATCGACCATTGGAAACCATTCGGAATCCTTTTGGGTCCTTATCCAATCTATGCAAACTTTGCATTGAAAACAGGGTACACGCCCGTATAGAAAGGTAACACGCCCGTGTGACCACCTTGACATGGTCGTATTGATGGCCCCTGTGTCTCACACGGCCTAAACACCTAGGGACAAGCCCGTGTCCCTAACTCGTGTGGGCAATTTCTTTACACAATTTAACATAATTCAAGTGCAAACTTCGCACGGCCTAGACACACGCTTGTGTCCCTGGCCCGTGTTGCTCACACGGCATTGAAACGCCTATGTCTTAGCCAGTGTGAGAAAACTTCAGTATCCTATTTCTAATGTCAACAAACCCAACATGTCACACAGCCATAGCACACGCCCGTGTGCTAGGCCATGTCTTCCACACGACTGTGTCTCTGCCTGTGTGTTTATTACCATGCATACTGACTTGAAATTTTTACATGCAGGGGACATACGGCCTCATCCCACGCCTATGAGGCTGACCGTGTGTCACAGACGGCCTAGACACATGCCAGTGTGCCTACCTGTGTAGACAAAATAAGGCCATTTACCAAGCCTATTTGCCACCCTTATTTACATCAATTAACACAAACTCAATCAACACCAATTCTAGTATATACCATACAACCAATTCAGCTACTATAGACATTCTTTCATAAGGCAATTTACTCAACCCAGGAAATATCATCTTTGTATATAATCAAAATGAGTAATAGTCAACATCAAGGCTAAATACAAAATGTGGGGCTTATCCCAGGCCTACACCTCTGGCCAATGCTCAAGGACACAAAATAATAAAGTTTAAGCCCTATACATGCCATATTCAAAAATATAAATCCAACCATATCGAAAGGTTCGGACGATAGTGTGATCGATATCTCTGACTTCAAGTGATCCTTGAGCTAGTTAGATGGCACTATAAGAAAATGGAAAAAACAGAGGGTAAGCATAAAAGCTTAGCAAGTTGCATATAAATAAATATACAACAAGAATTCATCAATAATCATCATGCTCATAACGCAAGGGTAAGCATAAGCATGACTTACTCATTACCATCCATTCAAGTCATATGCTCTCTAATGAGCTCATTTCTCATACATACCAATTAGGTACCTGTATCACTCACAACACGGTTAAGTTTTCATTATTAACTCACAAACATACTTATATTGTTGAACCATTTGAAACACTATCGGTCATTCTATAAACCTCAAACTCGGGGTAAGGTACCGATGCTATGTCCCGAACATAGTCTTACACTGGCTCACATCTTAAGTCGATGCCATGTCCCAGACATGGTCTTACACTGACTATCATTATTGAGGCTGATGCGTGTCCTAGACATGTCTTACACTAGCACTCGTCTCAATGCTGATGCCATGTCTCAGACATGGTCTTACACTGGCTCATAATGTGGCCAACGCATGCCCCAGACATGTCTTACACTAGCTCACTCAAGTAACCCAAATGGCACAGCTTGAATATCTGGTTTATTTCCTAGTGTTCCAATGGGAACTCTACCATCTCTTTGTCCTTATGCATTCTCAATACACAATCAAGCAATTCATGCTATATCCATTCAATGACAATTTAACACATATGTTATTAATATAGTTGTATTATTTACATAAAACTTACCTCGGTTTACAAAATGTACTCGACTAGTCGGTTTAGTCGATTTGCTTGGCTTTCCCTCGGTCTAGGTTCAGATTTGACAAATCTTGATCTATAATAACAAAATGCCCTCATTTAGTCACTAATTACAATTATGCAATCATAAATTCACATCTTTGGTAAAATGACCATTTTGCCCCGAGACTTTGGGAAAATGACCATTTTACCCTTTACTCGAAAATCATTTTTTATCAAATTTCCTTTCATCTTAGGCCTAATCCAACCCCAAAATTCCAAAATAATCCCAAAATTCCACTATTTCACACACTTATCACCTATTTTGCAACTTCTGCAAAATAATCCCTTTAGGTGTTTTCATGCTAACACCTTCACAACAGTTACTTAAAACTCTTGTAAGACTCATATTATTCCATAAAAACGCAGCAAACATCACAATTCCATTCATGGAAAAACCTTAAACTCTTAATCATCTCGCAAAATAGACCCCTCATTTGGAAGCTCATGCTTCAAGGGTCTCAAAAAATGCAAAGATCATCAACTAAGGACATGAAAATCACTTACTTGTTGAGGTGATAAGTTGCTGAAATTTCAAAGCTTCAAAAACCCTCATTTTTTTGATGTTTTTGGTGGGGAGAATGTGTGGAGAAGAAAGAAAATAATAGCTAAGCTTTTAGGCATTATTTTATCATAAAATTATGTCATCAAATCACCTAATATTGACTTTTTGACTAAACTTGTCTTCTATGGCCGGCCACCTTGTTTCTAGGGGTCTAATTGCTCATTAAAGGCCACCAATTTTAGTTCTCTTTCTATTTAACACATTTGGGTACTAAAATGCAACTTTTGCCCTTTTTGTGATTTAGTCTTTTTTCGCAATCGAGCTCACAAATATCAAAATTAACTCACCAAATTTTTCATACACTAATATAATTATGTTATAACCTCATAATAATAAAAATAATTTTCCAAACTTCAAATTTGTGGTCCCGAGACCACTGTTCTGACTAGGCCCTAAATCGGGCTATTACAACAGGTATGTACGAACATATTTGAGTATTTGACTAGACCCTAAAACAGTATTCAAAGCAACCGAACTAACAATGATATACTAAAAGTCTGAACACTTTTTCAACCACAAGTACTAAATATTCGACCTTAACACCAAGATTCGGCCTTAAATAAGGCATTGATTGCTAACCCTTGAAAGAAACAGTAGCCTTACAAACCCTTAGTTTGCCTAAGGGTTAATCGCCTCCCGATCTTCACTTACAAAGTATCCCACAAACAATTAGAAACGAAGCTATATGTAACATCCCGAAATAGGGCCTAAACGGAACAGTGGTTACGAAACCACAAATCTGAGGTAGAAAAATTTATTTTATTATTATTTTGAGGTTCATGATATGATTACATGATTGTGCAAAAATTTCATGATGAAATTCTATGCATAAAATGCTTAATTTGAAGTTAGGGACTAAATCGAATAAGTTGCAAAACTTGCATTCTAGAAGTTTCTAGTATGAAATTGCTTTGAAATATTAATTAGGAGGTCTTAAATAGAAATTTGACCGATTTTAAGTTCATGGACAAAATTAGGACATGGAAGGAATTTTTAAAAGTTTAGTAAGGAGGGGCATTTTGGTCATTTGGATATTAAATGAAATTAAAAGGGAAAAATAACACAAAAATTAGTTATCATCTTCATGCCGAATGCTCCATCTCTCCATAGCTAGGGTTTCTTCAACTTTCAAGCTTCATAGTAAGTGATTCCAAGCCCCGTTTTTAATGATTTTTATGTTTTTGAGATCCCGGTAGCTCGATAAAGCTTATGCTAGCAATAATTTAAGTTAGGGTTCATATTTGGAAAAATACCCATAGGTGAAAAGTGTTTATTTTGATGTCTTATGATAGAATATGAGGTTTTAGATTATGTTAGACAACTTGTGCTACTCGGTTTTAGGTAAAAACGAGTAAAAGGGCTTAATCGGTAAAATACCTAATAGTCATAAGTGCATGTTAGAGTATGAATTTGATGCGGCCATAGAAGAGAAAAATGATCATCATGTCATAAAACATAAGAAAATAGGTTGAAGTTTAATTTACGAGATTTGGGGTAAAAGTGTAAATATGCAAAAGTTTAGGGGTAAAAATATAATTTTTCCAAAGTTTGAGTAAAGGACTGTTTTGATAAATGTGAATATTAAATAAGTTAAATTTGCTATTATAGATCAAGAAGAACGAAATTTAGGAGTAGATCGGGGAAAAAAAAGTAAAGGACTAAATTATAAAGTTTAGTCACATTTTGTATCGAGGTAAGTTTATAGTAAATAAATGCAATATTCTTATATTTTACATTATTATTGTTAATTTCCATCATTTATATACTTATTTTTTTTTTAGAATATTTAAAGTCGAATTAAAGACGAAGTAGCAGAGAAAAAGCATTAGAAAGCCCCGTTTGAACCTTAGGAATATTAGGATATTGGGGTTGACAGGACAGGATAGAAATGAGCCATGTAAGTCCATATCAGATATATGGCTTTGGAGACAGGAATGAGCCATGTAAGCCCATATTATATATATAAATATGGCATTGGAGATAGGAATAATTCATGTAAGTCCATGTCGAAGACATGGCATTGGCAAGATATTGATAGACAGGAACGACCCTAGTATCCTTAGTATTCCGAGTGGTTCAATGGGTCATTGTATATGTTAAATCATAGTGAATTATCAGCAAAAAGAGAAGGTAGATTATATTTATGAATAGTGAAAGGTCAGGTAAGAAAGAAGGTAAGTGAGTAAAGAAGAAGGTAGAAAATGAGAAGTAAAGAAAGTTTATGAGGCTAGGTGACTTGATGTATATTTATTCATTATGTTGAATGTTGTAATTTATTTGCTTGTAAGCTTACTAATCCTAGTGCTTACTCTCTTATTTTCTTTTTCTTATAGTTTTTATCAAGCCACTCGGGGATCGAAGGAAACGTCGGAGACCTGATCACACTATCGAAGAAATTACATTGGTATAGTTAGACGTTTCGTTTTGTGTATGGCATGTATAGGAACTTGGTTTCTTTTGATATGATATGATCAATGAATGATGTGTAAATATTTGTTAGTGATTAGCTAATATAATGGCTGATAATATACATGTTTAATAGTATGTATGATTAAGTAGTAACTATCACATGAAAATTAAAAAAAATGTGAAAGTAACTTAAAAACGGATTCAAGTATTAGAAATAACGTGATTTTGAAAAATCACAAAAAATTTTAGAGACATGGTTTTATAGTGAATAATATATGAAATTAAATCTCATTGTGTCTATTTTCATATGGAATAAGCAAAGCAAGTAAAGGTTTTGTATTTTATAAGATATCTGAGTTTTTGTGAAACTGGGCCAGAGTGATTTCTGGATCCCCTGTTCTGAATTTGGAAATTCACCATAAATTGTATAAAAATAATTAGAAGTCATACTTTATATGTACAGATTTCTTATTGAGTCTAGCTTTAATAGAAACAAACATCATAGTCATTGAAATTCTTTACAGAGAGATATATGATTCGTAATACACAGAGGTCAGAGCAGTAGAACCCTGAAACAGGGGAGACTTTAACTAATAAACTGTACTAATTGGCCAAGCCAAAAATTCTAGAAAAAATTTAGTAAATATATATATGAGTCTAGTTTCAGAGAAAATTTATGGAATATAATTTTGAGTTTCTAAACTCGAGATATGAATTTTTAAGCGACTGTGACGCAGATTGCTAGCTGGACTGGAAATTTTAAAATTAAATTGTTTGAGCTGTTTAAGTAACGAATTAAGTCTGTTAACACCTCGTGTTCGACTCCAACAAAGGTCTCGGATACGGGGCGTTACACTATAGACTTAAATAAAACCACCCATCCTTCACGTGAAAGAACAATTCATAATAAACAATGAGGAAGGAAAAGAGTATACAGTACCCAGCACAAAAGATGGCACAACAACGACGATGGCACCACACAAAAATAAAGCATCAACAACCGTAGCAAGGTGGCAACAAATGATGAATCAAAGTAAGGAAAAAGTAATACACTAAATGTAACACCCTTAACTCGTATCCGTCACCGAAGTAGGGTTACAAGGTATTACCTATCAATACACATCATTTAACATACAAAACTCATACATTTATGCATTCATAATCAAATACCATTCAACACCATAATATTATCCCTTATAAGGATTTATGAGTCCTTAAGCATGCTTTAGAAATGGTTCGGGACTAAACCGATAACATATGAAAATTTTGGAATCTTAAAAAAAAATTCAAACATACAGGGACCACACACCCGTGTGAACAGGCCGTGTGCCTCACACGGCTAGTAGACACGCCCGTGTCTTAGGCCGTATGGAAACAGGGCATACATACTAACCTGCATCACACAGTCAAAGACACGCCCGTGTGCCATGCCGTGTGAAAACTGGAGAGTATACTGACTTGGGTCACACGGCCAACCACACACCCATGTGTGTAACAGCCCAATTTAGATCCTAGTCAGAACGGTGGTTTCAGGACCATGAATCCGAGTCAAAAATATATTTAAAAAATATTTTTTATGTTTATTATGTGTGAATTTGTGTGTGTGAAATTTTCGTAATTTAATTTTGTCGTTTGGGTGCTCGATTAAATAAAAGGACTTAATCGCGTAAAATGAAAATTTGGTAGTTAATTATAAAAGGGCCAAAATGAATGTGTCTTTATAAAAGGAAGTTTCTATGATGCAATTATGCCATTGATTTTATATTTGGACAGCAATGGACATAATATAAGTAATAATATAATGTTTTAATTAAGGTTATATATGTAAATTAAATAATATGTTATTATATATTATATTATAACATAACTTAAAAGCCATGTTTATTATTGTTTCTTATGACCGAATATGAAAACATAAAGAAAAGAAAAAGAATTTTAGGTTTCGGCCATGGTTGATCTTGATAAAGGTATGTAACTAGCCCGGGTTTTGATAATTTTTACGTTTTTGAGATCGTTGCTGAGTTATCTATAAGACCTATTCTTGAATTTCTGATTTTGGTGAATATTTTGAGTTATGTCATTGCTGAAAGCTTGTGATTTTTGTTGTTTGATGATGAAATATGAAAGATATATTTTAGATTAACATGTTTTGTATTGGAGTTTTTGATGATTTTGAGTAATTAGGACTAAATTGCAAAAATAATAATTTGAGGGACTAAAATGTGAAATAAATTAAATATATGGACTTGTATGGATATGGGTAAAATTTTTCCTAACATGGGTATAGTGAAATTTTGTATATTTTTTATTTTGTGCAATAGGGACTAAATTGTAAAAAGTGTAAATGTCAGGGGTAAAATGGTAATTTGCCCATTTATGTGTTTTTGGACTAAATTGAATGAAAATATGTTTGAATGAGCTTAATTTTAATATGTTTAGATCAAGAACCAAAGAAATTGAATTAGGATTGGGGGAAAACGAAAGTTGTCGACTAGTCATCCCGTTCCGTTTTACATCTTCCAAGGTAAGTTTATAAGCAAATACATGAGGTTAAATTTTTAATATATACGTGATCAATAAATAGTTGTAATAATATGAAGTAATTTATGAATGGACATTGAGTAATGAAAGTAATTTACGTTTGATGATAAAGTAATGAATGAGTTTCAGTATTGAAAGTGGTGGCATGAGCTATATACATTAAAATGTTGATTATTTGTATATAAGTTGCAAGTTTATATTCGTCTATATAATATATGTTCGTGTATATGATGTTAAAATGTGAATCATAGATATATATATATATGTATATTTGATTATATAATGTTATTGCGGCCTTGGTAGTGAAGATAATTTTGTTAATGAATATATGTATATTCTGACCAATTTGAAGTTCATACAAGGATGTATATGAGGCATCGATATGTGATTCCGATATATGTGTGCGAGTAAGACTACTTTTTATACGTTGGCATCGATATGTGACTCCGATATATGTGTGTGAGTAAGACCACGTTTTATACGTTGGCATCGATATGTGATTCCGATATATGTGTGCGAGTAGGACCCTGTCTGGGATAGTGGCATCAATATGTGATTACATGTAAGACCACGTCTAGGACATTGGCATTGTACGATATATGGATTATCCGAGTGTCCTATCCAATTCTAAATGGTTCAACAGGCAATGATAGTTATGATTGAATGGATAAAACGAGCCAAAGTAATCAGGTATGTGATAGCTTAATACTTATTTGAAATAAGGTAAGTAAGTTACTCGATATGTGTTATAATTCATGTATAATGTATATTGAAAATGTATTTGGCCTTTTTGATTATATTATGTGGATATTTATAAAATGGTTCATGGATATATATATATATATGTATGTGGGTTATGTATATTCGGCTATCTAATGGTACTAAGGTTTTGAAACTAAATATTACCTTGATATCAGATATATGTATATGTTCGGCTAAGGTAAAATTGTATATGGAAATATATGATACATATGAAATTGTGATCTTGAAATAAATGTGATTATGTTAGCATAATTTATTTTGGTTAAGTCGAGTTGTTATCAATTTTAAGTTATTATTTTCTTATAACTTACTAAGCTATGATAGCTTATTATGTGTGTTTGTTCGCTGTTTATAGATTTTAGAAGTTGATTACGAGCTCGGGGATCGTCAGCAAGGTCTATCATACTAAATTTCGGATCTATGGCATGTATAGGCTAGATAATTTTTTGAAGCATTGGATTTTGGTTTGTATATATAAAAGCCATGTGAAAATGGCTTGTTTATTCATGTTAAGTTTGGTTTAAGTTTGATTAAGCTATGGATACGTCTGGTTAGTAATTTTGAATGTGTGGTAATTGGCAATATGGTTCGGCTTGGTTATTAGATTAGCTGCTGATTTATTATTTTGACAAGAGATAAATATATTATGGTAAGCATAATCTATGACATGTTGAATGGTGTTTTGGTTATATGATTTAGTCGAGTATTGATATGTATAATATATAAATTAGGATGAATTGAATTGATTTCATAATTATATTAGTAACATGTTGTAATGGTTATGTGATTATTCGTTAAGTGAACTAAATCCATGATTATATTCGAGAAATAATAAGTTTAGTGGATGAATAGTATATTTTATATGTGTTTTGTGCATTGAGGTTAATTGATGATTTTAGACGTAGTATGAGTGATTCGGCTATGATATGTATATAATAGTATGAATTATGTTTGTTATACTACCTTTAGTTAAAGTGATTTGATTATGTTTCTTATGTGTTAGTAATAGTTTAAAATTTTAGTTAAAAGTATATTTGAATAAATGTCGAAATGACTTAAGGAATATTTTTTATTAGTAGTTCGGCATTTGTATATATATATAGATGATTGGTCATGTGTTCTGGAAGTGGGTTAAATGATGATTGTTTAGAGACATAAATATTTCGGTTGTGGTTTTATTTTGACATATTGGAAAGATATGACTTGCATTACAATAATTTAAGTACATGAGCTCAAGATTTAGAGTATATGAATTTAATATGGTTGTTCATAAGTCGGCAAAGTAGTAATGTTACTTATAATGTAAATTCGGTTATGTCATTCAATAATTTGATGTGTTATGATTATTTATTGAGATAGGTTGATATGAAATATGCATATATGTAAATGAGAACGTATGTTCGTAATGATTTAAATTTGAGGGGTAAATTATGGTTAATTTATATGTTAATTAATTTTATTTTCGTGGTAGGATATATATATGAAATGATAGGGTTAAATGAAGTAGATGTAATCTTAAATATAGTATGATTATTAGGTAAGTTTATTTTCGAGTAATACATTGAAATAAATGACCAAATGAATAGTGAATTTTATATTGACAAAAAAAAAAGTAAAATGAGCTATATATGTATAATGCATATATGTTCGGTTGGGTCAAAGTAATATGATCATGTTTAATTGGTTCGTTCAGTTATATTGATATCTATATATGAATATACTTAGACATATATATGTGTGGAATGTTTGGTAATGTACTTATGAAACGAAGTATAGTGGGTTATAATTTAAGCATTTGATTTTTATGGTTATATGATTATATTGAGTTAACAAGATATATGGAATAACGAAACGTGTTAGTTTGGTTGTTTTAAAAACTATATATTATATGACTAACTTGTAATGAAAGTTTGTTCTGAATTGTTTTATGATCGGTAATACCTCGTAACCCAGTTCTGGCGACGGATACGAGTTAGGGGTGTTACAGTGTGCCCTTCAAAGTGGCCACACACACCCATGTGCCAGGCTGTGTACTAGGTTGTGCCAAACCTGTAGGGTATACTGACTTATGCAACACGGCCAAGTCACACGCCCATGTGTGAAACCATGTGGAGCATACTGACTTCATTTAATATCATCATCACGGAACACACGACCGTGTAACATGACTGTGTACCACACACGGCTGAGACATACGCTCGTGTCCCTACCCGTGTGGACAAAAATAGGCTATTTGCAAAGCCATTATGCCACCCTATTTTCACATATATACAAAAGCATAAATGGTAACATTTTTACAACCAAATTGGCAGCCATTCCATAACATTTGATACACATATGATATCATTTCCTCATAGTATTCAAATACTTAGCTAATATCATACATTTCCCATTCATAAGCCTACCATATATCAAAACACATTTGCATATTTCCATTCCATCAACTAATTGCCAAAACATACCAAAACATAATAACAAGTTTAGTCAAATCACATGACTTAAACTTATAACACAAAATATACCAAAATCACAATCTCAAGTGACCATAATTTTTACCATTATAACTAGCCTATACATACCATATTTATATATAACCACAAGTTCAAAAGTACCAATCAGCAATTGGATAGTGTGATATATAACTCCGACTTGTCTAAAACGAGCGAGCTAACGAACCTTTATAAAATATGGAAAAAGAAACAGAGTAAGCTCTATAGCATAGTAAGCCCGTATAATTCAGAACTAAACTTACCATTTATACATAATCAAGACAATAATTAAAGTGTATTCAATTCAATTACCAAATACCTAAACACAACCATTCATCACAAGTTAGTCATCTAAATATATGAAATCATCCAAATTCTTAATGTAAATACTCAATACATTGTATCATATCAAACTCACATATATCATGAACATCATTTGTAACATTTTACTTTCAATCGTATAACAGTAATTCGTTCGTATAAAGAATACTTTACCATATGACAGAATTTATGCCCGTTGAACCTATTAGAATCTCGAGGGATACTCAGGTGAAACACAGTTCATATAAATCAGTAATTCGTCAATTCCTTATCATTTTTCGCTCTTTCAAGCTATAAACAGTAAGCTCCTCTTGAGCTAATGGACAGTAAGCTCTATTGAGCTGAAACGGTAAGTTCTAACGAGCTGAAACAGTAAGCTCATACAAGTTGAGAACAGTAAGCTCTTATGAGCTGATATATCGGTAAGCTCATACGAGCTGAGGTGAGTCTGCAACACATGCTGGATCTTAACCAAAACGGTAACCCTAGTGACATGTCAGTCGTATCCTACGAATTCTTATAGTTCAAACGGGGCTCGGTAACAAATAAACTATATCGATAAGGCATTCACATTCCAAATATATCAACTACTCAATTATACACATTCACTACAATTATTTCAAGTATTTAAAAGTTCGATTCTAATTATACGAACTTACCTTGAGTTGCTCGGATGGAAATTATCAACTATTCGTTCACTTTTCCTTTTCCCCGATCTAAACCTGATCTCGACTTATCTTGATCTATATATTAGCAAAATCAGATTATTTAATTAACTATTTATGCAATTTAGTCCAAAACACATATTAGGTCTATTTTACACATTTACCCCTAAACTTTCATATTTTTACAATTTAGTCCTTATCACATAAAATTGCAAATTCATGCAATTTAGTACAATCCATGTTTAGCCGAGTTTACCATATGTTACTAGCAGCACATATGTTCAATTTATTCACACTTTTACCCACCTAATTTTACATTTTCTCAATTTAATCCCTTTTTGACATTTTTGTCAAATAACACTTTATAAAACTAGTTTAACTATCAACAATTATTTAAAATCCATCATCAACCATCAAATTAATCAAACATTCAACAATGGAAACATGATAAATCTTTAACAATTTCAAAATCTAAGGTACGGGGTAGTTAGAATACGAAGCAATGATCTCAAAAACGTAAAAATCATTAAAAATTGAGGCTAAACCATACCTTAATCTTGCTTTCAAAGTGACCGAATGAAAATCTAAAGAATAGCTTTATTTTCCTTCAAATTTTTGGCAACAAAGATGAAGAAAGATGAATAAAAATGGCTTTATTTTATTTAATTAACAATAATAACCATTTTACTATTTTAACCTTTGTAATATAACTTAAAAATCACTTAATACTTGTCCATATTTATCCACTCACAATTAAAATGGTCTAATTACCACTTAGGGACCTTAACTTTAATGTTCTATAGCTATTTAATACTTTTAACTATTAGAACTCAAATTTTACGCTTTACGCGATTTAGTTCTTTTTCTCGAATTAATCATTCAAACTGTAAAATTTCTTTACAAAACTTTCACACAATAATTCTATCATGCTGTAAACTTTAATAAAATAATAAAATATTTTTACCTCAAATTTGTGGTCCTAAAACCACTATTCTGATTTGACTCAAAAATGGGCTGTTACACTAAAGTTCCCCAATAGGGAAAAATAATGGTAATGTGCGCAAAAGATAAAGAAAACAAAAGGAATGGTGTCAAAAAATAAAAACTCAATAAAGAGGTAAATTGGAAACAAAAATGGGAAAAGAGTGAAAGTGGGAGAATGATTAACATAAAAGTAGAAAGATGGATGGCAATAATGGGGAAATTTTTGGGAGAAATTTTTGGGATAATTTCAAAAAAAGAAAACTACCCATATCCCATTAAATCCCCTAATTAACCACTTATTAGATTTTCCAAAATTTTAATCCAACCCAATTTCTACCACATGGGCGGCAAGACAGGGAATAGCAAAAATAATTTCGCTTTGCATGTACGAGATTCAAACACAAGACCTAAAGCCTTGCCACTAAACTAACAGACTAATTCTTACCAACAATTACCCAAAATTTAAAGATATGCCAGATATTCTAAGTCAAGGGTTGGAATAATAATAACAAAAATTAAAGAGAAGGGGTTTGAACATAGGACCTCTCACACACAAACACAATGAAACACTGAACCACTGAACCACTGAACCACTGAACAAGATCAATTTACAGGTATGAATTCATGAAAGTGTAGAATAAAAAAAATAGTATGTTACAAGTGTAAAATAATATGTAGAAAGAATTAATAAGGATCAGTGATGAATTATGTAAATTATATTAATTGGTGAAATATGTTATATGTATTAAAAAGCATCGTAAATTCTATTTGTGGAATTGATGCCTCAAGGACAAAATTTAGAAATAAGTAAAAGTGACATATGAATGCGATAATAAGATATTGTAGTAGAATGTGAAAATTTAATAGATAAATGAAATATGTTATATGCGAAATTGAAAGAAAAGATAATGTTACATGAAATGTTATGATGAGGACTAAAAAATATATATCTAAAAGTGACTTGTAAAATGTAAGATAAGAATTACTAATGAATGATGGAAATTTATCAAATATTGAGACATGATACATGTGTTAAGGAAAGTGGAAGATACAATTATATGAATTATTGTTACAATGACTAAATTGTAAAGAGTGCAAAAGTGACATGTGATATGATTTACCCAAGTAGACGAGATAAGAACTATTAGGATATTAGTGGCATGTCATTAAGAAACCTTAGCGCATGCTCTGATTATTAGCACGCCAGTACTCTCCGATTAGCACATTTGTGCTCTCTGTTTATCTACTTCAGCAGTGTTCTATTCTGTTCCGTATATCTTGTGTGTTCTGTTAAGTCTACTAGGCTTTCAAAAAGGTACAAGAATTTTTTAGTGATTATTGAATTGTAAAGATTATATGTGCTGAAAAGTAATTAAACTAAGAAACATAAGAAAAAATACAGTTGAGATAAGAAAAGTGATTTATCTGAAGTTTGGTTAATGAAATGAGAAATTTAAAATAAACTAAGTGATTCAAGTATTATACAGATGTTAATTAAATAATTATGATTAGTTGGTGTATGATAGTACTAGAAAGAACATATGTTTTCTTCCTACTTATTGGTTAATTTGTCCCCATTTACTTATCTTTAGCACATATTTTAATATTTTCAGTTCAGTAAATTGTATTTTATAACTCAGTGGATCTTAGCTTATTTATCCTTAATTTTTGTCATGTTTTGTTACCAATGTCGCTACATGAGTATTTCCAGATTGCGCCTAAAATTGCCGCCACACCTGACAGCTGTCCGAATAAGAACAAAAATGTGTGAACTGTCCAATCTGGTACAACCAATTGGTATGTACAGGGGCAGCATGATTCTAATGAAAGGACTCATGTGCTATTTGGAACAATATAAAAATACACATGAAAAGGAAAAAAAAGAGAGGCTTTTTGGGGGGTATTTTCTTCTTCAACCTATCTTTTGAAGCTTTTCAGCTATGGAGGTTTAAGTCTCCTACGGGTGAACCGACATGAAAGGGACGCAGATCAGCTCCTAACGAGGAGCCTTGAATGTGACACAAGAGGGAATGGAGAGATTCAAGTCGAGATTGTCTAGGAATAGTATTCTCTACTTGTTTCTTTTATATTTCTTTTCTAAATGATGGTGATTACTTTCTATTTTATGTTTGTACGAAAGTACACATGACTTCTGGATTAAATGTTATTTTATTCAATCATGCTTCTACTGTTTAATCTTTGGGTTTGAATGTTTTTAGCATGGAAGTGTTATTGCAGTTACTGACACTGGAAAGTGTAGCGACAATTCAAGCTAACAAGCATGACAAAGGAAGTTGCTTGAGGATTAGAGGAATTTAATCCACTTGTTCTTAATAGTGTTTCATTGCCATCACCAGAAGGTATGGTTAATAAGCATGTTTAAGTCTTAGATTAAATATAGAAGTTAAGCTTAGTAAGATATTCATTGCAATTTAATGCATCGACAATCACCTATCATTTTATACCTTGTGAGCATTTAGTATTCTATTGAATATTCACATTTGGGATCCCAATTTATCATTATCATATTTTATCTTATTGTTTTCAAGTTATTGCTTCGACAACTACTCTCACAATTTATCTCGTTTCTATCTACTTATTGCACTGACATTGATAGACAAAAGACAACCATCCTTGTAGGATTGATATCTAGCAGACTCATATCTGTCTACTATACTTAACATCGACAGTGTACGCTTGCACATTATTGCTATGACGGTTGAGATAAGAAAATTGATTTATTTGAAGTTTGGTTAATGAAATGAGAAATTTAAAATAGACTAAGTGATTCAAGTATTATACAAATGTTAATTAATTATGATTAGTTGGTGTATAAATAAGAATATGATAAAATGGACCTAATTGTAACGGTATGTGAAGTAATTGATAAATCATATACAATGAATACAAATAGGTCAGTTAAATGATTCGATGTATTAAATAAGTTAAAATTTATAACATAAAATGTAATTTGGGTTCTAGTTGTACTTACTAAGCTAGCAATAGCTTAACGTGTGTTTTATATGCGTAGGTTAAGAGTAGAAGAAAAAGATTTTTGAAGATTGAAGACATCTCATCTCATCACATCAGTGGATCCGAGAAAGGGGTAAAGTATTAATTTCTCTTGTTTCAATAAATGGCATGTACCTAGTTGTATGTATTAAGGTTGAATGTGAAATGACTTAAATGTGAAACTCGATGTTTGCTTAAATTATATGAAATAATTTATATGTTAATTAATTGGTATAAGAAAATTGAGTTTTAGAATGCTTAATTAGGATTCATATTTGAATTAAATTGGTTTAATTTTTTAAATTTGATCAGGGGTTAAACTAGGTAAACTTTAGGGATTAATTTGACAAATTATCCCTTGAATTTCAAACTTACACACGATTCTCGAAATCCACACGGCCATACGACTCACACAGGATAACTACATAGCCATGTGGACTCTGAAAGAAAAAAAAATGTTTTTGAAACCATAGGGGCACAGAAACCTACACGGCCTAGGCACACGACCATGTCCTCTACACAGTCATGTCCCTTATATTTCACAATGACCCTTATTTCACTTTAGTATATTGTTCTAAATGCAAGATTGGTTGAAATTTTTTATTCTGGCTTATCCCAGTCATCAATAATTAAGATACTTAAATAATGAAACTAATGTGTAAATTATAATGTTATTTTTATTTAAAAATATTACTATTAGAGTTTCTGACAATCAATGTAGAATTTCTATACTTGATCTAGAAGTTGGGTTGGGTATAAGGGTGTTACAAAAACACATAATCAACATATTTTACATTTTACTCATTTTATTCATTTTAGTCATTATAATTGAAATGCTCATATTTTTTGGCATTTAACATAGGATCAAAATTCGATTTCACATTATTTCATTAGGGACCTTGTACTTTTCATCTATAGCATAATTCCATGATAGTTTTAAATTTATTCAATTTACTCCCTAATGTCACAAAATCTTCTAACAAGCTTAACTAAATTTCTAACTTACTCCTTATCAAAATACAGGCTTACTAACTAATAATCTCATCAAAATCAAGCTTGAATTTAACAATTTCACTATAATGATAACTTGCTAAACATCTAATAATTGAAGAAATTAACATATGTTCTAGTTAAGTCAAGCTCCCAAGATCAAGAATCTATGAAATTTTCAAGAAAATGACTTGATTGCGTTAGCTAATTTTGAATCAAAATTGAAATAGAAAACAAGTTTTTTCTTCTTTTCTTCTTAGTTTGGATGGTTGAAGCTTAATGGAGAAGATCACAATATTTTCATCTCCCACTTAAATTGGTATATACTTAGATTAAGGATAGATTAAGCTTAGTTAATCATGTTTATGTCACAAACTAAGCTTATTTATATCCATTAATTATAATTATATCAATTTAAATGATTATCACCATCATTCTCCACTATCTCATATTTAAAAATGGTTAAATATCCATTTTGGTCCTTTGGATAATTACTAACTAGGTCTTCAAGTCTTTTCTAAATAAAAATTCAATAACGATTAGACTTTTACAATTTAGTGCCTAAGCTTTAATTAACGATTCTCTCGATTAAATTACTTAACCGACTTTAATATATTTCCATACTAACTTCATAATTACTTTTATTTTAATCTTACAGACTCGATTTACAAAAATGGGATTTTGACTCTGCATTTTTCGACATCATCTAAAATTGAATCATTACACAAATAAAATAACAAAAAGAAAACATAAAAACAAGAAAAGTCAAACACTATCTAATTTGCTTGTCTTTCGACTAATATTGCATTTCTAAAACAACTAACTTAACAACACATTTACACCGTTACAATTTATAAAAAAAAAATTAAAAGTAGTTTTTATGTGCAAGCGTTCCATGCTGAGTTATAATATAGAAATTTACAACGGAATACGAAAGTATTCTGATGATCAAACTCAAGGGATTGTCAAAATTGGTGAACGTTGTTATTAAATCAGTTATTACAAAACAATTACTAGTCTAATCAATTTATGAATTATTAGTGCAACCAAATATACTATTAAAATAAACTACTACTAAGGTAACAACTAATAAGCATAAAATAATTCTCTACTTCTTACTAGAACATTGCACACAATTAAGCAAAGGTAAATTAATATACTAAATGTTCATTAAGCTAGTATAAATATTTTAATTGTTTTGTTCAATACTACTAAAAAAGATTAACCTCTTGGACTCCTCCTAATTCAAATTTATCATCTAAGTTCTCCTCTCGATTCTATTTTCCTAAATATTTTACTAGAATCGTCAACTTTAATGTATTGCACAATTTAGTATAATCAAATTAAACAATCAATCGAATATAAATAAACACTTAATCAAACATCCAAATACTTAATAAATTAATACAACATAATCATAATAGCCCATAACCTATTCGAATTCTCATACAAACATTTTATCAAACATATGATAAATGACACTTAAAAATAAGAATTGAGTGAATAAATACTCATGTATAGATAACAGATGAAGTATAGAGATCCAAAAAATCTCTAGTACAAAGCCTAGAAAAAAGTAAAAAGGATCCACAAAGTCAAAATTAAAATAAAATAATTAAAAAAGTAAACCCTAATCTAATAAAAATAAAAAGAAGAAAAAGAAGAAATATTTTGAAGTTTAATTATATAATCTAATTTTCTACTTATGCTAGCCACCTTCAAATAGTTTATATAAGGTGAAATAGTTAATATAAGATGGTATTTATAGGAAAAAATTCTAATAAATCCTCAATTAAAAAAATATTTCTATTTATAGATTTAAGTATGAAAAGTTTGACCATTGTTGTCTTCAAATTGCCTCTTGAAATTTAGCCTCATTAAGAATCATCCAAGGCATCAAAAAAGTTCTAAGGTCAGTCAAATCAATGTCGTTTTGAGGATGCAACGAAGGCATTGCGAGAATGAGTAGGGGAGTGTCACATGTCGTTAATCAAAGCCCGTGATAGATGCACAAAGAGCGTTTTATGGAAGTCAATCGATTAAATAAGGCTTATTCAACCTACTTGAACTAACCCGGTTCGTAGAACATGCGAAGAAGCCTATCTACTTGAAATCTTGGTGGCCCGGTGAAGCACTTAAAAAAAATTAGGGCTACCTTGGTAAATATGAAAAATAATATTAAAAGATATGTAATCTAATAATATATGATTTTGTAATCTTGAAGGATTATGTCAATCCCTTAAGAATCTCAATTGTAGATAGACTTTAATCTTGACCGTCAATGTAACTCAATCAATATCGTTGGATTTGAGGGAACTTAAATATAAATAGAGACCTTCCTTCTCATTTGTATCTCATTTGTAATTCTTCACAATAATAGAGATTCTTGGAGAGCATTTAAATCACCTTGTGTGTGTTGCTTTCTTGTGGCATTTTTTGTTCTTTCATTGCACTTTTGTCTTTGAGTTGCTTCCATTTTATGTTCGGTGCCTTGAAAATTTTTTGTTGTGAATTCTCACTTTACAAGAGTTAGGCTGACTCGAGCGAATTCAAACCCAAAAAATCGCCTAAGGCTGCACAGATTGCAAGACAAGTTCTAGTCCTGTGACATTCGCGTCAAGATCTTCACAAGCCAACACAATACATGTCGTATGAGACAAGGACTCTCTCTTCCAACATCAACTCTTAAGTTTCAACTATACCCATATTTATATGGAGCAACCACCGTGATTCATTTCTTAAGGGGGGTAGGGGAAAGTTCGTTATAAGAAAAAAAATATCCTTGTACGAATTAAAACAAAGCCCTCGGGCATGGTTTGTGAAGTTCATTGAAGTAGTTTGGATTTTTAGTTTGAAGAAAAGCAGAAGCAACCATTTAGTATTCTACAAAAATTCCAGGACAGGCTCCATTCTACTAGTAATATATGTTGATGACATCGTTATCATATGAAACAGTACTGCATGAATTTTGACTCCTTAATTCATTTCGTCATACTAATTTTCACACAAAAAACTTAAGGGCGCTGAAATATGTTTTGAAAGTGGAGGTAAGGAGTAAAAAAGAGATACTCGTCTCAAATAAAATGTGCTTGTTAACAGAAATATGAAAAATAGGAGCCAAATCATGCCACACGCCTAAGATTCATGATTTGCATCTCACAGAAAATGATAGTGATCAATTTAAAGACCCTAAGAGGTATAGAAGAATGGTAGGAAAGTCGAACCGTCTCACGGTATCTCGTTAAGTATCACAATATGCCGTGGATGTTGTCATCTAATTTATGTCAACTCCATCCACTCTAGGATAGGGTATATTGTACAAAAATCATGGATGCCCTAATTGGGCAAGACCCAAAGTTGACTGAAGATCTACTACAGATCTATCGTGCATTTGTTCGAGGGAATTTGGTATCGAATCAAAATATAAAGCCTTGACTCAAATCTGTCTTGAAATTATGTGGATACATCATCTTATTTCAACAAAAGACCTAGACTTCATTACCGACAAAATTATGGTACAATATTTAGGCTACTCACATTGCCTCAAATCCAGTATTCCAGTACTCCATGAACGAACAATAAACACATTTAAGATGATTGTCATTTTAAGTCATGAAATATTTCAAGGACTAATTTCACCTGGTTACCTAAAAATCGAAAACCAACATGGTGAAATTTGCAAAAAACTGCCTACTAGGAATCAAGTTTAATACCTATGTAACAAGCTAGGTATGATATTTATGCTCCAACTTGCGGAGTGTTAACAGGTTGTAAATGTTGACATTTGGGAATTCTAGCTGAGATTTAGATATTAGACTTTATATTATTTCCTTGTAGAGTTTTCAGTATTTTATATATATCGTGTAAATCAAATCAATAGAGAATATTATCATTTTTCCTTCAAATTCTCTCGGCTTGACAGAGGTAATCCCCAAACTGCGACGGAGGACCAACAGAACAAAAAAAAAACAAATAATTTGAAGCCATTTGTGTTACCATATATGGGGAGAATTGTTTCAATTTTGAAGACTGTACAAGATCTCCACTGCTATTCAGGCTATATTTTCTTCAGAGTCGGCTTCACTGGTTTCCAATTCCTTCACTTTCTCAAGCTGCCTCAAGAGATCTAACCTTTCAGATCCATATGTGGATGGTATCTGCCATAAAACCAATTATTAACCATTGAGAATACTAGATGTTCAATGCTCAAAGTGAGACAATTAACAAGACAGATGACACACCAGGGACGGGACATATCTTTGAATGGCAGCCAAAATGGCTGCATGCCCAACAGCAGTAACCTGCAGGACATAACTTTAACTATCAGATTAAGACAGTAGCTTGATGATAAATTTAAGTGTAAATAAAAGATGATTGGAAATGTTGCAAACAAAGTTAACTACATGCTAGATGTTTATATATGCTTCATTATTTTGTATAGTTAAGAAAAGAATAAAAAATAAAATAAAAGCCTTCAGAGAAACTCGAAACTGTTATAAGTTACATGAACAAGGGCTTCAATATGAACTTATAGTAAGAGTATTCTCTCTGAACTCAATTTTCAATCCCCAACTCATGCGGATAGATTATTTGCATTTGTTATTGACCCCAGATGATAATTTAAGAGGTGATTCCATGATGGCAAAAGTGATTAATCAGCAATGCGTTGGCAGACATTGTTGACAGAACACTGTATTTTAACTTACAGGAAGAAGCATCAAAAAACCAATTGGAACAACTGATGCTAAATCAGTTAGGGTTCTGCGGAGGGCTTTCTTTTCTTTCTCTGCTAATTCATCCCCTATCAGAGCCCTTCCAAGCAACTCCACTGCAGCCGCAACATCAATGGCTAGAAGCTGAGATCCTTGCAAGACATCCTGCTCATTGGTAAATGACTCAGATGACATCTCATGACTTCTCAATTTGAAACAGTGATACACCACAAAAGTAGTCAGACCATGAAATATTGCAGAAGAATTTGAAACAATCGTTACAGATCATTTAAAAATATTGACCTTATCAGGGGATTAGAAATTTCTAGGCTCATAATTCTTCTCAGATTCCTTCAAGTAAAAGGAGTAATATAATAATATGAACAATCCAAAAGTTAGCTTGTCTGTAGAGACAGCACCATATGTAACCTATTGCACAAATTTCCCATATACCCATATCATGTATGACACAAAGAAAGGACAGACGATTAAATACACGTTAATATTACATAAAGTAACAATTTTTGGCATGCAGAACCGGGAATTGAAACCAGAATTACAGACAGTATCACCTAAATTTTGATAAAATAAGAGCTTAAACATGTCGGATGCCATTAGATAAGACCTTATGATTACTGAGTTATCATTAGATGGGAAAACAAATCATATGCTAGAATTTAAAATGCAGAAAGTTCCTCTACCCTTAAACCAACCCAAAAAGCCCTATCATGTATTATCCCAAAAGAAATAAGCCCTGCCATGGACTATCTAGAAAAGTTCTGAAAGCCCTTGAAAAGTTTAGTATCAATTAGTCAAACTAAATTATTTTATTTATGGAAATCCACAAGATATTCATACCGTGCTTGTTTTTTTTATCTTCACCAATGATTTTTCAATAATACTTTCCTTCTTCTGAACCTCAACCACTTGAGCATGGCCAGCATCATTAATAGAGCCAGGATAACCATCTGTAACCTTAATATCCTGACCAAATTTGAAAAAGGAAAAGCAAGTTAGAAAACATGGATGAAGAATCAAAGCTATTCTGAAGGTCAAGGTTTAACTTATTATGCATCATCATGTTTCTTGTTCTTATAATGAGCACGTCATTTATATTGAATTTACAGGACTACAACCATTAACAGAGTGAGCATACCTCCTCATATGCTGTCTGAGCACTTGTTGTAACACGTTTCTCAAGCTCAATCAGTTCATTCCTTAACTGTTCAAAGCGGCGGATTTCATTTGGTTCACCACCAATATTAGAAGCATTCTGCTCAACAAATTCATTTCCCTGCATATAACAAAATTGCAAGTAGCTTTAACTTAAATAAAAACATAGAGATTCCCAACAGCACAAACAAATGTTTTACCTTCAGGAATCTGTGTTACCACAATTGAACTCAAAAGCCAAGAATTTTCTATCATTGTTGCGCATCCAAGAAAGAACTGTTTTTGTTTTAAACATAATTTGGTCAAATTTCCAGGTCCATCACTAAGAAAACATGCCTAAACTTCTCTGTACTTTTAGTTAGAGTACAGACCCTCAAACTTTCAATCAGCGCTCAAGTACCAATCTTCCATCCAAATACACAAACAACTTAAGCTTGATGAGATGTCACAGCTTTATAATATTTTATTATTGAAACAAATGCCGAAAGCAAGTCTCACTTTGCAACCACACAGACAGCTCAAAGATATAATTTTTAGAAATGAAAGGTCTAGTCATTAAGAACCCTGAAATTAGAGTTTAAGGCCAGGTCCTGCATGGTGAAAGAGACCAGAACAAGAAAAAGTCTGACACTGAGAGGATAAGCACAAGATCAATAAGTGTAAAATGATGCTTGTAGAGACAGGTCATACCGATTTTTCAAGAGCTGATGACTCGGTGTCAGGCTTCCGTGTTGAAGGGTGTAAGAAGCTCCATAACCCACGAGATTTATTGACAACTCTAAAGAGTAAAAAAACAAATAATAAAGAGGCATTAGTAGCAGAATACTGAACTGTTTGAATTAGAATAAAAGGCAAGTTCCAAAAAAAAGTAGGCAAGAGTTACAATCTACTGCAGAAGTTGCTACCTGCTGCTTCTATCATTTGTAACCATAGCACTCTTTCTGGCTTTTGCCTTTGGATACTGCTGCTGCTCACTGACAGAGGATTGAGAACTCCCATCACCCTCTTCCTGCATGGGAATAATGATTTTACATGAATTGCAACTAAGCTGAAAAATATGTTGTATAGTGTGTACTTGAATTTGCCCACTATTTCATGTTCTTGATAAAAAAAAAAAATCCGAAGTGTTTTAAAAGGGAAGAGAGAGTTATCTAATGTAATTGTAGTCCCCCCCCCCCCTTTTTTTAAAATGTAGTTTTCATAAATAAATAAATAAATAATATTGAGTTTTATTAAAAAGTAAAACAAAAATGAGACATATCCTTTTTGCTTGTCATTATTAGGATATTTGGTTTTTATGTTAGAATTGGTGTCACTTGACTTGTGAGATCAACTCAGTAAGTAAGAATCATATAGATGCAAAATTCAAGAGTTGGGCATGAGCTGCCAAGAAAGAAAGTGAAACACCCAATTACATGGGAAGAAACCCATAGTTTTACCTTATTTTCGATTTGAACCAGACTATTTAGATTGTAGCAAAGCCAGCCTGATTTAAAAAAACAAAAAAGGAAAGCCAAGTCTGTAATCCATGGCTAATGTACTGCTGCCCCGTAACTAACTCCATGATATTAGTTATGCTAGGCCAAGCACAAAAGTGCACTTTTTTAAGCCAAAAGGCAAGCATTTATCTTCTACTTAAGGAACTGAAAAGCCCAACCATCTTGACATCATGGCATTCATTTCATAGTGAAGGCACCATTAGAACATATGGTTTTCAAAAAACAAATACAATAACTGAAAAAGAGGGAGGAGGGGATAGAAAGAAACCTGTCGAAGGAAAGCTTCTTTTGCTCTGAAAGATGCCTCCAAAAATTCAGCTTCTTTCTTTAGCTTCCTTATTCTCTCCAGGTCAGAACAAGCAGCTTGTAATTGCTCTTTCCCGGCCGATGAACTTGAAACATGCAACTCTTGAAGCAAGTTTTCCAGCCTTTTCAGAGCTTCTTCCACACTCTCTAATGCCTGAAAACAACATAATGTCATTGCAAATTAGAACCGTTCAACAATTTTAAAATAAAGACACATTAGGACTGCAGGACCATGAGAACAACAGTTCCTTTCCTCCTAGGATCCATAAAAAAGGGACAAGTGCTAACAACAGATATGCTAAAGCATATAGTACCAACATAGGCACAATAGCAAGTTGCAAACTACATGTAATTTACTTTCAAATGAATCTAATTTCAAAGGGAGGAGGAACCTTATCAAACGAATCTGATTCTTTCTCAATTGCTAATCCAGTTCTACCAACAGCACTAGTCTCAAAGATTTCCCTTCTGCATCACATTTTCTCAAGTATAGTCAGCAATCAGCAATAATAAGATATAAAGCACCATTGTCCAATAAATGCAAGACCTATATGACATGAGAATGAGAAGCAGGTAATAAACATGACATCCAATGACTAACCGCATCATTTTTGCACATCACCAAAAATAAATAAAATGACAAACATAAAAGAAAATTATCCCTATAAGAGAAGGTACATTCCAGTAATACAAATAGTGGGCTGGCTTGGCTTCAATCATCAGACACTTTTTCATGCAGAAAGGAAGAGATAAAAGAACTTATAGATTCAAGGATACAGGAAAGATGAAGAACTATCAGAGCTTATGACAATAGAAAGCTACAAAGCAGAACCATGACCAATAATACATTAACAGGTTGCCCTGTAGTTAAATCTCATGGCTAAATAATCATTAAGTCCAAGATAATTCTTTCTTTAGCTCTTAGCATAGAGCATTGTGAATGAGGATGACTGAACTTCTTAATTGAGCAACTAAATGTCTTGCAGTAGCATCAAACGAACATCTTATCAGATCAAGTCAATGTAAAACCATATGAGAAACATGATAATGCACTTGGCAGTCCTCAAAACTAGCCCTGATTTTATTACTTCAGCAAATAAAAGAAGGGACCAACAGAACAAAAGGATGAGAATTGTCCATGTTGAAACTCAAAAATGTCTTGGAAAATGTTTTCCCTCTAAATCCTTTGCAAACATTTTTAACTTGTTTACATTTATCAGCAGATAGCGCTTTCTTAAGTTTTCTGGAGCCTCAATTCTAAAGTGTGCCTTGAAGCTCTTTCTTCCATCTGAAACACAAGAAGCTTCGGGTTTTTTTCCCCAGGTGTTCCTAATTCTGGATATCTAACTATATTGTACATTTACTCTGTTTATTTTTCTTATAACTCATAAGTGCACATATAGTTGCCATTTTGCAGATAAACAAACATGCATTATCCTAAATGGTAGAAATTTTCTAAAATGTGCATTGAAATTTCAATTCTTCAAGTTTTTCTCAGATGCTTAGTTCAGGTTATTTGATTCACATGTATCCACTTTTTGAGTAACTGACAGACATCCTATAATGGAATCTACTTAAATGTTTGAAAAATTCAAGCAAGCATACATGTGCATGAGTATGAGAGTGAATTCTCATGCGGGTGGACATGTGGGGCTATGTGCTAGAAAGAAGGGCAGAATCGCCCTATAGAGAGAGAGAGACAATTAAGGAAAGAAAACTAGCACTGGTTAAACATCCAAAACTTACGTTGGTATCCCGAGTTCTTCCATGCATACCATCAACTTATTGTGCCTAGACAATAAAGATAGCAATAATAATTACTTAACAGAGATAAGATACAAATTGGTTTTTAATAATGAACTTTAAACTCCATTACCCTCTAGAAAGGAACCTTGCAGCCTTAACGTTAGAAGGAATTTCCAGCCATCTACTGTATTTAATAAAGCTCTGCATCCAATGAGAACAAACATCCAATGCTTGGGGAATAGCTTTAATGTTAGGTGGACCTTCTCGTGCACTTTTATGTCCATGAAACTGTTTTGACGCACTAACAATTCCAGGATAAAAAGGAAGCCATTCCAGCTCTTCACACACAACCTAATGAATTAAATGTATGATAAGATTTCATAGTCCATCATGAAACATATATGTAGAAAGGTATTACCATAAAACCATGCGCACTAACCTCTACATACAGTTGATAAGAACTTATAGAAGAAAGTTGAGGATAATACAAAACGCTGCCACCAATAAGGTACCTGTGACAAAAGGATATTGAATTAAATCACAACTAAGCCATTGAATCAAATCCAATCATAATAGAGAGGTGATACCTAATAAAGCCTTCAATAGGATCATCTATAACTTCAAATCCATTAGCAGATAAAAAATCCTGTGTATTTCTGCCTAAGGCAATAAAGAAGCCAAATATGGTCAAATCCCTTTCCAAGACCTGCAAGAAATTAGTATTACTTTCAATGACAAGCTCTAGCATAGCAAAAACTATGGATATAACTAACAGTCCACCATACTTCAAATTATCCTCCAATAATCATGTTCTCAAATTTTATCCATCATATTCTTAAAGGGTGTGGTTCTTAAACATCTTGTAATAATAGATTCGGCAGAAACAGATATGGACTTGGTAGATTATTTTAGAACTTCTAAACAAGATGCCATTTTCAGGGATTAAAATACAACATGATAACTCAAATTGTAAACAAATCATAAGCTCTAACTCCAAACCTCAATGCTTTCAGATGTTGTTAGCCTTGACCATATTTTCTCTCTATCTATAGCTCGCTGTAGCTGCTTCTGTACAAGATCCACCCAGAATATAACCTCCTCTGAATCTTGATCATTTTCCACTCTGCATGCTGCAGCTCGGGGACCAAAATGGACCAGAAATTCTCTGTGTAGACCAATATCCTTTATAGAATTATATGCTTGGCGTATGGGAGAAAAATCAACCAGCATATCCATCAGTCTACCAGTTATGTCTGGAATCATAGAAAAGAAGTGGGCACAGGAAATTTTAGTAGGACCAAGTTTTGTGATTGCAGCAACACAAGTCAGAGCAAGCATGAGAAGCGCTTTGTCACTTGCACTTCCTACACCCAAGGACTTGCCTTTCCCACACCTGGGCAGCAGATTAAGATAGTTGGCATATCACCACAAGATTCACAAGAATCAAGAAATTCATAAAGAGCCTAACACAAAGAAGCAAGGAGGTGATTACTTACACGTCAGTGGCAGCAGTGAATCGCGGGTCTCCTTCAAAATAATTTACGAAAGAGATCACTGCAGCAGGAACTTTATCAGTCCAAAACCAGTCATATGCTTCAGGTTGCTTGGTTGATAGTTTCTCCCTGATTAAGCTCTCCAAGGGAGCAGATTGACGCAACAAACTGTACCAATGTGATTGTTAGAAAATGCTGAAAATTTTTTATAGAAAGGAAAGTAATAAAAACAGGTTAGGAGAGCATTATCTGATTGGATTTTTATTAGAAACACATGAATGAGCAACATGAAAACAGAATTTCCTTTTGCCATATTGATCTGCAGAAATAACCAAGTACTACAAAGTAGTTTGCCTCCATGATTAAGAAAAAGTACATTGATGCTTAACTACCAAGCCTTATTTGCTTAACATTTCACTACAAAACAAAATTTCCTTTTGTCATACTGGTCTGCAGAAATAACCAAGTACTATATAACAACCAAAGGATAGCAAGTCACATATAAATGATTCAGACCCCAACATCAAATATGCAACTTGTATTGCCAATTATAACCATGCTGCTTACCAATGTCCGACACATATTTGAACATAGGCATTAGGATATGACCCTCCAAGGATCCTCCAAATACACACACAAAAAAAAAGAATAATAACTTCAAAAAAATTTAATAGACCCATGTTGGACGCATACTCCTATACAACACTCACACCCAAATCCAAATAACAAAGCATTATAATATAAACCATATTTCAAGGTGAGAAAATATTCATTTTTTCCTAATGAATGATAAGCATAAAAGTGTTTACGCAAATTGATGGTACATGTTATAAATAAATACAATAAAACTAGAACAGGACACAAAATAGCCTACATTTGAACAAGATCCACGAAAAGTAAAATACCAATGAGCCGCAAAAAATACAAAATTTATGCAATGCACTACCTTCTTTGGACAAAAACATTTACATCCCTATCTCGACTATCACCTCGGGACGAAATCTCGCTTGCAGCTTGCAGTAGAGAATAAACAGCAGCCTGAGAATGCATGAAAATTTGGTTTGCTCAAATATTTCTTGGGAAGGACACGTACGTACTTTTTGTGTGTATTAGCATACAAGAAAACTTGTTTCTTAAATATGCTGGTAAAATAAAAAAGGTTATATTTAAAGAAATAAAGAAAAATAACTAATCACACCTCTCAGTTGTGTGAAGAGAAAGTGTATGCAAAATAAACAATCAGCATTGGGAAAAAAATGACAAAATAGTCTTACAGTTACAAGAATCAAAACCTGAGAGCTGGTATGGGGGCAAAAAAGCATCAAATTAGCGTATTTTTAAGCTCAAAGAACAACCCAAGACAAACCTGGTAAGAGAGTGTTTTCACCCATGCATTCCTATCTACACCAAGCCATGCCGTCGAAAACCAAGTCAACTTTGATAATGAGCTTTGTTCTTTGATTGCTAGCTCAAAAGCCCGAGCTGCATCATGTAAAGATTGAACAAGTCCATTACTATGATCCTCACCATGCAGTGATTGATTCAGTTGGACCCTTATCTCATCTACATCTGCACTTGTACTGGTTTGCGGACTCTCATTGACTGTGACACCATCTTCAGCTGATGCTAGAGGAAAACCGATTCCTGCCCGTCTTGATTTACAAAAGGCTGAATAATGTCTTCTATAACCTAACAGCCTGTGGTTATCTGATGAACTCTGCCTTATAAGATATTTCTTCCTTAAAGTACCCCAATTCATCAATAGATAATCCAAGTTAGCCATTCTTTTGCAAGAAACATGAGATCCAAACGAATTCCATGAAATCCATGGATTTGAAGACCTGCTAAAAGACCACAACCAGCAAGGTGCAAGCGTTTTCATAGAAAATTGATAAAGGAATACCATGAAGGGCAGATAACTTAATTCTCCTGCTATTGTAATAGGCATTTTCTTATTTCTTCCATTCCCCTAGAGTATTTCTAGTTTAATCCGCAAACCATAACGGAACTTCTGCCTACAACTATTTATTTGAATTAGCAACAATATATTCTGTGGAAGCATTACCAACTACTGCATTGTTTGTTTAAAAGTTTTAAACTTAAAATCCCATAAAACTGCCCATTAATTAATGGGAATCACTAAAATCCGGAAATAATTCACTTTTAACTTTTAAACTTACCCGTGAACGCTGAACAAGCATAATTAAGTAATTCAAAAAACTGCCATGAGCTTTGGCAGGTTCTTCTTCTTTCTTAAAAGAAAAGAGAAGAAAATCATTGAGCTGTTTGGTTTGGAAATAAAACGAAACAATTCGCCATCAATCATGCCTAGAGATATTAATTAATGAATTAACGAGAACTTGTCTAAAAACTAGTTCAAATCTTCTCCACCATTACGTAACATTTTTCAGCGTCACATTTTCAAGAGAAAGAAATAAAAAGATTAATAGCTTCGATGACTAATTTTATACGGAATTATCACAAATAAAAGCCTAAATTACTTGGACAGAGCCAAAATTAAACAACCCTTAAGTGAAAACAATAAACATAAGGGAAAATGAAAAGGAAGAATTTTAAATACCTAGAAGATACGAAGCTGTGGTGATGAAATTTAACCGACATGTACAAGTTGCTAGCAATCGAGGGAGGAAACTGAAGGCGTTTGGATAGCAGGAAAAATGGTAGAAAATCAAAATGGGGTGTGTTTGCGAAGAGGCAGACGTGGCGGAGGAAATAGAGGCCACTGTTTTTATCCGTAGACGTGGAGAAACCAGTAATCACAAAACAGACAGAAAAGACTTTCCCTTTTTTTTTTCTTTTTCCTTTTTTTTTAAAATTTTAAATTTTAAATTTTAATTTTGTGTCTCCAATTCCTTCTGAAAACTGAAAAATCCAAAAAGGGTTCTTCCCGTTTTAAATTTTTTATTTTTTCCGTAACAAAATTCTTTTGATTAGCGAACTGAGAGTAGATACAATTTCGTTTAAAGAACCATTAGGATGTTTCTCTATACACAGAATATATTTTCATCTTTTTTTATTGAAAAAATATGCAAGCCCATACATATACATTCCATGAATAAATAAAATACTTTCCATAAAATTTCAAGGTAAATCGTTTTTAGCAATGTTCAAGTTTACTAATGTTATTAATAGTTAGTATTTTTATCAAGACTAACCTATTAAAATAGTCACTTTTATTTATTTTAGGTTATATTTTAGTCATTTATATTTAAAATATTACGTTTTAGTCACTTATATTATCGTGTTGTAACATTTTAGTCACTGAGCCGTTAATTACCGTTAACGATGTAACGGTAAGCTGACGTGACAAGTTAAATCATCATTTTAAATAAAAATTTTAAGTTAAATTATATAATTAGACTCCATATTTTTTTTGTTTTGAGCAATTTAACCTAAAATATGAGACTAATTGTATAATTTAACCTAAAATTTTTGTTTGAAATAATGTTTTAAAGTAACGTAGCAATTAACGGCTCAGTGACTAAAATATTATAACACGTTAACGTAAGTGACTAAAACGTAACATTTCAAATATAAATTATTAGAATGTAATTTGAGATAAACAAAAGTGCTATTTTGATAATTTATCCTTTTTATCAAATACTTTGCACAATGAAAGCCTAAAAATTCTTTAAAAATGAAATTTTATGTATTTACAAAAAATTATTTTATAATTATAAAAATTACTATATTTTTAAAAAATATATATTAGAGTTTTAATATTTTTAAAATTTTGTAAAGATAACGTAGTCTCTTGGAAGGATACCACCTATAATAATTGTTTTATAATTCAATCAATTTGAATTTATAACTGGTAGATTTTTTAGTTGATAATTTTGGATATTATTTAAATAAAGAAATAATTTTATTTTAATTAAATAATATTTTTATGGGTAATCTATAAAAATAGTCACTTTTGCTTGCCTTAGGTTATATTTTAGTCACTTATGTTTGAAATATTACGTTTTAGTCACTCATGTTATTATTTTGTTACGAAGTGAGCACTCTACCGTTAAGTTTCGTTATCTCTCTAACGGTAATCCTACGTGGCAGTCCAACTAGATTTTAAGTGCCAACTTGGATTTCTAAATGGGATGAAAATAAATTTTTAATTAAAAAATTTAATTAATTAAAATTTTTAAACCTAACCTTAACTAAAAAAACTGTTCATCTCCTCTTTTTAATTTTTCTTTCATCTCTTTTTTTTTTCAATGGGTTTTTTTCTCATTTGACTGGAAAAACTATTATTAAGATCAAAATAGTTGAAATCAAATTGATTGCTTCATAAAGATGGATTCAATGGAGGGTTCAGGTATTTCTTCTTTGTATTCCTCTATCTCTTTTATTCAATACTGAAAAACAAAAGAGTGGATTTTTTATTGTTTAATGAAAAGCCTAAATTAAAATTCTTAATATTTTCTTCTACTTTTTGAAATTGTTTGTAAACATGTATTTTATTTTGCGTCAGTAGACATCTCATAAAATGCAACCAGAAATATGTTTTCATGACCATGTTTCATTCAAGCTAATTTTAAAATTTTCAGAAAAATGGCTGTTACTTTCACTGTTCTTGTTCCTAATTATTATATTTTCTAGTTCTTTCACAGTTCTTGAATAATTGGTTTCTCAATCAAAATTTTTCTGATCTGAATCAACTTGTATGTTCACAATCTCTTTGTGGATATTCCAAATTATTCTTTTTTATTGCTGATTTCAACTATTTTAATCTTAATAATAGTTTTTCTAGTCAAATGAAAAAAAAACCCATTAAAAAAATAAGAGACAGAAGAAAAATTAAAAAGAGGAGATGAACAATTTTTTTTAGTTAAGGTTTAGGTGTGAAAATTTTAATTAATTAAAATTCAAAACCAAAATAACATCCAACATCATTTTCATCATTCAATTCACGGAAGAACAAAGTAAGAAATACGGAAGACTTCAGGAAGATAGTTTTCGCATGTCCAATTCACACTCTAGCAGCACAATATCCTGCGATGTTTGAAAGGGACTGCCTTCGTCTTCCTCTTCCCGTCACTGCTCTGCCACTACCCTCTATTCTTGCGTAAAGATCTCTCCCTCTTGTTCGTTGTTTAGAGTTTTCTCATTTGGCTTTTTATAGCTTTTTCCCTAGGGTAAATCCAACAACCCATGTTTAACTTCTCCTCTTTTTAAATTCTTTTTTCAACAATCCAAGATTATTTTCTCCTTTTTTTAATGTAGATTTTTCTGGTACAAGTATAGTTGGGCTGAAACTGGTATGCGTTGAGTGTTGACTCGGTCTTTCTGGAATTGCCATGGCATTCGTGTTGACAAAATGTCCAACCTTTTGCCCCGCCAAACCTTCACTCTTTTATATCTTGTTCCTCAACTTGCACTTGCCAAACCGCCAAACACAACCTTTCCACATGCAATTAAAAGTAACAAATAATAATATTTAAACATTGTCCAAACTTCATATGTAAAGTTCTAAAAATTCTAAAATAATATCCTAAAATGTAACTAAATGAACCTAAGTACAAGCAATTGACTAGGTATAAAAGGCATGAAATATAACCCCTTTCAAGAGTTATCACACCCCCAAACTTGAGTTATTGCTTGTCCTCAAGCAAAATACATGTGAATGCATAAATACACAAATTTTTACCCTTGTATATAACTATCTTGTACTATTTATCTATTAAAAGAACAACATATACATCAGTTCTTAGTAATCTTTTTTCTCTAAAAACTTGGTCGAATGTCAAAGGTTCGTTTCGACAAAGGTAGCATAGAAAATTTGTTCTTAAAAACAAAATTTCCTAAGTACTCATGTATTCTCTCTGGTCATAGCAAATATCCCCTAATTTACTTAGTTTATTTGTTACCTAAACTCAAGTTACTTTGTAATCCTTGCTCACAGCTTTTTCAAAATATTTATTTGTACTTGTTTTTTCTCTTCTTTCTTTTATTATTATTATTATTATTTTCTTTTTTATTTTTTTATAACATTAGGGGATTTAGTATGTCAAAAATTCTTTAACTTGATAATCACAATGGATCATATACTGAATTACCTAGTACCCGATCATGTCACAATTTAAATATAAATCACTTTTGAAGCTAAGGCTTTTGACTAAAAAGATGGATGGAGCAAACAACTACCTCCTTAGCTATTCAGCCTATTGCTACAGTGGAGTACCCCTTTTTCTTTATTACACACTCTTACTCGAACTCACCTTTCTAGTTAATAGCATGATAAAGCAAACAAAGTGGTGTTGACTTACTCAACAATTCTAACCATTGGAGTGTCTACTATCCTTTATTTAAGTAATGTCGTGGCAAATTGACTGAGTTTAGCTTAAAAAACCTTAAGTTCATCTAAAAACACTCGGTATAATAAAAAAAGTTGAGTATAGAACATCTCATTTTTAAGAATTAATTTTCACGCAATCTAACTTAAGCTAAACTCCCCTCATCCACTGTCACATGTTCTAGATATATTGAAGGATATTAGCTCATCATCGAACATCACAAGTAAAGATTGAACTTCACATAGATAAAAAAGTACTTAATAATCACATGGCACTGGCTGGATAGACGAAAATGTGCAAGTGTACACAATCACAACAAGTAATAAAGTGACAAGTAAATGTCGAGTTATCGTACTCACAAGGACTGTGAAAAGAATTATTTATGAATGCAATTTTAAAAACACTCTGGTGAAGAAAGATATTTTGAATTGAAGAGGTGATTAAAAACTAGGATTTAAACTAAGTAAAATAAATAAAAATAAAATAAAAGTTCCAATGCACGATTTCAAAAGATGATTTTAATCAAGATGACATAATTGTATTAGATTAATTACATTTCTTAACTTAGAATTATTAAACTCATGTCTATGTTGTTATGAATAAATTCACGGTAACTCAGTAATTTGCTAACTTATGAATATACTTACCTACCAAAATCCATTTATCTTTTGACTATATCTCTATGTCAATTCAACCGATTAAACAAAATTTAATAAGCAAATGTGTTAATGCACATACATACCTATGAAATTAAAATAATCTCTTGTACATATCTCTATGCAAATTCAAACAATTAATTCAATCTCATAAGCACATAAAAGATTACGTAAGGTAACAATGTATTTCTACCTTGAAACAGTTTAATCATAATAATCTTGCAAGTTATGCAAGGCTAATGTATCATTAGATACTGTTGCTAATTTAACCCTGAGCTACCTTAGATGATTAAACATGCACTGATTAAGTATCGTGTCAATTAATTACAATTTCAATACGTTTAAATAATTAATTTATTAGTTACCTTACAATTGCAATGCAAGATTAACTTAGTCATGATTTTACTTAATCAAACATTTTATCGAGGCCTATAACAACACAAACACAATTTTAATAACTCAAGTAGACGAAATGCAATCAACCTAACACGAATTGAATTCAAGCCATATTAATTAAATTAAAAAATTCAACATTACAAATATTCATAGACATGTTCATCATAACAATAACAAAATTAAAAGGATAAGGAACAATAATCAAATCCGGTGTTTTGTTTGTGGCTTAACTAGTTTGCTCCACTCCTCTTTCTCCTTTTGTTCTTATCGAACCTAGGCTTCTACTAACATTTGAATGCTACTCCAAATGGTGGTTGATTGACTCTTTTTCAAGAGGTGAAATCAGCAAGGGAATAGGGGAAGAAAATGAAGAACAATGGAAGGGAATGAAGAGGGAAAAATGAAGAGATGAGAATGGTTGAGATGTGTTTGAAGTGAGTAGCAAATGGGGCTATTTATAAGTTGGGATGACTGCTAAAATTAGCAAAAATCAGCAGCCACAGAGGCCCCCCATGCCCGACCACACATGTGGCAAGTGTGAAGGTTTCAAACTTGCTATTTTAAGGTAGGGGCAAATCTAGAAAGACATAAATAGTGGAGGGGTTTGAATGCAATTTGAAGGATTCTTCAAGGGCTATTTTGCAAGCCAAATTATCAGCCAAATAAGCTGATTGGGTCAGCATGTGGGACGGTTTTGGGCTGCCTAGTGCTTGGTTGGATCGATTTTCTCGGTTCAGCTCAACTGGCCACTTTTCATAATCAATTAATAATAATTTATTTAACCCAAATTAAATTGGATTAAAATTAAAATTAATTATATTATGAATTAATACACATAATTTGGACCATCTTAGGCTGAAAAATTAATTTTCCTTGATGCTTCAAAATTGCTTTTCGGTTTTGCGCTTCTAGTAGTGTCCGCTGAGCCATTTTTCGCCCTTTGTACAAATCTGTCGAAAATAATCAAAATTAATAAAAATTTGATATAGAATTAATTAAAATTCAACATGTTCATAATTTAAGTACAAATTAATTATTTTATAATAATTATATATTTTTCGACAAGAATTTTATCGAAACTGCATGAATTTGAGTTAAAAATGCATGAAAAAGTGTGTATATTTTCGTGTTTCCACTAACAAACAACTTAACTATACTAGGATGAACATACATACTAGATACGTAATGTAACATAAATGAACAATACACCCCCAAACCTAAAGAATGCATTGTCCTCAATGCATGAATAAATATATGCAAACTATCTATATACAAACAATGTCATAGCAAAATATACACAATGCAATATGTATGAAAGAAAAATAAAACTTTCCTTGCTTGGATTGTATTGTAGATACTTCATTCTATCCTACGGATTGATTTACGAGCAGTAACTTTGTACCTCTACTTCCTCTTCGTCCTCATAGTCAGTCTCAGTGCTGATAGACTCAGTTTTCTTTAGTTCTTCCTTCGGTGCTTTGGGTGCATTCTTTTCATTGGCAGGATTCGTCTCAACAGGCTCTGCATCACCGACCCCTTTCCTTCCTATAGTTTATTAAAAAAATGAAATTAAATAACTAAGAGAAATTTAAATCGACAAAATGAAAATAAAAATAAAAAGAATTTTCAAGATGTTGAATTTAAACATCTCGAAGGTCAATGGACTGTTTATCTCGCTCTACATTAGCACCCCAGTAGTGTTTCAAGCCTTGTCTTTTAACTATAAATGTGTCCCCCATTTTCATGTCTTTGACATCAACAGCTCCATGCGGATACACATAAGCTACCAAGCATTGTTCATCAAAATGAAAATGTCTATTTTGCTCCAGAAAGGTGCACAAGGGTTTCCGCTCAAATGAATCTTCATCACTATCAGAATTGCTATAGAAAAAATCTCGTGAACTCTTCCTCCATTGCTATTTCTATCAAACCAATGGCGTGGCATTCTTCATTTTCATCTGCACATTTCAAAGCATTAAAAACACTAAAAGTAACCTATTGATCATTTACCCTCATGGTTAATTCATCTTTCTGCACATCAATTAAAGTTCTACCTGTAGCAAGAAAAGGTTTTCCAAGAATAATTAGCACATTTTGGTCAGCTTCAGATTCTAAAATAAAGAAATCCGTAGGAAAGATAAATTTATCTACTCTTACTAGCATGTTTTCAATTTTACCTTCCAAATGGGCATAAGATCGATCGCCAGTTGTAACGTAACTGTTGTAGGCCTCTCTTTCCCAATTCCCAACTTCCTAAAAATAGACATAGGCATTAGATTTATACTTACTCCTAAATCACATAACATCTTACCAACATAATGATTTTCAATGCAACATAGGATAGTGAAACTCCCTGGGTCCTTCAACTTTAGAGGTAATTTATTCATCAACATCGCAGTGCACCATTCAGTGAGAGTAACTGTTCAAATTCTACCAATTTGTGCTTCTTTGACAGTATATCTTTAATGAATTTCACATAATTGGACATTTGCTCTAAAGCTTCAACCAGCGATATGTTAATATGGAGTTGCTTCAAAACATCTAAAAATCTTTTGAATTGGGCCTTTTATTTACAATTATGGAATCGCCGAGGAAATGGTAAAGGTGGTCATCTTTCAAGTTGCTGATATTGTTTTACTATGGCATTTCCACTAGCAAAATGATCTGATTTTTATACAACAAACTGTTGTTTTACCTTTTCAGTTGCAGTGTACTTTTTAGATGGTTCTGAATTCTTTTCCTGGTTGAGTTTAGAATTTTCTTCTTCTGTTGTGGCATCTTGAACAATTCATCCAATTGAGTCCCACTTCTAAGGGTGATTGTTTTGTAATGCTCTTTTTTTGTGATATCAAATTCTCAGTATCACTTGGCAATGCTCCTTGTGGCCTCGAATTTAGTGTGTTCACTATTTGCTCCACTTGATTCTTAAGAGCTCGAAGAGATGCAGCCTAACTCTGAATCACAGCATCATTTTGGCCATATACTTCTTCAACAAAGATTCAATAGAATTAGGAGATGAGACATGACCTTGTTGAGCATTTTGCCTCAGCATAGAATGATTATAACCAGACGCTACATTGTGGATCTTCTGTCTTGCAACATTGTGTAAACTCCTTGCACCTCGATTTTTCCAACTAAAATTTGAATGCTGCTTCCAACCTAGATTGTAAGTGCTGGAATAGGGGTTATTATCCTGGTTAAAAATACCCATGTAGTACACAGATGCTGGACTTGCTGGGTATTCATCAAACACATGGTCTTCACCAGAAAAAAAGACATGCTAGCTCAACTGCTTTCATCTCTTGAATTGCAGTTTGTAATGCCCCAAAAATCCTGAACTTTTTTTTTTCAGTTTTGATAAAAGGTGTGCTTAATATTTCTAGTCAAGTGTTATTTATGTGATAATAGGCCTTGGTTAAGTTTTGAGTTCAAACTTTGGGGGGAAGGAAATTATAGTTTAATAATTGAAAGAACCATGATGGCAAGTAGGTTGGTTTTTAAATAAATAAAGAAGGAAGTGAACACAATGAGCCTTGTGTTGGAGTGGCAAGTAGCGTCATATGTGGGGCTTAGAAGTGGCGTCACATGCATGGCAAGGAGGTTTGGGGTTCGAATCCTTCTTTACTCAAAAGAAGGATTTATTTTTGCCCAATAAATGGCCAGTAGTGGCATTGGATGTGAACTCTGAAGGGAGAGATTAGGAAAGAAATTTAAGGAAGGGATTAAGGAGTTATCAGGGAAAAAAGTTAAGAGATGAGGGGTGTAGAGATGTGGATCCGAATTGGGAATTGGGGATAGGTAAATTCGGCTATAGTATATATAGGTGCTGATTTTGGGGATTCTAGGCTAATGTCGAATTCTTCCTCTCTATGTTACCGAAAACACTTTTCTCTCCAAAGAAATAAAATTCGAAATCCCTTATTCTTTCTCTTTTAATTTGTGCCGATTTATTCTCTTCCTTTCACATCAAACTATTTTCTTTCTTGCTCCTAGTTGCTTTCTCTAAAGCCGAATATCTTTTGGCCAAAATCCTGTTGTACCGCCACTTTTTCTTCAACGTTGGCCGGTCAATTCTTGTGTAAGTGCTTTCTTTTCTTTTAGTTGGTCTTCCTAGTACCGATTTGTTCTCTCCCTCACTCTATCTAAATTGATTTTGGTAAGGGATTAGTATTGCATCTCGAATTTTAGATCTCTGCCGAATTGTTCCTTAGGCGTTTTGGGGTTTTGGGTAAGTATTCCTCTTTTATTGGTTAAGGTTGGCCGAATGGTCATGCATGACTTAGGAATGACTTAAGATGATTGTGATTCACTTGTTGTTTAGTTCTTAATGATTAAGATTGATGCAAATTTAAGAAATACTCGTGATTAGTGATCATGGAAGGGTTGTTAAGGCTTGCCGTTCAAGGTAAGGCAAAGGTGAGATTTTCGGTTTTTGGTAATCGTATTTGATAGGTGTGTGATTAATCGTTGAGTGATATCGTTTGTAGGTTTATGGCTAAGGAGATCGCAGCACGTCTTAGTACCAGGTGTGTACATACACTGCACACACACAATAGATCAGCAAATCTCGAAATGCTGAAAAGCCGAAAGTTTGGCTACGGTAGTCTTACTAGTGCGCGAACACTCGCAAGGGGGAAACTGATACGTTATCAGAGGCTCCATGAGTGATCTCATGGTCTTGGGCCGTGTTTTAGCCAACTGGGCTAGAATGGGCTAAATGGGTCGATGGGCTGTAGGGCTCATAATAGGCAAAATTGGCAGTTTTATACAAAGTAATGAAAAATCATATGAATGCATGACTAGGAATGTGATTGGGCCTGATGGGCCATATGAATGTAATTGGGGCCGATGGTCCATATGAATGAGATTGGGCCTAGTGGGCCATATGCAGGTATGTAGACTTGTTTGGGCTTTGTAAGGGGTTTTGGGCCTAGTATCGATAATTGCTTAAATAGACATAAAACTTAAATAATTAATTAATTATGTCCGTGGACGAGTCATAAGGTTAAGGTGTGGCAGTAGGTATATGCATGTCTAGGATTGGATCTAGGGAGAGCTTGGTACTTAAGCGGTCTTGATGACTCACCTCCTCTTCTTTGGAATCCTACCTGGTGCATAGTATCTTTTCACTTTAGCCAACGAGGACTTGTTAACTGGCCAAGGTAAGTAATAAACCCATAATAAAGAGAAATTACTAAAATGCCTCTAAGGGTGAAAATGACTAAAATACCTCTATGTGTTGAATGTAAGATTTATGGATGTTCATGTATACTTGATGAATTCATATGACATTCTGTTTTGATTGCATATAGGTTGGGATTTATGGAACGGAAGAAGAATATGAGGATCGCATGGTTGTTTGACGACTGTGGATCCACCGGTGGCTTTTTAAGCCCAATATATGAGTAGCAGCTTGCTACAACGTTAGATAATACCGCAACCAGGCTACCATTAGAGTGTATCGGATGGGTGAGTCGATATTTATATCCCCACATGGTGTGTATTAGGGGATAGAAATAGTGTGTAGCGGTTGGATTGGTAGGATCCGTGCATATTTGATTGCTTTACAATTGTTCTGATATTGAGTTGCGCTCAGGTCTAAAAAGGCTTGCTATTGCATGCTTTACTATTTGCCGAGGGTTGTACACACTGAGTTTTCGAAAACTCACCCCCTCCTTTTAAATTTTTTAGGTCCTCAGTAGGCGGTTTGACGGATGGAGGGACTCGGAGGTGGCCATTCAGCAAAAAGTTTAGTCTTAGTCTTTTATGTAATTTTTAATATTTTATTTGGGTGTAATAAGGCCTTTCCTCTGGTTATTATTTCAAATTAGGATTATTATTATTTTTTATGCTTTATATTTGTTAGAAGTAGAACATGGTTTCTCCTAAACTATAATATATTTTTTAAATACTACGTTTTCGCAATTTAATTTTTAAATGACAAGTTTTCATAGATCATCTGTTTTAAATATAGCTTCAGCAACTGAAAAGAGATTTTACAAAGTAATTATTATCATACAATAAGGAATTTTTTTTTAAATACACCTCGCTTTGAAAGTAACAATTACAAACTAAGGTTTTACTCAAGGTTTTTATTTTAAAGAAGGGTTTTCAATGAAAACAAGATTTTCGATAAAACACTTCAATGTGGCATGCTGGATCTGGCCATAACATTCGAGCCGGGTTTGGGGTGTTACATTTATGGTATCAGAGCCAAGTTACAAAACTCGGGCTGTGAAGTGGGCCTTATTATTTGGGTTTGTTTTAAAAGAAAATTGGATCACAATATTTTGGAAAAAAATCTTGCTGTGCGGCACACCGAGTCTCTGACGCTGAACCAAGTAAGTTCTTTTATTATTAAGCTTGTTTAATTTGATATACTATAGATAGTTAGTGGGCTACTTTAGATAATTATACTGAAGCTTTTAGTTGGAGTGAAACTGAAGCCCGTAGGACCTTGAAACTATAGAAGATTTATGAAAACAACTTTCTTTTTATTACTTTCATAAAAGATCGACTTAATTAATTGAAACTAACTAAAACTTCATAAAATTTCTAATCCAGATAATACGTGAATCAACGATGAGTGCTAGAAGAGGTGCAAGAGGCTATGATCGAGGCAGCGGAAGTGTTAGGGCTAAATCATCGGCATCGGGCCATATGCCCAATGTTGGAGTAGATGGGGCTCTAGCCTCACCCGTGGCTGAGACTGGACCGTATGGTCGGGCCGTGGGGGGATGCATTGTCATAGACAATGCTAGGGATTTTGGAAAGGATCGTTGGGCCTGATAATGGCATGGAAAATTGGGGGTCACTTTTGTAGCAACTTCGATCAAATAGGGTTAAGATCTTTAAGCGCATGGCTAGTGTGGCTTGTAACGTGGCTGAATACTGGTTGGAGGCCATTGAAAGGATAATGGAGGACTTGGACTATTCACTTGAACAAAAGTTGAAAGGGGCAGTGTCACTGCCTAGGAAAGAAGCTTACTAGTGGTGGCTGACAGTGAAAGAGGGCACCCAACCTGAGCAGGTCACTTGTGAGTTCTTCAAAACTTCGTTTCAAGGGAAGTATATGGGTGCGAGTTATGTGAATGCTAAAAGGAAGGAGTTCCTAAACTTGACCTAGGGAAACAAATCTGTGGCCAAGTATGAGGCGGAATTTCTACGCCTTAGTAGGTATGCAAAAGTTATGGTGGCAACGGATTATGAGCGTTGCGTTAGGTTTGAGGATGGTCTTAGGGATAGCCTCAGAGTATTGATAGCTCCACTGAGGGAGCGAGTTTTCTCGGAGTTGGTGGAGAAAGCAAAGATAGCAGAGGAGGTGAAATGCACTGAGCACCTAAATCGGGAAAAAGAAAGAGGTAAGAATAAAAGGAAAGCTGAGACTTCTGGTGTTGGGCAAAGGCCTAGGGCTAGGCTAGAGGTAATGGGTCAGTTAGAGTAGGGCCCCCTGCTGTTAATCCAGGGGTGCCACCTTGTGCTGATTGTGGGAAAGGTAATGTAGGCGACTATTGGAAGAGGATTGGAGCTTGTCTAGCTTATGAATCCATGGAGCATAGGATCAAGAGTTGTCTTAGAAGGCCAGGTCAGGTGCCAGTCGTAGGCCGAGGTGGTGTTCAGCCACCAAGGGGTGGTCAGCTGCTGCCAAGGCGCCGTGAGCAGGCCAGGGGTGATAACGGCATTGGACGTGGACGTGGAGCACCAGGTAAAAATACAGGCCATGCTAAGGCGAGGTAGCCAACTTTGGTTTATGCTGCTCATCGCCGAGAAGACGGAGATACCCTAAATGTGATAACGGGTATGTTCTATATACATGAGTTACCTTACACTGCATTGATTGATATTGGATCGACGCATTCATATGTTGCATGCGATATGAATGAACCTTTGGGTGATATGTTTGAAATTATTGCAAATGAGATTACTGTGATAAGTCCGTTAGGTCAGTCAGTGGGAGTGAATAAGTTATTTAGGGAGGTACCCTTAGTAGTATAAGGGGTTGCCTTTTTAGTGGATTTGATGGAACTACCGTTTAGTGAGTTTGATTTAATCTTGGGTATGGATTGGCTGGTGAAACACCGAGCAACCTTGGATTGCGTTGCAAAGCGAATGGTGTTAAGAACAGCGGAGGATAAGGAGGTGGTGGTGATTGGTGAATGCCGGAATTATCTGTCGAATGTGATTTCAGCATAAGAGCTGAGAAGTTGGTATGAAAGGGATGCGAAGCCCATTTGGCTTATATTAGCGATACGGAGGCTAAGAGCCCTACTATTAAGGAGTTGAGAACAGTTAGGGAATTTCCTGATTTTTTCCCAAAGAGCTGCCCGGGTTGCCGCCCAACAGAGAAGTAGAATTTAGAATCGAGTTGTTACCTGGTACAGCTCCGGTGTCCATCGCCCCTTATCAGATAGTAGAAATTTTACTCGGATCAACTCGGATGCCTTTACCCAAAATAACATGACCCAAAAATCCAACTTCTTGGAGCCAAAATTCACTCTTGCTAAACTTATCATACAATTGTTTTTCCCGTAAGGTCTGCAACATAGTTCTTAGGTGCTTCGCATGTTCTGCCTCATCTTTAGAATAAATCAAGATGTCGTCAATAAACACAACGACAAAATTATCCAAGTATGGCTTAAAGATCCCATTCATTAGGTCTATGAATATGGACGGTGCATTCGTCAATCCAAATGGTATAACAAGAAATTCATAGTGGCCATATCTTGTTCTAAAAGCTGACTTTGGCACGTCCGATTCCTTAACACGTAACTGATAATAGCCAGACCTCAAGTCTATCTTAGAGAATGCCGTGGCTCCTCTCAACTGGTCGAATAGATCATCGATCCTTGGTAAAGGATACTTATTCTTGATAGTTACCTTGTTCAGTTGTCGGTAATCTATATATAATCTCATTGAACCATCTTTCTTCTTTACAAATAATATGAGGGCACCCCAAGGTGAAAAGCTCAGCCTAGCAAAACCTTTATCCGTTAGCTCTTGCAACTGTACTTTTAATTCCTTTAGCTCGGTTGGCACCATTCTGTACAGGGCAATAGATATGGGAGCTATCCCTAACACCAATTTAATATCGAACTCTATCTCTCTCTTGGGAGGTAATCTGGGTAATTCTTCTGGAAATACGTATGGATATTCACATACTATAGGCATAGTCTCAATCTTCAACTTCGTTTCCCTCGTGCTCAACACAAAAGCAAGGTAGGTCTCATACCCTTTTCTCATATATTTCTGAGCAACCATTGTCATGATTACAATTGGCGACGTGCTCAAATCTCTTGAATTAACATGTAGAATCTTGCCATCTGGGCATTTTAATTTAATATACTTGCTACCGCAATTTACAATTACATCATGCAAGCTAACCAATCCATACCGAGTATTACATCAAACTCATCAAAAGGTAACAACATAAGGTTAGCCAGAAAACATTGACCATGAATCGTCAAAGGACAATTCTTATAGACTTTATCAACCAAAACTGATTTGCCTAGTGGGTTCGACACTTTAACAACAAATTCCGTAGGTTCAACGGGTATGTTCATACTAGACACCAATCTCATGCAAATGTATGAATATGTCTATCCCGGGTCAATTAAGGCAATAACACATGTATTGAAAAGAGAAAAAGTACCAGTAATAACGTCAAGAGCAGAGGCTTCCTCTCGAGCGCGTATTGCATACGTCCTTGTCGGGGCTCAAGCCTCTGATTTTGCAGTGTCTTTGACTACAACTCGACTGCCACTAGCACTACTAGGGTATCTCGTAGGTCTACCTCGTGCTATGGGAGCACTCAACTTCCAGGTTACTTCCACTTCTTTTTTGATTCGTTCTGAGTAGTCTCTGAGAAAGTGGTCAAGAGAATCACATCTGAAACATGCACCGCTCTTTATTTGGCACTCTCCGAAGTGAAATTTGTTACAACTTTTACACTTTGGCTTTTGGTCATTTACACTCCCTACACTAGTCACCATCGGGGAGGAAGACTTCTAATTTCGTTGTTTAGAGCCTCTCGTTCTACCCGAATATCCTACAGATGGAGTGTTTATGTTAGCTCCTTGATTTCTTTGTGGAAAATGGGAGCATCTTACTGCTAGATCTCTTGCTCGCAACTCGAGCCTCTCTCTTTGCTTGCTTTCTTTCATTATTAAGTTCCTCGGCCTTCTTGGCCCGATCAGCTAATGCGGCAAACTCTTGCATTACAAGGATTCCAATCAACAACTTGATTTCCTTATTCAAACCTTCCTCAAAATGTTTACACATTTTAGGCTCGGTTTGAACCCATTCGATTGCATATTGGCTTAACCTTACAAACTTCCTTTCGTATTCTGCCACAGTCTTATTCCCTTGTTTGAGTTCCAAGAACTCCTTTCGCTTCGAGTCTAAAAACCTTTGACTGATATACATCTTCCTAAACTTTTCTTGGAAGAATTCCCAAATGATATTTTTCTTTGGCGCCACCGAAGATACGGTCTTCCACTAGTGGTACGCAGTGTCCTTCAAGAGAGATACGGCACAATTTAAGCACTCCTTAGGGGTGCATGATAACTCATCTAAGACCCGTGTAGTATTCTCATGCCAGAACTTGGCTCTCTCAGCATCATCCTCAATTTTAGCTCTAAATTCCATCCACAGGGGCCTTACCAATTCTTACTGGTGCCATACCTCGTGGCAAATCCTCGTCATGTTAGTTAGGGGGCGGGGGCGGTCGTGGTATGTTGTGACGATTCATCAGATAATCCCTAAACCATTCATCTATCATATTAAAGAAAGCGGCTCGGGCCTCTTCTCAGCCTTCAGACATAACCCTTCTACCATTACTAGATATAGCTCGTTGTACGGAAGCTGGAGTAAGGCTCTCAGTTCCCTCGGACTCATCTTGTGCATGATTGGAAGACATTCACTATAGTTAAAACAATTTAAACAGTTAGGAGATATGAAACTATCAATGTTCGTATAATGGCACGTATAGCAAACCATAATACCCTCTACGGTAGTCCTAAAACCGACTAAATCGTAGCTTTGATACCTCTAAATGTAACATCCCTCACTCATATCCGACGCCAGGATAAGGTTCGAGGCGTTACCGGGGTTACATATTCACAAATACGCTGAGTCGGGTCACCAATTTTTTTTTTGCTCAAAATTTAAAACTTTTCAATCATGTACCTCTCGTCCCTTATACAGGCCATCGAGGCCTAAAACACTTGGGAAAGTATAGGACAAAACCGAAAACATTCGATAAATTTTGGAAACCTTAGAAAAATTTTCTTTTACTTTGAAGTGTGGGTCATACACGTCTGTGTTGCTTTGGACACTCCCGTGCCCTCAGCCCGTGTGTAATACTGACTTCAACCTCATCATTCTATTAAAAGCACACGGCCAAGACACACGCCTATGTGCTTAGCCCGTGTTCTATACTGACTTAAAATTTTAAGTACAGGGGACACACGGCTATACCACACACCCATGGGGGTGAGCCGTGTGTCACACACGGCCTAGACACACGCCCGTGTGTCTAGCCATGTGGACCTTATTAGGCTATTTTCCATGCCTTTGATCATCCTCCATACTTATGGGTTACTTTTACACATGATAAGGCCTAATTATACACATATATATATAAAATTTGATTAACCTCACTGCATTTAAACCTTATGTCATTGGTTTCCTACATGCCAAGTTAATTCTCATCTTGCATTTAAGGATTTTCATGTCTGCTTGAGATGTTTAAGGTTGGCTCCTTTTTATAACTCATTTCCAATTATACCCAAACCATCATATATGAACATAAACATGCATAGAACCGTAAGTCATTGCCTACTTAAAAATAAGCCGAATTTCCATGGCCATATACTAAAAAGATAAATATAACTTTACTTGCCTTCATTTTGGAAAATCAAATTACACATATAACAAAATACTCAAAAGCTCTATACATGCCATTAGACAAAACATAAGAGTCTATATACCAAAAGCTGGTCTAGTTGATAGTGCGTAGACTCTCCAACCATCTTCCAATCTTTTCGAGTCCTCGAGCTCTGAAAATGGGAAAAAAGAGAGGGGTAAGCATTTACATGCTTAGTAAGCTCGAATAACTTGAAAGTAAACTGACTGATTTTTTAGCATACATCCTTATTAGATAATGGAACCAACGAATGTGAAAATATTTTCCTATCACATGCACTCAATCAATAAATTAGTCATATAACAATACACCATGTAATTCATCTTAGTTGAGCTCATCATTCAACATGTTATTTATAAATATACCTCGTGTTAGTCCCTTAGGAAATCTCGATGGATTATCTAATCACCATTAATTCATACGAATGATCATTTCAGGTATGCACTCCCGCGAACATCACATCTTACGGTGAGATTACCAGTCCAGGCTAAATCCCTTATAGTGACAACCACCCTTAATGAGCTCGGATCTGAATTACGACCCGGTGCAAATTGCACCCTAATCGACACCCGTCCCAAAGCTAAATCCACAATGCACACATATTCTTCGGGAGGCTCGATCACTCAAGGAACACCCGTCCAGGCTAGATCCTTTCTATATTTAAGATCAATGGATTACCCATCTGGGATAAATCCTTTTTGCAACACATGCAGGATCTCAAGTCACATATATTTCATGGTTTACCCATCGAATTCCCTTTTTAACTTCAACCAAGACATTTTCCAACAAATCATTGTCAAGGATGCATTTCATATGATTTCATGCCATCAATAAATACAATCATCATGCATTCATAAATCATACAATTATGCATATTATGAGTTTACTTTAAGTTATTTGAAACTTACCTGGTACTTGTTTCGATGTTGTGTTTCGATTATTCCGAAACCTTTCACTTTCCTCGGTCGACCTCCGGAATTTGTTCCTCAGGGTCGATAATAATAAATTTAAATAATTAACATATCACATTGTAATTTTCAGGTCTAAATTCCACACCTGGTCCAAATGACCATTTTGCCCCTAACCTTTCACATTTTTACGATTTAGTCCCTAAGCTCGTATAATGAAACAGATGCAATTTCTATCTTACCCAAGCCTAGCCGAACACTTTTACCTCTTATGGCAGCCCACATTTTTCATTATTTTCACATTTCTACCACATATTTAACAACTTTTGCAAAAAGGTCCCTTTAGGGGTTTTTCACGAAAATCACCTAGAAAAAGATTTTTAACACACCTCCAACTTTTATACCCCTCCATAAATCATCAAAATACAAGTAAATCATGCATGGGTAAATTTTTAAACATGAACCCCAGCATGAAATTGGGTAGAAATGGAGAGAGTAAGCTACCGGGATTTCAAAAATACAAAGAACATTAAAAACGGGGCTTCGGTGCACTCACTATTGAGCTTGAAAATGTTGAAAACCCTAGCTATGGAGTCCCTTGAAGTTTTGGCAGCATGGAGAAGAAAATGAGCTGATTTTGGTTCATTTTTCCCATTTTATTTCATTAAAATGCCGAATGACCAAAATGCCCTTAAGCCATTTCTTTAAAATTTCATACATGCAAGCCCATTTTTGTCCAAAAACTTAGAAATTGGGCAAATTGTTCTCTAAGACCTTCTAATTTATAATCTAAAGCAATTTTATACAAATTGCTTCTAGAATCCAAGTTTTGCAATTTATTCAATTTAGTCCCTAATTTCCAATTAGACACCTTACTCAAAGAATTTCTTCATGAATTCTTAACACATGCATATTCTCATATTCTAGACCTCATAATAATCATAAATAAATATTTTTTTGTCGAATCTACGGTCCCAAAACCACTATTCCGACTAGGCCCTATTTCTAGATGTTACATGCACGAGGCGTTGGGTACTAGGTTGAACTTCAGTACGGCATTCCACCCTCAAAATGATGGAAAGTTGGAAAGGGTGATCCAAGTTTTGGAAGATATGTTGAGGGGATGTGTAATTGAGTTCCGAGGTAGCTGGGAAGACTTTTTGCTGTTAGCCAAATTTACGTACAATAATAGTTATCAAGCAAGTATTGGGATGGCTTCGTATGAAGCACTGTATGGGCGAAGGTGTCGAACTCCAACATGTTGGACGAAATTGGGCAAATGGAGAGTTTTGGGCCCTGAGTTAGTAGCAGATACTAAGGGTAAGATAAAATTGATTCAGGATCGGTTGAAGGAGGCCTTGGATAGGCAGAATTCGTATGCTGACCTTAAGTGTCGAGAGATAGAGTATGCAGTGGGGGACTTAGTTTTTCTTAAGGTCTCTCCGTAGAAGAAGGTATTAAGGTTTGGACAGAAGTGGAAGCTAAGCCCAAGGTTCATTTGGCCATATCGTGTTGTGAAACAGATTGGGCCAGTCACTTATCAGCTGGAATTACCTTCTGAACTAAGCCAAATCCACGACGTGTTTCATGTTTTCATGCTAAGACGATATTGCTCGGACCCTTCACATGTCGTGTCGGTTTAGGATATCAAGGTTAGGACAGACCTAACTTTTGAGGAAGAGCCATACAAATAATTAGTCATGATGTTAAGGTACTGAGAAGGAAGTCTGTCCCATTAATCAAAGTGCTTTGGAGTAATCACAAGGCTGAGGAGGCTACTTAGGAACCTGAGGAAGCGATGCGACATCAATATCCTCAACTGTTTGGATCAAGTAACATTTCGAGGATGAAATTTCTTTTAGGGGGTAGAGTTTTAACGCCCTAAAAATCCTAAACTTTCTTTCTTTTCGGTTTTGATAAAAGGTGTGCTTAATATTCCTAGTCAAGTGTTATTTATGTGGTAATAGGCATTGATTAAGTTTTGAGTTCGAACTTTGGGGTGAAGGAAATTATAGTTTAATAATTGAAAGAACCTTGATGGTAAGTAGGTTGGTTTTTAAATAAATGAAGGAGGAAGTGGACACAAGGAGCCTTGTGTTGGAGTGGCAAGTAGCATCACATGTGGGGCTTAGAGGTGGTGTCACATGCATGGCAAGGAGGTTTGGGGTTCGAATCCCTCCTTGCTCAAAAGAAGGATTTATTTTTGCTCAATAAATGGCCAGTAGTGGCATTGGATGTGAACTCTGAAGGGAGAGATCAGGAGAGAAATTTAAGGAAGGGACTAAGGAGTTATCAAGAAGAAAAGCTAAGAGATGAGGGGTGTAGAGAGGTGGAGCCGAATTGGGAATTAGGGATAGGTAAATTCGGCTATAGTATATATAGGTGTCGATTTTGGGGATTCTAGGCTAATGCCGAATTCTTCCTTTCTATGTTACCGAAAACACTTTTCTCTCCAAAGATCTAAAAGCCGAAATCCCTTATTTTTCTATTTTATTTTATGCCGATTTCTTCTCTTCCTTTCACATCAAACTCTTTTCTTTCTTGTTCCTAGTTGCTTTCTCTAAAGCCGAATATCTTTTGGCCAAAATCCTATTGTGCCGCCACTTTTTCTTCAACGTTGGTTGACCAATTCTTGTGTAAGTGCTTTATTTTCTTTTAGTTGGTGTTCCTAGTACTGATTTCTTCTCTCCTTCATTCTATCTAAATCGGTTTTGGTAGGGGATCAGTATCGCATCTCGAATTTCAGATCTCTACCGAATTGCTCCTTAGGCGTTTTGGGGTTTTTGGTAAGTATTCCTCTTTTATTAGTTAAGGTTGGTCGAATGGTCATGGATGACGTAGGAGTGACTTAAGATGATTGCGAGTCACTTGTTGTTTAGTTCTTAATGATTAAGATTGATATAGATTTAAGAAATACTCGTGATTAGTGATCAAGGAAGGGCTGTTAAGGCTTACCGTTCAAGGTAAGGCAGAGGTGAGATTTTTGGTTTTTGGTGATCGTATTTGATAGGTGTGTGATTAATTATTGAGTGACATCGTTTTTAGGTTTGTGGCTAAGGAGATCGCAGCACGTCTTAGTACCAGGTGTGTACATACACTGCACACACACAATAGGTCGGCAAATCCCGAAATGCCGAAAGTTTGACTACGGTAGTCTTACGAGTGTGTGAACACTCATAAGGGGGAAACCGATATGTTATCAGAGGCCCTATGAGCAATCTCATGGTTTTGGGCCGTGTTTTGGCCAACCGGGCCAGAATGGGCTAAATGAGCCGATGGGCTGTAGGGCCCATAATAGGCATAATTGGCAATTTGATACAAAGTAATGAAAAATCATATGAATGCATGACTAGGAATGTGATTGGGGCCGATAGGCCATATGAATGAGATTGGGCCTAGTTGGCCATATGCAGGTATGTAAACTTGTTTGGGCTTTGTAAGGGGTTTTGGGCCTAGTATCTGATAATTGCTTAAACAAACATAAAACTTAAATAATTAATTAATTGCATCTGTAGACGAGTCATAAGGTTAAGGTGTGGTAATGGGTATATGCATGTCTAGGATTGAATCTAGAGAGAGCTTGGTACTTAAACGGTCTTAATGTCTCACCTCCTCTTCTTTGGAATCCTACCTGGTGCATAGTATCTATTTACTTTAGCCAACAAGGACTTGTTAACGGGCCAAGGTAAGTAATAAACCCATAATAAAGAGAAATTATCGAAATGCCCCTAAGGGCAAAAATGACTAAAATACCCCTATGTGTTGAATGTAAGATTTATGGATGTTCATGTATACTTGATGCATTCATATGACATTCTGTTTTGATTGCATATGGGTTGGGATTTATGGAACAGAGGAAGAATATGAGGATCGCATGGTTGCTTGACGACTGTGGATCCACCGGTGGCTTTTTAAGCCCAATATATGAGTAGCAGCTTGCTACAACATTAGGTAGTACCGTAACCGGGCTACTATTGGAGTGTATCGGATGGGTGGGTCAATATTTATATCCCCACATGGTGTGTATCGGGGGATGGAGATGGTGTGTAGCGGTTGGATGGGTAGGATCCGTGTATATTTGATTGCTTTACAATTGTTCTGATTTTGAGTTGGGCTTAGGTCCAAAAAGACTTGCTATTGCATGTTTTACTATTTGCCAAGGGTTGTACACACTGAGTTTTCTAAAACTCACCCCCTCTTTTTAAATTTTTCAGGTCCTCAGTAGGCAGTCCGACGGATGGAGGGACTCGGAGGTGGCCATTTAGCAAAAAGTTTAGTCTTAGTTTTTTATGTAATTTTTAATATTTTGATTTTAAAGTTTTTTTTTGATTTGGGGTGTAATAAGGCCTTTCCTCTGGTTATTACTTCAAATTTGGATTATTACTATTTTTTATGCTTTATATTTGTTAGAAGTAGAACATGGTTTCTCCTAAACCATAATATTTTTTTAAATACTACGTTTTCGTAACTTAATTTTTAAATGAAAAGTTTTCATAGATCATCTATTTTAAATATAGCTTCCGCAACTGAAAAGAGATTTTACAAAGTAATTATTATCATACAAGAAAGAATAGTTTTTTTAAATACACCTCGCTTTGAAAGCAACAATTACAAACTGAGGTTTTACTCAAGGTTTTTAATTTAAAGAAGGGTTTTTAATGAAAACAAGGTTTTCGATAAAAGACTTCAATCTGACACGTTGGATCCGGCCATAACATCCGGGCCGGGTTTGGGGTGTTACACAGTTGGTCTCTTTATTGCCTTAATCATATTAGTTAAAGATAATACCTAGGTAGTCAATAAAGTGATTGCATCAAGCTCCATGGCACTATTAGCTCTCCTACCAGTCCCAACTCTTACAATCAGATATTGATAATAATTTTTGGCAACCTTTTCCAAAATCTCATATGCTTCATTATAAGATTTATCCAACAATGTACCATTGGCAGAGGCATCAACTACCATCCTCGTATGTGTGTTTAACCCATTATAAAAAAATCTCCATCTGAGTGCAATGCTGAAATCCATGCATCGGGCACTTCCAAATTAAATCTTTAAATGGTTCCCATGCTTTATACAAATTTTCATCCTCTAATTGCCGAAAAGATGTGATGTCATTTCTAAGCAAAAACCTCTGGCAATGATCATTCCATGATGCCACTGTTTCTGACAACAAATCATTCAGTCATGCTCTCGCACAATCTCTTAAAGAATATGGAAATAGTTTAAGTCACAGGGCGTCTTCAGGAACACCCTATTGTCTAAATAAGTCACCGACTTCTAGAAAAATATCTTAAATACAGTCTTGGATCTTCAGTGGGTAGTCCACCAAACTGTCATACTTTTTGCAACATCTGAAACATTACCGATTTTAGTTCAAACTATTGTACCTATAATTGTGGTCTGACTATCCCTGTATTCAGATCATCCAAAATTGGAACAATATGCTCTCGAATTGGTATGTCTCGGTCATCTACCACACGATCTATAGCAGGATTTACATCTCGACCAATCGGAGGGTTATCATTGCGGCCAATTGGATTACCATTAAGGCCAGGATTGTTCCCGTTTCTAACCATTTTTCTTAATCCTTTTCTCTTTCTTTGCAAAGTTCTCTCGATCATTGGGTCAAAAGGATATTCTATGTTACCAGGAATGCCTCTTCTCATGCATAGATGGAAAACATGTAAAAAGTAAATACACTAAGTTAAATAAAACTAAAAGTAAAATAACCGAACCAAATTTCACCAAATTGTCTATCCCCAACAACGAAGCCAAAAACTTATCGCGTATAAAATGATGTGCAATTTGTATAAGTAATAAAGTGATAAGGGAGTATCATTCCCATGAGGATTGGATTGAGTCACAAAAGTGGTCGAGTTATTATAATGAAATGTGATTAATGCTATGGCAAAGTCAATCATAAACATGGAGTGGCAATTAGTGGAGTAATGATATAAGTAATACGTTGAATTAATGAATAACTGGAAATGTTATGACAAAACGAGAGTAGAAATGTAATGACAATTATAAGAATTACTATGGGAATATTATGTAAACGATAAAGTAAATAACTAAGAATGATAAGGTAAAGATACGACGAAAAAGAATAAAGGATATATGATGTTGATTTGGAAGGTCGAGATTACTAAGAATCTACCTTTACTGTCAATAATGTCTCAACAGAATCATACTTGATTTACTGCTTAGAAGAGTTCTAAAATGGTTTTCTTCTTTCGAGAGCAAAAACCTCAAGTTACCTTGCAACACCCTAAACCCAGCCTAGAATCTATGGCCGAATCTGGCGATGTCACATTGAAGTGATTTTCGAAAAACATAATTTCATTGAAAAACCCGTTCTATATTAAACCTCTTTGTGATCTTGACGAAGATTTAGGATGTCTCGTTTAAAATTCAAATCGTTTAGCATAATGTTAATCATATTAAATTTATTACACCCTTTAAACATTTTTTATTGCGAAAGTTTTTAAAATGTGTTGCGTAAACGTGGTGTTTTGAAAAACATTTATAATTTTGAAAACTCGCGTCCTACTACTAACAGGTATGAACCAAAATAAATAAAATCCCCAAATTAAAAGTTAAAAAAAATTAAAGAGGCCTTATTACATAACTAAATACCTAAATTAAATTACTTGTAAATTAAAAATCCAATATAAAGGCATGAGCGAATGTGTGGCCACCTTTGAGTATCTCGCAGCACCGACCCGCCTAAGACTGGGGATTACCTGCGCAGATAAACCAAAAGGGTGAGTTAAGAAAACTCAGTGTGTAATCCCTTAAAAAAACAATCAGTCATTCATGTATTAGGCAAATACAATGCAGGCTAAGCCCATTTCAATGCTGATATCGACGTATGGGCCTTAGCCTTAGCCCAATTCGATGAATGATATCGGTGTGGGCCTTAGCCCAATTCAATAACGGTATCAGTATAGAATGCAAACAGAAATCCTACCCATCCAGCCTCTACACTCCACTCCGTCCAGCCCTACACTCCATGTGGGGATTAAATCAACCCACCCATCCCTACACTCCAAAATATAGCACCAGTTGCAGCAGTAAACAGTGTTTGCAGCAGAACTGCTAGTATAGTACACTTCCTCCAATCATAATAACCCATCCTCATGCAATATGTCATGTGTCATGTCATAATATCATACGTGTATGCACATATGTCATGCTCAATTACAGTCATATGTATATATATCATAGGGGCATATCAGTCATTTTACCTCATAAGGGTATAACAGTCATTTCATCAAAATTGGGGTCTAGGTATACTTACCCACTCAACAGTAGGTCCACAGTCGTCTCGAGCGACCCATGCAACCTTAACAGTCAAACAGTGAAAATGGGCCCCAAGGCCGGTAATATGAGCCCATGTGGGCCCATACGCCCGTGTTGCCTACGAAGCCAAGGATGGCCTTGGCTGTGTGAACTACATAACCTAACCCAATAATCTTCACACATTCGTACCATGTGGGGCCCACGACCTCGTGAGGCCTACACGACCCATCATGGCCCAGTCGGCCTTAGACCATGAAATTGCTCATGGCCAGCCTTAACGGTCTTACACCTACGTTTGAGCGTTCGAAATAACGCACGAGCGAGTGCACGCTCGTGTAGTGTCGACGCTCACTTATTTCGACTTTTGCCGATTTATGGCAGTGTGGTTACACACCTGTTTAGAAAACGTACGAATAGTCCACGAGTACTCCAACCTACATTCAATCACAAGTTTCAGTTAGTCGCATCCCACTCGACTTATTAAAAACCCCCACCGAAAATACTTGTCCAAAAGATTACCTCTCACTTGATTAGATCAGTTGATTGTGGCTTGCCCACTTAATCTGTTTGCAAGAGACTAATCAATAGGTCTTAGGGATTATCTGTATTCCAACCAAAATTTATCAACCACCAAAAAATGAGCAATTTGTACTAGACGAAAAGTCACTTACCGAAAATGCAAAGTCCAGACTAGAAGACAAGAACAATCGGCCACACCCACACCAAAAGCCGAAAGTATAGAGAATGATAGAGGGTAAGTGGAACGATTGTACCCTTATCAAAAAACAACAGCATAGGAAGATGTTAGATGAAACTATTAGTGCGACAGAAGAGAGAAAAAGAGAGGGAAAGAATAACCATGCACCCACACGCCTGATTGGTCGAATAACACTAGTCCAAAATGCAAGTATAAAAGGAGACAAGTATTCGGCTACAATAGCTAAGATGAAGAGAGGGAAAAAGAGCAATAAGTAATTGATCAAGGTAACAATGTGAAAAAGAGTGGGGTTCAGTTAATACAGAAGAATCGGATGAGGGGGATGGAGAAAAGAAGAGAAGAGAAAAGGTTCAGCTAAAGCAAACCAATTCTGAGGAGAGGAAAAAGAAGGGTGTTCGACCAAGGTTTGAAAGAGGGAAAGAAGGAAGCAATCGGTAGCAAAAGACTTTAGGAAACCACTAACCCAAAATGGACCAATTTGAGAAAAATCCTGACTGATTTCTAGCAACAATGCGCTCCTAAAAGAAAGATACGAAAGATAACGAAGCAGAAAAAGCCAAAAGCAGCAATTCGACATTAAGGAGTAAAAATGTGCTCTTGATCGATTTTTACAAAATGGAACTCCCATTCATGGCACAACACTCCCACTCTTCCCAAAATTCCTTAATTTCCTCATCAAAATCCTTCCCATATCTCTTAACCGATCACTCCCCTATCCAATTTCATATTTTCCTCTTAAATTTCGGCTACACCATTCCTCTCACCCCTCAAACACTCCAACCGCCCACTAGCCTCAGAATCCCACTAGTATACAACCTCTTACACGGCATAACAGCAAAAATAATCGGTCCTTTTTCACCATCAAGTCTCAAACCTCAGACCCCATAGAGCAATCCACACGCCCTTATCCCCTAGATTAGTAGGCCTTTTATGACATGTTTTACCCACAATAATTTAAAATCCTACCAGCTAGAGGCAAGGGGTTATTCAAGTAAAAAAAAATTTTGCACAAGCCAAGGATTGAACCCAAGACTTCTCAGACACTTCTAGAACACTCAGAACACTTAACCACTGAAGCAGATACACAGTTGTGTAATACAACATACAAAAATATTTACTTATAATTTGGGGTGTTACAACTCTATCCCTCTAAAAGAAAATTTTGGCCTTGAAATTTACCTGCTCAAAACAGATGAGAATATTCTTGTCGCATCGCCTCCTCGGGTTCCCACGTGGTCTCCTCTAAGCTGTGATTACGTCAAAGTACCTTAACCAGTGGGATAGACTTCTTCCTTAACATTTTTATATCATACTCTAGAATCTGAACTGGTTCCTCTTCGAAAGTTAGATCCAGCCTAACCTCAATCTCCTCAGTCGAGACAATATGCATGGGATCAGAGCGATAACGCCTCAGCATGGAGATGTGGAACACATTGTGAATTCAATCCAACTCTGGAGGTAACTCAAGTTGATAGGCAACTGGTCTCACACGCTTCAGTATGCGGGAAGGCCTAATGAACTTAGGGCTTAGCTTGCCCTTCCGTTCAAACCTCAGTACCTTCTTCCATGGCGAGACCTTGAGAAATACTAAGTCCCCACAGAATACTCAATCTCCTTTCACTTCAGATCTACATACGACTTCTGTCTATCTGATGCTGCCTTCAGTCGATCTCGAATTAGTTTGACTTTATCGTTGGTGTTAGAAACTAGTTCAGGGCCTAGAACACGCTGCTCTCCCAACTCAGTCCAACACAAAGGAGTACGACACCTACGACCATATAATGCCTCGTAAGGTGCCATCTGTATGCTAAACTAGTAGCTATTGTTATACGCAAACTCTGCTAACGGCAAATAGTCCTTCCAACTACCTCGGAAGTCTATTACATAGCTCCTTAACATGTCCACCAGTATCTGAATTACCCTCTCTGACTGACCATTTGTCTGAGGATGGAACGTAGTACTGAAGTCCAACCTTATACCCAAAGCCTCGTGTAACTTCTTCTAGAACCGAGACGTGAAGTGATAAACCGTAATATATACATGCTTTTACCCCCATGCTTGGCATATTTATGGATTATTTTTCCTTGGTTTCATTGAATTTGATGCTCCTAATCCTTTAATTTCATGTTTTATACTCAAGATATCTTAGGATAACAAAAAGAGCAAGAAACGTGCCAAAAAGGGACAAATTGGGCCTAAATAAGTGTTTCACACGGCCTAGGCACTTCCACACGGGTTATCCACACGCCCGTGTGTGACACACGGGTACACTACACACCCATGTGCCATGGCCGTGTCGACATTAATCTAAGTCAGAATTGCACACGACCTTAGCATCTTCACACGGACGTGGCACATGGTCGTGTCCCTGTCGAGCCCAAGTCTAATTCTTATCGAAAAAGGCTAATCTTGAGGGTTTTGAAGCATTCCAAAGCCTATATAAACACCCTAGAAGAAGATTAAAATGACACACAGAGAGTAGAAGGTAGGAAATGCTGAAGGATAGCCATCGGAATCAGCTCGGAGGCAGGATCTACATCTAAACTGAAGATTTCCATCCAATTTTCTAGAAGTTCTTTGGGTTTCTTTATGTTTTGTTGCTTTCTAACTTTTGAGATGTTTTCCATTATTATTATGAACTAAGCTCCCCAAATAACTAAGGGAGATGAACCCTAAGACGAATCTTACTACTCTTTGATTTATATGATAAATACTTGTTCTTATTCTTAATTGTGAGTTTAACCCTTGTTTTAATATTCCAGGATATTAATTCAGGTTTTTGATGTGCTTATTCAGTGGAGGAAAAGTCCCTATTTAAGAGTAGATCATTCATAATTAAGCGAAGTTGTAGGGAATCCTAGAGATAGGACGACATAAATCTGCCGGATTAGAGTCAAATCTAATAAGGGAATCCATAGATTGAGTTAATGCAACAATAGGAGTTTTAATTAGAAAGAGATTTCGATTAATCAACCTAGAGTCAGTTGTTTTTAGTCTCGAGAGAGGTATTAACATAAATCAGGGATTTCTACGGATTAAGTCAAGTGAATAAATCATCTAATTCAAAGGTAATAAGTGAAGTCTAGGTGGATTCTTCCTTGGGTATTGTCTTCTCCATCGGTTTTTCCAAAAGTATTTTCCAACTTTAATCTCTGTCGTAATCTTAGTTAATTAGATAATTAGTTTTAGTTAAAAAAACCCGTTAATTCTTAGGCTAGATAAAAGATAGTAATTACTAGTACTTTTAGTCCTTGTGGATACGATATTTCCAGTCTCACCATAACTATTCTACTGTTCGATAGGTGTGCTTGCCTTAAGTCGAATTTTTAGTTAGTTTCACGACCATCAAGTTTTTGGCGCCGTTGCCGGGGACTAATATATTAGGAACACTTAATTTTTATTACTTTAGCCATTTTTATTTTTATTTTTATTGAAATTTAATTTTGTTTTTATTTTTAATTATTAAAATTTTCTTTTATTTATTTCTGGCAGGTTTTTATAGTTTATGACTAGAAGAAACCCGTCAGGACCTTTCTTTTTGATAGTGAGATAGAAAGCATAGCTCACAGAAACCGAAGAGAAATAAGGTGAAGCCTGCAATACATAGAGGAAGGACAAGAGGACGATATCCATACTACAACCGATAGAGGAAGGACAAGAGGACGATATCCATACTACAACCGAGGAGATGGCTGAAAATCAGAATAATCCGCTGCCTCTTGTGGTTGCCGTTAATCTAGTAGATCAGAATCCTGCTCCTCGTACTATGTATGATTATGCTAAACCTACTTTAATAAGAAATGAATCGAGTATAGTTAGACCTGCTATTGTTGTAAATAATTTTGAACTGAAATCTAACACGATTCAAATGATACAACAGTTTGTTCAGTTTGATGGTTTATAGGACGAGGATCCAAACACTCATTTGGCAATTTTTTTGGAATTCTGCGACACCTTTAAGATCAATGCCATTTCTGATGATGCCATTCACCTTCGGTTGTTTCCTTTTTCGTTACAGAATAAGGCTAAACAGTGGTTGAATTCGTTACAACGAGGGTCAATCACCACTTGGGAACAAATGACCGAAAAATTTCTGCTTAAATATTTTCCATCGGCTAAAATAGCTAAACTAAGGAATGATATCTCTTCTTTTATGCAGATAGATTTGGAACACTTTATGATGCATGAGAGAGATACAAGGACTTATTGAGAAGGTGCCCTCACCATGGGTTACCTCTATGGTTGCAAGTTCAAACTTTTTACAACGGTGTGAACCCTTCAACAAGGCAACTGATCGATGCAGTCGCCGGTGGAACCTTAAATAATAAAACACCTGAGGAGGCTTATGAATTTATTGAAGAGATGTCGCTGAATAACTATCAGTGGCAAGTCATGAGAACAAATTCGACAAAAGCAGCTGGTGTTTTCAAACTCGATACGATCACTATGCTATCTAACCATGTAGAACTTTTAAATAAAAAGATTGATGGTTTGTATGGTGTGATTCAAATGGAGGAGGAATGCACAACACAGATTTTCCATCCTTCAACCCTAGCATCGAGGAGGAACAAGTCCAATATATGGGTAATAATCCTAGACCTCAAAATAACCCGTATAGTAACACTTATAATACAGATTGGAGGAACCATCCCAATTTCTCGTAGGGTGGTCAAGGAAATCAAAGGCCGTAACATCCCCTAGGCTTTCAACAACCACCTTACCAACAAGAGAATAAACCGAACCTTGAAGAGATGCTCACAAAATTTATCTTGGTGTCAGAAACACATTTTCAGAATAGTGAAACAGCTCTTAAGAATCAGCAAATGTCGATTCAAGGGCTCGAAACTCAAATAGGATAGCTTGTTAAGTTGATTTCTGAACGACCACAAGGTGGCCTACCAAGTAACACTGAAACTAACCTAAGGGAACAACTTCATGCGATTACTGTTCGAGATGAGGAAGGGTTAGTTGAACCTGAACCAGAACTAAAGCAAGGACCTGTGGTAAGTAACGGTAAGGATAAGGTGAACCATAGTAAGCAAAAACTGGTAAGCAAAGAGTATAAACCTCGTGTGCCATTCCCCAATGCGACAAGGAAAGACCACACAGACGAATAATTCGGTAAATTCCTTAAATTATAAAAAATTACATATTAACTTACCGTTTATTGAAGCCCTTTCGCAGATGCCAAACACAGTTAAATTTTTAAAGCAGCTCTTGGCTAATAAACAAAAGTTAGATGATGCGTCGCACGTGGAATTAAATACAATTTGCTCAGCCATTCTATAGAATAAGCTACCTAACAATTTAAAAGATTCAGGGAGTTTTACGATTCCTTGCTTAATTGGTAGTTTGAATGTTAACTATGCGTTAGCTGATTTAGGGGCGAGTATTAATGTCATGCCCTATAAAATGTTGAAACAACTAGGTCTTGGGAAACCCAAACAAACTAGGATGAGCATTCAAATAGCAGATAAAACTATCAGATTTCCTAGGGGTATTATTGAAGACGTGCTTGTCAAAATTGATAAATTTATATTCCCAGTTGACTTTGTCATTCTAGACATGGATGAGGATAGCGACATACTTTTAATTTTAGAAAGGCCCTTTTTAGCAACTGCTAGAACTATCATAGATGCTGGCACAGGTGAATTGATACTTCGTGTAGGAGATGACATGATTACACTTCAAGCTCGTGATTCTGCTAATATATCTAGTAATCAAGACGATTGTTTAAAATCTGTTAACTCGAGTAATGTTAAGGTGCAAACTTCTTTGCAGGAAAACCCTAAGAAAAACATGATGGAGCCACATTCTAGTCCATGCAACATAAACAGAACGAGTCACGAGGAACGAAGAATACAAATTGATGAACTAGATGAATGGCAGACACGTGTCGAGGAGAAACCAAAAGTACGCGAGGAATCAAAGCAACACCATGATGAGTATAGGGATGAGACAAAACAATTTAAGGATGGGGATAAGGTATTGTTAGATGAAAAGGATCCTCAAATTGCTACTTCAACACACAATACAAACGGAGGGATTCCCTTCACGGTGTTAAGTATTTTCCCACATGGTACATTCGAGGTAACACATACTGAATTCAGAACTTTCAAGGTAAATAATACTCGACTCAGACCCTATTTTGATAAAATTGATAGTAGAAGTGAGGAGTTTCAACTCCTCAATCCACCATGACCACACAAAATTGAGGCAACCCGAGCACTAACACCACTAACTAGTTTATTTTTAGCTATTTTTTAGTGTTTATTGTGCAGGTACAGTGGCCCGCACAGCCTGGACACATGGGTGTATCCTTGGCCATATAGAAACAGGGTTAAAAATCCCCAGTTTCGAGCCACACGGTCATAAATTCGATTCACACGACTGGTGACGTGTCTTAGGCCGTGTGAAAACTGGAGCCAAAACTTTCAAAATTTCAAACAAGTCAAAGAGTTACATGGGTAAGGCACACGGCCGTGTGTTTGGACACACAGGCATGTGGGATACCACACGGGCATGTCTTCAGGCCGTGTGACGATTATGTAATAAAATTTCGCGACAAACACGGGCTGAACTCGAACCACATGGGCGTGTGACACGGCCGTGTGGCCCAACAGGGGCCTCACATGACTGTGTCCCCTTTAAAACCCCCAAAACCTAATTTCTATGTTATCTTCTTCCTCTCAAATTTTCACCCCAAACCCTAGCCGCCGTAGCCTCCTCCCCCACCGTCCGGCTACCCTAGCTCTCCCTTCTTCTTTTCTTTTCTTTTCTCCCCTCTTCCCCTTTTCTTCCCTTCATTTTCCTTTCTTCTTCAACCCCTCGCTGCAAAACCCATGCCCCCACAGCACGCCGCACGGCCTAACTCCCCATGCCCGTGTCCTCCTTCGCTCGATACCGTCGGCCTACACCAGCTCCAATCGCGCTCCTCCGACGACCAGCCACCACCACCGTCGGTCACACCTTCTTTACCCATTCCTCTATCATTGTTGTTATTTATTATTATTATTATTATTATCATTGTTATCATTACTATTATTTCTTTCCCTATTATTTCCTATTCTATCATGATTATTATTTGATTGCTTTACTAGCTCCTAATCTGATGGTTTAGTGAATCTAGACATGTCGCTTATTATTTTGGGTTGAGTTTTGCTACTATTTTTATGTCATTATCTTGCCAATCGGTTTCTTCAAGTTTATTTATTTATCTGTTTATGATCATTATTAGTCTTAATCTAGAATATTAAGTTTCTATTTGGTCGTTGGCATATTGATTAAGTCGTCCAAGTTGTTGAGCTGAATTGAGTGAATTCTTATGAACTTACCTATTGTGTTGATTCAAAAATTTGATTCTTTACTCCCTTTCTTTCAGGTACATCATGACAAACACACGAGGCAAGAAGACTGCCGTCCCCGATTCAAAAAAACGAAAAGGCCCAGGTGCAACCTCCTCGAGCGCCTCGACCGAAGCTCGTCATCCTTTGCTTCGAGTCTCCTCCAGCCCACAGGACGACCTATTCTAGCTTCTTCGAGTATGACCACTGGGAGTGGGCTGATGTATTGATTAGGCCTCTTTGGAGCAGGTCCAACTTGCTCACCTTGTTCGATTTCACCTCGATACTGCTCCGTGAGATCAATTCTTTGCAATTGTCGAGCCCACCTTTTTGGAGCTGACCTTGGAATTTTGCACCACTTTCCATCTACAGCATGTGATGAATACACATGACGAGGCTGGTACTATCATTTTTAGACTTGGTGGACTCGTAAGACACATGAGTGTACCAGAGTTTGGAGCTACTATGGGCCTTTACACGGAGGAGTTCATGGCTTTTAATAATTTTTTACAGCTTCACCGTCACATACACTACTCACTTTCTTTTTGTTGGACAGATCACATACACTACTCACTTTCTTGTTGTTGGACAGACCTTATGCCGAGTGCGGTTACTATGATGCAAGTCACTCAAAGGCGACTTCTCTTCCTTCAGCACTACGCTATATCCATGCCATCCTGGCCTATACCTTGATTGGGAGGAGAGAGAGCACAGGCGTCGTTAGCACCACCGATGGTTACTTCCTATGAAGCATGGCGACTGGCCATGTCTTTGATTTGGCATACTTTATTGCCCTTGCTTTTCGCCACCAGACGGACCGCCATAGGAGGGTCCCCATATGCCTTGGCCCCTACGTGACTTGCCTCGCTCGACACTTTGGCCTCTTCGACACTCTAGAGATGTCATCGACACTCACACTAGTAGGTCAAATGTCTCCTAAAGGAATATCGAGTATGATCCACATGAGGATGATAGAGTGATGCCGTAGATTTGACCCCCCTCAGTACAGACTCATCCACTCTGATGACCAGAACGAGCCAGAAAACGTTACTAATGATGCCCCTCCCCTTCATGAGGACTCACCTTCACCACCATCACAAAGTCACTGCCCCACTGCTACCACTTTGACAGATATATCCGAGCGACTCACTCGATTTGAACAGTAGTGTTTTGAGCGGTTCAACAACATCGATGCCACTCTTTGACAGATTTGCCACCAGCTCCACATCTCTCCTTTGGCACCGTCGACCCATGAGGCATCCGATGATGAGGACCTCTGAGTCACTTAATTTTATTTTATTTTTTTATTTTTATTACAATTCTGTTTTGACTTTTATTTATTTTTGAAGACTTAGGTTTTATATTTTGAACTATGTTTATCTTTATAATTATTATTAAGTGACCCCTTAACTCTCTTCTACAGTGGTGTTTATTTTCTTATTAGTAACTCAGAATCATGCCTTTCATTCGGCTAACTCTACCATTCTTGCTTTCACTCTTCTAAGGATTTCATCCACAAATTCAGGGCAATTTCGTTTCTCTCCCTCTCTTTTGATATTATGCTTATATTACTATAATTTATCTTTGTACATTGAGAACAATGTACATCTTAAGTGTGGGGAGGTTATTTAAGTTGGTTATTTATGTGATTATCAGAAAAATCCCTGAATTTTTATCTCATTCTCAAATAATTTCCTCATATTACTATTAGAATGAATCTTGATTGACTTATGATTTTTATTGATATGTTTTGAATTAAATCATAGGTAACTGTGCGTTGATTGTTTAAACTTTAAGATATTAGAGAATCAAGCATGATAAGTTGACTTTTGAGAAGTAAAATTACTAGATTGTTTCCCTGAATTGAGGTATTATCTTGAAATTTTGAATTTATAGGATTGACATCAAAATACCCATAATTTTCGTGAGATCTTGAGCCTTTTAGAGCATATATCTTTCTTGCTCACTGATTTTATTGGTTAGGAGTGTGTCAACATTGATTTGCTATTCTAGAACTTGCATCGATTATACATGTTGAGACCACACCTTTGATTTGATATACTAAAATGACAAAAGGCATTTAGGTTTTAACCCATTTACCCCATAAAAAGCCTACCCACATAATTAACCTCTAGTGAACCCCTTTGAGCCTTAACTATTACTTCTTGATTTGCCCATTAATATTAACCCCCAATTTAGCCCTTTTTGATTCATTAAGAATTTCTACCTTTTTATTGACTCCCTTTTTATCGAGATTTAATTTGATTAAATTACCTAATTTTGTTCGTTTATTCTAGTTGCTGAATTATTTCTTATTATGTACTTTCCACTTGTTCTTATTCTTAAAAAAAACATATATTCATTCAGTTACGTACTGTTCTAAAGAGCTTGGATAAATTAAAGTTATCATATTGAGAGAAAAACTCACTTCATTAGTTTTGGTTAGTGTTAATTTTGGCACCTGTTTGTTATTCAGTGATTAGTTTTGTTTTTCTAAGTTTGGTAAGCTATTAAATTAATCTCGATTCTAACCCTCTTTTTTAGCCTTTATCCACACCTTTGACCCAAAACCTATTACAACCCCACTAAAGACCTTGTGATTGGTGTATCATTTCATTATAGTGGTGGAGATTTGATTTTCATGCAAGCCTATGGTAATAACTTTTCATGTTTGACTATTGAGTGCTTAATTATTGAACCTTAAACACTTTGAGTGATTTAAGTTAATCATTAGTGAGGATGTCAACCTTGTCAATTTGGAATTAAAGGTGATTACTTAGATTAATAGGGATACCTATGATTTATGATTGAAATGCTCAAATTTGGATTGTTTGAAACTTTAATGTTCTTTTAGTTAAGCTCTTAACTATGATTACTTGTAGATTATTTCGAACCTTATTGATGAGAATTATAAGTTGAGAAGAATTTACTTTAATTGTGAGTTGAGGATTTTTCTTGAGGACAACCAAATACCTAAGTGTGGGGATATTTGATAAACCGTAATATATACATGTTTTTACCCACATGCTTGGCATATTTATGGATGATATTTCCTTGATTTCGTTGAGTTTGATGCTCCTAATCCTTTAATTTCATGTTTTATACTCAAAAGAGCTTAGGATAACAAAAAAAGCGAGAAACGGGCCTAAATCAGTGTTTCACACGGCCTAGACACTTCCACACGTGTTATCCACATGCCCGTGTGTGACACACGGGTACACCACATGCTCGTGTGTCATGGCCGTGTTGATATTAATCCAAGTCAGAATTGCACACGGCCTGAGCACCTTCACACGGGCGTGGCACACGGCTGTGTCCCTGTCGAGCCCAAGTTTAATTCTACTCGAAAAAGGCTAATCTTGAGGATTTTTAAGCATTCTAAAGCCTATATAAACACCCTAGAAGAGGATTAAAGGGACACACAGAGAGTAGAAGGCAGGAAATACTGAAGGATAGCCATCAAAATCAGCTAAGAGGCAGGATCTACATCAAGACTAAAGATTTCCATCCAATTTCCTAGAAGTTCTTTGGGTTTCTTTATGTTTTGTTGTTTTCTAACTTTTGAGATGTTGTCCATTATTATTATGAACTAAACTTCCCAAATACCTAAGGGAGATGAACCCTAAGATGAATCTTATTACTCTTTGATTTATATGATAGATACTTGTTCTTATTCTTAATTGTGAGTTTAACCCTTGTTTTAATATTCTAGGATATTAATTCAGGTTTTTGATGTGCTTATTCAGTGGAGGAAAAGTCCCTATTTAAGAGTAGATCATTCATAATTAAGCAGAGTTACATGAAATCCTAGAGACAAGACGACATAAATCTGCCAGATTAGAGTCAAATCTAATAAGGGAATCCATAGATTGAGTTAATGCGACAATAGGGGTTTTAATTAGAAAGAGATTTCGATTAATCAACCTAGATTCAGTTGTTTTTAGTCTCGAGAGAGATATTAACATAAATCAGGGATTTCTACGGATTAAGTCAAGTGAATAAATCGTCTAATTCAAAGGTAATAAGTGAAGTCTAGGTGGATTCTTCCTTGGGTATTGTCTTCTCCATCGGTTTTTTCGAAAGTATTTTCCAACTTTAATCTCTGTCGCAATCTTAATTATTTAGATAATTAGTTTTAGTTTAAAAACACCCGTTAATTCTTAGGCTAGATAATAAAAAAATAGTAATTACTAGTACTTTTAGTCCTTGTGGATATGATTTTTCGGTCTCACAATAATTATACTACTGTTCGATAGGTGCGCTTGCCTTAAGTCAAATTTTTAGTTAGTTTCACGACCATCATGAAGCAAGGATCTCTATCGGATATTATGGAAACCGGTACCCCATGTAGTCGCACTATTTCAGACACATACAGTTTAGCCAGCTTCTGTAACGAGTAATCAGTACGAACAAGTATGAAATGGACAGATTTGGTCAATCAATCCATGATAACCCATACTGAATCCTTCTTAGTATGCGTTAAAGGCGGCCCACTAACGAAGCCCATAGTCACTCTCTCTCACTTCCATAGTGGAATCTTAACTAGCTGAAGTAACCCTAAAGGTAATTGATGTTCAGCCTTAATCTGTTGACAAGTAAGGCATTTACCCACGAAGTCGGTAACCTTACGCTTAAGACCTGGCCACCAATTTAGCTCGCGAAGATCTCAGTACATTTTATTCCTGTTGGGATGCATAGCATAAGGACTACTATGCGCCTCTCGCAGTATAGACTGCCTCTAATCAGTATCCTTCAGTACATAGACTCTCCCACGGAAACAGAGTACCCCTTCGTTATTCAGTCCAAAATATGATGTTTCACCAATCTTAATCTGTCAGAAATGAGAACCTAGTGACTCATCCTCCAACTGTTTACCCTTACTCTGCTCAATCCACATCGGTTTAACTTGGAGTTCAACCAATAAGCTACCATCATCGAATAAACTGAATTGAGCAAACATCGCCCTCAGATCAGTCATAGCCCTACGGCTTAGTGCATCGGCCACCACATTAGCCTTACTAGGATGGTATTCAATCAAACAAGCATAGTCCTTAAGCAACTCAATCCATCTACGTTGCCTAAGGTTTAACTCCATTTGAGTGAGGAGATACCTGAGGCTCTTGTGATTCGTGTAAAATATACACTTCTCACTGTACAGGTAATGCCTCCAAATTTTCAGTGCAAATACCACCGCGGCCAACTCCAAGTCATGCATTGGATAATTCGCCTCATGAGTCTTAAGCTGGCGAGAAGCATATGCTACCACCTTACTCTATTGCATCAACACATAACCCAAACCAACGTGTGATGCATCACTGTAAATAGTAAACTCTTTCCCAGTCTCTGGCTATATTAAGATAGGAGCCTCAGTCAGAACTTTCTTAAGCTTCTCAAAACTCTCTTGCTGCGCATAAGTCCAGTTAAACGACACACCTTCACGCAACAAGTTAGTCAAAGGTGCAGCAATCAATGAAAACCCCTTAACAAATCGTCTATAATACCCTGCGAAATCCAGAAAACTTCGAATCTCAGATACCTTTTTAGGCAGCTTCCAATCCAGAACAGCCTCAATTTTTCGAGGATCAACCCTAATCCCTTCAGCAGATACCATATGGCCTAGAAATGTTACCTCTCGTAACCAGAATTCACACTTACTGAACTTGGCGTACAGTTGTTTCTCCCTTAAGATCTGCAGAACAACTCGGAGATGTGCATCATGTTTATCTTCAGTTTTCGAATGCACTAGGTTGTCGTCTATAAAGACCACCACGAACCGATCCAGATAGGGCTAGAACACTCGGTTCATCAAATCCATAAAAGTCGCTGGTGCATTCGTCAGTCCAAACGGCATCACTAGGAACTCGTAATGACCATAACGAATCCTAAACGCCGTCTTGTAAACATCAGTCTCTTTGACTCTCAATTGATGGTACCCCGATCGAAGATCAATCTTAGAGAAGACCGAAGCTCCTCGAAACTGGTCATTTATATCATCAATCCTCGGTAGGGGGTACTTATTCTTAATAGTTAATTTATTCAGTTACCGGTAGTCGACGCACATACGCATGGATCCATCCTTCTTTTTGACAAATAAATTTGGTGCTCCCCATGGAGACACACTAGGTCGGATAAACCCTTGATCCAATAACTCTTGAATCTGAGCCTTAAGCTCCACTAGCTCCTTCGGTGCCATTTTATAAGGGGCGATGGACACCAGAGCTGTACCAGGCAGTAACTCAATCCCAAATTCAACTTCACGGTTTGGAGGTAACCCAGGTAGCTCATCGGTAAATACATCCGGAAAGTCCTTAACTGTTTTGATATCTTTAACAGAAGAAACCTCGGGAGTCAAAAACACTGATATAGGTTAGATACGCTTCACAACCCTTATGAACCAATTTCTCGACCCTCAATGCAGAAATCACATTTGACAGATAATTCTAACGTTCCCCAATTACCACTACCTCGTCACCCTCTGAAGTTTTCAGCGCCATCCGTTTGGTTGCACAGTCCAAGTTCACTTGATGTTTAACTAGCCAGTCCATTCCTAGTATTAAATCGAATTCCCTAAAAAGGAGTTCCATTAAATCCGCCAAGAAGATAATTCCTTAAACTTTCAAAGGCACATCTCTGAACAATTTATTTACCCTCACTGACTGCCTTAGTGGACTCAACACAGTAACCTCACTCGTAGTGCTTTCAACCATTAAACCCAAGGTCTCAGACACAGTGCATGCTATATAAGAATGTGTAGACCCAACATCAATTAGTGTAGTATAAGGTACATTATGGATAAAGAACGTACCCGTAATAACATCTAGGGCATCTTCATGCTCTCGGTGACGTGCAACTTCGCTTCAATATGACCAGTACCTCTGCCCGGTGCCCCACGACCATAGCCTATACCATTTCCACCTCTAGCCTAACCACGGCCTCTCGATGGCTGCTGAACACCTCTCGGTAGCTGAACAGTACCCATACCAGTAGCTTGCATCTGATCGGGCCTCCGTGGACAATTTCTGATACGATGCTCTAATGATCTACACCTCAAATATGCCCCAATCCTTTTTCAGCATTCACTTTGATGGCATCTCCCACAATCCGCACAGGGCAACGGTCCAGTAGCAGCAACAGGGGCCCCAAATCTGACTGGCCTAGCAACTTTGGCCTTCTTCTTAGGCCTCATAAATGAATTTGAGGGCTCTGAATCCCTCTTGTTCCTATCTCTATCTTTCTCATGGTTTTGTCGTTCTAAACACTTCACTTCTTCGGTGATCTTTATCTTATCCACTAACACGGAAAAGTCTCACTCCCTCTGTGGAGCTATCAAACCCTATAAACTATCTCTGAGGTCGTCCTCCAAATGAACACAGCGCTCATATTCAGTTGCCACCATGCCTCGTGCATAACGACTCAACTGTAAAAATTTAGCCTCATATTCCGCCACTGATTTATCCCCTTGAGTTAAATTTAGAAACTCTCTCCTCTGGGCATCCACATAACGCCCACATATTTTCCTTGGAAAGCAGTCTTGAAAGATTTAGGATGTCTCGTTTAAAACTCAAATCATTTAGCATGATGTTAATCATATTAAATTTGCTATACCCTTTAAACATTGTTTATTGCAGAAGCTTTTAAAATGTGTTGCGTAAATGTGGTGTTTTGAAAAATATTTATAATTTTGAAAACTTGTGTTCTACTACTAACAGGTATGAACCAAAATAAATAAAATCTCCAAATTAAAAGTGCAACAGCCCGATTTTGGGCCTAGTCAGAACAGTGGTTTTGGAACCACTATTACGAGGCTGAAGAAAATTATTTTATGTTATTTTATGTGATATAGCATGTTTATAAAGGTGCATAAAAATTTTGGTATATTAATTTTAGCGATTTCTAGTCCAATTTTGAAAAAGGACTAAATCGCGTAAAAAGTAAAAGTTGTATTTTAATACCTAAAGGTGTTAAATTGCCTTGTATCTTAAATTGGGGGTTTTTAATGTGAAATTAGGCCATTGAAAGAGTGATGTCCGGCCATGAGACAAGGAATTAAAAGATCAAATAGGTTAGGTAAGTGTTGGGTGACTTATTTGACAAATAAGTACTAAAATAAAGAAAAGAAAATATCATATTTTCTTCATCTTCTCTCCATCAATTTTTCAAGCCAAGAAATGGGTTTTGAAGCTGGAAAATTTCAGCAAAGAAACTCCCATGCTAGTAAGTGTTTTTTAATGTCTTGATGATTTTTACATTTTTGGAACCCCCAAAGCATGAGCTTTCAAAAGAGGGGACTATTTTGCAAAATGATTAAGAGTCTAGGGTTTTTCTATGAAAGCATATATGTTGTTTTCTGAGTTTTTGTGGAAGAATATGACTCTTAGATGAGTTATAAACAACTTTTATGAAGGAAATTTGCTTGAAAACACCTAAAAAGGGTTATTTTGCAAAGTTGTAAAACAAGTTGTAAATGTGTGAAATAGTTGAAATTATGAGTTGCTATAGTTATGAAAATGATTTGTCTAGGCTTAATGAGTAAGAAAATGTGATAAAAATCATTTTACGAGCCTAGGGGCAATTTGGTAATTTTGGCAAAGATAGGGGCAAAATCGAAAATTTTGCCAAAATGTGTCATTGGATTAATTTGATTAGTATATTGTGTTAATAAGTTAAATGTGATGTTATAGATGATGAAAAAAATGAGATTTAGGTTTAGAACGAGGAAAAACGAGAAATTGATGTTTAGGCCTCTTTTTCCAATTTGGTGTCGAGGTAAGTTCGTATGACTAAATAAGCATGTTATTCATGTTATTGTTAATATACTTGAATCTATCTTGCCTCGGTTGTATTGAATTATATGTTGATGATATTGAGTATGAAGAAAGTGATGCCAAAAGTTAATAACATTCACGTGATGGTAGAATATATTAGAAATTCAATGGAATATGATATTCCATTGAAACAAGTAAGTTGTATGTAAATAATACAACTACATTGTTATTATATGTGTTTAAATTGATATAGCATAAATTTTTGGTTGTGGAAACGATTATGTATGATGGATATTGAGATAGTAGAATTCCCGTTTGAACCTTAAGAAACAATTCGAATATTCATGCCATGACATTCGAGTTATTTGTGTGCCACTGTAAGACATGTTTGGGACATGCATCGGCCACATTATGAGAGCCAGTGTAAGACCATGTCTAGGACATGGCATCGGTATTAAGAGGAGAGCTAGTGTAAGATATGTCTGGGACATGCATCGGTCTCGAGATGCAAGCCAGTGTAAGACATGTCTGGGACATGCATCGGATACGAGATGTGTTAGTGTAAGACCATGTCTGGGACATGGCATCGGCACGGATATGTGAGAGCTAGTGTAAGACCATGTTTAGGACATGGCGTCAGCCTCGATCTCGATAGTCAGTGTAAGACCATGTCTAGGACATGGCATCGACTTGATGGATGTGCCAGCGTAAGACCATGTCTGGGACATGGCATCGGCATTAAACCCTATGTTTGAGGCTTAGTGAATATCTTATAGCTTTCTGAATGGTTCAATGGTGAGAGTTACAGTTTAAGCTAAATGAGAAAAGTTATGACCATATTATGAGTGGTGCAGGTACTTACATGGAATTGATGAAATGTGAATTCAATCCATGTTATATGATTAGTAAGGAATGAAAACGAGCATGCTGAGTAACACAGGTATGTATGCCAAGCTCATGAGAAATGATTTCAGTTTATGATGCACATTTGATGAAAGTATAAATAATTCATGCCTATGAGAATGATTTTGTGATGACCTTGTGATTATAGGTCTATACTTATGATGTATGAATATGTAGCCTTACCAATGTGGTGGAAATGAATTAATATAGTGCGATAAACTTAGTATCGTTAATTTACACTAAAATAGTTTTGGAAAGCAGCCATAGTCTGAATTTGAAAATACACTAAAAATAGTGGAAAATGAGTTAGAGGCTGAATAAAATATGGAATTAACTCTTATTGAGTCTAGTTTCTTATGAAAGAAACCGTGTAAGCAAAAGAATTTCCTATAGAGAGATATTTGAAGTTGTGTGAGACAGGGTCAGAATGAATTAGACATCCTTTGTTCTGATTTCAAAAAATCATTATAAATTTTAAAAAAAATAGTTATGAGTTATAATTTATATGTTTAGAATAATTAATGAGTATATTTTCAAGAGAAATAGACGAGAACATTATTCGAGTTCTGTGCTATGAGATAATTGAACTTTAGTGCAGAAGGATCGGAACTGTCAAACAGTGAATCAAGGGTAACTTTGAGGAATAAACTGTACTATTTGGCTGAACCAAAAATTATGGAAATTTTATGGTAGAAAGGTACATGAGTCTAGTTTCAATGAAAATTAATTGAGCTTAATTTGGAGTTTTGTAGCTCCAGATATAAATATTTTATTGACTGTTATACAAGAAGACAGCTTATCATGAACTTGAGAATATGTTGGGAGCATTGATAAAACATGTTAATGAGTTGCTTATTATTTTCATATGAACTTACTAAGCATAAAGCTTACCCCCCTTCCTTTCTCATGTTCTCTAGTGTTGCCAGGTTAGCTCGGGTTGGAGTTCGTCAGAGATTTTATCACACTGTCAAGCTATCGCTATTGGTGTAAGTGATTTCAAGTACTTTGAGTCTAAGGCATGCATAGGAGTTTAAATATTTGAGTATGTGATATTGATTTAGCCAAATGTATTGGTTTATTTTGATTATGGGATTGTAAACCCATTTTAAATATGCATGTATGTGGTATGGTCTTACGTGATCAGTTTATAATGATTATGACATGTTGATAGCTATAGCATTAATGTGGTAAAGATGAAGGTAAAATCTATAATATTGGTTGCCTGTGAAATTGCCATGGTCATGACTTGTTAGGAATGTTTAAGTGCCTAATTTTGCCATGTTGTATGCTATTGTTTAAGTATGCATGCATGTGTTGTGAGGATGACAAAATGGCTTGGAAAATAGCCTTGTATTTGTCCACACGGTCCGCCCTATGGGCGTGTTGTCCAGCCGTGTGTCCCTTGCACCTAAGTTTTTGAAGTCAGTATGTATGGTAATGAGTACATGGGCAAGAGACATGGCCATGTGTCTCAGCTATGTGAAGGACACGGCCATAGGACACAAGCGTGTGCCTTGGCTGTGTGGCTTCAATTTATTCATGACCAAATTGGCAGAATGTCCAGGTTTTTAGACACAGGCGTGTCCCTAGCACACGGGCGCGTGCCCTATACCCACACGGGCGTGTGGAGCCTTAAAGCATAAAATTTTTCCAAGTTTTTCTTAAGTTCTCGGTTTAGTTTCAAACCGTCTCTAATGCATGTTTTGGGCCTCGTGAGCCCGTTTAAGGGACAAAATGTATGTGAAATGAAAAGTTTTAAATTGAGGATAGTGGCAACAAAATACGAGTGGTGTGTTCAATTTGAGGATGGCCTTAGGGATGGTCTAAGGGTTTTGATAGCTCTTCAGAGGGAGTGAGATTTCTCAGTACTGGTTAACAAGGCTAAAATTGCTGAGGATATGATGCGGGCTAAGCGTTAGATCAGAGAGAAAGGAAAAGGTAAGAGGGATGCTGAGCCCTCAAATTCTTTTTAGAGGCTTAGGAAAAAGCCCAGAGCAGATAGGCCAATTAGAGTTAGGGCCTTTGCTGCTGCTACTGCTGACCGCAATTCTGTGCTGATTGTGGAAAACTCTATCAGGGCAAGTGTTGGAGAAAGTTGGGTGCATGTCTGAGATGCAGATCATTGGAGCATCGGGTTAAGGATTGTCCGCGAAGGCCCGATTAGATACAAGCTATTAGTATGGGTACTGGTCAGCCGTCAAGAGGTGTTCAATAGCCACTGAGGGGCCATGGTCAGGCCAGGGGTGGTAATGGTATGGGCCGTGGTCGCGGAACACCGGGCAGAGGTGCTCATCATACTGAGGTGAGGCAGCTGGCACTAGATTATGCTGCACGTCGCCGTGAGGATAGAGATGCTCTAGATGTCATTACAGGTACGTTCTTTATCCATAATGTACCTTATATTGCATTGATTGATGTTGGGTCTACACACTCATACATAGCATGCTCTATGTCTGAGATATTGGGTATTATGGCTGAAAACACTATGACTGAGATCACTATTCTAAGTCCGTTGGCACTATCCATTCGGATAAATAAGATGTTTAGAGATGTTCCCTTGGAGATACAATGAGTTGTATTTCTAGCCGATCTTATGGAGCTGCCTTACGGAGAATTCGACTTAATACTGGGCATGGATTGGCTAGTTAAACATCGGGTAAGCTTGGATTGTGCCACTAAACGGGTCGTATTGAGAACTGAGATAGATGAAGAGGTAGTGGTAATTATTTGAGTAATGTAATTTTTGCGCTAAGGGCCGAGAAGTTGGTTCGCAAGGGTTGTGAGGTGTTATAGGCCTACGTTAGTATTTTAGATGTTGGGGACTCTTCGCTAAAAGACATCAGGACTGTTAAGGATTTTTCAGACGTCTTTCCTAAAGAGTTACCGGGGTTACCTCCAGAACATGAAGTGGGGTTTGGGATTGAGCTCCTTCCTGGTACAGCTCCGGTGTCCATCACCTCTTATAGAATGGCACCGAAGGAGCTTGTGGAGCTTAAGGCCCAGATTCAAGAGTTACTGGACTATGGGTTTATCCGACCAAGTGTGTCTCTGTGGGGAGCACTAGTGCTGTTTATGAAAAAGAAGGATGGATCCATGCATATGTGCATCGACTAAAGACTACTGAATAAGCTGACCATTAAGAGCAAATACCCTCTGCCAAGGATTGATGATTTGTTCGATCAACTGCGAGGAGCGTCAGTTTTCTCTAAAATAGATCTCTGGTCGGGGTATCATCAACTAAGAGTTAAAGAGGCCGATATGCACAAGACAACGTTTAAGACTCGTTATGGTCATTACAAGTTCTTGGTAATGCCATTTGGACTGACAAATGCACCGACAACTTTTATGGATTTGATGAATAGAGTATTCCAACCCTATTTGGATCGGTTTGTTGTAGTATTTATCGATGATATACTGGTGTACTCAAGGACTGAAGTGGAAGATGATGAACATATCCGGGTAGTTCTGCAAATTTTAAGGGAGAAATAATTATACGCTAAGTTCAGCAAGTGTGAATTCTGGTTATGAGAGGAAACATTTCTTGGTCATGTGGTATCTACTGAGGGGATTAGTGTTGATCCTCAGAAAATTGAGGCTGTTTTGGATTGGAAGCAGCCTAAGACGGTATCGAAAATTTGTAGTTTCCTAAGACTGGCTGGGTACTATCGAAGATTTGTAGAGGGGTTCTCACTGATTGCCGTACCCTTAACTAAGATGCTACGTAAGGGCGTACCTTTTAACAGGACTGATGAGCAGCAAGAGAGCTTTAAGAAGCTCAAGAAAGTTTTGATTGAGGCCCCTATCTTGATTTAGCCGGAGTTTGGGAAAGAATTTACTGTTTACAGTGATGCATCACACGTTGGTTTAGTTTTTGTGTTGATGCAAGAGGGTAAGGTGGTAGCGTACGCTTCACGCTAGCTTAAGACTCACGAGGTGAATTACCCAACACACGACTTGGAGTTGGCCGCAGTGGTATTCGATGAAAAATTTGGAGGCATTACTTGTACGGTGAAAAGTGTATCATTTACACAGATCAAAAGAGCCTCAAGTATCCCTTCACTCAAAAAGAGTTAAGCCTTAGGCAGCATAGATGGATTGAGCTGCTTAAGGATTATGACTGTTCGATTGAATACCACCCTGGTAAAGCCAATGTGGTGGCTGATGCACTGAGCCGTAGGGCTATGACTGATCTGAGAGCAATGTTTGCTCATCTTAGCTTATTTAGCGATGGTAGTTTGTTGGCTGAACTCCAAGTTAAACCAATGTGGATTGAGCAGATTAAGAGTAAACAATGGGAAGATGAGTCTTTGGGTCTTCGGTTCCATCAGATCGAAAAGGGTAATACTGTTGATTTTGGGCTGAATAGTGAAGGGGTCCTCTGTTACCGAGGCAGAATTTGTGTACCTAATGATATTGATTTGAGGCAGGCTATTCTGCGAGAGGCGCATAGTAGCCCCTATGCTATGCACCCAGAGGGAAATAAGATGTACATAGATCCAAGTGAGATATATTGGTGGCTAGGTCTTAAGCGTGAGATTACTGACTTTGTAGGGAAATGTATGACTTGCCAACAGGTTAAAGCAAAACATCAATTGCCTTCTGGGTTGCTTCAGCCAGTTTCTGTAATATCTGATGGAGATCCTCGCTTCACGTCTCGATTCTGAAAGAAGTTACATGAAGCTATGGGTACACAGTTGGACTTCAGTACTACGTTCCATCCTCAGACAAATGGTCAGTCAAAGAGGGTGATTCTGATACTGGAGAACATGTTAAGGAGTTGCGCGATTGACTTCTAGGGCAGTTAGGAGGATTACTTGCCATTGGCCGAATTTGCGTATAATAGCTACCAGTCCAGCATACAGATGGCACCTTACGAGGCATTGTATGGTCGTAGGTGTCGTACTCCTTCGTGTTGGACTGAGTTGGGTGAGTGGCGAGTTCTAGGTCTTGAATTGATTTTTGATACCGAGGATAAAGTTCATTTGATTCGGGATTGATTGAAGGTGGCCTCCGACAGACAGAAGTCATATGCGGATCTGAAGTGCAAGGAAATTGAGTATTCTATGAAAGATTTTGTCTTTTTGAAGGTCTCACCATGGAAAAAGATACTGAGATTTTGGCATAAGGGCAAGTTGAGCCCAAGGTTTATTGGGCCTTATCGTATATTAAAGCGTGTAGGACCGGTTGCCTATCAACTTGAGTTACCTCCAGAACTAGACCGAATTCATGACGTGTTCAATGTCTCTATGTTGAGGCGATATCGCTCTAATCCTGCGCACATCGTCTCGACTGAGAAGATTGAGGTTAGATCAGATCTGACCTTTGAAGAGGAGCCAGTTCAGATTTTAGACTGTGATGTGAAGGTCCTAAGGAGAAAGTTTGACCCACTGGTTAAAGTACTATGGCGTGATCACAGTTCGAAAGAAGCCACGTAGGAACCTGAGGAGGTGTGCGACAATAATACCCTTATCTATTCTGACCAGGTAAATTTCAAGGCCGAAATTTTCTTTAAAGAGGGTAGAATTGCAATGCCCTAAATTTCTCAAATCCCGAAAACCATTGGTAAAATTATTTTTGTTTGCTGTGGCATGGATGCATGTCTGACTTAGTGGTTTAATGCTCTAGGAGTGTCTGGGAAGCCATGGGTTCAAGCCTTGGCCTGAGCAAATTTTTGCTCCTACTTGAATAAACCCTTGTCTCCTAATAGTAAGTGTAACACCCCTCACCCGTATTCGACACCGGGATAGGGTTCGAGGTACTACCAGACTTGAACTCCACCAATCGCAAAAAATTGACCATAAAAAAATTCAATCACATGCATACTGTCCCTTATGCGGGCTTACGAGACCCAAAACATACATTCGGGATGGATCAGGACCACATCAAGAACTTAAGAACAACTTGGAAAATTTCATGCTTTAAGGCTCCACACGCCCGTGCCCTTCACCTATGTAGAATTTATTTCTAATTCACACCTACAGAGGTTTTCACACGGCTAGAAACACTCCCGTGTCATTGGCCCGTGTCCCTCATACGGCCACAACACACCCGTGTCTTAGCTCGTGTGCAAAAACCTAAGTATTCTGTTTCTGACATCAGCATCCCTATAATGTCACACGGCCATGGCACACGCCCATGTACTAGGCCGTGTCCTCCACACGGTTGAGACACACGGCCGTGTCTCTGCCCGTGTGTTTACTACCATTCATACTAACTTGAATTTCCGAGGTGCAGGGGATACACGGCCGGGCCACACGCCCAAGGGGTAGACCGTGTGTCACACACGGCCTAGACCCAAGCCCATGTGCCTACCCGTGTGGACAATCACAATGTCCAAGCCATTTTGTCACCCTCCCAACACATGCAGACATACTTATACAATAGCATACAACATGGCATAAATGAACACTTAAACATCCATAATCATGTTATGATCATGTCAATTCTCATGCAATAGATATCATAGATTTCACTCACCTCTTTAACACATTCATGCCATAACTATAATCATATCTCAAATATTTAATCCCTTATACATGCCATAGACTCGAAGTACATGAAATCACTTATACCGATCGCGATAGCTTTACAGTGTGATAATATCTCCGACTAACTCCAACTTGAGCTAATTTGTCGACACTAGAGAACATTGGAAAGAAAGGGGGTAAGCTTTATGCTTAGTAAGTCCATAAGTATAAGCAACATGAATACACCTATACCATGAAAGCATTGAATCATCACCATCACAATGACATTCATGTCTCACAAGCAATACATACTCATTCTCATTCTTATAAATCAATCATCATATATCGAGCTCATCACTCATGAGTTTTATGCACATACCTGTACCAATTTGTAACATAATCCTTTCCGTCCATATCTTTGTCATACCCGCTGAACGCTTAGAATACTAATCGGATACTCAGAAAAACCCTTTAACATGAGTGCCATTTATGTAGCCAAAGGTACCTCATATCTTATGACATTTAAAAACTCGCTCTCGAGCTAATCACGTGTACACATAATTCCTAGTGACATGTCACTCGTATCCTATTCTATTCTTAAGGTTCAAACGAGATTTTCCTCGCTTATCAAGACTTTGTCTTATCACATCTTTATTAATCATATACACATTAATATTTTTACAATTCATGTAATAGTAAAACATTTAAATACATGTATAGCATGACATTATTTACATATGAACTTATCTCGATACCTCAAAGGTGGAAAAGACCTAATCGTTCCTTAATCGATTTTTCCTGTTGTAGGTCCAAATCTCGATTTTCATCATCTATAACATCACATTTAACTTATTAAAACAATATACTAATCAAATGAGTCCATTGACACACTTTGGCAAAATTTACAATTTTGCCCCAATATTTTACCATAATTACCAAATTGCCCCTAGGCTCGAAAAATGATTTTTATTCCATTTATTTATTCCTTAAGCCTAGATGAACCATTTTCATAACTATAGCAACTCATAATTTCAACTACTTCACACATTTACAACTTGTTTTACAACTTTACAAAATACCCCATTTTTAAGTGTTTTCATGCAAACCTCTTTCATAAAAGTTGTTTATAACACTACCAAGACTCATATTCTTCCATAAAAACTCAGCAAACTTTACAAACCCTTTCTTGGCAAATCCCTAGACTCTTAATAATTTTGCAAAATAGTCCCATAATATGAAAGCTTATGCTTTAGGGGGTTCCAAAATGTAAAAATCTTCAAGAAAACTTATTAAAATCACTTACTTGTAGAGGGACTAAATGGCTGAAAGTTTTAAGCTCTCAAAACCCTTTCTTTTGTTGGTATAATTGGTCAAGAAGAAAAGAATAGATGGAAAAGATGAAGGCTAGGCATTTAGGGTATGATTTTATCACATAAAATGACGTCACTTACCTAACACATTGACCATTTGAAAATTCTTGTCTCATGGCCGGCCAAGCCATATTTAGGGGTCTAATTTCACTTTAAAGACCCCCAATTTTAGTTCTCTAGCTATTTAACATCTTTAGGCATTAAAACACAACTTTTACAATTTACTCATTTAGTCCCTTTTTGAAATTAAACTAGAAATCGCTAAAATAAATTCACCAAAATTTTTATGCACTTATAAAATCACATTATAACACATAAAATAATCATTAAAATAATTTCTCTGGCCTCGGAATAGTGGTTTCGAAACCACTATTTTGACTAGGCCCAAAATCGGGCTATTACATTTCTCCCCCCTTTAGGGATTTTCGTCCTCGAAAATCTTACCAGAAGAAGTTGCTTTCAACTTTCACGAGTTACTTTCACTTTTTTCTCACAACTTACAATTCAACTCAGTCTCATACTCAAGATTTTCTGTACCCATTCCATAGTTGCAGTATAAACCTCAGGCTCAGTTTGAAATATTGGAGGCTGACATTCTAGGAGCTATAAACTTAGAAACATACAACTTAGTTACATCTGTCGAATAATATATCTGTACATACTATAATAATCATGTAGACTACCATCATCAATCAAACACAAACCAATTGGCATCTCTCCTTTTCCCGGAGATGAGAGATATCCCGATACGAAATTCATAACAGTCTTTTCTTATTTTCTTTTCAATGTCATCACCGAAAATAATAATCTTGAATACATTCGATATTCGACTTTACCCTGTAGACAATTCAACATCCTTTGGAAGAATAGACAAGATACTGCTGTAAACTCTGTACTTAATTCTCTGCATAACCCAGAGTTTCTCAGTACTCATATCTTACTCGAAAATAATAATAACAGAAACCAGAAATCAGATCCTCCCTGAAATTCTAGGTTAAAAGTCGAAATCATATTGTACTAGCCTAATTTATCATTTATAGCCACATCTCTATGCTCAGGCCATCGACTATTTAGAAACTTTACTATAACAACATCTCTCGAATAAGAGAAATCCAACTAATATGTTTCTATATCATGCTGTCAAGAATAAAATTTCTTCATTTTAGACTGCACGTCTACTTACTTGTAAATGTGCAACATTATTCCCGGACCAGAGAATAAACTTAAATGCACATAACTTAATTTACCCTTGCTGATAACATTTCTTTACACGAAGATTAGAGAAATCCTAATACTAGAATCACCACATTCCTATTATCGAATCCAAAAATACAATCATAATAAACATAGCCATCACATACCAAAGAATATACTTTAAAGATGAGCCATGTCCACTAATTTACACAATAAGGATGATAAGAAAACCCAAATACAATACCATACCGGAAGTTCGAGAACATAACTCATAATAAGATAATAAAGACCTTGATAATTCCTCAGAGAAAGCCAGAAGAAAAACACTGCTTACCAACTCTAGACTTCCTTCATAATAGAGATAATATATTTCCCGCATGTATAAAACAAAACCATAATTAGTAAGAACATAAGAATAGTCTCACATAGATTTTTACCATCGACTTCATTCCAACATATTAGAATAGAATTCTGAAGAGATAAAGAAATGTCGATCATAACTAACCGGATCATCAGAGCTTTCGTCTAATATTACAGTCGCTAACATCCTCATAAAAAAATTTCACTAGAAATGTATAACCATACATATTCCCAAGAATAGAGGAAAACACAGAATACTCAAAAGGGAGAGATAGCCATAACTTTTACTTAATTGAATCCATCATACTCAGACATCTTTGCAAGTCCGACATCATTCCTCTGATTAATTCTGTCCTCACTAATCCCATAATATTCTATTATTGAACTCTGTAGTATAATATTTGGAAGCTTATGCAATGTATCTCTCGTGAATTTCGTCATATAACTCTATTCTGGTAAGGGGGTGAAGATTGTAAAGCCTCAAACTTTTCGACTCTTACACAAATACATATTTAACAACATCACAGCATCATGCACATTTGATTCAAACATTTCAAATTTCCACTTTATGAACACATTTTTAAACATCTTAGTAATACATGCAACTTTATTTCATATGAATACTAGCCAAACATCAGTGAATTTATCACAATACAAATTTTCATTTCCTTTACACGAACTACCATTAATGTTTAATCAAGTTTCAGCACTTAGCCTTAACTTTACTTACCAACCTTTATCAAATTAGAGAACGTCTTACGGTTTTGAGTACATCGTTTACTTGATGCCATAGTCCAACTATGGTCTTATACTTGCTCTCGTCCATTTGTGTTGATTCCGTGTCCTAGACAGGTCTTACACTAACACATATCAAGTCGATGCCATGTCTTAGACATGGTCTTACCCTAGCTCCCACGATGTGGCTGATGCATGTCCCAGACATGTCTTACACTAGCACACATATCTCGAGGCCGATGCATGTCCCAGACATGTCTTACACTGGTGCACATATCTCGAGGCCGATGCATGTCCCAGACATGTCTTACATTAGCACACATATCACATGCATTTCCATGGTCCAACTATGGTCTTATCCATCAATTTATCATTGAATGATTGTACTTATTTCTTGTGTTCTACTCAATTTGATCTTTCATTTCAACTTTCATGCTATTATAACAATTATGACATCTTTAATTCAGAAATTTAAACATAAATGTCAATCACATGTACATATTGATTATACATCGTTCAATAGGAATACTTAGACACATATTTCGTCATTTCGAATAAATTTTATTTTCATACCTTTCCTAATTTCGACATATCACAAGCATGATTCAATCATCTCACCATTACTTCTATCATTAACAAGATTCGCTCGGTTGGAAGTCCTTCCTATCTTAACAAATAGTTTCGTTAGAGCCGGGAGATATCACACTATCATGAGTAGTACTATGGCATGTATAGCTAGACTCACATATGCTAGGTTAGTCCGAGAATCGACTAAACCATAGCTCTGATACAACTAAATGTAACACAACTCGCCCGTATCTGACACCAGGATAGGGTTCGAGGTGCTACTGGACTTGAACTCAACCAATCGCACAAAACCGGCCATAAAAAAATTCAATCACATGTATACTGTCCCTTATGCGGGCTTACGAGAACCAAAACATACATTCGGGGTGGTTCGGGACCAAACCGAGAACTTAAGAACAACTTGGAAAATTTCATGCTTTAAGGCTCTACACGCCCGTGAGGATATAGGGCACACGCTCGTGTCCCTCACCTGTGTAGAATTTATTTCTAATTCACACCTACAGAGGTTTTCACACGGCCATACACTCGCCCATGTCATTGGCCCGTGTCCCTCACACGGCCACGACACGCCTGTGTCTTTGCTCGTGTGCAAAAATTTGAGTATACTGTTTCTGATGTCAGCATCCCTAGAATGTCACATGACCATGGTACACGTCCATGTACTAGGCCGTGTCCTCCACACGGCTGAGACACACGGCCGTGTCTCTGTCCGTGTGTTTACTACCAATCATACTGACTTGAATTTTCAAGGTGCAGGGGACACACGGCCGGCCACACGCCCAAAGGGAAGACCATGTGTCACACACGGCCTAGACACACGCCCGTGTGCCTACCCGTGTGGACAATCACAAGGCTATTTTCCAAGCCATTTTGTCACCCTCCCAACACATGCACACATACTTATACAATAGCATACAACATGGCATAAATGAACACTTAAACATCCATAATCATGTTATGATCATGTCAATTCTCATGCAATAGATATCATAGATTTCACTCACCTCTTTAACACATTGATGCCATAACTATCACCATATCTCAAATATTTAATCCCCTATACATGCCATAGACTCGAAGTACATGAAATCACTTATACCGGTCGTGATAGCTTGACAGTGTGATAATATCTCCGATGACCTCCACCTTGAACTAATTTGTCGACACTAGAGAACATTGGAAAGGAAGGGGGTAAGCTTTATGCTTAGTAAGTCCATAAGTAAATAATAAGCAACATGAATACAGCTATACCATGAAGGCATTGAATCATCACAATCACAATGACATTCATGTCTCACAAGCAATACATACTCATTCTCATTCTTATAAATCAATCATCATATATCGAGCTCATCACTCATGAGTTTTATGCACATACCTGTACCAGTTTGTAACATAATCCTTTCCGTTCATATATTTGTCATACCCGTTGAACGCTTGGAATACTAATCGGATACTCGGAAAAACCCTTGCACATGAGTGCCATTTATGTAGCCAAAGGTACCTCATATCTTATGACATTTAAAAACTCACTCTCGAGCTAATCACGTATACACATAATTCCTAGTGACATGTCACTCGTATCATATTCTATTCCTAAGGTTCAAACAGGATTTTCCTCGCTTATCAAGACTTTGTCTTATCACATCTTTATTAATCATATACACATTAATATTTGTACAATTCATGTAATAGTAAAACATTTAAATACATGTATAGCATGGCATTATTTACATATGAACTTACCTCGATACCACAAAGGTGGAAAAGACCTAATCGTCCCTTAATCAATTTTTCCCATTCTTGGTCCAAATCTTGATTTTAATCATCTATAACATCACATTTAACTTATTAAAACAATATACTAATCAAATTAGTCCATTGACACACTTTGGCAAAATTTACAATTGTGCCTAATATTTTGCCATAATTACCAGATTGCCCTTAGCCTCAAAAAATGATTTTTATTCCATTTCTTTACTCCTTAAGCCTAGATGAACCATTTTCATAACTATAGCAACTCATAATTTCAACTACTTCACACATTTACAACTTGTTTTACAACTTTGCAAAATACCCCATTTTTAGGTGTTTTCATGCAAACCTCTTTCACAAAAGTTGTTTATAACACTACCAAGACTCATATTCTTCCATAAAAAGTCAGAAAATTTTACAAACCCTTTCATGGAAAAACCCTAGACTCTTAATCATTTTGCAAAATAGTCCCCTCATATGAAAGCTCATGCTTTAGGGGTTCCAAAAATGTAAAAATCTTCAAGAAAACTCATTAAAATCACTTACTTGTAGAGGGACTAAATGCCTGAAAGTTTTAAGCTCTCAAAACCCTTTCTTTTGTTGGTATAATTGGTCAAGAAGAAAAGAATAGATGGAAAAGATGAAGGCTAGGCATTTAGGGTATGATTTTATCACATAAAATGACATCACTTACCTAACACATTGCCATTTGAAAATTCTTGTCTCATGGCCGGCCAAGCCATATTTAGGGGTCTAATTTCACTTTAAAGACCCCCAATTTTAGTTCTCTAGCTATTTAACATCTTTAGGCATTAAAACACAACTTTACTATTTACTCGATTTAGTCTTTTTTCGAAATTAGACTAGAAATCGCTAAAATAAATTCACCAAAATTTTCATGCACTTATAAAATCACATTATAACACATAAAATAATCATTAAAATAATTTATTCGGCCTCAGAATAGTGGTTCCGAAACCACTGTTTCGACTAGGCCCAAAATCGAGCTGTCACAGTAGGCGTCTTAAAGTAATGTGGGTAAAACACGTCATAAAAAGCTTGCTAGTCTAGTGGAAAGTGGCATGTTGCTTTTGCTAGGAGACCTATGTTCGAGCCTAGAGGCACGCAAATGGTGTGCTTTTTACTGTTGTGCTGTGTAAGAGATTGAGTGATAGTGGGATACTAATGCTCTTGGTCGGTTGGGTTGTTGAGGGAAGTATAGGATCATGTTAGTCGAAACTTAGGAGAAGAAAGAGGGTTGGTTGGTGATCAGTTGAGGATGTGGTGGAGAGATTTTAGGAGAGGGATAAGGGGAGGAAAAAGTGGAGTTGAGGTGAAGGGTAATTGTGCGAAAATTGAACTCTTGTTTCATGAGAGTTTCGGCTGAGGTGCAAAAAGGGTTGAAAGAGTCAAGTGAGTGGGTGGTGTTGAGGTTTGGCTGAACTAGGAGTGCCTTTTGACAAAATCGACATTTTTTCTCCGTTTTTGCTTGAAGTACCGAAATAGTCTTTGTGGTATTTTCCTCATTATTCTTGAAGTGCCTGTATTTTGTATGACTATTTCTGAGCATGACATTTTTACATACACGTATGATATTATGATGCATTACATTGGGTGGGATATATGATTTAAGGAGGAAGTGTACTGAAAGGCTATACGCCTATTACTGGTAGTTCTGTTGCAAGTACGGTTTTAGTACCAAATTTGGTATGATTTGGTGTGTAGGGTTGGGTAGGTCGATATTATCCCCACATGGTGTGTAGGGCTGGTACGGAGTTAGTGTGTAGCAGATGGATTAGGTAGGATTCTTTTTTTGCATATTGTACGGAAATGGGCTAAGGCCTAGACTGCTACTGTTACTAAAAAAGGGGCTAAGGCCTCTAACTGGAACTAAAGGGCTTGGGCCTAGATTGCATTTACTCTGATTGTTTGCTATCATGGGATTCCACACACTGAATTTTCGTAAACTCACCCATCTGTTATCTGTGCAAGAAATCACCAGGCTTAGACGGAACTCAAAGGTTGCCACTCGACGTAGTTATTTATTATATGCTATAATTACGATTTTATTTTACTTTGGTTGTTTTATATTGTAATAAGGCCTCTTTAAATTTTTTTATTTTAATTTGGGGATTTATTTACATGAAATTCTTATCGGTAGTAGTAGGTCTTAGGTTTTCAAGAAATTATAAACAAAGGGTTTTCTAAAAATATCACATTTATGCATCACAAATTAAAGAGTTCTCGCAACAAACACTATTTTAAAGATTAATGATGAATTAATATGAATGATATTTGCTATAACGACTGAAGATTTCCCAATGAAAAGACATTTAAAATTTTTTATATCAGCCCAAAGAAATTTTTAAGAAGAACGGATTTTCATAAGAATTGTGATTTGGAAAAACACTCTAATGTGACACCACAGATTCAGCCATAACGTCTAGGCCGGGTTTGGGGTGTTACATAAATAATCTTTATTGTAGATGGTTTCTAGCCATATATGAATCGTTCAATAGGCCACTAATAGGAGTTCAAGGCTATGTTTTCTATTAATTCATAGACATCATCGTCTGTTTTGTTCATAAGAGCTCCTCTTGCCGGTCCATCTAATCTGGACCTTGCATTTGCATCCAACCCATTGTAAAACACCTGCAATCGCATCCACTCAAGGAATCCATGGTGCGGACATTTTTTGATCAATGTTTTAAAATGTTCTCAAGCCTCGTGAAAACTATCCCCTTCCAATTGTCTGAATACAATAGTCTCTATTGTCAATTGAACCATTTTGCTAATAAGGAAAAACTTCTGTAAGAACTTTCTAATGAGCTCATCCCATACCGTGATAGATCCTATTGCCTGTGAGTCTAACTAAGAAAAGGCATTATTAGTTAAAGAAAAGGGGAGCAACCGAAGACGAATAATGTCATCAGTGACCCCGTTGTACTTGAAAGTATCACAAAGTTGTAGACACAATTTTAAATGTTAATTTGGATCCCCTGTTATTGTGCCCCTAAATTGCAGATTATTCTGGATCATTTGAATCATTTCTGATTTGATCTCAAAATTGTTAGCTGTAATAGCAGGCCTCGTTATGCTCTCCTGAACCATGTCAAGACTTGGTAGTGCGTAATCCTTTAGGGTTCTCTCATTACGTGCCATATGTAAATTTGTGGGAAGCTGTGGTGGTGTTGGTGGATCTCCTAAAGCGTTATCGTTAACTTCATTGAACAATAGATTTTCACATGATATGTTGCCTATAGTAGGTGGTGGTGGATCTTGCATCTACAGTTGCTCCTATTACTGTCGACGATTTCTACAAATTATTCTTTTTTGATCTGTAACTAGCTCTATAAGTGTTCCCTTACTATGAGTCATACACCAAACCCAAAAAGAAAAGATTAGTAACAATAAAAATTAAAATTGTATCTATAACCTAAAAAGTTCCTAAGTATTCTTACTGAAGTGCAAAAAATTGTATCTATAACCTAAAAAGTTCCTAGTGTCGTTGCCTCATCTACAATGGCGCCAACAACTAGACCTCCTTCAGATGTACTATCGTCCAGAGTGTGAATACTGCAGCAAAAGATATATAAATGAGGCTTTATATGCAGGTATATGGGTCAAGTTGTAATATAGTTACAACAGAGTAGGTGAGTACTTTGAGGATCATACCCAAGGGAGGCTAGTGCTAGATCAATTTTAACCTAAACACCAAAATATCTAATTAGTACTTGAAATAGGTTATATTAAACAAATATAAATAAAAGGGACTTTTGGAATTTTTATAATAATAAAATATAGCAAATAACTAAGTATCGAGCAATTGAAAAGTAGAATTGATCAAATCTGATTATGAATGATTAGCTCCCTTTAGTTATCTTAATCAATTGTCGCTTCGGGTTCTTCGTTAATCAACTAGTTGACATCTTACTAGGATCTTCTGATACGTCGTTTAGAATAACGAGTTAGTAAGGACTACTTATCTTTTGACCTCAAAGTCCAAACTGGCTTGGGGTGAAGGTGTTCACGGATAGACCATACCAATTTTGGGTTAATTCTCACCTCAATGACATCTTAGGGTTCTCAAGTTTAGGGTTTAGGTTCTTCCTTTCCCAAACAGCTGATCTGTTGAGAAACCCTACAAAATAGTTAATAAATTATACCTCCACTTGCTAATCCCTCATAAAGGGATTAGTTCCTCATGGTTTTCATTAACAATATAAATTTGATATAAAGCATAAGCATGATAATTGGATCAAAAGTATAAATTTTAAGAAAAAGCCTTGTATTATGAATGAAAGTTGAATCCACAAGGTTTGATCATATCCACAACTCAAATCTCTCGAAAGAAAAAAAAAACAAACTAAAAGTAAATCTAAAACCTAAAAAAAGAGGAAAAAAAATGAAATTAAAAGAAAGATTCTAAGCTAAGTAATTAGTGTCCATAATGTGTGACAAGTGAGCCTATATATAGATTTCAGGTGGTCGTCATCCTTAACCCTAGGTTAGTTAACGTTTTCGAGCTTTAAGTTTGATTGTGAGGACCAAAATGCCCTTTGAATCATGTTAATTCTCGTCTAGAGTCGATGTCGCGGCACATCAGGACCTGTGTAGCGACATAGCAATCATTATACTCTTCTTTAAAGTGTCTTCAGCGGTATGTCGCAACATCCTTAGGTTGTGTCACGATATCAAATGTAGTTTTGGAATTCTTTATTCTACTTCCTATGTTGTGACATCGAACCCTTTGTGTTGTGACATAGTGACCAGTATTGATTTAGCACGTCTTCTAACGGTATCCTGCACACTAACAAAGTTCATTAGCTCCTCTTAGGCCACATTCAGCCCCTAAAGTCAATTAAAGACTCAATTTGCACATTTTATCAAATTTAATTACACTTACTAAAATATAATTAAAACCTAATGATAATGCTTGTTTTCAAGCTCCTAAAGTGCGAAAATTAGTTTAATCTACTACATCAAATTACGATAGATCAACCCTAGTATCATTAACTAAGGTTGTTGCGCCTTATATCATAGATAGACTAAGATATTGTTTTTCTAGTGGAAATAAAATTCTACCTTCTCTTCTTATAAATAGATGGCACCAGTAGAGCTATTTAGACAAATTTTTAGATATTGTTATTCTGCCAAAAAATAGAGAGAATTTATTCTCAACTTATAAACATATTTTTTAGAATAACAATTTTACTGGTTTCCATTAAAGAATAGAGAATTTTCGTTTCCACCCCAAAAGGAAAACATTTTTCTAGTTTTGTGTTTTGATTCAATTGGTTCTATAACAACCCATTTTTAGTGAAATCGGAATAGTGGTTTTGGGACCACAAATTCGAGACGGAAAGAAAATTTATTTTTATATGTTTGTATGGTTAGTATTTTGACAGGAATGTCATAAGAAAATTCTGATAAAAAAAATTGCCGATTATGTGCTTAATTACGGAAAGGACCAAATTGCATAAATTGCAAAAGTTGGATTCTAGAAGCTAGAAGGATCAAATACCTATGGAATTCAAATTTTGAGGTCCTTATATGATAATTAGACCATTAAAGAAAAGTTAGTAGATATTTTTGGTGATTCATCCATGGAAAAATTAGAAAAGGTTAAGGACTAAATTGAAAACTAAAATAATTAAAAGATGATAAATTAATAAATAAGAAATATCACCATATTATTATCATCTTGATCCCCAAAATACATGGAAACCCTAGGAGAGAGAGAAGAAACTAATCAAGCTTAATTGGGTAAGTATTCTTGTCCCGTTTTTAGTAATTTTTATATTTTTGAGATCGGGATGACCTAATCTATCTAGATTGGGGATCAATTTGAAAAGTTATCAAAGTATAGAATTTTTTTCCATGGATGAATATGTTGAAAATTTGAAATTTATGGTAGAAAATGAAAGGTTGTTGATAGATAAACTACTTTTACGAAGTGAATTTTGATGAAATTGTGATTTAGGGACTAAATTGTAAAGTTGTAAAAATTGAAGAAAAATTCTAAATTTTATAGAATACATGTGCTGCAAATTTTATATTGAAATTCCAGTTAGGCTTGGAATAAGGAGTAAATTGCATGAATTTCATTTTCCGAGCCTAGGGACGAAATTGGAATTTATAGAAAGTTTAGGGGCGAAATGGTAATTTTGCCTAGGATGTAAATTGAGTTCAATAGAATATGAAATGTGAGAAATTGATGATTAAATTCATTTATATAGATTTGAATAACACAAATTCGAAGCTAGATTGAGGAAAAGAGAAAGTTTCAGAATAGTAGATTTTCTTGTACGAATTATTATCAAGGTAAGTTCGTGTAACTTATTTATGTGACTATATGAATGTTATAAAAATATGAAATGATCACATGATTGGAAATGTGTTTAAAATGTTAAGTTCCATTGGAATAATGAAAATTGATGGATACATGTGCTTTCCCATATATGAATTTGATTCTGCATATGTTGCAGAAGGGATTTAGCTCGGACAAGTAATCCCGAGATAGCCTCTTGAGCATCCTGTTATATAGTTCCTACGAGCATCATGATTGGTAGTGATTTAGCATGTATTGTGCACTACCGCAGCTCTTTGTGAGCGTCTTGATACATGTTTCGATTGGTTGTGATCCGGCATATAATACAGACACAAGCACAGCTCTTTATGAACGTCCTATTAAGCTCACTTGAACTCTATGTTACCTTATCTGAAGTTTCCTAATATTATCTCTTCGGAGATATCTGAAAAGCTCTATGAGCTTCCTGAGTAAAAAATATTATGAGTTTCTGATTAGCTCGGATATGTGTCCTGTTACATGATTACATGCCTCGTTTGAGCATTCTGACATGTGGCTTGAGAGTATGCTCCCTAATTATGTACCCTGATGGGTACCCTTGATTATGAATTGACGGTTTACAAAATTGTACACATTGAATGTACTATTTGAGTATCCATCGATATTTCAATAATTCAACGAATAACACTCTTGACATGAGAAAACGATGAGATAAATAGAAATATACCCTGAATGTTTTGAATTATTTGCTGAAGGATTATATGATGAGCTCATCTATGATTATTTAATATATAAATGTATTATAAGACTAACTTGCTTGATTGAGTATATGTGTTTAGGTAAACTTTCCAAAATGATGAAAGCATGTTAATTGTATGCTTAATGATGTTAAATGTGATTGGTAAGTTTTAATTTCTATTACATGAACTTACTAAGCATATAATGCTTACTAGGTTTATTTTCTTTGTTTTATAGTACTCGGAAGCTCGCGAAGGTTGGAGATCGGCTGGAGCATCATCACATTATCCACTAGCTTGTTTTGGTATAAAAAGTAAACTCATTTTGGTATAATGGCATGTATAGGTAACTTGGCCATTGTTCGCTTATAAATGTTGTTTGTAATCTAGCCATTGGAATGACTAGTAATGGTTATGTTTTGGTATATCTAATAAGGTTATTCTATGGCAATATCATGAATATATATATTATGGATTGATTGAGTTATGCTAAATGAATATACTTAATAAAGATAAAATTATAAATATTTATGCATGTAATGATATACCATGTTAGATGTTAAAATTAGTTTGGATATAATACTTGGATTGGCTGGTATATACTTGTAAGTGTTGGTGTAAGTTATTGGTAAATTTGGGTAAGAAATAAAGTTAGGAAATGGCTTTATTTTGTCCACATTGGTAGACACACAAGCGTGTGTCTTGACCGTGTGTGACACACAGCCTGGCACATGGGTGTGTGGTTTGGCCGTGTGTCCCCTGTATCTTAAAATTTAGAAACAGAATGCTCAGAATTGAGCACACGGGTAGAGACATGGGCGTCTGTCTCAGTCGTGTGTGCTACACAGCCTAGAACATTGGCGTGTGTATTGGCCGTATGAACCCTGCACCTAATTTTTGAAAATTAAATTCATCACACGGCCTACTCACACGGGCGTGTGGCTTGCCGTGTGGCACAGGTCAGAGAGTTACACGGGGTCAAACACGATTTGCAGCACGGGCGTGTCTAAGGGTCACAGGGGTGTGTCCTTGGCCACACGGGCGTGTGTGCCCTGCATCTAGGAAAATTTTAGAAATTTTGCGAAAAATTCTCTGAGTTCTTGATTTAGTCCCAACTCGATTCTAATACTAATATTGGGCCTCGATGGTCCATTTAAGGGACATTAAGAATAATCTCAAAAAATGAATAATAATTGTCATGAATTATCTGTAAATGTTATGAAAAATCCAATAATGCTCCGTAACCTTGTTTCGGTGATGGTTATGGGTTAGGGGTGTTACAGGTTTGAGTCGACACTCAAAGCAATTCATGGTACAAGAATAGTGGAGAAATCATTTTGTTGAAAGTCGAAAAACATCAAGGGTCCATTTATCCAAAAACACAGGTATGAATTCAGTTAAGCTTTATTGCTATAAAAATCATAAACCGGGAGAGTTTTCAAAATTCTTATTTTTCGCTGTGCAAGAAAACCATTTTCAAACCAGATTTTTTTCAGCAATTGGTATCAAGAGCCAGTTTGTGGTGTAAACTGAGATCGAATCTATTTCTTCATCTCATTTGATTAATATGTGATAAGATGTGACATTCTTTTAATTATTTGTATGTTTAGGGGAATGTATGTGAATGAATGTAATATTATAAAATTATTATATAATTATTTTTTTGCCAAGGTTGTGGTTCTTAGGAAATAGACTGTGGACTATCATCTCCACGTAGGATTATTTTTATTTATATAATTCTTATGAGCTAGAAACAAACATAGGATATAAATGTAATTTTTCCAAAAATGAGTCCTTGTATTAAGCAAATGTTTGAAAATGTTTTGCAATATTACGATATGCACCGTGGGGTGATCATGATCAACTAATAAGAACATCGATTTCCATCCATTTAGTACATGAACCTAATTCTTTAGGCATTCACATGTACTAATAATCATGTAACGTTTGACCAACATTCTATATTAAGTAGAGCTTCATGGGGAGTTACTTAACTAGAAGATCTTGAGTGTATAACCATCAACTCAACACCTGTAGTATCCCGAATTAAGGCCTAATCGGAATAGTGATTTCGTGACCACAAATCCGAGATAAAAATAATTATTTTATAATTATTTTGAGGTTTATGATATGATTGCATAATTGTGTGAAGATTTCGTGAAGAAATTTTTGGCATAACGAGTTTAATTTAAAGTTAGGGATTAAATCGAATAAGTTGCAAAATTTGCATTCTAGAAGTTTTTAGTATGAAATTGCTTTGAAATATTAATTAGGAGATCTTAAATGGTACTTTGACCAATTTTAAGTTCATGGACAAAATTAGGACATGGAAGGAATTTTTGAAAGTTTAGTAAGGAGGGGCATTTTGGTCATTTGGATATTAAATGAAATAAAAAGGGAAAAATAACACAAAATTGGTTATCATCTTCCTTAGTTGCTTTCGAATGCTCCCTCTCTCCATAGGTAGGGTTTCTTCAACTTTCAAGCTTCATAGTAAGTGATTCCAAGCCCCGTTTTTAATGATTTTTACGTTTTTGAAATCCCGGTAACTCGGTATAGCTTATGATAGTAATATTTTGAGTTAGAATTCATATTTGGAAAAATACCCATAGGTGAAATTTGTGAATTTTGATGTTTTATGATGGAATATGAGGTTTTAAATTAAGTTAGACAACTTGTGCTACTTGGTTTTGAGTGAAAACGAGTAAAAGGGCTTAATCGGCAAAAATACCTAATAGTCATAAGTACATGTTAGAGTGAGAATTTGATGTTGCCATAGAAGGGAAAAGTGATCAGCATGTTATAAAACATAAGAATAAGGAATTAAGTTTAATCCCGAGATTAGGGGAAAAAGTGTAAATATGCAAAAGTTTAGGGGTAAAATTATAATTTTGCTAAAATTTGAATTAAAGAATAATTTGATAATGTGAGTATTAAATAAGCTAAATGTGTTATTTTAGATCAAGAAAGACGTTGAATCGACCCCAATCGAGGAAAAGAAAAGATTGTGGACTAAATTGCAAAATCTTTATATTTTGGTACCAAGGTAAGTTCATGTGTAAATAATGTAGCATAATTGTTATTTTTAAGTTCTTGATGTTAATTTTATGATATGCTGATTTTTATCATGAAATATATGCTTTGTGGTTATTTTCGAATAAAATGCAAATTATGTGTATTATTTGTTAAATATAAAGTGCTACCGAGTATTGGTTTCAGTATTTTACGAAAGATGGCAAGGATATGTGTCCAAGGAAAATCCCGTTTGAACCTTAGGAATAGATTAGGATACAAGTGACATGTCACTAGGATGGTTGAGCATCCGAACTCGTTGAGTTGAGTCCGAGTTCACTTATGGATGCGAATGTCCGAACTCGTTGAGTTGAGTCCGAGTTCGTGAGATGTAACTAGGCATCCGAACTTGTTGAGTTGAGTCCGAGTTTACTTAGGGGCGGGTTACATGATTGCTTGATTACATATGTGGCACTTATGTGCAAATTATCCATGTATCTGAGTTATATTCCGATGTGTTCAACGGGTAAAATTTCTAGTGAAATGGAAGAACACTTAAAATGCAAGTGAAGTTTTGGTAAGTGTTGTGAAATGGACACTTTGGACAGGTATGTACTTAACCCTCGGGTTGAAAATAGATACTACAACGATAAGGTGGTAAGATGATGAATGATGTTTAGAAATGTGATATATGTTTTGGTGATACCATGCTAAGGTTGTTTGGTATAATTGTATTGTTATGTTACTTGTTATTTGCATATGAACTTACTAAGCATTTATGCTTACTCCTCCTTTTTATTCATCGTAGTTTTGAACAAGCCGGCTCGAATCGGACACAGTCGAAGGTTCGATCACACTATCCGAAGGACTTTTATTTTGGTAAATGGCTTGCAAAACTTAAGTATGGCATGTATAGCAATAAAACTACTTTGTGTAAATAATTTTGTGATGTGGCGGTGATTTGGTTGAGAAAATACTTGATAATGATAAGTCATGGAAATGGCTAATTTAGATCATGTTTGATGTCATGGAAGGTTAATAGGTTATCTAGTCCTTGAAAACTCATGAAAAGATGAAATTTGCCTTAAACAGAACATTGCAGCAACACTGATGTGAGTTTGAAAATTTACTAAAAATCATAGAAATCGAATTTGTTGATGGATTAAATATGAAATTGAAGCCTAATATGTCTAATTTCACATAAAACAAACGAAACAGGTAAATGAATTATATGTTAGAAGATATTTGAATTTTAGTGAAATAGGGCCAGAGCGATTTTTGGATCTCCTGTTCCAACTTTAGAAATTCACCATAAATTGTAAAAAAATAATTAGGTGGTGTATTTTATATTATTATAATCCTTACTGAGTCTAGTTTCAAGATAAACAAACGGAATAGTCATATAAATTTTTCACAGAGAGAAATATGGTTCGTAGTAAATAGAGGTCAGTCCAGTCAAGTCCTGAAAAAGGGGTAACTTTAACTAATAAACTGTACTAATTGGCCCAACCAAAAATTCTAGAAAAAAATTAGTGAATAGATATATGAGTCTAGATTTAGGAAAAATTTACGGATCTTGATTTCGAGTTTCGTAACTCGAGATATGATTTTTCTTGTAACTGTGATGCAGGTAGCTAGAAAGCTGTAAATGTAAAAACAAATGATTCGAAGTTCTTAATTTGATAAATTATGTTCGGTAACACCTCAAGCTCGACTCCGGCGATGGTCTCGGGCGTGGGGGCGTTACAACACCTATGCATCATCCACCACAAATGAGTCATCATGGGACAATCTTACTGAGTAACATGCTTTGACTAGTTGTCCTCTTTTAAAGATATAATTTTTTGACTTATCACATGATAATGTCTACCATAAGGGCTAGTCTGATTATCAGTTGATTACAAAAGAATTCTTCTTACTTTCAAGAAGTCTCCTCAGTGAAATCCACACAAAAATCCTATCGTGGGGTAGTGCACTTGCCATGCCATCACAAGAGACCATTGATGGAGGCTGTAGGTCTTGTTTAGGGAACTTTTCCCACTCAATATTTTAAAAAACATACAAGGTTTTTAATTTTCAGTATCAATCATGTATGATCAATATATGAATGACAAGTACATGTGACATTCTTTCCTATACTATATGACATGCTTATCTCATGTATACATGACATGCTACGAAAATTTTATAATAATCACATTCAATTATTCACAAGAGTCAATCAAACAATTTTGATTCTCCATAAATTTTCATTTAAGGGGAAAACAGAAGAAGTAATTATGAATCGTGCACAAGTAGGTTCCCAAGAAAGGGAGGTGAGTCATATTTGACCACTTAAAAACCAAGTCTTTCCTTACCAAATCCAATCCTAGACATGCACCTTCTCATTACCACACTTCTTACAGTAACTGAATAACCTAAAGAAGTGAATGGAACAATACAACAATGTATTTTCTCATTATCACACTTCTTATATTTGATAGATCAATTGTGGATCATCTCATACATATATATCAAAATTATATCATAAATAATTATTAAAGAGATATATAAAGAGATGGGTAATAAAATAAATGTCAGCTAAGGTTTCCATGGTTCTATTTGTAACATCCCGTTTTTAGGTCAAATCAGAATAGTGGTTTTAGGACCACAAATCCGAAGTAAAAATATTTATTTTATTATTCTAATAAGGTTTACAGCATGATAGATTAATTATGTGAGATTTTCGTAAAGAAATTTTACTGTTTGAATGTTTAATTCGGTAAAAAGGACTTAATCGCGTAAAATGCAAAAGTTGCATTCTATTGTTAAAAGTGTTTAATTGCTATGAATTATTAATATAGAAGTCCTTATGATGTAATTAGTCCATTTATATTGTAACTGGACATTCTTGGACATTGTTTAAATGATGTTTATGTTTTATAATAAGGTTATAATGGTAAATTAGTTAATAAATTTTAATTTAATTAAACAAAACCAAAAAATTTGTTATTTCATTAATCTTTAACCAAAAATTAGAAGTAGAAGAAGCCAAAATAGGGTTCCTCATTCAGCATTGACAAATTCTTCAATTTAGGTACAATTTTTACTCGATTGTTAATGATTTCTACGTTTTTGAGATCGTTGCTTCTTATATTAGCTAGCTTGTACCTTAATTTTTGAATTTGTTCATGATTTTGAAAAGTGCCATTATTTAATACTTGAGTTCTTTGATGTTTAATGATAGATTATGGAAGTTTGATAATAGTTAAACTAATTTTGTAAAGTGATTTTTGACAAAAATGCAAAATAGGGATTAAATTGTGAAAATGTAAAATGTGGTGGTTAAAATTGTGAAATGATGAAAGATATGGGCTACTAGGAGTCCCTATGAAATTCAGCTAGGCATGGATAGGTACTAAATTGCATGAATTTGTAATTTTATGTAATAAGGACTAAGTTGTAAAAATTGAAAAGTATAAGAGCAAATGTGTAAATTTGCCAATATATGAATCATGGACTAAATTGAATAGATTGAATGCTGAATGTACTGAATTTGATAATATATAGATCAAGATAAGCCGAGATCGAGTTTAGATCGGGGAAAAGGAAAGATCGACGAATAGCCGATAATTTCCATCTGAGCAATTTGAGGTAAGTTTATATAATTAGAATCGAACTTTTATATACTTGTAATTATTAAAATGAATGTGTATAATTGATATACTTGAGATAAGAATGCCTTATCGATATAGTTTATTGGTTACCGAGCCCCGTTTGAACTGTATGAATTCATAGGTTACGAGTGATATGTCACTAGGGTTACCATTTTGGTTGAGCTCCTACATTTGTTGCGGACTCACCACAGCTCGTATGAGTTTACCGAGATATCAGCTCGTAAGGGCTTACTGTTTTTAGCTCATTGGAGCTTACCGTTTCAGCTCATATGAGCTTATTGTTCAGCTTGTATAAGCTTATTGTTTAGCTCGATAGAGCTTACTATTCAACTCATAGAGCTTACTGTTCATTAGCTCAAGAGGAGTTTACCGATCATGGCTCGAAAGAGCATAAATGATAATGAATTGACGGATTATTGATGTTTATCACCCGAGTATCCTTTGAAGTTCTAACAGGTTCAACGGGCATAAATTCTGTTTATACGAATAAGTACTGTTATTGAATGGTTTATTGGTTATATGATTGAGAATGAAATGTTGAATGCTATATATATTGAGTATTGAATTATGATAATGGATGATTTCATGTATTAATATGTCTAACCTATGGATGAATGCATGTGATAGGCATTTGGAAATTGTATGGAGATTACTTTAGTTATTTGTATTGATTTGGTATAAATGGTAAGTTTAATTCTAAATTATACGGGCTTACTAAGCTATAAAGCTTACTCTGTTTCTTTTTCTATGTTTTATAGAGGTTCGATAGCTTGCTCGTTTCGGACAAGTCGGAGTTGCATATCACACTATCCAATATTCGATTGGTACTTTTGAACTTGTGGATAATTGTGAATATGGCATGTATAGGCTAGTTTAAAAGATGTTAATTATGTTACTTGATATCAATGTCTTGGTATATTTTTGTGTATAAGTTAAGCCATGTGATTTGGCTTATTTTGGTACAATGTTTTGGTTGTGAATAAGTGTTCAAATATGGTATGTTTTGGTAAGAGTTAGATGGAATGAAAATGTGCAAAAGATGTCTTCTTATATAGTTGATATATGAATGAATAATGCATGATAGTTATTAGGTAATTGAGTACCAAGTTGAATTGATTTATAATGTGTATGAAATGTTATGGAATGATTGTCAATTGGGTTATGAAATGTGGCCATTTATGTTTGTGAATGCTTGTGTGTATAGGGTGGAAAATATGGCTTTGCAAATAGCTTATTTTTTTTCCACACGGGCAGGGACACGGGCGTGTGTCTCAGCCGTGTGTGACACACGGTCATGTTGCAAGGCCATGTGTTCCCTGGTGTTAAAATGACATGGAAGTCAGTATGCCCCACAAGGCCTCACACACAGTCGTGTGACCGATCGTGTGGTACAAGTCAGTATACCCCCTAAATGGTACACGGCCTAGCACACGGGCGTGTGATTTGGCCATGTCGATAACTCAGTATACCCTATAGTTTTGGCCCGGCCTGATACACGGGCGTGTGTGGCCATTTCAAAGGGTACACGGGATAGACACATGGGCGTGTGGTTGGCCATGTGACCCAAGTCAGTATCCTCTTCAGTTTTCACACGGCCTGGCACACGGACGTGTCCTCAGTCATATGACACAAGTCAGTATGTATGCTCTGTTTTCACACGGTCTAAGACACGGGCGTGTCTACTAGCTGTGTGAGGCACACGGCCTATTCACACGGGTGTGTGATATTTGAAATGTTAAATTTTTTCTAAGTTTCCAAATTTTTCATATGTTATTGTTTTAGTCCCCAATGCATGATTTAAACTTTGTATGCTCAATTTAATTACATATTGAATGTGAATGAATGATATTTACTGAAATGAGATGACATTTAATAAATGATTGTTCTGAATTGAGTTACAAGTCTTTTAATGCCTCTTAACCTATCCTGATGACGGTTACGGGTTAGGTGTGTTACATTTGTTAGTATCAGAGCTACGGTTTAGTCGATTCTAGGACTAACGTAGCGTGTGAGAGTCTAGCTATACATGCCATATATATAAATTGTGATAGTGTGATGACTCCTGATGTTTTCAAATGTGTTTTTATATAGTAATGGATCCCAAATGAGCTGTAGTGGATGACATAGAAAGTAACGCGCCAGCTCCCGCTCAAGGGACTGTAGTTACTGAATCTAGACCCGTGACGAGTAGTCACAGGGGTGAGGCTAAAGAAGCCTTCTTTCAATATTGAATGAGTGGTTCACACAGTACATTAGTATGAACCTATCTGTTCAGCAACCTCCACCCCAACTGTTCACCAACCGATCTCTGTAGTTCCTTAAGGTATTGATCCTCCTGATTAAATAAACCACCTATCAATAAGATACAGAAACATGGAGTTGAGGAATTCAGAGTCACTGTCAATGATGATCCTAAGAGAGCCGAGTTTTGGCTTGAGAACACGATTTGGGTATTCGACAAATTATCCTGCACACCTGAAGAATGTTTAAAATGTGTAGTATCATTGTTGAGAGACACTGCCTATCAGTGGTAGAATACCTTGATATCCGTAGTTCCACAAGAAAGAGTCATTTGGGATTTCTTTCAAGTTGAATTTAGAAAGAAATACAAAGGTTCGTTGACCAGAAAAGAAAAGAATACCTTGAATTGAAGCAGGGTCGTATGTCAGTCACAAAATATAAAAGAGAGTTTGTACGACTCAGCAAATATGCTTGTGAACGTGCTTCTTCTGAAGCCATAAAGGTTCGAGGATGGATTGAATGAAAAAATTAAGGTGTTAGTTGGAATTCTTGAGTTGAAAGAGTTTGTTGTTTTGTTTAACCGAGCTTGCAAAGCCGAAGAGCTTTGCAAAGAGAAAAGAAAAGCCAATTCTGAGGCTAGGAATTCTAGAAAGAGATTTGTTGGAAAATCACATCAGTCAACATCAAAGAAATTTAGAGAATATCATCCTCGTTCTACTACTTCTACAAGAATTTTGATTAGAGACAGAGATGTGAGACATTTCAGTTCTAAACCTCAAGCGACATCCGTTGCCAGTATGGGAAGAGTTAGAAATGCTAGACCTGAATGTAAACATTGCAATAAGAAACAATATGGTGAATGTAGATTAGTGAGCATAGCTTGCTTTAAATGTAGATCTCTTAATCATTATCTCCGGGACTGTCCAGAAAAGTTTACAGTTAAAAGAGATTAACCGGCGAAAGTGAGTAACATGGCTACTAGAGGGAGACCACTTCGAAATACTGGAAATATGAGTGGTAACCGAGGTGTTACAAGAGATTCAACTATAAGATCTGAGGCACGGGCACCTGCCAGAGCTTATGCTATCCGTGCACGGGAGGAGGCATCATAGCCAGACATTATTACCAATACTTTTTCTCTTTCTGATACTAATATAGTTGCGTTGATAGATCATGGATCAACCTATTCATATATCTATATGGATTTAGTATTTAAAATGAGTTTGCATGTTGAGTCTACAGAGTTTGTAATTAAAGTATCAAACCCCTTAGGCAAGTATGTTTTAGTTGATAAAATTTGTAAGTATTGACCTCTGATGACTTGGGGTTACTATTTTCGAGATGACTTGATGCTTCTACCGTTTGATGAGTTTGATGTGATTCTTGGTATGGATTGGCAGACTATGCATGATGCGGTTGTAAATTGTAGACAAAAGACTATCAAATTGAAATGTCAAAATGGTGAGATTCTTCGGATTAAGTCTGATGATTCAAATGAATTACCTATTGTGATATTATCTGTGTTAGCTCAGAAATATTTGAAAAAGGGTTATGATGCATATCTTTTCATACGTACTGGATACAAAAGTGTCTGAATGAAAGATTGAATCTGTACCTATTGTTTGTGAGTTTTCAGATGTATTTCCAGAAGAATTACTGGGTTTGCCTCTAATTAGAGAAGTTGAATTTGGTATTGAATTAGTACCGGGAAAACCACCAATATCAATAGCTCCATACGGAATGGCTCCAACAGACTTAAAAGAGTTGAAAGCTCAGTTGCAAGAATTGACAAACAGAGGTTTTATACAACCAAGTTATTCTCCCTGGGGTGCACCGGTATTGTTCGTGAAAAAGAAAGATGGCATGATGAGAATGTGTATCGATTACAGATAGTTGAATAAAGTGACTATAAAGAACAAATACCCTTTACCGCGGATTGACGATTTATTTGATCAGTTGAAAGGGGCTACAATATTTTCAAAGACTGATTTGAGATCGGGTTATTATTAGTTGTGAGTTAAAGAGTCAGATGTGCAGAAAATCGCGTTCAGAACAAGTGTAACAGCCTGATTTAGACCCTAATCGGAATGGTGGTTTTGGGACCACAAATTCAAGTTAGAAAAATATTTAAATATTATTTTTCATGTTTATTATATGTGAATTTGCATGTGTGAAAGTTTCGTATGAAAATTTAATTGTTTGTGTGCTTAATTTAATAAAAAGGGCTTAATCGCGTAAAATGAAAATTTAGTGGTTAAATGAAAAAGGGGCCGAATTGATGATGCCTTTGTTGTATGAGGAACTCATAATGCAATTAGGCCATGATTAAGTATGAAGGACGGTAGTAACCTTAATTTATAATGGGTTTATATTTTAAGTTAAAGGTTAAAGATGTGAAATGGTTAATAATGTTATATAACATAAAACATAAAATAATTAAAAGCCATTGTTCATTCTTTGCATGACCGAATATAAAAGAAAATAAAAAGAAACAAGAGTTCCTTAGGTTCGGCCATTGTTGGAGCTTGATTCAAGGTAAGTTTTAGCTCGGTTTTTGATAATTTTTACGTTTTTGAGATCATTGCTTCGAGTACTATCCGACCCATGCTTGAATTTTTTATTTTGATGAATATTTTGAGTTATGCCATTGATGAGAGCTTGTGATTTTGTTGTTTGATGATGAAATATGGAAGATATGTTTTAGATTAACATGTTTTGTATTGGAGTTTTTGATGATTTTGAGTAATTAGGACTAAATTGAAAAAATAATAAATTGAGGGACTAAAATGCAAAATAAATGAAATGTGTGTATTTATATGTGCTATATGAACATTCGGCCTAAGCATGTTGAATTGAGATTTTGTGTATTTTGTGTTTTATGCAATTAAGACTAATTTGTAAAAGTATGAAATATCAGGAGTAAAATGGTAATTTGTTCATTTATGTGTTGTTGGATTAAATTGAATGAAATTGTGTTTAAATGAGATTAATTTGAAATTATATAGATCAAGAACAAAAGAAATTAGACTTGGATCAGGGAAAAGCAAAAATAGTCGAATAGCCGATTTATAACGTTCGTCGATATCCGAGGTAAGTCTTTATGCAATTAAACATCGTCTATTTTGAATATAAAATGGTTTAATATGATGATTCGACTTTTATAGATTTATAGTAGAGTAGTCGAATGTGGTTAAACACGGTATTAATGTGGTTGAGTTTTATTCGACTAAGTTAAAAACCTCTGAAAGTTCGTATGAACTATATGGAATATCTGGACGATTCAATTTATGAACTGTTTATGAAATGACTTTATAATAGTGATATTCGGGCTTTTAGCTTAGCATGCCTTGTGCTGGTGAATTTATTCGGGCTTGATGCCTAGCAGGCTTATTGCCGGTGTATAAAATCAGACTCTAAGTCTAGCAGGCCTTGTGCTGGTGTGTGATACAGGCTTCGACCTAGCAGGCTTTATGCTGGTGAATTAACATAAATGTATGCTTAAAATACTTTACACTGATGTGGTTATTAAATACTTTTAACGAGCTAAATGATCAGGTACGAATTAGCTTGATGTTTATTTGAGATAAGGTAAATAAGTAGCTTGATACTTATTGCTAATTATGTGTGATACAAATGAAGGTTACATGTGAATTTAGTATGTGTATTTGGCCTTGTGAGTAAATGGTATGAATATTGAAGAATTGATTCTTGTATATGTGCATATTTGTGATCATGAATATTCGGCCATATAAATGGTATATGTTCATAATGTTATAAAATGGTTCTTGAGTATATATATGAATGAGTATGTGCATGTTTACTTATATACAACCATTTTGGCTTTGAAAGTTGAATATTATTAGGTCAAATTGAGTAAATAAGTATTCGGTCAAGGTAAATTTTATGTATGAAAATATGTTACTTATTTCATTTATGGATTTGAGGTTAAGTATGATAATAATAATGAAATTTGGATTAGCTTTAATCGAGTTTATTATATCATTAAGATGTTGATTGCTTATGACTTACTAAGTTATAATAGCTTACTCTATATGTTCATGTTTACTCTATTTTATAGATTTTGGATTCAAGTAACAAGCTCGGGGATCATCAGCAAAGTCTATCACAATATCGACCGTTTTTGGTATTTGATATAATACATTCTGGAACTATGGCATGTATAGGCTGAAACATAATTTATAAATGCTGAATGTTAGTTTTGTATAAAAGCCATGCGAAAATGGCTTATTTCTATGCTTGAATTCGGTTCTAGTATGATAATATTTCAAGTCCATTTTGATTAATATGTTATGTGCCATGAAAGTATAATATATGTATTAAGCACTATATGTTTGAAAATGGATTGCTTATTATGTTTAAATTTGGCTTTGAAAGTTCTTAGTAAAAACGTTTAATGAACATGTTCATTGGTACTTGATGATGAATGTTTTGGAATATGTATGTGATTTTAGGTAGCAAGATTCGGTTATGAACGTAAAATATTATAATATGTTTTTGGTGTGTTAATTAGTTGTGATGGACAATATGAATTAAATTATAATTTAGATGATAGGTGTTTTATGATTTAATTTGGTTAATTCAGTGATTATATGGTAAATAATGCATGTGTTTCTCGAATATTTTGGTTGTCTGTTTGGTATACAAACTTTTGGTGCTCAAATGTGAAGTGTGGTCTTGGCTTTAGGGTAAAAGCATATCATGCATATATACATATTTATATTGATTAGGTTGTACATAAATATTTGGTCTTGTAATTTAATTAATAGGTAAAGAGGAAGATACATTAGTGATAGAAATTTTCGTATCTATTTATGAATTAAGTTAAGACATGTTTATATGTCATTTAAATGTTTCGGTTAGTATTTAAACTGTACAGCATGCAAGTTCAAATTGATTAAGACCTAAGCTGCATATTTATATGATTTAAGATATGTATTATGGATTATTAAGTTATAAAAATGTGTATGTGATTTGGTGGCAATACATAATTACAATGGTGGTATTAGAAGTATGTTTGATCATATTAATAATAGTTAATGTTGTGTATATAAATGCATTATATGCAGTAGTAATATATTGAATATGGTTGTGACTTGTTTATGTATGATATAAATCAATGTATGTTCTGAATTGTGATATATATATTTTTAATTATAGATGATTTTGACTTGAGTGAATAGTAAATGTTCAGATTTGTGCTTTTTATTCGGTAATGCCTCTTGACCCTAGTCCGGCGACGGATACGAGTTAGGGGTGTTACAATAATGTATGGACATTATGAATTCCTTTTTATGACTTTCGATTTAACTAATGCTCCTGCCATTTTTATGGACTTGATGAATTGGATATTCAGACCGTATTTAGATAGATTTGTAATACCCCTTATCTGTATCCAACGCCGGAATAGGGATCGAGGCGTTACCGGACTTACAACACAACATTCATACATATCCGAATTATAAATTTTGCGTGCAAATTAAAACTTTTATCAATCATAATCATATTGTCCCTTAATAGGCTCATCTCAGCCTCCAAACATGCTTAGAAGTGGTTTGGGACTAAACCGATCACTTATAAAAATTTTTGAACACTTAGAAAATTTTCAACATTTCATGGGTCACACGCCCATGTGACCAGGCCGTGTGCCTTACACGGCTACCAGACACGCCCGTGTGTCTAAGCTGTGGCAAAACAGGGTATACATACTGACTTATCCACATGGCCAGAGACACGCCCGTGTGCCTTGGCCGTGGTCGAAACTGACTTGGGTCACACGACTGACCACACGCCCGTGTGTGATCCCGTGTGACATACACGACCATTAGACACTCCCGTGTGTCTAGGCCGTGTCAGAACTGTAGGGTATACTGCCTTAATTCGAAAAGCTACTCCAGGAGACACACGGCCATGTAACATGACCGTGTGTCGCACACAGTTGAGACACACGCCCGTGTCTCTGCCCATGTGGACAAAAATAGGCCATTTGAAAAGCCAATTTGCCACCCATTTGAGTCCTCTCTACAAGTCCAAAATTAAGCATCATATATGCAACATTTTCAACCAAAAACAACTCCAAGCATGTATCAATCACTCCATAATATCATTAACCAATTTCATGTTTAGTCTTTGTACCAAATCATACCAAAATCACATGCCAAATTCATTCCCTCATACTTCAATATCATTAATCATTTCCATACATAATTCCAACTCAAACATACTAATTCCATGTACCTAATTATACTATGAACACATGATTCATGTCACATTTAGAACCATTTCAAGATCTTAACAACCTTACCAAAAAGACCATTTCACAAGGCCATATATAAACACACGTAATAACATCATTAACAAGCCATTTTCGCATAGCTACATATATACAAATCAAATTGAACCATATCAAAATTACCTTATACATGCCACATACCGAAACGATAACCGGATAGTGTGACGAGATCTCCTACAACTTCCAACCCGAGCAAGTCTCTGAAACTCTATAAACAAAGGAAACACACATAGTAAGCTTCGAGAGCTTAGTAAGCCATAAGCAAATAAATCTTCACAAGGTCATGTATATAATTCAACTTGAATAAGCCAAAATTTAGTTAACTTCATACACATATTCAACCACTTTTTCTATATAATCCAACATCACCACATTAAGAAATTCCATTAGGCTTATTTACCGGTAAACATACAAACCATGCTTCCAATTTCAAATAACAACCATTAGATCATTCATATAAATTAAACTTGCACAATTTCATTACATAACCAACTGAAACATAGTCATTTATTTCATTTTATGCATAAAAATATATCAATTCCTTTTTATGCATTTCAAAACCTAAATAGCCATACCAAATCACACATTCCAACCATATTCCATTTTTCATAATTCTCGTGTCCGAAACATAGGACCACAATTTCATATAACGAGCATATTTATAACACATCGTTTCTTCTCATATATTTCACATATCATCATTTGAATCATATCTCATATATTTCACATATCATCATTTGAATCATACTCATATTTCATATCAGAATTTCATATATAAATCACATGTACCTGAATCATAGATGGCAATTCACAATTACAATTCCACTTTTCTCATATAATTCATTTGATCATAGTTAACTTGCTAGTATCCACATCTCACTTTCACATAGATCATATATTCACTAATCATAATCATACTCAATTTGATTGCATAATTTTTCATCTATTTCATACTTAACATCATCAATCACATAGGTTTCGTACATACCTGTACCATTACGTTCTTATCTATCACATTTATCACTTCAATGCTCAAAGCACCAATTCATTCGATCATCCTTGATCATTCAATGAACTCGCTCACTTAGTACCAATTATTTAGCCGAAGCTATAATTATATCGCACACTTATTGCCATTACATTAAATCAAACTTATATCATATCGCACACATAGTGCCATTTATTCAGCCAAAGCTATTATAATCTCGCACACTCAGTGCCATTTTAATAGCCGTAGCTATTTCATTTATCGCACACTTAGTGCCTCAAATTCAATTCATAATTTACATACTTCAACTTCACATTCATAATTACTTTACAACTTAATTTAGTACATATGATGCACATACATTTCAATTTAATAACATTTATTTACTTATGAACTTAACTCGTACTAACACGAACGGACCGAAACGACTATTCGATAATTTTCGACTTTCCCCGATCCAAATATGATTTTCTCATATCTTGATCTAATCAATACAAATTCAACTTATTTAATCATATATTCAATCAAATTCATCAAAAAACACATAAATGAGCTAATTACACTTTTGCCCCAAACATTTCACATCTTTCGCAATTTGGTCCCTATTTCACAAAACAAAAAATATTCAAAATTTGACCACACTCATGCTTGGCCGAATTTCACTAAGGTCCTTAGAAGCCCATTTCTTTCATTTATTTTACATTTTAGTCCCTCAAAATATCATTTTCACAATTTACCCCAAATTACTCAAATTTATCGAAAATTCAAAGACAAATTATATTTATCTATCACATATCTTTCATTTATCAAAAATTAACATCACAAAGCTCACTAAATCAACAATGGAATCTCATGAAATCATCATTAAATTCTAAAATTCATGTATGGGTTTTGTAAAACACGAAGCAGCAATCTCAAAAATATAAAAATCATCAAAAACTGAGTCAAAACACTTACCTAATCAAGCTACCAAGTTGCCGAATATGAAAACCACATTTTTGGCTTTCTTCCTTAGTACATTCGGCCATAAAAGATGATAAATGGCCATCAATTCCACTTTGTTTTATTATTATGTATTTAATACATAATTTACTATTTTATCCTTTGAAATATAACTTAGAAATCATTTAATAGTTGTCCAAAATTGTCCATAAAAGTCCACTATCAATATTAAGGGTATAATTTCCTAGCAAGGACCCTTACTTTAAAAGTCAAAGCCAAATAACACCTTTATCAAATAGCATGCTACTTTATATTAGTAGCAGTGGACTATGTGCCCAAGTGGGTCGAGGTTGAAGCTTATCTGACAAACGATGCTAGGGTTGTAATTAAGTTCTTGCAAAACCACGTGTACATAAGGTTTGGAACCCCAAGAGCTATCATTAGTGATGAAGGGTTCCAATTCGTGAACAAGTGGTTAAAATGGTTATTAGACAAGCATGGAATGAAACACAAGGTTGCAACAGCTTACCATCCGCAGACGAATGGGCAGGCAGAACTGGCAAATAAGGAGATCAAAGGCATACTTGAAAAGGTAGTTTGCCCAAACCGACGAGATTGATCCAAAAGGCTAGATGATGCTTTATGGGCTTACAGAACAACATACAAGACACCTTTAGGGATGTCACCCTACAGGTTGGTCTTTGGGAAAGCTTGCTATTTACCCTTAGAGTTAGAGCACAAGGCTTACTGGGCTCTTTGACAACTCAACTTGGATCCTAAGCTTGCTAAAGAGAAACGGATGCTCCAACTCAATGAGCTAGAGGAGCTCCGGATGTTCTCCTACGAAAATGTGAAATTACTCAAGGAGAGACTTAGAAAATGGCATGACAAGCACATTCGAGTTCGAGAATTTGAAGCAGGTCAGCGAGTCTTGTAATTTAATTCCAGACTAAAGTTCTTTCCAAGTAAGCTAAAATCACATTGGTTCGATCCATTTATGATTCATCGTGTCTATCCGTATGGAGTTATCGAGCTCCAAGGTAAGGGAGGTAATTTTCAAGTTAATGCTCAGCGCCTGAAACACTATTGGGGAGATAAGATTGAACAGAATGAAATTTCGTTCATTTTATCGGATGTTTAAAATTTTCTTATCTTCTTTTTTTAATAAATTATTTAGGGTATATTTTTGGGATTAGTATGTTTAAATAAATTCTGTCAAGGAGATTGGAACTTAACCGGGACTACTTGTGACCCCTCCAATCTTTCCTGGGAATTGATTTTAACATAATTTTCCGAGAAATTATTCCCTAAATAGAAAATTAAATTTTTAGTTTTTCAAATAAAAACGTCAGTTTTGACCCAAGTTTTAAATTGCATCTCAATTCCAAATTTTCATTAAGTCTAGGGACTTAATTGAATCATTTTTAAAATTTGGTTGCTCTTTTCGTAAATAATAAAAACTAGATGCCTTCTTTTGTAAATATTTTCAAAAGGCTTCTAGAATAAATGTTTTTAGTAAAAAAATTGATAATTATTAATATATAATTATATCCATTATAATATATATTAATTATTATCAATTTTAGGATTAATGTTAATTTAATCACATTTTATTTGATAAGTTTTTAATAATAATAAGATGATAATATTTAATATATAATTATATCTTTTATAATCTATATTAATCTTTATCAATTTAGCACAAGATTAGGATTAGTTTTAATCATATTTTATCTTTGTTTAAATAAATTAAATAGCAATTAATAATTTATATGCATATATCTTATTATTAATTATTGTTATCTCTGTATAGGATTAGAACTTAGAATTTTTATTAATTAAATTGTTTTAAGAATTCTACTCTAATTCTTATTTCTCCCTCTATAAATTCCACCCATCTTCCCATTCATCTATCACTCAAAACCCAAAGCATTAAAACACCAAAGTGCCGAAACCCTTTGCCCAGCAGCCACTCGGTTAGCAGCACACGCCGCAAGCACGTCCAGCTCCATCGCCCGCTTGCTACACTAGCATCAGCTTGCACCAGGCCTTCATCCCGTGCGCTATACCTGTTTTTCGCACCATCTTGCACTCGTCCAATTACTACCTACTGTTGAACGCCCGTGTCGCTGCTTGCTTCCAGCCCTGCTGCGCCATCACTACTCCCCTACGCACCACGCCCACATGCCCTAGCTGCTTGTGCGGCATTCTTCATTCATCCATCCTAAGCCACAAACCCTCCAACCCTCCTTTTAAAGTGCCATCTTTTCCTTCATTATTATTATTATTTTTTGAGTTCTTATATTTTTTTACAAAAAGGTGGTAAGACCTAGTTTTCTCTTAATTTTTAATTTTATTCAATTAGTTAATTTTTCAATTCATTGAATTATTAATAAATTTTATTAAAATTTTGAGAAAATAATTTTTCCATCTTATGATTAGGTTAAATATGCCTCGCAAGAAAACTCGTGCTTCCGGTCAAATTGATGAAACACAAAACAAGTTCCACTGTGAAGAAGCCAGGGTGAGATACGAAAGTATCTTAAAAATCAACAGATGCATCCAGAGAAAGGCTTTACATTAAAAGAAAGCAACTACAGAGACTTTATGGCATGTATTCGTCAAGTTGCTGAAACCCTCAATTGGGAGTTGTTTTGTGAAAAGAGACCTAGTGTGGATAAGGAGCTAGTTCGTGAATTCTATGCGAATCTAACTTCAAGCAAGATGGCAGAAGTTCCAGTTCGCGGAATCAAGGTACCGATAAATTAAAATGCTATTAATGAGTGCTTTGAATTACCTAATTTTGAAAACGATGAATATTCCACATTGATGAGCAATTTTAAGCCTGAGAATTTGCAAGAAATTCCCGAGGAACTGACAGTTCAGGGTTCTACGTGAACTGTGTCAAAACAAGGAATTCACACTTGTCAAAGAGAATATTTGACGCCACTTGTGAAGACATGGGACTACAATCTCATCAGAGTAAATGGTCTTATTGTACTCGATCCTAACTAGTAAGATCATTGATGTGGGGAAGATCATCTTGAAGGAAATACGAAATTATGTTGTTAAACGCTCTGGCCCTGCTTACTTCCCCTTTACAATAACAATTTTATGCTTGAAAGCTGAAATTCTTGCGAATGTAAGGAAGATAGGGTATAACCAAGGCACAATCACGGATTGGGACCTTTACCGAGTAGCTGGAGACTGAGTTCTACATCAACGAGTTGAAGTAAGTGAGGAACTGGCGGACCCTGATGAAGAAGAAGATCCCACGATGCAATCATTTGAAGTTCCTAATAAAGTAGAATCAGTGGAGCCAGAAGCTGAACTTGATGCTGAAACTTCAATGTTTAGAGCTCAATCACCTAGCCCAGATCTTCGAGATGAGCTATCAAAATTGATGGACTTAATGCAACATATGCAATGGCAGTAGCAAGCCTATTGGAGATACTCAAAAATAAGGGATGACTCGATGAGAAGTGCTTTTAAGAAAATATACAATGACCCATTTATTTTTATGCCTGAGTTTCCAGATTTAATATTTGAACCATAGAGTCCATTATCAAAGAAGGAGCAAAGCGGCTCATGCAAAGGCAATAATGATGGAGCAAAAGATGAGTCCAGATCGGAAGGATCTGCAAATAAATAAAAGGGAGGGATCTTGACTTTACTTTATTTTATTCTTAGACTATTTTTAGGATTCTGTTTAATTAGGAATTTTTTTTATTTTTGCATAATAAAATAAGAGATGGAAATTATGAGTAAATATGAACAAGTCACAAAATATAAAGTGTGGCAATAGATATATACATGTCTAGGATTAGATTTAGAAAGAGCTTGGTACTTAAGCAGTCAAATTGACTCACCTCCTCTTTTCTAAAATCATACCTAGTGTATAGTATCTATTCACTTTAAACAATGAGGACATTATTCATTTTAAGTTGGGGGACCGAAAAATTGAATTATTCCCACTCAGATCAGGATAAATTTTTCTTTTAACTATGATTAGGATATATTTTGTTCAAAAATTTGAATTCTGTTAAGTATGCTCAAATTAAGTATGAATAAATTTATATTATTTCAATAAATTATTATGTCAGCTTAATAATGACATGAATGTATTTTTAATAAAGCATTCAAATTCGTACCATAAAATTTTTAGTTCTTTAGGAAAGTTAGGTATGCATGAAAGTTTAAGTCTTTAGAATTGACTTAGTAGTTTCTTGAGACGAAATCCTAGGGAGCATGGAACGTTGGAAATGATTTAGGCAACTATTGTTTGGACCGTTTGAGCCTTTCAAGCCTACCATGGTAAAATTTTATCCTTTGAAACCCAACTTTGAGACTATATGGCCTAATTTTATTTCGACCCTTGCAATAATTAGCCATTACTTTAATGATCTTAAAATTGTCCCAAACACTAAACTCAGTAATATTCAAAATGTACTTCGAAAATAAGTTTGGGGGAGTTGAAAAGAAGTATCAATTGCTCGAGAATTGCAGTACACAAAGTAAGTGCTCGTGTTAGCTAAAAAAAAAAGAGCACATGTATTTGGAAGAGATGTACAAAAGAGCATATGAAAGTCAAGTTGGTGTATCGAAGGTAAAAATTCTGAACGTTCAATTGACGCTGAGTCTAAGGGTTTTAAACCAAAAATTATCCATCTTTCACCTACCCCTAGCCTAGCCACGTTACAACCTTGATAAAGACCTATTGATTCAAAGTCCTAATGCTACCTGCATTAGTGGAGAGAAATTGCTACGATCAACATATGAAGACATAAGCTAAGCTTAATGATTGCAGCTTAGTCTTGAATAAAGGAATAAAAATCAAATTGGTAAGGGTTAACATGTCTTTGATTACAAAAGCATTTAGTCTAAATTTTGCTATTATAATAAGTTGTTGAATTTAATTTGAAAAATATGTATACTTAAGTAGATAACTATCAGATTTCTTGTCTTTGAGCATATGTATTTTAAATTCATAATTTTAGGAAAATATTGTTCTGAAGGAAATTTTCAAAGGTGTTTCCAAGAAATTTTTTTCAAAATTTGTGCATTTCTCGGGACAAGCAATGAATTAAGTTTGGGGGTGTGGAGACACAAAAATTTATATATTTTTTCTACCCATTTTTACTTAAATTCATGCAAATCCGGTTAAATTCTTGTCGAAAAATAATTAAATATTATACAATAATTAAATTGTTTCAAAAATATGAACATGGTGAATTTATTTAATTTTATACTCAATTTTTAATAATTTTTACTATTTTCGACAGATTAGCGCAAATGGCAAAAATTGGCTCGGCTGACACTACTGAAAGCGCAAAACCGAGAAGCAATTCGTAGTATCGAGGCACATGAATTTCCAGCCTAAGACGGTCCAAAAATATGTATTAATTCATAATTTAATTAATTTTAATTTATTCCCTATTTAATTTGGGTTAAATAAATTATTTTTAATTAATTATGGAGAAAGGGTCCAGTTGAACCACACTAGTCGAACCATATTGAGTGAACCGAACCAGCCACTAATTGGGCAGCCCAGAACCGTCCATATGCTGACCCAAATCAGCATTTTAGCTGATTAAATATGCTTGCAAAAAGGCCCTCAAAAGACTTTTAAATTGCATTGAAACCTAACCTTTTATTGTGGCTTTGTAGATTTGCCCCAGGCCATTTTTATCAAAGTTGAAAGTCTCAACTCTTGCCAAGTAGATGACTGGCCATAGGGGGACTCTTTGGCTGATGGAATTTGATATTTTTAGCAGCCACAATCAGCTATAAAAGCCACCCCTTGCTGATCATTCAAAGCATCTCTCATTCCACAACATTATCTCATTCCCTCTCTCACTTTTCTCTCATTTTTTCCATCCCATTTCCCTTATTGTTCAAGTGCCGATTTATTCTCTTGGAAAAGAGGCTTTCGTCAGCCATTTTGGAGCAGCAATTAGGTGTTCATAAGCCACCTTGATAGCCTAGGGCAACGAAGAACGAAGAACGAAGCGACTAGTCAAGCCACGGAGAAACACCGGATTTGCTTCTTGTTCTCTAACTCTTTAATTTTTGTTGTTGTTTTGACGAACATGTTTATGAATATTTATGCTATTGAAATGGTTATTTTAATCAATTTAGCTTAAAATTAAGTTTGTGTTGGGTTGATTATACTCTGCCTACTTGAATTGTTATTTTTACAATATAATTGCTAAGTAACTAATGAATTAATTATTTAAATGGATTGAAATTATAATTAATTGACACAGTACTTAATCAGTGCATGTTTATTCTTCTAAGGTAGTTGAAGGTTAAATTAGCAATGTATCTAGCGATATTATTGCCTTGCATAACTTGCAAGATTATTGTGATTAAACTGTTTCAAGGTAGGGATGCCTTGTTACCTCACATGGTCTTTTATATGCTTGTTATATTTAATTAATCGTTTGAATTGACATAGGGATATGCAAGAGATTAGTTCAATTTAATGAGTATGTATGTGCAATAACATGTTTTCTTGTTAGAATCTGTTTAGTCGTTTGAATTGACATAGGGATATGTCAAGAGATGAATGGATTTTTATACGTGAGTATGTTCAGAAGTTAGCCAATTACCGAGTTGTCGTGAATCTATTTGCAGCAGTGTAAACATGAGTTTAATCATTCTAAGTTAAAGGAATATAATTAATCCAACACAAGTATGTTACCTTGATTAAATCTTATTGAAATTGTGCATTAGAACTCCTTTGTTTTATTTTAATTATTTACTTAGTTTTTAAATAAGTTTTTAACCATCTTTTAAACCCAAATTAGTTTTACCTCACCAAAGTGTTTTACAATTAATTCCATAAATAATTCTTTTTACTATCCTTGTGGGGTACGATAACTCGACATTACTTGTCACTTTATTACTTGTTGCGATTGTGTACACTTGCACATTTCTGTCGTTCCACACGCCAGTGGTCAAAACTGACTTGGCCACACAGTCTAGCACACGCCTGTGTGTGCGACCATGTGGTCTGCCTAGGCTTATTTTGGAATGGACCTCGAGCAACACGGCTGAGATACACGACCATGTCTCTGCCCGTGTAGGCAAAAAATAGGCCATTTACAAGGCTAATTTGCCACCCATTTAAGGTCCTCCCTACAAGCATCAAAACCACATCATTTTATACCAAATTCTCAATCAATTCACAACCAAAACATATACCATTCATGCCATTTCATTGTCATCAAATTCCATGCTTAACATCCATACCAAAACATACCATAATGTGAGCCATAATCAAACCACAATATGTGGTGAAACGCCCCAAAAATCCCGAAATCCAGAATTTTCTTTTTTTTCTTCGGTTCTAATAAAAAGTGTGCTTAGTATTCCTAGTTAAGTGTTAATTATGTGATAGTAGGTCTCGAATATGGTTTGAGTCGAACCTAGGGGTAAAGGAAATTATGGGTTAATAATTAAAAGAACCTTGATGGCAAGTACGTGGGCTTTCGAATAAATGAAGGAAGAATTGGATACAAGGAAGCCTTGTGGTACAGTGGCAAGTGGCGTCACATGCAAGGCAAGGCAAGGGGGTATGGGGCTCGAATCCCACCTTGCGCAAAAAAAGGATTTATTTTTCCTTAAGAGTTGGATAGAGGTGGCGTTGGAATGAACTCTGTAAGAGTGATAAGAGGAGAAAATTGAGGAGGGGATTAAGGGGTTATCAGGGAGAAAAACTAGGAGATGAGGAGTGATGAAGAGATGGAGCTGAATTGGGAATTTGGGCATGGAAAATTCGGCTATAGAGGCTATATATAGGTGCTGAATGTAGGGTTGCCAGGCTAATGCCGAATTCTCCTTCACCTTCTTGCCAGAAACCTTTTTTTGTCTTTTTCTCTCCAAGATCCAAAAGCCAAAAATCCCTTGTTCTTCTTTTGTGTTCTTGTGCTGATTTTCCATTCTTCCTTTACTCAAGTCTTTTTTATTCACTTTCAGTCTAGCCGAATTCTTCTTTTCTTTTCCTTTGGAGCTGAATAACCCTCTTTTTGCCATATAAATCGCAAGGGCCGAATGCCCTTGGTGCTGCCACTACTATTCCTAATTGGTCAGTTCTGGTGTAAGTGCTTTGTTCTTCCAATCGATTTTGCTAAGTATCAATTACTTTATTCATCATTTCTTTTAATCAGTTTTGGTAGGATTAGTATTGAATCCCAGTCTTTTGGATCCTTGTCAATTTGCTCCTCAGCTGTGGGACTTTGGTAAGTGTTCTTCACTTAGTAAGGGTTGGCCGAATAGGCTTTAGTAGAAAAGGGTGACATATGTTGGATACAAGTCACCCATTATGTTTTTAACGATAAAGGTTAATGCAGATCTAAAAAGTACTCGTGGTTAGTGATCAAGGGAAAGCTATTAAGGCTTGGCGTTTCAGGTAAGGCTAAGGTGAGATTTTGGCTTTTGGTAAAGTATTCGATAAGTATGTAAGATTAATTCTTGAGTGATATCCATTGTAGGTTCATGGTAAGGAAGATTGTAGCACGCTTTCTTACCAGGTGTGTACATATACTCTACACGCACAATAAATTGAAAAATCTCGAAATACCAAAATGCCGAAATGCCGAAAAGCCAAAAGGCCAAAAGTTTGGCTACAACAAAATTGCGAGTGCGCGATCACTCATGAGGGGGAAACTGATAGGTTATCTAAGGCCCCATGGGCGATTCCATGGACTTGGGCTATGAATTGGCCAACCGGGCCAGAATGGGCCGATGGGCTGTTGGGCCATAATAGGCAAAAATTGATAATTGATGCTATGTGATAGAAAATTCGAATGTGAGCATGACTATAAATGTGATTTGGGATTAATGGGCCATATAAATATGATTGGGCCTAGTGGGCCATATAAAGGTATGTGGAATTGTCTGGGCTTTGTAAGGGGTTTTGGGCCTAGTATATGATGACTACATAAAACTTAATTAATTAAATGAGATCGTGGACAAGTCATAAGGTTAAGGTGTGGCAACGGGTATATGTATGTCTAGGATTGGATCTAGGGAGAGCTTGGTACTTAAGCGGTCTTAATGACTCACCTTCTCTTCTCTGGAATTCTACCTGGTGCATAGTATTCGTTCATCTTAGCTCACGGGATTTGTTAACGAGCCAAGATAAATAAAAACTTGCAATAAAAGAAAAATTACCAAAATGCCCCTGAGGGAAAAAATGACCAAAATACCCCTATGTGTTGAATATAAGTTTTATTGATGTTACATGTATATCTGCTGCATACATACGATATTCTGCTTAGGTTGCATCTGGATTGGGAATTATAGAACGGAGGAAGTATATGAGGATTGCATGGTTGCTTGACAATCGTGGATCCACTGACGGCTTCTAAGCGCAATATATGAATGAAGGTAGTTCCGCAACTGGGCTACCATTGATGTGTATCAGTTGGGTGGGTTGATATTTATATCTCCACATGATGTGTATTGGGGGACGGAGTTGATGTGTAGCGGTTGAATTATTGGGATGGGATTGCACTGCATTGCATTTCATGTATGATTTTACGATGGTTGATGTTTGTTTTATGTTTGTTGAGGGTAGTACACATTGAGTTTACGAAAACTCACCCCCTCTTTAATTTTTCTCAGGTAATGTTTAGTAGAAGGTTCGATGTTTGGAGGAACTCTGGGTGGCCAGCTAGCAGGACAACTTGAACTTATTTTCCTTTTTAAAAGCATATAAGTTTTTAGTTTATCAAGAAATTTTTGAGACCAGATTGTAATAACGCCTTACCTTTTTGTTTGGATTAATATTTTTATGCGTTGTAATTACGAGAAGTTGAACATGAGTTTCCTAAATCATAGTATGTTTTTCTATGTTTTCGCAACTAAATTTTGAAATGACAGGGTTTCATAAATCATATGTTTTAAACAAGATTTTGCGATTGGAAAGAGAGTTTTTATAAGTTTATCAAGGTCTTATATTTTAAGGAAGGGTTTTCAATGAAAACAAGGTTTTTCGCTAAAAAACTTCAATGTGACACGCCAGATTCGGCCAAAACGTCTGAGCTGGGTTTGAGGTGTTACATTTACTTGTATCAGAGCCAGGTTGCAAAACTCAGGCTTTAAAGTGGGCCTTGTTATTTGGTTTCTTTTTCTACTTAAATTTTTTTTTGGATCACAACATTTTGGAAAAAGGGAAATCTTATTGAACGGCACACTGAGTCTCCGACGTCGAACCAAGTAATTTCTTTTATTCTTAAGCCTGTTTAAATTAATATACAGTCAATAGTTAGAGGGCTACTTTAGATGATTATGTTAGAGTGAAACTGAAGCCCCTAGGATCTTTAACCTGTAGAGAATTTTCGAAAACACTCTTCTCTTTTTAATACTTTCATAAGACATTGGTTAATTATTGAAACTAACTAAAGCTTCATAAAATTTTTAATCCAGAAAATACGTGAATCAACGATGAGTGTGAGAAGAGGTGCAAGAGGCTGTGGCCGAGGCCGTAGAAGTGCTAGGGCTGAATCGTCGGCATCGGGCCATATGCCTGATGTTGGAGTAGATGGGGCTCTGGCCTCACCAGTGGCTGGGAATAGACCATATGACCAGGTTGCGAGAGAAGATGCATTGTCGCAAGCAATGCTGAGGATTTTGGAAAGGGTCATTGGGCCCAATAATGGCATGGGAAATCAGGGGTCCATTCCAGAATGACTTCGTTCAATGGGGCTGAGATCTTTAAGGGCGTGGCTAGTGTGGCTCCTAACGTGGCAGAATAGTGGTTGGAGGCCACTAAAAGGATAATAGAGGACTTGGACTGTTCACCTAAACAAAAGCTGAAAGGGGCGGTGTCACTGCTTAGGAAAGAAGCTTATCAATGGTGGCTAACAGTGAAAGAGGGCACCCAACCTGAGCAAGTCATGTGGGAGTTCTTCAAGACTATGTTTTAAGGGAAGTATGTAGGTGCGAGTTATATGTATGCTAGAAAAAAAGGAGTTCCTAAACTTGACCCAGGGAAACAAATCTGTGGTGGAGTATGAGGCAAAATTTCTACGCCTTAATAGGTATGCAAGAGTTATGGTGGCAACGGACTATGATCGTTACGTTAGGTTTGAGGATGGAGATAGCCTTAGGGTGTTGGTAGCTCCACAAAGGGAGCGAGTTTTCTGGGAATTGATGGAGAAAGCAAAGATAGCGAAGGAGGTAAAGCACACTAAGCGCCTAAATTGGGAGAAAGAAAGGGGTAAGAATAAAAGGGAGGTTGAGACTCCTGGTGTTGGGCAGAGGCCTAGGGCTAGTGCCAGAGTTAATGGGCCAGTTAGAGCAGGGCCCCCTGCTATTAATCTAGGGGTGCCACCTTGTGCTGATTGTGGGAGAAGCCATGGAGGCTAATGTTGGAAGAGGATGGGAGCTTGTTTAGCTTGTGGGTCTATGGAGCATAGGATCAGGAATTGCCCTAGAATGCTAGGTCAAGTGCCAATCGTGGGCCAAGGTGGTGCTCAGCCACCAAGGGGTGGTCAGCTGCCCCCAAGGGGTCGTGGGCAGGCTAGGAACGGTAACAGTAATGGACATGGACGTGGAGCACCAGGCGGAAATGTAGGTCATGCTGAGGCGAGGCAGCCAACTTTGGTTTATGCTGCTCGTCGCCGGGAAGACGGGGATGCCCCAGATGTGATAATGGGTATGTTCTTTATATATGAGTTACCTTATACAACATTGATTGATATTGGATCGACGTATTCATCTGTTGCATGCAATATGACTGAACCTTTGGGTGATATGTTTGAAATTACTGCGAATGGGATGACTATGATAAGTTCGTTAGGTCAGTCACTGGGAGTGAGTAAGTTGTTTAGGGAGGTACCCTTAGTAGTCAAGGGGTTACCTTTTTAGCGGATTTGATGGAGCTGTTGTTTAGTGAGTTTGATTTAATCTTAGGTATGGATTGGCTAGTGAAACACCGAGCCACCTTAGATTGCAATACAAAGCGAATGGTGTTAGGAACGGCGTAAGATAAAGAGGTGGTAGTGATTGGTGAACGCCGAAATTATCTGTCCAATGTTCCGTCCAATGTGATTTCGGCATTAAGGGTTGAGAATTTGGTACGAAAGGGATGCGAAGCCCATTTGGCTTATATTAGCGCTACGGAGGCTAAGAGCCCTACTGTTAAGGAGTTGAGAACAGTTAGGGAATTTCCTGATGTCTTTCCCGAGGAGCTGGCTGGGTTGCCACCCAGCAGGGAAGAAGAAATTGGGATCGAGTTATTATTTGGTACGACTCCAGTGTCTATCGCTCCTTATCGGATGGCACCAAAAGAGTTGGTAGAATTGAACGCAAAGATTCAGGAATTGTTGGATTTAGGATTCATTCGACCAAGTGTGTCTTCGTGGGGAGCACTGGTGTTACTCGTAAAGAAGAAAGATGGGTCGTTGCGAATGTGTATCGACTACCGGTAGTTGAACAAGTTAACTATTAAAAACAAGTATCCTTTGCCAAGAATCGATGATCTTTTTTATCAGTCTAGGGTAGCTTCCATTTTCTCGAAGATTGACCTGCGTTCGGGGTATCACCAATTGAGGGTTAAAGAGGTGGATGTTCATAAGACAGCCTTCAGAACTCGTTATGGGCACTACGGGTTCTTGGTGATGCCATTCGGGCTGATGAATACACCTGCCGCTTTTATGGATCTTATGTATCGGGTCTTCAAACCTTACTTGGATCGATTCATGGTAGTTTTTATAGATGACATTTTGGTGTACTCAAGAGATGAGGATGAGCATGATGCAAACTTAAGGATTGTGTTGCAGATTTTGAGGGAGAAGCAGCTGTATGCCAAATTCAGTAAGTGCAAATTTTGGCTAAGGGAGGTTACTTTTCTAGGACATGTGGTTAAGGCGGATCCCCAGAAAATTGAAGCGGTGCTAGATTGGAAAACACCCAAGTCGGTATCGAAAATTTGAAGTTTTCTGGGCTTGGCAGCGTATCATAGGCGGTTTGTTGAGGGCTTTTTAGTAATTGATGCACCTTTAACTAAGTTATTGAGGAAGGGGGTACCGTTTGTTTAGACAGACAAATAGCAAGAGAGTTTTGGAAAACTTAAGAAAGTTTTAACTGAGGCCCTTGTGTTGATTTAGCCAGTGCCTGGGAAGAAGTTTACGGTTTAAATTGACGCGTCGTATGTAGGCTTGGGATGTGTATTGATGCAAGAAGGAAAGGTGGTTACGTATGCATCACGACAACTTAAGACTCACTAGGTGAATTACCCAACCCATGATTTGGAGCTAGCTGTAGTGGTTTTCGCGCTAAAAATATGGAGGTATTATTTATACGGGTAGAAGTGCATAATTTATTCGAACCATAAGAGTTTGAAGTACCTCATTACCCAAAAGGAGCTAAACCTTAGGCAGCTTAGGTGAGTGGAATTATTGAAGGATTATGATTGTACGATTGAATACCACTCTGGCAAAGCGAATGTGGTAGCCGACGCTTTGAGTCTTAGGGTTAAGTCAGACTTGAGAGCTATACTCGTCCGTTTAAGTTTGTTGGATGATGGTAGCCTGTTAGCTGAGCTTCAAGTAAAGCCGGTGTGGGTTGAGTAGATAAGGAATAAGCAATTAATGGATGAAACTTTGGGTGCTCGTTTTAAACAAGTAGAGAATGGGGAGACATCGGACTTTGGGATAAATAGTGAAGGAGTGTTGTGTTTCCGTGGAAGAATGTGTATACCAAAGGACGATGATCTAAGACAGTTTATTCTGCGGGAAGTGCATAGCAGCCTCTATGCCATGCATCCTGGTGGAAATAAGATGTATCGGAATTTGAATGAGATTTATTGGTGGCCTGGACTTAAGTGCGAGGTTATGGAGTTTGTAAGAAAATGCCTAATTTGTCAAAAGGTGAAGGCGGAACATCAGTTGCCTTCGGGGTTGCTTCAACCAGTAAAGGTTCTACTGTGGAAGTGGGAAAGGATTACTATGGACTTTGTTAGTGGGCTACCCTTGACGCCTACTAAGAAAGACTCGATATGGGTTATAGTGGATCGATTAACCAAGTCTACCCATTTTCCGCCGGTTCGCACCGATTACTCGTTACAAAAGCTGGCTAGGTTGTATGTGGCAGAGATTGTAAGATTGCATGGAGTTCCAGTATCCATAATATCTGATAGGGACCCACGTTTCACTTCACAATTTTGGAACAAGTTGCATGAGGCGTTGGGTACTAGGTTGAACTTCAGTACGGCATTCCACCCTCAAACTGATGGACAGTCGGAAAGGGTGATTCAAGTATTGGAAGATATGTTGAGGGGATGTGTGATTAAGTTTCGAGATAGCTGGGAAGACTATTTGCCGTTAGCCTAATTCGCGTACAATAATAGCTATCAAGCAAGCATTGGTATGGCTTCGTATAAAGCATTGTATGGGTGAAGGTGTCGAACTCTAACATGTTGGATGGAGTTGGGCGAACAGAGAGTTTTTGGCCTTGAGTTAGTAGTAGAAGATACTGAGGATAAGGTGAGATTGATTCGGGATCAGTTGAAGGAGGCCTCTGATAGGCAGAAGTCGTATCCTGACCTTAAACAACGAGAGATAGAGTATGCAGTGGGGGACTTAGTTTTTCTTAAGGTCTTTCCGTGGAAGAAGGTATTAAGGTTTGGATGGAAGGGAAAGCTAAGCCCAAGGTTCATTGGGCCATATCGGGTTGTAAGGCAGATTGGGCCAGTCGCTTATTAGCTAGAATTACCTTCTGAACTAATCTAGATCCACGACATGTTCCATGTCTCCATGCAAAGACGGTACCGCTAGGACCCTTCAAATGTCGTGTTGGTTGAGGAGATCGAGGTCAGGCCAGACCTAACCTTCGAGGAAGAGCCAATACAAATAATTGGACGTGATGTTAAGGTACTAAGAAGGAAGTCCGTTCCATTAGTCAAAGTGCTTTGGCATAATCACAAGGCTGAAGAGGCTACTTGGGAACCTGAGGAAGCGATGCAACGGCAATATCCTCAACTATTTGAATCAAGTAAAATTTCGAGGACAAAATTTCTTTTAGGGGGCAGAGTTGTAACGCCCCAAAAATCCTGAAATCCCGAATTTTCTTTTTTATCTTCGGTTCTGATAAAAAGTGTGCTTAGTATTCCCGGTTAAGTGTTAATTATGTGATAGTAGGTCTCGATTAAGGTTTGAGTCGAACCTAGGGGTAAAAGAAAATTATACATTAATAGTTAAAAGAACCTTGATGGCAAGTAGATGGGCTTTTGAATAAATGAAGGAAGAATTGGACACAAGGAAGCCTTCTGGTGGAGTGGCAAGTGGCGTCACTTGCAAGGCAAGGTAAGGGGGTATCGGGTTCGAATCCCACCTTGCGCAAAAAATGGATTTATTTTTGCTTAAGAGTAGGATAGAGGTGGCGTTGGAATGAACTCTGTAGAGAGTGATAAGAGGAGAAATTTGAGAAAGGGATTAAGGGGTTATCAAGGAGAAAAACTAGGAGATGAGGAGTGAAGAAGAGGTGGAGTTGAATTGGGGATTTTGGGATGGTAAATTCGGCTATAGAGGCTATTTATATGTGTCAAATGTAGGGTTGCCAGGCTAGTGTCGAATTCTCCTTCACCTTGTTGTCAGAAACCTTTTTTTTTCTTTTTCTCTCCAAGATCCAAAAGCCGAAAATCCCTTGTTTTTCTTTTGTGTTCTTGTGTTGATATTCTATTCTTCCTTTACTCAAATCTTTTTTATTAACTTTCAGTCTAGCCGACTTCTTCTTTTCTTTTCCCTTGGAGTCGAATAACCCTCTTTTTGCCATACAAATTGCAAGGGTCGAATACCCTTTGTGCCGCCACTACTATTTCTAATCGGTTAGTCCTGGTGTAAGTGCTTTGTTCTTCCAATCGATTTTGCTAAGTATCAATTACTCTATTCATCACTTCTTCTAATCGGTTTTGGTAGGATTAGTATCGAATCCCAGTCTTTTAGATCCCTGGCGATTTGCTCCTCAGGTGTGAGACTTTGGTAAGTGTTCTTCACTTAGTAAGGGTTGGCCGAATAGGCTTTAGTAGAAAAGGGTGACATATGTTGTATACAAGTCACCCATTATGTTTTTAACGATAAAGGTTAATGCAGATCTAAAAAGTACTCATGGTTAGTGAAAAAGGGAAAGCTATTAAGGCTTGGCGTTTCAGGTAAGGTTAAGGTGAGATTTCGACTTTTGGTAAAGTATTCGATAAGTATGTAAGACTAATTCTTGAGTGATATTGATTGTAGGTTCGTGGCTAGGAAGATCGCAGCATGCTTTCTTACCAAGTGTGTACATACACTGCACACACACACAATAAATCGATAAATCTTGAAATGTCGAAATGCAGAAATGCTGAAAAATCGAAAAATCGAAAGTTTGGCTACAACAGACTTGCGAGTGTGCGAACACTTGTGAGGGGGAAACCGATAGGTTATCTGAGGCCCCATAGGCTATTCCATACACTTGGGCTATGAATTGGTCAACCAAGCCAGAATGGGCTTAATGGGCTGATGGGCTGTTGGGCCATAGTAGGCGAAAATTGATAATTGATGCTATGTGATGGAAAATTCGAATGTGAGCATGACTATAAATGTGATTTGGGCCTAATGGGCCATATAAATGTGATTTGGGCCTAATGGGCCATATCCATATGCAGGTATGTGGAATTTTCTGGGCTTTGTAAGGGGTTTTGGGCCTAGTATATGATGATTGCATAAAACTTAATTAATTAAATGAGACCGTGGACAAGTCATAGGGTTAAGGTGTGGCAACGGGTATATGCATGTTTAGGATTGAATCTAGGGAGAGCTTGGTACTTAAGCGGTCGTAATGACTCACCTCCTCTTCTCTGGAATCCTACCTGGTGCATAGTATTCGTTCATCTTAGCTCACAGGATTTGTTAACGGGCCAAGGTAAGTAAAAACCCGTAATAGAGGAAAAATGACCAAAATGCCCTAAAGGAAAAAATGACCAAGATACCCCTATGTGTTGAATATAAGTTTTATGGATGTTACATGTATATCTGCTGCATACATACGATATTCTGCTTAGGTTGCATCTGGATTGGGAATTATGGAACGGAGGAAGTATATGAGGATCGCATGGTTGCTTGACAATCGTGGATCCACCGACTGCTTTTAAGCCTAATATATGAATGAAGGTAGTTCCGCAACCGGGCTACCATTGATGTGTACCGGTTGGGTGGGTCGATATTTATATCCCCACATGATGTGTATCAGGGGACGAAGTTGATGTGTAGTGGTTGGATTATTGGGGTGGGATTGCACTGCATTGCATTGCATGTATGATTTTACGGTGGTTGATGTTTGCTTTATGTTTGTTGAGGGTAGTGCATACTAAGTTTGCGAAAACTCACCCCCTCTTTTATTTTTCTCAGGTGATGCTCAGTAGAAGGTTCGATGTTTGGAGGGACTCTGGGTGGCCAGCTAGCAGGACAACTTGGACTTGTTTTCCTTTCTAAAAGCATATAAGTTTTTAGTTTATTAAGAAATTTTCAGACTGGATTGTAATAAGGCCTTCCCTTTTTGTTATTATTTGGATTAATATTTTTATGCGTTGTAATTATGAGAAGTTGAACATGAGTTTCCTAAATCATATGTTTTAAACAAGCTTTTGCGATTGAAAAGAGTGTTTTTATAAGTTTATCAAGGTCTCATATTTTAAGGAAAGGTTTTCAATGTAAACAAAGTTTTTCACTAAAACACTTCAATGTGACGCACCAGATTCGGCCATAACGTCTGGGCCGGGTTTGGGGTGTTACATATGGTTTATAACCTTAATATAATCATTCAATCTCATGCCACATTCTTACCAATTCTACAACTAAGCACATACCAAAAACTTACCAAACTTACCAAATCTCTAAGCCATTCATAAACACATCATATTGATCATATTGTATCACATTTCATATACCAAAATCAAACCATAATCACAACCAAAACCAAGCTATATTACATGGCTAAATATATACATCACAAAACATAATCAAAGTACTTCTAGCCTATACATGCCATACTTTAATATTCACAATTTTAAAAGGTACCAAAAAGAAGTTTGATAGTTTGGTGCTAATCCTCGACGATCCCCGAGCTTTCGGTAGCTTCAATATCTATAAAACAGATGATAAACACACAAAGCAAGCTTTCCAAAGCTTAGTAAGCCATATACAAATAAACTTAACTTTATAAGCATATAAACATAATCAAATTACCTATATTCCATATCCAAATACTATTATCAACCACATGGTTCATATACACTACACATTTCCCAATTCATTTGTACATATAGCATATTTTCTCATACTTATATCATATGTTCACAAAGGTACATGTACTTACCTTTCATTCTCAAACATAGTATACAATTCAAACATACCTGAATCAGACACACATTTTCATAGTCATTCATTTTCTCGGAATGCCCGTTGAACCGTTCAGAATCATAAAGATACATGGATAGCTTAGAAAGCTCGAAAAATGCCAGTGTCCCAGACATGGTCTTACATGTAACCATATATCGATGTCACTGTCTTAGACAAGGTTTTACACGAAATCAAATACGATGCTGATGTCCCAAACATGGTTTTACACATAAATCATAAGTCGATGCCAACGTCTCAGATGTGGTCTTACACGAAAACACATATCGGATCTTATGTCATGACATACGTATCCTAACTATTCCTGTGGTTCGTACGGGGCTTTCCGGACGGTGAAACTTTGTCGATACTTTCTCAAATATCTCATGCTCAACTCATATAATCATTTATCATTGTTCAATAGCATATAAACATTAATAATTCAATTCAAAACATATTTATTTGTATATTGACTTACCTCGTACGGATTCGAATGGACGAAATCGGCTACTGGACGACTTTCGACTTTCCCCGATCTAAATCCTTTTTTTAGGTTCTTGATCTAAATCAATTCAAATTTAACTTATTCAAACTCACATTCATTCAAATCAATCCAAAAACACATATTTAGGGTATTTTACAAATTAGCCCTCACATTTTCACATTTTAACAATTTAGTCCCTATTTCACAAAATCACAAAATACACAAAATTTCTTTGCACACATGCCTAGCGGAATATTCATAATGTTTATATAAGCCCCCAAATTTCATTTATTTCACATTTTAGTCCCTCAAAATATCATTTTAACAATTTAGCCCAAATTATTCAAATTCATCAAAAAATTCAAAGACAAAACATATTAATCCAATACATATCTTTCATTTACTAATATAAAACTTCATAAAACTTATATTTTCATCAATGGATTAACACAAAATCATCAATAAAATCAAAAATTGAGGCATGGGCTTAGTAAAACACAAAGCAACGATCACAAAAACGTAGAAATTATGAAAAACGGATCAAAAACCATACCTAAATAAAAGGAAACAATAGCCGAAACCCTAAGCTTGAATTTATTTCTTTTTCTTTTGATGATTTCGGCAATATGGATGAATTTATCATCTAATTTGATGTTTTATTTAATTATAACACCAATTAATAAACCTTTTACCATTTTACCTTTAGTAATTAAACATTAATAAACCATTATATTAAGGCCATTAATGTCCACTCATAGGTTCAATGGTCAAATAACAATATAAGGACCTCTCAATTGTAAAGACATAGCAAATAGACACTTTAGCAAATAGAACACATCTTTTACATTTTACGCAATTAGGTCCTTTTTGAAAATTAAGCTCACAAATGATCAAATTTTCATACGAAACTTTCACACATGACAATTCACATATAACAAACACGAAAAATAATATTAAAATATTTTTTTGACTCGAATTTGTTGTCCTGAAACCACTATTCTGACTAGGGTCTAAATCGGGCTGTTACAACTTTCCCTTCTTAGTGATTTTCATCCCCGAAAATCTTACCGTTGAACAGATTCGAATATATTTGTCTTATAGCATCTTCGAGCTCCCACGTAGCCTCTTCAACACCGTGTCAATGCCACATTACTTTTACTAATGAAATTTTCTTATTTTGCAATTCTTTAACCTTATGAGTTAAGATACGGATCGGTTCTTCTTCATAAGTCATATCAGATTGAATCTCAATCTCGGACAGAGAAATCACATACGAGGGATCGGATCTGTATCGTCGAAGCATCGATACGCGAAACACATTATGAATCTTTTCTAGCTTTGGTGGCAACAACAATCTATAAGCAACCGGCCCAATACGCACAGTAATCTCATACGGTCCGTTGAACCTCGGACTTAATTTGCCTTTTCTACCAAATAGGAGTACTTTCTTCCACGGGATACTTTCAAAAACACTTTGTCGTCGATCTCAAATTGAATATCTTTTCTTTTCAAATTTGAGTAAGATCTCTGACGATCAGAAGCTACTTTCAAACTATCTCGAATCATTTTTACTTTCTATTCAGTCTCTTTTATCAAATCGACCCCGTGAATCTTATTCTCGCTGAGCTCAGTCCAATACAAAGGTGTACGGCATTTTTTACCATATAAGGCTTCATACGGTGCCATTTTGATGCTCGATTGAAAACTATTATTGTATGCAAATACAATCAATGGCAAATACTATTCCCCCGAACCTTCAATCTTTAGAATGTAACATCTCAACATATCCTCGAGTATCTAGATAATCCGCTCGATTGACCATCCGTCTACGGATGAAAAGCAGTATTGAAATGCAATTTTGTACCTAAAGCATCTTGTAGTTTCTTCCAAAATCGTAAAGTGAATCTCAGATCTCTATCTGACACAATAGACAAAGGTACCCCATGCAATCTTATAACATTAGAATTGTATAACTCAGCTAATTTATCAAGCGAGTAACTGGATTGTACCGGAATAAAATGAGTTGATTTCATCAACCAGTCAACCGCAACCCATATAGCATCTTTCTTTCGCGAAGATAGGGGCAAACCCGAAACAAAAGCCATTGCCATTCTATCCCATTTCCATTTTGGAATCATAATTGGCTGTAACAAACTGGATGGCACTTGATGTTCAGCTTTAACTTGCTGACAGATCAAACATTTCACAACAAATTCAGAGATGTCATGCTTCATACCAGGAAACCAATAAAGTTGTTTCAGATCGTTATACATTTTCGTACACCCGGATGTACAGATAAATAATTGTTGTGAGCTTCATTCAAAATCATCTAAATCAACTTTGAATTTCTTGGAACACAAATCCAATCTCGAAATCTCAAACAATCGTCATTATCAACTCGAAATTTAGATTCAGAATTCAAATCACATTGAGCTTGTTTTGCTAAAATCTCATTATCAACCTTCTGAGCTTCATAAATCTGCTGTAAGAGCAAAGGTCTTGCTTTCAATTTAGCTAAATTTGAACCATCATCAGACAAAACTAAATGAGCATTTATCGTACGTAAAGCAAACAATGATTTTTGGTTCAAAGCATCAGCAACAACATTATCCTTTCCAGGATGGTAATCAATAACAAGCTCGTAGTCTTTTAGCAGTTCTAGCCATCTTCTTTGACACAAATTCAAGTCTTTCTAAGTCATTAGATATTTCAAGCTTTTGTGATCAGAATAAACGTGACATTTCTCACCAAACAGGTAATGGGGCCAAATCTTCAAAGCGAACACAATCGGAGCTAATTCAAGGTCATGTATCAGATAGTTCTTTTCATGTGGCTTCAACTGTCTCGAGGCATAAGCTACAAGTTTGCCATCCTGCATCAAAACACATCCCAGACTGTTCAACGAAGCATCACTGTAGATCACAAATTCTTTACTCGATTCTGGTTGTACTAATACCGGAGCTTCAATCAATAGGGCTTTCAACTGATCAAAACTTTTCTGACACTTTTCAGACCATTCAAATTTCACATCTTTCTGAAGCAACTTCGTCAACAGAGTTGCGATCATAGAAAAACCTTTTACAAACCTTCGATAAATAACCAGCAAGTCCAAGAAAACTGCGAACTTCTAAAACATTTCTCGGAGGCTTCCAATCCAAAATGTCTGAAATCTTGCTCGGATCAACTCGGATACCTGATGCTGATACTATATGACCCAAAAAACCAACTTCGCATAACCAAAATTCACATTTACTAAACTTCGCATACAATTGCTTATCTCGCAAAGTCAGTACCACTATTCTCAGATGCTCGACATGCTCGGATTCATCACGCGAATAGATCAACATGTCGTCAATGAATACGACAACAAATCGATCTAAGTACGATCTAAAAATTCTATTCATTAAATTCGTAAATATAGTAGGTGCATTCGTTAATTCGAAAGGCATAACTAAGAACTCATAGTGGCCGTACCTCGTTTTGAATGCAATTTTCAGAATGTCTGAGTATTTTACTCGCAACTGATAATAGCCTGATCTCAAATCTATCTTCGAAAACACGGTAGCTCCTTTCAATTGATCAAACAAATCATCAATTCGAGGCAGAGGGTATTTTTCTTGATAGTCACTTTGTTCAACTAACGATAATCAATGCACATTCTCATCGTACTGTCTTTCTTTTTCACAAACAGAACAGGAACACCCCAATGTGAGAAACTTGATCTAGCAAACCCTCTATCTGTCAACTCTAGCAACTATGACTTTAATTCTTTTAGTTCGATCGGAGCCATTCTATACAAAGCTATCAAAATCGGAGTAGTTCTGGGCACTAATTCAATGCCAAATTCAACTTCTTCAATCGGAGGTAATCCCGAAAGTTCTTCAGGAAACACATCAGGGAATTCAGAGACAGCAGTCACTGATTCAATTTTCTTTTCTGTTACTTTTGAATCGATCACATAGGCAAAGTGGGCTTCACAACCTTTTCTCACAATACTCAGAGCTTTCATCGAAGATATCACATCTGTCAACCCATTCAAATCACTAGATTCAATTTGAACTATTTCATCATTCTTGCATCTCAAATCAATAGTTTTCCATTTGCAATTCACAATAACATCGTGCAAAGTTAGCCAATCCATACCCAGAATTATATCAAACTCATCAAAAGGTAATAACATCAGACCAGTTGGAAAACAAATGTCTCGAAACATTAACAGACAATTCTTGTAGACTTTATCAACTAAGACACTTTTACCTGGGGGTTCGGTGCTTTAATCACAAATTCAATAGACTCTACAGGCAAAGTCTGACTGGATACTAAATTCATGCAAATATACGAATGTATTTATCCAGGATCTATCAAAGCAATCACAGAAGTATCATAAAGTGTGAAAGTACCAATTATAACATCGAGAGACGAAGCTCCCTCACGAGCTCGGATGGCATAGGCTCTGGTAGGTGCGTGAGCCTTGGATCAAACAATAGTGTTTTTAGTTCCTCTTTGACTACCACTCACATTTCCCGTATCTTGGATTTTGCACAATCTCTTGTTCAACAGACTTAGGGCAATCATGGATAAAATGATCTAAGGATCCATATTTGAAACAAGCTCGATCATACAATTTACAATTGTTAGGATGTCTTTTACCATAGTGTTTACAATTGGGTCTATTAGATCTGACATTTCCAATAGTAGCAACAGAAGTAGCTGGAGCTCTAAAGCTCGAATGCGATCTAGTATGATCTATACTCGAATGCCCCATATTAGCCTTTGAACGACAATAATCATCTCAGAATTTCTTTGATGTAGACTGAAATAGTTTACTTGCAGATCTCTTTCTCACATTTCTAGCTTCTGAATCGGCTTTTCTTTTCTCTTTCCTGAGTTCTTTGGCTTTACATGCTCATTCAACAAGCACTACAAACTCTTTAATTTCAAGAATCACGACTAACAATTTGATGTCTTCATTCAAACCATCCTCGAATCTCTTGCACATAATTGCTTTAGTTGAAACACATTCCCGTGCATACTGAATTAGTCTCACAAATTCTCGCTCTTATTCTGTAACAGACATACGGCCTTGTTTTAGCTCAAGAAACTCTTTGCGTTTCTGATCAATGAATCTCTGACTGATATATTTATTCCAGAATTCAGCTTGAAAGAAATCCCAGGTGACTCGTTCTCTCAAAACCACAGATATCAATGTCTTCCACTAATGGTATAATGTATCTCTTAAAACTGAAACGGCACATTTTATGCATTCATTCAGAGTCAAAGTCAATTCATCAAACACTCGTATCGTGTTCTCTAACAAAATTCAACTCTCTCGGTATCATCATTAGTAGTAGCTCAGAATTCTTCGGCCCCATATTTTCTAATTTTATCGACCAGAGGCTTAATCAACTGAATCGAATTAGCTTGTAGCCTAGCAGGGACTTGCGGAGGATTGATCGGGGGTGAAGGTTATGGCACAGCCAGATTAGTTCAGATATATTGAGTGAACCAATCGTTCGTCATTTGATAAAAAGCTTGCCTAGCCTCTCCCTAATGCTACTAGTAGCAGGTCTAGAGTTGGATGGCGCTATCCCTTGAGCGGAAGTAGGCACATTGCTCTCGACATCATCAGCTACGGCTCGTTCGGGATTAATTTGCTATATAAAAAAATATTTTCATTGTCAGGATTCATCACACTATCGTATTTCATAAATATAACATATATAGCTAGACTCACATATGCTACGTTAGTCCTAGAATCGACTAAATTATAGCTCTGATACCAACTAAATGTAACACCCCTAACCCGTATCCATTGCCGGACTAGGGTTAAAGGCATTACCGGACAAATTGGAACATTTTACAAACAACTCATATACATCATCCACAATCAAATTCAAAAATTACCATAGAGTCCCTTATATAAGTCATCGAGACCTTAAGCATGCATTAGAAAGTGGTCGGGATTAAACTGAGCTCATACAAAATTTTTGAAAATTTAAACATTTTTCAAAGTTGTACAGGTCACACGCCTATGTGAACAGGTCGTGTACCTCACACAACTTTAGACATGCCCGTGTGTCTAGGCCGTGTCAAAATAGGGCATACATACTGACTTGTCCACACGACCACAAGACACGCCTATGTACCAGGCCGTGTGAAAATTAGGGAGGCTACTGACTTGGCCATACGGCTGACCACACGTCTGTGTGGCTCGCCCATGGTCGAAACTAACTTGGCCACACAGTCTAGCACACGCTCGTGTGTGTGACTGTGTGGTCTATCCAAGCTCATTTTGGAATGGCCCTCGAGCAACACGGCTGATACACATAACCGTGTCGCTGCCCGTGTGGGCCAAAAAAGGCCATTTACAAGGCCAATTTGCCACCGATTTAAGGTCCTCCCTACAAGCATCAAAACCACATCATTTTATACCAAATTCTCAATCAATTCAAAACCAAAACATACACCATTCATGCCATTTCATTATCAACAAATTCCATGCTTAACATTTATACCAAAACATACCATAATATGAGCCATAATCGAACCACAACATATGGTATATAACCTTAATATACTCATTCAATCTCAAACCACATTCATACCAATTCCACAATTAAACACATACCAAAAACTTACCAAATCTCTTGGTCTTTCATAGACACATCATATTGATCATATTGTATTACATTTCATATACCAAAATCAAACCATAATCACAACCAAAACCAAGCTATATTACATGGCTAAATAGATACATCACAAAACATAATCAAAGTACTTTTAGCTTATACATGCCATACTTTAATATTCACATTTTCAAAAGGTACCAAAAAGAGGTTTGATAGTGTGGTGATGATCCTTGACGATCCCCGAGCTTTCGGTAGCTTCGATATCTATAAAACAGATGATAAACACACAAAGTAAGCTTTCCAAAGCTTAGTAAGCCATATACAAATAAGCTTAACTTTGTAAGCATATAAACATAATCATATTACCTATATTCCATATCCAAATACTATCATCAACCACATGGTTCATATACAATACACATTTCCCAATTCATTTGTACATAAAGCATATTTTCTCATACTTATATCATTTGTTCACAAAGATACATGTACTTACCTTTCATTCTCAAACATAGTATACAATTCAAACGTACCTGAATCGGATACACATTCACATAATCATTCATTTTCTCGGAATGCCCCTTGAACTATTCGAAATCATAAGGATACGCGAATAGCTCATAAAATGCCAACGTCCTAGATTTGGTTTTACATGTAACCATATATCGATGCCACTATCCCAGATAGGTTCTTACACGAAATCAAATATGATGCTGATGTTCCAGATATGGTCTTAGACGTAAATCATAAGTCGATGCCAGCATCCCAAACGTAGTCTAACACAAAAACACATATCAAGTCCTATGTCATGACATATGTATCCTAACTATTCTTATGATTCATACGGGGCTTTTCGGACGTCGAAACTTTGTCGATACTTTCTCAGATATCTCATGCTCAACTCATATAATCATTTATCATTGTTCAATAGCTTATAAACATTAATAACTCAATTCAAAACACATTTATTTGTATATTGACTTACCTCGTTCGGATTCGAACAGACGAAATCTGCTACTCGACGACTGTCGACTTTCCCCGATCTAAATCTGTTTTCTTTGGTTCTTGATCTAAATCAATTCAAATTTAACTTATTCAAACGCACGTTCATTCAAATCAATCCAAAAACACATATTTAGGGAATTTTACAGATTAGCCCTCACATTTCCACATTTTAACAATTTAGTCCCTATTTCACAAAATCACAAAATACACAAAATTTCTTTGGACACATGCCTGGCCGAATATTCATAGTGTTCATATAAGCCACCAAATATCATTTATTTCACATTTTAGTCCCTCAAAATATCATTTTCACAATTTAGCCCAAATTATTCAAATTCATCAAAAATTCAAAGACAAAACATATTAACCCAATACACATCTTTTATTTACTAACATCAAACTTCATCAAACTCATAGTTTCATTAATGTCTCAACAGAAAATCATCAATAAAATCAAAAATTGAGGCATGGGCTTAGTAAAACACAAAGCAACGATAACAAAAACATAGAAATTATCGAAAACGGATTAAAAACCATACCAAAATCAAATGAAACAATAGCTGAAACCCTAAGCTTGAATTTATTTCTTTTTCTTTTGATGATTTCGGCAATATGTATGAATTAATCATCTAATTTCATGTTTTATTTAATTATAACACCAATTAATAAGCCTTTTACCATTTTACCCTTAGTAATTAAACATTAACATACCATTACATTGAGGCCATTAATGTCCACTCATAGGTTCAATGGTCAAATAACAACATAAGGACCTCTCAATTATAAAGACATAGCAAATAGGCACTTTAGCAAATAGAACACATCTTTTACATTTTACGCAATTAGGTCCTTTCTGAAAATTAAGCTCACAAATGATCAAATTTTCATACGAAACTTTCGCACATGTCAATTCATATATAACAAACAAAGAAAATAATATTGAAATATTTTTCTAACTCGTATTTGTGGTCCCAAAACTACTATTATGACTAGGGTCAAAATGGGGCTGTTACAAAGGGCCTACGATGCCTTAAACATGCTTTAGAAGTTGTTCGAGACAAAACCGATATCATACAAAAATTTTGGAAACTTAGTAAAATTTTAACTATACAGGGGTCACACGCTCGTGTAAATAGGCCGTGTGCCTCACACGGCTCTAGACACGTCCGTGTCTCAGGCCGTGTGTAAACAAGGCTTCAATACTGACTTGTATCCCACGGCCAAGGACATGTCCGTGTGTCAGATCGTGTGAAAATTGGAGGGGATACTAACTTATGCAACACAGTCATGTCACATGCCCGTGTCCAAGGCTGTGTGCCAATTAGAGGGTATACTAACTTGTAGGCCAGTCACATGCTTGTGTGTGAGATTGTGTGGGGCATACTGAATCCATTTTAATAGCAACACCAAGGGACACACGACCGTGTAAAATGATTATGTGTCATACACAGTCGAGACACACGCCCGTGTCTCTACCCGTGTGGACAAAAATAGGCCATTTGCAAGGCCAATATGCCACCCCAACTCATGCTCACCAAAACAACCAAAATGGTACCATTTCATCATACAATTAGGCAGCCAAAAACATCAACCAAATGCACAATTCATACAATATCCATTATCTCATAATCACAGCTTATGCAAGATCAAAGCTTTTAACATACTTTTATAATAAAATTACCACATACGAACTTACCTTGAGTATGAAAATGGAGAAATCAGTCAATTACTCAATGATCTTGCCTTTCCCCTAATCTAATTCCGGATTCCTCTTTTCTTGATCAATTAGACCATGCAATAGCTGAACCTTAGAAAGCTTCAATGGCTTCTCCCAACATGGATTTTCAGTGGTGGAAGATGATAATATGAACATAATTTCATTTTTTTTATTAACTTAACTTTTAATTATCCAATACCAAAATTAACCTTAATTATAAGCATATAAAAACATATAATGGCTGGCCATAATTGTCCACTTACACTAATCATGGACTAATAACATTATAAGGACCTTTTATTTATTAAATCATAGCAATTAAACACCTTTAACAAGTAGAATGCCACTTTTGCATTTTACGCGATTTAATCTTTTTCATCAAATTGACTATTCAAATGATAAAATTAACTCGCAAAATTTCACACATATGAAATAACATGTTGTAAATACAGAAAATAATATTAAAATATTTTTTCAACATCGAATTTGTGGTTTCAAAACCACTATTTCAATTTAGCAAAAACCGGGTAGTTACAACTCTCCCCCTTAAAGATTTTTGTCCTCGAAGATCTTACCAGTGAATAGGTTCGTGTATTGTTTTCTCATAGCATCCTTGGGTTCTCATGTAGCTTCTTCAAACCTATAACACCCCAGACCCAGCCCAGACGTTATGGCCACATCTGACGTGTCACATGGACTTACGACTTAGTATGCATTCGTTGGTTTAAGTGATTAGGGTGGTCTTTGTAAAAATAGCAATTGAATGAAAAAGCAGGTTAATCAATCTTTAGGCTATCCATTTGTCGTGCTTGTTGAGTCTTGAAAATGTTCATTAATTTTGAAAACCCGTGCAGCCTAACACTAGCAGTTTCGACATAGTATAAATATAATCAGAAAATAAAAATAATAAAAAATAAACTAACTTAAAAAAACCAACTATGCAGATGATGTGGCCACTCCGAATCCCTCACAGCTCCAAGCCCACTATGGTTGGGGATTTCCTGCAGAGATGAAAATAAAGGGTGAGTTTGGTAAACTCAGTGTGTAACATAACCCAACCATAGCCCAAACCAGATCAAACCTCGAGTCGACTTATCTCGGGCCCAAAGATGCAAAATCGAATGAAACTCATAGGCCCATAGCAGATACAGAACAAATATATCATGAATGCAGAAATCCCAACCTAGAGCCATCCATAACACCCTCGTACTAGCCTTACACCATGTGGGGAGACTACTCGACCCACCCAACCGCTACACACCACTAGATTGCAGCGAGGCTGCCAGATATTGTGACGAAGTCACCAGAACAGATATATATGTGGCGAGGCTGCCAGAACGCTTCATCCATCAATATAAACCCATGTCCTGTGCAACAAAATAATATGTCATGGCATACATACACAGAAACAGAACATCATGCTTTTCAGATAAAATAAAATATCCCTAGGGGTAAAATCGTAATTTTCATGTATAAGAGTATTTCAGTAATTATTACCTATTGCTAGGGTTTCATGCTCATTCTAACGTTTACCAAAGAATCAGAAATACTTACCTCACCTTTTTACCAAAGTGGGTCTGTTGGCCCATTGGCCCTTTTCGACCCATTAAGCCCAAATATACCGTTGTGCACGAAAATGCACACTCTGCACTCTAATCATCCAAATGCACCATATTCATTAACAACTGTCTCATGAGAGCTCGCACCCTCGCGAGTTCACAAAATACCAACGTTTCGATATTTCGACTTTTACCGATTCAGTCTAAGGGAGGGTGTCATTACACACCTGGTTGATGACGATTGATGACAATATCTCCCACGCGATAATCCTACGATTGATCACTAACACATTAGACTTACGAATTAACGATAACTACCAGAAATCCACGTCAACTAACCCAATCATCACACAAGTTAGTCATTTACGCATGAGGGGCAAAATAGTTATTTTACCCTCTAGGGGTAAATCGGTAGTCCTACCCTACAGGGGTATTTTAGTAGTTCTACAACTTATCCACTTGGGCCTACGGACCCATTAGGACTACACGGACCATTTTAGCCCATCGCGGCCCGAAATAGCCGTCCTACTGCTAAAGTAATGAGAAATACACACCTGTTAGGAGACTGCAGTTAATCCGCGCTCCCACACTCTTAGCTGACGCCCAACCCAAACGAGCACGCCACCAAGCGAAAGGGATCAACCTAGAAGGGCATGCCAACTCTCCTCATGGTTTGCTCTATTTAAAGCCAGCTCTCCATCTACTCTTATGTTAGCTTCCCGATGTGGGATCCCTCCAACATCAGAGTTTAAAACCAACACCAACTCTTGCCGTCCCAACATAGGAAAATAACCAACCTTTGCGTGCCAAGGGATTCGAACCAAAGTCCTCTCACATGCCAAATCACGCCACCACCACTAGGCCATCAACTCATTTGTGTCATAAGTCCAACACATTAAACTTTAAAGCGCACCTACTTCCTTCCAGATTTATTGAAAAGAAAAACCAAAATAAATTGCAAGAGCCAAGACTTGAACCTTGGACCCCTTGCTTCCTCTATGGAGTCACTTCCTTGTCCCCTAAGTGGCGCTACATTGCCACTACACCACACTCCTTTTTATGTCATCTTTTACACCTTTACTCTTAAAAGCCCAAACGCCAAATGTATCACTTGTTCTTAAAATCAAAATTCCAAAGACTACCACGGACTTAACTTAAGTTTGGGCCTTCCAAAGGCCCACTAACCTAATAAAATATATATTAACCAACCAGAACACACCCAAATTTAGAAAAAAACACAGAAACCCAAAAATTGGGCGTTACAACTCTACCCTCCTTAAAGAAATTTTGTCCTCGAAATTTTACCTGAATCTAACAGATGAGGATATTGTTGACGCATCGCCACTTCTGGCTCCAAAGTAGCTTCCTCTCTGCCATGATTACGCCATAGCACCTTTACTAGCAAACTAATTTCCTCCTCAAAATCTTAACATCTCGATCCAAAATCTGCACAGGCTCCTCCTCAAAAGTCAATTCTGTTTGGACCTCGATCTCTGCAACCGGCACAACATTAGTAGGGTCAGAACGATACTGCCTTAACAAGGAGACGTGAAAGACATCATGAATCCTATCCAACTCTGGAGGTAGCTTCAACTGATAAGCCACTGGACCTACTCGCTTAAGAATCCGATAAGGCCCAATGAGCCGTGGACTTAACTTGCCTTTCCTCCCAAACCTTAATATTTTCTTCCAAGGTGAAACCTTCAAGAAGACCATATCACCCATAGAGTACTCAATTCCCTTGCGCTTCAAATCGCATATGACTTCGTCTATCGGATGCTTCCTTCAATCGGTCTCTAATCAACTTGACCTTATCCTCGATGATCGCCACCAATTCAGTCCAAGAACCCGCTGCTCACCCAACTCGGTCCAACAACTAGGTGTACGACATCTTCGCCCATACAAAGGCCTCATAAGGAGCCATTCGAATACTTACCGATAATCGTTGTTGTATGCAAACTCGCCAACGGTAAGTAATCCTCCCAACCGCCTCGAAAGTCGATAACGCATCCTCAACATGTCTTTCGAGAATCTGAATAACCCTTTCCAATCGACCATCGATCGAGGATGAAAGGTCAGTACTAAAGTTCAACCGCGTGCACTCAACGCTTCATGCAACTTTTTTGCCAAATCGAGATGTGAATCTAGGATCTCGATCAGAGATAATCGACACTGGCACTCCGTGAAGTCGCACTATTTTCGCCACATACAATTTGGCTAACTTCTGAAGTGAATAATCAGTGCGAACAGGTATAAAATGAGCAGATTTGGTCAACCTATCCACAATTACCCAAATCGAGTCCTTCTTCGACGGAGTCAAGGGTAACCCACTCACAAAATCCATGGTTACCCTTTCCCACTTCCAAAGTGGTACTTTCACTAGCTGCAAAAGTCCGGAAGGTAATTGATGTTCAGCTTTCACTTGCTGACAAGTCAGACATTTTCCCACAAATTCCGTTACCTCTCGCTTCAATCCAGGCCACCAATACAACTCCTTTAAGTCGTGATACATTTTATTCCCTCCAGGATGCATAGCACACAGACCTCCATGAGATTCTTTCAGAATTGCTTGCCTCAAGTCAGAGTCCTTCGGAATACAAACTCTACCTCGGTAACATAGAACTCCCTCAATGTTCAGTCTGAACTTAGAAGTATCCCCATTCTTAACTTGCTGGAATCGAGAAAACAGGGAGTCATCCCTTGACTATTTTTCCTTAATCTCATCCATTCAGACTACCATCGTCATACAGACTCAAACGAGCAAACATGGCTCTCAGATCAGATACAGTTCTACGACTTAGGGCATCAGCCACCACATTAGCTTTGCCTGGGTGATACCCGATCGCGCAGTCATAATCCTTAAGCAATTCTATCCATCTCCGTTGCCTAACGTTCAGCTCCTTCTGAGTCAACAAGTACTTAAGACTCTTATGATCTGTGTATACAATACACCTTTCTTCGTACAGGTAATGTCTCCAAATCTTAAGCGCAAAGATTACCACTGCCAACTCCAGATCATGAGTAGGATAGTTAACTTCATGTGGTTTAAGCTGTCGCGATGCATAAGCAACCACTTTACCCTCTTGTATCAGCACACAGCCCAATCCTACATGTGATGCATCACTGCTTACGGTAAAATCTTTTCCAAACTCCGGCTGAATCAGTACAGGTGCCTCGGTCAGAACTTTCTTCAGCTTCTCAAAAGATTCCTGTTGTTTCTCAGTCCAAACAAACGGTACCCCCTTCCTTATAAGCTTTGTCAAAGCGCGCCATCACGTAAAAATCCTTCCACAAACCTTCTATAGTACCCACTAATCCCGAAAAACTTCAAATTTTCGACACTAACCTCGGTGGCTTCCATTCCAGAATCGCTTCAATCTTTCGAGGGTCCACCTTGATCCCTTCAGTAGAGACAACATGCCCCAAGAAAGTTACCTCTCTCAACCAGAACTCATAGTTACTGAATTTTGCATAAAGCTCCTTTTCCCTCAGCACTTGCAGCACAATACGAAGATGCTCATCATGCTTCTCCTCAGTTTCAGAATAAACCAGAATATCGTCGATAAAGACGACTACGAGTCGATCCAAGTATGGCTGGAACACTCGATTCATCAGATCCATAAATGCCACAGGTGTGTTCGTCAACCCAAATGGCATAACCAAGAACTCATAGTGACCATACCGAGTTCTGAATGTCGTCTTGTGAATATCCACCTCCTTAACCCTCAACTGACGATACCCAGATCGAAGGTCAATCTTGGAAAATACTAAAGCTCCTCTAAGTTATCGAATAAATCATCGATTCTCGGCAGTGGGTACTTGTTCTTAATCGTCAGTTTATTCAACTACCGATAATCGATGCACATCTGCATTGACCCATCCTTCTTCTTAACGAACAACACTGGTGCTCCCCATGGAGACACACTTGGTCTAATGAAGCCTCTATCCAATAACTCTTGAACTTGGGCTTTCAACTCTACCAACTCCTTCGGTGCCATCCTATAAGGTGCAATGGACACCGGTGCCGTTCCAGGCAACAAGTCGATTCCAAACTCAACCTCTCGATTCGGGGCAAACCCGAAAGCTCCTTTGGAAAAACATCTTGAAAATCCTTGACGGTTCTAAACTGTCAGACCCTCAATTTTTGATTGGCTTACAAATGCCAAATAAGCCTCACATCCCTTTCGAATCCACTTCTCGGCTCCCAATGCCGACACCACATTAGATAGATAATCCCTACGCTCGTCTATCACCAAAACCTCCTCATCCTTTGTGGTCTTTAACATCATTCGCTTAGTAGCACAATCCAAAGTAGCCCTATGCTTAACAAGCCAACCCATTCCCAAAATGAGATCGAATTCTCTGAAAGGTAGCTCCATCAGATCTCCAGAGAAAACTTTTTCTTGAGTTTCTATAGGCACATCTCTATACAATTTATCTACCCTAACCGAGTGGCTCAAAGGACTTAGTACAGATACCCCACTCACGGTCACCTCAGAGTGCACATCCAGCGACCCAGATATAGCACATGCAACATACAAATGGGTAGATCCAACATCTATCAACGCAGTGTATGGCATACTAGAAATCAGAAACGTACTAGTTATGACGTCATGTGCATCACCCTCCTCTCGATGACGAGTTGCATACACCAACGCCGGCTGACGAGCCTTAGCAAATCTAGCACCCCTGCCAGGCGCTCCTCTTCCTTGACCATTTCCATTACCACCTTTGCCTTGCCCATGTCCTCTCGAAAACTGTGGCCCACCCCTCACTGGTTGAGCAACCCTCTGCTCTAAAACTTGAGCCTGATCTGGTTCCTGGGGACAGTCCTTAACCCTATGCTCCATAGGTCCGCATCGAAAACAAGCACCAGAACGTTTCTGACACTCGCCCATATGTATCTTCCCACAACTCTTACAACCCTGCAGTCTAACAGCATTCATCGGTACTGCTCGAACAGGCTCCATTACCCTTGCTCTCTTAACATTCCTGTTCATACCACCTGAAAGTCCTGAATCTCTCTTAAAACAGTTCTGATCTTTCTCATGATTCTGTCTTTCTGTACGCTTCACTTCCTCAGCTATCTTAGCTTTCTCGACTAAAGCAGCGAAGTTACGCTCCCTCTACGGAGTAATCAGCACCCTAAGTTCATCTCTCAGACCATTCTCGAAGTGTACGCTACGCTCATACTCTGTAGCAATAATCCCAGAAGTATACCGGCTCAGTCTCAGAAACTTAGACTCATACTCAGCCACTGACTTACTCCCTTGCACCAGGTTCAGAAATTCTTTCCGGCGAGCGTCCACATAACTAACCCCAACATACTTTCCTTTGAAGGCTGTCTTAAACAGATCCCAAGTTACACTATCAGCAGGAGTTCCATCTCTCACCGTGAGCCACCACTGATAAGCCTCATCCCTGAGTAACGATATGGCTCCCTTTAACTTCTGCTCCACAAAGCAGTCCAGATCATCCATAATCCGCTCTGTGGCTTCTAACCAATACTCAGCCACGTTCGGAGCTACACCAGATACGCCCCTAAATATCTCTACTCCATTGGCCTGGAGCCGCTCAAAAATAGACCCCCGAATTCTGTTTCCCGTACTTGCCCCAGCAATCTTTTTTAAAACTCGGAGCATCGCCTGGGACAGAGCATCGTCCCCGACACCTCAATCATGAGACTCTAACTCCGTTGCTGGTGGTACTGGTGTATCTGCTGCCGGCACATGTCTTAAAGATGAAGATTTAGCTTGAGCATTACCTCGGCCACGTCCACGGCCTCTTCCACGAGCTGCTCGTGTATTCATTTTGTATTATCTAATTAAGAATTTTATGAATCAGTTTAATATTTTAGTGTTTATTACAGATGTCTTATGAATAACAGTAATTCAGAGTTTGAGTTTGTTTTCTTTCGCGGTAGCCTAGCTACCATCTTAGTCTACATATCAGAGTTTCTATAGTTCCAGTGTTACCCTAATTAAAGTACCATGATAAGGTTTTGTACAAGCATATAACAGATATTTCAGAAACAATCAGAAAGGCTCAGAAAACTTACAGACTTGGGCCGGAGAATCGGTGTGCCACCTTCTAAAAAAACTAATTTTAGAAAACTGATTTTAATCTTTAAAATCATCTATTTGTAAAGAGAAAATATTGGAAACATTCTCGAAAATAATTTATAATCAAGTTCCTAAAAAATGATTTTCAAAAAACTTTATTCAATGTTTCTTTAAAACTCTCGTTTTTAGACCCGTTCCACAGCCGAGTTGCTGTAACTTGGCTCTGATACCACTAAATGTAACACCCCGCACCGGCCCGGGCGTTATGGCGGATCGGCGTGTCACATGGACTTATGACTTAGTATGCATTCGTTGGTTTAAGTGATTAGGGTGGTCTTTGTAAAAACAGCAATTGAATGAAAATACCGGTTTATCAATCTTTAGGCTATCAATTTGTCGTGCTTGTTGAGTCTTGAAAATGTTCATTAATTTTGAAAACCCGCGTAGCCTAACACTAGCAGTTTCAACATAGTATAAATATAATCAGAAAATAAAAATAATAAAAAATAAACTACCTTAGAAAAACCAACTTTGCAGATGATGTGGCCACTCCGAATCCCTCACAGCTCTAAGCCCACTATGGTTGGGGATTTCCTGCAGAGATGAAAATAAAGGGTGAGTTTGGTAAACTCAGTGTGTAACATAACCCAACCATAGCCCAAACCAGATCAAACCTCAGAGTCAGACTTATCTGGGCCTTGGCCCAGTATTGAAATCAGAATTAAACTCATAGGCCCATAGTAGATACAGAACAAATATATCATGAAAGCAGAAATCCCAACCTAGAGCCATCCATAACACCCTCGTACCAGCCTTACACCATGTGGGGAGACTACTCGACCCACCCAATCGCTACACACCACAGAAATTGCAGCGAGGCTGCCAGATATTGTGACGATTTCACCAGATACAGATATTGTGGCGAGGCCACCAGAACAAATATATATGTGGCGAGGCCATCAGATTGCAGCAAGGCTGCCAGATATTGTGACGAAGTCACCAGAACAGATATATATGTGGCGAGGCCACCAGATTGCAGTGAGGCTGCCAGAACGCTTCCTCCATCAATATAAACCCATGTCCCGTGCAACAGAATAATATGTCATGGCATACGTATACAGCAACAGAACATCATGCTTTTCAAATAAAATAAAATATCCCTAGGGGTAAAATTGTAATTTTCATGTATAAGGGTATTTCAATAATTATTACCTATTGCTAGGGTTTCATGCTCATTCTAACGTTTACCAAGTAATCAGAAGTACTTACCTCGCCTTTTTACCAAAGGGGGCCTGTTGGCCCATTGGCCCGTTTTCGGCCCATTAAGCCCAAATATACCGTTGTGCACGAAAATGCACACTCTGCACTCTAATCATCCAAATGCACCATATTCATTAACAATTGTCTCATGAGCGCTCGCAGGCTCGCGAGTTCAGAAAATACCAATGTTGCGGTATTTCGACTTTTACCGATTCAGTCTAAGAGAGGGTGTCATTACACACCTGGTTGATGACGATTGATGACGATATCTCCCACGCGATAATCCTACGATCGATCACTAACACATTAGACTTACAAATTAACGATAACTACCATAAATCCACGTCAACTAACCCAATCATCACACAAGTTAGTCATTTACGCACGAGGGGCAAAATAGTCATTTTACCCTCTAGGGGTAAATCGGTAGTCTTACCCTACAGGGGTATTTTAGTAATTCTGCAACTTATCCACTTCGGCCTATGGACCCATTGGGACTACACGGCCCATTTCAGCCCATCGCCGCCCGAAATAGCCGTCCTACTGCTAGAGTAATGAGAAATACACACCTATTAGGAGACTGCAGTTAATCTGTGCTCCCACACTCTTAGCTGACGCCCAACCCAAACGAGCACGCCACCAAGCGAAAGGGATCAGCCCAGAAGGGTATGCCAACTCTCCTCATGGTTTGCTCTATTTAAAGCCAGCTCTCCATCTACTCTTATGTTAGCTTCCCAATGTGGGATCCCTCCAACATCAGAGTTTAAAACCAACACCAACTCTTGCCGTCCCAACATAGGAAAATAATCAACCTTTGCGTGCCAAGGGATTCGAACCAAAGTCCTCTCACATGCCAAATCACGCCACCACCACTAGGCCATCAACTCATTTGTGTCATAAGTCCAACACATTAAACTTTAAAGCGCACCTACTTGCTTCCAAATTTATTGAAAAGAAAAACCAAAATAAATTGCAAGAGCCAAGACTTGAACCTTGGACCCCTTGCTTCCTCTATGGCGTCACTTCCTTGTCCCTTAAGTGGCGCTACCTTGCCACTACACCACACTCCTTTTTGTGTCATCTTTTGCACCTTTACTCTTAAAAGCCCGAACGCCAAATGCATCACTTGTTCTTAAAATCAAAATTCCGAAGACTACCACAGATTTAACTTAAGTTTGGGCCTTCCAAAGGCCCACTAACCTACTAAAATATATATTAACCAACCAGAACACATCCAAATTTAAAAAAAAAACACAGAAACATAGAAAACCCAAAAATTGGGCGTTACAAAACCCGTGTCGATGCCATAATAGTTTCACTAATGCGATTTTATTATTTCTTAATTCTTTGATCTCACGAGCTAAAATTCGAATCGATTCTTTAGTATATGACATATCAGACTAAATTTCAACCTCGGTCGGGGAAATGACTTGTGAAGGGTCAAATCGATATTGTCGAAGCATCAATACATGAAACACATTATGTTTTTTCTCTAACTCAGACGGTAAAGATAGCCTATATGCCACTGGCCCAACTTGCTCAGTAATCCCATACGATCCGATGAATCGCAGACTCAATTTCCCTTTTCGACCAAACTGTAATATCTTTTCCCATGTCGAAACTTTCAAAAACACTTTATCCCCGATCTGAAACACAATATCCTCGATCCGAAGCTACTTTCAAACTATCACGAATTACTTTCACTTTTCCTTCAGTCTCTCTGATCAGATCAACCCCGTGAATCTTATTCTTGCTAAGCTTAGTCCAGTACAATGGTGTTCTACATTTACGACAGTATAAAGCTTCATACGATGCCATCTTTATACTCGATTGGAAGCTATTATTGTAAGAAAATTCAATCAGCGGTAGATATTTCTCCCAGCTACCTTCGAACTTAAGAATGCAACAACGTAACATATCTTCAAGTATCTGAATAACTCGTTTGGATTGACCATCCGTTTGTGGGCGAAATGCAGTGCTAAAATGCAGCTTTGAACCCAAAGCTTCTTGATATTTCTTCCAAAATTTCGAAGTAAATCTTAGATCTCTACCAGAAACAATAGATAGGGGAACAAAATGTAATCTCACAATTTCGAAAATATACAAATCAACTAATTTATCAAGCGAGAAATCTGTACGTACCAGAATGAAATGAATTGATTTTGTCAATCTGCCAACAACAACCCAGATCGCATCTTTATTTTTCAGAGATAAGGTAAAACTCGATACAAAAGCTATTGTTACTCTATCCCACTTCCATTCAGGAATCACAATAGGTTGTAATAAGCCTGACGACACTTGATGCTCAGCTTTGACTTGCTGACAAATCAAACATTTCGAAACAAATTTTGAGATATCTCGTTTCATGTCGTGCCACCAATAATGCTATTTCAAATTGTTATACATTTTCGTGTTTCCAGGATGTACAGATAAACAATTATCATGTATTTTATTTAGAATTTTTTGGATGAGCTTAGGATTTCTTGGTACGCATATTCTATTTTGCAATTCATTATCAAATTTTTGAGCCTCATTAATCTGATGTAGAAATAACTGTCTCGCTTTCAACTCGACTATGATCGAACCATCGTCAGACAAAGCCAATTGTGTGTTCAAAGCACGCAAAGCAAATAAGGACTTTCGACTCAAAGCATCAGTAACTATATTTACTTTCCTTGGATGATAGTTAATCACCAATTCATAGTCTTTTAGCAATTCTAACCATCTCCATTGTCGCAAATTCAAATCTTTCTAAGTCATCAGATATTTCAAGCTTTTGTGGTCGGTATAAATATGGCATTTCTCCCCAAACAAGTAATGACGCCAAATTTTCAATGCGAACACTATTGTTGCTAACTCCAGATCGTGCGTTGGATAATTCTTTTCGTGTGGCTTCAATTGTCTCGAGGCATAAGCTACAACTTTGCCTTCCAACATCAAAACACAACCCAGGGCCATTTAACGATGCATCACTTAAAATTACAAATTCTTTACCCGACTCAGGCTAAACTAAAACTAGTGCCTCTGTCAATAATGCTTTCAACTGCTCTATACTCTGCTGACACTTTTCTAACCACTCAAATTAACATTTTTTTGAAGCAATCGTGTCATCGGAGTTGCAATCACCGAGAAGCCTTTCATAAATCATCTATAATAGCTGGCTAGTCCCAAAAACTACGGACTTTGGATACATTTCTTAGAGGATTCCAATCTATAATCGCAAAAATTTTTCTCGGGTCAACTCGAATACCTGCAGCTTAAACTATACGTCCCAAAAAATTGACCTCTTATAACCAAAACTCACATTTGCTGAAATTTGCAAACAACCGTTTATCTATCAAAGTTTGTAGCACGATTTTCAAATGCTCAGCATGCTCAGATTCATCTTGAGAGTAAATTAAAAAGTCATCAATAAACATAACTATAAATCGGTCTAAGTACGACCTGAAAATTTGGTTCATCAAGTCTATAAAAACAGTAGGTGCATTTCTTAGTCCAAAAGGCATAACAAGAAATTCGTAGTTTCCGTACCTTGATCTAAATGCAGTCTTTGGCAAATCTGAGTCTTTAACTCGCAATTGGTAATAACCCAATCTCAAGTCAATCTTTGAAAACATTGTTGCCCCTTTTAACTGATCAAACAAATCATCTATTCGTGGCAAAGGGTATTTATTCTTAATCGTCACTTTGTTGAGCTGTTGATAGTCTATACACATTCTCATCGTTCCATCTTTCTTTTTCACAAATAACACTAGTGCACCCCAGGGAGAGAAACTAGGTGTAGCAAAACCTCTATCTGTCAACTCTTGCAACTGAGTTTTCAATTCTTTTAACTTTGTCGGAGCCATTCTGTACGGAGCTATCGATATCGACATTGTACCCAGTACTAATTCAATACCAAACTCAACTTCTCTGATAGGTGGTAAACCTAGTAACTCTTCAGGAAATACATCTGTGTACTCGCACACAACTGGTACTAATTCAATCTTTGTTTCTGTCACTTTCGTGTCAAGTACATAAGTAAGATAAGCTTCACACCCCTTTCTCACAAACTTTTGAGCTAACATAGACGAGATCACAACTGCCAAACTATTCAGATCATCAGAATCAATTCTAATAGTCTCATTATTTTGACATTTCAGTTCAATCATCTTTCGTCTACAATTCACTATAACTTCATGAATCATTAGGCAATCCATACCCAAAATAACATCAAATTCATCGAATGGTAACAACATCAGATTAGCTGGAAAATAGAAATCTGAATTCATTAACAGACAATTCTTGCAGACTTTGTCAACCAAAACACATTTACGTAAGGGGTTCGATACTCTAATCACCAATTCAATAGACTCTATAGGGAAAGTCTTACTAGATACTAAATTCATACATATATAAGAATGAGTTGATCCTGGATCTATCAATGCAATCTCATTTGCATTATAAAGAATGAAAGTACCGGCGATAAGATCTGGAGATAACGCTTCTTTGCGAGCGCGAATAGCATAGGCTCTAGCAGGTGCTCTGGCCTCAGACCTCACAGCTGAATCCTTTATCGCCCCTCTACTACCACTTACATTTCTGACAATTCTAAGTGGTTTAACTCTATTCGATGTGTTACTTGGTCTCACATTCTGAACTCTATCTTTTTCATCTAGCTCAAGGCAATCTCGGTTGAAGTGATCTAGCGAACCACATATGTAACAAGCTTTATTATTTTTATTCTAGCATTCTCCATAATGTCACCTCCTACACTGCTGACACTCGGGTTTGTTGTCTCTCACACAGCCAACACTCGCTGCTGAAGTAGCTTGAGCTTTAAAACCTTAGTATTATTTTCTATGATCTCTGTTAGAATATTCGTTTGAAGCATTTGGGCGAGCGTACGAATCTATGAATTTCTTTAAGGATGATTGATACGGTTTACTCATCGATCTTTTTCTCGAATCTCTAGCTTCTGAATCAGCTTTTCTCTTTTCTTTACAAAGATCCTCCGCTTTACAGGCCCTTTCAACCAAAACGAGATAAATTCTTTCAACTCTAGAATTCTGACTAGAAGTTTTATATCTTCATTCAGCCCATCAACAAACCACTTGCACATTATTTCCTCAGTAGACACATACTCTTGAGCATACTTGCTTAACTGTACAAATTCTCTTTCATACTAGGTAATAGTCATTCTACCTTGTTTTAATTCTAGAAACTCTTTGTGCTTTTGATTTTGAAATCCTTGACTAATTTATTTCTGTTGGAATTCAGATTGAAAGTACTCCTGAGTAACCCGTTCTTTTGGAACCACAGACATCAATTTGTTCCACCATTGATAAGCTGTGTCTCTCAGCAAAGAAAAAACACATTTAATACATTCATCAGGAGTACAAGACAATTCATTGAATACTCGAATCGCATTTTCTAGCCAGAACTCAGCTCTCTCAACATCATCATCAACAGTAGCCCAAAACTCTTTAGCCCTATGTTTACGAATCTTATCTACTGGCGGCTTGCTCAACCGTATCGGGTCTATAACTTGAGGAACAATAGGGATTTGTTGAGGAATAGATAGGGGTAGAGGTTGTTAAGCAATTTGATTCATTCAAAAAAACTCTATGAACCACTCATTTATCATTTGGAAAAAGGCTTGTTTATCCTCTCCCTCGTGGCTACTCGTTACAGGCCTAGAATCTGATGGCGCTACCCCTTGAGCGAGAGCGGGTGCATTACTCTCTACATCATCAGCTACAGCTCGTTCAGGATCTATTACTATACGAAAACACAATTTATGCTGTCAGGAATCATCACACTATTGCAAAGTATATATGGCATGTATAGCTAGACTATCACACACGCTACGTTAGTCCTAGAAATGACTAAACCGTAGCTTTGATACCAATAAATGTAACGCCCATAACTAGTATCCGTCTCCGAGTAGGGTTACGAGGTATTACCGGTCAATACACAATGTATCGCATACATTTATCAACCATAAAGTATTCATTCTCATAAATCATTCAACACAATCACATTATCCACTATAAGGGCTTACGAGGCCTTAAACATGCTTTAGAAGTGGTTCGGGACTAAATCGATATCATACAAAAATTTTGAAAACTTAATAATACAGGGGTCACACACCTGTGTAAACAGGCCGTGTGCCTCCACGGCTCCAGACATACCCGTGTCTCCAGCCGTGTGAAAATAGGGCTTACACACTGACTTGTATCACACGACCGAGGACATGCCCGTGTGCCAAACTGTTTAAAAACTGAAGGGCATACTGACTTATGCAACATGGCCATGTCACACGCCTGTGTCCTAGGTTGTGTGCCAATTAGGGGGTATACTGACTTGTACCACACGGCCAATCACATGCTCGTGTGTGAGACCGTGTGGGGCATACTAACTTCACTTTAATAACAACAGGGGACACAAGGCCATGTAAAATGATCGTGTGTCGCACATGGATGAGACACACGCCCGTGTGGACAAAAATAGGCTTTTTGCAAGGCCAATTTGCCACTCTAACTCATGCTCACTTAAACAACCAAAATGGTACCATTTCATCATACAATTAGGCAGCCAAAATCATTAACCAAATGCACAATTCATACATTATTCATTATCTCATAATCACATTTTATGCAATATCAAATCTTTTAACATACTTTTATAATAAAATTACCACATACGAACTTACCTCGAGTATGAAAATGGTGAAATGAGTGAATTACCCGATGATCTTACCTTTCCCTTGATCTAATTTCGGATTCCTCTTTTCTTGATCAATTAGACCATGCAATAGCCAAACCTTAGAAAGTTTTAATGGCTTCTCCTAACATGAATTTTTGATGGTGAAAGATGATAATATGAACATAATTCAATTTTTTTATTAACTTAACTTTTAATTATCCAATACCAAAATTAACCTTAATTATAAACATATAAAAACATATAATGGAAGGCCATAATTGTCCACTTACACTAATCATGTACTAATAACATTATAAGGATGTTTGATTTATTAAATCATAGCAATTAAACACCTTTAACAAGTAGAATGCCACTTTTGCATTTTACTCGATTTAATTCTTTTCATCAAATTGACTATTCAAACGATAAAATTAACTTGCAAAATTTTCACACATATCAAATAACATGCTGTAAATACTGAAAATAAAATTAAAATAATTTTTCAACATCAAATTTATGGTTTAGAAACCACTATTTTGATTTAGCTAAAACCGGGCTGTTACAACTCTCCCCCTTAAGGATTTTCATCCTCGATAATCTTACCAGTGAATAGGTTCGGGTATTGTTTTGTCATAGCATCCTCGGGTTCCCATGTAACTTCTTCAACCTTGTGTCGATGCCATAATAGTTTCACTAATGATATTTTCTTATTTCTTAACTCTTTGATCTCACAGGTTAAAATTCGAATCGGTTCTTTAGCATATGACATATTAGACTAAATTTCAACCTCAGTTGGGGAAATGACAAGTGAAGGGTCGAATTGGTATTTTCGAAGCATCGATACATGAAACACATTATGTATTTTCTCTAACTCAGACGATAAAGATAGCCTATATGCCACTAGCCCAGCTCGCTCAGTAATCTCATACAATCCGATAAATTGCAGACTCAATTTCCCTTTTCAACCAAACCGTGATATATTTTTCGATGGAAACACTTTCAAAAACACTTTATCCCCAATCTGAAACTCAATATCTTTTCATTTCAAGTCTACGCATGATTTTTGTCGATTTGAAACTGCTTTCAAACTATTGCAAATTACTTTCACTATTCCATCAGTCTCTCTAATCAGATCAACCCTATGAATCTTATTTTCGCTAAGCTCAGTCCAGTACAATGGTGTTCTACATCTACGACCGTATAAAGCTTCTTATGGTGCCATCTTTATACTTGATTGGAAACTATTATTGCAGGCAAATTCAATTAGTGGTAGATATTTCTCCCAGCTACCTTCAAACTTAAGAATGCAACAACGCAACATATCCTCAAGTATCTCAATAACTCGTTCGGATTGACCATCCATTTTTGGGTGAAATGCAGTGCTAAAATATAGCTTTGAACCCAAAGCTTTTTACAATTTCTTCCAAAATTGCGAAGTAAATCTTAGATCTTTATCAGAAACAATAGATAAGGGAACACCAAGTAATCTCACAATTTTGAAAATATACAACTCAGCTAATTTATCAGTGAGAAATCAGTACGTACCGAAATGAAATGAGCTGGTTTCGTCAATCTGTCAACAAAAACCTAGATCACATCTTTATTTTTCGGAGATAAGGGCAAACTTGATACGAAATCCATTGTTACTCTATCCCACTTCCACTCAGGAATCATAATAGGTTGTAATAAACCTGACAGCACTTGATGCTCAGCTTTGACTTGCTGACAAATCAAACATTTTGAAACAAATTCTGAGATACCTTGTTTCATGTCCTGCCACAATAATGCTGTTTCAAATCATTATACATTTTTGTGCTTTCAGGATGTATTGATAAAAAACTATCGTGTACTTCGTTTAGAATCTTTTGAATGAGCTCAGAATTTCTTGGTACGCATATTCTATCACGAAACATCAAACAGTCATTAGGCTCTATTTGAAACTCTGAGTCAAAAGTCGACTCACACTAAGCTCGTTTTACTTGTAACTCATTATCAAATTTTTTAGCCTCATTAATCTGCTGTAGAAATAATGGTCTCGCTTTCAACTCGGCTACGATCGAACCATCGTCAGACAAAGCCAATTGTGTGTTCAAAGCACGCAAAGCAAATAAGGACTTTCGACTCAAAGCATCAGCAACTACATTTGCTTTCCTCGGATGATAGTCAATCACTAATTCATAGTCTTTTAGCAATTCTAACCATCTCAGTTGTTGCAAATTCAAATCTTTTTGAGTCATCAGATATTTCAAGCTTTTGTGGTCGGTATAAATATGACACTTATCACCAAACAAGTAATGACACCAAATTTTCAATGCGAACACTATCGCAGCTAACTCCAAATCGTGTGTTAGATGATTCTTTTCATGTGGCTTCAATTGTCTCAAAAGATAAGCTACAAAATTTCCTTCCCGTATCAAAACACAACCCAGGCCATTTAATGATGCATCATTGAAAATTACGAATTCTTTACCCGACTCAGGCTGTCTAACAGTCCGATTTAGACCCTAATCGAAACGGTGGTTCCAGGACCACAAATCTAAGTTACAAAAATAATTAAACATTAATTTTTCTGTTTATCATATGTGAATTTGCATGTGTGAAAATTTCGTGCGAAAAATTGATCGTTTGTGTGATTAATTTGATAAAAGGACTTAATCGGGTAAGTTGAAAACTTGATAGTTTAAATCATAAAGGTTGAATTGTTAGTGGCTTTTAAATATGGGGTATTTATGTTGAAAATTTTCCATGATAATATGCCTTGGATGGTTGTAGCGTTATTAAAGTATGGTTTATTATTTTTATTATAAAGATTATTAAAGTAAATTATGAAATATTATGTAATATAATAAAACAAAATTTAAATGACATGCATTATATACATGTTTTTGGCTGAATCTTAAGAAAGAAAAAGAAGTTAAAAGCTTTTGAAATTTTGGCACTTTGGAAGCTTGATTCAAGGTTAGCTTGTGTTCGGTTTTTGATAATTTTTACGTTTTGGAGATCGTTGCTTCGAGTACTATCCGACCCATGTTTAAATTTTTTGATTTTGATGCATATTTTGAGTTATGCCATTGTAGAATATTTTTGTTTTAAGATGTTTTATGATGAAATATTAAAAATATGCTTTAGATTAACATGTTTTGTATTTAAGTTTTTGAAGATTTTGAGTAATTAGGACTAAATTGAAAAAATAATAAATTGAGGGACTAAAATGTGAAATAGATGAAATATATGGACTAGTATAGTTATATGGAAAATTCAGCCCAACTACATTGTTGTGAGATTTTGTGTATTTTGTGTTTTGTACAATTAGGACTAATTTGTAAAAGTATGAAATATTAGGGGTAAAATGGTAATTTGCCTATTTATTTGTTGTTGGATTAAATTGAATGAAATTGTGTTTAAATGAGGTCAATTTGAAATTATATAGATCAAGAACAATGGAAATTGGACTTGGATCGGGGAAAAATAAAAATAGTCGAATAGCCGATTTGTAACGTTCGTCGATATCCGAGGTAAGTCTTTAAGCAATTAGACATTTTTTATTTCGAACATAGAATGTTTTACTATGATAATTCAAATTTTATAGTCTATTAGTATAATAGCCGAATGTGATATATCATTTAATTAATGTGGTTGAGATGTGATATATCATTTAATTAATGTGGTTGAGTTTTATTCGACTGATTTAAAACCTCTAAAAGTGTGTATGTATTACATGGAATATTTGGAAGATTCAATATATGAAATGCTATGGAATGATTTTATAATTGTGATATTCGGGCTTTGAGCCTAGCAATGGTTTATTCCGTTTTGATTTTAATGTTATGTGTAATGAATGAAAGGTATATGTGATTGGTGATATATGTTTTGGGAAATAGCTTGAAAATGATTAGTGGACTTGGTTGTGGTTGATAACTCGGTCATGGTATGTATAAATTTGAATAAATATGGTTAGATAATTCGAGTATGGTGTATGTTTAGTTAATTATAAACATGAGTTCATATGTTAAGCTTGTTTAAAGTATATTTAGATATGCATGATATAGGGTATGTTTTGTATTAATGAATGAAACTTGGTTCGGTTTGCATGGAAAGTGTATGTGTACTTAAAGTGGTTAATTGTTTAATTATATAGATATGGTTAATAAAGTTAAATAAAGATTATCTATTGAGATTGTTTTGTTTAATATGGATTGTAAGTGAGACAAAGATAATTTACCAAATGAATAATGATTTGTTTAATAGTATACTATGGGAATTATATGAATTTTAGCAAGATGTTAATTATATGTATATATACATGTATATGTTAGTGTATTCGAATGATGATTGCCATAATGGTTTGGTTTATAAAGAAAGTATATGTGTATATATATTTGCTAATGAATAAACGTTTTGTGATAATATTATTTGGTTTAATATGCGCATGTATAGAATTAAGAAGTAAAATGTTTATTTTTTTTAAGTATTCGAATATCATTAAAGTGATGACCATATGATTCGTGCTATGTATTTATAAAGTATATGATGTATGGCTTTAAGGCATGTTTATTGGGTTGAAAATATGATTATTTGAATGGTATGGATTTGGTTAAATTATGAGGTATGATTCGTATATGCAATATGATTAATAATGTATGTTTAATATTTAATTAGCCATGTGCTTTATATATATGAATATGACTTGTATGAATATGGGAATATTTGGAATTAAATATGGGAATGTTTGGAATTAAGTTTTTGTTCAGTAATGCTTCGTAACCCTAGTCCGGCGGCGGATACGGGTTAGGGGTGTTACATTTTATTGGTATCAGAGTTACGGTTTAGTCAATTCTAGGACTAACATAGCGTGTGTGAGTCTAGCTATACATGCCATAATTATAAATGCGATAGTGTGATGACTTCTGACCTTTGAAAATGTGCTTTCATATAGTAAATATATCCTGATAGAGCTGTAGCTGATAATGTCGAGAGTGTAGCGCCTACTCCCGCGCAAGGGACAGCGCCAGTTGAATCTCGACCTATCTCGAGTAGCCATGAGGGGGACGTTAAGCAAGCTTTCTATCAAATGATGAACGATTGGTTTACTCAGTATATCCAGACTAATCCGGCTATACAACAACCTCCACCCCCAAATAATCCATCTCCGATACTTGTGGTACCCCCAATTATTGATCCAATGAGATTTAATAGGCCTCTTGTTGATAAAATCAGAAAACACGGGGCTGAAGAGTTTAAAGCTAATGATGATGATGATGCTGAGCGGGCTGAGTTGTGGCTCTATAATACTATCCGTGTGTTCGACGAGTTATCTTGTACTCTGGATGAATGTTTAAAGTGTGCCATATCTTTATTATAAGACACTGCATATCACTGGTGGAATACACTAGTATCAGTGGTCCCAAAAGAGATAGTGACCTGGGAATTCTTTCAGACTGAGTTTCATAAGAAATACATCAACCAGAGATTTATTGATAAAAAAACACAAAGAATTTCTGGAATTGAAACAAGGTCGTATGACTGTAACCGAGTACGAGTAGAAATTTGTAAGACTCTGTCGATATGCTCGTGAATGTGTTTCAACCGAAGCTATCATGTGTAAAAGATTCGAAGACGGCTTAAACGAAGACATTAAATTGCTGGTTGGTATACTTGAAATCAAAGAGTTCGTGGCACTTGTTGAGTGAGCTTGCAAAGCCGAAGAGCTCGGGAAAGAGAAAAGAAAAGCTGATTTTGAAGCCAAAGATTCTCGTAAAAGATCATCGAGTAAGAATTTTCACTCAGCATCGAAAAGTTCAACGATGATTATAGTCGATTTAAAGCTAATTTGGACTTTTCTAGACGAAACCGAGATCGACCTCCTGTAAGTTCACGAGCTACTTCGATTGCTAGTGTTGGAAATGATCCGCAGAATAGACTCGAGTGCAAGCATTGTGGTAAATGGCATTTCAAAAATTGTAGGTTGCATGATAGGTCTTGTTTTAAATGTGGATCGATGGATCATTTTATCTGGGATTGCCCGATGTTGGCCGAGCAAAATACTGTTCAGAATGAGAGACCGAGTAACATGTCAACACGAGGTAGACCACCCAGGCAATCGGGTAATGTGAGTGGCAGTCAGAGAGGGGCAAAAGATTTAGTCGTTCGATTTGAAGCTCATGCACCTGCTAGAGCATATGCTATACGCGCTTGCGAGGATGCTTCTTCCCCAGATGTTATTATCGGTACTTTCACTCTTTATGATACTAGTATTATTGCATTGATTGATCCTGGTTTGACTCATTCATATGTGTATGAAACATTAGTATCCAGTAAGACTTTGCCTGTTGAGTCTACTGAGTTTGTAATTCGAGTATCAAACCCCCTAAGTCGGTGTGTTCTGGTTGACAAAGTGTGTAAGAATTGCCTGTTGATGATTCGAGATTCATGCTTTCTGGCCGATTTGATGATGTTACCTTTCGATGAGTTTGATATAATTTTGGATATGGATTGGCTGACTTTGCACGATGCTGTTGTTAATTGCAAAGGAAAGACAATTGATTTGAGATGTCAGAATGATGAGATTATTCGGATTGAATCTAATGATCTGAATGGTTTACCAGCAGTAATATCTTCGATATTAGCCCGGAAATATGTGAGAAAAGGTTGTGAAACTTACCTTGCTTATGTGCCTAATAGTAAACTTAAAAGAATATTGAATTTGTACCAGTTATGTACGAGTATCCGAATATGTTTCCTGAAGAATTGTCGGGTTTGCCACCTATTCGAGAGGTAAAGTTTGGTATTCAATTAGTACCGGGGACGAATCCGATTTCAATAGCTCCATATCGGATGGCATCTACAAAATTAAAAGAGTTGAAAGCACAGTTGCAAGAGCTAATAGATAGAGGTTTTGCACGACCAAGTTTCTCTCCCTGGGGTGCACCAGTTCTATTTGTGAAAAAGAAAGTCTGAACTATGAGAATGTGTATTGATTATCGCCAGTTAAATAAGGTGACTATAAAGAATAAATACCCGTTGTCACGAATTGATGATTTGTTTTGATCAGTTGAAAGGGACTTCAGTGTTTTCGAAGATAGATTTGAGATTGGGTTATTATCAGTTGCAAGTCAAAGACTCCGATGTGCCAAAAACTGCTTTTCGAATGAGGTACAGACATTATGAGTTTTTAGTTATGTTGTTCGGACTTACTAATGCACCTGTTGTTTTTAAGGATTTGATGAATCGGATCTTCAGGCAGTATTTAGATCGATTTTTGGTTGTGTTCATTGATGATATATTGATCTACTCCCATAACGAAACCAAACATGCCGAGCATTTGAGACTCGTGTTACAGACTTTGCGAGAAAAATAGTTATATGAGAAGTTTAGTAAATGTGAGTTTTGGTTACACGAAGTTAGTTTTCTAGGACATGTTGTTTCAGCATTAGGTATTCAGGTTGATCCGAGTAAGATTTCAGCTATACTCGATTGGAAACCTTCGAGAAATGTTTCTGAAGTCAGAAGTTTTTTGGGACCTGCTGGTTACTATAAATGGTTTCTGAAAGGTTTCTCTATGATTGCAACCCCGATGACGAAGCTTCTGCAGAAAGATGTTAAGTTTGAGTGGTCAGAAAAGTGCCAGAAATTTTTTGATCAGTTGAAAGCCCTTTTGACTAAAGCTCTGGTGTTAGTTCAGCCAGAATCAGGTAAAGAATTTGTTATCTATAGTGATGCGTCTTTAAATGGTTTAGGCTGTGTTTTGATGCAGGAAGGCAAAGTCATAGCTTATGCCTCGAGATAGTTAAAACCGCATGAAAAGAATTATCCGACATATGATCTAGAATTGGTAGCTATTGTGTTTGCATTGAAGATATGGCGCCATTATCTGTATGGGGAGAAATGTCATGTCTATTCTGATCACAAAAGTCTGAAGTATTTGATGACTCAGAAAGATTTGAATTTGAGACAGCGTTGATGGTTAGAATTGCTGAAAGACTATGAACTTGTGATTGACTATCACCCGGGAAAGGCCAATTTGTTGCTGATGCTCTAAGCCGAAAATCACTGTTTTCTATGTGTGCAATGAATGCACATATAGCTATGTCAGATGGTGGTGTAGCTGAGTTAAACAAAACCATTATTTATTCAGCAGATTTGTGAAGCTCAGAAAATTGATGTGATTTGATAGTGAAATCGGTTCAATGTGATTTAAAAACTGATTCAGAATTTCGACTTGATGTTGACGACTGTTTGAGATTCAAAAACCGAATATGTGTTCCGAGAAATACAGAGTTGATTCAGATTATCTTGAATGAAGCTCACAATAGTCTACTATCTGTTCATCCGGGTAGTACGAAGATGTATAATGATCTGAAACAACATTATTGGTGGCAAGGTATGAAACGAGACATTTCAGACTTTGTATCGAAATGTTTAGTCTGTTAGCAAGTAAAAGCCGAGCATCAAGTACCTTCTGGATTACTTTAGCCGATCATGATACCTGAATGGAAATGGGACAGAGTTACGATGGAGTTTGTATCAGGTTTACCGTTGACACCGAGCAAGAAAGATGCAATCTAGGTTATTATTGATAGATTGACCAAATCCGCTCACTTTGTTCCAGTTCGTACAGATTACTCACTTGATAAACTGGCTGAATTATATATTTCTCAGATCGTGAGGTTACATGGTGTGCCTATATCTATTGTTTTAGATAAAGATCCGAGGTTTACATTGCGGCTTTGGAAGAAACTGTAAGATGCATTAGGTACTAAACTACATTTTAGCACTACTTTTCATCCCCAGACAGACGGTCAGTCCGAACAAATTATTCAGATACTTAAGGATATGTTGAGATGTTGCATTCTTGAGTTTGAAGGTACGTGGGAACAATATCTACCTCTAATTGAATTTACGTACAATAATAGCTTTCAATCGAGTATTAAAATGGTACCTTATGAAGCTTTGTATGGTCATAAATGTCGTACACCTTTTTACTGGGCTGAGCTCAGTGAAAATATGATACACGGGGTCGATTTGATCAAAGAAACTGAACAAAAAGTAAAAGAAATCCGTGAAAGTTTGAAAGTAGCATCAGATCGTCAGAAATCATACGTGGATTTGAAACGAAAAGACATAGAGTTTCAGATCAGGGATAGAGTGTTTTTGAAAGTCTCACTGTAGAAGAAAATACTCAGATTCAGTCGTAAAGGCAAATTGAGTTCGAGATTTATTGGACCGCACAAGATTATAGAGAGGATTGGACCGGCTGCGTATAGACTGCTGTTGCCACCTGAGCTAGAAAAGATCCACAATGTATTCCATGTCTCGATGCTTCGTAGATATTGATCAGATACTTAACACGTGATTAGTCCGATCGAAGTTGAGATTAAGCCCGATATGTCGTATGAGGAAGAACCAATTTGTATTTTGGCTCGTGAGATTAAAGAGTTGCGAAATAAAAAATTTTGTTGGTTAAAGTATTGTGGCATAAACATGGATTTGAGGAAGCAACGTGGGAGCCAGAGGATACAATGAAAGAGCGTTATCCAAACCTATTCATCGGTAAGATTTTCAGGGACGAAAATTCCTAAAGAGGAGAGCTGTAACAGTCTGATTTAGACCCTAATCGGAACGGTGGTTTTGGGACCACGAATCTAAGTAAAAAATATTTCAATATTAATTTCTGTGTTTATTATATGTGAATTTGCATGTGTGAAAATTTCGTGCGAAAAATTGATCGTTTGTGAGCTTAATTTGATAAAAGGACTTAATCACGTAAGTTGAAAACTTGATAGTTTAAATCTAAAGGTTGAATTGATAGTGGCTTTTAAATTTGGGGTATTTATGTTGCAAATTTTCCATGATAATATGCCTTGGACGGTTGTAGCCTTATTAAAGTATGGTTTATTATTTTATTATAAAGGTTATTAAAGTAAATAATGAAATATTATGTAATATAATAAAACAAAATTTAAATGACATGCATCATATACATGGTTTTGGCCGAATCTTAAGAAAGAAAAAGAAGTTAAAAGCTTTTGAAATTTTGGCACTTTGGAAGCTTGATTCAATGTTAGTTTGTGTTTGGTTTTTGATAATTTTTACATTTTTGAGATCGTTTCTTCGAGTACTATCTGACCCATGTTTAAATTTCTGATTTTGATGCATATTTTGAGTTATGCCATTGTTGAATATTTGTGTTTTGATATGTTTGATGATGAAATATTAAAAATATGTTTTAGATTAACATGTTTTGTATTTGAGTTTTTGAAGATTTTGAGTAATTAGGACTAAATTGCGAAAATAATAAATTAAGGGACTAAAATATGAAATAGATAAAATATATGGACTTGTATGGTTATATGGAAAATTTGGCCCAACTACATTGTTGTGAGATTTTGTGTATTTTGTGTTTTGTGCAATTAGGACTAATTTGTAAAAGTATGAAATATTAGGGGTAAAATGGTATTTTGCCCATTTATGTGTTGTTGGATTAAATTGAAAGAAATTATGTTTAAATGAGGTTAATTTGAAATTATATAGATCAAGAACAAAGGAAATCAGACTTGGATCAGGGAGAAACAAAAATAGTCGAATAGCCGATTTGTAACGTCCGTCGATATCCGAGGTAAGTCTTTAAGCAATCAAACATTGTTTATTTCGAACATAGAATGTTTTACTATGATGATTCGAATTTTATAGTCTATTAGTATAATAGCCGAATGTGATATATCATTGAATTAATGTGGTTGAGTTTTACTCGACTGATTTAAAACCTCTGAAAGTGTGTATATATTACATGGAATATTTGGAAGATTCGATATATGAAATGTTATGGAATGGTTTTATGATTGCGATATTCGGGCTTTGAGCCTAGCAAGCCTTGTGCTGGTGACCTTGATCGGGCTTTGTGCCTAGCAGGCTTATTGCCAGAGAATAAATAAGAATCAGACCTTGAGTCTAGTAAGCCTTGTGCCGGTGTGTGAATCAGGCTTATGCCTAGTAGGTTTTATACCGATGATTTATTTTCAAGTCTATGATTATAAGAGTTCAAGTTATTTTGGATATTGAGCTAGTGAAATTGAGTTAAATGACATTTTATATATTCAGCCATATAGGTATGTACACATGTGATGATATAGTGAACCTTGTGTATTCGGCCATACATGTAAGTGTCTATGAGATGATATATTTAGATCTTGTATAATCGGTTATATAGGTAAATATTTATGTGGTGATATAATTGACTTTGAATGTTAAAGTGTAACATTATTGATATAACTCGGTTTGTTTGAATGTTCTGATTATTCATTGAGTTGTTTAATTTGCTTAAGGCTTACTAAGCTAAGTTAGCTTACTCTGTTTTATAGATTTTGGTTGTAAGTTACGAGCTCAAGGATCGTTATCGAAGTCATCCACACTATCGTCAACTTTTGGTACTTTTAAAAGTTTATTTTCAAACTTATGGCATGTATAGGCTAATAAGTATATTTGCTCAACCATGGATATGTATAAACTTAGCCATGCGAATATGGCTTAACTTCAAAGTTTGAATGTGGTTATGTTTAGCAATGGTTTATTCCGTTTTGATTTTAATGTTATGTGTAATGAATGAAATGTATATGCGATTGGTGATATATGTTTTGGGAAATAGCTTGAAAATGATTAGTGGACTTGGTTGTGGTTAATAACTCGGTCATGGTATATATAAATTTGAATAAATATGGTTAGATAATTCAATTATGGTGTATGTTTAGTTAATTATAAACATGAGTTCATATGTTAAGCTTGTTTAAAGTATATTTAGATATGCATGATATAGGGTATGTTTTGTATTAATGAATGAAACTTGGTTCGGTTTGCATGGAAAGTGTATGTGTACTTAAAGTGGTTAATTGTTTAATTATATAGATATGGTTAATAAAGTTAAATAAAGATTATCTATTGAGATTGTTTTGTTTAATATGGGTTGTAAGTGAGACAAAGATAATTTACCAAATGAATAGTGATTTGTGTAATAGTACACTATGGGAATTATATGAATTTCAGCAAGATGTTAATTATATGTATATATACATGTATATGTTAGTGTATTCGAATGATGCTTGCCATAATGGTTTGGTTTATAATGAAACTATATGCGTATATATATAGTTGCTAATGAATAAATGTTTTGTGATAATATTATTTGGTTTAATATGCACATGTATAGAATTAAGAAGTAAAATGTTTATTTTTTTAAGTATTCGAATATCATTAAAGTGATGACCATTTGATTCGTGCTATGTATTTATAAATCATATGATGTATGGCTTTAAGGTATGTTTATTGGTTTGAAAATATGATTATTTGAATGGTATGGATTTGGCTAAATTTTGAGGTATGATTCGTATATGCAATATGATTAATAATGTATGTTTAATATTTAATTAGCCATATGCTTTATATATATGAATATGACTTGTATGAATATGTGAATGTTTGGAATTAAGTTTTTGTTCTGTAATGCCTCGTAACCCTAGTCTGGCGACAGGTACAGGTTATGGGTGTTACAGGCTGAATTAAAACTGGTGCCTCTATCAATAATGCTTTCAACTGCTCGATGTTGTACAGACATTTTTCTGACCACTCAAATTTAACATCTTTTTGAAGCAATAATGTCATCAGAGTTGTAATCACTAAGAAGCCTTTCACAAATCTTCTATAATAGTTGGCTAGTCCCAGAGACTACAGACTTTGGATACATTTCTTGGAGGCTTCCAATCTATAATTGCAGAAATTTTGCTCGGGACAACTCGGACACCCATGGCTGAAACTAAATGTCCCAGAAAGCTGACCTCTTGTAACCAAAACTCACATTTGCTGAAATTTGCAAACAACTGTTTATCTTTCAAAGTTTGTAGCACGATTCTCAAATGCTCAGCATGTTCAGATTCATCTTGAGATTAAATTAAAAAGTCATCAATAAACACAACTACAAATCGGTCTAAGTACGGCTTGAAAATCCGGTTCATCAAGTCCATAAAAACAGCATGTGAATTTGTTAGTCCAAAAGGCATAACAAGAAATTTGTAGTGTCCGTACCTTGTTCTAAATGCAGTCTTTGGCACATCTGAGTCTTTAACTCATAACTGGTAATAACCCGATCTCAAGCCAATTTTTGAAAATACTGTTGCCCCCTTTAACTGATCAAACAAATCATCTATTCGTGGCAAAGGGTATTTATTCTTAATTGTCACTTAGTTGAGCTGTTGATAGTCTATACACATTCTCATCGTGCCATCTTTCTTTTTCACAAATAACACCGGTGCACCCTAGGGAGAGAAACCAGGTCTAGGAAAACCTCTATCTGTCAACTCTTGCAACTGAGTTTTCAATTCTTTTAACTCTGTCAGAGCCATTCTGTACGGAGCTATCGATATCGGCATTGTACCCGGTACTAATTCAATACCAAACTCAACCTCTCTGATAGCTGTTAAACCCGGTAACTCTTCGAGAAATACATTTGGATATTCGCACACAACTGGTACTAATTCAATCTTTGTTTCTGTCACTTTTGTATCAAGTACATAAACAAGATAAGCTTTACACCCTTTTCTCATAAACTTCTAAGCTAACATAGACGAGATCACGACTGCGAAACTATTCAGATCATCAGATTCAATTCTAATAGTCTCATTTTTTTGAAATTCAGTTCAATCATCTTTCGTCTATAATTCACTATAGCATCATGCATCGTTAGCCAATCCATACCCAAAATCACATCAAATTCATCGAATGGCAACAACATTAACGAACAATTCTTGCAGACTTTGTTAACCAAAATGCATTTACCTAAGGGGTTCGATAATCTAATCATTAATTCAGTAGACTCTACAGGAAAAGTCTTACTAGATACTAAATTCATACATATATAAGAATGATTTGATCCTAGATCTATCAATGCAATCACATTAGAATCATAGAGAGTGAAAGTACAGGTGATAACATCTAGAGATGACACTTTTTTGCGAGCGCGAATAGCATAGGCTCTAGCAGGTGCTCTGGCATCAGACCACACAGCTGAATCCTTTGTCGCCCCTCTACTACCACTTACATTTCCAGCAATTCTAGGTGGTCTACCTCTATTCGACGTGTTACTTGGTCTCACATTCTGAACTTTATCTTTTTTCATCCAGTTCAAGGCAATCTCAGATGAAGTGATCTAGCGAACCACATTTATAACAAACTTTATTATTTTTATTCCATCATTCTCCATTATGTCGCCTCCTACACTGCTAACACTCCAGTTTGTTGTCTCTCACACTGCCAACACCCGCTACTAAAGTAGCTTGAGCTTTAGAACCTGAGTATTGTTTTCTATGGTCTTTCTTCGAATATTCATTTGAAGCATTTGTGCGAGCGTACGAATCTCTGAATTTCTTTGAGGAAGATTGATACAGCTTACTCATCGATCTTTTTCTCGTGTCTCTAGCTTCTGAATCTACTTTTCTCTTTTCTTTACTAAGATCCTCTGATTTACAAGCCCTTTCAACCAGAACGACAAATTCTTTCAACACTAGAATTCTGACTAGAAGTTTTATATCTTCGTTCAGCCCATCAACAAACCGCTTGCACATTATTTCTTTAGTAGACACATACTTGTAACACTCGGGTTTGTGCAAGTGTACACAATCGTTATCAAACAATAAGTAAGTATTGAGTTATCGTCTCCACAGGGATTGTATTTGTGCTAAGTCACTTAATTTGTAAAATTATATTAACAATTTGATAAATAAAAATAATATAATTGAGAAGTGATGAAAAATTAAGTATATGAAACTAAATGCAATGATCCCTAATGCAATTTATCCTAAGTATGCAAACTATTTGAATGAAATATATTTTAGCAGAATTAACACAATAAGCAACAATTATAACATAAATAAGCTAGGACAATTACTATAATTAAACTCAAATTATTATCAACATGTTTATCAATATTCGGAAAAACATTCCATGGCAACTCGATCTTTCATGAGTTTGGAAATCACATTAGGTCTTTTTGGAATCCTTTACTTAGTAAATACGCATTTTATTGATCCTTATTTACTGAGGGTTTCTTAGTATTCGTGCGAGGTAACAGAGACGTGTTAGTTTTGAAACAATTTAATCACACAAATCTAAAAACTATGCAGATAACAGAGCCTGGTTAAGGTTGTTATGTAACCTACAATTTAATTGGGTTAGGATCTAAATTGAGCATGCACATTTCAATTATGTGTCCATTAGCCATCGTCTGGTTTGGATCGCTCAACTAATTCAAGTGCATTTCAATCACGTATGAATGAAATACAGACTTCATTTTAATTGAAAACTTAATCGATTGAGGCACAAATATTATAAGCATGAATCAAATAATTATTATTTAATCAAAGCAATCATCCTAACTTAAATAAAATTAAGCTATCATTGTTGTAAACAAGAACAGTAAACACATAGCAAACATTCTTGAATTAAGTTAAAGAAAAGAAAGATTAAACCCAAATCAAAGTGGTTGTCACCCAAGACTCTGACTGACGAGGGCTCATTCCTTCCTTCGCTTTGCTTCTTTACTGATGGCTCTCTGAGGTGGCCAACCAAGGGCTCTTTAAGAGGCTAATTTGCTAAAAATTCTTATGCAAAGAGGATGATAGACGTGAGGGGGAAAGAAAGCTAAGAGAGTTGAGAGAGGAGAGAATGATGAATGAGTGAGATAGATAAGTGAGAAATGGGGTCTTATTAATAGGTGAGGCAAGGGAGCTATTTTGCTAAAAATAGGAGTGTCCATCATTTGAAACTTCATCCAAGAGTGGCCGGCCATGATTTGTGGGAGTGTGGCTGATTTTTGCTTGATTTAAGTGCCACAACATCATCAGGATCAAGACTCGGTCAATTGCAAATCTCTGGGTAAATCTTTGATTTCTTCAACTCTTCAAGGACCTTGTATAATTAAACCAAAATTTTATTTATGAACATCCACATGCAGTCGAATTTTGGGTTGACTTGGTCCTCCATTTGGATGGTTTTGTAATCAACATAAAGCTCTCAGATTTGTGTAACAATAGTAGATAATTTAGAGGACCAAAGAATATAATTTAACCACTTTAATTAATCAATTTACTTAATTAATTAAAACCCAATTTATTAATGAAATATATTAAAATAAATAATTAAATATAACTTTGTATTTTATTATTTAATTTAATCATGCATGGCCCACTTTATAGCTTGAAAATATAATATGCTCAAATTAATATAAAAGAAGCCATTTTCTGCATGAAAAGTATATAATAAAGCATAAAATCACATTTTTATAATTTCAATGTCCCAATTTCATATTTTCATGTATTTCATTAACTTATTAAACAATTACTTGGTTTTAACAACAAATTTAAGTAAAAAGGTGACGAATTATATAGGAAAAATCCTATATATTTTTCAGTTTACACACCCTCAAACTTAAATCATTACTCGTCCCATTTAATGTTCATACGTAGCACAAGGTCTCGCTAAAGCAAAATTGCTAAAAGTGTAAGCAGCATCAATCCTCGCCCTATAATCATGTATTAATAAATTCATGCTCATAGATATTCTTTATTAACAAGTAAATCATACACAAACATTTTGAAAATTTTATACTAAGTTTCAAGATATGCCAACATGAATCATAGTATGTATATATGTCACAGCCATAAATAACATTCTTCATTCAACATAATTTCTCCTCAATCAAGCAAGACAATCATAAGGCTTATTTATGATCTTCAATGTTGAACTTAGTACTTCCTCTCCACTAATGTAGGTGACATAATCATCAAATCCATAGGTCTTTTATAAGGTTGTAATGGGGCTCGGTTAGAGGTAAGGTTTTAAGAGATGGGACATTTCGGTTTCAAAATCTTAACCTTTAACTTTATCTTGGAATTCTCAAAATTCCACCTTTTTCTTTAAGTGATCCTTTGGAATACCCCCAAACTTATTTTGAACTCCTGTTCATACATTTTTCTTTGTGGAAACTGAGCAAACTTTTCTTCGCTCTCTCTTTTTTTTAGCATCAACATGTACATCCTCTAAAAATTTCCTCAAATTTCATTTACCAAGACAACTTTAGTTAAGACGGGTGCACAAAATTAGGATAACTTCAAAAGATGGAGATATGGCTTTTAATGTAGGTTTATTGCAATAAACAGGCCTTTTAAGCTCAAAATTATAGTTTTAAGGGTCTAATATCATAAGGTGGGCTTGAAAAAGGCTCAAACGATTCAAAGAAAATTGTGCCTATATTATCTTAGATTTTTATGTCTCCTAGGATTTCACCTCAAGAAAGTTACTAAGTCAATTCTAAAGATATAAACTTTCATGCATGTCTAATCTCAAAAGAAACTAAGTTTTCAAGGAAAACATTACTAAGGCTAAGATCATACAAGCATTCCATTCTTCATGATAACATACTTTCACTCAGATAAGATCATCATTCATACTTGCATACAAACTATCTCATTAACAAAAAATTATCTCTAAACATTCATTTATTAAAACATACTTATGAAAGAAATGATTTGAAACATACTTGAAAAAAAAATTAAAAGTTTGAGCAATTTATTTGCCTTACCCCGCTTTAAAAAGAAGCAATGTTCTCTTTGCAAGAACAAAGTAATGAATGAAAACTGAACACCAGGTAAGGTTGTAAAGAAAGAGAGGTGAGTCATTAAGACTGCTTAAATACCAATTCTTTCCTAATAACCCAATCCTAGACATGTTCATTCCCATTACCACATCACTTAGTCTTTTTCTTTTTAAAGAAGCATTTATTCATGCTTGATATGTTTTATTTTGTAGAAATTAAATCCTAGTTACTAATGAAGCTTCATGAACTTGCACATATCCATCAAAATTGACAACTCCGATTTCCTTGAAGTACTTGCAAAAGTTGGCATAGGAGTTGTATATTTAGGTTCAACACTTAGCTTGACTAGTTCTTCTTCTAGATCAACCCTTGGTTCAGGGTTTTTAGATCCTTCAACTAGTTTAGGACTATTTGGTTCCTTATCAGATTCTTCTTCTTCAGTGTCTGTAACTTATTAAGTTTCAGTTTCATTTGTTGACTCCTTTATCTGGCTCAATTGGTTCTTCTTGTTCACCTTGATTCAGCTCATGCACCTTCTCTACTAACCTTTCAAGATCATGACTTGTAATGCACCCATTGGACATATTGCCCCTTCAAATTTGCTTGTGTTTTAACACGGGCCCTTAAGCAAAGTGAAGTGATTAATTATAGGAAATAAGCACTTCCTGTCTTCTTTTTAGCACAGCCGTGAATCTCCTTGAGGATAATTTTCCCAACATTAATGGACTTTTCTGTCAATACTGCATATAACAAGAGCATTTGTTCCATCGAGATGGTGGAACTATGTGAGATAGGCATAAAACTATAGTGAACAAAATAAAACCAGACCTTTGCTACTGGTTTTAGATATTCCCTTCGGCAAGAATGGCTCCCATACTTTCTTATAATCCATTGGGATCCTGGATTTGTCACAAAATCAAATACTTGTTGAAGAAAATCCCAATTTATGTTGTTCATCATAGGGTAGTACTCATCTTCTTCAACATCATGTAAGTTAAAAAAATCATTGATGGACTTAAAAGTAAGAGGTACCTTTTTTCTTCCAAACGATGACCTCAGTAGCATCTTGTGTCATCAAACTTGCATAGAACTCTCAGACTAGTTCATCATCGGAAAGTGAACGAGCATCACAAAATCGTTCCCACTTGAGAGCATTGATTATCTTTCTAATTGGCACAAGAACAACCATCAAACGATTACACTTCAAGTTAAAGCCTTTTTCCAGCATCATAGGTTGATGCTTGAAAATTGAATCAAATCTCTCTTTCACTTCTTCATCGATCAAAATCGGGTTTTCAAGAGTAGTCTTTGATGATCTAGTTCTTTTGAGAGATATGGTATATTTTCCAGAAAATTTCGGCAAAATTTCTGCACAAAGGGAAAAAGAAAGAAATCGGCAAGGTAGTTAAGACTTGCTACGATAAAAATCATGCGACAGCAAGGATGGTGCTTCGACAATCTTCTTGAAGGGGCAATAGGAAATTTCAGCAAAAAGGGAAGAGAACTTGGGTTTCCTTCGGGATTTGAGGTTGACGGCATAAAAGGGAGATTTTAGGGATTTTTAGGGTGTAAGCAAATTACTTTGAGGGATGTGAAAATTAGTGGAATGGAGAGGGGTTTATATAGGAAAAAATTAGGGCAATATGTAGCAAAAAATTAGCTATATCAAGTAATGGGAGTGGTGGCACTAGGTATGGATTTTTCCCTCCTTTATGCTATCTTGGGCCTCAAACTCAAACTGTCTTGTCTTAAGAAAAAAACTGATTAGTACTTGGGCCAAATTTGACCCTCTTTATTAATATAAACATTTTAAATTAAACAAAATAAATTAAACTAGAAAGAAAAAAAAACATTTTAAAACTTAATTAGAAAATTTCTTCTTAACAAATTACATTATATTAATTCCTAGGAAAGGTTGGAGGGATCACAGTGGTCCCGCTTAAATTCCAATCTCCTTAGACAGAATTAATTAAATTAAGAAAATAAATTCTAATTATTTATTTATTTACAAAATGAGTTCATAAAAATTCAAAGGTCTGTTAATTTGAGCGAGGATTCAACTCTCTCAACGTCGCCATCCCAATAATGCTTGAGATGTTGACCATTAACTTTAAACGTACCTCTGTAATTGTCGTATAATTCAATAGCTCCATAAGGATAAACTCGATAGATGGTATAAGGTCCTTTCCATCGAGATTTCAGCTAACTAGGAAATAACTTTAACCTTGAATTAAACAACAAAACCTTCTGGCCTTCTTTAAACTGACAAGGTCATACATGACTATCATGCCATGTTTTTTATCTTTCTTTACACATTTTGACATTCTCATAGGAAAACAACCTCAACTCTTCCAACTCATCCAGTTGTAACATCCTTCTCTCACCGGCTTGCTTAAGATCAAAATTCAACTTTTTCAAAGCCCAGTGAGTTCTGTTCTCTAACTCTAACTGCAAATGACATGCCTTCCCAAAACCAACTGATAAGGAGTCATTCCTAACAGTGTCTTAAATGCTATTCGATAGGCCCATAATGCATCATCGAGCTTTCAAGTCCAATCTTTTCTGCTAGGGTGTACTACCTTTTCAAGGATACCTTTGATTTCACGGTTCACTTTTTCAACTTGCCCATTAGACTGAGGGTGATAGGCAGTAGCAATCTTATGCTTCACATTGTATTTTTCAAGCAACCACTTAAGCCATTTGCTCACAAAGTAAGAACCTTCATCACTAATAATAGCTCTTGGTGTCCCAAATCATGTAAACACATGCTTATGTAGGAATCGCATGACTGCCTTAGCATCATTTGTAGGGTATGCTTCAGCTTCAACCCACTTGGATATATAATCCACAGTAACTAAGATGTATTTTGTAACATCCCGAAATAGGGCCTAGTCAGAATAGTGGTTTCGGGACCATAAATCCGACATCAAAATATTTATTTTATGATTATTATGAGACCTAGAATATGAGATTATGCATGTGTTAAAGCTTCACGAAGAAATTCCTTGAGTAAGGTGTCCAATTGAAAATTAGGGACTAAATTGAATAAATTGAAAAACTTGGATTCAAGAATAAATTTGTATGAAATTTCTTTAGATTATAAATTACAAGGTCGTAAAGAGAAATTTGCCCAATTTCTAAGTTTTTGGACAAAAATGGGCTCGCATGGATGAAATTTCAAAGAAAGGACTAAAGGGCATTTTGGTCATTTGGCATTTTAATAAAATAAAATGGGAAAAATATGCCAAAATCAGCCATTCTTCTTCCTTGTACCAGCTGAAATTCTCAAGTCCTCCATAGCTAGGGTTTTCAACATTTTCAAGCTCAATAGTAAGTGCTCCCAAGCCCCGTTTTTAATTTTTTTATATTTTTGAAATCCCGGTAGCTTGATCTTTCCATTTCTACCCATATTTCATGCTAGGGTTCATCTTTAAAAATTTACCCATGCATGAGTTGCTTGTATTTTGGTAGATTATGGAGGGGTATGAAAGTTGAAGGTGTGTTAAACATCTTTTTTTAGGTGATTTTCATGAAAAATCCCTAAAGGGACCATTTTACAAAAGCTGTTAAATATGTGGTAGAAATGTAAAAATAATGGAAAAGGTGGGCTACCATATGAGGGAAAAATGTTCGGATAGGCTTGGTAAGATAAAAATTGCATGTGTTTCATTATACGAGCCTAGGGACTAAATCTTAAAAGTGTCAAAGGTTAGGGGCAAAACGGTCATTTGGATCGGGGGTAGAAATTAAACTTGAAAAGTGTAATGTAGTGAATTAATGATATAATTTGTTGTCATAGACCCCGAGGAACAAATTTTGGAGGTCGATCGAGGTAAATGTAAGGTTTAGGAATAACCGAAACACAGCTCCAAAATGAATACCAGGTAAGTTCGGATAACTCGAAGTAAGGCTATAACATGCATAATTGTATGTTTTGTGAATGCATGATAATTGCATTGTTGATGGCATGAAAATACATGAATTGCATCTTTAATAACGAATTGTTGGATAATGTCTCGGTTGAGGTTGGAAACGGAATTTGATGGATAAACCATGATTTACATGAGACTTGAGATCCTGCATGTGTTGCAGAAAAGGATTTAGCCTGGACTGGTAATCCGAAGATCTCAAGTATAAAAAAAGGATCTAGCCTGGACTGGTGTTTCTTAAGTGATCGAGCCTCCCGAAGAATATGTGTGCATTGTGAATTTAGCCCGGACGGTAATCCGATTAGGGTCTGAATTTAGCTCGACTGTAATTCGATCCCGAGCTCATTAACGGTGTTTGTCATTATAAGGGATTTAGCCTGAACTGGTAATCTCGACATCACCTTATGAGTTTATATTATGGGGGATTTAGCCTAGACTGGTAATCCCGCCGTAAGATGTGAGGTTCGCGGGAGTGCATTCTGAAACGATCATTCGTATAAATTGATGGTAAATGGATGATCCATTGAGATTTCCTAGAAACTCAACGGGACTATCACAAGGTATATGTACAAATGACACGTAAAATGATGAGCTCATCTAAGATAAAAATATTCATAGTATTTGTTATGTGACTAACTCATTGACTGAGTGCATGTGATAGGGAAACCATTTTCATGTTCATTGGTTTCATTATCTGTTATGGATGTATGTTAAACAATCAGTAAGTTTATTTTCCAGCTTATTCGGGCTTACTAAGCATGTAAATGTTTACCCTCTCTTTCCCTGCGCTGAGCTCAAGGACTCATAAGGATTGGGAGACAATTGGAGAGTCAACACACTATCAACTAGACAAGCTTTGGTATAAAGACATTTCTATTTTGTCCAATGGCATGCATAGGATTTTTGAGTATTTTTTTAAATATGTCATTTGATTTGCCTAGTGAAGGCATGTAAAAATATGTTTATCTTTTTTCTGTATATGGCCATGGGAATTGGCTCATTTTGAAGTAGGCTATGCCCTACAAATCTATGCATGTTTATATTTATATGCGATGGCTTAGTTATAATTTGCAATGAGTTATAATACGAGCCAATCTTAATATGTCAAGCAGACATATAAATCATTAAACACAAGATAAGAATTAACTTAGCATGTATGAAACCAATGACATGAGGTTCACATGCAATGAGGTTAATCAAAATTTCATATTTACAAATGGATAATTTGGCCCAAATATGCACTATAATAATCTATAAGTGTAATTGGCTAGTAGAGGGTGACTTAAGGCTTGGAAAATAGCCTAACAAGGTCTACATGCATAGACACACGGGCGTGTGTCTAGGCCGTGTGTCACACATGGGCTAATTCTAAGGGTGGGTGCTATGACCGTGTGTCCCCTGCACCTGAAACTTTAATTCAGTATAGAGCACAAGCTAAGCACACGGGCGTGTGCCTTGGCCATGTAAATTTAATAGAATGGTGAGGTTGAAGTCAGTATAGCACATGGGCTAAGCCCACAGACGTGTGCCTTAGCCGTGTTGCATACTGGAAAAAGGACACGGGTATGTCGTAAGCCCCACGAGCGTGTTACACTTCAACTAAGGGAAAATTTCCTAAAGTGCCCCAAGTCTATCGAGTAATTTCAGTTTTTTTCCGTACTACCCCTAGAAGTGTTTTTAGGCCTCGAAGGTCTGTATAAGAGACAAAGTGCACACATTTGAAAAGTGTTAAATCACGAGCGAAATTCAGTAACCCAATTGAGTAAGTTTGTAAAGGTGAATTACCGATAACACCTCGAACCCTATCACGGCGTCAGATACGAGCAAGGGGTGTTACATTTAGTGGTATCAGAGCTACGATTCAGTCGATTTTAAGAGTACCGTAGAGGATGTTAAAGTTCGCTATACATGTCATATTTCGAATCTTGATAGTGTGACATCTCCTAAATTGTTGAAGTTGTTTTAAATATAGTAAATGTCTTCCAATCAAGCACAAGATGAGTCCGAGGGAGCCAAGAGCCATGCTCCAGCTTCTGTACAAGGAGTTGTATCTAGTAGTAGTAGGATATTTATGTCTGAAGGCCAAAAAGAGGCCCGAGCTGCTTTCTTTTATATGATAGATGAATAGTTTGGGGATTATCTAAGGAATTACCCCAACATACCACGACCGCCCCCGCCCCCTAACCAACCTGATGAGGATGTGCCACGAGGTATGGCACCAGTAAGAATCGGTAAGGCCTCTGTAGATAAGCTTAGAAAGTATGGGGCTGAGGAATTCAGAGCGAAAGTAGATGATAAAGCTGAAAGAGTCGAGTTCTGGCTCGAAAATACTATACGGGTGTTAGATGAATTGTCATGCACACCCGAGAAGTGTTTGAAGTATGCCGTGTCCTTCTTGAAGGATACTGCATACCACTGGTGGAAGACCGTATCCTCGCCAGTGCCGAAGGAAAATATTACTTGGAATTTCTTCCAAACAGAGTTTAGGAAGAAATTTATTAGCCAACGGTTTTTAGACTCGAAGCGAAAGGAGTGTCTGGAACTCAAACAAGGGAACAAGATCAGAGCGAGAATATGAGAGAGAGTTCGAAATGCACGCTAAGTCGATGCAATTGAATGGGTCCAAATCGAATCGAAAATGTAAACACTTTGAGGAGGGTCTGAATGAGGACATCAAATTGTTGATCGAAATTCTTGAAATACAGGAGTTCGCCGCATTGGCTGATCAAGCCAAGAAAGCCGAGGAGCTTATTAACAAAAGAAATCAAGCAACGAGAGAGGTTCGAGTTGCGAGCAAAAGGACCAAAGGTAAAACACTCTCATTCTCCACGAAGAAAGCTAGGAGCCAGCATGAACGCTCCACTTCATCAGTAGGATATTCGGGTAGAACGAAGGGTCCTAGACGACGAAGTCAAAACTCTTCCTCCCCGATGATGACTAGTGTGGGGAGTGTAGATGATCAAAAGCAGAAGTGTAAGAGCTGCAACAAATTTTACTTCGGAGAGTGCTGAGTAAGAAGCAGTGCGTGTTTCAGATGTGCTTCTCTTGACCACTTTCTCAGAGACTGCCCAGATCGAATGGAAAAAGAAGTGGAAGTAACCCCGAAGTCGAGTACTCCTATGGCACGAGATAGACCTCCAAGATACCCTGGAAGTGCTAGTGGCAGTCGAGTCGCAGCTAAAGATACAGCAAAACCAGAGGCTAGAGCCCCTGTAAGAACGTATGCAATACGCGCTCGAGAGGAAGCCTCTGCTCCTGACGTTATCACGGGTACTTTTTCCCTTTTTAATACGAGTATTGTTGCTTTAATTGACCCGGAGTCAACGCATTCTTACATTTGCATGAGATTGGTGTCTAGTATGAATATACCCGTTGAACCTACGTAACTTGTTATTAAAGTGTTGAACCCATTAGGCAAATCAGTTCTAGTTGATAAAGTCTGTAAGAATTGTCCTTTGATGATTCAAGGTCATTGTTTTCTGGCTAACCTTATGTCGCTACCATTTGATGAATTTGATGTAATACTTGGTATGGATTGGTTAGCCCTTCATGACGTAACTGTGAATTATGGTAGTAAGTATATTAAGTTAAAATGTCTGGATGGTGAGACTCTACGGGTCGAATCAAGAGAATTGGGTTTGCCGCCGAATGTAATCACGACAATGGTTGCCCAGAGGTACATGAGAAAAGGGTATGAAGCTTATCTTGCCTTTGTACTGAACACTAAGGAAACAGAGTTGAAGATTGAGTTTGTGCCGATAGAATGTGAGTATTCAGATGTATTCCAGGAGGAATTACTAGGATTACCTCCTGAGAGAGAAATTGAGTTTGGTATTGAATTGATGCCAGGGACAACTCCTATTTCTATCGCTCCGTATAGAATGGCACCAACCGAGCTAAAAGAGTTAAAAGCACAGTTGCAAGAGTTGACGGATAAAGGATTCGCAAGGTCAAGTTATTCACCTTGAGGTGCCCCCATGTTGCTTGTAAAGAAGAAAGATGGTTCAATGAGATTATGTATTGATTATCGACAACTGAATAAGGTAACCATCAAAAATAAGTATCCTTTACCAAGGATTGATGATTTATTCGATCAGTTAAGAGGAGCCACTGTGTTCTTAAAGATAGATTTAAGGCCTGGCTACTATCAGTTGCATGTCAAGGAATCGGATGTGCCAAAGATAGCTTTCAGGACGAGGTATGATCATTACGAATTCCTTGTTATGCCTTTTGGGCTGACAAATGCACTAGCTATATTTATGGATCTAATGAAGAGGATCTTTCGGCCATATTTGGATAAGTTTGTTGTTGTGTTCATTGACGACATCCTGATTTATTCCAAAAATGAGACAGAACATGTGAAGCACGTAAGAATTGTATTGCAGACTTTGCGAGAAAAACAACTGTATGCTAAGTTTAGCAAGAGTGAATTTTGGCTCCAAGAAGTTGGATTTTTGGGTCATATTGTTTTGGGTGAAGGCATCCGAGTTGATCCAAGTAAAATCTCTACTATTGTTGATTGGAAACTACCTAAAAATGTAACCGAGGTTAGAAGCTTTTTGGGCTTGGCCGGTTACGATCGAAGGTTTGTAAAAGGATTTTCTATGATAGTGACTCTGATGACGAGGTTGCTACAGAAGGATGTTAAGTTTTAATAGACAGAAAAGTGTCAGCAAAGTTTTGAGAAATTAAAGACATTCCTGACTGAAGCTCCTGTTTTAGTGCTACCTAAAATGGGAAAAGAATTTGTGGTTTACAGTGATGCATCCTTAAATGGATTGGGCTGTGTGCTTATGCAAGATGGCAAGGTGATAGCCTATGCTTCATGGCAATTGAAGCCTCACGAGAAGAATTATCCGACCCATGACCTACAGCTTACTGCGATTGTTTTTGCCTTGAAGATTTGGAGGCATTATTTATATGGTGAAATGTGTCGTATCTTTACGGACCACAAGAGTCTGAAGTACTTGATGACTCAAAAAGAATTAAATTTGAGACAAAGTAGATGGTTAGAATTAATTAAGGATTATGATCTGATCATTGACTACCATCCAGGAAAGGCGAATGTAGTCGCCGACGCTCTGAGCAGAAAATCCTTATTTGCTTTAAAAGCCATGAATACTTGTTTGACATTGCTTGATGATGGTTCAGTCTTGGCAGAACTAGAGGCTAGGCCAACATTTCTGCAGGAAATTCATGATGCTTAGTTTATTGATGGTGACTTGCAAGCAAAAAGGGCTCAATGTGAGTCAGGGACTGAATCAAATTTTTGGATTATGCCTGATGGGTGTTTGATGTTCAGAGAGAGAGTATGCGTACCTAAAGATGATGGACTTATCTGAAAAATATTACAAGAAGTACATAGTGGCCGTTTGTCTATTCATCCAGGAAGTACCAAGATGTACAACGATTTGAAGAAAATGTATTGGTGAAACAGTATAAAAAGAGATATTTCTGAGTTTGTGTTAAGATGTCTAGTATGTCAGCAAGTTAAAGAGAAACATCAAGTGCCTTCAGGTTTGTTACAACCTGAGATGGTTTCCGAATGGAAGTGGGACGGAGTTACCATGGACTGCGTGACAGGATTGCCTTTGACTCCGAAAAAGAAAAATGCCATATGGGTCGTAGTGGATAAGTTGACCAAGTCGGCTCATTTTATTCCGGTAAGGACAGATTATTCCCTTGATAAACTGGCCGACTTATACGTTTCTGAGATATTAAGATTGCACGGAGTACCATTATCGATTATTTCAGACAGAGACCCAAGGTTCACTTCGAGATTCTAGAAAAAGCTACAGGAAGACTTGGGGACGAAGTTGAGTTTTAGTACAGCTTTTCACCCTCAGACCGATGATCAGTCTGAGTAGATGATTCAGATTCATAAAGATATGTTGCGATGTTGCATCCTCGAATTTCAGGGTAGCTGGGAAAAATACCTGCCATTAGTAGAATTTGCCTACAACAATAGTTTCCAAAAAAGTTTCAAAATGGCACCTTATAAGGCCTTGTATGGCAGGAAGTGTCGAACTCCATTATACTAGACAGAACTTAAGGAAAATCAGATTCATGGAGTGGATCTAATTAGGGAAACTTAAGAAAAACTTAAAGTAATACAAGACTGTTTAAAAGCGGCATCAAATAGGCAAAAGTCTTATGCTGATTTGAAAAGAAAAGAGATTGAATTCCAAGTTGGAGACAGAGTATTCTTGAAGGTGTCTCCATGGAAAAAGGTGTTAAGATTTGATCGGAAAGGTAAACTGAGTTCGAGATTTATCAGACCTTACGAGATCACTAAAAGGATTGGACCATTAGCCTATCGCTTGGCATTGCCACCCGAATTGGAAAAGATTCACGACGTGTTCCATGTATCCATGTTAAGACGATATCGATCAGACCCCTCTCATGTGATTTCACCAGAAGAGATTGAGATAAGACCAAACATGACTTACGGAGAGAAACCAGTCAAGATTTTGGCCTAAGAGGTTAAACAGTTGAGAAAAAAAAGTGTGACTTTAGTAAAGGTTCTATGGCATCGACATGGTGTGGAAGAAGCTACATGGGAACCAAAAAAAAAACCATGAGAAACCATTATCCGAACCTGTTTACAGGTAAGACTTTCGGGGACGAAAGTCCCTAAGGGGGAGAAATGTAACATCTCGAAATAGGGCCTAGTCGGAACAGTGGTTTTGAGGCCACAAATACGACATCAAAATATTTATTTTATGATTATTATGAGACCTAGAATATGAGATTATGCATGTGTTAAATTTTCATGAAGAAATTCCGCGAGTAAGGTGTCTAATTGGAAATTAGGGACTAAATTGAATAAATTGAAAAACTTGGATTCTAGAAGCAATTTGTATGAAATTTCTTTAGATTATAAATTACAAGGTCGTAAAGAGAAATTTGCCCAATTTCTAAGTTTTTGGACAAAAATGAGCTTGCATGGATGAAATTTCAAAGAAAGGACTTAAGGGCATTTTGGTCATTTGGCATTTTAATGAAATAAAATGGGAAAAATAAGCCAAAATCAACCATTGTTCTTCCTTGTACCAGCCAAAATTCTCAAGTCCTCCATAGCTAGGATTTTCAACATTTTCAAGCTAAATAGTAAGTGCTCCCAAGCCCCGTTTTTAATGTTCTTTGTATTTTTGAAATCCCGGTAGCTTGATCTTTCCATTGCTACCCATATTTCATGATAGGGTTCATGTTTAAAAATTTACCCATGCATGAGTTGCTTGTATTTTGGTAGATTATGGAGGGGTATGAAAGTTGAAGGTGTGTTAAACATATTTTTTTAGGTGATTTTCATGAAAAATCCCTAAAGGGACCATTTTGCAAAAGTTGTTAAATGTGTTAGAAATGTAAAAATAATGGAAAATGTGGGCTGCCATATGAGGGAAAAGTGTTCGGATAGGCTTGGGTAAGATAAAAATTGCATGTGTTTCATTATACGAGCCTAGGGACTAAATCGTAAAAATGTCAAAGGTTAGGGGCAAAATGGTCATTTGGATCGGGGGTTGAAATTAAACTTGAAAAGTGTAATGTAGTGAATTAATGATATAATTTTGTTGTTATAGACCCCGAGGAACAAATTTCGGAGGTCGATCGAGGTAAACGTAAGGTTTAGGAATAACTGAAACATAGCTCCAAAATGAATACCAGGTATGTTCGAATAACTCGAAGTAAGCCTATAACATGCATAATTGTATGTTTTTTGAATGCATGATAATTGCATTGTTGATGGCATGAAAATACATGAATTGCATCTTTAATAACGAATTGTTGGATAATGTCTCGGTTGAGGTTAGAAAGGGAATTCGATGGATAAACCATGATTTACATAAGACTTGAGATCTTCCATGTGTTGCAGAAAAGGATTTAGCCTGGACTGGTAATCAGAAGATCTCAAGTATAAAAAAAGGATCTAGCTTGGACTAGTGTTCCTTAAGTGATCGAGCCATTCGAAGAATATGTGTGCACTGTGGATTTAGCCCGGACGGGTAATCCGATTAGGGTCTGAATTTAGCCAGGATTGGTAATTCAGATCTGAGCTCATTAAGGGTGTTTGTTGTTATAAGGGACTTAGCCTAGACTGGTAATCCTTGACATCACCTTATAAGTTTATATTACGGGGGATTGAGCCTAAACTGGTAATCCCGTCGTAAGATGTGAGGTTCGCGGGAGTGCATACTGAAACGATCATTCGTATAAATTGATGGTAAATGGATGATCCATTGAGATTTCCTAGAAACTCAACGGGACTATCACAAGGTATATGTACAAATGACACGTAAAATGATGAGCTCATCTAAGATAAAAATATTCATGGTATTTGTTATGTGACAAACTCATTGATTGAGTGCATGTGATAGGGAAACCATTTTCATGTTCATTGGTTTCATTATCTGTTACGGATGTATGTTAAACAATCAGTAAGTTTATTTTCCAGTTATTCGGGCTTACTAAGCATGTAAATGTTTACCCCTCTCTTTTCCCTGCTTTTCAGAGCTCAAGGACTCATAAGGATTGGGAGACAATTGGAGAGTCAACACACTATCAACTAGACAAGCTTTGGTATAAAGACATTTCTATTTTGTCCAATGGCATGTATAGGATTTTTGAGTATTTTTTTAAATATGTCATTTGATTTGCCTAGTGAAGGCATGTAAAAATATGTTTATCTTTTTTCTGTATATGGCCATGGGAATTGGCTCATTTTGAAGTAGGCTATGCCCTACAAATCTATGCATGTTTATATTTATATGCGATGGCTTAGTTATAATTTGCAATGAGTTATAATACGAGCCAATCTTAATATGTCAAGCAGACATATAAATCATTAAACGCAAGATAAGAATTAACTTAGCATGTATGAAACCAATGACATGAGGTTCACATGCAATGAGGTTAATCAAAATTTCATATTTACAAATGGATAATTTGGCCCAAATATGCACTATAATAATCTATAAGTGTAATTGGCTAGTAGAGGGTGACTTAAAGCTTGGAAAATAGCCTAACAAGGTCCCCATGGGTAGACACACGGGCATGTGTCTAGGCCTTGTGTCACACACGGGCTACTCCCATGGGTGTATGCTATGACTGTGTGTCCCCTGCACCTGAAATTTTAAGTCAGCATAGAGCATGGGCTAAGCACACGGGGTGTGCCCTGGCTGTGTAAATTTAACAGAATGGTGAGGTTGAAGTCAGTGTTGCACACGGGCTAAGCCCACAGGCGTGTGCCTTAGCCGTGTTGCATACTGGAAAAAGGACACGGGCGTGTCGTAAGCCCCACAGGCGTGTTACACTTCAACTAAGGGAAAATTTCCTAAAGTGCCCCAAGTCTATCAAACAATTTTGGTTTTGTTCTGTACTACCCCTAGGAGTGTTTTTAGGCCTCTAAGGTCTGTATAAGAGACAAAGTGCACACGTTTGAAAAGTGTTAAATCACGAGCGAAATTCAGTAACCCGATTGAGTAAGTTTGTAAAGGTGAATTACCAGTAATGCCTCGAACCCTATCCCGACGTAGGATACGGGCGAGGGGTGTTACATATTTGTTCCCATACGAAGAGGGAAACGGTCCTAAAAAGTCAATGCCCCATACGTCGAATAATTCAATCTCTAAAATATTTGTTAAGGGAATTTTATTCCTCCGTGATGTGTTTTCAATTCTTTGACAACTATCGCAGTTCTTCACATAAACATAAGAAACTTTAAATAGTGTAGGCCAAAAGAAACCTGTTTGCAAAATCTTTGCTGCAGTACGTGCCCCACCAAAGTGTCCCCAACATGGAGATGAATGGCAATGATATAAGATCTCAGCAATATCACTTTCAACTACACACTTTCGGATTATATTATCTGCACATTGTTTAAACAAGAACGGGTCCTCCCAGAAATAATACCAACTATCATGAAGCAATTTCTTCCTTTGTTGGTATGTCATTTCTTGAGGAATTATTCCACATGCAAGATAATTGGCAAAATTAGCAAACCAAGGTGTTTCATGAATTCAATTTACCTCAAATAAGTGCTCATATGGGAAATTCTCGTTGATAGGCACACATGATCGAGTTACCTCATCTTGTTCCAACCTTGACAGATGATCAGCTATTTGATTTTCAACACCTTTTCTATCTTGGATCTCAAGGTCAAATTCTTGAAGTAATAGTATCCAACGAATTAGCCTCGGTTTCGCATCTTTCTTCATGAGCAAGTATTTAATGGCCGCATGGTCAGTAAATGTTGTAACTTTGGTACCTATAAGATATGAGCAAAATTTTTCAAAAGCAAAAACTATAGCAAATAGTTCCTTTTCAGTTACTGTATAATTAAGTTGAGCTCCCGTAAAAGTTCTACTTGACTAGTAAATAGGGTGAAACACTTTGTTTCTTCTTTGACCTATCACAGCTCTAACAACATAATCACTTGCATTGCACATCAATTCAAAAGGCGAGTTCCAAGCAGGTGTAACGATTATTGGGGCTGAGATTAACCATTTTTTCAGATCTTCAAAAGCTTCCAAACATGCTTTGTTGAAATCAAACACTGTATCTTTCTCTAACAATAAACACAACGGTTTAGAAATTTTTGAAAAATCTTTGATGAACCTTTGGTAAAAATCGACATAGCCTAAGAAACTTCTGACTCCTTTCACACTTATTGGGGCTGGTAATCTTTCAATTACGTCCACCTTTGCTTTGTCAACTTCAATTCCTTTCTCTGAAATTCTATGCCCTAAGACAATCCCTTCTTTAGCCATAAAATGGCTTTTCTCCCAGTTAAGGACAAGATTCGTCTCTTCGCATCTCTTCAGTACCTTAGCCAAATTACTCAAACAAATATCATAAGTGTTACCAAAAATAGAAAAATCATCCGTGAAAACCCAACAAAATTTTCAACCATATCAGTGAATATTGCCATCATGCATCGTTGAAATGTTGCAGGTGCATTGCATAAACCAAAAGGCATTCACCTAAAAGCAAATGCACCGTACGAACAAGTAAAGGTTGTTTTATGTTTGTCTTTTAGAGCTACAACTATTTGGTTATATCTCGAATAACCATCTAAAAAACAATATAATTCATTACCTGCCAGTCGATCTAACATCTGATCCATAAAAAGCAACAGAAAATGGTCCTTCCGAGTGGCTTTATTTAGCTTTTTGTAGTCAACACAAATTCTCCAACCAATAATAGTTCTTGTTGGGATCAATTCGTTATGCTCATCCTCAAAAATCGTAATTCCACCTTTCTTCAGTACATGCTGCACCAGACTTACCCATGAACTATCTGAAATAGGATAGATGATTCCTGCATCTAGCCATTTGATCACTTCCTTTCTCACAACTTCCTTCATAATAGGATTGAGCGTCCTTTGCCCATCAACTCGAGCTTTTTCACCTTCCTCTAGAATAATTTCATGCATGCAAAATGAAGGGCTTATACCTTGAATATCATCTATGGTCCAACAAATTACTTTTTTAAATTTCTTTACAACAAAAATTAGTTGCTCCTCTTGATCTTTTGTTAGTTCTGCTGAAATAATCATAGGCAAAGTGGAACAATCACCTAAATAAACATATTTCAAATGGTAAAGAAGTACCTTTAGTTCGAGTGTAGGTGGTTCTTCAATTGACAATTTAGGTTGCACAAATTCTCTGACTTCCAACTCCAATGGTTCAAACCATGTAGATTAAATAAAGTTTCTCGGATTGGCTTCTACCAGAACCATGTTTTCTTCACTTTCTTCATCCTCCAAAGGATCAAACCCTAAGGCTTTCTCCAATTGATCTTCTTCAAAATTATTTTCCATAGAAATCAAGGTTTCTATCTCTTCCATAACCGAACACTCTTCTGTCAGATCGGGAAATTTCATCGTTTTAAAAATGTTAAAAGTTACCTGATCGTCTTAAACTCGCATGGTGAGTTTGCCTTTCTTCACATCAATTAATGTTCTTCCCGTGGCCAAGAAAGGTCTCCCAAGGATAATTGGCACTTCTTTATCTACTTCAAAATCTAGAATAATGAAATCAGCAGGAAAAATAAATCTATCAACTCTTACCAAAACATTCTCTATCTTTCCTTTGGGGTATGCTAAAGATCGATCTGCTAGCTGGAGCGTCACAGTTGTAGGTTTTACTTCTCCTATCCCTATCATCTTGAAAATAGACTTAGGCATCAAGTTAATACTTGCTTCTAAGTTACACAAAGCTTTACCACAATAAGGTTCACCAATATTACAGGGTATTGTAAAGCTTCCTAGATTCTTCAATTTTGATGGCAGCTTGTTCTGCAGGAACGCACTGCACTCCTTTGTCAAGGCAACAGTCTCATACTCACTCACTCATTTTTTCTTGGATAGTACATCCTTCATAAACTTTACATAATTTGGCATTTGTTTTAAATCCTCCACCAATGGAATATTGATGTGTAACTGCTTCAGAACATCCAAAAACTTCTTGAATTGCACCTCATGATTCTGCTTATGTTGCTATAATCTTTGCGGATATTGAGGTGATGGAACTTTTGGTTGAACCAGAAAACTCTTCTGAGTAGGTAAATCTGCATCCAAAGAAGATGTTAAAGTAGCTGAATTCACTAAGTTAGGATTTACCTTGTCAGTCTTTACAGATTCTGATTCCATTAGTGTAGTAATTTCAATAGTTGGTTGATTCTTCTCAACAGGCTTATCCTCGACCTCAATCAATCGAGGTTCCAGAATTTTACCACTTCGTAATGCCACTACCTTGATATGTTCTTTACCCAAATTTCTTGGATTCTCAATATCGCTCGATAGGGTTCCTTGTGGTCTATTACGAAGCTCCGTAGCTAACTGGCCCATTTGGTTTTCCAAATTTTTTAGTGTTGCTGCTTGGCTTTGGATCAAAGCGTCATTCTTTGCCATATACGCTTTCAAAAAGTTCTCCAAACTGTTGATGCCTCAGCTTGAGGTGGTTTTGGAGCTTTCTGATTAAACCTTTGAGATTGGTTGAGTCTATGCTACATAAAGTTGTTGTTTGGTCCATTTTCTTGGTTGCTCCAAGAAAAGTTGGGTTGATTACGCCATGAAGGATTATAGAAGTTGGACTAGGGTCCTTGTCCACTCTTATTTTGGTGTTGGTTCCCCACATAATACACTAACTCGGGATTCAATGGGCAATTCTCGAAAGAATGACCTTTCCCATAATACACACAGGGAACTACTTCAAACGGACTTGGTGGCTAAGCTGCAAAATTATTAGAACTATTAGCGGTAAACTGCTTTAACATAGAGGAAATAGACGATACCTGAGTTAATAACGAAGTGAGGGCGTCAACTTCATGAACTCTGACTACACGTCTTCTTAAAGTTGTTCGATTTGTTGGGCATTGATAATTTTTACTAGCGATCCTCTCAATAATTTCATAAGCCTTATTATAAGAACTAGACAAAATTGCACCATTCGCAGAAGCATCTACCATCAATCTTGTATGTGCATTGAGACCATTATAGAATGTCTCCAATTGGATACAATGAGGAATCCCATGATGAGGACACTTACGAAGTAACTCCTTGAATCGCTCCCAAGCCTTATACAAAAACTCATCATCCAATTGTTGGAAAGTTGTGATCTCGTTACTCAACTGATCCTTATTTACTAAGGGTTTCTTAGTATTCGTGCGAGGTAACAGAGACGTGTTAGGTTTGAAATAGTTTAATCACACAAATCTAAAAAACTATGTAAATAATAGAGCCTGGTTAGGGTTGTTATGTAACCTACAATTTAATCAGGTTAGGATCTAAATTGAGCATGCACATTTCAATTATGTGTCCATTAGTCGTCATCTGGTTAGGATCGCTTAGCTAATTTAGGTGCATTTCAATCACGTATGAATGAAATACAGACTTCATTTTAATTGAAAACATGATCGATTGAGGCACAAATATTACAAGCATAAATCAGATAATTATTATTTAATCAAAGCAATCATCCTAATTTAAATGAAATTAAGCTATAATTGTTGTAAACAAGAACAGTAAACACATAGCAAACATTCTTGAATTAAGTTAAAGAAAAGAAAGATTAAACCCAAATCAAAGTGGCTGTCACCTAAGACTCTGACTGAAGAGGGCTCCTTCGTTCCTCCACTTTGCTTCTTCGCTAATGGCTGTCTGAGATGGCCAACTAAGGGCACTTTAAGAGGCTAAATTGCTAAAAAAACCTTATGCAAAGAGGATGATAGGTGTGAAAGGGAAAGAAATCTAAGAGAGTTGAGAGAGGATAAAATGATGAATGAGTTAGGGATGATGGATAACTGAGAAATGGGGTCTTATTTATAGGTGAGGCAAGAGAGCTAGTTTGCTAAAAATAAAAGTGTCCATCATTTCAAACTTCATCCAAGAGTGGCCGGCCATGATTTGTGGGAGTGTGGCTGATTTTTGCTTGATTTAAGTGCCACAACATCATCAGGATTAGGACTCGGTCAATTGCAAATCTCCAGGTAAATCTCTGATTTCTTCAACTCTTCAAGGAAAAATTTGATTTATGAACATCCACATGCAGCTGAATTTTGGGTTGACTTGGTCCTCCATTTGGATGGTTTTGTAATCAACATAAAGCTCTCAGACTTGTCCAACAATAGTAGATAATTTAGAGGACCAAAGAATATAATTTAACCACTTTAATTAATCAATTTACTTAATTAATCAAAACCCAATTTATTAATGACATATATTAAAATAAATTATTAAATATAACTTTATATTTTATTATTTAATTTAATTATGCATGGCCCAATTTATAGCTTGAAAATATAATATGCTCAAATTAATATAAAAGAACTCATTTTCTGCATGAAAACTATCTAATAAAGCATAAAATCACATTTTAATAATTTCTATGTCCTAATTTCATATTTTCATATATTTCATTAACTTATTAAACAATTACTTGGTTTTAACAACAAACTTAAGTAAAAAGGTAACAAATTATATAAGAAAAATCCTATATATTTTTCATTTTATAATACTCTCAATCATACTTGCTTAATCGTACAAATTCTCTTCCATACTAGGTAACAGTCATTCTGCCTTGTTTTAATTCCAAAAACTCTTTGTGCTTTTCATCGAATCTTTGGCTAATGTATTGCTTTTAGAATTCAGATTGAAAGAACTCCTAAGTAACCCGTTCTTTTGGAACCACAGATATCAACGTGTTCCACCATTGATAAGCAGTGTCTCTGAGCAAAGATACAACACATTTAATACATTCATCAGGAGTATAAGACAATTCATCAAATACTCAAATCGTATTTTTGAGCCAAAACTCAGCTCTCTCAGCATCATCATTAATGGTAGCCTGAAACTCTTTAGCCCCATGTTTACGAATCTTATCTATTAGCGGCTTGTTCAACCATATCGGGTCTATAACTTGAGAAACAACAGGAATTTGTTGAGGAATAGATGGGGGTGGAGGTTGTTGAGTAGCCGGATTCATTTGAACAAACTCTGTGAACCACTCATTCATCATTCGAAAAAAGGCTATTTTAGCCTCTCCCTCGTGGCTACTCGTTACAAGCCTAGAATCTGATGACGCTACCCCTTGAGTGGGAGCAGGCGCATTACTCTCTACATCATCGGCTATAACTCGTTCGGGATCTATTACTATACAAAAACACAATTTAAGCTGTCAGGAATCATCACACTATCGTAGAGTATATATGGCATGTACAACTAGACTCTCACATATGCTATGTTAGTCCTAGAATCAACTAAACCAGAGCTCTGATATCAATAAATGTAACGCCCCTACCCAGTGTCTGTCGCTGGAGTAGGGTTTCGAGGTATTACCAATCAATACACAACGTATAACATATTCAATACAATCACATTATCCCTTATAAGGGCCTACGAGGCCTTAAACAGGCTTTAGAAGTGGTCTAGGACTAAACTTATATCATACAAAAATTTTGGAAACTTAGTAAAATTGTAACCATACAGGGGTCACACACCTGTGTGAACAGGCCGTGTGCCTTACACGGCTCCAAACATGCTCGTGTCTCAGACCGTGTGCAAACAAGGCTTACATACTGATTTGTATCACACGGCTGAGGATACACCCGTGTGCCAGACCATGTGAAAACTAGAGGGTATACTAACTTATGCAACACGGCCATGTCACATGCCCGTGTGCTACGCCGTGTGCCAATTAGGGGGTATACTGACTTGTACCACATGGCTAATCACACGCCCGTGTGTGAGACCATGTGAGGCATACTGACTTCATTTTAATAACAACACCAGAGGACACACGGCCATGTAAAATGATCGTGTGTCACACACGGTCGAGACACACACCCGTGTCTCTGCCCGTGTGGACAAAAATAGGCCATTTGCAAGGCCAATTTGCCACCCTAACTCATGCTCACCTAAACAGCCAAAATGGTACCATTTCATCATACAATTAGGCAACCAAAAACATCAACAAAATGCACAATTCATACAATATACATTCTCTCATAATCACAATTTATGGAATATTAAAGCTTTTAACATACTTTTATAATGAAATTACCATATACGAACTTACCTCGAGTATGAAAATGGCAAAATGAGTTAATTACTCGATGATCTTGCCTTTCCCTCGATCTAATTTTGGATTCCTCTTTTTTTGATCAATTAGACCATGCAATAGTCGAACCTTAGAAAGCTTCAATAGATTCTCCCAACATGAATTTTCGGTGGTTGAAGATGATAATATGAACATAATTTCATTTTGTTTTATTACCTTAACTTTTAATTATCAAATACCAAAATTAACCTTAATTATAAACATATAAGAACATATAATGGATGGCCATAATTTTCCACTTACACTAATCATGGACTAATAACATTATAAGGACCTTTGATTTATTAAATCATAGAAATTAAACACCTTTAACAAGTAGAATGCCACTTTTGCATTTTACGCGATTTAATCATTTTCATCAAATTGACTATTCAAACAATAAAATTAACTCGTGAATTTTTCAAATATATCAAATAACATGCTTTAAATACCAAAAATAATATTAAAATAATTTTTCAACATCGGATTGGTGGTTTCAAAACCACTGTTCTAATTTAGCTAAAACCGGGCTGTTATAAAAGCTCAATTGCAAGAATTAACAGATAGAGGTTTTGCATGACCTAGTTTGTAACACCCCTAACCCGTATCCGTCGTCGAAACAGGGTTACAGAGTGTTACCAGTACATACAGAACATTTACAAATTAATCAAAACATTACTATTCATTTTCGGAGATCATATATATATATAACGACCTTTATTTGGGCCCTCGAGGCCTAACATGAACATTAAAATCAAGTCCGAACTCAACTGATTTCTCATAAAATTTTTCGCTTAATTTTAATTTTTAAATTTTTTTTACTTGTGAACAGTACCCACACGCCTGTGTGATTAGGCCGCGTGGATCCCACACGCCCGTGTGGCTTGGGACACTCCGTGGAGCTTTCTATTTATGACATCATTATCAATTTTAGGGGCACACGGCCACATCGCACGCCCGTGTCCTAAAGTCGTGTTCTATATACGGCTGAGACACACGACCGTGTCTATGCCTGTGTGGTCAATAACTAAGTTATTTTCTAAGCCTTGGTCAACCTTAATCTCTTACACACTTATACAAAATCAAAAGCACATAACATAGTATTCATTTAATGATTAAACATTCTAAATTAAACTACAAACATAGAATTTGTATGTCATCATACATGTGTCTCTCATACTCATTTTACCTTGTCTATTATGGTACCACTTATACTTTTATACCATGATTACCATCCTGCCAAATATTTTCAGCTTAATCATCAAGCATTCATATTTAAAGCTAGATCATATCTTTATAAATATCACATTTCAGACGCGCAGAATAAAATACTTGCCTTAGACATTTCAATCCAACTTCATACCCAACAAGCATCATATTGAAACTAATCGTATATATACATGTCATGATATATATCATTCTCATACTGTTTTCTTATAAACATATTTCATTTATTTTTCTCCTCCTCCTCTCCATTCCACATCCTTGACGTATATAACATTCTTGTAAGTACGATTTCACAATTTACTTATTAATGCTCACATCAAGCTGTTCACACGAGTCATAGTCACTCAATTATTTATGATTCGAGCTACAGAGCTCCAAATTAAGATCCGTAAATTTTCCCTGAAACTAGACTGACGTATCATTCCACCATAAAATTTTCAGAATTTTTGGTTTAGCCAATTAGTACAGTTTATTCATTTAAATTTCCCATGTTTCACTGTCTGACAGTTCTAACATCTCTTCACTAAAAATTAATTATATCATAGTACAGAACTCGGATAATGTTTTAGTTGATTTCTATTGAAAATAGACTCATTAAGGATTCTAAGCATATAAATTTTAGCCTCTAATTAATTTTCTCCAATTTTTGGTGATTTTCCAAAGTCAAAACAGGGGAACCCGAATTCATTCTGACCTTGTCTCACAAAATTCATTATATCTCATAATTTACAATTCAATTGCTTGCACCGCTTCTTCTATGAAAAACTAGACTCAATATTTAATTTCATATATTATTCATTCTCTAATTCGATTTTTACAATTTATGGTGATTTTTCAAAGTTAACCTACTGCTGCTGTCCAAAGTTGTTTTAGTTCAAGATGTTTATTACCATTTTTCGTCTAAATTTCACAGGTCATACAATTCAGTCCTTGCTCAATTAGCCCATATATTAAGCTAATTTTTCTCAATTAACATTTTATTCCACCATTCTAAACTATTACACAACCTTTGAAAATCAGAATTTTAACACTAAACCTTAATTCACAACTTTTTCACAATTAGGTCCTAAAATCAATTTCTATTGAATTTACTTGATAAAATCATCAAACAACAAAATCAAAGCTTAAAATTCATTTTATTTCAAAATAAACAGCCAACACTTATCAATGATAGCTTTTAATTTTGTCCATAAAATAAAAAACTAATGAATTAAACACTTGGACCTATTTGTAAAAGTCACAAAAACTTAAAAATCTCAAAGAAAAGGGCAAGAATTGAACTCACATATGTCAAAGTATGAAAAACCAGCAGCTTTCAGACCTCCCATGGCGTTTTTGCTGAAGAAAAATGATGATATCTCTAGATTTTTCAATTTTGTCTTGTTTTATATGTTTAATTTGCAAAATTTCCCATTTTGCCCTTGTTTCTCCTTGTCTTTTTTTGCTGATTTTCTTGCCCAACCGTCCAGCCCATACAATTTGGGTCTAATTGCCTTTTAAATCCCTCCTTTTTAATCACTTAAACTATTTAATCACAATTTAATAAATTTTGCACTATTTTCAATTTAGTCCTTTTTAATTAATTGACTAACCAAACATTAAAATTTTCTAACGAAACTTTAATACTAACTTAATAACATTCCATAAATATTTATAAAAATATTTATGGCTCGGTTTATGAATTCGAGGTCTCGATACCTCGTTTTCCACTCAATTTACATGATTAATTCTTTTAAAATTGCAAAATTCACTAATTAAATATAATTCTTTTAAGTTCGCGCTAGGCCTATAATTATTATTTGTTAAAATTTCTAAACTTACTCGTCGGATTTAGTGATCTCGAATCACTGTTTTCGACACCACTGAAAAATTTGGCTGTTACAACTCTCCCCCCCTTTAGGGATTTTCGTCCACGAAAATCTTACCAGAAAAAGTTGCTTTCAACTCTCATGAAAAACTTCAACAGAATTTCTCAGAATCACAACCGAATTAATCTCAAACATCTCTTCCCAATAACCTTTAGATCAGAGCATACAAAGGTTTGAGCATATCATCAAGATCTCACTTATTCTCTCATAATTACTTATACTCAATTGATTTGTTCAATAAAAACTTTGTACATACTGAAATGATCATACGAATCTTTCTTTGTCAAATGATCAACCACAATCAAATAACATCTTATTTTTCAGAGAGAATGACAATCCCGATACGAAATCTATGGCAGTTCTATCTCACAACTTACTCGTCTCATCACTGACTGCATTAGTACTAAATACACTTGGTTTCTCATCTTTTACCTGTTAACAAATCAATGTCTGAATACGAATCCAAAATATCATTAAACGCATACAATCACTAGCACAATTAACTCACATAACTGCACATCTTATCTCTCTTGGATGAGCAGACTAATATCTCTCTTGGATGAGCAGACTAACTACTACTGAGCCTTGTGCAAAAACTTATATATAAATTTCGGATTCATCTATACATACATTCTACCTCGAGATAACAATAATAACAAAAATCATGTTCGACCTGAAATTCAACATTAGAAATAAATTCGCTCCAAACTTATTTAAATTACCACCCATTATCACATTTCTGAGCTTCTCAATTTCACAAAGAAAACCCCACTTTTGCATTTAACTGGGTTGGAATAAAATCATCATCAAATAAAACCAATCATGTAATCAACATTCACAAAATAATCAAGATTTTCCAATACGTATATAATGCAGAGTAACAACCCGTAAAAACAGAATAATAGCTTCACATGAATCTCACCATTTACTTTTATCTCAAACATAACAAAATAGTATAATAAAGAAAAATGAAGAAGTCCCAACCATAATTTAATCAGACCAACGTTGCTCTCATCAAACATTTTAGTTAACTAACATTCTTATACAATAAAAATTTCATCGAAAAATGAATACGACCACATATCCATCCGACTAATTCATCATCCCTAATCCCATAATATTTCATTCATTAACAAAAATCAATTCAAAAGAATTTTCCGGTAAGTAGACTCTTTAGACATCATATCTGAATAAGTCAATTTACTGAAATTAGCCTCTTCTCTAACCATGACATTGCATATCTCGAATGATCTTTAAAACATTCTAATACCTTTTTCCAAAATCGTATTTACTTTTCAAACTATTCTCGCTCTCAGTATGCCTTACTAATCTCTTCACTACTATACTCTCCAATTCTACACATGTGACTTTATTAACATAATTCTCATGAAATTTTGTCATAATTACAACTCTGTAAGGGGGTGAGGTCAGAAAGCCTCTAACTTAACTCTCATAATTACACACATATGACTTGACATTCATCATTAACATAACATCATCGTTTTCACATAATTCACTTCAAGCAAAATTAATACACTTATATAGTCTATCAATATTTTCTGCCATCTACAATTTCAAACGATGAATTCACTTAGTTCAGCTCAATATCATCATTTAAGTCCATTTATCACTTACCTTTCTTAATCAATTTAGGGAACAATTTCGGAATTGAGTACTTCGTTTTCACCATGCCATAGTAAAACTATGGTCTTGCACATAGTCATATATCACACATCAAGCCATAGCCCACCCATGGTCTTACACGCATCACATATCACACTGATGCCATATCCTAGATATGGTCTATATTGAATAATATAAAAATTGATAACATCTCAGAGAGAGTCCAAAAGAATAACATTGCACATTCACCATTCAGAGTTTCCACCAATAGAAATAAAAGATAATATCATGTGAATCTTAGTATAAAGTATTCTATCACATATATTGATTTGGATAACTAAAGAAAGATAGAGTAATACCACTTGTGAATCAATCAGACTTGCGACAATTTCTGTCTGTTAGCATATTTATCTAACATTTTCCATATAATGATTATAGCATCCAAACATGAACAGTTGTATATACTTCTGAAAATATCAGTACATATAAGACACCCATATAAAATCCCCAACAAAAATTTTTACTATAATATACCTATTTATAATAGCTATATTCAAATATTTTTGAAATTTATTTACCAATTCATTGACTGGTATAGTCATCAATAATTTCACATCATTCATTCACTCAAGAAATTAATTCGGAAGAAATTTTCATTAATCGTTCAGAAATTCCATATTTGAACAAATCGATTTTCCTATAAATAACTTCTTTATTTAACAAAGGTACCGTATATCCCAAATGGCTAGTTTTCGAAAAATTTGATGTCTCTATTCGAAACCCATCTTTACCTATTAACTCATTCTCGCCCGATCAGATTATCAATTGTTCAACCATTGAACTTTTTCACTTTCCACTTTTGAAATCAATATAAATCTCATGAATTCCATTGTATATAACTGTACTAGTAAAGGGGTATAGATCGTAAATAATTTAATTTTCATATATTTTCTCATATAATATTTATTATTCTCAAGTATTATAAAACATTTATCCGTACTTTTACGAGTTCTGCTTCATCATAACTAACATTTTTACTCAGAGATAATTATTTATCTCGTAACGAAAATTGTTTACTTTTTACTTAGCAGAGGCCCAGTAGACTAGTTAGAACACTTCGGATATATAGGACTTATACAGAGGTGCATTATTATGCACTAATGAACAGAGAGCACAGATGTGCTAAACAGAGAGCACTTAACGTGCTAATAATAGAACGGAGAGCACTAATGTGTTAATCAGAGAGCACTGACGTGCTAAATATCAGAGAGCACTGGCGTGCTAATAATCAGAGAGCACTGGAGTGCTAATAATCAGAGAGCATGCTGAGGTCCCTTAACATCCTAGTAGTTCTAATCTTGTCTACTTGGGCAAATTATTTCATACATGCATATCACTTTTACACCTTTCGCATAATATTTTTACATGCTTTTCAATTTAATCCTTGTACTAATAATTCATATACTTATATCTTCTGTATCTTCAATACATGTAATATATTTCAAAATTTACTATTCATTCATAATTCTCTAATAATCCTTATCATGTACTTCATATATTACATTTATATATTTTATAATTTAGTCATCAGCACAATATTTCATGTAGTAATATAATTTGCTTTTAATAATACATATAACATAATATTCATCATCGACATGTATTATAAAACATTTATTCATGCTTTTTTTTTTACCGATTCATCATAATCAGCTTTCTACTTGTATACTTGAGTATCGCTTTTAACATTATCAGAATTAGCTTGGTTGAAAAACATCACTTTCTATAAGTTAAACAAATTTCATTAGAGTCGAGAGATATCACTCTATCACATATTTTAATGACATGTGCTTTTAGACTTCACATATACTACGTTTGATCCGAGAACTGACTAAATCCTAGCTCTGATACCACTAAATGTAACACCCCTAACCCGTATCCGTCGTCGAAACAGGGTTACAGAGTGTTACCAGTACATACAGAACATTTACAAATTAATCAAAACATTACTATTCATTTTCTGAGATCATATATATATATAACGACCTTTATTTGGGCCCTCGAGGCCCAACATGAACATTAAAATCAAGTCGGAACTCAACTGATTTCTCATAAATTTTTTCGCTTAATTTTAAATTTTTTTTAAATTTTTTTTACTTGTGAACAGTACCCACACGCCCGTGTGATTAGGCCGTGTAGATCCCACACGCCCGTGTGGCTTGGGACACGCCCGTGTCCCTTGTCCGTGGAGCTTTCTGTTTATCACAACATCATCAATTTTAGGGGCACACGGCCACATTGCACGCCCGTGTCCTAAAGTCGTGTTCCATATACGGCTGAGACACACGGCCGTATCTCTGCCTGTGTGGTCAATATCTAAGCTATTTTCTAAGCCTTGGTCAATCTTAGTCTCTTACACACTTATACAAAATCAAAAGCACATAACATAGTATTCATTTAATGATTAAACATTCTAAATTAAACTACAAACATAGAATTTGTATGTCATCATACATGTGTCTCTCATACTCATTTTACCTTGTCTATTATGGTACCACTTATACTTTTATACCATGATTACCATCTTGCCAAATATTTTCAGCTTAATCATCAAGCATTCATATTTAAAGCTAGATCATATCTTTATAAATACCACATTTCGAGCACGCTGTGAGAATAAAATACTTGCCTTAGACATTTCAATCCAACTTCATACCCAACAAGCATCATATTGAAACTAATCGTATATATACATGTCATGATATATATCATTCTCATACTGTTTTCTTATAAACATATATCATTTATTTTTCTCCTCCTCCTCTCCATTCCACATCCTTAACGTATATAACATTCTTGTCAGTACGATTTCACAATTTACTTATTAATGCTCACATCAAGCTGTTCACACGAGTCATAGTCACTCAATTATTTATGATTCGAGCTACAAAGCTCCAAATTAAGATCCGTAAATTTTCCCTGAAACTAGACTCACATATAATTCCACCATAAAATTTTTAGAATTTTTGGTTTAGCCAATTAGTACAGTTTATTCATTTAAATTTCCCCTGTTTCACTGTCTGACAGTTTTGACCTCTCTTCACTAAAAATTAATTATATCACAGTACAGAACTCGGATAATGTTCTCGTTGATTTCTATTGAAAATAGACTCATTAAGGATTCTAAGAATATAAATTTTAGCCTCCAATTAATTTTCTCCAATTTTTTGTGATTTTCCAAAGTCAAAACAGGGGAACCCGAATTCATTCTGACCTTGTCTCACAAAATTCATTATATCTCATAATTTACAATTCAATTGCTTACACCGCTTCGTCTATGAGAAACTAGACTCAATAAGATTTAATTTAATATATTATTCATTCTCTAATTTGATTTTTAAAATTTATGGTGATTTTTCAAAGTTAACCTACTGCTGCTGTCCAAAGTTGTTTTAGTTCAAGATGTTTATTACCATTTTTCGTCTAAATTTCACAGGTCATACAATTCAGTCCTTGCTCAATTAGCCCATATATTAAGCTAATTTTTCTCAATTAACATTTTATTCCACCATTCTAAACTATTACACAACCTTTGAAAATCAGAATTTTAACACTAAACCTTAATTCACAACTTTTTCACAATTAGGTCCTAAAATCAATTTCTATTGAATTTACTTGATAAAATCATCAAACAACAAAATCAAAGCTTAAAATTCATTTTATTTCATCATAAACAGCCAACACTTATCAATGATAGCTTTTAATTTTGTCCATAAAATAAAAAACTAATGAATTAAACACTTGGACCTATTTGTAAAAGTCACAAAAACTTAAAAATCTCAAAGAAAAGGGCAAGAATTGAACTCACATATGTCAAAGTATGAAAAACCAGCAGATTTCAGACCTCCCATGGCATTTTTGCTAAAGAAAAATGATGATATCTCTAGATTATTCAATTTTGTCTTGTTTTATATGTTTAATTTGCAAAATTTCCCATTTTGCCCTTGTTTCTCCTTGTCTTTTTTTGCTGATTTTCTTGCCCAACCGTCCAGCCCATATAATTTGGGTCTAATTGCCTTTTAAATCCCTCCTTTTTAATCACTTAAACTATTTAATCAAAATTTAATAAATTTTGCACTATTTTCAATTTAGTCCTTTTTAATTAATTGACTAACCAAACATTAAAATTTTCTAACGAAACTTTAATACTAACTTAATAACATTCCATAAATATTTATAAAAATATTTATGGCTTGGTTTATGAATCCGAAGTCTCGATACCTCGTTTTCCACTCAATTTACCTAATTAATTCTTTTAAAATCGCAAAATTCACTAATTAAAAACAATCCTTTTAAGTTCGCGCTTGGCCTATAATTATTATTTGTTAAAATTTCTAAACTTACTCGTCGGATTGAGTGATCTCGAATCACTGTTTCCGACACCACTGAAAAATTTGGCTGTTACATAGTTTTTCACCTTGGGGTATGCCAGTTTTGTTTGTAAAGAAGAAAGACGGGTTAATGAGAATGTGTATTGGTTATGGACAGCTCAACAAATTTTTAATAAAGAATAAGTATTCGTTACCGAGAATAGATGATTTATTTGATCAGTTGAAAGGTGCAACAATGTTTTTGAAGATTGATTTGCGGTCTGGTTATTATCAGTTACGAGTTAAAGATTTAGATGTGCCAAAAACTGCTTTCAGAATGAGGTACAGACATTATGAATTCCTTATTATGCCTTTCGGATTAACTAATGCTCCTAAAGTCTTTATGGATTTGATGAACCGAATATTTAGACAGATTTGTTGTTGTATTCATTGACGACATTCTAATATATTCCTGATACGAGTCTGAGCATGCCGAGCATTTGAGAATTGTGTTACAAACCTTGAGAGATAAGCAACTATTTGCTAAATTTAGCAAATGTGAGTTTTGGTTCCGAAAGGTTGGATTTCTAGGACACATTTTCTCAGCGGAAGGTATAAGAGTTGATCCGAGCAATATTTCAGCTGTTGTCGATCAGAAACCACCAAGGAATGAATTCGAAGTTAGAAGTTTTCTGGGGTTAGTTGGTTACTATCGATGTTTTGTAAAAAGGTTCTCGATGATTGCTACACCGATGACCAGATTTCCACTGAAAGATGTAAAATTTGAGTGGTTTGAATAATGTCAACAGAGTTTCGAGTAGTTAAAAGCATTGCTGAACAAAGCACCAGTTTTGGTTCAACCTGTACCGGTAAAAGAATTTGTGATTTACAACGATGTGTCATTAAATAGTTTGGGTTGCGTGTTGATGCAAGAAGGAAAAGTGATAGCTTAAGCCTTAAGACAGTTGAAGTTGCATGAAAAGAACTATCTGACGCACGATTTAGAAATGGCTGTTGTTATATTTGCATTAAAAATTTGGCGACATGATTTGTATAGTGAACAGTGCCACATCTTTACCGATCATAAAAGTTTAAAATATAATATGACTCAGAAAGATTTAAATTTGCGATAATGGAGATGGCTCGAGCTACTAAAAGACTATGAGTTAGTAATAGATTATCATCCAAGGAAAGCTAATGTAGTCGCAGATGCCTTGAGTAGAAAATTGTTATTTTCCTTGAGAACAATGAATACACAGTTGATATTATCTGATGATGGTTCAATTTTAGCTGAGTTAAAGGCTAAACCAGTATTTCTTTAGCCAATTTGCAAAGCGCAGAAATGTGATAGTGAATTACAAGCTAAAAGAGTGCAATGCGAGTCAACTAGTGAACCAAATCGGATCCAATGATTGTTTAATGTTCCGAGGTAGAATCTGCATACCGAAAAATCCAGAGTTCATTCAGAAAATTTTATACTAGGCACATAGTGGTTGTTTATCCATTCATCTTGGAAGTACTAAGATGTACAATGATTGTATTAGTGGTCAGGCATGAAACGGGACATTTTAGAATTCGTGTCGAGGTGTTTGATTTGTCAACAAGTAAAAGCCAAACATCTAGTTCCTTCAAGATTACTACGACCTATAATGATACCCGAGTGGAAATGGGCTAGATTTACGATGGATTTTGTATCGGGATTGCCCCTAACTCTGAAAAAGAAAGATGTTGTTTGGGTTGTAGTTGATAGATTGACAAAATCAGTGCATTTTATACCAGTACATACAGACTATTCACTCGATAGATTAGCTGAATTGTAAATTGCTGAGATCGTTAGATTGCACTGAGTGCCAGTTTCGATTATTTCGGAAAGGGATCTGAGGTTTACATTGCGAATTTGGAAAAAATTACAAGAAGCTCTGGGTACAAAGTTGAACCTTAGTACTGCATTTCATCCACAAACTGATAGTCAATCTGAAAGAGTAATTCAAATTCTCGAAGATATGCTTCGATGTTGTGTTTTAGAGTTCGAAGGCAATTGGGAGAAATATTTATCGTTGGTTGAATTTTCGTATAACAACAGCTTTCAGTCAAGTATAAAGATGGCACCGTACGAAGGTTTTTATGGTCACAAATGTCGAACTCCGTTATATTGGACTGGGTTGACCGAGAAACAGATTCACGGGGTTGATTTGGTTAGAGAAACTGAAGAGAAAGTGGAAGTAATTCGCAATAGTTTGAAAGAAACTTCAGATCAACAGAAATCGTATGCGGATTTGAAACAGAAACACATTGAATTTCAGATCGGTGATAAAGTGTTTCTGAAAGTATCTTCGTGGAAGAAAATCCTTAGATTTGGTCGTAAATGTAACAGCCTGATTTAGACCCTAATCGAAACGGTGGTTTCAGGACCATGAATCCGAGTCAAAAAATATTTAAAATTTATTTTCTGTGTTTATTATATATGAATTTATATGTGTGAAATTTTCGTGATTTGATTTTGTCATTTGAATGCCCGATTTAATAAAAGGGCTTAATCGCGTAAAGTGAAAATTTAATGGTTATTTTTAAAAGGGCCGAATTGATGATGTCTTTCTTATATGAGGTATTTATGTTTCAATTTGACCATATAGAATATTGATGGACGGTTTTCACCTTAGAATATGTGTTTTAGTTATTAATTTTTAAAGGTTAAATATGTAAAATAATAAATAACATATATATGATATAATGTACCATAATTAAAAGCCATGTTCTTTATATTTTCTCATGAACGAAACTAAAGAAAAGAAAAAGAAATAAAGAAAGATTAGGTTCGGCCACTATCCAAGCTTGATTCAAGGTAAGTTCTAGCTCGGTTTTTGATAATTTTTACGTTTTTGAGATCGTTGCTATGTTATCTACAAAGCCCATGTTCGAATTTCTGATTTTGGTAAATATTTTGAGTTGTGCCATTGATGAATATTTGAGTTTTGTGATATTAGTTGGTGAAATATGAAAGATATTTGGATTGATATGTTTTGTATTGGAATTTTTGAAGATTTTGAGTAATTAGGACTAAATTGCAAAAATAATAAATTGTGGGACGAAAATGTGAAATAAATGAAATGTACGGACTTGTATGAACACTAGGAACATTCAGCCTACGCATGATGTGTGCAAATTTTACATGTTTTGTGTTTTATGCAATTTGGAATAAATTGTAAAAAGTATGAAATGTTAGGGGTAAAATGGTAATTTTCCCATTTATGTGTTTTTGGACTAAATTGAGTGAAAATATGTTTGAATGAGTTTAATTTGAATATGTTTAGATAAAGAACCAAAGAAATCGGATTTGGATTGGGGGAAAACTAAAGTTGTCGACTAGTTGTCCCGTTCCGTTTTTCATCATCCAAGGTAAGTTTATAAACAAATAGATGTTGTTAATTTTAAATAAATATGAGTTCTATATGCTGAAATGAATTAGTTGAAAATATATGTATGTTAGCCGAATGTGTACAAGCTTGGCAGCAATGTTTATGAATTTGTTTCGATTGAGTTATGACGTCCGAAAGCCCCGTATGAACTGTAGGATTCTAATATGTGTTTTTGTGTAAGACCACGTCTGAGATGTTGGCTACGATATATGTGTTTTCGTGTACGACCATGTTTGGGACGTTGGCATTGATATATGTGGTTACGTGTAAGACCATGTCTGGGACATCGGCATCGTATTCGATTCATGTAAGACCCTGTCTGAGACAGTGGCATTGATATGAGATAGCATGTAAGACCACGTCTGGGACGTTAGCATTGTTCAATATATGTGATTATCCGAGTATCATATTCAATCCCTAATGGTTCAATGGGCAATGATAAGTTGTGAACGAAGGTGTAAAACGAGCTAATACGATCAGGTATGAGCTAGTTAATTACCTATTTGAGAATAAGGTAAGTTGGCCATTTAATATGTGATCCAAATAATACGAGTTACTAATGTAAACATATGTGCATTTGGTAGTATATTCGGCCATATGATATAAATATGCATGTGATTATTATATTCTAACTTATGAGTATGTGCATATAAGTATATATGTACTTGGTATGATAAAGCTATTTTGGCTTGGAAATTGAATGATAGTTTGTTAATATATATATGTTCATTCGGCCATGAATAAGTTGTTAGATGAAATTATATGATATAAATGAAATCATAAGCTTGAGATTTAATGTGATTAGGATAGTACAGTTTGGTTTGGTTAAATGAGTTGATATTGTGTCATTGAGTTGTTATTTGCTTATGACTTACTAAGCTATGATAGCTTACTATGTGTGTTCATGTCTACCTCTGTTTTATAGATTTTGGAATCAAGTTACGAGTTTGGAGATCGTCAGCACAGTTCATCACACTATCTACTGTTTCAATACTTTATAAGTTGAACTCGAACTTATGGCATGTATAGGCTAGCCTTGGTGTAGTTTATTTTGAATGTGTATGTATATAGAGCCATGGGAAAATGGCTTGATCTTAGTGTTAATATTCAAATGTTTAATTAATTTTCGGTCATGGTATATATATGTGCAAGTTAAACTTGACATATAGATGATGAATGTGTTTTGGTTGTGGTTCTCTTTAGGATGTGTAATTTGTCTTGTGAATTGGCTTGGAGGTAGTAAATGATGTGCCTTTATATTTGGCTTATGATGGGTAAAATATGTACATATGCCTATGACATGTTTGTTTTTGGTTCGGTATTTAAAGGTATTATTATGTGTAGTATGATTTTATGTGATTAACTCGATAGCTGAATATGTGTGAAGTGAATTGGCCGTGTATATGTAATCTAGTATAATGTTTAGATAAAATCCTTAGCTTGTGAATTTGATATGAAATAAATTGTTATTTGTGTCCGGAAATGGTTAATTATATATAGATGATTTGGGTATAATTTTTAGTATGTGAATTAAGCTTGATATGTTTAAGTATTAATTGTTCAAAAATGGTTCAAATTTGATGCGGTTAAATGTGCATAATGTTTCTATTGTTTAATGAAATATATATATGATCATTTGGTGAAGTTGTTAATGCTGTATATGCTGATGGATAAAATGCCATGTGAATTGTTATATTTGATTTGATATGTGCATGTAAAGAAATATGAAATAAATTGTTTGATTTTTACTAGGTATTCGAATACGATTAAAGTGTTGAATATATGATTTGTATATTTTATTATGATTAATAAAATCATGCTTAATATTTAATTAGACATATGCTTTATATATATGAACATGACTTGTGTTAATGTGTGAATGTTCGAAACTGTGCTTTTGTTCAGTAATACCTCGTAACCCTAATCCGGCGATGGATATGGATTAGGGGTGTTACATTTTATTGGTATTAGAGCTACGGTTTAGTCAATTCTAGGACTAACGTAGTGCTTGTGAGTCTAGCTATACATGACATATTATATACTATGATAGTGTGATGACTTCTGACATTTGAATATGTGCTTTCGTATAGTAAATGGATCCTGACAGAGCTATAGCTGATGATGTCGAGAGTATAGTACCTGCTCCCGTGCAAGAGACAGCGCCGGTTGATTCTCAACCAACCTCGAGTGATCAAGAGGGAAAGGCTAAGCAAGCCTTTTATCAAATGATGAACGACTGGTTTACTCAGTATATCCGGACAAATCCGGCTGTAAAACAACCTCCACCCCCCGACTAATCCTTCTCCGATACCTGCTATGCCTCAAGTGAGTGATCTGTTGAGATTACATAAGCCTCTTGTTGATAAAATCAGAAAACACGAGGCTGAAGAATTCAGAGCTACTGTTGATGATGATGCTGAGCGAGCTGAATTTTGGCTTGATAATACTATCCTTGTGTTTGATGAGTTATCGTGTACTCTGGATGAATGTTTGAAATGTGCCATATCTTTGTTACGGGACACCACATATCACTGGTGGAATACGCTAGTATCAGTGGTTCTAAAAGAGCGGGTGACCTGGGAATTCTTTCAGAATGAGTTTCGTAAGAAATATACTAGCCAGAGATTTATTGACAAAAAACGCAAAGAATTTCTAAAGTTGAAACAAGGTCGGATGATCGTGATAGAATATGAGCGAAAATTTGTAAGACTCAGTCAATTTTCCCGCGAGTGTGTTTTGACCGAAGCTATCATGTGTAAAAGGTTTGAAGATGGGTTGAACGAAGACATTAAACTGGTAGTTGGCATACTTGAAATAAAAGAGTTCGTAGTATTGGTTGAGAGAGCCTGGAAAGCTGAAGAGCTCAGGAAAGAGAAAAGAAAAGCTGACTTTGAAGCTAGAGATTCACGTAAGAGTTTTTTGAATAAGTCATTTCAGTTGGCATCAAAGAAGTTTTGGGATGATTTTAGCCGTTCAAAGGCTACTACGGGTTATACGAGACATGATCGAGACAGACCACCTGTGAGCTCGAGAGCTACCTCAGTAGCTAGTGTTGGTAATGTTAGATCTAATCAACCTGAGTGTAAACATTGCGGTAAATGGCATTTTAGCAGTTGTAGATTGCATGATCGGGCCTATTTTAAATGTGGATCGACGAATCATTTTGTTCTCAAATGCCCTGAGTTAGCTGAAACGAGATCGAGTAACACTATAGCTCGAGGTAGACCACCCAGAAATGCGGGTAATGTGAGTAGTAGTCAGAGAGGAACTAAAGATAAAGTAGTTAGATCCGAGGCTCGTGCACCTACTAGAGCTTATGCTATACGCACATGCGAGGAGGCTTCATCCCCAGATGTTATTACTAGTACATTCACTGTCTATGATACTAGTGTAATTGCATTGATTGATCCTGGTTCGACTTATTTTTATGTGTGTGAGACTTTAGTATTCAGTAAGACTTTGCCTATTGAGTGTACTAAGTTTGTGATTAGAGTATTGAACCCCTTGGGCCGGTGTGTTGTAGTTGACAAAGTGTGTAAGAATTTTCCTTTGATGATTCGAGATTTGTGTTTCCCGACTGATTTGATGTTGTTGCCATTTGATGAGTTCGACATAATTCTAGGTATGGACTGGTTGACTTTACATGATGCTATTGTAAGCTGCAAAAGAAAGACTATTGATTTATGGTGCCAGAATGATGAGATTATTCGGATTGAATCTAATGATCTGAATGGTTTACCGGTAGTGATTTCTTCGATGTTAGCTCAGAAATATGTGAGAAATGGTTGCGAAGCTTATTTTGCCTATTTGCTTGACTCTAAAATGACTAAAAGGAAGATTGAATCAGTACTAGTTGTGTGCGAGTATCTGGATGTGTTTCCTGAAGAATTGCCAAGTTTTCCGCCTATTCGAGAAGTTGAGTTCGGTATTGAATTAGTGTCGGGGATGACTCTGATATCGATTGCTTCGTACAGAATGGCACCTGCTGAATTAAAAGAATTGACAGCTCAGCTACAAGAGTTGACAGATAGAGGTTTCATGCAATCGAGTTTCTGTCCCAGGGGTGCACCAATGTTATTTGTGAAAAAGAAAGATGGAACTATGAGAATGTGTATCGACTATAGACAACTTAATAAGGTGACTATAAAGAATAAATATCCGTTGCCATGAATTGATGGCATGTTTGATCAACTGAAAGGGGCTACAGTGTTTTCAAAGATAGATTTGAGATCAAACTACTATCAGTTGCGAGTCAAAGACTCTGATGTGCCAAAGACTGCTTTTCGAATGAGGTACAGACATTATGAGTTTCTAGTTATGCCTTTCAAACTTACTAATGCACCTGCTGTTTTCATGGATTTGATGAATCGGATCTTTAGACAGTATTTGGATCAGTTTGTGGTTGTGTTCATAGATGATATTTTGATCTATTCCCATGATGAAACTGAGCATGCCAAACATTTGAGACTTGTGTTACAGACTTTACGAGATAAATAGTTGTATGCAAAGTTCAGTAAATGTAACACCCCTAACCCGTATCCATCATTGAAATAGGGTTACGAGGCATTACCAGACTTATACACTAGCATTTGTACAAAACCGAGTCATAAATTTGCATTCCAAATCAAAACTTTTCATATTTCACCATAAAGTCCCTAATATGGGCCTACGGGGCCCAATACATGCTTTAAAAATGGTTTAGAACTAAACCGGCAACTTTAGAAATTTTACCTTGAAAATAGGGGCACACGCCCGTGTGGCCTGGGACATGGCCGTGTGGATAGCCTGTGGGGATCCTATGGCTGTGTGGCCAGCCCGTGTGGAATTCTGACTTGCAATTTCTTAAGTATCAAAGGGGCACACGGCCTGGGCACACGCCCATGTGACTAGGCCATGTGGAAAACTGATTTTCACTATTTTTAAGCCATTTTCACATGATTTTGACACACGAACATGCTTGAAACCCGTGTCCTTCACACGACTAAGACACACGGCTGTTTCTTTTACCCGTGTACTATCCTGACTTCATATTTAAGGATACAGGGGACACACGATCATTTCACATGCCCGTGGGTTGTCCGTGTGTCACACACGGCCTAGACACACGCCCGTTTGTCTTACCCGTGTGGAAACTTAACCATTTTCCTGCATGAAAACTTACAAGTATATACCATCCATTTCAACCAATTTCCATCATTCAATCTAAAATTTCCAACTTTTAATCATACTTAAAGCTTACCTTGACATTGGTTTGTAAATCATGTTTTGATAAAGGTGATTTGTATCTTGTTAAACATGAACATACCATATTACCTCAAAATACATATTACTAACCATTCCAATGGCTAGTTAGTAAACAAACATGTTACTTCATCATTTGGCCTCATTAACCTATACATGCCATTATATCAAAATGAGTTTATCATTTATACCAAAATTAAGGAGTTGATAGTGTGATGATATCTCCGACCCAATCCCACCTTCACGAGCTTTGAGCACTATAAAACAAGGAAAAATAAACCTAGTAAGCATTATATGCTTAGTAAGTTCATATAACCAAACTACACTTACCATTCATATATAACAAGTAAATCACACATAAGGCAATTTATCCATAAATTTAGCAAACTAACAAATATGGCCTATACACAATCATTCAACCAAATTGGTTAGTACAAAAACATTAATATGCATAGATGAGCTCATCATATCATTTCTTCTTATTTCACTTGTTAATATATTTCCATTGAATCTTTGAATTTTTGATGGACCTTTCCTTTTCTAATTGTACACTCGAGGTGCACATTCCACTTTTCAAGTGGTACACACAAAGTATATCTTTCCTTTTAATATGGTATACACAAAGTATACCTTTCTTTTTCATATGGTATACACAAAGTATACCTAACCTTTCCAACTGTACACACAAAGTGTACATAACCTTTTTAAGTTGTACCATTTGGGTACATAAGTCCTTTTCAAGTATTACCCTTTCGGGATACATTTCCTTTTCATAATTAGATCAAAATATTATCCTTTAGGGACAACCTTTATTGCAACATATGCAAGATCTCATATTCACGGCAATCACCTGTCCAATCAGAAATCAATATTCAAACGGATTCATGTAATATTTCATCATTTACATGTAAATCACAAATCAACATTGGTTAATTACATGTACATACCAATCACAAATCATGATGCATATAATTCAACAATCAATTCAACACATTTGCATGCTTAATTTAGTTATACGAACTTACCTTAGCAATTGATCGTATCTACTAATCTTAGACTTTTTCTTTCACTCGATCTTTTTCTTTGATTGACACTTCAGGATCTATATAAATAAATTTAATCATCAATTTTATGATTTTTACATTCAATCAAGCCTATTTCACATTTTAGGAAAAAGTACCATTTTGTCCCTAAACATTTAATTAATTCCAATTTCGTCCCTAGGCTCGAAAATTGAAATTCATGCAATTTACTCCTTATTCCAAGCTTATTCAAAATTTCAACATAACTTTTACAGCACATGTATTTCAAAAATGTTAGAATTTTTTCAAGAATTTCACTACTTTGCAATTTAGTCCTTACACATACTTTTACTGAAAATCACTTTGTAAAAATAGTTTATCTATCAATAATCTTTCATTTTGTATCAAAAACTTTCAATTTATAGCATATTCATCCATGGGTAATTTTCTAAACTTTGGTTTTCTTTCAATTTAATCACCCAAATAAAGAAATTAAGCTTTCCCAATCTCAAAAATATAAAAATTACTAAAAACGGGATATAGAACTTACCAAATCAAGCTTGAGAAATTTCATTTCTCTCTCCTAGGGTTTCCATGTATTTTATGGAGAATATGATGATATAAAATAAGTTTTATTCTATTTAATCTTTTATCATATATTAATTTATTCACTTTCCATTTTAGTCCTTAACCTTTTTCAATTTTTCCATGGATGACTCACTAAAAATATCTACATATTTTTCTTCAATGGTCTATTTGCTACATAAGGACCTCACATTTTGGATTCTCTAGCCATATAATACCTATACCTATTAGTATGCAACTTTAACACTTTATTCAATTCAGTCCCTTTTGCAATTAGACACATAATTGATAAAATTTTTCTATAAAAATTTTCATGCAATATTCCTATCATAATACCTATCATTTTATGAAATTTAAATAATTTCATTTTTCAGACTCGGATTTGTGGTCCCAAAACCACTATTCTGATTTCACTGAATGTGGGCTGTTACAGTAAATGTGAGTTCTGGTTACGTAAAGTCAGTTTTCTGGGACATGTTGTATCAGCATCGGGTATTCGGGTTGATCCAAGTAAAATTTTAGCTATACTTGATTGGAAACCTCCGAGAAATTATTCTGAAGTCTGAAGTTTTCTGGCACTTGTTGGTTACTATAGACGGTTCGTGAAAGGTTTCCTTATAATTGCAACTCCGATGACAAAGTTATTTCAGAAAGATGTTAAGTTCAAGTGGTGAGAAAAGTGCCAAAAAAGTTTTGATCAGTTGAAATACCTTTTGACCGAAGCTCCAGTGCTAGTTCAGCCAGAATCGAGTAAAGAATTTGTTATCTATAGTGATGCATCTTTAAATCGTTTGGGCTGTGTTTTGATGTAGGAAGGCAAAGTTATAGCTTATGCCTCGAGACAGTTAAAGCCACATGAAAAGAACTATCTGACTCACGATCTAGAATTGGCAACTATTATGTTTGCATTGAAGATATGACGTCACTATCTGTTCGGTGAGAAATGTCATGTTTATTCTGATCACAAAAGCCTAAAATACTTGATGACTTAGAAAGATCTGAATTTGAGACAACGCCGATGGTTAGAGTTGCTAAAATACTGGAAGCTCTTCTTCACCAGGTTAAGCGATGGGAGTTTTAGGCTTGGCTTATCACCATATCCAACCCGAATCCCGTAGTTCGAAAGGAGAATTGGGCTACCTGAGACCAACTGATTATTCAAAACATGAGACTGCTTTCTTAGCAAAGCCTTGTTTGGCTCAACGTGTTCCTTTCAATAAAAAATTATTTGTTCCTTTTTAATAAAAAAATATTCTTATTGTAACTTAGTTTTTAAATCACAAATTTGCAGCAGCTAATAATCACTAAAACATTATTGTTCATTTTAAATTTATATAAAAAAAATCATGCAATATTATCCCAAAATATCAAAATAAAAATCCCATGCCACAGTTCATAATTTAAAAACAAAGTCCAAAAAGTTATTAAGACAAACCCAAATTAAAGTCCATAATGAAAATTCAAAATGAACTCATATAGTTCATAAAAGTCCCACATTATTAAAAAAAAATACCCATGACAAAGGGATCATTAATCTGAGAGCCCCTCTGAAGATCCAAATCTGAGCCTTAATTACAAGGATTACATAAGATACACACATAACATGGTTGAGCTTTAAAAGGCTCAGTGTGAGATCGTCACAAACATATATTTCAACAAGTAGCATAACACATCCAAATCATCATAAATGTAACTTTTACAGAATTCACATATGATTGGATTTAATGAGCATAACAAGTTATGCTTATGTAATAATACACATTTCAAAGGATTTCCAAACCCATCTCTGCTACACACCAATATCGAGTTCCCCAAAACTCGTCCATCTGTTAACACACTATTTGTGGACAAGCCACCACATAGATATCGATAAACGGTCACATAACACATCATGGACAAGAAACTAACATAGATACCAATAAACGGTCACATAACACATCATGGACAAGCCACCACATAATTGCAGGTAACGACCACATAATTGTAGTTAAACTACCACATAGCTTCTTCCTTTCACAATCCTACCCCATGCACGTGATAAGACCATTTTAACACATGTTTCACTTTACACATTTTTCACATATTAATGCTCGTAACTCATATTTCTCGGTTTTTACACATATGCATGTATCATGCTCACATTTTCACATATCACGTAGTTTTCACTTTAGAATGCTTTAATATACATATTTATATTAAAACATGGATCTTAACATACACATACATATATCACATGTTTAGATCATCACATATCAATCTATCCATAAACCACACAACATAAAGTTGAGATAAACATTACAGACATCACATATCACAAATCATGGATTTTCACAACACTTAATAGTTTAGGACACATAATTGGATTCCTTTTTGATTGAGTTTTTCAACTCCACTCGAGTACTTAATGTACTCACAAATTAGTTAATTAATTAAAATTTTATTAAAGTAAATAACATTATATTTCACTTAAAACGAGAGTTAGATCCCAAACCTTAAACAAATCTAAATCGTACACTTCCTTGTAGAAGTCTTGTTTGGATCTAGTCTCAATCACAAATCTAATCACACGATTAACCCATTCTAGTCATGATCTAAATGAATAACATAACTTTTTCTATGAAATCTAATGTGGAAATATCAACAACACTTACCCTCAATTCGAATGCTCAGATTCGTCACTCTTACGATGTCACATTATTGGTTTCTTAGAAGATTGTTGTTCGATCCTTCATGTTGACACGAGATCATGTTAGTAGTTAAGATTTTTGAAATAATAAAATTAAATACAAAATTTTCTAAGCCCCATACCATTCGGCCATGACATAATAATTCTAGGATGAAGGATTTTCAATCCCAAAACTTCATTTACGTTTATTTCATTACAAGATGATCGAAGGAACGAAAATGAGTCAAAATTGATGGTTGGATAATCTAAAATAATTGAATAAAATAAAATAAAACATGTGTTCAGTCACTGGGGTAATTAGAAAAAGAAAAAAAATCAAAAAAGAAGAAATCGGTCACCGATGGCGGCTACGACGGTGAGGTGCAGTGGTCCAATGGCGGTGTAAAAATACAAGTAGGGAGGAAGGTTCAATCAATTTCATTTGAAAGAGATGAGAAGGGAAAGAAGAAAGAGGAAAATGTTAGAGGAAAAGATAGCCTGCGGTGGTGGCCACGGTGGCCCACAATGGAAGAAGGGAGGGGGAGCGAAATGAAAAGGAAAATAGAGGTTCATTGTGGATGGTAGTGATGTGGTGGTGCAAATAAGCTTACAGTAGAAAAAAGAAATAGGGTGGTGGTAGTTGTCAAAAGAGAGAAAAGAAGGGTGGAGAGGAGAAAAAAAAAAGAATAAAATGGTGGAAATGGGGGTGTATGGCCAGCTAGGGTGTTTTTGGTGGTCAAAACTTGCACTTTTGGTAAGGGTGGGGAATGGGAAAGGTGAGGGAACATAGGAGAAATAAAACGGATGTGTTTCACTTAAAAAGGCAAGTTTGACTTACTAATGGAGGAAAGAAATCCTTCTTATAAGGTAGCATAGGTGGACAAGAAAGGCTTGAATGTACAAGCTAATAAAGTGAAAAAATTAAATAAAAATAATGGTCACATAGGGGTTTGAACTAGGGACTTCAAGGATAACTAAGAAGCACTTAACAACTTGACGACTTCATTTCCTTATTTTCAATAATATGCGAATAATTTTAAGACATAAGAGCTAGCACTTTCACCCTCTTTACTAAATTAAAATTAATTAAGAAAATGGGATGTGACAGGCTGACTTATACGAAAATTGGTATTTTTAACGATAGGGATTTCCCTAAACTTACATTCGTGAGGTTTGCCCCTCATCACTGGTACTCACCCAACCGTCCTTTACTTATTCCAAATGATTTCTTAGCCCAACCATGGTCTTTAGAGTGCCATGGACTTTTCCTTTGAGAGATTTGTGTTTTTAGTCTCGACGGACCCTTTTAGATGACTTCATAGACAGACAAAGACACTTCATGCATACTCATACATGACAGACTCGTTCACAACTGACTTACTCATGGTAGACTCTTTCGCGACAAAATTATTCATATAATCTGTAACACCCCAAAATAGAACCTAGAAGTTTTAAGGGTATTTTAGGGATTTTAGTTGTAATAGCCCGTTTTTTGTGAAATCAGAACAGTGTTTTCAGGACCACAAATCTGACATGAAAATATTTATTTTATTATTATTTTAATGTTTACGGTATGTTAGCAGTGTTGTATAAAAATTTTGTAAAAAAATTTGGCCATTTGTATGCTTAATTTGGTGAAAATGATTAAATCGTAAAAAGTGAAAAAATAGGTTTCTAGTAGCTAAAGGTATCAAATAGCTATGAGACTTTAAATTTAAAGGACTTAAATGGTAATTATACCATTCATATAGTTAGTGGACATTCATGGATTGGTTTTATTGAAATTATTAAAGTTTTTAAATGTTATTTTGGTAATTAGGTAATTAAGATTAAAATTAATAAAACAAAATCTATTTTGTTTCATTCATCTTCTTCCCTACCAATTTTGAAGTCAAAGAACACCATTTTAGGGTTAAAAATATTCAACCAACTCTCAAGCTTGCATGTAAGTGAAATTTGTCTCGTTTTTAATGATTTTTATGTTTTCGGAATCATTGTTGCTTAATCTAGCTAGCCTAGGGACTAATTTGCAAAATTGTTAAAGGTTTAGGCTTTTTCCATGAATTTTCTTGCATAATTTATGAATTTTGATGAAAGACTATGAGCCCTTATTGATAAATAAACAAGTTTTGTAAAGCGATTTTTGATGAAAATGTCAATTAGGGATTTATTTGTAAAAATAGTAAAAGTACATGGTGAAATTGTGAAATAATGATTTGTATGAGTTGATATGTGTTCATAATAAATTTAGCTAGCATGGATTAGGGATGACATTACATAAATTTCCATTTACGAGCTTAGGGACTAAACTGTAAAGAAGTTAAAATGTTAAGGGTAAAAATGTAAACTTGCAAAAGTATGAATTTTGGATTAAACTGAATAGTGTGTGAATTAAATAGATTGGATTTGTTTATTTAGAACGAGATAGACCTCGTACGATTTTAGATCAGGGTAAACCTAAAGCTTCAGATTAGTAGACTCCGTTTTTATGCCTTAATCGTCGAGGTAAGTTCGTATGATTAAATATTGTTTTAATGTTACTATAAATGATATGTTAATATGTTAAATGCTATGTAAATTGAATGGTGAAAATCCAACGAGGCCATCATGTTTATCGAGCCCCATTTAAACCTTAAGAATTCGTATGATAGAAATGACATGTCATTAGGGTTCCATGTTTCGGGTGCTAATCTTGAATGTCCTATTGATGGCTGAGATTTTGCATTTATTACAGATACTCCATAGCTCGTGTGAGTGGCATCGTGTAGCTTACATTCCCACCCATAGCTTCTGTGAGCAGGCTTATTTCATAGCTCGTGTGAGCAATGATGTAAAGGAAAGGAAAGGTTACAAATATATGTTTAGCACACTTCGTGTGAGCTATCCCGCGTATCCTATGATATTCTAAACAGTTGAACAGGCATGAAAAGGAAAGAAATGGTAAATGAAAAGGAAAGAAATGGTAAGTGTTCAAAATGAACCATTACATGTATGAAAAGTAAAGTAATGATAAATTTCATTGGAAGTATACTATGTTAAGAAAATTGATGATTTCAAATGAATTATGTTCATGCATAAATGTTTATCTAGGTTAAGTTTATATGATTCATGTTGAATATGCTAACATGAGTTGTGGTTGGTGTTTAGACTTGTGCCAAGCTTGTGGTTGGATTTTTTAATGCTTATTCTTAATGTTTATTAATGAAATGGTAAGTTATGTTTTATGTTTTATGAACTTACTAAGCAATAAGTGATTATGTAGTTTTCTTTCCTATGATTTATAGATAATCAGAAGCTCGTTGGAGACCTATCACATTATCTCGCAATTATATCGATAGATTTTGATGCTTTGGTCTAGGTTATAATGGCATGTATAAGTGAACTTTTGTTTAATGTCCAGTTGATGTTGTGGAATGTTGCTTTGAACTTGTTGTACTTATGGTACTTTAAAGCCTTGATGGTTGGTGTTGATATGGCTAAGTTGATATATGTTTTGAATGACCAATTTGATATGTGATGATGAAGATTGATGTATGTCAATTGTGGTGTGTTTTGGTATGGAAATAGGTTAGTTGTGAATGGTTGATGAATGGTTAAGTATGCACATGTTTAGATATGTTTGATGTTTGATGATTGAGGTGCCTTCTTGGGGTTGGATATATTTTGGATATTTGGATGGGTCTTTTATACAGGTTTTGAGCATGTTTTAAAGCCTTGATCATGTGTGCAAATGTACTTAGGTATATGTTTGAGATGGGTGAATGAAATGGCTTGTTTTTAGCCTATTTCTTGTCTACATGGCCTAAGACACGGGCGTGTGTCTCAGCCGTGTGTCGCCTGTAGGTTTTTAGGGTTTCATTTTGAAAGTTACACGGCCTAGCACAGGCCTAGCATACGGACATGTGGCTCGACCGTGTGACCCAAGTCAAAGAGTTACACGGTCACAGACACGGGCTGGGACATGGTTGTGTGTCCCTATTTCGATTCTTACATGGCTTGAGACATGAGTGTGTGTCTCAGTTGTGTAAGTCACACGGCCGTGTGACCCATGCAATATGAAATTATCTATCTTTTTCCTTAATGTTTCAAATGTTTTTGTTTTAGTCCCAAATAATTTCTAAAGTGTTTCTAAGGCCTTGAGGGCTTGAATTAGGGATAATATGCTTGTGTTTGAATGAATTATGCTATTATTTATGAAATGTTTGGAAATGAGTGTATTTAAGTTATGTTTTTACGGTAATGCTTCATAACCCTATTCCAACGACAGATACGGGTTAAGGGTGTTACATTAGCCTTAGAGTGTTCGAAATTTCGTAACATGGTATATTAGTAATGCTTTTAATTATGGCTTTTGGATGATCAAATCAATTTTTGAAAGAGTGCTTTGGAAACCCTTAATTTTGGAAACTAATTTTTAAAATTGAACCTAAAAATTCCCCCACTTACAGTTTTCATGTTATTTCTTCTTCGCCCCTTACTTTCCTAACCTCTCATCCTCGATTTTATTTGTTAAATATTCATTCTTTTGATTTCCATCATTCCCCAAGTATTAACCCTTCATAAATATTCAAGAAAACATCCCAAAACTCTATAGATTTCATTATCTTCTTCACATGTGAGTTTTCCAGGTTTTTGATAAATCTCCATTTTTCTTCCATCAAAGGTAACCACTCATCTACCCATTAGTTTTTAATGTTAGTTAGTCTTTCAAAATGAATTATTAGCCATTAAATCACATGTTTTAAATAAAATATGAAAATTGGGTCGTTAATGATGGATTTCAGGATTTTGTGTAAAAACATGGTGTCAAAGTGTTTTTTAACTTGTTTTGACATGATTAAGAGTTTTCTAAAGTTCCTTTGAAGTTTTGTTAAAGATTTCTTGAGTTTTAATGAATATTTAGAAAATTGCCATAAACATGTTGAAAAAGTCGATACCATGAATTGAGTACTTTAGCATAGATTGAATGCTGGTAATTAGTCTTAGGTGAATTAAAGATGAACGAAATTGGTTTTAGGCGAAAATATTAAGTATAGACCGAGATATTTGGAATTTAAGTTTGCTATGTTAAATCTTTCGGTTACATGAGAACCTAGTTTAGACTTATGTTTTTGGTTGCTTGTGGTGGGTCCATGGGTAATTTTTGAATGTATGGTTGGGTGAATTTGTCATATTAAAGCTTTAGATTCACTAGGACCATCTACGAGTTAGGAAAGGCTCGTTTGAGCTTTTGGCTTTTTGGCGAAAGCATATTGGTGAGTGTCTAGAATAATTGTTTATGGACATGACTCAATGCCTTATTTGGGAATTTAGTTGTAGCCTAAACCCCTACTTTAAATTCAGAGTGTAAGCTTTCTTGTACTCATGCTTAACTTGTGAAACATGTGATTGTGTTATTGTGGAAATGTGTATCGAGATGAGATGTTATTACATGTGACATGTTTTCTTTATTATTGTTGTGAAAGTGTATATGTAGGCATGTCAAACATGCTAAGTGATGGTGATAATAATATGCTTATGATGCAAATATGTAATGATAGTGAGTGGAAAATTGATAAGAAATTTATGTGTGTTTAACAACATATATTTTGGTCTTGTGATTCTTGAGACCATTAGATACAGTTGGCATGCCATAGGATTGTGAGTACTCACTTATATGTTATATGATTTGGGCGTTGAGGCCTTGGGACATGTTAGAGGGATAAAGGAATGTGAGCTAAGCTCCATTTAATAGGACATGAGAGGGAAAATAAGGAGAGTGTTAGCCTTATGCTTCACTTTTGGGACATGTTTGACTCTATGAGTCTGTGGTGTGTTAGAGATCCATGTATCCGATAAGTCATGATAGAGCTCACTTTAATGTTTTGTAGCTCAAGTGCCAAATTATCTTAAAACGTATATATGTGTAATGTGATGTATGCCTAAATGAGTATGTGGTTGCTATGCAAATTATCTATAAATATAATTGTATGTATTGAGATGTATGCATGAACATGTATATATTGACTACGTAAAAATACTATCAAATATACGAGTGAAGTAAAATATGTGAACTAAGTTAAGGCTGTTATAATTATGCTACTTATATGTTTCACTAATTCTTGATGAACTGTTTGCATGGTTGTTGTTCCAGGCATTCACTGAGCTTGTTAAGCTCACCCACTCCTTTTAAACCCTTGCAAAGTGGTTAAGTACCGATGTGAGCGGTGTGGTTCGAAGGGGTGATCCAAGCAAGTCTATTTTCATTATTTTATAGGTATTATTGCCATTTGGTTACGTTTTGGGAATAAGGCAATGTGCTAGACTTTTATTGAGTTACCATGATGTTTTGGATGCTTCTATAAATTATTTGTTCCTAAGTTTATGAGATTCGTTTCGTATTACATTGATTATTGCTCAGACTTACTTTTGATATTTGAGACTATTACTATGGGCATTTTGATGTTTATTTTATGATGATATTATAGCATGATGAATTGGTACAAGTTGGAATGACTTATATGCTTAAAAATATGGTATTTTTCTAGTCTGGGCAGAGGTATCGGTGTTCGTGTTGTAAAAATGATACCTCTATGATTTTGAAATGTAAAGGAAGTTAGAATTGTAAATTGGTATCGATACCATATCACGAGTGTCAATACTAGGGGTAAAATTACCAATACTTTTTCAAAAGGTACCAATAATTTTTGTGCGTTTGGCTTTTAAACCAAAAGCAATAAGCAATTTTGGTATTGATTTTCCAAGCAGTATCGATACCGCTTAAGGGAAATATTGATACCTATGTTCTAGTATCGATACCTACGTGACTTGTTTTGAAATTTTGCTAAATGAACACTATGCAGGTTTAATTATATTTATAAGACTATTTGATGTACGTTTAGTATGAATTAAGGATGACTAGAGTAAGATTGACTCATAACTTATGCGTATGATAATATGAAAGACATTTCTTTTAGAATGAGCTTTTATTTGTTATGTGTGACATGAGACGGTGGTGTGGCATCTTGATATTCGTGCTCGGCGACCGGGTCGAGTATAGGGTGTTACATAATTAAAACACACATTATACATTCCGACACATTATCCTCAGAGATCATATCCATTTTCCATACGAATCATTCATGCAAGTTCATCAGACATATATTTCACATAGTGTAACAACCCGATTTAGGGCCTAAACGGAATAGTGGTTTCAAAACCACAAATTTGAAGTATAAAAATTTTATTTTGTTATCATTTTAAGGTCTATGGCATGATTGCATGATTGTGTGAAAATTTCGTTTAGAAATTTTATCGATAGAGGGTCCAATTTGATATTTAGGAGAAAATTGCAAAAGTTGTAAAATGTGTGTTCTAGTTCACAAAGGTACTAAGTACTTGTGAGTAATGGGTTTTTAAAGTGGAGGTCCTTGGATAGTAATTAGACCAATATACTAGTTTGGACAAAAATACCTAAAGGAAGATAAAACATCATAGTTTTTAATGAAGGGCAATTTAGTCATTTGGTAAATAAAAGAATAAAATGGGAAAACAAAGCCAAAATTTGTATCATCTTTACAAGCTTGGCCGAAACTCTCATAAACACCATAGCTAGGGTTTTGCCAACTTTCAAGTTCAATAGTAAGTGCATCCTAGCCCCATTTTTAATGTTCTTTACATTTTTGAGATCCTCATAGCTCGGTTTACCTATTTCTACTAATATTTTGAGCTAGGGTTTATATTTAAAAATTTAACCATGGATGACATGCATGTATTCTGATGTTTTATGGATGAATATGAATGTTTGGAGTGTGATAAAAAACTTTTACTAAGTGATTTTTAATGAAATTGCATAAAAGGACTAGTTAGTAAAAGTTGTAAAATGTGTATAAGTGTGATTTAGTGCAAATTGGAGACTGCCATAGTTATGAAAATTGTTCGGCTAGGCCTAAAATACTAGGAAATTGAATAAAAATTATTTTTCGAGCCTAGGGGAAAAATCATAATTTTGTGAAACTTTAGGGTAAAATTGTAAATTTTGCCATAGGATTTTTTGGGCTAATTTGAATAATGTGAGCCATTAATAAGTCAAATGTGTTATTATAGATCAAGAAAGACGTGGAATCGACCTTGATCAGGGAAAGGAAAAGATATCGGACTAAACTGCAAAATTACTATATTTTGCACCGAGGTAAGTTTGTATGTAAATAATATATCGATTCTTTTTATGTTATTAAATCTTGATATTATATGAGATGTGGCTGCCTATAGAATGATAATTTGATGTAAATTATGAATCGAAATAGACTATGAATGAATTTGTTAAATGTTGAAAAGTGAAGAATTTCCTAGTTGAACCTTCGGAATAGAAATGATACGAATGATCCATTGTGAGAACACATGTGTAGTACTATGTGCAGGCTACTATGTGTTTAAGATGGTTTTAGGTCACGTTTGTAGTACTAAGTGCAGGTTACTATGTGTACCAGATACTTAGGTCGCATGTGTAGTACTAAGTGCAGGCTACTACGTGTACCAGATAGTTAGGTCACATGTGTAGTACTAAGTGCAGGCTACAATGCGTACCTGACAACTTCTATCACATGTGTAGTACTAAGTGCAGGCTACTGTGTGTATCAGATGGTTAGGTCACGTGTGTAGTACTAAGTGCAGGATACTACGTGTATCGGATTGTTGGTCGCATGTGTAGTACTAAGTGCAGGCTACTATGCGTACCAACCGTGTATCTGTTATTATTCCAATGAGTTCAACGGGAAATTGACTAAGTTAAAATACATGTGAACATGACCATGCGATGAATAAGTGCAGGTATATGTTTGTGAAAATTTATGAGCAATGTGCTCGATAGTTGAGCGAACTTTCGATAGGATGGAATGGAGTAAGTGAAATTATGTAAGAGTGAAATTTGTAATAAAACAGTTTTAGACAGCAGCAGTTGTGTGACTTTGAAAAATCACCAAAAATGGTGGAAATCGAATTTGAAGTTGAATAAGATATGAAATAAAATCTTGTTGAGTCTATTTACACACAAAAGAAATGGTGAAAGCAAAAGAATTTTGTATTCTGTGATATTTGAATTTTTGTGAGACAGGGTCAGAATGATTTTGGAATCCCCTATTCTAACTTGGAAAAATCATTAAAAATTGTACAAATATAATTATGGATTATAATTTATATGATTAAAATCCTTTATGAGTTTATTTTCAAAAGAAACAAATAGGATAACCAAATCTTGTACGAAGAGATAATTAATTTTTAGTGTAGAGGGGCCGGAATTGTCGAATAGCAAAATAGGGGTGACGTTTAAAAAAATAAACTGTATTTATTGGCTAGACCAAAAATTCTAAAAATTTGATGGTAAGAAGATACATATGTCTAGTTTCTGGAAAAATTAGCGGATCTTAATTTGGAGTTTTGTAGCTCCGGATATAAATAATTGAGTGACTGTGACTCAAGAAAACAACTTGGCCTAAACATGTGTATATGTATACCATTATGATTGTTTTATCTTAAGAAATATGTTGATAAATCATTTATTATTTACATATATACTTACTAAGCTTATTGCTTACTCTCTTTTCTTTCCTTTGTCTTATAGTATCACCAAGCCAGCTTGGGATTTGGAGACCGTCAGAGATCCATCCACACTATCAATAGTTTTTGGTATTTTGAAAACAATATTTTGGATTATGGCATGTATACAGGACTTGGTTATTTTGTTTTATGTCATAATTAATTTGGCCTAAAATGTTGGCCTTCAATATTTGATAGCTCATTTTGTGTTTGACCATTGATATTAATTAATATTGTTCAAGCTATAAGGTATGATGATGCATGATTAAGTATGAAAATTGAATTGTTTTAACTTGGATATGTAAAAAAAATGTCATGGTTTCGTACGATTGTATGTGTTATGTTCCGGTAATGAATCATACCCTGTTCTAGCATAGAACACGGGTAAGGGGCATTACATTTTAGTGGTATCAGAGCTATGGTTTAGGCGGTTCTCAGATTTACGTACCATGTGTGGAAGTCTATCTATACATGCCATAAATATACTGTGATAGTATGATGACTCCTGACAATTTAAATTGTGTTTTCATATAGTAAATGGATCCCGACAGAGCTGTAGCTAATGATGTAGAAAGTAATGCTCTGGCTCCTACACAAGGGACTGCGCCAGCTGAGAGTAGACCTGAGACACTTGATTAGGGAGATAGGGCTCAAGAAGCCTTTCTCCGTATGATGAATAGGTATACAGAATTTGTTTGAGCAAATCTGAATGCTCAACCTCCTCCACCCCCTCCTATGCCCCAATCAGTTCCCGTAGTTCCTCAAGGTGCTGAAATAGTAAGATTGAGCAAGCCTTCAGTTGATAAAATTCGAAAACAAAGGGCTGAAGAATTCAGGGCTAATATAGATGATGATCCCGAGAGAGTAAAGTTTTGGCTTGAGAATTCTATCAGGGTATTTGATGAGCTCTCTTGCACTCTCGAAGAATGTTTAAAATGTGTTATAACTTTACTGAGGGATTCAGCATATCATTGGTGGAAGACATTGGTATCTGTGGTCCCGAAAGAAAGGGTTACATGGGATTTCTTCCAAGAGGAGTTTAAAAAGAAGTACATAAGCCAGCGGTTCATTGATAAAAAACGGAAAGATTTCTCGAGCTGAAACAAGGTAAAATGTCTGTGGCAAAATATGAATGTGAATTTGTTAGACTCAGCAAGTATGCCTAGGAATGTGTATCTACCGAAGCTATTATGTGCAAGAGGTTAGAGGATGGGTTAAATAAAGACGTCAGACTATTAGTTGGGATCTTAAAGTTGAAAGAGTTTGTAGTATTGGTCAATCAAGCTTGTAAAGCTGAAGAGCTAAAAAAAGAAAAGAGAAAAGTTGTGAGTGAAGCCAGAGATGCAAGAAAGAGGCCAATGAGTAAGTCATTCCAATCCCAGTCAAAGAAGTCCAAAGAGATTAATCCTCGATTGACTGTTTCAGCTGGATATTCACACAGAGACTGTGGGAGATCATATTCTGGTTCTAAAGCTCAAGCTACTTCAATGGCAAGTGTGGGTAATGTGAGGTCTAATAGACCCGAGTGTCAGCATTGTGGTAAGCAACATTACAGTGAGTGTTGGGCGATTAGTCGAGCTTGTTTTAGGTGTGGTTCTTGAGAACGTTATATTAAGGATTGTCCAAAAAAAATTGAGGAAGAAAAATTTCAGAGTGTCAGACAGACTAGCACTACTAATAGGGGTAAACCCCCAAGAAATACTGGAAGTGGAGCTAGCAACAAAAGTGTGATAAAGGATTCAACTGGGAAACCAGAAGCTAAAGCACCTGCTAGAGCTTATGCCATATGTGCTCGAGAGGAGGCGTCATCCCCCGATGTGATTACTGGTACATTTTCCCTTTATGATACTACTGTTATTGCATTGATTGATCCTGGATCTACTCATTCCTATGTTTGTATGAATTTAGTATCTAGTAAGAGCTTGCATGTAGAACTTACTGAATTTGTGATTAAAGTGCCAAACCCTTTAGGCAAATATGTGTTAGTAGATAAGGTTTGCAAGAATTGTCCTTTGATGATTCAAGGTCACTGTTTTCTGGCTAATCTGATGTTGTTACCATTCGATAAGTTTAATGTCATTCTAGGTATGGATTGGTTGACATTACATGATGCCAAGGTAAATTGTAGACAGAAAACCCTTGAGTTGAAATGTGAAAATGGTGAGATTCTTTGGGTTGAAACAGATGAATCAAATAAATTGCCTATGGTGATTTCGCACATGTCTACTCAGAGATACATGAGAAAAGGGTGTGAAGCTTATCTTGCATTTGTATTGAATACCGGGATGTCTGAGTCGAAGCTTGAATCAGTGCCGGTAGTCTGTGAATTCCCGGATGTATTTCCAGAAGAATTGCCTGGGTTGGCTCCGATTAGAGAGATAGAGTTTGCCATTGATTTGTTGCCTGGGACTGCACCGATCTCAATTGCTCTGTATAGAATGGCTCTGACAGAATTGAAAGAATTAAAGGCTCAGTTGCAATAGTTAACAGATAAGGGGTTTGTGAGAGCGAGTTTCTCTCCCTGGGGTGCTCCTGTGTTGTTTGTAAAGAAAAAAGACAAATCTATGAGACTTTGTATTGACTATCGACAGCTCAACAAGGTGACTATAAAAACAAGTATCCGTTGCTGAGAATTGATGATTTGTTCGACCAGTTGAAAGGGGCGACAGTATTTTCAAAGATCGATTTGAGATCCGGTTACTATCAGTTGAGAGTTAAAGAGTCGGATGTGTCAAAAATCGCTTTCAGAATGAGGTATGGAGATTATGAATTTCTTGTGAAGCCTTTCGATTTAACTAATGCTCCGGCTATTTTTATGGATTTGATGAACCAAATCTTTCAACCATATTTGGATAAGTTTGTGGTTGTGTTCATAGATGATATTCTGATTTATTCTCGAGATGAGTCCGAGCATGCCGAACACTTGTGAACGGTATTACAGCTTTTAAGAGAAAAGAAATTGTTTGCTAAATTCAGTAAAAGTGAATTTTGGTTTCATAAAGTTGGATTTTTGGGACATATAGTTTCGGGTCATGGTATTCGGGTTGATCCGAGCAAAGTTTCGACGATTGTTGATTGGAAACCACCAAAGAATGTATCCTGTAACACCCTTAACCCATATCCGTTGCCGAATTAGGGTTACGAGGTATTACCGAACAAATCACAACTGAGGACAGTCATTCATTAGTATTCATATGTAAGATAATATAAACTTAATTATACAAATCATATGCACACATCATTTATTTCATTCGAATAATCAAATTATAACAAAACTTAGTGCATTACTAATTTCATGTGCATACATTAATATATACACTAAGTTATAACATATAATTATGGCATTACAAAATTCAATTATAAAAATCATTAAGCCAAACCAAAACAATAATTCAATACCAATCATGAATCACACTTATTACCTACTTAAAACATTAACCAATTTAATTCAATTACTAAACCAAACATTAAATCAAACAAATATACTTCAAAATAATATGGCCATTAAACTCATGACATTCGAACACTTAAATAAAAGTTATATATATATTTCATTTTATATACTAAGCACATAGATAAATACACCAATCTGTATCACAGGATTATAAAATACATTAACTTATAAAACCTTGACTAACATTATAACATAATTCTATTGTATATTTAGCTTTATTAAAATATGTGCAAATCATCATCAAAAACCATAGCTATAATAAACACCTATGCCGAATTAACTATATCAACATTATAGACTAAACATCACGTCCAAAAGTTATACACACTTAGCAAATTTATTTCTTGCCTATTCGGCTAATAAAGTTAACTGCATAGATAGCACAGATTATGCCATTTAATCATTAACTAAAATATGGCATTTCCTAATCATAACAAAGATTGATCAAGGGCATACGTTTATGAAACTTACGTAATACTTACGAATATAAACATGCTTTTTAATTTACTTATTAACCATTCAT